>CP114492.1:9682500-10982500 GCA_027186245.1 Coriaria nepalensis
TGAGAATTAAAGATTATGAGGTAAAATTTTAAATTTTAAAATTCAAAATCTACCCTTAAAATTTTAAATATGTTGGAGATAAATTTTAAAATTATAAATTTAACCCCTAAATTCTAAAATTTAAAATATACTTTAAAAAATTTAAATGTATTATTAGGGACAGTAGTGGGATCTCAATAGAGCATATGGACTGACCCAAAAGCAACATGCGGCGAGCCTTTTTTTGGGCTGTAGCCTGCTGGATCCGATTTCTGTTAGTGGACCTACTGTTACGCAACTGACCTGGACTCGGTGGGGCCCGTGCATGATGATGATGCAAACTACAAACACTGATCCTCATCTTCCTCCTCTTGCTCTCTCATATATGTGGCCCTTCCTTCCCTCTTACTCTTCCATCCTTTTATAAATAGGGATTATCCACATATCATATAGTATCATCACTAAATATTTGATCTTAAGCAATTCAATGGTGCCTCTGTTTCTTTGCTTCCTTCTCTTCTTCTTCTTCTCCTCCTCCATATCTGCTTGTGATCGATGCGTTCACCAATCCAAGTCTGCCTTTTTCTCCTCAGATTCTAGACTTTCATGTAACATTCATAAATACTTCATACTTATCACGATCATTCTTCTCTAACTTCCAATCTTCTTAAAGAACTAATATCATTATGTTCGATATTGCAGATGGAGCATGTGGGTATGGCTCCTTAGCATCTGGCCTTAACAATGGAAACACTGCTGGTGCCGTGTCTTTCCTTTTCAAAGATGGAGCGGGTTGTGGCGCTTGCTTTCAGGTGGTATTTTTATCTCCTAATCATCGCTGCATATTGACTTTGATCATCCATGCACGTCTCTTTCCTGATTTATCATGTTGCTTACTTAATCACGATTGGGTGCAGATAAGATGCAAGGATGCATCTGCATGCAGAAGAGCAGGGACTAAAGTGATAGTGACGGATTTAAATACCGATGACCGATATCATTTTGTTCTCAGCAGAAAAGCTTTCAATGAAATGGCTCTACCGGAACAGGACATTTCCAATCTCGGAATTGTCGACGTGGAATACAAGAGGTACTACATGCATGTGCTGATCGAATCAGTTAGTCAATCAGCTAAATTAATCATGGGTTTAAAATTTAATTAAAATTTAAACTAATATTTTGTAATAAATATTAATGGGTGAATGCATGCATGGGTGCAGGGTGCCTTGTGAGTACGAGAACAAAAATTTGGCGGCGCGTGTGGAAGAACCGAGCCGCAAAGATTTTCTGTTAATCAAATTCCTATATGAAGGTGGTCAAACTGAAATAGCCAACGTTGACGTCGCTCAGGTAACTAATTACGTACTTTTTTTATTTTTTATAAATATAATAATTTTGGAGTAAGTTAGTAATTAATCAACGTTATATTATTATATATATATGACAGGTGGGTACTTCCGATTGGATACCCATGAAGAGGAACTATGGGGCAGTGTGGGACACGAGCAGAGTGCCCGATGGGGCCTTGCAGTTCCGGTTTGTGGTGACTTCAGGGTTCGACAGGAAGGGGATTTGGGCAAAGAATGTTCTTCCGGCTGGCTGGCAACCTGGAGTTATATATGACACTGGCGTTCAAATCACTGAGATTGCTCAAGAGCCGTGTTCTCCCTGTGATGGAGGCAATTGGTAAAATATATATATATATATATAATATGTGTGTGTGTGTGTTTTCATTAATATAGAATAGCTATCAGATCAGTGATCTGGTTAGAAATGGATGTCTAGATAATCGTAACATGTTATATTAATAGTTTTATGTATAATCTTTGATCAATAAACTGGGTGGGTGCTCTGTACAAGCCCCTATATGCAAGAGGGAGTTGTTGGGCCTTTGAGCAATGACCATTGGATCTATGGGCCTCTGATTTGGCCCAATATATGGTGGGTAAGTAAGTGGGCTTCAACTTTCGATTCTTGCCCAAATAAATTATTTACCACTTATTGAAATAAAAATAAATAAATAAATAAATAAAATCAAAGGCATTGATGATGTCACTAGTGGAAGATGGGCCAGGCTTATCGTTTACCCTCTGGAAGAGGAAGAAGAAGACTGGGTTGTGAGAGTCAGTAGCAAAGACTTCCAAGTCAACGTTTTCCATCAACACACGCGAAAAAATGAGTTAAATTTACGTTCAATTATCTTTTCATTTTTTTAGGCAATTATACATCAAAAAAAAAAAAAAAAAAAAAAGAACATTAGTAACGCGGCGTTGCTTTGAAAATCGGATCATTAAAAATAAATAAATAAATATAATAAAAAAAAATAAATAAAAATAATAAAGAAAAAGGATATCTCATAAAATACAATCTCTAATTATTTTGAAAAAATATCGAGAATCTTACTTAAAATTATAAATCTTAATTCTCGATATTTTTATCTTTTACGGCAAGTTTTGTGGAGATTAAGAAAGTCATTTTGCGAACAACATGAAAGTCATGGATTCAAGATTCTACAAAAATAGAAAGACTTAGGCTAATGGCTACTTGATGAAAGACTTGTTGACTGATGACTCATAAACTGAAATTGAAAAAAAAGTAACTATGCTTCATCAAACTAACTACATGTTAAAAAATATCTGTCCCCTATGACAAGATTACTGCTTGGCAAGAAGCCTCATCAGAAATTTCCTTCTACAACAAGTCTACAAAACAAATAATACAACCGTGTGGGGTCTACTTTTTTTTTTTTTTTTTCTTTTCTTTAACATTTGTGTGTGTCCCTTCATTGTATGAGCAGGGACCCACTTAATTCCAATTTGTTTTATAGACTTTTTTGGTTCTATGACCAAGTCTCAAGTCTCAAGCCTCAAGCCTCAAGTCCCTTTCCCTCTGCCACTAACATCTAAATCAACAACATAAAGCATGTCTCCCCACCCTCAGCTTACTACATGTATAAAATATTCATCTGCTATGTGTATTCACATGCACCAACGTTCTCACAAACCTTAACACCTAAGAATCAGACATCATGGACGATATGTTGTCACGGGAGATCGGTCTTCCCGGATTCAGATTCCATCCCACAGAGGAAGAGCTTCTTGATTTCTATCTCAAACGGATGGTTTTTGGGCACAAACTGCGTTCTGATGTCATTGGATTACTCAACATCTACCTCCATGATCCTTGGAAGCTACCTGGTACTTGTGATTTAAAATTTTCTGATCCTAAGTTTTTTCTAGATTATATTACAACTGTTGGATGATTGATATTTGGATGTGCTTATTTATTATGCATGAACAGGATTGGCCAAGATTAATGGAGAAAGAGAATGGTATTTTTTTGTGCCAAGAGATAGAAAACATAATAGTGGTGGAAGGCCTAATAGAACCACCCAAAACGGGTTCTGGAAAGCCACTGGATCGGACCGAAGAATCGTGGGCTCATCGGATCAAAAGAAGTTCATTGGATCGAGAAAGACTCTTGTTTTCTACAAGGGAAGAGCTCCTAGAGGAACCAAGACTGATTGGGTCATGAACGAGTATCGCTTGCCGGATAACATTTCCTTACCTCAGGTACTTACTTCTACTACCATAGACTATAGTACTTACTCTGAAATCCTAACATAGTTTGTGTTAGTATTGGTTTAATGTTGTAAGCTTTTCTTTTGTGAATGCAGGACATTGTGCTGTGTAGGATATATAGAAAGGCAACTTCATTGAAAGTGCTAGAGCAAAGGGCAGCAATGGAGGAAGAGATGAAGAGCATGAGAGAGTCGAGTTCGTTAACTCCGCCGCCTATGGACTCCGTCTCAAATTGCAGTCAAGAGGAAGGCATCTTTCCTTCAATGAAAGTATTGAAGAAAGAAGTGGAGGAAGAAGTGGAGATAAAAGTAGTAGAAGAGGAAGAGGGGGTGGGTGATGAGGAAGGAATGGGGAGGAAATGTTTTCCTTCATCTTGTTCATTGTTGCAGATTCCGGCCGAAATGGAGAAGCTGAGTGACCTGCAACTTCCTAGGTTGAACATGGACTGGACTCAAGACTTGTTTTGGACTCAATTTAACAGCCCTTGGCTTCAAAATCTGACCACCTATTCAGACATTCTTAATTTCCAATGACTACATAATTCGAGTTAGACTAGTTGGTATATGCTAAGAATAATAAAACTTGTTTATTGAAGATAAATTTTGGTACTTTTGTTTTGTTTTTTATTTTTTGTTTTTCTTTGGCACTTCTCAATTACAGTTCAAATCACTAGCTAAGCCTTTCAAATGAAGAGAGTAAACTTCATTTCTGTATTAAAAAAAAGTTCATTTTTTCTGCTTCAAAAATTCTCTTTAATTTTTACTCTACTTTTCTAACTTGTTAATAAAAAATATTAGATGATGACATGATCTTTGGGTTGCAGTAGACAACACAGCTCAGAAGATTCTTCATGTCTTTCAGTAATGGAGGAATCTGTATTTATTAAGTAAATGAGGTAATTAAGACAGCCTGCACGTTGAGATTCGATTTTACCACGTGGATCTCATAGATAATGTTATGTCTTCATCCTGATTAGTGATAAGTGTTTTCAGAAAAAGTTTTAAACCTTTGAAAATTATGAATGGGACTGTTGAAAATTGTTCAAAGCCATGTTCTCTGATAATTTAACTTGTTAAAACTAATTTGATCTCAAGTGATATGAATAAGAAAAGATGCAAGAGAGTAGCCGATTTCGAGTTAAAAAGAGAGAGTATATATTTGATTGTATCTATGTAATTCTTCTGTCATGTACAAGAATTATGTTTATAAAATTGACACCCCCGAAAAAAAGGTACGTAAGGATCAACCATGGTGGTTAAACAGATTAAGTAGATAGACTCTAGTCTTGATTAGATGCCTGTAAAGGCTCTCAAGCTCGGCTTCAAGATCTTCAATGCTCGACTCAATTTTCACCAATTTTTGCAGATGTTCAGTTTGTAAGGCATTACCTGATTTATCGGTAAGTGAATGAATTATAGCATCTACCATTTCAAGCTCATTTGCCTTTGTTTCAATATCAGCACATACTCTTTTAGGCTTTACTAGCTTTGAAACCACAGACCATTTGCTCGATTTTGGGCCGGCAACAGATACCAGTAAGGATTTAATCGTCTCGAGAGATACTGCTTTCACTTCACTTAACAAACTAAAAACTACCAAATCCTCTTGATTTTTCTCACTCTGCTTACTTTTCAATCCTTTCAAGGCCTTTTTGATTGTCTTCTTGATCGTCTTCCTTGAGTTCAAGCACCTTTTTAGATCACATCCCCTTCTCCTTCTCAAAACCGATTGTAAGTCGGCTATGCATTCTTTTGTCTGAGCCAAGGCATCCTTAGCAATGTCACACAATTCCAATAGCCTTAAGGATTCATCTAGTAGACCATCCACCCATTTCTCACCGCTTTCTTGTGGTAGAGAAACGGGCAATAGAAGCAAAGTTTCAATGCAATCGTGCAAGTCTTGAAGGCCGGTGAATTTATGGCATAGAAAAGAAGATGCAGTCTCAGAAGATCTTAGTCTGCACAACTTCTCCTCTGCTTGTGTAATAAGTGGATGTGGCTTTGAAGGCAAGCTGTTCGACCGAGCATGGAAACTGATTTTTGAAGCCATCTCTTTTGCTTTCGTTGGAGATGAGAAGGCTTTTCTTCTTCCTTCTCTTTATATGTTTATGAATGAAAGTCTTGCAAATGCTTTGCTTTCATTTGATGGCATTAAGCAGGTGTATATATATCTGGCTAAGGGAGACAAGAAGAATCTCAAGGCTGTCGAAAGATTTAATGATTGGAACTCGGATCGAGAACATATCGCAGCGATGTTCGTGCCTTGCCTCCCCAACTCACCACTTCTTTTGAAAGGTCATTATCACATGGATTCCTAATAGGCAAATTCAGTCACTGTATTAATATAATCTGCAACTAACTCATCTTTTTGTTTGTTTGTTTGGTCCAATGAGACAATCTGCCATTTCTTAACTCTGTTTTATATGCATTGACATGGCGAGTAGACCTCATCGCTCTCGAAATTTATACAATTATTATGCGACAAAAAGAGCAATCATTTTCATTTTTGTATGAGTGCAATATAAAGAAACCTGCATATCAATGACAATTATTTTCATCACATTGTATTATTGTAATAACAAACTTAATTGATGTAATAACAATAAATTGAAAGCAGAATGAAAAACTGTGAAAGCCAAGGAAACCGAAAAATCTCCATTTTTTTGGACCCCGGAAACAACCTCGGACCAAAAACTGGTTGTGCTCTTGATAAAGTAAGATTGCTCAAAATATTGCTTCCAATGCGCCTGTAAAATTTCATCTTATTCTGAAAAATAAAAACTCAAAATGAGAAGCAAATTTGCATTCACTAGTAATCAAATTATAACATAAGGTAAGAAGTTGGAAGTGAAAAACAGATGAACAACTTTAACATAGGCTTCATGTGTGCTACAAATTTTATCAGCAAAGAAAGTGATGAGATGATTGGGGCATTAGGGACAGGCAATACGGTCTGGAAGATTCTTCTTGTCTTCCATTGAAGCGTGCGAAAATTGACTCCGTCATCTGGATATTTTATTTTATTTTATTTTATTTTTTCCAAGACTACATGTGGATCTCATCCTATTTTATGAGATTTTTATCATCATTGATTCATTATTATTTAAGACTCTAACATCAGCAAAGTTGAGATTCCTGAAAGTACAGATAAAAAGTTAAAACAGCACAAATTTTGGTTGGAACTCTTGAAATTAATCCAAAATCTCTGTGAACAGTTTAAAATAATTTTGATAAGTGATATTGGTGATCGGGAAAGATGCAACAGCAAATTGACTAGCTGATGTTGAATCGAAAGAGAAAGTACTTAATTGTATCTATGAAAATATTCATCTGTCATTTTACAATCAGTAGCTTATATGTGTATATATACATGGCAAAAATGGGGATCATCAAGATCCAATGTAAAAATTCAACATTGGTAGTTAAAGATGTTGAGAAGAGAGACTCTAGTCTTGATTAGATGCCTGTAAAGGCTCTCAAGCTCGGCTTCAAGATCTTCGATGCTTGATTCGATTTTCGTCATGTTTTGCAGATTCTCAACTTGTAAGGCAAGATCGGATTTGGTGGTAAATGAACAAATGATAGCATCCATCATTTCCATCTCGTTTGTTTCAGTACCATCACATACTCTTTTGGATTGGACTAGCTTTGAAACCAAAGACCATTTGCTTGATTTTGGTCCGGCAACTGATACCAATAAGGCTTTGACCGTCCTGAGAGTTAATGCTTCCGCTTCTTTTAACAAACTGAAAACGGCCAAATCCTCTTGATTTTTCTCACTTTGCTTGTACTCCAATTGTTTCAAGGCCATTAGAATTGACTTCTTGGCCATCTTCCTTGAGTTCAAGCATTTTTTAAGATCACATCCCTTCCGCCTTCTCAAACCCGATTGTAGATCGGTTATGCATTCTTTTGTCTGAGCCAAGGCATCCTTAGCAATGTCACACAAATCCAAGAGGCGTAGAGACCCGTCTAGTAGAACATCCATCCATTTCTCACCACTTTTTTTCTGTAGAGAAACGGGCAATAGAAGCAAGTCATCAATGCAATCATATAAGTCTTGAAGGCCACTGAGTCTGTTGCATATGGAAGAAGAAGAAGTGGTCTCAGAAGATCTCAATCTGCACAGCTGCTCCTCAGCTTGCGTAATAAGTGGGTGTGGCTTTGAAGGCAAGCTGTTAGACCGAGTATGGAAATTGATTTTGGAAGCCATCTCTTTGCTTCTTTGGAAATGAGAAGGGTCTTCTTCTTGCTGTTTGCTATATGAGTATGAAAGTCCTGTAAAATTTGCTTCCATTTGATGGGTTTCAAGCAAGTGTATATATATCTGGCTGATGGAGACAACAAGAATCTCTAAGTTGCCAAAAAATTATGATTGGAACTCGGATCTAGAACATATTGCAGCGATGTTCATGCCTTGTCTCCCCAACTCACCACGTCTAATTGGAAGGTGCTTACACATGGATTCCTAAAGGCAACTTCATTAACTGTATAATTTAATCTGCAACCAACTCATCTTTTTGTTCTTTTGCTATCGCCAATGAGACAATCTGTTACATTTTAATCCGGTTTTATATACATTGACATGGCTATTAACCTTATCATTATTGAAAAGATTATGCGACAAAAGCAGCAACCCCTATCATTTTCATTTTTTATTTGTGCAACTTATTTTCATCACATTGTACTTATTGTACTAATCATTTACACGGTGGTCATAGCATGCATTAATGCAACTTCTCCTTGTCAAGTGTGAAGAAAAACAAATTCTGTACCAACTATACTGACTAGAAGCCGAGTTCATATACCGACTATATATTAATGTTTGTAATCTATACGAGATTTTGGAAGTGAACTTAGATGAACTGCTTGAAAAATAGTGGTCAATGGTTCATCGGTGCTTAATTTTGTATTACTCAAAGAAATGATCGTAGCATTATGTGCTGGAAATACAGCTTATAAGATTCTTCATGTCTTCCATTAATGGAAGAAACATGTCCAGCTTATTAGTTTAGTCGAGAAGGGAAAAATGTCTGCACAGTGTTTTGAAGCGTGCGGAATTCACCTCTACCATGTGGATCTTTTTTTTTTTATTATTCGGACAAGACTACCATGTGGATCTGAGTCATTATACCACAGAGTTGACCCTCAGGAATTTACAGATGAAAGTTTACAACTTGGTCAGAATGAAAGTCTTACAGGACAAAGAGTTTAATTGGAGTATTATCCAAGACCACTATGAGCACGTTAAAGTTATTTTGACCAGTGATATTGGTGATCAGGAAAGATGCAAGAGCCAAGAGAATAGCTGCTTTTGAATCCAAAGATGAAGTATTTAATTGTATCTGTGAAATATTCATCTGTCATTTACAATCAGAAGCTTATGTGAATATATACATGGCAAAAAGGGGATCCTCAAGATTCTATGTAATTTGATCTCAAGTGATATATAAGTAAGAAAAGATGCAAGAGAGTAGCCGATTTTGAGTAAAAAAAGAGAGTATATATTTGATTGTATTATGTAATTCTTCTGTCATGTACAACAATTGTGTTTACAAAATTGATACCCCCCCCGGACAAAAGGTATGTAAGGGTCAACCATGGTGGTTAAACATGTTAAGTAGAAACACTCTAGTCTTGATTAGATGCCTGTAAAGGCTCTCAAGCTCGGTTTCAAGATCTTCAATGCTCGACTCAATTTTCACCAAGTTTTGCAGATTTTCAGCTTGTAAGGCATTATCCGATTTGTTGGTAAATTAATGAATTATGGCATCCACCATTTCAAGTTCATTTACATTTGCTTCAACATCAGCACATATTCTCTTGGGCTGTACTAGCTTTGAAACAATAGACCATTTGCTCGATCATTTTTATTTTACTTTATTTTGGCCAAGACTACCTGTTAAGAGTTTGTGAAGCCTTTCACTTGTAGTATATTTCTTCAAGTAATGAAGGAGTGCAATGTTGCTGTTTTTGATCAAGTCAACAACTCCATATGAAGTTGTAAAGCGATGAAGTTTGAAACTTTGCCGTGGAGTATATTGACCACTTGGAATTTCCTCAGCCGTAGAGTTCCATATTTTGTGGATCCTCTAGTACACTTATTGTCTTTGATGTGTAAGTGTTAGTTTGATGTTAAGTCTTGTCTTTGATATAAGTGTTAGCTTACTAGGTCCTTATGTTAGGGAACTCTTTAATGCTTTATCTAGTCATGTACTCATCTCTAGCAAGCTTTGTAGTATATACATTGTCATTCTTTCAAGGCACGGCAAGTATAATTTTCAGCAGCCCTCTTTTCTCCTTCAAGCATTTCTTCTTATTGTTGTTCTTGAGAGAAGCCCAGTGTTTTGTTTCTTAAAGTTTCAATACTACCATGTGGATCTCAGTCCTATTTTATGAGTTTTTTTTTTTTTTTTTTATCATCATTGATTCATTATTGGTTAAGACTCTAACATCAGCAAAGTTGGCTTTCTGAAATTCAGATAAAAGTTAAACAGCACAAATTTTGATTTGAACTCTTGAAATTAATCCAAAATCTCTATGAACACTTGAAAATAATTTTGATAAGTGATACTGGTGATCAGGAAAGATAAAAGAGCAAATAGACTAGCTGATGTTGAGTCGAAATAGAAAGTATTTAATTGTATCTGTGAAAAATATTCATCTGTCATTTACAATCAGAAGCTTATCCAAAAAGGGGATCCTATGGAGGTTTAAGATGTTGAGAAGAGAGACTCTAGTCTTGATTAGACGCCTGTAAAGGTGCTCGAGCTCGGCTTCAAGATCTTCTATGCTTGACTCGAATTTCACCAAGTTTTGCAGATTCTCAACTTGTAAAGCATGATCTGGTTTGTTGGTAAGCCCATGAATTATAGCATCAATCATTTCAAGCTCATTTGTTTCAACATCATCACATACTCTTTTAGGCTGCACTAGCTTTGAAACCAAAGACCATTTGCTTGACTTTGGCCCGGCAATAGATACCAACAAGGATTTGACCGTCTCAAGAGTTAATGCTTCCATTTGTTTTAACAAACCGAAAACGGCCATATTGTCATGATTTTTTTCAGTTTGCTGAGTTTCCAATCCTTTCAAGGCCTTTTGGATTGTCTTTTT
The DNA here is from genome assembly GCA_027186245.1 of Coriaria nepalensis. NCBI lineage: Eukaryota > Viridiplantae > Streptophyta > Magnoliopsida > Cucurbitales > Coriariaceae > Coriaria > Coriaria nepalensis. Next base: position 9,693,176 of record CP114492.1, read on the forward strand.
GATCTGCTTCCTTGAGTTCAAGCATCTCTTAAGATCACATCCCTTTCTCCTTCTCAAAACTGATTGGATCTCAGTTACACATTCTTTTGTTTGAGCCAATGCATCCTTAGCAATGTCGCACAATTCCAAGAGCCATAGAGATCCATCTAAAAGACCATCGACCCATCTCTCGCAACTTTCTTGAGAAAGGGGCAATAGAAGCAAGTTATCAATGCAACCATGGAAGTTTTGAAGACCACTGATCTTGTTGCATATTGAAGAAGAAGAAGCAGTCTCGGAAGATCTTAATCTGCATATCCGCTCCTCAGCTTCTTTAATAAGTGGGTGTGGCGTTGAAGGCAAGCTGTTAGAACGAGCATGGAAATGGATTTTAGAAGCCATTTTCTTTCCCGTTCACTAGAGATGAGAAGGCCTTTTAGCTATTGAATTTGAATGTACGAAAACTATTCAAAACTTGCTTCCATTTGCTGCTATTGAACCAAGTTTATATATATCTTGGCTATGGAGACATGAGGAATCTCAAGCTTGTGAAAGTAAACAATCATGGGAAATTTTTTTAATCAAGCAATGTTCATGCCATGTCTCCCTACCAAGATATACCCAACTCATAACTGTTCATCTTCATCTTTCTAATCACATGGATCTATATACTGCATTTCTATAATTTAAACAATATGCAACAAACTGATGCCAATAAGACAAATTCTGTGGAACACTCTGTAAGGATTTAAACACTAGTGAAAATATGCGACGAGGGAGCGACATCATCAATATGTATACGTGCTTACTGCTACAACTTAGGAGAGTAATAATTGAAAACGTGCATATCGATTAAACTACTGTCATGCAACATTATGAAATCATACTGTACATTAGCAGATTTATCAGCAAAATGTTTCCTTCACATGTGCATGAACATAAAATAATGGGCAGTAGCTCTGCATATTATTCGATCACGATTTAATCTCTGTATTAATTACTTGTGCCGGTAAGAAGGCAAGATCCGAACTCTCTATCTCTCTGTCCTTCCATAATGCAGGAAATTTTTTACTGATTAGGAAATGAGATAGTTAAGACATGCTGCACATCGCATAAACGCATCTGAGATTCGACAGCAAAAGTCTGTAAAGTCACTATGTAAAAGCAGGCCTGCTTTTCTAATTTTCTTTATTTTTTTTCCTTTGCTTTTGTCCAAATTTTCATTAGCCGGATTAGTAGTTGATGTTAAGTTTTTTCAGTATGCTTTGTTTAGTTTTAAATATAGTTGTAAGTATACGTGTACTCATTTTACATTTTCCTTTTAAGCCATGTAATTTTTCATTGGAAAGTAATGAAAGACAATTCTGTTTTTACAGAACAAGCGAAGAAACCTCTCCTGCTTTATTCATTCTCTTGCTCTTGTTCCTACTTCAACCGAGCATTAAAATCTAACAACTTCTCCCTGTCAATGGTGAAATAAAATAAGTATATGCAAACCATGCTGACTAGAAACCGAGTTCTGAGTTCTTATACCGTCTATTGATGTTCCTAATGAAAATTACTGTTTCTCAAAGGTGATGCAGTAAAAGTTGAGAATCTTGGAAGTGAAAATGGATAACAAATTGAACAATGTGGTTCAATAATGCTTAAGTTTTTATCGGTTTCTGAAATGATTAGATGATTGTAGCATAAGGGGTGTTAGAATTTCGAAGTTGAGAGCAAAAAACAGAATACACTTTGTTTTCTGATAAAATTTGCTTACTTGCTAAAATGCAAGTTTTTCATTTCATTAATACTTAATAAAGAGATGATTACAAATCAGAACAATTACTAAAATTAAAGTAAACTAAGACATCTCTAATCAACTAGGATTAGAAGTTACAATACTAGATTGGACATTACAAAAGTGCTAAGTATAATCAAGGACACAAAAACAGCAAAAAAGCTGTTCTGTAAAAACAGCAAAGGCAAAAAGCTGTTACTGTAAAAACAGCTTTTGGCTTTGTGCTAAAACACCAAAAGAGAGATGATGGATTTTGGCATGCTTGATCTCGAAGCTTTAGGTCCAACCAACTTAAAAAAACTTGCTTGAGGTTAGAGCAGCTTCATTTGAGGTAAAAAATGCACTAAAACAGAAACTTCACAAGGCCAAAATCAATAAAACAGTAAAAGCAAGATTAGGCCTCAAGTTGAGTTTTAATGATCCGATCACCTTCAAACCAATTGAAACAAGTCATAAATGATGAGAGCAAGCTAATGGAATTGGAGTCAATTCATTTGGATTAGGGAGTCAAAAAGTCAACGTTTTTGGCTAATTTCCAATTGTGAAGTTACTAACCAAACAAACAATCTTCAAACAAGGGGCAGGCAATACAGCTTAGAAGATTCTTCATGTCTTCCATTAATGGAAGAAACATGTTCAAGAGTTTCAATAACTTGGTAAGAAACCTTTGCAATTACAGATGCAAGTTTAAATAACTTGGTAAGATGATATTTTACAGCATCAAGAGTTTCTATTGGAATATGATCCGAAATCCCTATCAACACTTTTAAAACAATTTTGATAAGTGATATTGGTGATCAGGAAAGATGCAAGAGCCGAGAGACCAGCTGATTTTGAATCGAAAGAGAATGTGTATAATTAATTGTATTGATGTACATTTCATGTGTCATTTACAATCAAAAATTCAAAAATTGGTGGTTAAAGATGTTGAGAAGAGAGACTCTAGTCTTGATTAGACGCCTGTAAAGGTCCTCGAGCTCGCCTTCAAGATCTTCAATGCTCGACTCGATTTTCACCAAGTCTTGCAAATTCTCAATTTCTGAAGTATGATATGTTTTGTTGGTAAGTGAATGAAATATAGCATCCACCATTTCAAGTTCATTTTTTTCAGTATCATCGCATACACTTTTTTGTTGAACTAGCTTTGAAACCAATGACCATTTGCTCGACTTTGGCCCAGCAATAGATGCCAATAAGGATTTGACCATCCCGAGAGTTACTGTTTCCGCTTCTTTTAACAAACCGAAAACAACCAAATCCTCGTGATTTTTCTTACTTTTCTTACTTTCCACCCCTTTCAAGGCTTTTAGGATAGTTTTTTTAACCATCTTCCTTGAGTTCAAGCATTTTTTAAGATCACATTCCCTTCTCCTTCTCAAAACCGATTGGAGGTCGGTTATGCATTCTTTTGTCTGAGCCAAGGCATCCTTAGCAATGTCACACAATTCCAACAGCCTAAAGGATCCATCTAGTAGACCATCAACCCATTTCTCACCGCTCTCCTGTTGTAGAGAAACGGGCAATAGAAGCAAATTTTCAATGCAATCGTGCAAGTCTTGAAGGCTGGTGAGTTTGTGACATAGAGAAGAAGGTACGGTCTCAGAAGATTTTAGTCTGCACAAATGCGCCTCAGTTTGTTCAATAAGTGGATGTGGCTTTGAAGGCAAACTGTTTGACCGAGCATGGAACTTGATTTTTGAAGCCATCCTTTTTGCTTTCTTTGGAGATGAGAAGGCTTTTCTTATTCCTTTCTTTATATGCTTATGAAAGTGTTGCAAAATTTGCTTTCATTTATTGGGATTCAAGCAAGTGTATATATATCTGGCTAATGGAGACAAGAATCTCAGGGCTGTCAAAAGATTTAATGATGGGGACTCGGATCTAGAACATATCTCAGCCGATGTTCACGGCTTGTCTCCCTTCCACCATGTCCCCAACTCAACACTTCTCATTGGAAGGTCATTATCACATGGATTCCTAAAGGTAATAAGACAATCTTCTGATAGACTGTGATTTTTAAACAGTGTTTACAGAGTGTTCAATGTATAATGATTTAGACACTGTATTGAAATAAGCGACAAGGTACCGGCATTTATACGTGTATACGTGTATATGCATGCTTGCTGATTAAATTACTGTCACTTTACTCTATGAATCATACTATAACTTGGCAGATTTATCAGAAAAATATTTCCTTCAAGTGTGCATGATGAATGAATGAAACTCCGAATTAATAACTTGTGAGCCTTAAAGCAGGCAGGATCCGCACTCTATCCCTCTGTCCTTCCGTTATTAAATTGTAAACGTGGTAAAGACAGCTCTTCGCATTGCTTAATGGATTCGAGATTCGACTATACCATGTGGATCTCATCGGTAATGTTTACGAGTTTTATCATAATTATGGAGAATCTTTCTTATCAATTTGAAAACTAAGAGATTAAACTCTTACACCAGAAAAGTTTACTTCAGAAATCAAGTGATATGAACTATGAGGTGTATAATCACTTTTGGCCACAAAGAGAATGAAAAATAAAAAAACTTTTAAGTATGGGAAGATTAAAGAGAGAAGCAGATTTAGAGTCAAAAAGAGTGAGTATATATTTGATTGTATCTATGTAATTGTTGTGTCATGTACAGCAATTATGTTTACAAATATGACCAAAAAATATAGCCATATAAAGATCAGCCATGTTGATTAAAGATGTTGAGCAAAGAGACTCTGGTCTTGATCAGACGCCTGAAAAGGCCGTCAAGCTCTGCTTCAATATCTTCAACGGTCGACTCAATTTTCGCCAAGTTTTGCAGATTTTCAACTTGTAAAGCAAGATCGTATTTGTTGGTAAGTGAATGAATCATAGCATCCACCATTTCAAGCTCATTTGTTTCAATATCATCACATACTCTTTTGCGCTGGACTAACTTTGAAACCAAAGACCATTTGCTCGATTTTGGCCCCGCGACAGATACCATCAAGGACTTGACCGTCCCAAAAGTTACTGCCTCGATTTGTTTTAACAAACAGAAAACGACCAAATCCTCGTGTTTTTTCTCACTTTGCCTGCTTTCCAATCCTTTCAAGGCCTTTTGGATTGTCTTTTTGACCTTCTTCCTTGAGTTCAAGCCTCTCTTAAGATCACATCCCTTTCCCCTTCTCAAGACCGATTGGATCTCAGTTACACATTCTTTAGTTTGAACCAATGCGTCCTTAGCAGTATCACACAATTCCAAGAGACTTAGAGATCCGTTTAAAAGACTATTGGCCCATTTCTCACCAATTTCTTGTGGTAGAGAAAGGGGCAGTAGAAGCAAATTATCAATGCAATCATGCAAGTCTTGAAGACCACTGAGCTTGTTGCATATTGAGGAAGAAGAAGAAGTGGTCTCGGAAGATCTTAGTCTGCACAGCTGCTCCTCGGCTACTTCAATAAGTGGGTGTGGCTTTGAAGGCAAGCTGTTTGACCGAGCATGGAAACTGATTTTGGAAGCCATCTCTCCTTTTTTTTCCTTAAGAGATGAGAATGCCTTTCTTGTTTCTGTTCTGAATGTATATGAAAGTCTTACAGTTTGCTTCCATTTATATGGATTGAAGTAAGTTTATATACATCTGGCTAAGGGAGACATGACGAATCTCAAAGCTGTTAAATAAATAACTGATCGTAAAAGTTTATGATTCTCGGATCTCGAACATTGTCTCAGCGATGTTCATGCCTTGTCTCCTTACCACCATGTCCACCAACTCACCTTATCACATGCATCATCTGCTATTCTTGAACTTTGCTCTATCTATATATTAATATATAGTGTTTTTAAGATGTTTTGAAAAGGTGCTTAAAAGGTTGAGATAGACATGGTTAGACCTTATCTTGATCTGACTCGAACGATGGGATCTATTAATGCTTAAATTTTGTTAATGAAGGAAAAATTATGAGATGATTGTAGTGTTAGGGGCAGGCAATACAGATTACAAAGATTCTTCATGTCTTCCATTAATGGAGGTAACATTTTCGAGGGAAAACTGTCTGCATATTGCTTTCAAGCATGCAAAAAATCGAATTTATCATGTGGATCTTTATTTATTACTAACACATCTCTAATCAACTAAGATTAGAAGTTACAATACTAGATTAGACATTACAAAAGTACTAAGTACAATCAAACATACAAAAATAGTAAAGTGCAAATGTTGTTTTTTGTAAAAACAGTTTTTTGCTTTGTGCTAAAACACCAAGAGTGAGATGATGGACTTTGGCATGGTTGATCTCGAAGTTTGAGGTCCAACCAACTTAAACAAACTTACTTGAGGGCTGAGTAGCTCCATTTGAGGTAAAAAATGCACTAAAATAGAAAATTTCACAATGCCAAAATCAATAAAACAGTAAAAGCAAGATTAGGCTTCGAGTTGAGTTTTAATTATATGATCACCTTCAAACCAATTGCAACAAGTCATAATGATGAGAGGAAGCAAATGGAATTGGAGTCAATGCATTTGGATTAAGGAGTCAAAAAGTCAACATTTTTGGTTAATTTCCAATTGTAAAGTCACTAACCAAACAAGTAATCTTTAAACAATATGGCCACTGGCCAAAACATGGATTCTCATAATCCTGTCTAAAAATTCAACATTGGTGGTTAAAGATGTTTAGAAGAGAGACTCTAGTTTTGAGGCGTCGTTAAAGCCCGTCAACCTCCGCTTCTAAATCCTCAATGCTTGACTCGGCTTTCGCCAAGTTCCCAACTTGCAAGATATTAGCTGATTGGTTGGTGCTGAACTCAATGCTGCATCCGCCATTTCAATTCATTTCAACTCATGATTTCTGTATTATCACATTCTCTTTTAGTGCTCACTATCTTGCAAACCAAAGACAATTTACTCAACTTTGATGTCAATTTTGGCCCTGCAATTGAGGCCAACAAGAATTTGACAGTGCTTAGAGTTACTGCTTCTACTTCCCTTAACAAACCCAAAACGGCCAAGTCCTCATGTTTTTTCTCACTTTGCTTGGCTTCCAACCCTTTCAAGGCTTTGTGGATTGTTTTCTTGATCAACTTCCTTGAGTTGAAGCATTTTTTTTAAGATTACTTGTAATTCAATTTTCACATCCACTTCACCTTCTCAAAACCGATTGCAATCCGCGTACACATTCTATGGTGTGAACCAAAGCATCCTTAGCAATATCACACAATTCCAAGAGCCTTAGAGACCCGTCTCGTAGTTTATCCACGGTCGTTTGTCTCCATTTTCTTGTTGTAGAGATATGGGCAGTAGAAGCAAGTTATCAATGTAATCTTGCAATCCTTGAAGTTCACCAACTTTGCTGCATATGAAAGAAGAAGAAGATATCGCAGCTTCAGAAGATCTCAATCTACACAATTGCTCATCAGCTTGTGCAATAATTGGATGTGGCTTTGAAGGCAATCTGTCTGACCGAGCATGTGATTTTGGAAGCCATTTTTTTCTTTTCTTTCTCTAGAGATTAGAAGCAACCTTAGCCTTAGTTACTGAATTTTGAATGTATACTAATAATGAGCTATGAATGCTAAACACGATGTATTGAAGTTATAATTCATTAGATATTTTTTATGATTTTATGAATATCAAGTCAGCATCGTAAGTAAATTGCTCCCGGTTGTTCAATCCAACCCTAAGATCGGTAAACCTTTTGTATCTTATTAGCCAAAGAAACACAGCTTTGCACGCTCAAATCTCGTCTCAGCAACACTTGTTTTGTCTTAAGTAATTTAAGTTTGACTTTGGTAACTAAAAACTTCTCGAAACTTGCTTCCATTTATTGTTATTGAAGTTTATATATATCATATGGGGTCATGGAGACAGGAGGAATCTAAAACTTGCTTTCATTGTTTTGTTTCAAGCGATGTTCATCCCAATGTCTCTCTATACCAAAACATACCCAACCCATCACTCTTCATTCTACAATTTTGCTAATTAATGCATTTCTGTACTAGAAATACTATCATCAAAATGTTTCCTTCATTCTGGTTTCAATTCTGCTTCTTTCTGTTCCTTCCGCCTCATCGTACAATAATGCTAGTAGCTCGGCATATTATTCGTAAAACAAATGAAGCTCTGTATTCATCACCTTGTGGGCTGTGGCAAAAAGCAGGCAAGATCCGCATTCTTGATCTCTCTGTCCTTCCACTCTGCAGGAAAATGGTCCCTGTCCTATAAAAGAGTAATAGCTTTTCTACATAAGAAGCCGACATAAAAGGAAAATTAGAAAGATAGCCCACTGTTTTCTCTAATAGTATCAAATCCTGGTTCGACAGCTAGATTCTTTACAACTTTGTTAAATTTCATAGGCGAATAGAACTTAATCTGGCAAAAGTCAGTTACATGGCAACATTACAATTCATGTAGGAGTTATAATCCCGGCCCAGAGGGTTTGTTGGTCTGAGACTCATTTTGATCAAGTGTCAAAAAAATGTCATTCTGTACAACAATTTAATACAAGGGAAATGTTTCTTTTAGGACAAGTCATAATACAAGTAAAATATCTGGTGATTTCTATTGACTTGCATTGCTCCTAGGCCGAGATCATCCGTCAGGTTTCATCATCTGCAAGAGGACGACCCCCTTCGTAAATTACCGTCTCCAATGACCCACTAAATATTACATATCAGCTTAATGAAGTTTTTTGCAAAACGAATCCTGTATCATTGTTTTCTGGTGGTGCAGATCATGAATCATTTTCAGTAGAAGCCTCGATCCGGTAACTAACTTTGGTTCCAAACAGAGATATCATTGACTCGACCATAAATACTGTGTCATAATGCAATGTGATTCTCCAAATTGAAAAGCGCCATCAAATATACCTTCCTGCTAAGTTAACTTCCACAAGAAGTAAGCTTAGTATCCCAGACTTCTTTCCACGGCAAAAGATTATCATCAGTAGGACTTTGCAGCACTTTGAAGGCCCAGCCCACGTATCAAAGCCCAACACAGAGTTTGACGATCAAATAAAACAAGTCCCCTATGAATCTCTTTCTTGCTCTTGACTTATCTTCTCTTCTTCTTCGCTTCGTTGCAAAAGCTCCTCATAAGTTTTCATGCAGTCAGCTGTGAACCTCTCCATAGCTTCAAATATGCATTGCAGACCAGCCTGAAGACTAGTACGACTGGTATCACTCTGAAACACTACATTTCCTGTTAATGAAAGACCATTCCCTCTACTGCCTGAAACTAAAGATGCTTTCTTGTCTAGTGCTTGAAGCTCTTTCTGTATCCTCTGATCCTCTTTATCCAAGTTTCTAACTTTCCTCTCCATATCCTTATTGGCCATCAATCTTTGACGCAATTCAAGCTTATCATTCTCCCATATCTGAAGCACACTCATGGTCAAAACCCGCATAGAGTCAACAACCTGCTTCTCAGACAATGTATCCAAAGCTTGTGACCACTGATGGCAGATGATAAAGACAAGGGGTGCACCTAGCCGCCCAGGTGAGAAGGGAATGGGTCCATCAGGTGTTTCTTCGGGTTCATAAAGAAGACATTTTAAAAGCCAGTTATTAAGTGAATGTACATATCCCTTTTGAGCACTAATCCAGCTAGAGAATTGGCTTGTCCAATTAATAAGCTCATGTTGAAGTTGTAAAGTCGGTCCAAGGTGGTCCTCTTCACCGTGCTTTTTTCCTGATCCAATGGGAGCAAAGCTTCTGGCTTCTCTAATTGCTTGGTGTTGGATGTGATGGCATTCAAGCATACATTTCCACATCTTTGTTAACCTGAAACAATCCAAAAAGTACATGGCGGGATGAAGCCAGGAAAGAAATTAAAATGCAGAAGCATAGAATTTGCAGGGTGAAACTTGACCTACCCTCGAATTAACTCGTGTAGTTGAGGCCACAATTCTTCATCTCTAATTCTATTTATTGTAACAGAAATCTTGTCAACAACTTGAATGGAAATTCTCATTTTGGTAGAGAGACTTCTTATAAGAGTTTGGGTGGCTTCAACTTTGTGGGCATCAGCACCTCTTTCATCTAAACGTTTCAGTCTACGACACTTCTGTTCGTGGATTACCCGCATCTTCTCCTCAGCCTGAACCGAAATATGCAACCAAGGGAATTCGCATTATATTCTATACTAAACAAATTATAATAGGTTGACTTGGTGATACAAAACTACAACCAGTATCCAATATTCATCTCCACCTTTTTTCGGAAAAAAAAAAAAGGTGGAGATGAATATTGGATAATCTATAGTCAACCCTGCCATGATGGGGGGGCCCATCATCATGATAAAAGACATCAAGAAATCTGTGGGGGGGGGGGGGGGGATTTTCTCTTCTTTTTTTCCTAATTTCCAACCTAACTAATATTGGAGAGTTAAGCACGCAAAAACCAAAAGAAATGTTTTATAATGTCGTATGGAAGTGTGTACGAGTAATTAATAATGATATCAACACAAATCAAAATCAGAAACCATGCATTTGACCACATTAAAAGACATAAAATAAAAAATGCTCCAGACATCCAAATACCTGAGAACAGTGCTGGAGAAGAAAAACAATGGGAAAGTAAAAGAAAGAAGTATAAGGAATCAGCACAAAAGATACCTTAACTTCATGATAAAGTTTCTTCTCCCATAAATGCAACTTATGTAATGTAGACGAAAGATTTCCAGACCTCTTCGCCATTTCTTCACCGATCCCGATTTCAGAAGAAACATCCCTCTCTCCAGAAGTGGAAGGTTGTGATGAATGCAGCATCTTTGAAGTCACTATTATACACAGATCCATAAAAATTGAACATAAAAGGTCAAAATAAGTAAAATCCAACAAAAATATACACCCAATAAAAAAATCCATTTTTTTGTTCTTATAAGTTCATACCGAGTTTTCTTTGGTAAGGCCGTTTCCCCACCTCGAGAATTTTCGCAATTTCATTTCCTGAATCTGAAGCTCTCTCAAACTGAACCTCAATTTCTTTAGCTATCTCGTAAACATCCCTCGAACCGGGCATGAAAGCTGGCTCACTGCTCCGCTCCTGGGGCTTATCTCCATTGTCAACAACCTTCTTCTCCATCACATGGACCTCATACTCCATCCCATCATTCTCCACAGCAGAACTCGGCCTTGTCTGATACAGAGAAGCCTCTGTTTCAACTCTGACCTCCTCCTCATTAACCACTGGATTCGAATTCTTACCACCGCCTTCATTACCATTATCAACAAATTTATTATGATCTCCGTACACTTCCTTGACAACTTCATGAGGGTAACTTTCCTCTTCCAAGTCTGGAATCCCTTCTTCGTCTCTCACCTCTTTGGAATCCCTGCTAGGCGTGTAAGCATTGTAGTAACTGTCATGAGTCTGGAACAGGTTCAGGAATTCCCAAGCAGATGTTCTAGGAGGAGGTGGTGGAGGTGGCGATTTTGATGAGGTGGGGCCCACCTGTGGGGACATGGAACCATATCCTGGAGGTAAAGAAGAGGAAGCAGAAGAAGGATAGCCGGAATATGGATATGAACTAGGGTTCATGTTTGAATAAGGCTGAGAATCGTATCCATAATAAGAAGAAGAAGAAGAAGAAGATTCGCCCATGTGATAAACCCTCTCTGGGCTCATAACCCTCTGTTCATAAACCACAGAAGGCGTCGCTTTGTTCTGCATATAGTTCATATGCAAAAAACCTCCGTTACCACCACCGCCACCTGGATATGAAACCATGCCTTGATCTGAAGCCATGTAATCTGCGTAGCCGCCATGGGTGGTTGGGTGAAGAGGAGAGGAGTGATCGGAATGGTGAAGAGAACTGGATTCGTCATCTGAATCGGAGAGGAAATGGAGATGGGAATCGGAATTGTTGGAGTGAGAGAGGTGGTGGAGTGGTGAGTTTTTTGAAGCTGCGATACTGGAAGGAGGAGGAGCAACAGGGTCTCCCTTCCTGTGAGAAGGAAGATTAAGCTTAGGCGATGGAGGAGAAACAGAGGAATCATAAGCAACGCCCTGCTGGATGAAACTGTGCAGGGAGTGACCTACTTGTTTCAGAGAGTGAATGTAAGCTAAGTGAGCTTCGGCTAGGGCGAATCGGAGGTTAATCGCTTCGTCGAGAAAAGCACATCGCTCTTTACAGAGTGCGACGGCAGGGAGATCATCGAGCTTGGAATTGGTGCAACCCATTTCCTTTTGTCTCTAGTCAGTGATAACTTTTTTTTTTTTCTTTCCCCTTTTTTCCTTAACTGGGTTTCGATCGGAAGGTGAGGAAAAGCATGGAAGGCAGGTGAAATTTTCTAGGGCGCGGTGGAAGGAGAGTGTTTGTTTCTCGGGAAAATTTACTCTTCTGGGAGAGATGGGGAAAAGCCTTTTTGGTTTAGGGCTACTAGGGGAAGGGAAAATAAGGAAAAATGAAAAGATAGTCCGTCTGTATGTACAGTGCCGAAGAGAGAAGAAGAAGAGGACGGAATCTTTTTTGCCAGCAATGAGTTTTGTCGTCGGCTTCTATCTCACTGTGAAAGTAGAAAGAAAGCAGAGAAGAGAGAGAGAGAAAAGAGAGAAGAGAGAGAAGAAACGAAACAGAGTGCGAGTGTCGCTAGTCAGCTAATTTTCTTTCATTTTTTTTTTTGGTGATTTTTTAAACCCTCAACTGTGTTTGATATATTCTTTAAACAATATATTTATTTGATGTTTGAAACTATATAATATAATATAATATAATATAATATAAAGAGTAATTAATGTTATAAGTTAATTAGAGAATAATGTAGGTGAGAGGATTAGTTAGGTCAGGGCGGGGAACCATAGCTTGTGGGTTTGGTTAGTGTTAGTTAGCACAAAACAAACTTGCTTCTGACCCGAATCTCATGAGATGAAGAGACAGAGAATGATTTTGTGGGGCAATTAGTTTTAATTTAATAACATAATTTTGATATATATTGTATATAATTATGTATTTATTTTATTAAAATTATTATATTTATATAATTTATATAATTATAATCGATCGATATATATCATTTAATACTAATAAATTTTCGTACAGAATTATTATTATTGCTTGGAATCTCAAGACTTAATTATTATGTCCTTCACTTTGTTAAATTGTTTTAATTTTTTTTTTTAATTTTAATTTTTTTTTTAATTAATCCCAATTTCCCACCTAATTTTGATAACTTCTACATGTCTGGTCAGAATTGTTTTTGTTTTTTATTTTTTATAATTAATTTTCCAAAATTAAAAAAATAAAAACTAAACTAAAATTTTGATTCTAAATTCATACAACATCAAGATCCATCCAACTTTTGATGTCTAAGATTACTACTAGCTCTAGATGTAATCAAACAGGCCGTCTTTGCAAAAATGATTAGAACTCATAAAAATTTTGATTTTTTGTTTTATGGATTTCGGTAGTGTCCAAAAAACGTAAGAGAAGTGACAAAAAAAAAATAAATAAATATAAGGTAGGAAAAAGACAGCTAAAGCTATAGATAAGAGATAGAGATTACCATTATATCCTTATTTATCTCATCAATCACTTATAGCCGTTGGATTAAACTTAAAACTTTAAGGGTGAGATTAAAAATTGAAATGCTTTATTAATTCTGCTACAATAATTATATGTACCTAATCAAAAGTAAAATCAAAGTAGAAGAGTTGAAACTTGGTTCTAGTTTTGCCCTCTTCGCTACAAACTTATCTAATCTATAACACAAGGAATGAAACCTTAAAATATAAAATCTAATATGTAAAAATATATAATATAATATATAATAAGATAAGAGGAGGAGGAGAAGGTCACGCACGTGGCAGGGGGGGGGGGGGTTGGTATAATAAGGCAAAAAGGTTCTATTATGGGAAGGTGATTGAGAGCTACTAGCACATCGTGTCCACATGCAATATGTTATATTATAGTACCAAAAAACATTAAACTTTTATTACAATAAAAATAATATAAAAAATAAAAACAAAACAAAATAAGTCGTGGCAGCATACGTATGTTGTCATGTATTTTACTTTATCGATATATTATATAATTTTTTAATATAAATATAATATATCTTAACATGATAATGAAAGAATTTATGATTTTGACCCATTGATTACATTTTCTAAATATAAATTGATTCGAAGAAAATATGAAATGCTCATTGATTACTAGTCGTAATTATATACTAATTTTGATTATAATATTATAAATGATGATATAATTTTTATCGAGATAGATAATATTACGTAGAGTATACTAAAAATCTTCGAAATATATATATATATATTGTTTTGGGATAAATGAAGTACTTTCTTTCTATCCAAACAAGTGAAATCGAATAAGCAAACCCCACCCTGTCGAAAACAGGTTTGAAAGTACTTTAAAATTTGGACCACAAGATGCAAATTGTTATGCAAAATTGTCCCACAAGTCAAGTATTAACTGCAACTGGTTACAAAGGAGAAGAAAAAAGGTAAACAAGAAATGCATGGTAAAATTAGATAGCAACAAGGAGGATTTGATTGGTTGGTTGGTGCTGACTGATTGGTAAAACGTAAAAAAAGCCCCAGTCACTTGGTCATAAATCAGATGATCTACCTGGATAGAGTCATGTGACTGTGTGATTCTGATCATCACACCATTAGGTTTTTCTTTCTTCTAATCTTTCATTCTGGTCCCAACTAGAAAGCAAAAAAGCAAAGCTAAGTTAAAACTTGATGAAATAAAAAAGAAGGTCAAAAGGTTGGGCATATAAGACCGCATGATTGTGCGATTGTATCATTCATGTAGTTTAGTGTCATTATGTCAAATTAAATTATATTATAAAGTATAAATATCACTTTATATAACTTGTTATATGAGTGATCGACGTTTGTGACGTGATTATAAAGATTATCGAAGGTTTATAAAAAGTATGTATGTATGTATGTATGTATTATGATATCATAAAGTAAAGTTTTTCATTATTGTAAGATAAAGTTTATTTAATCACTAATTAATGATGGATACATGTATATATATGATAAGTGAATTTAACAGTAAGTTCTCACAAAATCCAGTGATAACTACTGAATAAGTGCAGTGATTTAAGGGGGGGGAATAAAAATGAAGTGATTGGGGGTACAAACTAATAATGAAACCACTCACATGCTTTGTTTTCTTTGTACTATGTCTCCCTTTTTCAATTAACCCTATAAAAATACTATAATTACTAGATTCAGATTCATTCATATACACGCTATTTACTTTTAACCATGGTTTTACTTTTACTGCAGTGAAGATCTATATCTACTTCAAGTGAAAAATGGGAAGAACTGAAAACTGAAAAGTGATATAGATAAGAGTGATGAGCAGTTTTGAAATCAGAGATGCGAAAGAGTCAGAGTCGGAGACTAGTATAGCTAGAGAGAGCTAAAGACGTCCGACCAATCACTGTCACTCCACTCTGCAAGGAGTATTACGATGGTTAATACGTAACCATAAAATGAATCGATCTCCAGATTTCTGGGCTGTGTGTCGGGGACTAAAAGGAGGACGACGATTATAGATGGAGGAGAGGGGAGGAGATGATGGAAAACCCCTCCCCTCCTCCTTGTTTACTTTATTAAAAAGATGAATATGGCACGTAATGGGCCACATTGACATGGTATATTGGGGTTGCCAACCCTTTTCTAGGAATGGTAAGTAAATTCACTAGCTTTTAACAACAAGTACTATTTACTTTCATCGTTCTCCCACCAAATTCAATTACTTCTATCTTTCATATGATATTGGAGAGGATTTACAGCCAAGAGACGCAGACATTGTTGAACCACTTATGGTGGTGGTCATCACTCATCGCTCTCTTGACAAATCCCTGTTTTACAGATCATCAGTTCAACAAACCAAAAAGATGCTCTTTTTTGGATTCCAAAAGATGGTCCTTTTTTTTTAAGACAAAACATTAAAATAAAAGTTTTTTTTTTTTTTTAAATTTTAAAAAGGAGTAAAATTGACTAATTTGTTTGAAAGGTGTAATTAGTTTACCCAAGTCTTGTACATTCAAATAGCCAATCATTCATTCCACTTTGCCCCACTACTAAGAAGAAGGGAATAGTTTTGATGTTAGTGCATTAGATATGGTGGGAAAAAGTTACCCAAAGGGACCAATCCCGACATCTCAACATGTAATGGGCCATTTTTATGTGGATGTATTATTATGGGTTCATTAACTTGGTCCCCCCCTCCTACATTCTTTCTGGGATATTAGCGTTTGCATTGCTTTTTGTGAACTGTAAATCCAATACTGCAAATACGTTTCAGAAAACAGACATTTAAAACAGAGAGGCATGGTGATGGGAAAGAATAGAGAGCCAAAGAACACACAAGAATTAAGAGACGTGAAGAAAAGAAACGACAATTTATCCATTTCCGCCCTTGAGACAAGAACAGTACTAGAATAAAGAGAACCGAGAAGGGGAACAAAAAAGAAGAAGAGAGATCTGTCACCCAACAGTCCAACGCTCTTTCGATGTACAAGTTTCAAGATTTGAGTGTGTTCTGTATGTTTTTTTTTTTTTTTTCTTTTTCTGCAAGTGCTTCTGGAACTGCTCCATGGACATAGTCTCATGTTATGTACAGAGTGCTTTGCAAGGACTGTTAGAGAATAAATTATAAAAATGAGTAGAGAGAAGCTTGTAGAAGCAAGTTTTGAAGGGGTGTAAAAAGTACCCAAAGAATTTGGTAAAGGTTGATAAACGCCTGCTTTCTCTTCATCAATCTGAAAAAAGTTCTTCTAGTTCTGGTTGCTCGGTTTTAAGTAGAGCAACAGGATCCGAGTTGGTTTTATTGGAATCGATATCGGGCCAATCTTGGTAATCATCCGTTGACTGGTCCTCTGTATTATCACTTGTATCTTCATCGGATTTATCCTCCTTACCATCTTTATGACTTGTATCAGCTTGGTTCTGAGAAATTTGAACTCCCCTAGCCTTTGCATCAGAAACCTCACATATGCAGGAATGTGGGTTCTCATGAAACTCACCTCTGCCAGGTCTTACTTCATTGGGTTCACCCATGAAGCCAGTCTGATGATTCTGAACTTTAGATGCAAATTCTTCCCATGTCATGTTGTTGCTGTCCAAGAAGAGTCTATACAACTTTTTAGCATTTGGCCTTATGGTCGGTTTATGCCCAAAGTATCTCCTGCAATCAAGAGAAAAACGTAATTATATAAACTCAGCACCAGAAAGCAATGCCTCTAGAATGATTATTATCATCGAATTTAAGATTTCCAATTAACACGTGATGTTACCTTCTTCCGGCTAATATTTTAGCCATGTTACCATTGTTATTGGTGACAAAAACATCACTCTCATCACAAACAATGAAATCTAGAGCTGCCATGCGAGAAGAAAAGGAGGAAAATGGTGCCAACTCTTCCTGGCTTGCTAGAGTCTCTTTGGAATGAAAATTGGGAAATAGTGCTCTAAGGGGTGCTAGTGTTTCTTCACCTCCATACACTTCACCTGATGCCACATAAAGGTGAACATCACTTCCAAATCCCAATGCTCTAAGCATAAGACCAACTTCCTCTGGGGTAAGCGGGCATCTTCCCTGCCTGCGTACCTTATCAGGGTTGCTCGTCTGCAAGTCATGCAAAATTTCATTTTCTTGTTATAGGATCAGTATGTCTTTGCAGTTAAGGGTAATTTTTAAAATGCTAAAAGACTTACGTGTAGGGTTTTCCACCTCTTCCGGATTACACTGAGCTCTACCCTTTCTTTCTCTCCTCCACCATAATAGCAACCAGAGAATGCAAGCATGTCAGGTTCAAACCTAAGACAATGCATTCACTCATCATCGAGAAACTTCCAATTCATCCAATAAAATTTTGTACGTGTACTATATAGCCTTTCAATCAAACAGCATTATCTCATTCTTAACAGTGTGAATAAGAATTTTGTGGATATGAAAGTAATCCAGCGAAAGTGAATTATACTTCACCTCAAATGCAGGGCAATGAAATGCCTGCTTCTCATTCTCATCCGTTCGACCAACATCTTTCCCATCTCATGAATAGGATCAGTGAATTTTAAAGCATGATAATTAACTCTACATCTCAGCCTCTGTAATTCTCTGTTTAGCTTATTTGAAAGCCTGTAATCAAACTTTCCCAGCTGAACAGCCTGTATTATGAAATCCAGTAAATACAAAAGTGACCTTTAAAATCATCATACGCTTTCGCAAAACAAATGTAGAGCAGCCTTTTAAATATGGACCAATACTTCATCCTATGTATTAGGAAAATCGATCAAAATATATCTAATTATCAACTGCAACATTCAATATTCATTCTGAAAGGTGAAGTCATGGCGACATGGATAATAACATTCATTGCTTCACGTCCATAGATTTCTTTGCAAGACTTGATACTTACATGCTTTTTATTAAGAACAGGAAGAACACGAGTTTCGTAGCATTTTGGAGTGCACTTCCTTGGAACACGCATGTGATATGGCGCCACAACTTTCCCTCCATTTTGCGGAAGCTGTTTAATAATCTTGACATCTTTTGAGAGAAATGAAATGAACCAGTCTACATCAAATATTTCAGCAAAGTCACTGCACAAAGCACCATTTTCCGCATATCATTGCCACAGAAACATGTACTTCATATAAGCAATTCAGGCATTATAATGCCATAGAAATATGACAACTGGAAAATATTACCAACAGACCTGCTATCCTTCCAAAATGATTTCTGGTCCAGCGTGGGAACAGTAAGAGTGGCATTCAAAATATAAGCTGCCACAACAGCATCTACTATCTGCGGGGCCATCGATTAAATGGGAAAGGTGAGAAACTAATTAAAAGAAGTTACGATCAAAACAGTAGTGCACCACGAAACAATGAATCTATATATTTCCCGATCAATAAGCAATAGTAAGAACAGAGATTATCTAGTCAGATAATTACCCCTGTTCTTTGTTGATTTAAGCCTCCACTAGTTGCAATTGACAAGTACCTATTAGGACGCGTTTTTGCATCAGCCGCTGTTGAACATGAAAAATACAGCTCATATTCAGCCCTCCGTTGGTGAGAACAGAGACGAACTTAATCACAAGTTATTTGAAAGGTTAAGAGCTTAAGAAAACTTACTGAAAAACTTATTGCTGGCGTTACTGCAGCCATAGAAGAAGTTGGATTGGCTGGTTCCCCACAAATTACGGTCGGAACTCGCTCCATTTTCCTGAACGTTTCAAGGAAACGAATAAAATCACTAACCATATTTAAACTAACAGGCAGAAGATCTCGATTAAGCACATCCCGGATTCCTCACCGGAACGTGAAACGGTGGTTCTCCATCCGACCTCTGCCACGCATCACCGACGTCGCTGAGCTGAACTCCGGATCACAGAGAAAAATCACAAACACGCAAAAATATAATCATAAATAAACATGAAATGATTAGAAAGAGAGAGAGAGATGAAGAAAAGTGCGAAAAAATTAGTAACGTACCGAGCGGGTATGGCGAATAAGAGCGATGTGGAAATGACCAGGGTAGTGAACGGGATATGAGGCGAGTAGAGAGAAGATGAATAAACAGAGCAAGACGCAACCGGATAAAGCGGAAAAGAAGGCGAAGAGGTGGTGGTGGAGACGGAAACGACAGACCAGAATGGAGCCGAGAATGCCGATGATAGTAACGCTAATCTCTCGCCGCTGCTGCCTCTTCTTCTTCATCATAATGATTGCTTCCAGCTAGTGAACCAGAAGCAGAAACATAAAACAGCAATAGAAATGAGATCGATCGTATTAGAAGAAGAAGAAGAAAGAAAGAAAGCATCTGTTACTGTTTTGGTTGTGCGAACGACGACGATGACTGCCAGAAAGCAACGTTTCCATACTAAAAGAGAGAAAAAAAAAAAAAAAAACAATCCTCTCAACCAAACAACAAACTCTTAACTAGACTCTTTCTTTCTTTTGTTTATTTATATTTCTTACCCCAAAATGAAAATGGAAATGAAAATTGATCCAATATCAAAATTGAGTCTGACTCCCCCTCCTCGAACCAGTCCAGGTCGCGCCTAAAAAATTCGTTGGGTTTGCCTCCCGCCCCACGTGACCACTGTACTCTGCTCTCAATATCTCCTCACCATTTCCTTTCTCCCTATTCTGAATTTATATTCTTCAATTTAATTAATGAATTAAATTTTAATTTATAATAAAACACTCTGAATTTTCTGTTTAAAAGCGTAAAACGACGTCGAATCTTATTGGCTCGTAATCCAGCAAGTCGAACTCAAAACCGATAAGCTTGAAGATTATTTTTAAGTGAGATTATGAGAAGGATTAGATTTAATTAATTTGCCTAATTATAAAGTTGACTTTTGAATTTTTCAAACGATGAAGAAAAGTCGTCGATTTTACCAAGACAAAACAATACTGACCGTCAGATCGGCAGATGTACGATCTGTTTTACGAGTGCTTGATTTTCTTTTCTAATATTTCTACACCCGTATCTCACGTGACTCGATCCAAATTAATCTGGACGGGGGTTGGCCACGCCATGCTGTCAAATGATTGAGACCAGTAACACACGTGCGTCGAGAAGCGTCACCTATTGGAAAAACGCTGTCGTTTGGAAAACACTAAATTACTAGCCTAATTAATATTTAATAGTAATGCTGAATGAGATCCAAGCGAAGCAATGCAGGGACTTGCAAAATCCGAGAAAAGGCAGCGTTTGGACCACGAATGGTGGGGCCATACCCGAAAGAAGTGTAGAGTATCCTACCATTATTGTACGGTCGTAATACATAATTTATATTAATTTTCTTATAATTGAGATTAGGGTTTAAGATTTAGTTAGAGGAGGGGGGACACCTATTGTTTTCCTATAGTTGACACTTGACAATTGACATGATGGAGATGGACTTGGGGACACGTTATCCTAAGTTGGGAACATGTTTTCTGTTTTTGGTAACTTGTTTTCAGCATTTTTTTTTTCTTGTTGTCATTGTTTTTTAGTCCATTTGCTTGATCTAGTATGCCTACTACAATAATACAATTTTTAAGAACCAGACCAAGATTGTGAATTTTCAAGGTCGCCTTTCTGTACATTATTGTATATATATATATATGATGATTATAGCACATTATTGAATATTTCCACTAGGCCACTATCAGCCCTGTTCTGTCCCTACCTCCCTCATTATTTTACAAGGCTCTCAAACTCTTTACGATCAACCAGTGCCATCCATATCAAGATTTTAATGGTATATTGGAAGAATTTTTTTTTATAATTATATTTGATTTAATATAAATTGAGTGATTATATATAAAATTAATATAATATATAATATAATATAATATATATTATTATAATTAATCAATTTATAAGAAAAATTTATAGTCACACAATAAATTTCGACCGAACATTGTTCAAGGTCGAAAGCAATTGACTTCCAACTATACAAAAAAAAATTTTTTATTTTTCTCTTGAAATCGATGGACTAAATCTATCCCAACACAGCTTTCAAATTCAAATCCTTACTTAATAATATAATATATAAAATTATAACATATAATATGATTGAACCGTTAATACCCACTCAATTTCTCTGAATTTAATATTATCTTTCATATTTACTAGACTAAATAACTTTATATTATAATTTAATATATATATTTTTAAGAGCAGATAGGTGCGTGTACTCCATTCGTCACTATCTATCAATTTGTTTGGCCTTACTTTTGTCTCGACATGTTTTATCTAATTCTGATGGAGCTAAAAGAAGGTACTGTAATATCCGTACAGGGCCTCAACCGTCACCATGTGGGGTACAGCTGTGGTCTGTAGCCTCTGTTCACCGCCGTGCCAACAGCAGCTCCTGGTCAGGCCGATTAGCTGAGCTCCCTGCAAAATAATATAAATTAGACCATGAATTCGCCTGTTACTTGTATAATAACCTAATTGGACCGGTTAATGTTATCTTGCCGGCCGAAGAAGGCCCAATCTCTCAGCTCTACTACTTCTATTGGAGTAAAATAATGAATAATGATAATAATTTTATTATATTTAAAAAATAAGTAAGAAATATTTATTTTAATTCTGTTTCTAATTAAAATATATATTTAATTATTTTAAATTTGAAAATTACATTAAGAGCCCTAACAAAATTTAATATTACATCATGGTATTTTTAATCATGTAATCGAATCGAAAAGCTGATGAAAATGTATTTTCATTCTATTCTCACTTTTGCCTCACGTGTTAAATAATTGGTTACAGACTTTATCGCTCATTGTTTGATGCCAATTTTTGTTAGTGGGCCCAATATAATTATTGGGCCCCCAATTAGTTATTGGGCCCAATTCTACTAATGACATCAACATTTGATTTTGGGTTTCTTTGCTCGTGTGGGCCTGAGAGTTGAGAATCTGTAAATACATAAAAGACGAGAAGTATTTTTATTTTTATTTAATATGAAACAAAATTGTGTCACATTTCAGACTTCAGAGGAAGTGTAGAGCATTGAGATGGGGATGGATGGTTTGGCGTGCGTGATTTGAACTGTTCATCGTCGTATGCTTTCTAGTTGGTAATATGGCCAACTAAAATCAAACCACCTGAACCAGACGTTAACGTGGGGGAAGAGATCTTACAACTGGGAAGAAGCTGCTTCTAGCGGGAGAGATCTTTCTCACTTTCTGATCGACTCAGCCTCTCTGAGCAGTCTCCGACGATGAGAGGCTCCAGCAAGCTCAACTCCTCCAGCTCCGAATTGGACCTCGATCGACCTAACATCGAGGATTACCTCCCTTCCGGAACCTCCATCCAAGAACCCCGCGGCAAGCTCCGCCTGTACTCTCTCTCTCTCTCACCCCTGAATTAATTGATTTGAAATATGATGAGAGAAAAACAGTTTTTTCAGTTCATTTCTAGATTGTTTAAACTCCCCTCTGGCTTTACGAATTTTCTCGGCAACAAACCGAGGGATTTCTATTCTGATTTGCAATTGATTTCTGGAACTTTCCAAATTTTTGTAGGCGTGATTTGCTTGATATTTCCCCCACGCTTACTGAAGCTGCTGGTGCCATTGTCGACGTAAGTGTTTCTTTATTAGATATACGAAATCTCTAGTTTCTTTGTATTCCTTGCATTGTACTTTAACATGGTTCGGAAATGAATTTGCAGGATTCATTCACGAGATGCTTCAAGTCAAACTCACCGGAGCCATGGAATTGGAATATCTATTTGTTCCCTCTTTGGTGTATTGGAGTGGTGGTTCGCTATCTAATTTTGTTTCCAACTAGGTTAGCATTTTGACACTTCAAAGAGGGAGTTTAACTATCCTCCTATGCATGCATTCAATCGTCTGATAATTATCCGAGTATGCTTGCCGTGCTTATGAGCTTTCCACACTGGTACGATGTTACGCACACTTGTCTAATGTGTTTCAGCTAATCATGCAGGGTGCTAACACTGACTATAGGATGGATAATATTCCTGTCTGCATTCATTCCTGTGCACATTCTACTCAAAGGGCATGATAAGTTGAGGAGGAAGTTGGAGGTTACAATTCTATCCTGTGTCTATCATTGGTGATTAGATTCTGCTTTTTCATGGTGTCGGAAAATGCATTTCCAATCATCAATGGTGGTGTATCTAACGGCATGCTTGATTCAATTTTAATCTTCTGTTCAGAGGTGCTTGGTGGAATTAATTTGCAGCTTCTTTGTTGCCTCTTGGACTGGGGTTGTCAAGTACCATGGACCACAACCTAGCAGGCGGCCGAAGCAGGTACCTTCAGCCTTTCCTTTTTGAAAATCTCATCTGAGTTTTTTGTCTAGATTTAAACCTATTTACACATTCACTATGTTGCTTAGGTTAACCTTTGCTGATTGAGCAGGTTTTTGTAGCCAATCATACTTCCATGATTGATTTCATCATCTTAGAGCAGATGACTGCCTTCGCTGTTATTATGCAGAAGCATGCTGGATGGGTCGGTAAGTGCTACTGCTAATTTGCACTTTATTTTAGCAGAAGATATAGCGTAAAACTATTGATAGATATTTCCTGTTATCTTGTTTGACCTGAAGGATTGTTACAAAGCACAATATTAGAGAGCGTGGGATGCATTTGGTTCAATCGTTCTGAGTCAAAGGACCGTGAAATTGTAGCAAAGAAGTAAGTTGAAATATCCAGTGCATAAAGATTCATATCCTAACATTTTTTTTTTCATTATGATATGAATCTGTCCAATTCAGGTTGAGGGATCATATTCAAGGAGCTGATAACAATCCTCTTCTTATATTTCCAGAAGGAACTTGCGTAAATAACCAATACTCAGTCATGTTCAAGAAGGTATCATTATTTGACTTTTCACTGGAGAGTGTCTACTCTGTTTGATTTGCTTGTACTTTTTATCTCTCACAAGTTCAGCTACCTTCATTCTATCTTCTTGTTTTTTTTTTGGAAGCCTTCCAGCAGTAAAAGATCCTTCAACCATATGAAACATCTTTTATGCTTCATTTTACTGTAAAAAGCGTTTGGTTGATCAGATACCTTTTGGGTTTTTGCATTTTTAGTAGAAAATAAGCTGACTATCACCTATTCTCTGATTTAACACAGCTTTGACGGTTATCTTGTTTTAGTTTCTCATATCGCTTTCCCTTGAATTTATCAGGGTGCTTTTGAACTTGGCTGCTCAGTTTGCCCAGTTGCAATAAAGTACAACAAAATTTTTGTTGATGCTTTCTGGAACAGCAAGAAGTAAGGAGCTAAATTTTAGTATAACAAAATTATGAGTATCACAGTTTGTAATAGTGTAAGAATTCAATTCCTTATGTCTTCTCTCTCTCTCTTTGATTTCTATTTCTTACAATTTTCAGGCAGTCCTTCACCATGCATCTCCTGCAGCTTATGACATCTTGGGCTGTTGTTTGTGATGTTTGGTACTTGGAGCCCCAAAATCTGAGGCCTGGAGAAACATCCATTGAATTTTCCGAAAGGTTCCCTTTTTTTATTTGGTTCTCTCCATTAAGCCAGTGTTTTGTTAGCATGGTATCTATGCTTGTGTCATCTCTCTAAGGGATCAACTTTTCCTTCGAATTGGTCAAAATTCGTTGATTTTCTGAAATTATTTCCCTCCACTTCTTGCCCATTTTCTCCTTTGATTCATTTTATGTTTGGCTGTTCGAATGATCTTTTGCAGGGTCAGGGACATAATATGTGTCCGTGCTGGTCTTAAGAAGGTTCCTTGGGATGGATATTTAAAGCACTCTCGCCCTAGCCCGAAGCACCAAGAACGAAAGTAAAATATCTTTGTTTCTACCATCTACACTGTTTCCTTTTAAAACATTTACAAGCGTATTAACTGCAACATACCTTATCTGGTTTACAGACATCTATAACATCTAGGCCTTACATCATTTTATTGGCAGGCAACAAAGCTTTGCTGAGTGTGTGCTGCAACGCCTGGAAGAGAAGTGAGTCATGCTGGTAACTCTCGCAAGTTATTGAGGTAAGCGTGGACAAAAGCGTAATTTCAAGGAACGAATAGTTAACATCCATATGCCCTAAATATTGTCTTCAAAAAACACTGAAATCCTGTACGAGCTTGGTTTTGTTTGTTAGTTTCAGTTTTGGTCAGAATATAGACCATTTTGTTTTAGAACTACTCTTCTACTCGACTTTTAGAGTTTTACACTAGAGTGTGTTTTGCAATCATAATCTTTGCCACAAGCGGATTGAATGTATAAAAACTTCCCCAAAAGTGATTTGCTGATGCTTATTAGCTCCTAGCTTTTGGTTACAAGATTGATCCTGTTGTTTTGAGCTGATAAAATTGAAAACAACACAAGAATTTAAGATGGCAAAAACATATGATTTGCTACAAACTCATTTCAAAGTTCAAGGTGAAGCATAATCCGCGGGACCATAAGGCTCAAATAACTCGGAGAAGAAACCCTTCTTCCTTTTCGGGTTCCATCCCATATCCTTGCATAGTTGGTCATTATACCATATATGTATAGCACCAATGCATGATCTCCTATAGTATTTTCCTGCATATCTATGCATATATTCATCCCATTTTGTAATCTCCTTTTCCATGTCTCTAATGCTAGGTAATTTAATGCCCCCACCAAGAAGCTCCGTTACCCATCTACACCTCATCTCTGAGGTGTACAGGTTTGACAAGCTTTCTGAGAATCCGATCACTGCTAGTTGTGGTATTCTTGGATGAATACATTCCCTAGTAATATCGAGAATAGTTATTACTATTATTTTTATATTGCTAGTAGAAATAATGATAGAAGGATAAGAAAATATGCCAACCTATAAAGGGGAAGTGCTGCATTATGTGAGCCAACTATGTAATCTTGAAAGGTTTGAGAAGCAAAGATGTCCTTGAGCTTTTTGTCACCCCTGTAACCAGTTGCTAAAATTACCATATCTGTCTTTAAAGGAGCATCCTCTCCCTGAACCAGAACACCTTCTGTACAGAAGCTGAAACTCTTCACCTTCTTCAAAATTATGCTTCCTTCTTCAACTCTTTGGTAGAAATTTTCTGGCACGCTGGCGATCAGACACGAACTCAATTCTTGAAGGAAACTATGCTTCGGTACCATCCCATACTTTTCCAGCTTAAGCTTGCTCTTTATATAACTCTCCACGAATTTTGAAAATGCCCACCTCTGTGTTGAATACAATTTTAGAGTATCAAAACCCATAGATATATCATAGCTATATGAACTGTATTTATATAGCTATTTGATCTTACCATAGGGGAGAGAATAGTTGCAAGGAGACCTAGGAGGAGCCCTTCACCAGGCTTATGAACCAAAAGCTCTGAGAAGCGGTTTAGGTAGAGAAAACCAAGTGACACCCCCCATGGAAGGTAATCGGGAATAATCCAATGTTCGGTTCTGTATAAAACAGTGCATGGATGTTCCACTCCTACAGTACAGAACAATACAAAGAATTAGCTGAATTCTAGGATCAATAAATTTTTAATGAAACTATTTATTTATTTATTTTTTAAATCTATAATTTTGGGGGGAAAAAAAAAACCTGAATTCTAGGAGAAAAAAAGTAGGAATTCTTTCGGGAAGTTGGATGACCGTAGACCGATTAATCATAACCGAGATATAAGTTTCATATGCCATATTACCTATTATATCAGGTTTGGTAAAAGGGGATCACCATAGAATTTTAAAAAAAAAAAAAAAAAAAAAATGTGTGAAAACTACCGTTTGCGTTGGAGCATTCCATTGCAATATCTAAAGCAGATTTTTGGAACCCCACAACGGTAATTTTCTTCCCTCGTACAAATTCAGCGGCGGATTGATAATCCATGGCTGAGTATTCCATGGAGTGTATGACTTGGCCATCGTGAAATGCTTGTGGGCCCTCGTTTGGAGGGAATTCTGGAATGTTTGGAACGTCGCTGAATCTTCCAATGCAGAGGATCACAAAGTCGACCTCCTGAACCTGCATGCAAAAAGGGGCAAAAAAAAAAAAAACGTTTGAATTTTTCTTGATCGAACGGCACTAAATTAGGGAGGAGCAAACGGTGAAATGGTCGGTTAGCCGTCCGGTTGACAAATGTAGGAACAATTTACTGACAGTTTCATTTACTGTTTTAACTGGTCGGTAAACCGGTTTACTGTTTTATTTAATTAATTAGTTTATTTTATTAATTGTATTAGGAATAAACAAACGGTGAATTTTTAGTAAAAAATTTACCGACCACCTTTTTTGGGTCGATTAACGGTCGATCAGCGGAGGATATAATCTACGGATAATCTGCTCATCCTACCCTAAACCATATCCTATCATCACTTCTTACACATGCTACTGTTGTTTTTTTCCCACCTGTCAGAATCTTAGTGTAGAGAAAATAATTCAGGGTTCTTTTCGGTACAAGACTCCACTACCGCTTCCGTTCAATGGCGATGTTCAAATTGAATACGCAAAGTGATGTGCTTATAGTAGAACTTGTTTCTTTTCAAAAAGAAACGGTTCAATGGCGATGACGCCTCGCTTGACATTTAGTAGAGAACTTGTTTCTTGTCAAAAAGAAAAAAAAAAAATTATCTAAATTCTTACCAAATCGATTGATGTGCTTATAGTAAGGTGATGAATGCTAATCAATGGATGTACATATTACGTACCTGATGTAACTGGGTTAGAGGGTCCTCTACGATCAGTTTCCATTTCCCTTTAGAGACAAAAGGATGTTGGCTCCAAGTCGCTTCCATTTCTTCCTCTGATCGTCCCTCGCGATCGAACTCGATCCTAGAAACTTTAGAGTTGAATCTGATGTGCTTTCTCAAGTCAAAATGGTCGGCATAAGATTTTACATAATCCAGAACTTGATGTTGGTTGGGAAAATCTTCTGTGACTGAAGTTGGCCATGGGAAATCGGAAAACTGAAACAGTAGTTTTGGAGTTTGAAGCTTTGTAGTCTCCACAGTTTTAGTCCATACGCCTCCAATGTCGGCGCTCGACTCGAAGACGGTGGGAGAGAAACCCTTTGACAAGCTGTATTTGCAGGCAATGAGGCCACTGATTCCGGCACCGATAATGCCAATTTTCTTCCCCATTTTGTGCAAGTTTATTGAACAAGCAGACAGCAGCTTTGATCTTGTAACAACTCCCAAGTCCCACCCACCGCTCCTTCTAAGGCTTATAAACATATGCTTGCCCAACATTAGGCGGGCTAGGCTGTTGCTTAATGCCTTAATGGAAGAGACCTCAAAATTGAAAAAGTATAAAATATACATATATACTCTGAAGTGAGGCCCCAAGGCCCCAGCAGGTTACAAGGCCCAAATGAGAAAAAAATAAAGATTAAAAAATTTAAAAGTCAAGAGTTGCTGCTTTAGGCCCAATCAAAATAAAAGAATGATTAAAAAAAAGCCCAAAAAGGCCCCACACGATTTAAAACAGAATTGAAAATTAAAAAAAAAAAAACACTACTTCTAAATCACGGAAAGATGAAATCGTCGCAAGAGGCGGGAGTTTGTTGTGATGATCGGGTTAAAAAGAAAAACTTCTAAATCAAGCAACCTCTCCGTTGATCCCCAGATTCTTTTCCAACCCACCTCTTCTTCCCTGGTTATGATCAACCAACCTTTGGCGGACCCCCAACATTTTCCTCCTTCAAGTGAGTCAGGCAGCTTCAATATCGATCAACTTCTCATCGGACATGGTAAAAAACTGCTGGGTTTGACGAACACGATCATTGTTAAGAAGCAGAGCCCAAAGGAGAGTAGGGCGGTTGACGAATTTCTTTCAGCATCAAAACGGATCTCCATGACTTGCAAACTAAGCTACAACGAACAAAATCGAACACGTCTAGGCGTTGGATGATCATCTCAATGATATCCATAGGAAGGTTTTACCAACAATAGAAATCCTCACAAATCATGCTATCCACCCACTTTGTTGGACGAGTGTAGTTGCTTCCTCGTAAAGAAAGACTGCTTGAGGAAATAACTAATTGGGTTGAATCTACAGAAAGAAAAGGACATAAATCAAACACAAAATATAGCACTCTTGTTACCAAAACCCAGTTTCCATCTTCTACCACGAAGAATCTATTGTTTAAAGGTTCAACAAAATATCAAACGGAAGATAAAAAATAATAACTTGGACATTTATTAAAATGATTACTCTTAATTATGAATTTTTTATTATCATTTAAGGAACAAATAAACAAAAAGAATAATGCTGCACGAAAATAGCACAAAAAACAATTGATTTAAAAAAAAAAAAAACATATGTATGGAAAACATCTAGAAGTTGCAGATAGAATTAAACAATCAGATCTTAGTCCAAATGTTCAATGACAGCATCAACAACCTCGTGATTGGTCCTGTCCCCCACCAAGATCCTTGGTCAGAAGCTTCCTTTCTGAGATGACGGTTTTCACAGCAGTCTCTAATCGATCTCAGCAATCGATGGAAACTGGAGATGCCTAAGCATAATGGCAGATGATAGGAGCAGAGCAACTGGGTTAGCCTTCTTTTGTTCGAGTATCTTCTCATTCCCTACATTCCCAGCTGAAGCACCTTGCTCGAAAATGGCATGATCTTCCCCAACATTACCTACAACAACCCACCAACGCAAAGGAGTTCATAATACTATTGACATTATCTCTTTACATTGGTTCAATTTCTACACATTAAGACTTCGACAAAAAAAAAATAATAATAACCACAACTGATAAAGGGTATTTTTCGTACCTCCTGGCATGAAACCAGTGCCTCCAGCAATACCAGCTGCTGTATTAGCTACTAAATTTCCATACAGATTAGGATTTCACCTACAGCGAAGAAGGCCAAAAGAGTTTTCAGGAAGGAAAGAAGATTTACTCACCCCTTTCAAACCATCTGAAGCATAATCATTCCCTTGCATATACTGCTAGAATTAGGCAAATCTAACATGGAAAAGGTGGAATAACTAACTATGAGGACAGATTATTATTAACTAAGTCTGAGGTGGTCTAGTTCTTACAGGGGTCCAGAGAAAATGCGCAGATATACAGAGTTTCCATAGACAGTTTCTAAATTGCCATAGATTCAGAGGTCATACCATGACATCAAATTGCTTGGGCTTAGCGACAAGCTGCATACAACAGTTATCCACAATGATTTCGTTGTGACTGATACTAGGATAATTTGCTTGCAACTTCTCAACAAGACTCCAAAAACAAACCATCTGCCAGTTTCATGATGTTGGCTTTGTGCACTGCCGTCACTTTTTTCCTGTTGTTAAGGTACGCATACTCAAATGCATATTTTACCATACGCTCAGAGCAGAACTTTGTAAACACCTGGAACAGAATATAATGGTTAAGCAGTTTCTAACATAGCACTATGAATAATACTCTTAATATCATCAACATCATTATTCACTAAACAATTGTTAAGTCAAGTCCTCTGTTTCTTGACAAGAATGAAAAAACCGAGAGCTCATTTTAATCAACACCAATAATATAATCACAGAGTTCTAAAGTACAAATAAGTTTCATTGACTCAAAACAATAATGAAACAAAGAATTCCTTTCAATCAAAGTGAACCCCTTTATAATATAGTCAGGAAGTGCGACCCTTAAGCATGAAATTCAGCCACAGATAACAAAAGCAAATACTTTAGTCTCAAACTAATAATAAAACAGAGAAAACAGAGCATTACTATAATAAGCAGTCTAAATCATGAAAAAGACAGCTTTTTCAATCACAAATCTAATATACAGAAAATGTAAATAGATTAATAGATAAGAAGAGTTGAGAGAAGCAGCTAGTAAACAAAGTTTGTATTTTTGCCTCGAGGCTTTCGACGACACCAGGAACAACCTCATGCTCGAGGCCAGCATACTCGCCCTCTGTATTTTCTCTGATCACGACGATATCCACGTTTTCATGGCGGCTAAAAAGCCCAAGCAAATTGAAGCAATTCACAAGAGACGCCTAGATATCGAGCTCCTTCCTCGGCTGCATATTCAGCGAGCTCACTCCACCGCCCATCGGAGTCATCAATCCGCCTTTCAAACATACCTTGTTCTTCCTGTTCGACTCGATCACCTCCTCCGGAACCCGTTTCATATCCCCTCGGACCTCATACCGCTCGAAATAGACCGGCGCATGCATCGTCTCCATGACCTGCTCCACCGCGTCCGTCACAAGCGGTCCGATTCCTTCGCCCGGAATCAGAGTCACGGCGCGCGGGAGTCGGTATGTGGGTTATGGATCGAGTGTTCCGGTCCTGTTTGAGAGGGAAGTGATAGGTTCCGCGGCGGGCGGAGATGAGCTGTCGGAGGAGGTGGACCGTGCGCCGTGCCATTGCTTCTAGGGCGTGAATTTCTTAAGGAAAAAATGCAGAGAGTTGATCGGAGTGGCTTTGCGAAGGTGAAAAGACGATGAATCAATGCAGGACGGAATGAATATTGATTGACGGGCAGGGGGAGTTAGGGTAAAACTAAGAAAGTTTAAGGGTCTCATTACAAATTGTCTATAATTCTAGACCGGTATGAATGCGCGAGAAAAGAACCGGGAAAAATTCAAGCGTTTCTAAACTGACGGTTTTGTATTAACTGACATTTGAAATTTGCTTTGGGCCTCTTCTTCCACGGCCCGTCTCTCTTCCGTTTTGGGCTGCTCTTTTTTACTTTCTAATTCGACCATGATTCTTGATTCTCAGGTACGGAGGAAGAGTGGAAAAATAAGACATTTCCTGTTCTCGTCTGATAGCAATTTTTTGTACTGCTAATGGCTTAAGTTAGGGATGAGAACCACCGCGTATGGCTTAAAGTAGGGAGAAGAACCGCTGCACCGAAATTTTATGCTACAGATATTCGAAATCGCATTGTTTTTTTTTTATTATACTTTTTTTTTTTATTATACCACATATATATCATATTATATAAGTGAATTTTGGTACGGCATGTAATTTTTAATTTTTAATTTTTATTTTATTATATTATGTACATTTTAATTTTTTTTTCAATTTTCAAATATCTTATAGTCATTTCTGTATATAACTTTTTTCATATTATATTATTATTATTATTATCTTTTATATTATATTTTTTTTTCTAAATAATCTTATTTCATATATACTTTTTTTTGGAAGACATACTTAAAATACACATCTCTTAAATTTTATCCATAATTTTTCATATGTATTAAAATATTTTTAAGTATTCATACATCTTAATTCTTATATAAAAAGAATGATTGAAATATAATTATAAATATAAAAAATAATTTAAATAAAATTATTAAATTATATCTTTAAAATTTATAATTAAATAATTATAAATATTATAAATTATTAAATTATATTATTAAAATATTAAAAAAAAATTCATGTTACAATACTCCGTCACATAATTTTTTTTAAAAACGAAATCCCGTATCATACTAAAATATACGGTTTGAACGGATTCGGAACAACTTCCTCACCCATAACTTAAAATGCAAGGCCCGGCCATTGCTGCAGCGGTTGATTAGTTTCTTCTTCTGGTACATATTTTGTATCGCGACTCGGACTCTAACTCGGACTCGGACTCGGACTCGGACTCGCTCGGGTGTCTTATCACTCAGTGGGAATCACGTGCATACTACGTGCCGCCTCAAATATTCTAAGGTTAACTTTGATCTGGGCCACGGATAAGGGAAAAGAAAAAAAAGGAAGAAAGCTTTCGAATCGGCTCTCTGACTCTGACCCAGAAGATCTCGACGATGCTGAGCGTCGTCGTTTATAGCCATTTTCTGGTTTCATTATCCATGGTGAGAAAATTTCTTCGCATCAGCTTATTTCGTTGGATTGTCTTTTTTTATTTTTTATTTTAATTCCCGGGTTGGACTGGTTTTCTGATTTTTCATTACATCATTTGGATTGGTTTGGGGCATCGGATTCGAATTATGTCTTATTTTCCTTTTTTTTTTTGTTACCCATTAATCTCATCATCATCATCATCATCTATCCAGCACTCTTTTGGAGTAATTTAAGAAAAGAATGAAATCCAAGTGAATTATCTTGTGGAAACAGATTCTTCAGTGTATTACTGTCAGGATCAGTCAAGCTGTTTAGTGCTTGTATTCATCTAAGATTAATCTCGTTTACTTATCTTTTCAGTTTATCCTCATCCCTGTAGAAATGGCATCTTAAGTAGCATGCTCTGTCTGGAAGGTTTGTTGCTTCTCAGATTGTGATTGTTAATCATACTACTTGTCAATAAGTTCATCTCTTTCTTTTACTTATTTTTCTCCTCCTACACCGTTAATTATTTTCATCTGGCTATTTTAATGATATAGGTGATTAGAGGTCGAGGTTACAGATGAGTATAGCAAGGTTTCTGGATCTATTGACCTACTCACCTCCAATATGGGCAACCCTAGTTGCTGGGACCTTTGT
This sequence comes from Coriaria nepalensis, assembly GCA_027186245.1. NCBI lineage: Eukaryota > Viridiplantae > Streptophyta > Magnoliopsida > Cucurbitales > Coriariaceae > Coriaria > Coriaria nepalensis. Next base: position 9,726,799 of record CP114492.1, read on the forward strand.
TATTATGACTCTTACCCTTTCTATATATCTTCTCTTCGAACATCTTTCGGCCTACAAAAATCCTGAGGTTCTTTTTCAATCTTGGGTTATCTTATGATTTGATCTTATCTTCTGTTTCATATATGTTATCCTAACCGGCTTTTCTATCTGTCAGGAGCAAAAGTTTTTAATTGGAGTTATTTTAATGGTTCCTACCTATGCATTAGAATCAGTAAGTATAAGCACCTGAGTTTATGATTTCAAGCTACATATTTATACTTATATAGAGTTGTTCGAGAGGTGTTTTGTTCGGGATTTAACACCTCTGTAGTCTGTTGTGTTCAATGCTTGAATGTAGAACAAATTACTTTTAGATAGTTTATCATGTCGCTACCATCATGTGGTTTCTAAACTGTTGAATTTGTCCTAACTTGGCCTTTCATGAGCAGTTTGTATCGTTGGTGGATCCATCAATTAGTGTTGATTGTGCGATATTACGCGATTGCTATGAATCTTTTGCCATGTATTGCTTCGGAAGATATCTTATTGCCTGCTTGGGTAAATATTTACTTCTTGCTTCTTTTGAGTTAGTAATAGGCGATTCCATCACTTTGCAATTTGTAATACTATTTTCTTTTACTCTTTATATCAATTAGGTGGGGAAGAGAGGGCTATTGAGTTTATGGAAAGACAAGGACATTCAAGCTCTAAGACACCCCTATTAGAACACAGCTCGGAGAAGGGAGCAGTGAAGCATCCTTTTCCAATGAATTATTTCCTTAAACCTTGGAAACTTGGTGAATGGTTATACCAAGTTATCAAATTTGGAATTGTCCAATATGTATGCTTTCTTTACTTTCTGGTTCGATTTTCAATTTCTTTATTATTTGAATATTTTAGATGAAAGCTAACATCTTTTTTCTCTCGGGCAGATGATAATAAAGTCCTTGAGCGCTATTTTAGCTGTAATCCTTGAAGCATTTGGTGTGTATTGTGAAGGAGAATTTAAATGGGGATGTGGGTAAGCTAAACATACGCCCTCTCGTTATGGCATGTTTGTATTCTCTGCTTCATTCATATTATTCCATATTCATTAAAGTGGGACAGAATTAGTACTGAAATTTAACATGGGAACTCTTTACATGTATGTTATCGATGTTACCTTTTGTTTCTTGTAGGTATCCTTACATTGCAGTGGTTTTAAATTTCAGCCAATCATGGGCATTGTATTGTCTGGTTCAATTCTACAATGTTACAAAGGATGAATTGGTACACATACAACCATTGGCTAAATTTTTGACATTTAAATCAATAGTGTTTCTGACTTGGTGGCAAGGTGTCGCAATTGCTATTCTGTATAGTATTGGTTTGTTTCAAAGTCCGATAGCTCAAGGGTTGCAGACTAAGTCAAGCATACAAGATTTCATCATTTGTATAGAGGTGGGTACATCTCTTCCTTTTTCTTACAGTTTTTGTAATATTTTGAATTGTTTACATTTCCAACTAGTTATGTCTTTCCAAAAGAAGAAAATCTCATTTAAAATATTCAAGTTTTACTTGTGCATTCATTAATCCAGCACAGATGGGCATTGCTTCAATTGTTCACTTATACGTATTTCCTGCAAAGCCTTATGAGCTAATGGGGGAACGATTCCACGGCAACATATCTGTTCTTGGAGACTATGCATCTGTTGACTGTCCCCTCGATCCAGATGAGGTTCGAGACAGTGAACGGCCCACAAAGCTTCGCCTTCCTCACCCTGAGCATGATGTTAGGTCCGGAATGACCATCAAAGAGAGCGTTAAGGATGTCTTCATTGTTGGAGGCGGTTATGTAAGTTTTTTTCTCTTCTTCTTTAAAACCATGGCTACTTAATTTGTTTATACTGAGTATTGTTTCTGGCTCCCTACAGATTGTAAATGATGTCAAATTCACAGTAAACCAAGCAGTGGAGCCTATGGAGAAGGGGTTCTCAAAGTTCAACCAAAAAATACACAAGATCTCAGAAAACATAAAGAAGCACGACAAGGACAAAAGAAGAACCAAAGATGACAGCTGTATTTCCTCATCATCGCCTACGAGGAAGGTGATTCGTGGAATAGACGACCCGCTTTTGAATGGCAGTTATAGTGACAGTGCTGTCTCCAAGGGAAAGAAACACCGTAGAAAATCGGGTTATACAAGTGCGGAAAGCGGAGGTGAAAGTAGTAGTGATCAAAGCTTTGGTGGGTATCAAATCAGAGGCCGTAGATGGCTCACTAAAGATTAAGGAAAGGAAGAGAAAATCGTGTTCTTATCTGGGTGAAAAATAGGGAATATTTTTGGTACGAGGATGTTTTATCAAATGTATCTACAACTGAAAATTGTGGTCGGAATTCTATTCTTCTTTTTTTTTGCTATGAGAGCGTGTAAGATGCATCTATGCTTTATTTTTATTTTTGACAAAAGCAGAAGTTTTAAGCCTCTTTACCCCAGTAATCCAGTCGGCCCATAAATGATTAGGCCCAAAGTTCTTGCACGGGCCTTCAAATATCCCACCGAATCTTTTGCTTGGATTTGGAACTTCACTGGGCCCATTTGGGCATGTTGACGAAGGCAAAAAAGCAAAGAAAACGCAGACAAAAAGCACGTGAAGACGCGTCTCGTTCTCAAGAAAATGACGCGGTTCATCCTAAAACAGTTGCTAATCAAGCAACCTCAAATCCCGCGACCTCAAATCCCGCGAAAAAAATACACATCTACTTTAAACTATTCAAGTAACAGAGACAAAAGTTGAATCTTTTTTGCAAGATATGAACCAACAAAAGTCGTCCACTTGATGTATTTATACACTGTTTAGTATTACCCCACCGCCTCGTTCTTCTTCTTCTTTCCTCATGGAAAGTAAGTCCACGTTTTCTGTTCAAATTAAGGACTGATTCGAAGCGAATACTTCTTGACTGGTGAGGAAATGGAGAGTGGGGAAAAGGGTGTTGATTTCTCAAGCACGCCGTTCGATGAGGTGAAGAAATTGATGGAGGTGATTGAGAAAGTGGGGAGATTTTCTGGGTTTCGAAAAACGCAGAGGAAGGAGTGCTTGAATTTAGTGAGAAGGTTGAAGCTATTGGTCCCGCTCTTAGAGGAGATAAGTGAGCTTGAAGGTTTTTCAATTGACTCTGGGTCTTTTTCGAACTGGTTAAGTAATTTGAGAAACGCCATTCTTTCGGCCAAGCAATTGTTAAAGCATTGCAACTTCGGAAGCAAGATTTACTTGGTCAGTTTCTTCTTCAATTTTTTATTTTAATTGATTGATTATTTTTTTGATTTCTTTTTAAGTTGTTAAGAAGTTGATCTACATTCTAGACCCAATTGGGAAACCAAAAAAATTAAAAATTAAAAATCTTATCTTGATTTTGCTTTTTGAATGGCTGGTAGGCACTTGAAAGTGAGGCTGTGATGGGAAGATTTCATGCTGTTTACGACAAATTAAATGAAGTCCTTGATGATTTGCCTTATGATGAACTTGCTATCTCATTTGAAGTGAAAGAGCAGGTAAAAAAACGATTGCTATTCTTCGAACCTTTCGATTGAGCTCCTTTAGTACTGAATTGAGATGTTAGGGCTACAGATATGAAAGCCTTATGTCAGCCTTTCTATTATGATGCATTGACTCTTATAGATTAGGCTTAATAATCACTTGTGCGTATGGTTTAGGTTGAGTTAATGTGTAAGCAACTGAATAGGGCGAAAAGAAGAACCGATACACAAGACATAGAGTTAGCAATGGACATGATGGTTGTGTTCTCGAAAAAGGATGAGAGAAATACAGATAATGTGATCCTAGAAAGGCTAGCCAACAAGCTGGGATTACACACAATTGCAGACCTAAAAGAAGAAACGGAAGCCGTTAAGAAGCTAGCTAAACAGAGAATCGGACAGAATTCTGAAACCATCGAGAACATTCTGGACCTCTTAAGCAAATTCAAACAGATATTAGGTCTTGACAAAGCTACTTCGCTTGATGGGCCCGTTTCTGTAAAGTGTTTGCAACGATGTCAGTCTTCATTAATCCCTAATGAATTCCTCTGCCCTATTAAGCTTGAGATTATGACGGACCCTGTTATTGTAGCGACCGGGCAGGTCATTTCGTAATTCCTATTCCTTTAATTGATAGTATATTTACAATTCTGAGAAATTGAAACTCGGAATTCATACTTGTTTCTTTTTACACAGACTTATGAAAGGGAAAGCATTCAAAAGTGGCTAGGTTCGAACCATAGAACATGTCCAAAAACCGGACAGACATTGGATCATTTTTCCATAGCACCAAATTATGCTCTCAAGAATTTAATTCAGCAATGGTGTGAGAAGAACAATGTAGAACTGCCTAAGAAGGAACCCTATGCTGGCTCAGACACCTCCTTTGCTGCACTCATTGAAGAAATCTCCACCTTAACAAAAAACCTATCATCTTCTAACATGGATGTTCAAAGAGAAGCAATAATGAAGATCAGAATCCTCGCCAAGGAGAATCCCGAAAACAGAATCTTAATCGCTAGTAATGGAGGAATCCCTCCTTTAGTCCATCTCCTATCCAATCCAGAACCCAAGTTTCAAGAACATACCGTAACGGCTTTATTAAACTTGTCGATTGATGAAGCGAATAAAAGACTCATAGCAAGAGAAGGAGCTATCCCTCACATTATCGAAATATTACAAAACGGAACAGATGAAGCTAGAGAGAACTCGGCTGCTGCTGTTTGTAGCTTATCAATGCTCGACGAAAATAAAGTACTTGTTGGGAATTTGGACGGGGTCCCACCTTTGGTAAATCTGTTACAGAACGGAACAACCCGAGGTAAAAAAGATGCAGCCACCGCATTATTTAACCTGTCATTAAACCAGGCTAATAAATCCAGAGCAATTGAGGCGGGGATTATTCCCCCTTTACTTCATTTGCTTGAAAATAAGAACTTGGGAATGGTAGACGAGGCTTTGTCGATACTGTTGCTTGTTGTGTCGCATCCATTGGGGAGAAGTGAGATTGGAAGTATATCTTTTATCGAAACTTTGGTCGATATTATTAAAGACGGGTCGCCTAAGAGTAAGGAATGTGCTGTTTCACTTCTGTTAGAGCTCGGATTGAATAATTCGTCTTGTGTTTTGGCTGCGCTTCAGTTTGGTGTGTATGAAGATTTAGTAGAGGTTTCTAGGTCGGGGACGAATCGAGCTCAAAGGAAGGCGAATTCGCTTTTGCAGTATATGAGCAAGTGTGAGCACATACCTTGATGTTACAACATTCAATACCGTATTGTATGTATTATTTGTTTTAGGTGACTTTCACTTGATGTGGCTTCTTACGTGTTTCTCGTTACCGTATTACGTTATAAGAGTTGTCGTCAGTTTAAAATTAATTGAAGGAAAATCAGACTAAAGGTTTTGTAATGGTAAATGGAATAAAGTACCAAAATATAAAATCTCATGATTGAAAGTAATGTAATGGAACCAAAATCTTGATAGTATCTAAAACCTAGGCAGGAAGATCTCTTCAAAAAAGACACATCAATTAAACAAGAACCTATATTCTTAATCGGGCCGAACATGTTACACAACAGCGCAAGGAAAAGCAATAAACAATAAGTCTTCTTTAAGTCCTTTTATCTTAGGCCGCACTTTTCTTCAGCTTTGCAAGTTCTTGTCTGACCAATCCAGACCTCTGCAAAAATATGATCCCAGAATTATCAAGACATTACATTGCTGGTAGTAAAGGGCAAGAAAACCAGAAACTCTAAAAGAATGAAATGATCAATGAAGGAAACAAAGAGAAGAAAATTCCCCACCTTGATCTTAGCCAACATGAGCTTAAACCTTTCAAAATCATTGAGGGATGCCCTCCTTTTCTGGACGATCAATTTTCGACCCCAAGAGCTCTGCTCCCACTTAGCCTGAACATCTGATACATTAGAAGAAACTGTTATGCATCAAGGGAGTTGACAGAGAAGAGAAGACTCCCATTTTTCAAAAGAAATTGCAACCTACCAGCAGCCTCCATTGCAGCAATAAGTTCCTTCTTGCTAGGAACCCTCTTGATGTCAATCTTAAGGTCGGTAAGCGAAAGCCTCTTGAAGTTCTCTTGACTTCTGACCATACCAGGGGCATCCACCAAAGCCTGCATAGAGTCGGAAAAGGATTAAAGATTTGTGAAGGAAAAACCCTTTAATCTGATACCAACGCATAGTAATGTATGTAAATCATAGGAATGATTTAAAAAAAGTTCCAACACACATCAAATAGGTAATTGAGAAATGAAAACATTTTTAGAAACATAAGATGCAGCTTGACCAACTCTAGTCATTATAATCAATATCAATGACTAGCTGGGTTGATCAGACTCATAGAAAGTTCAATTCACCTGGGTATCAACATACAGTATGAACTTCCGAAACATTCACAAAGCAAAGTGAAAAAGGACATATCCCCAAAAGCAACAAAAACTAACAAACCGCATCATCCAAGGCAGATCCGATAACGAAGACACATGCAAACTAATGACCGATAAACGTACCGTCGTAGTCATCCATCAACAATAACTTGGAAAATAGTTGTGTCACAGTAAGCTTAACAATCATATCTCAGCAAATGAAATACTAAAAGCAAAAAATTATATTTTTTTACTATCCTCGACTTTCAAAGCAACCATAGAAAACGCGTAACTATTTGAGCTACAATGACTTGAATGAAAAATAACGAGCAGAACCCAAAAACAGTAAACTTACTCTGTTGTGGTCGAGGATATCGACGATGACGACTAGCTTCCCATAGTTTTCGCCGAAGTTGACGAGAGCCAACCGCCCGATCTCAGCTAACCTCCTAATCGGCTGCGAAACAAATTAAACAAGAACAAAAAATTGGAAATACTCAAAACCAGATCATAAGCAAATCAGAGGAGAATATGGTCGAGTAGTAAGAGATGCTCACCATCTTCAGCAACGGGGATTGGTAGAGGTAGAGCTACAGCGATAGCAGAAAGTGTGTGAAAGAGGCGGGGAGATGGGGTGCAAAATTAGGTTTTATATCTTTTAGATGAAGAAATAAAAACGAGTTCTGGGCCGCTTATATCTCATAACTGGTATAGAAGCCCAATAACATTTAAGCCTGGCAAAGTCTTGAGCCAACAAAATCATAGCGAGCCCATCAGGCTGAATCATGTCATTCATTCAGCCAACGTGGCTGGTTCCTATTGGTTAAAGAAGTAGAACACCTCTATGTAGAGAATTAGCGTACCAAACCGTAATCCGTATAGCACCCGCCCCTCTTTTTCGTAGATCCCTTTTTGTGAAAATGAAAAACCTAAATTTGACCTGAACAAGTTATTCTCTATATTCCCCCAATTTGCTTCGATCTTCTTCAATCCTCTACTCTTCTAATAATAGTAATAATATTTATTATTTAGTTTCCTCTTATCTCGATTTATCTTAAAAAATTTCCGCTTAATTGATACCTATCCCTTTCATCTGCATTAATTGATGTTCTAGGGTTTCGGATATATATTGTGGAATTTATTTTGGGGTGAAATTTTTAGTGTCGGTGTTTCTTCTTCGTTGTTGATTTGAATTGAGAGATATGGGTGGAGATGGCGATTCTTCCGAGCCCAAAGTTGGTAGTGGTGGTGAGGAAGGGATAGTGATTAACATCCGGTGCTCGAACAGCTCGAAATTTACGGTGAGGACGACGCTTGATTCAAAGGTTGGGGCGTTCAAAGCAATTCTGGCTCAGAATTGTGATGTTCCAGCTGAGCAGCAGCGCTTGATCTATAAAGGTCGCATATTGAAGGACGACCAGACTCTTGAAACTTATGGTATGGTTTGTTTTTCATCTCGTTTTTTCTTTTTTTATTTTTATTTGTCTGTTTCACGTTTATCTATTAGATCTGGCATCAATTTATTACGGATTTAACTATAGGTTGCTGTATTCACAATGTTAAGGTGTGGATTTTTTCAGAAATGGTTACTTTGAATATATGCTTAGCTCTTAAGTGTTTTAAATTGTAATTATTTGTAGATTAAATCAATTGGTTAGGTTTTTATTTAGCTAATTGTGGTCTTGTATGGTCGATATTCACCTTGGAAGTAAGAGATTGAAGAAATGAACAAGCTGCTAGATCTTGTTTCCATTATTCATAGTGGTCATATTGGCAATTGTGTCCATTATATTTTTCTTTGTTTTCCTGAAGGTTTGATGGCAGATCACACTATTCACATGGTCCGTGGCTCTGCTCCACCTGCATCAGCACTAGCACCGGCACCGACACCGACTCCGACTCCTACTACTACTACTGCCACTGCAAATAGTGGTAATCCTAACATCACCCCAGGTGTCACAAGGGGTGTTGGTACTACCAATGAAGGAGGAAGTTTTGGAAATGCTGGTCTTGGTGCCTCTTTATTTCCAGGACTGGGTTTCAATCAACTAGGTGGAGATGGTGGAGCATCTGGTTTATTCGGAGCTGGACTACCAGAATTGGAACAAATGCAGCAGCAAATGACTCAAAACCCAAACATGATGAGGGATATAATGAACATGCCCGCTTTTCAGAACTTGATGAACAACCCTGAATTGATGCGAACTTTGATTACGAGCAATCCTCAAATGCAAGAGATCATGGATAGGAACCCTGAGCTGTCTCATATACTTAATGATCCTCGAATTTTGCGACAGACGTTCGAAGCTGCCAGGAACCCTGAGCTTATGCGTGAGATGATGAGGAATACTGATAGGGCGATGAGTAACATTGAGTCTTCTCCTGAAGGGTTTAATATGCTGAGACGTATGTATGAAAATGTTCAGGAGCCATTTTTGAATGCGACCACTATGCGTGGAAATGCTGGAAATGACTTGAACACGAACCCATTTGCTACTTTGTTGGGAAATCAAGGTGCAACTCAGGCCAGGACTGGTGCCAACAACCCTTCAACCACTGGTTCTGACACAACTACAGGGCCTACTGTTCCAAATGCAAACCCACTTCCCAACCCTTGGGGCAACCTTAGTGGTAATGCATTGTCCATTTTTATGGCTTAGAGACTTTCTCTTAGTAGTACTCCAATATCACATAGTCTTACTTTTACTTTATTTTCGCTTTAAACTGTTTAAGTCTGTCTTCTGGATGCATGTTATTATTAGACGGTGATCATGGAAAAATAATTATGTGGTGTGATTTCAAATTAGGGGGAACACAGAACAACACAGCAAATGCCGGAGGAGATGCAAGGGCAGCTGGTATTGGTGGTCTAGGAGGGACTGGACTCTTTGATATGGGAAACATGCGTGGTGGTGTGCCTGATACTGCTTCATTCAATCAGGTTCTCCAAAATCCAGCTATATCACAGATGATGCAGAGTCTTCTCTCTAATCCCCAATATATGAATCAGGTAGGAATGTCATACTGCTAAACATGGATTGAAGTCAATCCAATCATATGAAAACTGTAAGATAAGATTTTTTATTTATTTAATGTTAGATTCTTAGTCTCAATCCACAACTACATGGCATGGTTGATACGAATCCTCGATTAAGAGAAATGATGCAAAATCCGGAACTTCTTCGCCAGTTAGCTAATCCTGAGACAATGCAGGTAATGTTTTCATAGGAAAAATGTATGTCTCCTTGCCATATTCTTATTATTATTATTAAAATATTATTTACTGTTGTTCAATGGAAATAAATGAAACTTGAATTTGAGCTTACATAATCTCGTATCTTATGTCTTTGTCTCTTGCAGCAAATGCTAACGTTGCAACAGTCACTTATGTCTCAGCTCAATCAGCGTCAATCAACCCAGTAAGTTAGAATTCCATCTCATGTTACTTATGCTAGCATTTTGTGCACCTCTCTAACAAGTCACTTATGCTAGCATTTTGTGCACCTCTCTAACACTGGCTATATATGTTGTACCACACGTTTTATGACCCATTGGGGGGTCCTTTGGGAATTCTTATTGTGCCTTTGAGACTATTCCAAACATCAAACGACTGTCTCCTGAACCCATACAGTTGATGGGTTTCTTGTATAATATTGAGTTTTCCTTATTTTCATTATCTGTTCCTGCAGAGAACCAAGTCAGACAGGTCTGCCTACAGGTATTGAAAATAGAGGATCAGAATTTTATTTTGGAACATACTGCCTTTTTTTTTTGTTGGTCTGTTTACAACCGTATATGTGTATATGCTCTTAAAACTTGTAGGAACTCCCAATAATGCCGGGTTGGACTTATTGATGAACATGTTCAGTGGTCTCGGAGCTGGCAGACTTTCTGACAATTCCAATGGTTCGGAAAATCCACTCTACTAACATTTCTCACAATCTTGCACAAATACCTCATGTTTTCCACTGAATATTATTTCAATCTTGCATGCAGTTCCCCCAGAAGAACTATATGCCGCCCAACTTTCTCAGCTTCAAGAAATGGGTTTCTTTGACACCCAAGAAAACATCAGAGCCCTTCGAGCTACTTCCGGAAACGTTCATGCTGCTGTAGAGCGACTCCTGGGAAGTCTTGGGCAGTAAATTGATAGACCCTTTTTTTTTCTTTTCATTTATAATTTGGAGTTGTCTTGTGAACTTGTACAATTAGTCAATTTGAACTATAGGAGTATTATGATACGCGCTGAGACATAGACCATGCATTTTGGACATCTGAATAAAGAAATGTACATCACAAATACCTCTTGGTGCTTTTGTCTCTTTTTCTGGCTGGGTTTTTTTTCCCCCCTTCTTGGCAGTTTTATATAGTTGATGCTGGTGTCCTTTTTTAGTGTCAATAATTTGAAAATTACAAGTAAACTCCTCAGTTGATAAGGTAGGAATGATGTCGGTTAAGTGTCCTAATCATACCTTAAAGTAACTAACTTCCCAACAAAACGAAAATAAAATAACTGCCGAGTAAGAACATGCTCTCACAGAACCCTGTAACCGCTCATATCTACAAAACCAAACCCTCCACCATTTCTAACACTTTTTTCCCCTTCCCTTTTAGTTTTCTTCTGCACCAAAGTAGCCTATCTTCCATGGAAACCAACTTCAACACCATTACAACCAGCACAAGTTCCGATCGGGGTTGCTCACTGGATTTCAACATTTCCACCACAACTTACACCTATTCTTCACCTTCTTCAGGCACAACTGCTCCGAAACACCCACAAGCCTCCCATAGAAAGCGCTCCAAACTCCTTGGAATCAACAAGAACGCATCAACGAATTCCAGCATCATTTCCAAGTCCAAGTACTACAGCAAGAAATCGGACCCCACTACACCGAAAATCACCGAGCCGTGCAGTGAATGTGGTAAGAAGTTCTGGTCGTGGAAGGCTCTTTTTGGGCATATGAGATGTCACCCAGAACGGCAATGGCGTGGGATCAACCCCCCTCCGAACTTCCAACGGCCCATTAGTCCCCCGGCCAGACCCTTAAATAGTAATCCGTTCCAAGTATCAATGACACAAGATGACCATGAAGTTGCAACTTGGTTGATAATGCTGGCCAATGGGCCTAGAGAGGGCGAAAGGATGTCTGAGGACTTAAAAGGTGGTGCAGACCTGTCATGTCGGTTCGAGTGCTTGAGTTGCAAGAAGGTGTTTGGATCCCACCAGGCATTCGGAGGACATAGGGCTAGTCACGAGAATGCGAAGGGTTGTTTTTCCATGATGAGGAGTGATGATCTTGATCATGATCATCAAAATGCTGATCAAAATGATCAGAGGGATGACAGTAACAACAGCAGAGCGGAGGAGAAGATGGTGAATATGGGGTTAGGATTTGGGCACAAGTGTAACGTCTGTATGAGGGTTTTTTCAAGTGGTCAAGCTTTGGGCGGGCATATGAGGTGCCACTGGGAAAAAGTAGAGGATCCAGTTGGTATTGGAGGAAGGAAGGAGGAGGTATACGGTGGCGTTTTTTTGGACTTGAATTTGCCTGCACCTGTTGAAGATGAGTCTAAGTCTTCTTACTCTTCTGGGCTTACTTTGGATCTTAGATTGGGTCTTTGAGTAAGAAATTACCAGCTTCATTAATCTTATTCTTTTGCTTGTATTAGTTAATTAACTAGAAGCTCAAGTGCTCTATATTATGTGTTAATCTACCTGTTTTAGCAAACTTAATTGTATAATTTTTGGAATAATTTTAATTTATTGATGATATAATGAAATTTATTATTTTTAAAAAAATTATATTTTTATGATAGTATTTAAATAATTTTTTTAATTATTAAAAATAGAAAATAATAATAATATATATATCCATTCGAGTACGTATAACACATTGTAGCATGTGAGTATTTAATAAGGTTTGAAATTCGAGTTTTATTTTAATAAAAAAAAAATACCATAATTAATTAATAATTAATCAATTAATCCATCTATAATTAAAGGGGCATTTGACTCTTTTCTTCCACTTGTAAACCTCTTCTTTCTTCCCCTCATTCCTAACCCTAGATAATGAAAATTCAGGCCGACGTCACCAAAATCTATGATGATGTACTCTTATGCTCACGATCCGGGATTTCTCTTATTATTTTTCAAAGACAACATCGATTTCTCCTCATTTTTGGAAATCCCACATGACATCGGATGTTTTTTTTTTTTTTTTTAATCTAGATCTTGGTTTGATTCTGGGGGAAATCAAAACAAATTGACATGTGTTGACTAACTTTTTTGTTGCGCAAAATTAGAATCAGGTCAAAAAAGAGAATCCCATTACATTTATGAAAAATAGGTGCATGGATCTAGCTAGCTCGACAATGAGTTCCTTCTTCGTAATTAAGTTAACAAGATCTGCTAACCTATGAAAAATCTATGATTAAGGTTAGGAATACAATCTCATTAGATACAACTAATGAAGATATGTATTGATGCCGGTTCATGAATCTGACTACATTTGTTTAGGCCCACTCTTCTTTTCCACATTTTTCAATCATCATTTAAATAGCTTCACTAAATCATATATACATGTACGTACGTTGCATGTAGAATAATGATGTGATTAATGTATATTTATCTTAGTTTTCATATTGAGAATCTCGATCTGTTTAATCTTAACTCCGGAATTTAGATTTTTGGCGATTCAAAACCGAACATCAACTTTGAGAATAATTAATATTGGGTAGTAAATTAAGCTAAATTCGATATTCAACTTGCTTAACTAACTTATTAAGAATTTTAATCTACTTATTCCGAATTCTGGAAAGCTTTTTGGCGATTAGATATCCAACATCCACTTTAAGAGTGACTAATATTAGGTGGTCAGCTAATCTCCATTACTAACTCATATTAGAGAAGAATTGCATGCATATACGTAATACTACGTATATGTTATATAAGATTAGTTTAAACCTAAGATTTCATGCTCTTTTATTTATTAGTGGATGGACCAGTTCTAAGTTCATAAATAAGGAACCGTCCTTTTACGAAAAGATTTGGGGATCAATATAAAATACATAGAACAAGATCTCTTTTGTGTTCAGTGATTAGATACCATTCTTTGAATTCGGAAAATGTCATGCAAATCTTCAATTTCTAAGTTGACTACGGTTAAGAACGCTAGTCAATTTTTTATTTTATTTTTTGCCATTTATCTTTTATTCGATCCGTCCCACAAAATGCAGGTAGAATCTTGACTGAATATAAAACCCAAACATCAACATTTACACAAATTCTCCGACCCAGAACTTCCGAGAAACCGAATCCTTGCTACATCACTTTCTTATTGATCACAAAGATCTGGTCAAATGTATATATATATATATATATATATATAATTTTATAATTTCGATCTGGTGATTTCTTTAATGTTGATTGAACTATGTATGGATCTGCATGCAATCGAAATCTCCTCCTTTTTTTCTTCCTGACCATTCTAATATTAAGTTAAGATTAGTATCATATTACTGGATATAGGATTGATTCTTACACTTGCAAATTGTGTAGGGCCGATATGATTGATGCTTGCATGGATTTGATTTGAAATCCTCTTTTTTTTTTTTTTTCTTTATGAAAACAAGTGATAGTTACTTAATATCAAGTTGTGATAGATATATATGACCAAAATAATAATAATAATAATAAATTGAGATTCATATCAACCGACTTGATTTATGGATTGAACACAAAGATAATAATGAATGATCTTTTCTCCCTTCAGATGAGTATCTTGATGACTTGAGACAAATCAGATTCAAAGCCTTTTTTTTTTAATTAGTAAACAAAATCAATCAATCAATCAATCAACCAACAATATGACCAACCCGGTTCCAAAATCGACCGTTTAAATTTCTGGACCTTTAACGAGAATTCTAATCATATATCATTTAAACCGCTCCTAATCCAGTACAGTACAACTCAAGTACGTCTCGAGTCCTAAGCTCTTTCAAGGATTACGTGATGCGTTGTACCCGATTTATTACTAGTGTCCATAAAACTTCTATTTATGTAAAATAAAGTAAAAATTAAAAATTAAAAACAGCACAGTTAAGTTAAGTTACGACGGTGATTAGTCCGATTCATCGTATCTGATTAGATGACAACGTCATTAGAACATAAATTATTGGTGTTAAGGATCCAACATGAGAATTGCAAATCCGGAAATATAACCATTTTTTTAATTAGCTACGCAATAATTGAGAGACCATACGATCAACTTGAATTGTGTGTGGAAATAGTTGCTCATAAGATCCTTAATTAGGACTAGACATGCATTAATTTAAACATTAGTTAATCCGAACTAATTAGTCACAATTCGCCGCTTAAATACTTTTTATGTGGGGGGGGGGGGGGAAACTAAGTATTGTAATCCTTTTTGTAATTATTTTTTTAATCTTAGGTTGATAATTGATTAGCATTAAACATCGTTTTCATCGATGACTAATCATCGGGTAATTCATAATGTAAATTGGATCACTGTCAAACTGCATAACTATTGCTAGTTAGGGCAGATCAATTAAAACTATTGCTAGTTAGAGCGGATCGATTAGATTAGTTAAGTTGGGCTTATGATCTAATTACTAAGTAAGATGCTATATATATATATATATATATATATTAACAAATTATATATGTCCATAAATACAAGATTTAATGATCGTAACGTTGTCGATCTCTTGCCGGCCATTCTTTTATTTATTTATTTATTTATTATTATTATTATTATTTTGTTAAAACTATAGTCTACGTTTGAATTCATATATAATTTTAATAATATGCAACTGCTACCTTGTAAGAAACAGGGCTAATTAGAAACATTGATCTTCATTTTGAAAAAAATGGAATATGATCGCTATTTACTAACTACTTATAACTTATGTTACCTTAATTTTCTTGGCTAATAACACTGATGTAGACGACTCCACCATGACCCCTTAAAACAACCCAAAGGCCACTTTTATATTATACATATATTTATACATATACATACGATCAAGTCTATATATACATATATATATATATATAGAAAAAATACACTTTTTATACCCAAAATACACTTTTTATACATAATTTTTGTTTTTACATATGTAGGGAGAACCGATGCCTTCGATTAGGATTAGGGTTTTTCATTGGTGCGAGGTAAAACCAGAAACCAGAAACCACATAGCAAGCAAGTAGTTCACTTTCACCAACACGCCGTTAAACCTGTATTTTATTTATTTATTATTTAATTTTTTATTATTATTTTATTTTTTTTTTTAATTGTGAAGAAAAGTGACCAAAAGCTTTAGCCAAGAGTCGTGATATGTTAAAGTTTGAGAATTTAGAACTTCTAGATGATTGGTATTTTGTGAAAATTATATAAGCCCTAGGTAGTTGTACTTGCATGCTTTTTCATTGGATATTTGGGTTGAGTTTACGTATGGTGTTAATTAATTAATATATAGTCTAATTAAGGAATTAATTAACTTCATGTAAAGTTTGAAAAAGTAAAGAGTTTTGATGTCATTAATTTTAAGAAATTATTTTGGTTATTATATAATTCGTAATCTTATTATTTACTTTATGACAAATTTTTTTTAACTCGATCTACCGTTCCGATAAGATATATGAGACGCCTTACGTTTACGGTTGTAATTAATCGGTCTTAGATTATCCTAAATTTCCTCAAACTAAATTTCCTCGTATAGCTACTAGTTAAAGGAATTTAGATGTCATTGCTTTTAAAAAACTAATATAGAATCTGTTGCTACTTTAGAATTTTTACTTGAGAATGGAATTCATGTATATGTCAACTAATTGGAGCATCTACAGACAGTAATTGAATCATAGAAGTGGTGTATGATGTAAGGATGCCAATGATCAACAGGAAAAAGTTGCATCACTTGTCAACATTAACAAGATTAAACAATTTGTAATATGAATTGCTGTCACTAAACCTGACTTAAGGTGTACATTAATAACATAGTTTGATGAGAGATGATGATGGCATAAATATTTCGAGAGTAAATCTCAGTTTGTTTTGTTTTCGTATATATATTGGATCGAAATAGAGAAATGAAAATTATTTTTTTTTTTTATTATTATTAGGATGGAGGGGTTGGAAAATCTATGGCTCCCTACCCCGGGCCTTGCTCGGCCCGATCTTGTATCCACCTTCCGGGCGGCAGCATACGTTCTTCTCCTATATATGGGTGGAGTTAAGGTTACTATCCACCTTTAATTTTACGAAAATTAAAAATTAACTTTAAAATTATTAAATTTTTAATAAATAAATCATTAAATATATATTCTAAATATTAAAAATTTCTCTTAAATTTCTATTAAAAAAAATATACTTTTAATCACCATAAATTTTATATAATACTTTTTTTTGCACCCACTAAAATTTGTTTCCGACTTCGACCCGTAATCCTACCCACTCCACGTTATATTATCTCATTTTTATCTCGAAATATGAAAAAAAAATATTTTAATATCATATTAAATTACTAATTATCTAAAAATTTAAATAAGTAATTTATTAAAATAAATAAATGAGAGCATGCAAGAGAGACACTAGGCAGAAAATAGAAACCAAGCAAGTCGTGAATTTTAAGGTTGTCTACGAATCTATCATATGATTATTATAAATGTCTGAATAAATATTTCATAAATTTAATTAATTAATTAATTAATTAATTAAACTCATGACTCAAATTAATAAGGAAAACAGGAAAGCTCCCATGATCCTAACTAACTAACTAACTAACTCAAATTATTAAGCCTTTTGTAATAAGAATCTTTCATTTCAGTGGCCTACTCACTCACGTATGGCAACATGAGAAGGGAATATTTTCATCATTTTTATTTATTTATTTAAATATTAATCCAAAAATAAACGTTGTACAAACACAATTATACTATTTGATTCATGATACACCACGTGTACACAATATCATAGCTTCATGGTTCACAGTCTGTATACCATGCACCTGCTTCTAAACATGGGACATATCACATATGGCGCACAAGTAACAGATCGTAAGAGTAGGTATAAATGTATACCTAATTAATTAGTTAATTAATTGATTAATTAATTAATGATATATACGGTTAATTATAGGAAATTATTAGTACTAAAGTACCAAAAGTACCCTTAAAAATTATAGGCTTCATGAGGGTGGGTCAAGGGGCATATTATACATTCTCATCTTTACTATAATTATAATTTTAGCTTAAATTTATTAAATATTTATTTATAGGATCGATATTGCTTAACGCACCGTATTGATGTCTCGATCAATCAAACCAGATACCGTTGAAGAGAAAGAGATGACATCGAGACCATTCAAAATTGAAGCTACGTATTTGCAAGAGGAAGAGAGAAATTTGTTTGATTTTTTTTTTTTTTTCCTGAACTTTGAATGTGGGGCCGGGCTTCAGTATGAAGATTCCCTTTGTCCATAAATACTAGATTCTCCTCACGCTCGGACATAGCCAAAGTTAAATGAAGCAGAAGCAACACAACTGCTCCCAGAAAAAAAACTAGAAGATCAGCTTCCTACCTTAGACAAGATCTTCCTAATTAATCTGCTTCTGCGAAATCATCTTCATTAACTTTCCCCATTTGATCATCGTCATTTCAGAAAATCCATATATATTTCGTATATATGGAATACGGCGGCGTGTTTACGACAGCATCAACTACTCCGGCATTCGACAGCATACCGTCGGCGGCGGATCATATCCACACGGCGGAAATGATGGTTCATCCTCAGCCGACGTTGGATTTCTTGGAAGAACTACTGTCAGAAGGGTGCTGGTTGGAAGCAACGGGTGGGATGATCAACTCGCAGAATAATAACGTCCATAGTTTGCTTTCTTCTGATCATTACCCTAATTACACTGCCCACCATCTCACTTACATGCTAAACCCACATCACCAAATCTACCAAGAAGATCATCATCATAATCAGGGATTGATTTTCCAGGAAATCCGGTCATCGGATCAGAATTTTCTCGCGGAACAAACAGGAGTGTGTAGAAGATGGTGGATATCACCTAGAGCATATCCAACCCCTTGTTCGTCGGTGAAAGAGAGATTAATCCTCGCAATTGGCTGCTTAAAAGAGTGTACTACAGATATTCACGATGATCATGTAAGAGACCTTCACATTCAAATCTGCGTTCCTGTTAAATCGAAAGCTGGGGCTGGATCAGGATCAAGAAGGGCGATGATCAATAGTAATTCTTCTAATAATAGCAGTAGTAGTAGTGATTATCAGTTTGGAGCGCAGGATTGGCAAGACTACTTTCTGGGTTTGCATGGAAGGGCAGGCCATGTCTTAATGAAGCTGCGTGATTGGACAGTTGCCGAGGTTCGGTTCTGGAGAAGAGATGAGTATTACAACAGCAGTACACGTCATCATCATGTACGAGGTGGTAGCCCCTCATGTCTTGCTGTTCCTGTTTTTGAACGAGGTAGTGGGATTTGTTTGGGTGTTGTCGAGATTTTCATGGCTGCTACAACTACTACTGCGAGAACAAGCATTAACTATCGGCCTGATCTTGAATACATGAGCGAAGCTCTTGAGGTTAGTAATTTTTATTTTTTCTTTTTCCTTCTCGATTCCTTTCTGTTCATATATAGTAGGGAGTCTACTAGAGCTTCACGTTAATATTTTTGATAATGGGCAAGTGGGTGAAAATTAAATATAATTATATAATATGATCAAATGGTATATAGTATAAGATGATTTACAGATTCGATAGTTAACACTTTGGTAATTATCCTTATGTGCTTAGAATTAAGCTCTCAATAATGTCTCTTACTGTGTTAATCATTTCATCCTGGGGTTGTTAAATATATTCTTGTAGGAATCTGGAGACATTCTCCGAGCATAATTCTTTCCTACATAGTAATACTTCTGTTAGCTTCGATTAGCTGTTTCGATCATGTTCGTGACCGTGACGATTTTGTACTTTCTTTAATGAATAGTTTCGGTTTTGAAATCAACAAGTTGATCATGATCATAATCCATGAAGAATATCGTACATCGATGTTGATTAGTCATTATCACATGTGAACAGCTTCAATCTTGTAATAAAATGTAATAGTCTAATGATAAAACAAATACATATTTCTTGCAGTCTGTAGATCTCGGGAGCTTTCAGAACTATAGTCCTCCCGGTGTGAAGGTGATTAGAGAATGATGATCCATAAACCAATTTAGATATCATTACATTCTAATTATGATCATGAGTACTCAATTAATTACCCTTTTTAATGTTACAGCCTTGCACCACCGATGAGCTCTACCAAGCTGCATTATCCGAAATAATCGAGGTCCTTACATCTGTCTGCAAAGCACATCTACTCCCTCTTGCCGTAACGTGGGCCCCATGTGCCCAACAAGGAAAAACCATCTGCCGGAGTTCTGATGATAACCAAAACTATCTCCTCTGCATCTCCACCATTGAGTCCGCTTACTACGTCGCAGATCTCGAGACACTCAGTTTCCTGGAGGCCTGCAACGAGCACCACTTGCTTCCGGGCCAAGGAATTGTCGGAACAGCTTTTAGTACCAATAAACCGTGTTTTGCCGTAGATATTACGGCCTTCAGCAAAACCGAGTACCCTCTTTCTCACCATGCTCGGGTTTTCGGTTTACGAGCAGCTGTAGCAATTCCTCTCCGTAGCGTCTACACAGGATCAGCCGATTTCGTGCTGGAGTTTTTCTTACCAAAAGATTGCCTTGAAAACGAGGAACAAAAGAGGATGTTGAATTCACTGTCAATAGCTATACAACAGAGTTGTAGAAGCTTGCATTTTGTAATGGAGAAAGACCAATTAGAGGAAGAAGCATTGATGCCACCAAATGGACAACCCAGTAAAGAAGAAACTCAAAAACTTATAAGTACTAATCCTCTATATGAGTCGGGTTTGAAGGAGTCTTCTTGGATTGCTCACATGATGGAAGCACAGCAGAAAGGGAAAGGGATTTCTGTGTCGTTGGAATATCAGAGAGAACCAAGGGAAGAGTTTAAGGTGACAACTCATTGGGATAACATTCAAGGAGGATCATTATTTCCACCAAATGGGCAGGATTTTTCGGCCTTCACTGGACAGCTTCAACAAAGCTCAGGGCCTAAAGTTAGTGTTGAAGGTGGTGGAGAATCTGATTCTTTTGCCAGGCGCCGCCCATCTGGTGGCAGAAAACCAGGTGAGAAGAGGCGGACAAAGGCGGAGAAGACCATAAGCTTGCCAGTTCTTAGACAATACTTTGCCGGAAGTCTGAAAGATGCTGCTAAGAGTATTGGTGGTATGAAATTAACCATTCATCAAAATAAACCTTTTATTTTTCCTCCCTTTCACTACTTGCTAAGAGTGTATTTCTACAATTTCTGTTTTTTGCAGTTTGCCCAACCACTCTAAAGAGAATATGCAGGCAACATGGTATAAACCGGTGGCCTTCTAGAAAGATCAAGAAAGTAGGCCACTCTTTAAGGAAACTCCAACTCGTGATCGACTCAGTACATGGTACAGAGGGAGCTATTCAAATCGGGTCGTTTTACAAAAGCTTCCCAGAATTGAGCTCCCCTAATTTCGGTGGGACTGAGGGATTTTCATCACTGACCATGAGTGATCATCATCAGAGACAGCAGTTACACCATCAAGCTGAAAGCGGCTTATTTAGCCATGGGGCCCCTTCAAAGTCCCCCACTTCTTCTTGCAGTCAAACTTCCGGTCCAGCTGGTGCAAAGCAACATACAACAACAACAACCCCTATAACTGTCTTGGGCCGAGGGGACCTTCTAATGGCAGAAGACCCAATTGGAGTTTTGCATAGAGTTTGCAGTGAAGCAGAGTTTCATGCATTGAATCAAGATGGCCCAAACAATCAGAGATCACAAAGCCCACCATTTGGACCAGGAAGAGCAGATGCTTCAAGAGTTAAAGTAACACTTGGCGAAGAAAAGATCCGGTTCAGCTTGCAACCAAATTGGCATTTTAGAGATCTGCAACTTGAAATTGCCAGAAGGTTCAATTTAGATGACATTAGTAGAATCCTTGTGAGGTATGTGGACGGTGATGGTGAATTGGTTCTTCTAACATGTGATACGGATCTCGAGAAGTGTAAGCAGATATACCTATCATCATCTCAGAGCCACACGATTAGACTTTCTCTTCAGTGGGCCAGTCATCAGAATCTGGGAAGTTCGTTTGGAAGTAGTAGGCCCTCCTAAGAACCAGAACAGATACTAGTTAGTGAGTTTTTCTACTTTAGGAACAGGCCATTGTATCTTTCTCAGTAGATTGTGGTTTATACTAGTTTAAAAATAAGTGTATTACGATATATATTTTAACTGATGTTGGATATTTGAATGTTCTGCTCAATTTTTTCAAATCTGCCATTTTTACTTCTAACCTTTCTTTGTTTACATCTCTCTGTATGATATGATGAGTATGGCTGAAAAATGAGATTTCTGACTTGAGGTACTAAAACATTCTTTAAGAGAATCTCTTTTCTTCCTTTTTTTTTTTTTTCTTTTTTCCCTTCCTCCATTTGTGGTGCCGAATCACAGACAAATATATACATCAGTAAAACAAAGGGAAAAAGTAACTTACTACAAATAGGAGAAGAAATTGAGAAATTCTCAACCATCACCATCCCAGTAATCAAGATATTCATTGATCTTGGACTGCAAATTCGATATACTTCCCTGACCCAAACCTTTCTGCACACGTATAAGAGCTTTCTGTGCAATTCCACTTCCATCCTCTCTGAAAAAGATAAAGTCGACAAGAATTTATAAACAATAATACCATATATGGTTTAACTGATTACTGAAACAAAATAAATAACCATACCTGTGGAGAATACTTCGCCAATCACTTTCATCGTGTTTCTGTGGTCTTTTTCCGTGGATTCTCTTCTTTCCACTTTGATACATAACCTTATTTGCAACCTGATTTTCAGAGGCCATTTCCATCATCCTTTCTGCAAGTTCATCAACCTCATGCTTCAGTCCATTTTTACTCAAACTGTCAATTACTGGCATGAATGATGCAGGATCAAATCCATATCCTTTACCAATCATCTTATGAAGAATGGCACTAGCATCTTCTAACTTTTCATCTTTACAAAGCCTTCCGATAAGATCCTTATACATGAAATTACCCAAGTCAAATGACATATCTAATGCATCTTCAAATAGTTCCTTAGCTTTCATTACTTCCCCTCCAGCTTGTAACTCATTGAACATCAAACTATACAAGGGTTCCTTTCGGCCGCATACATTTAAGCCTATCTCAAATACCTCCTGAGCTTCTCCAAATTCACAAGCCTTGCAGAAAGCTTTCATCAAAAACCTGAAGGAAGATATGTTAGGGAATATTCCCTTCTGAAGCATCTCATACAAAACAGAAGTGGCTTCTCTGATTCTCCCTCCTTCACATAGACAGCTAATCAAGTTATTATAAGTGCAAAGATTAGGTGAAACCCCCCGTTCTCTCATCTCATCCATAAGCCCATATATTTCAAAGACTTGATTTTTGCTACCTAAGCCCAGAATCAGTGCATTATAAGTTTGAAGGCTCTTGTTGCAACCCTTTTTCTCCATTTCCTTTAAAACCCGAAAGGCAGATGATATTTTTCCCTGGTTACAGTAATTAAGTATAAAAGTATCATAAATCGCAGAATCAGGCTTTAAGCCCTTCCCAATCATCTCCATAAACTTCTTCTTTGCTTCATCAAACCTTCCAATCTTGCATAACCCACTAATAATGGTAGAATATGTGATCAGATCAGGCGTGCATTTGTTCCCATTATAGCTATCATCAAACAAGCCTATAAAAGAGTTGCCTAGACTTCCAAGAGCAGCACTTCCATGGGTCCACATTCCACTCACAATTTCTATAGCTTTATCCAACTTCCCATTTTTACAGAGCCCATCAATCACAATATTGCATGTCACTGTATCTAATCCATAACCTCTCTTGTTCATATTTTGCAGCACCTCCTCTGCTTCTGATATTCTCCCCTCTTTCCAAAGACTATGAAGCAATATGTTACAAGTATAAATATTTGGAAAGCAACCACTCTGCATCATTTCATAAAGAATATGATTGGCTTCAAGTACTTTCCCTTTACTGCAATATCCATGAAGTAACGTACTATAGGTTACCTTATCAGGAGCTATACCATTACCTCTCATTATACCCATCGTTGTTCTTGCCTCAGAGAGCATTCCATTTTTGCAAAGTCCGTCCATTACAATATTATAGGAGTAAATATTAGGTTCCATTCCTCTATGTACCATCTCTTCAAGAACTAAATTTGCTTCCAAGAGTTTCCCATTCCTAACCAAACCCAACAACCACGTATTATAGCTCTCCAAGTTCAAAAAACCGTCTACTTTTTTCATATAGTCGAACAGACTCTCCGCTTCTTCTATCATTCCTTCATTGCAGTACCCCTCTAGCATTAAACTATACGTCACGATATTAGGCTGAGGCAATCCCAATTCTTCATCTATTTGCATATCTCGAAAAATCCTAGAAGCTTCTAGAATTTGACTGGATTTACAAAGAGCTGATATCCTAGAATTGAAAGTAACAACATCTGGTAAGAGACCGTCATTTCTCATCTGCTCAACTAATTTCTCAGCCTCGTCAGTTTTACCTTGTTTACAAAAATAAGATAACAAAGTATTGTACGCAACTCTGTTGGGTAAAATACCGTACCTGTTCATCCCATTCAAAAGCTGAACGGCATAGTTATGAAGCCCAGATTTACAGTACCCACGAATTAATAACCCAATACTGTACTCGTTTGGTCTACAGCCCTTCTCAGACATTTTATCAAACACCTGCCGGGCATCTGCTACATGACCCGACTCACATAACTCAGAAATCAAGAGATTAAAAGTATAAGTTTCTGGTTTCACCCTTGCAGCAATCATATCCTTATACAGCCAAGTCACATAATCTACACGATTCTCCTTTAAAGAGGACTCGAGGAGTAAATTATACAAAGAAACAGAAGGAGTGTTTTCTGGAAACCGGATTCGGATAGATCTAAACTGAGAAACCGCTTTCTCAGAGAGACCCGATCTGGCCAAAATTCGCACAAGGAAAAGAAGAGAGGAATGAGAAGCTTCACCATTCTGAGAGACGAGGAGGAGTTCGTAAAGCTCGTCGATTTCCCTATCCATTTTCGCTCCGGCAAGTATCCGAGCAATGACGGGTACGCATTGAAGATTCGTATCGCAAAATATGTGCTTGAAGAGGTGCCATGCTAGTTTTGGGTTGTTGATGTTCTTGTACAGAGCTTTAATGGTGAGCTTCGTCGTCACTTCCATTTTCAATTTTTAGTTGGAAAGCGCGGGAGCTAAATCAGTCCCACATGATTGATGAACTTAGCGCTAAGATTTCACTAAAAATCTTTATATTTATTTATAATTGAATCATATATTTATATCAACTTTTGATATAAAGACAAAATTATAATTTTATTACATAAAAATAAAATAAAATAAAATTATAGGATCTACGAGGATATATATCAAAAATATTTCTTCTTTTTTTTTTTCTTTTTTTTTTTTTAATCTTGCTGGAAATAATTAGGAGGGAGGAGAAATAATTGTTGTTATTGCCTGATCGACGTCACAGAGTTGAAGATAGGGGTTATCAAACATTACATATTTAGACCAGTAAGCCCTGTACTTGGAAATAGCCAGACCCAACCATGGCTTGTAGTTTCCATTGTAATGTACAACGGCAGCCTCCTCTATTGCTGTCTGGTTCAGTGCCGGGTCATAGCCAAGGCCTAGCACGTGCCACCCTCGATCCAGCGGAAAAGTCAGGTTATAAAAGGTAATGAGTCCCGGCGGCAAGGTACCGAGTTTCCAAAGAGTTCTATCCCCATTCTGCAACATAATACTTCTTCCATCAAAGAACATAGAATAGAAGCAAAGAGGAAAGGGTGAAAAAGTAAAAAGCTTTTTACCAGATCTTGCCAATAATGGTATATTTGAGTGATATTTTGCTTCTTCCATTCCTTCAAGTCGAAGATGTTCATGCCATAAGCCCAGCCACAAGCATTTGGATCGAAATTGTCAGATATTAGAGGATTTGTGAAGTTGAGATACTTATCGTACCTATGAAAACTCTCCTTGCAGGTTTCTACTGCTCCGTTTACCATCCCTTGCAGATCAATGGACCAAAGAGCTGTCAAATCCTTCTGAACTACAATATCATCGTCCAGAAATAGGATCTTGTCCAGCTTTGGATATACTTCAGGAAGGTAGAATCTAAGATGGTTAAGCATGGATAAATATTTCGGATTCCTATACTTGAGATTCTCTGAACCCGCTGACAGAGAGGAAGGATGATTTGCCTTGAAATAAAATTCTTTTATTCTGGCAGATTCAAGCTGACGTAAAACAGAGCAGTAAGAAGAATTCAGCCACTTGAAATCGTCAATGTTTTCTACTTGGATTGTTACTTCTGAAGGAGAGTTGACAACAAACCACATTCTCATAGCAGCAAAGTTCAATTTGTCTGTGACTATATGGAAAACATGTTTTGAAGGTTCATTTGCATGCAGCACTGTAGAGTTGACAACCACAGATGTTGCTATTACATTGTCAGAGAAGATAGCATAGTGGTACAGAGAAGGATCTTCAAGCTTTTCTTTGTTCAGATAATTCTTGTTATGGAGACCCTGTAGGTAATAGTCTGATGCAAGCTGTAAAGAAAGGCAATGCAACGGTATAGGAACGGTTTTGGCTGCTTGTTGAGTTAAGAAAGTACTCTTTTTCTTCTGTGCGTTTACATTATCCTCAGTTGACTGTAACATGGCTCTTAACTTAATTGCCATAGTAAGACAGTCATATAATCGGTCTTTGGCTATTGCAAGAACACGGCCCATAGCTTTTGCTTGATCAAGTGCACTAAAATGGAAGAAAGAAACAACTTTTGAATTAAAAAACCAAGAAAAAAGGTAGATGCAAGTTGATAAGGTCTTTGACAAAGAGCAGAAATACCTTGGGTGAAGTTCTGCATCAGAAAATGCTTCTCCAATGGCATGCTGACTTTCTCTAGAGTGTTTCATGAGAGAAGTGTAAAGATCTGTTTCGTTTTTTGACTTGGCAATAGTTGCATATGCTTGGGCCATGATAATCTGATCACGCATCAGTCTCAAAGTAGAATCAGAATTTGCTCTTTCATAATCCCTCCTCCAGATGCTATATTTTCCTTTCACAGTGGCGTCGAAGCTATTAGTTCGCTTAATAGCTGCAGCTACCATTTGGTTGTCAATATCTTTATCTTGTCTCATTAGCTCTGAAGATCGAAGGGCCTTTCTCTCCTGTCGCATCATCTGAAGGACTAGAGCTGTTAAAACCAATTCCAATATCAATGAATATCTAGGAAAAAGTAACAATTAGTAATTCACCTTCCGCTTGACCTTCACTGGGCTCATTGATAACTTATGAGGGAAATCAGTTTCAACTTCTCCAGGTCGATGCGTGTCCATGGAATTCTTGGCATTCTCTCCGAAATTCATCCCAAAATTTAGAGAATCTTCCATTCTCTGAAAGAGAGAGATGGAGAACATTTTAAGGCAATGTATCGACCTAGGCAATAATATCAACACATGCCAACATGAACTTAAAAAGATAAGATATAACAGTAACATATGTCAATTTTTACTTTTTATAATTGGTAGCTCATAGCTGCCAACATGATTGAGTCGGCTTCTCATCAAGGTAGGCATTTACAAAAATGTGAACACATGCAAAGAGACAGATCGATATTGAATCCAAATAACAGTACCTGAGAATGCTTTAACTGGTCATGGTTCCTATCCATAGCATTTTCCCAGGCCCATGAAGCAGACAAATCCTTCATTTTCACCCTTCCTATTCGAAACTCGCCAGATGAACCGCTGTAGGTTGCAATTACATCAATATTCTGTACAAAGTGAATGATTCAGTATCACAAACATCTGTAATGAAGAGAATGAAATAAATGAACACTATTTACCTCTAGATCTTGACGATCTTTAAATCCCTTACCAGTCTCATGTTCCTACATGCATTTGAGCATATTATCATCCAGTACAGGATATTGCAAGTAAACAGGCACATGGGTTGCAATAAAATTAGAGGATGGAGGATTCTCCACCCAATCATCAATGGAGATCACAGTTTCTTGTGAGAAAATCTACAACTCTCATTTTACTCGTGCACACAACAGTTATATGACACTGGTTTTGATTTTTTTGATTTTTTTCTTTTTCTTTTTCCTAGAAAGCAAGGACAGTCCTATTCCAGAAACAACCAAGTCAAGCACAAAATATACATATCTTTCCTAATATATCCTAAGACATTGGTGATAGATAGTCTCTTGAACCATGCTTTAGGCAACCAACAAACCTACAAAACCGGGCTATTCCAAGAAGATGAAACAGACAGGACCTCAAATGACACGTGTAATAGAACCATCAAATGATCAAAAAAAAAAAACTTGTCATCAACTCATATAAGAAAAGTAAGAAACGGTTTCAAGCACTGATCACACAGGAGAAAATTCCAGTGAGAAAGTAAAGTACACTACCTTTCTATCTTCACATTGGTCACAATCGGGCAGTGGCCAGAATTGTTTGATGTCCCCCTTTCTTGAATAACAACACATAACAAATAAAATCAATAAACCCAAAATGAAACAATCACATAATTGAACTATAAAATAACCCAAAATGTGATGACCAAGTCAATGACTTACTTTGTTAAATTATCTGCTGCATCAGCTCCAATGTAGCCGAAGTAAACAACAATCTGTATTAACAATTAAATTTGAGATCAAAACTTTATACTCAGACTGCAATAGAAAAAATAGCATAAGAGATAGAAAGAATAGCATAAGAGAATCGGAAGTAATAAACTTAAGAAAATAAGCGTGACATTTCAGCATCAGTCGATGCAAACAGCATGACAGGAAATGGCGCATTCCAAGGTCATTCTAATCAGACGCATTTAAGAAGCTGATCGTGATTTATTGCCTTATTGAGAAACTAAATCATAAGCATTCATGAATTCAATTCAGTATGACTATGGGATCTAAAGGATCAGCATCGATCAGCAGAAATATTCTAAGAGAAAAAATCAAGTAGACAGTGTATCAAAGCCTCAGAGAAATTCCCGTTCCTAATCACAAAACTAATGAATAAAATTTTTAGAGAGATGATAAGAAAATCAAGAGATCACGCAGATTCAAAGTAGGGAAGAGAAACAGAAATGAAACAAAAGAGACCGAGTAGAACACTGAATCTCCATACCAACGAAACGCAGATGAGCTTCCAGTAACGAGAGCTCCACAGAACTTCCATGGCGGAAATCGGAACGGAAAAATAACAGCAAACGAAGATTTCTTGGGGCTTTTATGATTTTGATCAAGTCTGTTTCAGCGGGAAGAGGATGCAGAGCTAAGTCCGTATTCGCAAGCGAAACGGTTCGCTCTGTATTCCATTCTTTTCCAGTTTCCCCATCACAACGCTCTTTTACCGGCCTCCACTAACGCGCTTAGTGGGGCGTAGGATAAGAAGGTCAAATAATTTGTTATTTTTGCTCATCTTTTTTTCTTTTTTTTTTTTTCAATTCCTTAGAATTACTAAATTACTAAATTACTAAATTACTGATACATTAAATTACATTTATTACAAAAATGATTTGCTGGAAATCAAAATGTAAAAGGTCTGTAGTTATTCAGAAAAAAAAGGACTTTTAATAGCAAAAATTCCATTTCTCTTTTTCTTTTTTCTTTTTCCGGAAAGGGAACTCCTCCGTATGTTTTCGGATGAGTAATTAGATCTATAATATCACCGGATAATCTATCTAGATGATCCATATCCAACCGCTTAGATAAACCCCAATGTCAAAGAAAAACTAATGCATACAAATTCCATTTCATCAGAACAGGCAAATCAATACATTGTTCATCAGCAAGTAAGGGACACATGTAGTTAAAGAATTATTCACTGTTCAAAACAGTCGGAGAGGAGTTTCCGGTACAACTTCCAGATGGTAAACGTGATGAACACCGGTTCTAACCTGCTCAACTCGCCTCCAGGTCTCCACATATCATATATAATCAACAACTATATCCACGACTATTACTCATAGCAGCATAGCTTTCACCAAAACCATTATATGCAGACATAAAAAAGGGTAAAACAGTCTATCTAACACTAGGCGATTGCTGATGTGGTGAACGGTAGTTCAACAATTGAGGACCAAGATGATGTTGGACAGGATATGATCTAGATCGAATCCTAGGCTCTCTTGGTCTTTCCTTAACAGACTCGATCCGTTCCAATGTCTCCACAACCTCTTTCATAGTGGGCCGGTTTTTCGGTTCTTGTTCAATACAATGTAGAGATAAACGTGCTATTTGTAGGGCGGATTTGGATGGATATTCCCCTTCTAAGCGAGAATCCATTACGGTCTTCAACTTCCTTCTGTCCGATAAATATGGTTTTATCCACTCGACTAGATTATGTTTTCCAGTTGGACGATTTGTGTCCAAAGCTCTTAGTCCAGTCAGTATCTCGGCCAAAACAACCCCAAATCCGTACACATCACTTTTGAAATACAGATGCCCTGAAAGATGAGCAACATTTTAGACCATATCTTAAAAAGTGAAGAGTGACTCAAAAATAGTTAATCGTATTACGGTTTTACCTGTAGCTACATATTCTGGAGCAGCATAACCATAAGTGCCCATAACACGAGTGGTCACATGTGATTTACTTGCTGAGGGACCAAGTTTAGCCAAGCCAAAATCCGATATCTTTGCTGTAAAAGACTGCATAAAAAACCAACCTTTGTGATGAGAAAATTCTACAAGTTTTTCCTTTTCCTATTGTGGTTGATCAAATTCAAGATGTAGGATTTCTTAAGTGAATCGAAACTTACCCCATCTAGCAGTATATTTGAGGCCTTGAAATCTCGGTAAATTACGTGTTTGTCCGATGCGTGCAAAAATGCTAGACCTCGAGCTGCTCCTATGGCAATTTTAAGCCTTTTATCCCATGTTAGTGGCTGAACAGCTGCACCCCCTGCAAGATTTCGAAGAACACATGCTGTAATGATTCTATTCATTCAGAGTAGTTTTGCGATTGACACAATTCATTTGCTCTCTTACTTCCAAATAGATGGTTTTCCAAGCTGCCCTTTTGCATGAACTCATAAACAAGGAGTAGCTCTTCGTCCTCCCAGCAATATCCCAACAGCTTTACCAAATTCAGATGAGAAATCATCCCCAAAAAATTCACTTCCGACTGCAAATATATAGAAATCAAGTCAATAAGGAATTCCATTACTTAGTATAAATAAGGTTATAATAGAAGATAAGTAATCACCTCCCACTCCTCATATCCTTGGAGGCTCTCCGTTTTCAACTTTTTGACAGCAATTACCGTCTGATTTCCACTCTTTCCGGGCACTTTCTCCTCAATCCAACCTTTGAAGACTTTTCCGAAACCACCCTCACCAAGCACAGTGTCCGATCTGAAATTTTTGGTTGCACTTTTCAGCTCAGCAAAACTGAAGATCCTCAAGTTCGGAGTGGGCAAAATTTTCCCGTTCGGGTAACTTTCATCACCACTTGCTACAGAGAATCTGCTGTTCCCGGAAGTGTTGCTAGTTCCCGATGACGATATCGACTTACTTGTTGTCTGGGATATCTCTGTTTAAAGGGAAAGATGAAGTTTTTAGGTAAAAAATTTCAACAAATTGCTACTTTTTTACAACAAATTGCTTGATAATCAACTGCCAGACATTGAAATTTTCAGAAAATAAAGCCAACTTATGGTCAGATTGTGCTAAATATAACAGTTGGCAAGAAAATCAACGGCATGTTGATAAAATTATCAATAAAAACACCAACAACAAAAAAACCCCACATGAGAGATTGAAGATTGCAGTATCAATATCAATGTAGAGATGACAGATCAAGGAATATGAAAAATAAAGGGAGTAATGCTCGAGATATGCAGAGAGTATAAATCCACTTCAAGACTAGATTTTGCAAAAAAATCTGAAACCTCTAAAGCTTAAACAAACAAGAAACCCAGATGAAGAAATAGAAGAAATCCACACAGAAACAAACCAATCAATTACCTACCAGTACTAAGATGTCCAGCAATGCTTGGAGAAACAATATCAGAAGATGAACTCCAGCACCAACACCCTCCCATCTCTCAATCTCTTTCTCGACCTCTTCCTCTTTGCTGCTCCTCTTCGGTCAACAATTTCTGGTCGCCTCTTCTGTCTACCTTTTTTTTTTTTTTTTTTCTTTTATGGGTGAAGAAGAAAAAGAAGAAGAACCCTCTTCCTTCGTTACTAGTTTCATTTATATTATATTTAATCTTCAATATTGACCAGAAGTTTCAGCGTCTTTTTCGAGTAGGAGAGGCCCATACTCTACGCGGATGTCGGGCGAGAGGATTGTATTACGCAAAAGGAACGAAATTTTTCGAATTGCAGGGAAAGACCGAGTCATTAACGCTGTAAAAATGGTGGGAACTTCTTCGCGGTTGAAACTATTAAACTAATATTAACACACGGTCTGGTCTGATGAGCAGCATGATAGGATAGGACGGAGACCGAGTGACGCCTGTTTATCAGCCAGCGAGATTTAATAGTGTTTGTCTGAAGTGAGCAAACTGTGCTTGATTGGTCGATTAGCCAGTCAAACTTCACAAAAATTCAGCCCTGTTTTTTATTTTACTTTTTTTTTAACAAATTTAATTGACCTCAAATCTCAATACACTTTTTTTTTTTTGGCCAAAATGATTTCGTAAACAAGTCAATATTTTTTTTTTATAAATTCAGACCTTTGTCTGCAGCCAAGGGCTAAATACAATCAAGAGGAAACAGATAGGCAAGCTTCCTCCTATTTACATCTTACATTAGCCAGAAAATATTGCAATTTGATGAGAGGAATATATCCGTCCAGTCAGTGTGCAGCTAGTAGCCCAAGTAGCCACGCTATGAGCATATTCATTGAATTCACGAACAACGTTTGTAGAAATTTGCCGAGAGCAATTTGGATTTTTCTAATTATTCCTACTACAATCCAAATTTATGGCAAGTAGCCAAGTCTATTTCATCTTGTAGGTTGATTACATTTATGACAGTAGAGGAATCTCTTTCTAGCAAGATTTTATTATAAGCCAATACCTTTGCTAGATCTTATGACCAGCCATGCATCAAGTGTTTTCTCTTTTTAATATGGGAATAGATTTAGTGCTTATTTTATGTTTTTATATTTATTTATGTATATAAATTTCAATCATCTTTTTAGATTCAATAATTAAAATATATGTCAAGTATTAAGAAAAATATAAAAATACAAGTTAATCGAAATACGGTTAATTTATGAGCCGTATTTTATTATTTCTCTTTCTTATTTTCTTAACAGTTACGACTTTCCTCTCTTTCTCTGAATGTTGACGAATGACAATGGTTATTCACACCCAATCTGAATTTGAAATATAGAGACTGATATTGAATCTGAATATCTGAAAGCAAGAGATCGGTATTCGATTTGAATTGAAATTTGGAGATCGATATTCTATCTATAGTTCACAGTTTAGACTGAATTCCCAATCTAAACCGAGTTGTCATTCTGAAATCTAAAATCATATCGAGTTCCCAATTCGACTGACTTCCCTGTTCGGACTAAGTTCTCAAGTTTCAGATATGTCGGTCTTCCTCAAACTGAGTTTTCGAGTTTCTGAATGGTCGCAGGGCATTTGAGACATCGAATTCAAGTTCCTTCAAATGGCATATCACATGTCGATCTAAGATGTCAAATTGATATCTCACATATCAATATGAGATGTAGAATGATACAAATCGGGATCTCATATCTATGGTCGATGGGTCAAAGAGTGAAAGGGTCGATGGGTTGAAGGGTATTTGAGACGTCAAATTCGAGTTCCTTCGAAAGATCAAATGGCATATCACATGTTAGTCTGAGATGCAGAACAATACATACCAAACATGTGATCCTTAGTCGAAGAGTTGACGGGTCGAAGGTCAAAGGTTGAAGGGTCGAAAGACATTTCTCATAATTTATAGTCGAAAGGTGGTCGATGGGTCGACTGTAGAAGGGTCAAACATGTGATCTCAGTCCAAACCGACATATGATCTCGGTCCAAACCGACATATAATCTTAGTCCGGAAAGTATATTATATTAGATCTCAGTATGAGAATGAAGAAAAAATTATTTAAGAAGGAAAATGAAAAACTTGGTTTGGGAAGAAATAAATAAAACTCTGTAAAAGATCTTAGTTTAGAAGCTTGGTAAAAAAAACTAATTTTGACGTATTGAGTAAAAGAAAAAGTTATCGGCTTACGTATTAGCCATATAAGCTTTTATATTAATATAAGTAATTTTAACATATCAATTATTTTAACTATTAAATTTATAAGGCAGCCGAAATTTACATACAAAGATAAATTTATCCATAGGGATAAATAATCACTGAATTCGCTCTCTTCCGTACTTCCAAAGAAATTTATTTTTTCAGCCTTGCATTTATAGTACACATGTACAGTCAGTTAGCACGAATCAAAATTGGACATTCATCTCTCGAGCATAAAAATCATCTATTTGGCAACGGGGCTTAGTTCATACAAAACGACGTCGTAGTATGTTAGCTAATGCTACACCCAGTAAGAATTTGCATGCAGTTGGCCCGTCATAGATATACACCGACAGGTCTGCCAACTTTCTATAAGCCCACTTAAGAGTTGAGACTGCTTGTCAAACAGAAACACAGTTCTAAAGAACAATGAAGTTGACTTCTTCGTCTGTCATAAGCACAGGTACCATCATAACCCGACACGTCGTATCTTACTCTTTGCATGTTTGGTCAATACCCCACCCCTTCTTAAAAATTAATAATAAATATAAATATAAATATATATATATATATATATAATATACTTTCAGCCCTAATCAACTTTTGAGTTTGAGTAACATACTTTCAAAATTTATCAATAAGCATAATTATTCCTTGGTACATAATAATCAATAAAATCCAAAAATAAAATAAATGAATAATAATAATAAAGGAGTAAATAGTTTCCAAACATTATTGCAATCAATTAATACCCTATGATTAATTAACTTCGTTAATTAAGAAAAATAAATAACCAAAGATGGAGGGAGGGATCATGGTGATGGTGATGGTGATGTTGATGGTGATGATCACCTGCAGGAGACTCCACCGGGGCAGGGATAAGGGCACCCGCAGATCTCGTTGCAAGAAGTAACACCACCTCTACTTGCCATTTTTTATTTTTTTTTCTCTTTTAATGCAGATTCGATAATTTGTTTACAGCTTCTTCTTCTCGCTTAAATATAGCAAAGGGAGGTTTAGTTAGTTGTGTGGTGATCCCAAAGTACTAAGCAACAGAGTAACAAGTGGCAGTGGACGTTCATATAGCTGTCACTAGCTCCCGCATGCATGTTAAATTTGATAAAAAAGTTAAACTCCGCTGACTGAGGTGGTCGAACACTTTGACCTTGTCAATTAGCTTGATGACAAATCTACCACAACTTGTGTGGCGCCCCCTGGCTGTTCGGCTGTTCCTCCAAATCAGCAACTCAGATGTTTTTTTTTTTTTTGGTCTTTCTGCCGCTTCCTTCCTTTGCATGCAACAATGCAAGGCTCTAAACCTGTCTCTAGCCTGGTCTATTCTACTTCGTATGTACTGCCAATGAATGTCTGTTATGTGTGTTCTTGAACATGGGTTATGTCCCAACTTCTAGCTAGCAATCGTTCTAAATTGAATCTTAGTTTCTGGATTGAAAACTTAAACCATAAAATTCTGTGTATTAATGCTACTGATCATAAAGATTAAGATAATAAAGCTAAATGTAGTGGAAACTCTGAATACTACTAACAAATCACCTAGGAAAAGCTCGTCACATAATTTTTACATCTGGAAAAAAAAGAAAAAAAAACACATAATTTTTTCTAATGAACTTACAAGTTGAAGCAAAGCTTGTCACAATCATTTATCATCTGGGAAATTGATTGAATCTAATCCAAAGCATTAGGACCAGAACAAGCCTTCAAAATGGGGCTCCAAATCCACTGCAACAAGAACTTTCTACCATTCCTCCCATTCACATTAAAGCTCCTCCCTTCCTTATCCTTCATCACTTGCCCAATATACCCCCCTCCACCACCTGTCCCGTACAGCCCCTCGCACAGATCCCCTATCTCCGTCGGAGCGGTAGGATCCTCCCCTGCATACCAGGCATTCACCAACGGATTTGATGACAGCTCAGCAAGCTCGTGCCCTATCACGCTTATCATTCCGTCTACCCCCACGTCTCTATTGGGCGGAGAAAGTGCACCGGGCCCGCCGCCTGCCATGTAACCGGGCACGGAAAACGGGTAGGCGCACACTTCCGGGCACTGCTTGCCCGAATTCCCGACCCATGCATAGGGAAGCGTGTAACCGACCATGGACGGGAAGGTGAAGTAGTGGAACCCACACACTGCTCGACAGAAGTCCTGAACGGTGACGTCTTGAGCCGTTAAGATGAGGTAGATCCCGTTACGGTGGTCCACTGGGAAGGGAGCGTACCGCACGGCGGTGCCGATGACCTGCTGGATGTCGAGGCGGGTGAGGTGGGTTCCGTGGGAGTAACGTAGGTCGTTGTACTCGCCGGCGATGACAACGGAGCGGGAGACATTGGCGCCGGTTTGGTCGGTGTAGAGAGAGACGGTGCGCCACCATTCCGAGACGGAGGGGGAGGAGGCCGATCGGAGATCTGTGGTGGAGATGGAGTGGAGGAAGTCTTTGATGATGATCTTTTGCGGGATGGCCCACTTGCCGTACCATACGAGGTAGATGTTGATCGGAGAGGAGGAGAGGACTGGGCCCATGTGGTAGCGTAGGTTGACCAGATCGGAAGAGCCTTCGAATTTCTTCGAGGAGGAGAGGGTTCGAGGAGGGAGATGTGGGTTGTGGTACTGGATTTGCGGGTCTGTGTTTAAGGTTTGAGCCGTTTGAGTAGAAGATGAAGATGAAGAAACAGCAGTACTAGAACAGTTACTGAACATGAAGAATGTGGTTAGAAGCGAGAGAAGAAGGAAGTAAATGGGTGTCATTTTTCAAGGGCGGAGGAGACAGCGGAGAAGGTGGTGGTGATAGTCTTCAGTGAGGGTGTGAAGATGAGCGAGTGTGAAGAGGGATCGAGAGTGGTACTGGTATTTGAATGGGAAGATATTTACCGGGCTGGAGACAGCTTGCTAAATGCTAGCTAGATACTTTCAAGATTGGATTTTGAGACACTAAAAAAAGTTACATTGATTTCAAATGTGGATGAATCTCTTACGACAAGTTATGTTATTGACTACTGTAATAAAAGTCGTTAATAGTATTAAGTTGTCGGAAAGGAAACAATTACTTTTATGACCCTCTCTCTTCATTGTTGATATTTTGGGTTCATGAAAACTGCGGATCAACTTTTTAAAGAGATGTGCCCACCGTCAAATTTTAATAGATGGGCCGCACAAACATTACTTTACATTGCTTACACAACAATCGTTTTGAGACAAAATATACGAAGATTCCCCATTCTAATCAATCATGAAGTATAAGATTATCTGCCTACAAAAGTCGTTGACTCCTAAATAAACCCTAAATTTCCTACTTTATAAAGATACATTAAAAAATTTATACATATATAATATATATATACATATTATTAGGGCAATTTCTATTCTTACTCAGATAAAATTTAAAAAGATAATAGTGCCAAATAAGCCAAGCTGGTTAT
This sequence comes from Coriaria nepalensis, assembly GCA_027186245.1. NCBI lineage: Eukaryota > Viridiplantae > Streptophyta > Magnoliopsida > Cucurbitales > Coriariaceae > Coriaria > Coriaria nepalensis. Next base: position 9,764,088 of record CP114492.1, read on the forward strand.
GACTGGTTGGAAAAAACATGCCCCACTTATGAAATGAGAGACTGAGGTATAAAGATGCAAACCAGATTAGGTCGGCACTATGGTGTTGATCCTGGTTAGACATCTTTATCTTAGGAATTCAATTTAAGGATTATGAAATAAAACATGTCGACGTGTATGATCAAATTATTGTATTATACAACAATGAAGTTGAGATTGAAAAAATAAAGATTCTCTGACACAGATATTTAGAAGCAAATATCTGGATATATCATGGTATAATCAGAGAAATAGAGGGAGTACTAAGCTACTACTAGCATATACCAATTAGATCATGCCATGTGTAATGGTGCAATTAGTACAGTCCCCTATTAGGTAGTATAAATATAAAAACTCTAAATGGGTCAAAGGTGAATCATTGTTCATAACCCAAAAACTCTTTATTTTTTAAAATGAAACAATTCCTCTCAAAAAACTAACTTAAGTATCAGAGATGGTGTGCCGGATACAACCTTGGCTTATCTTTCATTTTCGTGTGCAGGAGCAGAGATCTAATTAAGAAGCATATTGTTGTTATATGAATAAGATTCAACATCAATAATTTGGTGTCGACCGTGGGGATGTTATTGTTCTTTATCTTTGAAAGTTTTTTCAGCTAGGAGTTAAGAGTTGGGTGTGAAAAAGAGCTTGGAAAGATAGAGCAAGCTAGTAGGAATGTCAAGGATCCCATCTCTTTCTGCCCAACTGAATATTTATAGAAAGAGAATAATGAGTTCTGCTAGGGGTGTAGGAGAAGGGGTTACGGGGGGAGTCACTACCTTTGAGATCGTATGGGGATGGTTGAGGCAATGTAAGGGACTATGACGAACCAATAAAGGCAATTGAATCAATCTATTGATGAGAGGATCGAAAGGGCTATGCAATATAATCGAAATGAATTAGGGGCCCAGCAGACACATCCACCCTTCTTATTCTACCTCCTCCACCTTCTTTCTCTTCTCAGTAGCGTAATCAAAATGTGTTTCCTCTTCATGCACTGTTTGAAGTTGATCCATGTTCAGAGGAAGAGTAGGGATTAACCCACAATCTCTTAATCGGTCCGAGGTGATAACTACACCAAAATGTATGTCCTCTTCACTCATTAGACTAATGAGATCACAGACCATGATCTCATCTTCAGATGGGCTAGACTTAAGAAAGTTAATATATATAAGAAGGTATGACTATTAGAAGAGGAAGACTTGACGAAGAACTAAAAAGGATCGAGCAGGGAAGTAGGCTTATGTTGTTTTTTATACATTGAAGGAATGGGCCTTACTTCGGGAAACTCATATGGAGAGGCACACCAGTCTCCGACCATCATTAACCAATGTTGAGCCCACCTTTTATTAAAGTATGGGAGCCCTTTGATCGGGCTGCTATCATAATAGGACACGTAGAACCTACCGCACTCATCGAACTTGATCGATAAGGCGTTGACAAAAAATATAAGGTTAGGATCTTGACCGGTTTTTTCCCTCTATATAATAAAGGATCCACATAGAGATTTCCAAGAATTAAGACCGAACTAACCAGGTGGAAATCCCCATATTCCAAAAAGATTTTGAAAGAAATGTCGAAGGAGGAACTTAAAGTCCGTGTCAAAAAGTTCCATATATACTACTGTTTCTTAAGGGTCCTCCTTATTTATGTTAATCATGGTCTCGCCGACCCTAGGTACTCTAAGAGTAACCTATTCTGGAATATCCTTAAACTAAAGAATGAGGTCTAACTTATCCTTGGTAAAAAGTTATTTCACGATGATAGCTCTCTCTAGGAGTCTGCAGTTAGTCTTTTTCCTTCGTGGTTGGGATGGGCTGACCTAGTCTTGGTCAGAATTACCCTGGGACATTTTGAATTTTTAAGAGGCTCAAGTCCGAGCAAAAGGTATACAATCAAGCCGACACTACTAGTTCGGAACTATGTTTTCGGAATGCGTTGGTTGGATTAGGGAGAGTGAGTTTTCAAAGTTCAAGCAAAGGGTGCTCGAATCAAACAAAGAAGTAAAGCTTAGACGTGTCCACCTATGAAGTATTTTAGCCTAAAATTAGGGATAGGCCTAAGATTCACAAGGGGATGTCAGCTTAAATTTTTTTTCCGAAGTATTGAGTTCGTATGCCAAATAATTGATAAACAACTAACCTATCGACAATAGTAAAAGTTTTGGATCAAAACCAAAGATTTTGGAAAAAAGTCGAAAGGGTATGAATAAAACATGAAGAATAGTGAAAAGGAAAAAGGCAGATTTATGGAAAAACTTACTTCGATTATGAAAAAGAAGTCGTGCAAGATGAGAAGGAGGTGCGAATTCGATAAGGTAGTTAAGGCAGGATCATTTAAAGAAAGGATGGCTAAATTCGGTGAAAGATGGAGAAGAGAGTGAGGACGCAACAAAAATTCAATAATGGAAATTATGGAGAAAACATAAAAGAGAAGAAGGGACAAAGAATTTATGTACTAGATTAAATGACCAATCACATACTCCAACTGTGCTTCTCTCAGCATGCAAAAGAGAAATGGGTATGTGAGTAAAACCTTGTGTCATTAAATATTGATATGATGTAAGAAGGTGAAAAGATGTTGAATGATAGGGGATGGTGAAGAGATATGGTAGGAGGCCATTCTTTGGGATTCGAGCATATCAAGTTGACAGGAGTAGCTAGAAATACCACTTCCTCAAACTACGTTTAGAGAAAATGGTAAGGGGTTAACTATTAGGGGCAATGATCATTCTTGCTCGAATAGAACTTAAAGAAGAGATTGGAGCTGAACAAGTCAAGCCAACCACTACTAGTCTAAAGAAGTAGGCTTCATTCATGAAATGAGAGATTAAGTTATAGATGTGCTGACTAGGTCAGGTCGACGCTATGATACTGATCTTGGTTAGACATCTTTGCCTCATAAACTCAATTTAAGGAATATGAGATGAGATATAGCGACCTATGTGGTCAGATTATTGTGCTATGCCACAATGGAGTTAAGGTAAAAAAAAATAAGGATCTTCTTATACAAATAATAGAAAGCAAATCTCTAGTTATGTCATAATTAGAGAAATAATATAAGCACTACATCATTACCTGTATGTATCTGTCGGATCATGCTACGTATAAAAGCATAACTGTTATGATTCATTATTAAATAATATAAATTTTAAAATTTTATATAAATCAAAAGTGAATTAGTATTCAAAATTCTATATTTTCCCAAAAAAAATAATTATCTCCAAAAATTAATTTAAATATGGTATACCAGACAAAATTCTAACCTACCTTGGTGTAGGCACATAATCCTAACGGAGAGGCAGCCCATCAGTTTCAAGCGTCATCCCATATGTATTATGTAATTTAGGGAAAAAGAGTAGGTGGCGGGAAAATTACAATTTGGTTGGTCCGCAATCATCTGATTTCCATGAGGATCAATAATGCAATGTAATCAAGCCCGTCTGTTTTACGTACTTTTCCTTTTCCATAGCCCCACTATGAATGAGACTTATATTGATGATTGATTAGTAGTACATGGTGCTTGCGTGTAATGATTTGATTGAGTGGGAATTGATGAGTAAAGTTCTAATGTAGAACTGGTGATGAGCTGTCTTCGATTGTTACTTTGTAGTGGACCAGTAACAACGTTCGGACAAGAAAAAATCTTATAATAATGCAGAATCGATATGTGATCCCACGTGCTTGGAATTTATTATGTCTTTTTGAGGATTCAAAATCCAACTACGGGTGAAGAGCTTTTTATGTTCAAGCAATCGGATCCGGTCTGGTTCCGGTATGTCTTTAAGTTAAGGCCAATCACATTAAATAGATTCTGTAAGGCCCAACGATAAGCCCAATTTCTGGAGGCTCTTGATCATTAGATCTCATTTTGGTACTAGCAAGTCTAAAGCAGAGATGATTTTGGATGAGAGAGCAGCTAGATGAAGTGACAAGAGTTCATCGTAGCCTTAGGCAACTATGTGAAGCGGGTGAACACGGCTTCTCATTGGCTCATCTTTATGCTATTACAATATCGAACAGTTCAAGAATCGGCTACACGAACCCTGCGGTTTCTATACGGAACCTGATGAAGTGATTCTTTGTGCCGATTCGTTCCAAATTACTAGTACACTTAGATGCTCTGTGGGCTGTACATGCGGAAGGAAGTCCTTCGTGTCGGGACTGTTTTGGCTTCTGCTCCGAGCCATCGACTTACTAAAAAGTAACTGACCTGTGACATTCATACAGGGAACTCTTAACCTGAAAATCACAGACCCTGATCATCAGATCTATGGAGAAGATTTTGAATCCCCTTTTAGAACTTTCCGACTTCATAATTGGAAAGCCATGCTAGAGGTTGTGCTAGAAACTGGAGAGTTGTAGGTGTGATAGCTGGGATAGTTAGCTCCCTTTGGATTTTCATGCACAAGAATAACGAAAATATTTCAAGAAGCGTTGAAACGCTTGCCAGTATATATGAGAGCGGGCCAGGATATTACAAGACTAGTTCAATGTAAGCATTAACAATGTTCATTTTTCGGCGATTTTTGTCTCTACTTTACACCACAGAAAGAACCCTTATGCTATGAATCAAGTAATACTTGAAACTTTTTATTTATATTATAGTAGGTAAATTGAATAAATCTCCTAGACGACAAAGATATATTACTGCATGAAAGATATGGCTCAAAGTAAAGTGATAACAAAGACTCCGACTGATGAGTAAATTACTATCCAGGACATGGTAGGAAGCCGGATAGCTCAATGTAGGCCGAAAACCAAAACAGCCCCGAGTCGTAAGATTTCTTCCCGTATGTACACCCCACAGAATATCTAAGTGTACACGTAATTTGGAACGAGTCGGCACAAAGAATCACTTCATGAGAGCTCGTACAGACACAGCAGGGTTAGTGTGACCTGTGGCCGATTCCTGAACTGTTCGCTTTTATAATAGCATAAGGAGCCCGCTTCCCATAATTGCCTTAGGCTTAGGTGATGATGATCTCTTGTCACTTCATCTAGCTGCGCATGGATCGTGCAACAAAAAATTATTTATTCATATGCATACCTTTTCTATCAAAATCAAAGCATGCAAATTTTGTCTATGATAAATATCTAAGACAGTGTGAGTGCACAAAATGAAAGCTGAATAACCGATCTGCCCGACACTTAACTGAAAGCCGGACGCATCCAAAATGTAGTCGGAAAAAATTGAACTGCACAAACCGATCTGTATAACAGTTGACGGTTCAGTTTTCGGGTTCTTATCGAGGGACCAATTTTGTTGTAGGTTTTCAGAATCATAATTATAGCTCTTCTCACCCCTGCTAGGCTGCTCGGGACTCGTCATCGCACCATCCCTCTTCTTCTTCTTCAATCTTTCTTCTTCCTCGTCTCCTCTTCTTCTCCATTTTCTCTCACCTCCACCTCACCCTTCTGCATGTAGTTAGTAAACACAATAATCAATTTAATCAAAGAGTATCCATCTACATGCATTTGTGTATAGTAAATGAACTCATTCAATTCCTTGGAATGAACTCTTCCATTGTCATACCTGTAGAATAACGAGTAGTTTGGCGACTACCCCATCCAAGTACGGTGTTAAAATATGAAGACTGCAGTACTTTTCACTGAAGTTGAGAAGCACTGAGGCAGCATGTGCCTATAGATATAGAGGTTACAAAACATAGACTGATGGGGGATGGATGCAGGGGAATAAGATTGAATCAGTGTATGCTTAAATAGATGCTGGAAAATATACAATAAGAAAACCAGAGAATGTACAATCTAAGAACTAGGCTAGCAACCAGAGAATGCACAAGATTGCAGCTGACCTGTAGTCCACGATTTTGGAAATCATCCATGGATGCAGACATGCAGCAAGTACTGAGAGCACCCTTTGATGGTACTCAACTTGCAAAGGGGTGGCGGGAAGCGTTAGAGAGAATGTGAAAAGCGATGTGGGAATCGAGCAGTGAGATCTAAAAAAGAAGATTTCCAAGAAAAAGGGGGAATCAAGCATGAAACTACTTTCCTAGAGGGTGGGGGCCCACTTGGAGTGAGGGTTTGCGTGATATATTGATTACTACTTGGTGCTTAATAGAGGAAAACTCTTAACAATGTAGGAATGCTGATGAGCTGTCTTCCAAGACTGTAACTTAGTAGTAGTAAGTCAAATCTTCTGCTCCTGCTGCTGCTGCTCTCTCACTGCCATAAAGTCCTTCCCGTTTACTAGTAATTATCTGTAAAAAGACTCCACCATTTGCAATGGGCTTTGGTTATCAGTCTCTGATCTCAATGGTCTTTTGTTATCGACCTTTCTCGAAACTACTGTCTCTCTCCACCTTTTCTTCTTCAAGGGTCTTTTCTTCGAAACCAGGCATAGCTCTTCCTTATTCCGCCATTGCACTTTTATTATTACCCTTGAATGTATGTATGTATACGTATTTCAATCGCATCCCATCTGTGCTTACGGCATAAGATTTATTTGGCCAATGTAGATAGATATATGCATCACGATGATAGGAAACATGGTGTCAATTAGAATGGTGTAAAATAAAAAGAAGAATGAATGAATATGGTAGCAGAAACAATTGACAAAATCAGACCTTTTTCAAAACCCCAAAGTAATAAAACATATAAACAAACAGCTCTTTCCTCTTTCTCCATTCATCACCTCATTCTTGCATCTTTAAGCCCAAAATCTTGGACACAAATGGATTTGTATTCATTTTGTGACACTCAACCTCTTTCATGTCTTCCCTTTTGAATCAGTAGCATTGTTCTACCTGATAAAGCGGGTCACAAAGCAGAAGATATGGGAGTCGAGGGAGAGCATGACGAGACTACTCGAATCATGGATGTTGAAACGCGGTAGAACTTACGGAAGCGAGGAAGAGAAGATGAAAAGGTTTGAAATCTTCATGGAAAAAGTTCACTTAGTACATGAACGGAACATGCTTGCAGATGCCTCCAATGGGCTATATAAATGGTGTGACCTGACCTATGAACAGTTTGGAGTAGGGTATTATCAAAGAACGGAAGGAACGGTTTTGTGCTTGGATCGATATGTCGTCTTGTGCATGCTACTGTCGTTTTTTTGAAAGGTCGGACGTAAGCGGATTGTCGATCGACCTTTTCATACTTGAGAAAGAAAAAGGCGGGGAAATTTATGAGCGTCACGTCGTTTGACGACTACCTGTCGGAAAAGCATTTTTTAACAATTGGATCACGCCAGTTTCCACGTTGGCACCTCACGTGTTGTGTTTTAGCGGATAAAAATATCTATCATACACGTGGACGAGGTGGGGTCCTCTTATTTTGTTTTATTAATTAAGTAATTAGTTTTAATCAGAAAAAAAATTGACGGCCCATAATCATCTTCCGGTGCTAGTAGGCAGTCGTCTAATTGATTAGATTTCTTGGTAATGATAAATTTTTAACCCTTTCCTTCCTTCAGCGCACCTGTGGGGCCAAGATTAGTAAAACCAGATCCTATTAGTTTAATTCAACGGTGATCCATGCTCGTGATTTATTCAATGATGGATGGAGGACCACCACCTCTTCGTGCCCAATCCCGTGCGTGCGCATAAAAAAATTATAATAATAATAATTAATATAAAAATGGGAATCGACGGTGCGATTTAGTCCGTAGAAACTTCTAGGGCCCACTCTCGTTAGTTAATTTAATCAGATTAAATAATAATAATAATTATTATTATTAAATTAACCAATTTAATTTTTGGGTAGATACAGTTGGACAGAGTGCCCCTAGTTCGTTTATTTTAGCGGGGAAAAAAAAGGTGGTGTTTGATTGCGTAAGTCGTAATTAAGTGAAACTACGTGGGCAAAAGGGGAAATCCTGAGGCTGAATCTAATGAGTATAATTAAAATAATGATAAATAAATAATTAGTGTCAGCTAATTCTTCTTCTCTCCATCACTTTGCAAGAAGAAGCGAGTCTTCAGTTCTGTGTTCACACTCTCTCTCTCACTCTCGATCCGTTCATCCGCCATATACTCAGGAACGAACTTGGAATAAATTTTTGGTTGGAGATTATTAATTTTTTCGCTACAGAACAATCATGGCGTCGTCAATGGCAGCAATCGGAACTCCGAGACTACCGGCATCGTCTTCTTCATCGAGTGGCAGGAAGTTAGCTACTCCTCGAAGCCTATCGTTCGCTTCGTCTTCTCTTGCAGGAGAGAAGATCTCCTCCGTTTGTGGATCTTCTTTGGGCTCACGACGCGGTTCCTTCTCTAGCAGAACCGGTGCTCCTCTGATCGTCTCTCCTAAAGCCGTTTCCGATTCTCATAATTCTCAGACTTGTCTCGATCCTGATGCTAGCCGCGTCAGTCATCTCTCTCTCTCTCTCTCCGCTTTAATTTCTCACGCATTATGAAAAATCTTAGCTGAAACTTGATCTGAAATGGCGGTTGATTGAATTTTTTGTGTTGTCTCTGTTTGATTAATTTTATTCAGAGTGTGCTTGGAATTATACTTGGAGGCGGCGCTGGGACGCGTCTTTATCCTCTCACCAAAAAGCGAGCGAAACCTGCAGTTCCTCTTGGAGCGAACTATAGGCTGATCGACATTCCTGTCAGTAACTGCCTAAACAGCAACATTTCGAAGATCTATGTTCTCACTCAATTCAATTCTGCATCTCTCAATCGCCACCTTTCACGAGCTTATGCAAGCAACATGGGCGGTTACAAGAATGAAGGCTTCGTTGAAGTTCTTGCTGCTCAGCAGAGTCCAGAGAATCCAAATTGGTTCCAGGTGACGGGATTTCCATTACTTCAATACATTTCTATTTTTGAAGGGTTGCATTTGTTTTGTGAAGTAGAGCTCGATCTGGTGAAGTTTGATTACATATTGTAAAATTTGTAGGGCACAGCTGATGCAGTGAGGCAGTATCTATGGCTCTTTGAAGAGCACAATGTTTTGGAGTTTTTGGTTCTTGCCGGAGACCATTTGTACCGAATGGATTATGAGAGGTTCATTCAAGCACATAGAGAGACTGATGCTGATATAACAGTAGCTGCATTGCCCATGGATGAAGATCGTGCTACTGCATTTGGTTTAATGAAGATAGATGAAGAAGGACGCATCATTGAATTTGCTGAGAAACCGAAAGGGGAACAATTGAAAGCCATGCAGGTAGACCCTGTTTCAAGCATACTACTAATCCTTATTTTAAGAATAAAAATGAAAAAAAATTCCTTAGCGGAAGCAAATAAAAAATTTGATCCTTTGTTTAATTGTAGGTTGATACTACTATTTTGGGTCTAGATGATAAAAAGGCAAAGGAGATGCCTTACATTGCTAGCATGGGAATATATGTTGTCAGCAAACATGTGATGTTGGATCTGCTTAGAGAGAAGTTCCCCGGAGCAAATGATTTTGGTAGTGAAGTTATTCCTGGTGCAACTTCCATCGGACTGAGAGTATGTATATGGTTCCAGTTTACTCTTCTTTTCATATTCTCCTTTGTGCATGGTTGCTATAACATTATTGCAATCTGATTTCTTCACTCTCCTTCAATTTAACAGGTGCAAGCTTACTTATATGATGGTTACTGGGAAGATATAGGTACCATCGAGGCCTTTTACAATGCAAATTTGGGGATCACCAAAAAGCCAATCCCTGATTTCAGGTAGTTTAAACTCTTGTTCGTCGGATTCACATCCTTAGTTTTTTTATAAATTATTATTATTATTATTTATATATTTTTTAAAATTTTAATTCTAATTTTGGACCCCCTGGCCCTTGCAGCTTTTATGATCGATCATCTCCAATCTACACCCAACCTCGGTATTTACCCCCATCCAAGATGCTTGATGCTGACGTCACCGATAGTGTCATTGGTGAAGGTTGTGTCATAAAGGTAAGTTTTTAAGATACGTGTTTTTTGTTTTTTAAAAAAATTTCTCATGGTAATTAATAAGCTATGAAGTTTCCTCAGTATTTGATCAGTTATGATTACGATGGAAGTTGATATAACGTTCTCTTTTTATCTACAGAACTGTAAAATTCACCACTCTGTTGTTGGGCTTCGATCTTGCATCTTAGAGGGTGCAATTATAGAAGACACATTATTGATGGGAGCAGATTATTATGAGGTAATTAATATCAGTGTGGTTAATTTGCATTGCACCATATAATATAATTTAAGGTTAATCATATTGATTCACGTCTTGCTTTCTCCCCTTCCAGACTGATGCTGACAGGAGGTTCTTGGCCGCAAAAGGTAGCGTACCAATTGGTATCGGCAAGAACTCTCACATCAAGAGAGCAATAATCGACAAAAATGCCCGCATCGGCCATGACGTGAAGGTTCTGATATAAAATTCTCTCCTTTTCTTTTGGTTTTGATCAGCATGGATTAAAGAAGAACATTAAAGAAAAGAAACACAGCTGATAAGATGCTAAAAAACATTGAATCTAATTGGAAAACGTGTTATTACATGATGTTTTTTTTTTCTTTTCCCTTACACAGTAATTACTTCAAAATCTACCTGCAAGATCTTCAAGTGCAGTCAAATTTACCTTTTCATTGATTTATTGTTATTATTTATACAGATCCTTAATGGCGACAATGTGCAAGAAGCTGCGAGAGAAACAGACGGATATTTCATAAAGAGTGGAATTGTGACAGTAATCAAGGATGCCTTGATTCCGAGCGGTACCATGATCTAGACGCCGGTTCATCACAAATGCTGAGATGTCTTTCCTTTTCATCAGGTTATGTACATTCCCCAACACTATCATGAAATCCGAGGAGAAAGCCACTAGAAATCTATGTTGTAAATTTCTTTTTCTACGAAATCAAAAACTTCTCGTGAGATGCAATTCCAATTCTTGCAGAAAGTTCTTGGAATAAAACAGGCTTTTTAGAACATACTTTCAGGTAACTTTTACCTGCATATAAAATAACAAAAGGTAAGGTAATCTTTTTCCATAGTCATTCTTTTTCTTCTTACCTTGTTCAAACTTGCTGTTTGGCTGTGATATTCCTCCATTTATCCTTTAAATCAACTGGAGTTCGAGTTGCATCGAATACGTGGTAACCGTATTCCAAAACTTTCCGCCACGGAATATTTTTGTTTGCCGTTGCTGAGAACTTCTGCACTCCCTCCTGCATATCAATTGCCTTGTGTAATCTACAAACTATAAGTTCTATGCAATCTGAAAGACACTTGAGAGCAGAAATAATAAAACAAGCTTTCCACCATATGAAGATGGCTTAAAGTCAAATGGTAATTTCCATTGCAAATCTTTCCACCTCATGAGTATTACCAAGGCATGTTTTTATTCCAGGCCAGCATAATTAGCTCATTCATACCTTCAATATTTCTTCCTCCTCAGGTCTCCAGTGTAGTCTCCTACGCTTAGAACCCGGAACAGTAAAACTGCACACCAGAACAGAAAACACAAACTTCTCAATACTTAATGCTTGCACATTGAATTTTTTTATAAAAATACGACCATCCAACTTGAAACCAAACCGTAAAATGTAGTGATCATCTCACACTTGCTTAGCAGATTTTTGGTTTTTCTTTGACTTTACAGAGGCTGCATTTCCTTCCAACTTTTTACTATACTGGACGGGTGATTTTTTAGGCGAACCGATATCCTCTCGTTTTTCCATATTACTAATGTACTGATTATCCTCTGAGATGTTTACTCTTTCTTCTTCAGCTGCTTTAGCTCCATGAATTGGACTATTTATGACCGTCTCGCCTTCTCCCCGAAAAGGATAAACAGTCTCTGTCCGTCCCTCATTCTGCCAGTGATTTGTTGATTTTGAATCTTCTGCTTGCATCCTTGTTTTATCCTTTACATGTACAAATAGACATTCTTCAGAAAAGTCAGACTCAAAGGATTTTTCTGGCATCACAAATTCCTTAACCGACTCAACGCCTCCTGATATACTCCGTTTTGATTGATATTCTTCAGTGCTATCACTAACTACTGTCTGAGATAGATCACAGCACACTTCTTTGTCATAGTCTCCTTCTTCAAACCGAACCTTCTCAGCTTGAACAGGGTGACATTCCCCCTTTTCGTTGTCAGGCCTTTGCCTCTTAATTCTCTGGTCTATACCTTCTAAGGCATCAACCACACAGGTTGCAACAAAATCCGACAGTAAATTCTTTGCCGCCATAGCTTTTTTCTTCAACTCCTGTGCATGTACTACTGCCTTTCTATAAAAACAGTAAGGACAATAGAATTTCCCTTCACTGTCAAATCTAGGTTCACATGTCATACACTTTTCATGGAGAATCACAGGACAGACGCTGCACGCAAACAGTCGGCCATATTTACCGCATTTTATACAAGCTTCTTTCTCAGAAATCATGCTTACCTTCTACATTAGTTTCATCTTGTGGTTGGAGTATAATATTTGAAAAACAAGCAAGCCCGAAGCTGAGTTTCAGAAGCACAACGTAATTTACACGATCAAATTGAAGAGATCGAAATTCTTATTATCGAAGCAGGTACTGAAGCAGAAGCAGTGATCAATGGCGCGAAATCAGATGCAATCTTCTACATTAAGTTCATCCAGCAGTACAGATCGCAGCAAACTTTCGAGAGCGCGAGTTTGAGAGAGATACTAGTTACCGCAGTAGGATTGAAATAGCGAGAACTCAATCGAGTGTAGGAGAAACAGATGCAGAGCTGTAATTTCAGATGAGAAGATGAATAAGCAGCGCGCCATACCGTCCGCTCTCCAGATTTTGGACTCGCATGGGGAAGATAACTAGACAAGTATTAGCTCTTTCCTTTTTATCTATTTATTTTGATTTTTCAAACGGAAAATCAGTTTGAAAACCGCATCCGTACATATATGTCCAGTTGATTAATTTTATAGGGCAATATGCTAACTATATTAAATCCTTTTATTCTTGTCATTCTTCTTCTTAATAAGGTGTGAACAAAAATTATTTGATATTTATCATAGATCATAATTTAAATTAATCAATTTATTGTAAAAAAAATATATTTAAAATTAATCGATCTACGATAAAAACAGTACAGAATGCTCGGTGAGAACATCCGATCAGGGGTAAAGTGAGGGGGGGGGGGGTCCAACCATCCGAAAAATAAATATACACGTATAGAAATTAGTTAACTAGTTAAGGATATTAATTACTACAAAACAGATATACAAGGATTTTGTCTCAAATTCAGAATTCACTACAAAACAGAAACAGGCCCCGCCGTATCTACCTTTCGGCCACCGGAAATATGCAGTTACTTGCTTCATCATAAAATAGTCCAATATATATACTGAGACTGTTCACTGGCAATATCTCCTCCATTTATCTTTGAGCATTTCTGGAGTACGTGACTCGTGAAATATGTGACGACCAAATTCCAAGATTTTCCTCCATGGAAGATTTTTGTTTGCGCCACTTGAGAATTTATGAACTCCTTCCTGCAACGAAGCAACATATTCAGAGTAGAAGTTGATACTAAATTTCCATGCCAATATATATATATCAGGCTACCTACTTGCACCACAGATATGAAAATTCCTATAATCAATCACAGCAATCCTCATTATTCGAAACAGCATTAAGAAACCTGTTTTTTTTTTTTCATGATAGACTTCAAAATAGCATGACACTCTTCAAGTTAAATGATATCTGAAATTATTTTTAAAAAGACTTGGTAATACCACCTACACGAGCACAAAAACCAGCTGACATGTTTCATTAGTTTCGATTTGTGGTTGTAAGGAGATCATGGAACTAGTATGTATAAAGGCTATCTCTGCCTATCCAGATCTCTTACATATTGTTTATGGTTGATAGAGATAGATTTCTGAATTCAAAATACAATTTCCATATAGTCACATATTTCCATTAAAGAAATTGACATATACGTAAATGACTCATACCCTTAACATGTCTTCCTCTTCAGGCGTCCATAATATTTTCCTAGGCTTTGCATCGGGTAAGGAATCAGCCCTGCAAGTACAAGACTTACTAAATAATAGTCTACATTAAATTCTACCATAATTATCGAGAAATTTCCTCCAAATAGTAAATAACCCACCGTTTCTTGACACCTTCCTGGTGTGATTTTTTGGATTTAGACGCTTTCTCGATTTTGCGTGCAACATTCTCCGGCCTTGGATTTCGTTTACGGGGTGATTTTCTTGGGGTGCTGCCACCATTATATTGCTTCCCCATTTTACGAGCTATAGATTTAAATCGTGTCTTCCGTGCCAAAGGGGTCCCACTACCATCCACAACATTGGTTTCAACATCAATTTTGGAATCCATGGGGTCATGTGGTTTACTGGGCTGCAACTGCTCTTCATCCTCCCTTCTTTCCAAACTCTCATCCAAAACCTTCGCATTTTTCTGTTCAGCTTCTGGTTCAGGGGGTGAATCATCAACTATGTCATCTTCTTCTTCACAATCATCCAATTCAGTTTGACATTGATCCACAACAATTCCTTCTCGCTTACTATCACCTCGTTCTCCCAGATCCTCTTGTGATTCCGCTCCATGTTCAACGTTAGGAAGCTGTTGATTCTTACATATTTCAGCCTCATTCGATCTTCCTTTATTCACAACATCCTCATTTAACTCCACTTCTTCTACACTGTTACTGACATTGGTCGGAGGAGGATTTGGATTGATTGCCTCATCAACCTCCATCTCAACTCGATCTTGCCCTAAACTGTTACAGACATTGGTTGGAGGAGGATTTGGATTGATTGCCTCATCAACCTCCATCTCAACTTGATGTTGCCCTAAACAGCTATTATTAACTTCTTCTACACTGTTACAAACACTGGCTAGAAAAGGATTTAGATGAATTCCCTCATCAACTTCCATTTCAGCTCCATCTTGCTCTAAATGGCCATTATCAATCGCAGCGGAATCAATAAACTTAGACAGGGCTTTCTTCACCATCTCCAACTTTTTCTTCATCTCACGGGCATGATCTACTGCTCTTTTGTATGCACAATAAGGGCAGTAGAACTTTCCCTCTTCATCAAATGAAGGCTTGCAAGGCATACAACTCTCATGGAGAGCTATTGGACATAAAATTTCAGTACAGACTAGAGATTCACCGCTCTTACCGCATCGTAAACAAGTCCTTACTCCTATTGAATCCGAATCTTGTAGTTCATCACCATCAACTCCTGCCATTGTTTTCTCAGGCGTCATTTTTTTCATTAAGTTGGATTCCTCCTGTCCAAACACACACATTTAATTGATTTCCCACTACGTTACACTCCAGGATTCAAAGAACCAGTTCCAAGAAAGATTCGACGGTTAACAAGATCTATCAAACGAAAACACACGATTTACACAGTAAAATTGAAGAAGAAGAAGATATACGTACCGCATTGAGGTGGACACGAAGAACTTTAGGAGTGTAAGAAGCACGTTCGGGACTAGAATCGACATATGAAAGCTTCCGTTTGCCGCCGACTTGACTCTTCGTTCTCATCCCTCTTGCTGATTTTTTCCGAGAAAATACTCAGACGCCGCTACTCAAGAGTGGAATCAACGAGCCACTGCTCCGAAAATCTTATACTCTTTCTTCGTCCTCTCAGGTGAACAAAACCTAGTTCGGGGAAAAAAAAAAGAGCCCTTTTGAGCTTCGGGCATGGCCATTTTCCTTTTTCCCAGTCCCATTTTTTACCTTATCGAGAGGAGGGGGGGAAGAGCACGTGACTAACAGGTGGTGAAAAAAAGCGTGCCCTTTTTTTGTGTTGAAAATTTGCGTTTCAATAATAATAATAAAAAGTTTCATTTTCCAAAAATCAAATTATGACTAAGAACAAAGAAAGATTGTGTCTTTCTATCTCCTTGTCTGAGCATAGAATTTGGGAAGAAATCTAAGGCGACGACAGCGCGAGGTCGGATGGTTAATGGCCAGGAAAATGGGAAGATGGGAAAATGTTGTACTGCTTTCAACGCCTCTCCTTGTCGACCAATAACTACCATACTCTACCCTCCAACCACTGTTTTACTCAATTTCTTCATCAATTTGTAAATGTCTGTTCACTTCCCATCAATTCATCCTTCTGTCTTGCGATTCAATTTCCCAACTTTCTCTCATTTGATTTGACACCTACCTCTTGTTTCTTCTTCATTCTTACAACATGCCCACAACGTGATCGACGAAAGGTCGCAGAGGAAAATTGCATTTTCCAAGGTTAGTTTCTTCTTCTTCCCCCTTTTTTTTTATCCATGTTTTTTCACGAGGATGTTGGACATTTTATATATAAAGATTTTTTTTTTTGGATGAAAAATTTAGATGTTTCAGTCTTGATTCACGTGAAACCTGACTATAATATACTACAAGTCTTCGACCCTTGAATCGACTTGTTAAGGGGAACGTGACTGAGCAGTGATCTCGATGCTTGGGGGTGGAATTCTATGAATTAATATATCATTGGATCATTTTATTATTATTTTTTAATATTATTTTTTAATATTAACGAGTCACTAATAATAATATTTTATTTTAATAATTTTAAATATTTTATTTAGAATTATAAAATATGTTATATATTATTATAAATTATTAAATATCTAATTTTATATATAAGAAATTATTTATAATTTTAAATTTAAATAAAAATTTTATAATAAAATATATACATAATCATTATAATTTAAATTATATTCATCTTATTTTATTTATAATGAGAGATATACTAATTTTTAGAAAGCATATGTATAGAAATTTTTAAGCCTAACTTTCAATGTAATTAACCATTTTTCATAAAATATCAATCGTCGTAAACTTTATTTTTGTATGAACGAATGTTGAGGAAGAAGATGATGGGAGGAAAAGGAAAATTAAAAATGTAATAATGATAATAAAAGAAAATAAATAAATAAAAAAGTGTATTTAAAAAAAAAATTAATATAAAAGTAAAAATAAATTAAAAATCAAGAGTTATTTAATTAAATTTAATGTAAATTTATTAATAAAATATATATATTTTAAAAATTATTCATTAAAAGAAATAAGGAAAAGAAAAAAATTATCTAAAAAAAATTAATTAAATTAAAATTTAAAATAATATACATTAAAAATAATGAAAAAACATAGATTCATTTGGATCAGATATCTGACATCGATCGAATAAAAATAAAATATATCAAATTACTGCTGATAATCCCGGCTAACACTAATGCATTCTGGTTTAAAATTAGAAAATAAAAAACTTGCTCTTTTTCTTTATGCATATACTTCTTTTTTTCTTTTTTTTTTTCATGCATACACTCAAGAAGTCAAACAAAAAACAATCAGAAAAGGGGTAAGATTTCTACAACTGAACTTCGAACTAAACTGAAAACAAAACATCTGAAAACTTTCACGAAGAAAGAACTGGGATTCAGATGGAGAGCTTACCCAATCTGGAGATCTTCAAAACGTAGAAAACGTCTCCTTTTCTCCTTCCTCAGAAGAAATTCGAAGAATCGATTACAGCACTTGTAGAACAGAAATGCGATAACAGTAGTAGTTAACCGTGTAGGAGAACAACGCCAATCGACAAGTTGGCGTGAATATATTACATTTCCCATCTACTGGGCCATTTAAAAGCATCTGGCCCATTTTGTATATATACTACTTATCTAATGCCCCAATAGTGGGTAGAATTGGGCCCATCTAAAAGCACAGCCCACATTTGTAGAATTGGGCCCATCAAATTTCTTAAGCTGGTGAGTAGGCCGAAACAAGTCATGACTCATGAACCGTTCGGCGCTAAACCGCGCTAAATTATCAACCGCACGACAGCTAATACTATGCGGCTTGACTTATCAGAGAAGAAATAAATATAAATAAATAAATAAATAAATAAATAAATATAAATAAATAAATATAAATCAGAAAAATGTAGTGATCTTTGGATTTGTCCCATCTCATTTTCCCCCTATCTATATCCATATACAAATACAGAGAGAGTACGAAGGGGGCTGTCAAAAACTCAAGACTCTGCTGTCGTATTCTCCGGTGTGTATAAATCTACTCGCGCATCTAGACCAGGTTTTGATTTCTCGAATCTCAATCTCTGGTTGTATTTCCATTTTCAATCTATTCATCTGAATTTCTTCTCTTTTCTTTTTCCTCTCGATTTGGATTCAGAGAGCTACTATGGCTTCGAATTCTGCCACTAAGGAGGTTCCGGCTGCTGCTGGTAAGCTCATAGAATCATATGCTGTCAATGGATTTATTTAGGGGGTTTTTTTTTTTGGTCAAAAGGTACTTCATTTGGTTGTGCGGTCGCTGTCATCATTGATTGATTTTTCGGTATTTCTACTTTGAATTGGCATGGTATATGATTATAATTTGATTGTTCTATATTAGGTAAGAATATGATTCAGTTTGTGTGCTTTTTGTTATCTATGGAAGCGGTGGGATGAAATGGTTACCGGACTTGAGGATTTGAGTCAGTTGAAAATAGAATTGGGTTGAAAGGGGGTTTAGAAGCAACACTAAGAGAAGGAAAAAAAAGTTGTTTTCTTCCGAGTTTTGGGAGGCTTTTTTGGCATGGAAAGAATCCTTGATCTGCTGTGACTAAGAAAACATAAGTAGATCAGTACTCTAATGTATCAGTATAACTGTACAATCAGGAATAATCGAACATATTACTTTTGATTTTTGTCTCTTTTGGTTTGTAATTTTCTCAATTTTGTGGTGGTGATTTCCTGTGATACTGTTTACTTCTATAGACGGTTTTAATCATATTTTTGTTATCCATTTCTAGATGATAAAAAAGGCAGTACAGAGAACAAGACTTCCAAGTCTGAAACATCATCGGCAGAAGCACACCCAGAACAGCAAAGGACTGCTCCTGTCCCACCTTTCCCAGTAGCTGATTTTGGTGCTAATCCTTTTGATTTCTCAGCCATGTCTGGGCTGCTTAATGTAATTTTCTTTAATATTTCTCATAAATTGCAATTTCTGATTCTTGTCCACAATCTCATGCTTCTGGTCAACCCTTGGATGACCTCAGCAAGGGCCTGCTGTTCTGATAACTCTGGTGTTCATTTTGAAGCATTTAAGTTTGTTTTGGTTTTTTCTTCTTTCCCCATTATACGTCTTTTTCAAGAGTGTCAAAAGCAGAAACCTATAAATCCACTCTTTTGTGGTTGCATGTGTCACAAAAAATATTATATGACATGTATCCAGACATATGTCAATATATAGACTCACTACTTATATATGAAGGTCCCTAAATATGGAAGGGCAACATTTTTTTTTTGTCCCTTCCCTTTTTTTTGATATCATTAATTAAATTGTGACGGTTAATGCATTTTCTCTTGGTCACTGAGGTGTGCTCTCGTTCATGCAGGATCCTAGCATTAAAGAATTAGCTGAACAGATAGCTAAAGATCCTGCATTCAACCAGATGGCAGAGCAGCTCCAGAAGACTTTTCAGGGTGCATCATTGGAGGAGGGTATACCTCAGTTTGATCAGACACAATACTTTTCCACAATGCAACAGGTCATGGAGAATCCTCAATTCATAAACATGGCTGAGCGCTTGGGTACAACACTAATGCAGGTATACTTTTGTTATTATTGTCTCTGTATTTACTAGTGGATGTATCTAGTAGATAAAACTAAAGCCCTGTATTTCCCTCAGGATCCATCTATGAATACCATGCTCGAGAGTTTCACAAATCCCGCGAACAAAGACCAACTTGAAGAACGAATGGCCCGGATTAAGGAAGACCCTTCTCTGAAGCCTATTTTAGATGAGATAGAGACGGGTGGTCCTGCTGCCATGATGAAGTCAGGAGTTCTCTGATATTATTTCTGAACTCTTTTATGCTCTCTATTTAATTTTTTGACTGCAAAATCCATATGTTGAAGAAGAAAATTTTTTCCTTTAGGTACTGGAATGATAAAGATGTCCTGCAAAAGTTGGGTGAAGCAATGGGTCTTGCAGCGCAAGGAGATGCAGCTACTTCTACTGAATTTTCTGGTCCAGAGGATTCAGAAGAAGTGGGCAATGAGGATGAGTCTATTGTTCATCAAACTGCTAGTGCCGGCGATGTTGAGGTACTCTCTGTTCTGTCTTTACCCTTTTCAGGCAATCCAGTTGATTATGTTGCATAGACAAGACTGCTTTAAAATAATCCCCTTCTTTCTGTGCTATGTTCTTATAAATGCCAAAAAGTTGTGAAGAAATTGGGTGTGATTTTGTGCAAGGAGTCATTTAGGGGAAGTAACGTCAATGTCTTTTCCATGTTTGATAGCACTTATGGGCCTAATCTCTACGTTTCCCTATTTTCAATGACTTCAGCATGTAACTTTGGTTGAGTGGATCGATTTTATTCAGCATATTATCTTGACTTAATTCATGAAATCTGTTGTAATTGGATGCATGCTAAAAGAAAAATATGTTACTGTATACTCTGTCCATGTTTCGTTTGAAACTGGAGGACCCAGATAGCCTTACTTGTGGGCTGGAAGTTATACTTCTGTTTTCTACAAATCATGTCTACTTAAAATATCTGGTCTCATGCTTGTTAAATTATATATGTATGTATCATAAAGCATGAATTACTAATCGCTAAATTCCACCTGTCAATTAGGGATTAAAAAGTGCACTAGCATCGGGTGCTGACAAGGATGAAGAAGATTCAGAGGGTAGGACAGCATTGCATTTTGCATGCGGGTATGGTGAGGTATGTATTTCTTCCCCTCTCACCATTGCCAAAAAGTTGTTCTCTTTAAACAAAATCCAATAATAAAGCAATCTGTTTAATCACTTGGAAATCAAGGTAGAAATTATCTTCTTTTTTTCTTTTACAGGTCAAGTGTGCTCAGATCCTCCTTGAAGCTGGAGCAACAGTGGATTCTCTGGATAAGAATAAGAACACTGCACTTCATTATGCAGCTGGTTATGGGAGAAAGGAGTGTGTCGCTCTTCTGCTCGAAAATGGCGCTGCTGTGTAAGCCTTTTAAAATGACAATAATATGCTTAATAGGGGACCCCTTTTATTTTATCCTGTTCCCCCCCCCCCCCCCCCCTAACATCCTTCATCGTGTATCATGTATCTGCAGTACACTTCAGAACCTGGATGGAAAAACTCCGATCGATGTCGCTAAGCTAAACAACCAAAATGAGGTTCTAAAACTGCTCGAGAAAGATGCCTTCCTGTAACTTTGCACCTATATAGATAAAAGAGGGAAAACAACCAAAATGTCTTCATTATAGCGTGTTATATGCGTCGTATTTAGCTTGCTACACGCCAATTTGCTTCGGCAATTTGATGCTTTTTTCATTGTGGTTTTAGTGGTTCTTCATTTGTTTACCTTTCAAGAACTGTTTTTATTATTATTATTTTTATTTTAAAGAACAAATGCTTCTGTGGATGACCATCTCGTTGAAAGTATTGGTTTACCCTAACCTCGTTTTAGAGGTATGTGTCTGACAAGGTTATTGAATCTTTTAATGAATCGGGTTCCTCAGGGCATTTTTGTCGGAGTAGTTACGGTCCGAATGGTGTTATATCATTATTTATAAAGACGAGAAAAGAGTCTCGGAAAAATGTTTTTTTTTTTTTAATTTTATTTAATTTAATAAATTTTGATAAGAAGGACATTAATGATTTATGAAAGGGAGGCCTCACTTAATGTAATATTAATTTTGTCCCGTTCCAAAGTTGAGGATAGTTTGTTAATTTCTCATAATTTAATATTATTTAAAAAAAAAAACTTATTATATATCTTTTTTGAGCCGTTATTTCGGTTACTAACGCAATTCAGTTATGGTTAGTTACCTGGTAGCGTATAAAAATTGTGGAGGTATGATTTTTTATCTGATGGAAGGTTTTCGGATAATGGGGCGTTGGGAAAGTGTGGTTATAGGATTTCCAATCACAAGCAATCATCTACAAGTCTCTGCTCATTCTGATCTCTGTAACAACAGATCTTCATCTTCTTCCACATTATTCTCATTTTCAAAGCCCTTGCCATCACTACTTGTCTCGCCGTCAGGCAAGAGATTCCAAGCTTGTGGCGGGAAATCGATCACACGTCTCAGGCCGCTACTGGCTCTGCATCAGAGTGGAAAGTCTGAAGTCGATGGTGATGATCAGCTGCCGAGGCAAGAAGAAGAAGAAGAAGAAGAAGAAGAAGAAGAAGAAGAAGAAGAAGAAGAAGAAGAAGAAGAAGAAGAAGGAAAAAGAGGTACCCCTTACGGCACCGAAAATCCTGCGATAATATCGTCGTGCATTGTTGGTCTCCTTACAGGCGTAGGCGTCGTCCTCTTCAATAACGCAGTACGGTACTCTTCTCTGAACGTTCGACCTAATTTCCTCTGTTGCTTATTTTTTGGTAGTTTTCTCTTATCTACTGGATCGTCTTCCCGGTCGAAGAACCTTCTATTTTCTGTAATCTTCTGTCTTACGCAGTACGTTAACGTCGTTTGTCAGCCATTAATTCTATATGTCGTCTTTGATTTATCTGATGAGTGCAAACAACAACCTCGATGCGTTAATTCGCTATGAAAAAATTAATATTTGTAGGTGCATGAGATACGCGACTTGGTCTGGGATGGTATTCCATACAGAGGAGCGTCATGGTTGAGAGAAGAGCCCATTCAAGACACCTGGAAACAAATCGTTTTGATTCCAGCTTGTGGCGGTTTTCTCGTGAGCATCTTGAATTTGCTTCGCAGTGCTTTGGACGGCCAGCATAATCCTCTTCGTCCTCAACAAGACAATGATGATCCACTTGTTCGAATCGGAGTTCCAGTTTCTTTATCTAAAAATATCAAAGCTGCATTTCAACCATTTCTCAAAGCACTCTCCGCTTGCATTACCCTTGGCACAGGCAATTCCTTGGGGCCTGAAGGTCCAAGCGTTGAGATTGGTACTTCTATTGCGAAGGGCGTTTCTAACTTGTTCGATAAAAGCTCTCAAAGAAGACTTTCTTTGGTTGCTGCAGGGTCAGCTGCCGGGATCTCTTCTGGTCAGTTTCTTTGCCAATTTGTTAGTACGAAATGTTGTATTTTCAAGGACTGGTTGGTGTAAA
This sequence comes from Coriaria nepalensis, assembly GCA_027186245.1. Lineage (NCBI taxonomy): Eukaryota > Viridiplantae > Streptophyta > Magnoliopsida > Cucurbitales > Coriariaceae > Coriaria > Coriaria nepalensis. Next base: position 9,787,124 of record CP114492.1, read on the forward strand.
TGAAAATCATTTTTTTTTTTTTGGTTTTCAGGTTTCAATGCTGCTGTTGCTGGCTGTTTTTTCGCTATAGAATCTGTCTTGTGGCCAACACCAGGAGATTCTTCTTTGTCTCTTACAAATACGACTTCTATGGTTATACTTAGTGCTGTTATTGCTTCTGTAGTTTCAGAAGTTGGTCTTGGTTCTGAACCTGCCTTTAAGGTTCCGGGATATGACTTTCGCTCACCCAGTGGTAAGCTAATAATGAAGATTCTCACTTGATGAATTATTGTTCATTAAAACAAGATTCTTCTAATATTTTTTAATAGATAGGGAAGTTCTCCATTGTGATAGTTGTTGAATCAATATTTCAGAGCTTCCTCTCTATTTGTTGCTGGGTGTCCTGTGCGGCTTGGTTTCATTGACCTTATCTAGGTGCACCTCATACATGTTGGAAACAGTAGAAAATCTTCACAAGGCTAGAGGGATACCAAAGACTTTCTTCCCTGTCATCGGTGGATTAGCTACTGGACTGCTAGCCTTCGCATATCCTGAAATTCTTTACTGGGGTTTTGAAAATGTTGATATCTTATTGGAATCAAGACCATTTGTGAAAGGCCTTCCAGCTGATTTATTGGCTCAACTTGTAGTTGTCAAGATATTTGCATCCTCCTTGTGCAGGGCTTCTGGATTGGTAGGAGGCTACTATGCCCCATCCCTCTTTATTGGTGCAGCAACAGGAATGGCATATGGAAAGTTCATTGGTATTCTAGTCGCTGATCCCAACCCCATAATTCAGCTTTCAATCTTTGAAGTGGCATCACCACAAGCATATGGCCTGGTATTCATCTATGCTATTCTTTTGCATCTGCCATATAGTAGTTTACCTTTAGAGCTTTGAAGTTTGGCACATATGATCTCACAAGTTTGAAGGGAAAATTCTGCTCTCCCATATCTGTTCTGGAAATTTCGAGAACAGAAATCACATTTGAGGTTGGAAGAAATGGGCTTCTTATAAGTGTTTCAAATACTAACATTAACAGGTATTGAAAACCTTACACCCTTCTTGCTTTTGGAAGAATCTATTTGAGATTCTGATTTGTAACATTGTGATAAAGTTTTATCTAGACAAAAAGGCTGACATATAAGCAAGGGTAGTTGAAATTGAATGCTACACCAAGTTTCCAGTCTCAGATGTGATTTCTGTTTGCGAGATTATGAAAACATAAGCATTCAAAAACATAATATACGGTCTAATAGGCTGTAGCCCATGTACAGATATGATTGCTCATTATTTAATGGGTTAATTTTATGAAGCCAACTCAAAGTTTTACCCAAAAATCGAGGTTTGATTGAATTGCAGGTTGGAATGGCTGCTACTCTTGCAGGGGTTTGTCAGGTCCCTCTTACTGCAGTCTTACTACTTTTTGAGCTGACACAAGATTACCGAATAGTTCTTCCTCTACTCGGAGCAGTAGGAGTTTCTTCATGGATTACATCTGGACAGACAAGGAGATCTGATGTGGAGACAGTTAAGAAACGCAAGATGGTAAATATCCATTCTATTAAAGAATCTGAAGTTGAAACCACAACTTATGGAACTGACCTTTGTGAAGTTGAAAGTTCGCTTTGTGTGGATGATTGTGATTATGCAATTTCAGATATAGACAGGCGAATATCTGTCTCCGAAGCCATGAAAACAAGATTTGTGACCGTCTCCATGAGTACTTTAGTTACAGAAGCAGTGACTCTCATGCTTCTGGAGAAGCTGTCTTGCGTAATGATAGTGGACATGGATAAAGTTTTGATTGGTTTACTGACACTTGAAAACATTCAAGAGTTCAGCAAAAGTGCAAAAGAACGAAGCAAAAAGGGACCCAAAGGACTCCTTGTATCTGAAATTTGTTCTCTGGATGAAAAAATATGTGGAGTGCCATGGAAAGCTAAGCCTAGCATGGATCTTCTTACTGCTCAAATGATTATGAATAGGCACGGTTTGAATCTGGTTCCGGTTGTTAAAGATGACGATGAAGAAGATCACAGAGGCTATCTGGTTGGTTTTCTGGATGCAGAATCTATCAGTCTGACATGCAAGGCTATAGCAACCCGAGAATCACTAAGCTGATATCTTACATAAAAAAGGTACAAAGCAAGGAAATGGAGGAAGGTTGAAGAGAGTTTAGAATCACTCAGCCTATCGATACCAACTCACTCAGACGATCAAGCAAAGCGACAAGTTGATCCCTAACTCTAATAGAAGATTCTCATTTCATATTAAAAATGTCTAGATATTAGTACGAAAAGGTGCTAGTTCTACGTTTGGTTTGAGAAATGCTAGCAAGTTTTGCTGACCAAAAACCACTGCCTTTATAATATGTTCATAAGCTTGACTAGTTTTTTTCTTCTTCTGGCCACTATGTTCATGTTCATCGAGCACACAAGCTCGGTAACATAAATGCAAGAAACAAATACTACATAAATCTATAAAGCAATGAAGAATGCCCTTTTCATTTCATGGAACTATTTTCAATACATGATTTAATAAAAGAAAAAAAATGAATAAATTAAAAAAAAATTTCTCTGGAGGAAATTTCGTATCAGAATCAAAAAGCCTTACTACAACTAGAGTTTCCTTTTTTTTTTTTTTTTTTCTTACTGTACATGAGTACTAGGGATACATGTGGTCAGCATCTGGCTTACTTGAGCTCTCTTCAACCTTCACACTGGGTGCATCATCCATTGTAAGAGAACCAATATCCGGAGTCTGCAAGAAACAATTTCAGACATAAAAATTTGACTCAGATTTCCAACAAGTTTAGGTACGTGCTTAAATGGTAAAAATGATTATATGAGCTCTTAAGTTCAGAGCCTTTCACCTTCATGCTTGTAGTCTCGGCTGCTGTTTTATCAGGTCCTCAAGCATTCTCATCAGTTCCTTCCTGCTAAATTTTTTTATTTGAGGAAAACTAAACAGAAGAAGACCCAGAATTAAAATGTATTGCGGCAACAGCCAAGAGACAATTGGTGTAAGAAAAGGAATAAAGTCTCGGTATTTTAAATAGAGAGCATACCAGATCTTTGGGCTCAGTTTCCACCATTTCTCTCTTTACTCTGCCTGGTAGGGATGCTCTGTATAAAATTGAATTAAGTTATTTTTCTGAGAGGATGTTACAAGTCGTCATTGATGGATTTTAGAAGGTCAAAACAAGATACCGTTCTTCGTCAACATCCATTTCTGAATCTTGATCCCATCTCTCATCTTTATCTTCCTCATCCTCATCTGCCTGTATAGTAAGAGCATTAGAATAATCCGAACTAGTATGCATTCTGCATTACTATAAGACATGGGGTTCCAAAACCTTACCTCTGGCATTTCGGTATCAGGAGGCCTTTCCTGAAATGGAACACTGGGTGCATGCTGAAGTTTCGAGAGATTTTCAAGAAGTGTTGCCTTTATTTCTTCTAGTAATTTCTGTGAATTTTTATTCTCCATGTTACTAGGTGCAACATGCAAAGTATAATCAGGACCAAAATACTCATAATATTCTTGTACTGGCATTTTGTCATCAACTTCCATTCCGAGCGCAACTCCCATCTGCCATATACAAGAGAAGAGACAGACAAGAAGCTTATAAATTCTCAACTTTCACACAGATTAATGGAACTTCATTGAATTAGTTCAAACCGTACCTCATAGCACCAGCATCGAGCAACATTTCTAATAGTATAGCCACCACCACCTACCAGTAGTAAGGGCACATTGAACGACCTCATAAACCTGACACACTCTGCATGACCTTTAATCGAAAGATTGAAGCATCCAAGCCTATCCCCAGACAAAGAGTCAGCACCACATTGGAGAACTACAGCACCAGGCTTAAACACCTCCGTTACCTTCCCGATTATAGGTTTGAACAAGAAATGATAACTCTTGTCATCAATTCCATCATCCAATAAGGGAGTAGTACTTCCCTTTTGAGTACCCAATATCATGCACATCCCCAGTTCCCGGAAAGTAATCTCCAAACTTATGAAACGAAACGGTCATTACCCTATCAGTCGTGTAAAATGCCTCTTCCACTCCATCGCCGTGGTGGATATCAATATCAACATATAAAACACGCTGCAAACAGGTATCAATAACATTAAAACTTGCAAAAGGAGAAAAGAACAAGATTTGAATACAATCATGTTTATAATACACAAACCTCATGGTTTTTAAGAAGCTCTAAGATAGCCAGGACGATATCATTGACATAGCAAAACCCAGAAGCCTCACATTTCTTTGCATGGTGTAACCCACCGGCCCAATTGATAGCAATATCGCAATAATTATGGTTCAACTTGACAGCACCACCTACTGAACCACCAGCATAAGTTTGAGAAAAAGAGTAAAGACCATCAAAGACAGGACAATCTTCACCAACATTGAATCTCTTAAGCTGCCTAAGCTGATCCTGCTGGGTCTCAGGGGTAATACTCCTAAGAAAAGCTACATAATCATCAGCATGAAAAAGGCACAGGTCCCTATCTCGAGCTGGATGAGGCTTAAGAACCTGCATATGTTGAAGCAAGCCATAATGCGCCAAAAGAACATGAGTCATTCTCATTCTATGCGGCTTCATAGGATGGCCCTGCCCGTAGTAGTAATTTCCAACCTCTGGGTCGTAAAAGTAAGACACTCTCCTCTTCCCTCCATCAAGTCCAGAAGTCAAAGAATTCCCTCCAGTATCCATATATACTGAGTTTTCTGTCCCCAAATTTTTTCCCAAGACCCCTAATCTTAAGTTTTTGCCTCCTAGAACAACCGAAACCATCCAAAATAAACTATCAAGCAGGAGTCTAGTACTAAATGTCTTTGTACGAAGATTGTGGCAGAGCTTCTGATTAACAATCCGAAGAGTATAGAGTAAGAGATGAGTTTGTGAGGAGTACCTGGTTGAAACAAGTTTCGATCCCACTCTTCTGGCTTCGCTTGCGCAATGCGGAGAAGAAAGTTGCAGTCTTACAAATGATCTCATTTCTTACATGCACGTGTTCGACGTAACCTCACGTCGTGTCTTAAATGCGACCAAACTTTAAGTCGGCCCTTTGAGGTTAAACGACATGTCGTAGCTTTCTGGGACATAGGGCATACTAGTTAGTACCTATTTCACGTGCCACGTGACACGTGAGTCGTGACCCATCCATCCAAATTTAATAAATGTGGGGGGTCAATTATAGTTTCCTTCAATTATTGGGCGTTTAGACTAATAAAGTGGGTTCAAAATATAAACATATTCATCAGTTTCGGCTGGTTTGCCTGCTTTGTCAACAAGGAAACAACCGTATATATCTTTTTTTTTTTTTTTTGGCCATGAAGTTTGCATTGTTTACCTTACTATCTTCAACATACTTCTCACATTCTTTTTGCAATTAGGCCATCTTCTTTTAAGGAGTGATTCTAAGTTCCAACTTAAGGTGAAGCCAGCTTACAAATTTATCCCAAGAAAAACCACAATCAAATGGATCAAAAGCTTGAAACCAAAGGGAAAGTCTGTGTGACTGGAGCTTCAGGATTTCTTGCCTCTTGGCTCGTCAAGCGCCTTCTCTTGTCCGGTTACAATGTTGTCGGAACCGTGAGAGATCCAGGTCTCTGTCAAAACATACATACATGTACATGTAAATATGTACTTCATTACAGATATATAAAGTACTCTTTTTCTCTATTGTCCAGGAAATGAGAAGAAATTAGCTCATTTGTGGAGACTGGAAGGAGCAAAGGAGAGACTAAGCTTAGTAAAGGCTGATTTAATGGAAGAAAGTAGCTTTGATAATGCAATAATGGGGTGCTATGGTGTTTTCCACACTGCTTCACCTGTCTTAAGACCATCTTCTGATCCAAAGGCACGTCCATTTTCGATCGGAAATAAATAAATAAATAATCTTCATACACTTTTTTCTAGTATTTACTTTTTCAGTAATGCTAATCATTGTGGTTATATAATATCTCTTGATCACTATGGTATCGAATTAGGCCGAGATTTTGGAACCGGCTGTTGCAGGCACATTGAATGTCTTGCGTTCTTGTAAGAAAAATCCGTCTCTAAAGCGTGTAGTGCTCACCTCGTCTTCTTCAACTGTTAGAGTAAGAGATGATATCAGCTCGAAAACACTTTTAGATGAGTCATGTTGGAGCTCTATTGACCTATGTGAGACATATCAGGTAACAATGGAGTATAGCTGTTTTCTGTTTTTGGGAATTTCTTGGAGGTCTATTAACACTTTGATCAGTTCATTGTTTTATGTTTTTTTTTTTTCCCCCAAAAGATTTGGTATGTTTTATCAAAGACCCTGGCAGAAAAGGCAGCATGGGAATTCTGTAACAACAATGGGATTGATTTAGTTACGGTTCTTCCCTCATTCTTGGTGGGGCCCAGCTTGCCGCCGGAATTGTGTTCAACTGCATCTGATATTCTTGGCCTGCTTGAAGGTACCTGTGAAAAGAAACTTATACCATAATTTATTTGTGCTTCTATTTGCTTGTTCATATGTGGGAAACAAAAAATGCAGGGGAAACAGAGAAGTTCCAGTGGCATGGAAGAATGGGGTATGTTCACATTGACGATGTGGCGCTCAGTCACATCCTTGTTTACGAGCACGAGGCGGCAAAAGGGCGATATCTTTGTAGCTCATCCGTGGTGGATAACGACAAGCTAGTCGCCATTCTGGCGGCTCGATATCCTTCCCTGCCCATTCCGAAAAGGTTTGAGGAAATAGGCAGACCATATTACGAGTTCAATACCTCCAAGATTGAGGGTTTAGGGATCAAGTTCAAGTCAATTGAAGAGATGTTTGATGATTACATTGCATCTCTAGTGAAGCAAGGCCATCTTTCTTCTGTCTAGCTAGTTTATATGCTTTGTGTGATGACTCTTGTCCTAAAAGGCTAATTATATACAATGTCTGTCTATCTTATGATGCTTGAATAAAAACTGGGAGATTGTAGAAGCTTTTGACAAGAACTTTTGATTTTTTGTTTTTTACGTTTCCCCTCCCCCCTCCACCCCCCCCCCCCCCCCTGTGCTGCCCACATGTGGGACCCACGACACACTCTCACATCTAAGAATACAGTGGTGGCCCAGTTTCATAAGAGGGGAAAAAAATGCTAAAAAACATGCACAAACTCTTAATTTGGAACATTTACATGATGTAATTAATAAACTGACAGTTCTAAGAAGCATATGTCCAGCAACTTTGAACCATATATGTAATAGCATGGACTGTAGCCGCGGCCCACTTCCCTCGTCACATCCAACCCTGTATTCACATCGAATCCTATACGTGGTTCTTACCGAATCTACCAAAATAACTTTTCATTTTTCTAATGTCATATTGCATAAAAAAACACACAGGACCACCCCAAAAAAAAAATGGGACTAGCAAAATAAACAAAGATGAGTAATTGTAGAAACAAGAAGACATGAAGATGTAATGAGTTGTGGGTCTAATGGGGCTGCAATACCTGCCACCTATTGAATGGTTTCTTCTGTGCCGAGACAGACATGTTGTTTTCGCCATATCTCATGTTTCTAAAAAAGACTAAAACACATGTCCTTACTGTTCCTCAACAGAAAGAATACTTGCGATTCATATTTGCAGCCCTACCTTGATAACTAGTCTCCATCCTCATTATCATCCCTCCTAATTACCTCACATATGCCACATACCCCCCTTCTCACTCTTGCCGACTAGCATTTTGGACGTAACGGTTAACAACGTGGAGTTTGCTCGATCTACATTGTCGGAACTATCTTTATACCAGAAGGTAAATTCTAGTCACATATCAAGAACATTACCATGGTGAGACGCGGATTTTCTTCAATGAAAATGGCAAAGGCCAAGAAAGGATGGAGTTCGATGGAGACAGTTATCTTTAGGCATAACCACGTTGGTTTTTTAAGGCCTCATGTACGTCCTTCGACCTATCACTTCTCTCCCTCTCTCTCTAAACGTGTACATACATTTTCATGTTCATCACTATGTCCTCATAAAGCGGGTAAGATAACCCGAAAGCGAAATCAACGGCCATCGTGCAACCGTACAAGACCAAAATATAACAAAAATAAAGGTCGTTACAATGAACAAAACAGATATTTTTTCTTTTTTTCATCAAAGGATGTATGTCTAGAATATAATTAAGAAGTATGTCAAAAACCTGAACATTATCTATGAGATATCATATCGTAGCAGAGAGAGGTTAGGAGTTAGAGCAGTGGTCACTTAAAAATGGCAAAACAAGCTGCAAGCATGTGGATGGCATTTCAGACAGAGTCCGATAATGTTGAAGACTATGCTTCAGAGGTCAATAGGTCAACGTTAGAGGATGAAATAGCAGAGAGAACAGCAGACTGGGGAGTGATAGTGAAGCAAGAAGAAGGGCAGACTAGTTTTAAGGCCATAGTAGGGAACATGAAGAGAGAATCAGGTGAAGGGAATAGAAGTAAGAATTCAACGTCGGTGAGGTATGGAGGTGGAGTCGTATCGACTAGAACGTCGGAAGAGTCGAATTCTGGTGAGCCCGACCCAAGTTCTTTTCCGAGAGTATCGCAAGAGTTGAAAGATGCATTAGCAACTCTTCAACAGACTTTTGTTGTTTCTGATGCCACAAAACCGGATTGTCCGATTGTTTATGCGAGCAGTGGATTCTTTAGCATGACTGGTTATTCCCCCAAAGATGTTATTGGAAGAAACTGGTATTAAGAGTAGCTATATGTATATATTGCTTATAATATGCCTTTTTTTTGGGGTTTAAGTATTTTGTATTGGCAGCCGGTTTCTGCAGGGTGCCGGAACGGACCGGAAAGAAGTGGAGAAGATCCGAGATGCGGTTAAGAACGGGAAAAATTTCTGTGGTAGGCTGTTGAACTACAAGAAAGATGGGACCCCTTTCTGGAATCTTCTAACCCTCACCCCTATAAGGGATGACAATGGCAAGAACATCAAATTCATTGGGTTTGTCCATTCTTACTTCACTTTTTCTTACAATAAAAAAGACCAGTCACATATTTGAACATTAAGAGAAATTTGTACTTATTTTTCTTTTAACAGAATGCAAGTTGAGGTGAGCAAATACACAGAAGGAGTGAATGAGAAAGAATTACGTCCAAATGGATTGCCTACCTCATTAATCCGATACGATGGTGAGCACTTTTCTGTCTCTCCATATTTTGTATGGAAATATGACTCCAACTTCTCACTGCTAGTTAGTTAATCATCATTTTGTGTTTTGAACTAGCTCGACAGAAGGAAACGGCAATGGGGTCCATTACAGAGGTGGTTCAAACCGTAAAACATCCACAACCTCAAATCCAAACTGATCAAGAGGCAGAAAAATTTGATCTCAATTATGTTCTGCCAAAATCTGTTCATGAAACTGAAAATTTTAGTACACCTGGCAGACAAACTGCACCCAGGAGACAAACTCCTCAACAGGACCACACGGGTGACTTGTCCATTGAAGATCCCAGCAAAAAATCGAGACTGTCAAGCCGCATTTCCTTGACGGGGTTAGTTTTTCCTCTTCTTCACTGTTTTATATTTTTTTGATTGATCAATGCCGTATATGAGGTTGTTATGATAGTTTTTTATTTTTTTATTTTTTTTTGGTGAAGGTTTAAGAGGAGGTCCTTAGGATCAGTAGTGAAACATGAACAGATCCTTGAACCAGAAGTTTTGATGACTAAGGATGAAGAACGGTCAGACAGTTGGGATCGTTCGGAAAGAGAAAGGGATATTAGGCAAGGAATTGATTTAGCAACCACATTGGAACGTATTGAGAAAAACTTTGTGATTACTGATCCTAGATTACCCGATAATCCCATCGTAAGATAGAATGTTCTTTTTTCTAATCATTGCATAGTTTGGTATATATAGAGTTTGTTTTTCAAGTGACATTCACTTAATCGAGATTTATATGCAGATTTTCGCATCTGATAGCTTTCTTGAACTGACTGAATATACACGTGAAGAGATTTTGGGAAGAAACTGTAGGTAGGATTTCATTACATGTAACATCTTTCTTTCATATTAACTTTTCTTAACTTGATTTTGTAACAAGGAGTTTCTGTTGAACAGGTTTCTTCAGGGGTCCGAAACGGATCAAGCAACTGTCTCAAGAATAAAAGATGCTATTAGACAGCAAACAGAAGTCACTGTCCAGTTGATAAACTATACTAAGAGTGGTAATCAATCAAACACTGTTTCATATTGCCATTTTCCTGTGAACTCGATCGGTTTTTTCACTTGATTGCATCGTGCTATTTTGTAGGTAAGAAGTTCTGGAATTTATTTCACTTGCAACCGATGCGTGACCATAAGGTGAATGTCATTATATTCAAGTTGTAGATTATATTTTTTGACAATTTTCATTTGAATGCTATATATCTAGATGGAGTTCTCTATGTTGTAGGGTGAGCTTCAATATTTCATAGGTGTACAACTTGACGGAAGTGATCATGTAGAGCCTCTAAGAAACCGTTTATCCGAGAGAACCGAGCTACAAAGTGCTAAGTTGGTATATATATATATATACTACTGTTGTTATCGTTTATGATTTTAACTTGACAAAGATGTGTAGACACATAGATCATATATTATTTGTTATTGTCTCATTTCTCAGGTCAAAGCAACGGCGGAAAATATCAACGAGGCTGTGCGTGAACTTCCCGATGCAAATTCGGTAAGGTACTACTCCTTTTGTTCTCTGTTTCGGACCGATAATTATTTAGCTGATATCTTCATTCCTATTTTTAAAATAATCAATTGTATGATAATTACTTTTGTAATCCTTTTTTCTTACCTTTTGTCTTTTCGATTCAGAGACCAGAAGATTTATGGGCAATTCATTCCGAGCCGGTTTTGCCGAGGCCTCATAAGAAGGACAGTTCTTCTTGGAAAGCAATACAAAAGGTATACGCAGCTTGTAAAATTTGCAAATCCAACTGTATTTTAATCTTTCAATGCTATTTCTTATATAATGGTTCCACAGATCACAGCAAGGGATGAATCGGTCGGGATCCACCATTTCAAGCTGATAAAACAATTGGGGAGTGGGGACACTGGCAGGTAGATATTACATTCTAACTCACTTGACTTTTTCCAACAGAATTAACTGTGACAAGCTGTCATAATAACCAAAATAACTACTATTTGTTTGCAGTGTTCACTTGGTTGAATTGCGAGGTACCGGTGAAGTTTTCGCTATGAAGGCGATGGATAAGGCGGTAATGTTCAGTCGAAATAAGGTCAGAAAAGTTATATAAGATAAATTTGATTCTTCAGCTTACATGAAACATTACCATCTCTATATCAGATCGTGTAATAGCATATTGCAAATTTTTTTCGAACAGGTCCATAGAGCATGCATTGAGAGGGAAGTGATTTCACATCTGGATCATCCATTTCTCCCGACCCTCTACTCTTCATTTCAGGTCCCCCTTCATTCATAACCACTAACCACAATGTGATCTGTTTTTTCCTCATTATCATTTATAACAAATGTTTGAGTAGTTAACTGCTTATTAATGTTGAATGTTGCTGATTAAACATCATTTTTTTCATTCTCTTCAGACTCCGACACATGTTTGTTTGATTACCGACTTTTGTCCCGGCGGAGAGTTATTTGCCTTGCTCGATCATCAGCCGTTGAAAATGTTCAAAGAAGATTCTGCAAGGTACCTTTTTCTTCATTTTATTTTAATTGAATATCAGAAAATTTCTCATGGAAGCAACTTTCTACTACTCATGTTAACGTTTACTACATGTTTCAGGTTCTATGCCGCAGAGGTTGTCATTGGTTTGGAATATCTTCACTGTTTAGGTCGGTTTAACCTGAAATTATTTCTCACTCGTGTTTTGTTCTTGTGCCGGTCATATCATGGTTTGATAATTTCTTCTGTGTTCTTGCTCTTTGATTTCCATACACAGGATATATATATCGTGACCTGAAACCCGAAAACATTCTACTCCAAAAGGATGGACATGTTGTCTTAACAGACTTTGATTTATCATTCAAGACATCATGTAAACTCCAGGTATTCATTTTAAAGTGATACTTCTTCTTCTTCTTTTTCTCCCTTGTTTGATGATCTCATACGTCTCAATTATTTTATCTTACATGGGAAATATCTCACCGTTTTTCTACAATTGCAGATTATAAACCCTCCTGTGCCAAGAAAGAAGAGGAGGTCGAGGAATAAACCACCACCAATAATCGTTGCAGAACCGGTTTCTCAGTCAAATTCATTTGTCGGAACAGAGGAGTACATTGCTCCTGTATGATCACTCTTCAGTTAAACCATTTATTCATTGTGTACTTTGATTGACCGATGCTTCTTGTTTCTTACTTATGGTGATGGATTTGATTTGCAGGAGATTATTATGGGTGCAGGACATGGTAGTTCTATTGATTGGTGGGCTCTTGGTAAGAACATAAATCTTTTTGGTATCTTCTCATTTTCTCATTTTCTGCTGCTGCTGCTACTACTGCTACGATTTTAATGGTATTTGTGAATTTCAGGTATTTTGCTGTATGAGATGCTGTATGGAAGAACACCCTTTAGGGGAAGGAATAGGAAGAAGACATTTGCCAATATCTTGCACAAAAATCTTACCTTTCCCAGTAGCATTCCGGTAAGAATCGCGGTCTTTTCGATTTCAGACATCATAGTACTGCTACTTACTAAATAGAACCAAACATTTCTTGAACTTGTGCTTAACATTTTTTTTTTTTTTTTGCATGGTGCAGGTAAGTCTAGCAGCAAGACAGCTGATAAATGCTCTACTGCAAAGAGACCCAGCACAACGTTTAGGAGCAGATACTGGTGCCAATGAAATCAAACAACACCCATTTTTCCGTGGCATCAACTGGGCACTAATCCGTTGCATGGTACATTCTTCAAATTTATTTATTTATTTTTAAGCTTCTTGATAGTAACTCAAATTAGGGCATTCCATTTACTTTTTCTGAAAAGAAAAAAAAAATTTGTTTCTTTGAATGCAGAAGCCACCCCAATTAGATGCCCCTCTTCAATTTGATTGAGAAAGAAGAATAGCCCAAAGAAGTGAAGGAGGACGTTGACATTTTCTAAAGGTCAAAATGAGGGTCAACGAAAAATAATATCTGCAAATAATAGGCTACTCGGATCATCCATGGAACAGAGAAAGAAAAGCCTATAATGTTACTTTCATGTCACTTATAAACCCGTTAACCCATTGACCAGGTTGAGCAGAGTTTGAAGTAACAGAGAAAGATTCACTGGTTCCTATTCTCAAAGCAATAATATCTCCTTTGGATAATCTGGGCAGTAATAATAGTTTCGCAATAAATTTGAAATATTTCCCCTCCAAGTGATCGAAGTATAAATGATGACATACATGTACATTCTTAAAAGGAAAAAATAAAAGCTATTACCAACCGAAAAGCACTTTCAAACTTGAAAAGAAGATTCGTTCAAATACAAAATTAATAATTACAACAAGAAGGTAAATTTTCGATGTCAAACCGAAAGGGCAGGAACAATACACCACAAGTTCTTACTTAGTGGCCTGTGCAATCATATTGCTAATCGAACTGGCCTGTTCTTTAGCAGTCTCCACTAATGAATCCTATACAATCCGAAAATATTTCACCATCTCAGAACAACTGGAGAGATTGATATAAAGGGCACTGATGAAAAAGAAACTATACCTGTGCAGCTATTAATCGAGCAACTGTTTTCTTGCTCGATTCTTGAAGTTCACCAGCAATCAAAATCTCATCCAAAATATAGTAGGCCTTCAATGTTTAACAGAATTAAATAAGCAAAGATTAGAATCCTCTCTTAACTGGGGCTAACTGTGTTGAGCATTCCTTGAGTTGTAATATATAGACAGAAAAGAAATCCAAGACCAGAAAATACCTTGTGAAAGTTGAAGATCAGATCTAATTCACAGACCTATTAAAGAAAAAAAAAAACCTCATTACAACCATATGGTGCAAAAATTACTACTCGATTTTCTTATATCGAGCCACAAAATTTGAGTTCTACTAACACTGCCAAAGTAACGGTCCAAAATCTCAACGAAATGATGGATAATCTCAAGGATCTCTAATTCGTTGTCATCCTGATCAACACACATGCAGAAATAAAGGCTTGCGTATCTGCATTACACATAGAAATGGAACAATCTTAGGCAATCACCCCATTAAGATAAGGAAGAAAAATAGTTTAATTGATAAAGCGAGACCAGTCATAAACTCTAGATTCACCTTTTATAAACAACTTTATATCCTCTCCATTCTACAAAATTACAGAGCTTGGGACCCCTCGTAAGAATCACACCACTTAGCTCTCGAAGAACCTTCTCAAAGGGCATAACACAAGCATAAATATATTAATTGCCATCAATCCTGGAGAACAAACTTTTTTTTGAAAAATAAAAATAAAAAAATGAAAAAGACAATGAAACTGAGACATGATTTTAAATATAGATTTCAAGTTAATAGAAATCAAATGATCAGGAAGTGACAAATCCGACCGATACCTTAGTTCTTTCCTTTTGCGTATATGGTGAATACCATTTCGTCAATCTCACTTTTCCTTGTCTACTAATAAGCATCACAAACTGAATCTGAATGGTACACACGGGCACAACTCATTAGAGCATGGTCGAAGTGAAAAACTAGAAGCAATTGGAGAGGAAAGAGGCAAAGAGTAGGTGCCTAAGAAGCTGAAAAAAGGCATCAGCACTAACACCGTAGAGCTTGAATCAATGAATCGCCATGATTTCAAGCAAAGTTTAGCTAAGAAACGGCTAAGTTGCTAACCGGAAAGCAAACAAGTAAATCAAAGAGTACTAATTTCTCAATTCCACTCCTAATGCAATTTAAGGAAGCTGTTTCAGCTTCGTTGGAACGTCATAACTTAAACTACAGCACGGCTTCGAAACAATTTCAGAAGCAGAAGATGTCGATCGAAAAGACATGGCAGATCTGATTGAAAAGTGAGAATTTCAGATTCAAGAAGTTGAGGTTGCGTACCATTTTTACTCTGAGCTTGCTGGATCCAGAAACTCTTCTAAATTCTCCAAATCCCTCTCGATCTAGATCAGTCTAACTCGCAAATACGTACGAGATCTAACAAAGATGGTACGGGGACCAGTGAGCTGGGCTCAACCATATTCAGACACAAAACGGGCCTTGAACTCTCCTTAAGCCCAATACTGAGCGGGAGAAAACTCCCCGGCCCAAAATTAACTGGATTAGCCCAATCATTTTCTCAACGTAGCTACTCAGAAAAGCCCAGTAGTAGAAGGAAATCCTTTCCATATCCACCCCTACCACCCTACTAATACTAGTTTCATGCTGGACATATTGTTTAGCAGTTTATTAATCTCCATACTAATTACTCTTTCTTAGGTGCATAGTATGAAAACCGAGCAACAAACTGTTATTAAGAGATCTGATGATCCAAATGGAAGCTACGAAAATCGAAAACAGGATAAACTCGAGCTATAGCCGAGCACATTTTTCGCTTAAGGTTGGCTTAACGTCTTATCGGATCATGATAAAATATTTTTAAAAAAAATATTTTATTACTATCGACATTAGAATTTTTAGATATGCGGTGAAATGTGATTAATTCAAAATTTGAAATAAATGTAAGTTAGTTAGTAATAATTAAATCAAATAATTAATAGTAAATAATTAATATAACTAGTCAAACACTATTTTTAATCAGATAGCAACTAATTCTGATTGACCGAAAAATATTTAACTCGAATACATTTGAGCTAGAAGTTATTTTACTTCAAAAAATAAAGTGTCACAACGATTAGTGAGGTTGTATGAAAATCAACCGTAAATTGTTTGTACATAAATCACTCAAAATTTAATCTCAACCGTCCGAAAATAAAACAAATCAAATCACATACAAAGCGAGATTGAATTCCTCTGGAAACTATATATTTTCTTAGATTCATTCTTCGGATTAATAATTATAGCACCGGGTTTTTATCCAAGTAATAGTCTTAATTTATTGCTTATGGATTAGTCATCATAATCTCTTTATTTATTTATTTAACTTTTTATTTATCATTTTTAAGAGTCTAGTTAATTTAAAGTTAAATTCATGTTATAAATTAGATCTATTTTTTTTAATTCTGCTTTTTAATTTCGTTATTTTATTAAAATATTATTTATTTATTAATTTATTTCAATTTTTTAACTTTTAATTCTGATTTCATTTATTACAATTCTATTTTTGTTAATATTAATTCAGTCTTCTTATTAATAAATACGTCAATAAAAAAGTCAGAGTTAAATTAATTTTAATACTTTCGTTTAGTTAGAAATAGATTAATTATATTAATATATACTTTTTTTATTTCATTTCATTTTATACTAGTCACTTTTAATTGAATATGATTTTTTTTCTATAAAGAAAACCAAAGCACTTACATTGTGGCCTTTTTACATGACAAGTAATTACATTTCAAACACCTACATGACTGTTTATGTCAGAAGAACAAAAGAATCTCTAGATATGGTTTCAAAGTACAAGTTCAGGGACATGAATTGAGCGGAACAGAGCAAAGTTTTTATGAGGAAGAAACTACTACGCTTGATAGTGCACTGTCGCTATTGGAATCACATATCTCATCAAACGCTAATGAAGGCCAAGTGAAAACAGGCTTAAAATGAGGCACTTTCGGAGCCTCTATATTACCCGAAACAATCTGCAGTATCGCCTTAGTCTCCGGCCTCTCACTCGCAGTCGGATGCGAACAAGCCAGCCCCAAAAGCAAAAGCCTTTTCGCTTCATCAATAGCAACATTGCTAGATCTCAACCGTTGATCCACTGCTTCCTCAATCCTCCCTTCTCTATGTAGCATCCAAACCCAATCAACCAAAGTGTACACGTTCTCTCCATGTGGGACCCCCACCCAGGGCGTTCGTCCACACACCACCTCAAGCACCACCGCACCGAACCCGAACACATCGGACTCGGGTGTGGCCCGGCCTGTGTGGAAACATTCCGGAGCAACATAACCCACGGTCCCCGGTACCCCACCTAGCCTTATGTCTGCATAGGAGTTTCTTTCTGGGTCCAGGGCTCGGGCCAGCCCAAAATCGCCTAGACGAGCATTGAAGTCGGAGTCGAGCATAATGTTGCTTGCTTTGAGGTCACGGTGAAGGACTTTCTGGTCGTATTCATTGTGTATGTAATGTAAGGCCGAGGCTACACCTTCTAGTATTTTGCATCGATGTCTCCAGTTTAGTGTCGGATTATGATTATTGTATAAGTGCTTTTCGAGGCTTCCATTCGGCATGAAATCATACACCAATAGAAGCTTCTTTTTCTCATAACACCAACCTAAACAAAGAAATTGGGATCACAAGTCAGTTAACAACATAAGAAATACAAAAATGTAGATTGACATAAAGAGAAAAGAAGTACTTACCGACTAATCGAACAAGATGTTTATGCCGGAGGCGATGAATAATAGTGAGCTCCGCCAAGAAATCGTCGATACCCTCCTTTATACTATTCCTTGAGAATATCTTCACAGCAACTTCAGCCACTTGATCAGTAACAATGTTCGTGTTACGATCATTACTAGTATTATTTATATTTTCACGTAAAGTCCCCTTATAAACAACACCAAATCCACCTTTGCCCAGAACCATACTTGGATCAAAATTCTTAGTTGCCTTCTTTAATTCCTTATACTTAAATTCTCTAGGCATCCCAGGCAATCTTTTCAACGTACCCACTACATCGACTTCCTCACCATCAATCCTTCTTCTCTTCTTCATCTTCCTATAAACATAACTCAATCTCACTCCACATAAAACTAACACCAACAAAACTGGAATCCCAACTCCAGCTGCAATCTTCAGCCACCGTAAATCCTTCTCATCTTTAATCTCATCAATCTCCAAACTCCATGCCAAAACGCAGTTAAGTTGAATCTCAGGGTCGCCGGTTGAAGCAGCAAATCCAAAGTAGGAATCCTGTTTGACAAAATTACTCAAATCAATGGTCTCATTAAGAACAGGCTTATCAGGCTTGGACTCATTCTCTCTAGCCATATAAACCTCTATGATTTTCAATTTCCCATTATACTGAACCCAAACTCTATATTTAACCCCCATGTCCCTCATGTCCTGTGGAGAAATCTCTATATCATAATCGCGTAGAGACACTGTCTTGTTTGATCTTATAGAGTTGATGTTAAGCCCTATGTGATTATCATCTGGGTCAAATTCTTGCTCCTCTGTGTCAAATTCTATAGCAACAAATTGATTCTCTTTGTGCCCATCTGTTGTTTCATTGGTCAGACCTAGCCATTGACCCGCGCTTTGATCCGGTAAGTAGTACTTATCAGGGGCTATGAGGAAAGCAAACCCTTCACCTGCATCCCACGTTGACTTTCTGTAAATGTTCATGAGGAAGGTGGAGTTGAAGGAAGCAATGTCGGTTTGTACTTTATCGTTGATATTGGAAGGGGAGGACCAGAGCTTGAAAGGCTGGTGATAGAATATCCGGCCGGATTCGTTCCGGAAGCCAAAGTCGAGGCCGTCGTTTGTTGTGTCTGGTGTTAGTTGAAGAGCTCCTCCGTCTATGGAGGAGTTTCCGGAGAATTGGAATGAAAAGTGGTTTCTTCCTTCGTCGAATCCGGTGAAGTTGAATCTTAGTTGTTTGAGGGATGATATGGATGCAATATTAGCAAAAAGAATGATGCTGATTACGAAAGTGTTTGTAATAACCATTTGTGTAACAAGGAAGATGAAAATCAAGTTAAAGGGGAAGGTGAAAGAACAGATTTTGTTTGATTTACACGAATGGGAAATGGTTTAGTAATCCTGAGGCAGATAAGGGGAGGGATTTACTCTTCATCTTCTTCCTCCACCGCTTCCTCTGATTGATTATGCCCATCTCGCTGTGTCTTTGACTTTGAATATTTTTTGGTGTTGATTTTGATGTTGGAAGAACGGGTTTGGTCGTTGGAAGCCGACAGGTTAGTGCGGTTTAAGAAGTCAAATGTAATTTTGGTTTAGTAATCCATTTTTGTTTACTGAAATTTCTGGGAAGCATTCAGGATCGTGTACATTTAGATCACTATGATATGATAATAATAATTTTTTTTAAAAAGGGTAGAGATTATAGTAAGATAATAGTGATTAGTGAAGCGTAATGTTAACGCTTACTTGTTACATTTTAATAAGAAAAGTCGACCAAGTCAACATAACTTAAGAAGTCTTCCTCCACTTTCTGAAATTATGTTTGGCAACGTTTTTTGTATTTCCAGATCTCTCAAAGATTTTTGATGATTTAAATCGGAAAATTTGTTTTATTATTGAGAGGTGATTGATTCATCAACAATGTGAGCTAAGAAACTAATAGATTTTTATTACACAAATCTAATAAGGCAAATTTACACCTCTATACAATACAGGAAAACTGCAGTACATGTCATTAATAAATGAATTAGATAAAGTGAGGGGGAAGAAATTACATGAACACTTCAATCTAAACACTGTCTTTCAGACTAATCTTAATGTTCTGCACTTTAACAGACAATTGAAGCTTATGATCCTCAATATCTTTCAAAACAGAGAGCAAGTTAGCCCTGTAAACTTCACACTTCCTATTTGCACACTCCAGCTCCTCCGTAAGTTCTCGGATTTTCTTGTCAATATCATCCTAAGAACAACAAACATAACAACTTTAAAAGACTTTATCATGCAATAAGAAACCTCAATTTGGATTAATTATAGAATGAAATTCAAAACTCTAACCTCGGACATATTTTGGTCCAACCTACTCCCATGATGATCCTTACTAGTATTATGATTTGCATGATTTCCTGCAATAACTGGGTCGACCTTGACACGCCCACTTACCAAGGTAACTCTCCCTTCATTCTTTATAACCCGGGCAACCCTTTTTGAAGCTTCTTGAAGAACATCCATTGCCAGGTTGTAAGTATCCAGAGTCTTTGCTCCTTCATCTACAAACTTTAAGGCCTCATAACGGAGGGTATTATATCGGACCGTATGAGATTCTAGATAGTTTGTGTATATATCAGTAACCCGTTCCTCTAGAATCACACTACTCTTAGCTTTTCTTGTCCACCTTTTCAATATGTAGTGAGAGGGAAGAGTAAGTACATTGGTCACTCTAAATACAGCTAAGACATGTCTGCAAAGAAGGCCCGAGAATTCAAACATATGGCAGCTACAGGTGGCTTTCATTTCCATAACCTTGAATTTGACAAAGTAAGCTTTATGATCCTCCCCATACTTAGATACTTGATAAGTAATACACTCTCCATCATCCTCTGCCTTGGTTGCCATGAAGGTTAATGTCCCGACTAGCTCTTCTTGGAACCTTGAGAATATTTTTCTAGTATAAAGCTCAGAAGCCTGCTTCTCCATTGGAGATGGAGTCCTTAGAAGAGGTGGAGAGTTCATTGTATCATAATCCGCTTTCACTTCTTTCTCATTCCTGCTCTCTAGAGCTTTCTCATATAGCTTAAAGAACTGGCTTAAATTGGTGGAAGCATTTATATACCCATCAAAATACGAGTTCATACTATCACTCCGTTGAATGACGGACATCTCGGCAAAAAAGTTGTCCCGTAAAAACACTGGGACCCACTGCCTCCGAGCAGAGTAAATTGTTTGAAGCCAATCATGATCCCTTAGATCATATCTATCAACAACTGACAACCAGAAAGACTCGAATTCCTCAATGGACTCTGTCAAATTAACACATTTGTGGAAGTCAGCTTCAAAGCCAGGATGTTTAAGGAACACATGAGACAACTTCTCCTGACATTTTTTGAAAATGTGCCATTTACAAAAACGGTGACGAGTCTCAGGGAAAACCTGGGTAATAGCTGCTCGGATCACAGAATCATGATCAGTTGTGATTGAAACAGGAAATCTACCAGACATTGCCATAAGCCAGGTTTTGAATAGCCAAATGAATGATTCTTCGGATTCATTTATTAGAAAAGCACAACCAAATAACACAGGCTGTCCATGATGGTTTACACCAGTGAAAGGTGCAAAGGGCAAGCGATACCTATTTGATCTATAGGTAGTGTCAAATGTCACAGTATCACCAAAGTAAGTATAATTCATCCGGGCCCTTGGATCGGCCCAAAAGACATTACTCATACACTGATCCTCCTCACCCTGCACGGCAAAGAAGAAATTCGGATTTTCCGCATTCATCTGCCTCAGATAATCCAAGAGGAGTTGTAAGTCTCCTTCTAAACTCCTTGATCTGTTATTCCTCATGTAATTTCTACAATCCACCTCTGTGAATCCAACTTTATTTATTCCCCCATACTCTTTTATCAATGCCGACATAATCCTCCTAGGACCCATTCCAGCAGCCTGTAGAGTATCGATCAACGTCTTTGCGGGACCTGAGATTTGCCTATGAGACCGTAGACAATGAATCTGATCGGGTGGGACCAGCTCGTGATTATGCTCTCTGACAAATCCAGACACAACCCATTTACCAGAATCTTGCATCTTGACAGACAAGGACGCTTTGCATCCTACTCTAGTAATGGTTCTAGGGCGTTTGATTTCTCTATCCTTAGTCCGCTTCTCATTCAAGTTCCTAAACCCTTCCTTGGCACAAACAAATTGTCTTTGAATAATCGCTCCATCCCGTCTTGATCGACGGGAGGAGCTGACACGTGTACTAAACCCAACACGGCGAGCGTAAGAGTTATAGAAACCCTTGGCAGCCTCTTCAGACTCAAACTCCATGCCTTCATAAGGTTCAAGGTCTAAGAGGTCACCCTCAGGAAGGTAAATATCACTAGTGTTAGCACCTCCAGCTCCATTCCCAATAAGACTAGCTGAAAGAGAGTTATCATCCATTTCTTCTTCATCCATGGGATGATGCTCAATGTCTACAGTATCATCATCTCCTTCTCTTCCACTCCCTCCAGCTCCCAACCCGATATCGAAATCAATAACCTCATAATCCATGAAAAATATCTTAAGCCAAATCCAATTACAAAAAAAAAAAAAAAACTTTTTCTTTATTCAAATTCTCACAACGAAGCACGCAAATTCATGCGCCTAACTACACACCTCTCGACAGATGAATCTTGGAAAAAACAATAATCCCAGAATGATTTTACGGATATGTAAGAGTGAAATGGGAGAAAGGAAAAACAGAAAAGCGAACCTTGTAGCCATAGAAGAGACTCACATCCCATCGCCGAGTTTGGAGGAGTGAGCTCTCTTTTTCGAAGAAGAAGACGTTGAATTTTGCCGGGAATTAGGAAGGAAACGGTTGAAGGGCTTATGAGGGATTTGGTTAAGAGGAAGATTAGAGTATAGAGGGAAAACAAAACGATGGATCTGATGATTCCACTGCCCGAGAGTTCGAGGATGGAAGGTAAGTTCTTCGCACTCTATTTTTTCCCCCACCGTAGGGTTTTAATCTAATGGTTCCTTCCTCATGTTCAAAAACGATTTTTCGCCGTCGGATCAAGAGATGAGGTACAGGATCTAGAGACTGAACTGCTAGAGGTTCAATTCAAACCTCTATAATGGTTAAAATTAACTAAGTAAGGATAATGGTTAAATTGAAGTGAATTTTTATAATTATATATATATATATATAATTATTATTATTTTAATTTTAAACTCAAGATTAACCAAAAAAAAGTATTAAATTTAATTATAATTATTTTATTTAAAAAAAAAAAGCAAGAAAGAGATCTATCTGTATTGTGTGGGCTTCTCTTACCGGGAACCCACATTTGGGCTGTTTGTGCAATAAGATAATATAGGGACCCACGACGCTGGAGATGGGCCTAGTTCCTCGATCAATGAGATGGTCAAAATTTCCCGGTCAACATTGTAAAGATTTTTGTTGGGCTGGGCTGGCATACTCTTACAAACAACCAAGTTACGCTATTTCTTATACATACATACATATATATATATATATATATATATATATACATCGGAAAAATTGTACATAAAATTATAAAAAGGGGTTTAATATGGTTTTAAGAGTTTGAATTCTTTAATGATATTTGAAAAACCCGTAGAAAACTAATATTATTTTTATCAAGTCCTTGTTTTAGTGTCAGAATATGTAAGTCCTAAAATACCAAACCTATCCGAATAGGAACCTCCTCCACCCTCTATCTCTCTTCCCCACAACCCAATTGATTAACATGTTCATATTTTCAGCTTTCACGAGCTTAATTAGACATCAGCACATTACATGTCAGGTCCCTCCTCCTTACAAGTTCGAATAGAAACCAATCCAAATGTAAGAAGTCGGTAGAATCGTCTAGGTCGTTTAAGTGGAGAACAAATACGACATTCTAGCCTCTAATTATGAGTCAACTTTACAACGCATATTCCCATTTACTGGCCTTTCATTTTTGTTCACCGATAATCACTCTTTGACACTCTCACATGATCCGGAGCTTGTGGGATTTTTTCTTGGTCCCAAGCGTATTACTACAAAATTACAAATTGTAATATCATATATATAATGATATGACATATGATAATAGAGATTATAAACCAGACTAGATTCTATACACATTAAAAAGGGTCAATTTATTTTCTTCTCATCGAAGAGAAAGAAAGCGAAGAAAAGGACCATGGAGGATACCAAGTTGGGTGAAGTAGGCTGTAGATTGGATTGTATGAGACGACGACTCTCTTCATAATATAATAAAATCTGCATATTTTTAATATTACTATTTTCTAATATAATAAAAAAAAAATCAAAATTATAATTATATAAATTATCTTCATAATCAAAATAAAAATTAATAAAAAAATTAAAAGAATTTTAAATATTTTAAATTTAATAAAATAATAAATTTTACAATATAATATTATTTATATTTTCGTAAATCATACTAATAGTTGTAATAGATAAAATGAATTTTGAAAGTGATATAGTAAAATCCAGGCACAAATCTCGACCCTAGAAAATTTCCTAGATTTTCCAGAACGAGTCGGCTGATTAATAGCCAGTCGTTAGGTTGGTGGAAAACTCACGTGCATCACAGATCAACTTATTGCACCTGTTACCGCTTACCTGTAAAAATTATTACGACCACTTGATTTTAATTTTTTTTTTTTTTTTTTTTTCCAAAATCATATTTGATTTGATTTTCTCACGAGAAATAACGATAACTCAAATTTGTAGCTTGAGTGCTGTGTGGAATCAGGCTGTCGACAGCCGACATGGAACTTTTAGGTATAAAGCAAACAAAAGTGAATCTAACACGTGGAATCAAATCAGCTTTGGTAAGCAAGTATGACTGATACTTCTAGAAAGAAACCTTTGTTAAGTTTTGAATGTTCTGAAATTAACACTACGGGATTTGGTTTATTCAGTTTATCCAGAACTAGAGACAAGTAGTGAGACATGTTTCCAGAACATCATTGGGTTTGGTTTTCATTATCTCTATTTATATCCCCTTATAACATTCACTGTCTGTGTAATATGAGAGGTAGTTAAGTATTTTGATAAAAAAAAGGTCAAAAGTCATGATCAAGGGTCAAAAGGAAATTCCTCCACCGCCTTTTTAGGTTTGAATTTTTAATATAGATAGTTTATATAAAGATTTTAATATAAATAATAATAATAAAGTTTTATATAATATTATAGATTACATTATTATATTTTATACAAATTATTGTAAAAATTTACTTGGTCCTACGCTGATTTTGACAAGTACCAAGGAGAAAGCATCCATTTTGACACCTCAAAATAACTTACTTGGTTTCAAATTTGATCCTCCTTCTCCCGATTAAGAAGAACTGAGACCTAATAAATAATTAGAAACGATTTTCAATCGTTAATTATATTTAATAATTATTTATATTTTTTACTTATTTTTTTTTATTTTTTTCAAACGGCTACAAATTAATATTAAAAAAATACCAGAGTAATTTTTGTTTTTCTTAACTGCATAAATGATTTTTTTTTTATTTTTTTATAAACAATTACGTTTTAAAAAACTGAAATTTAAAATTATTGTAAATCGGGCCTAAGTATTTATTATTGTAATTAAGAGGTAGTAACATCTTTGCTCGACCTGTTGTACTTCATATGACTTTTGACAAGCTGCCCGGCCGAGATTGCCGACATAAGCGACAGCTCTCCGGCGAGAACTGCACCGGCTACGACCGTGGCTAACAACCTGGCGTTAGAGCCAGGGGCGTCTCTATTAGCACCCTTCACACCGAGCAAATTCAAACACGCCGACTGTGAAGCAAGCTGGGTTCCACCTCCAACGGTGCCGACTTCAATAGAAGGCATGGTGACAGAGATGTGAAGATCTTTCCCATCGTTAACCGCCTCCATCATCGTGATACAATGAGAGCTCTCCACGTTCTGAGCCGGATCTTGGCCCGTGGCGATGTAGATTGCAGAGACGATGTTGCTCGCGTGGGCGTTGAAGCCACCTAGGGCTCCAGCGATGGCGGATCCGGTCAGGTTTTTAAGCATGTTTAGCTCTACCAAAGCCGCTACGTTGGTTTTCAACACTTTTGTGACCGTTTCCTCCTTGATTAAAGCCTCGCAAACCACCGATTTTCCCCTCCCTTCAATCCAGTTCACTGCAGCTGGTTTCTTATCGGAACAGAAGTTTCCTGATAAAGATAATTAAACCGAAAAAATTAGAAACCGATTGTTAAAAAGCTGTTAGAAGTAATAACAGAGGCAGACTTTTCATAAATTTAATATGGAAGATTCTTATAGAGTTTTTTTGCTTACCAGAGATGCCGATGACGTCCATGTCAGGGAAATCGATCTGGAGGAAATCTAATACGTTCTGGACGCCTTTAGAGACCATGTTCATCCCCATAGCATCGCCAGTGCCGCACGAGAATCTCGTGTAGAGATTTTTGCCTGCTATGTTGCATTTGATGCTCTGTAGCCTAGCGAATCTGCTGGATTTGTTGAAAACCGAAGAGAATGTTTCGAAATTTTCAGGACTTTCGAGATAGAATTTCAGTTCAGCGGCTCTACGCGCGGTGGCGAATCTGACGACGGGAGCTCTCGTCATCGCATCTCTCAAGAGAACGCTGGTTGCTCCGCCGGATAAGTAAATCGCTTTGCATCCTCTGTTTGTACTTGCAACCAAACAGCCCTCTGTTGTGGCCATAGGCACTGAGTACTCTCTTCCGTCGAGCAAAAGCGGACCGGCGATTCCTACTGGAATCTGGACGTAACCGATTGGCATTTCACAGCACTGTCCTAAAATCGAACCGTAATCGAAGCCTTCTAGAGGTAGGCCTGAGAGAGATTTACCAGTCATCCTCTGCAACGCCTCACGGCGGATGGCAGCAGCTTTTTCACAGTCTCCGAGCTTTGATTCGAGTGAGTAAGAAGGTGTTGTCCCCGCGACAACGGATTTGACGAGCTCTTCGTCTTCTTCGGTCAAATTGATGGCCAATGGAAGCGAACCTATCACTTTAGGCACTGCAGATTTGGAGAAAGCGACGATCGGAGGTGGAATTTGAGGAGGAACAGAGCAATCTAGACCCGCACCGCAGGGAACTTTCCGAGAGTCGTCCTTGAGATTTACCTCCTCTTCGTCGTCGTCCTCCGCCGTCCAGGCGTCGGCAGAAGGCCGGAGGATCAATGACTGAACGAAATCGATTCCGAAGAAACCGAGGAGGTAGATGAAAGAAGCGACAAAGGCGATGATCGCAACGATCTCAGAGAGAGTGACGACATGAAGAGGAGTAGACGTTCGGATCTTCTCGCGCCATCGGCTGAGCAGGAAGTAGACGACGGAGAAGAAAAGAGTGAAGAAGACGGCATTCGTGAGGTAGAGAGGGAGAGGCAATGCATCAGAGGCTTTAGCAGATTCATCTTCCACTACCTTCACCTTCATTTTCTGCGCCGATTTAGCTGCCATCGTCGATCGTCGGCGAGCGTACATTTCCGAGACGTCGGAGGGGGGAGAGTAATGTATTCGATTTGTCTGAGAGAGGGAGAGAGGGAGAGAGGGAGAGAGGGAGAGAGCGAGGAGGTGTTTGTTTGGGTAATTGAAGTGGAGAGCGGAAATGGTGGGATATAATATTTATAGTAGATTCTTATTTTCGTGTCGCACGTGCCGGGGTTCCCTCGCGTTAGCGTGTTAGCACGTGTTAGTAGCTTGTGAGAAAGAAGTCAAGGCTTGACCTGTTCGCTTGTTCCATTTGTCGTAATGTTGGTTGCTACTGTTTCCTTTCTTGGCTTTTTCCTTGCCTGCTTTATTGTTTGCTTTCTTTTAACTGATTCCACCACTTACTGCCTCTCTTCTATATTTCCGTTTTTCACCCCCTATTTTAGTAAAATTTATTTTAACGGCCCTAACCATTAATTTTTGTATTTCTATATATAACAAAACCAGTCGATGACGGTTTTTTCCACTTTTCCCCCACTCAAGCAATTGTCCTTCCCTCTGCCTTGTGTGTTCTATAAATAGATAGGAGAAAGATATTCAACACTTATTTATTTAGAGGGATGTTGCTCGAGTTATATAGAATATTTTCATGTTACTCGTTGGATGATCTATATTCAATAGTCAGTAACGCATAATAGGTTACAACTTTGTTGGAAGATTGTCCCCTCCTCCAATTAATTTTATGTTCTTATGCATATTATTCCATTGCTAATTATGTAAGAAGTCTGGCTTGATCGTAATGATTTCATCCATAATATGATGAAAATGACGAGTCAAGTGGTTATTCACAAGGTTTTGCTTTAGTTAAACTCTTTGAATCTTGCTATTACGGGCCGTCACGTCAATTCCCAAACAGAATCATAAATTATGGGAGAGTTGAGTTCTATTATTAGAGCTAGAAGAAAGAGACAGATAATTACATTCATGTGTTCTCCTCCTTTGCACGGTTGGCTGAAACTTAATGTGGATGAATCATGTAAGACGTCTTTGAATATTTCTTCTTGTGGTAAAATTGTTCGTGACTCTTTCGGTGTGGTTAAAAGTTTTCATTACCCCCTCCACTACTCAAATGGATTTTCAAGATGAAATTATTGATTTTTATTATAGAATTCAACTAGTTGTGAGATTTGACTGCATTCCCTTTCAAATAGAGAATGACTCGAATTCTATATTAAGAATGATTGTTTATACTATAAAATTCTAAAGTTTTGGTATCATATTCAGTTACGGATATTATCTGTTCATATTCAGATTAAGCACATATACCGGAAGAGTAATAGTGCGGCATATGTTATAACAAATGTTAAGTCAAATTATGTGAAGCTATGTTTACATAATGATAGAAGTAGCATTTCTCAATAAACCATGTAATTTTTTTCTTGTCATTTAAGTTTCTCTTGTTAAAAAAAAAAAAAAAACTGATAATTTTTAACTTAAATAATATTTATTATGATTAATTAATTATAATCAGAAATATTAATTAATTATATTATTAAATTATTTATTACACTAAACTTTGTATATAATTATAATAGGATCTTCTTTCTTTTTAATTAATTTAAATAATTGCTTAGGGTCTCGTTTATAAAAAAAATTGAGATATATATATTTATTAAAGAGAAAAAAAAAAATAAGAAAATAGGAAATTAAAAATTGATTTGGCCCCGACCAAGCTGAAGCTGCGCTCTGAGTTATAATGATCATTGACCGAATCTATTAGAAAATTTCTCAAAATAAAAATAATAATGTGAAAGCAATAATCAAGAATTGATTGAAAGGAAAATTTTGATGTGTTTTGTGGAAAATTAGGTTGTTCTTATGACCTAAAATAAATAAATTTTAGATGTCACAAATCATGTTGTTGAAGATTGTAGCTTAGAAACAAAATAACTATATTTATTTCAACTACTTAGATATTCCTTGACATGAATCAAGAGGCATTCAAAATATTTTACAAACAAAATAACTATATAATTGCCAAGACGGTTCAATAATATTATAATAATAATTGCTTTAATTTAAATTAAATTTTCTTCCTAATTTAAGTATATAATATATATCATATATTATAATATAAAATTTGAGCTTAAATCTCCTCTAAACACTATGTATATCACCTTTCTTTACTTGCCATATCATCATCTTTTTGGCAATACCTTAAATGCCATCTTGATTCAACTTAATTATAGAAAAACTTTGAAGATTGATTGATGGCTTTTCAAAGAGATATAATTGAAAGTTGTAACTCTCTAAAATAATGTAACTCTTTAAGGTTTATAAATATTCAATCATGATTATATAGTGAATGTATAATGTAAGTTCATTATGGCTTCCAAGCCTTCTGAACAAATGTATAGTGTATACAATACAACTTCCAAATGTTTCCAGAAGCAATAAACAAATAGTTTGAATGGCCTATTTTGACTTATAAGGTAAAATAAACTTTTCGATTCACGTATATAGGTTTTATTTTTCTTTTTCATTTCAAGTATGGTCTTTCATTTCAATATATATATGTATGGTATTATTAGGGCATGAGTTACACACACATGAAAAATATATATACATTAAAAAACGAGAGGGATTGGTCTTTTTAATCGGAAGCAAGTAGTAGAGGCGTGAAAAACGTTGATAGCTTCCTTCCTACACACAAATCCAGTAATCGATGATAACGACCTGTCATTGTTAGTTTGTGTGGTGGTGTTCGTTTATAAACCAGTTTTCAAAGAACGAAACAAAAACACTTTAGGGCAAGCAAAGAAAAAACAAAACAAAAAAATAGTTGTTATAACAATAATATGATATGATAATGCACGATCCAACATGAAAGCTGGGTAATTAGATAAGGTAGCCGGGCATTAATTAAGTAGGGATATGATGCCGCTCTTACAGTTCGATGAATGTGATATCTATTCCTTATTTCTCTTACAACTCGATCAAGTGACAATAAATCACCTCCTATGAAGATGATCATCATCTGCACCAATCATATGATCATCATGATTATGATAATGATGGGACCATGAGCTGATCAATGATCATTTTTTACGCCTTGATCTTGCATGTATGCATATATTCATCCGATCGAACTGAAAAGGCAACCCTATTTGAGGCCTACAATGACATAGTAGACGTATCACGTATGCATGTGTAACATTATATATACGTACAAAGTTGAAAGATTAGGCAACAAGAAATTCTTACGTGAATCGGGTCTAAGGAAAGAGTTTAGAACGAAACAATCATAAATCATTAAGTGAAAAATATTGGTATTTTCATTTGTCAATTTTAGATTTGACCTAGTGTAAAACTATGTTATTCACTGCAGATCATATTTATATAAAAAATTATTTGCAATAATATTATTATTATTATCATTATCATTATGATTATTTTACTCCCATTTATAAAAAGAAATTTAAATGGAATTGCTTTTTTCATGTAGAAATATACTAAGAAGATCTGTAAATTAATCATATTGCGCATGCATGCTCTTATATATTATGAGGATATACAAACAATATATCTTTGAAGATTTTGTTTGGCCACATTAGAGATGAAACGTCTACTTTTTTTTAAGCTGATTAATGATTGGTTTTATAAACTATTATATATAGTTCCAAATGGAAAACCGAGAGAGATGTTTTTAAATGGAAGAAGGCTGTCAATTTATAAGCTCATGATGAAAAATGAGATTAAGGAGAATTTAATATGAATTTAATATATATTTAAATATGATGAAATCAAAAATTAAATTATACTATTTCATTTTCATATGTTTTTATAGAAGAAAACAAAATATGGACCAATATTCGGCACGCCCAAGAGCTAAGCTCGATCCAGTCTAGATTTGCACTCACTTGCAGGCGTGCGTAAGAGAGATCATTACAACTTATTTTTTTATTACCTATTAATAAATGTGCAATTTTATATAAATATTTTCTCACTTGTTCCTATTTTCAATATAGTACAAAACTGTTCTTCTTCATTTTTTTTTCACTTCAAATCATTCTAATAGTTATACTTTGAGATTCAATTTCTCATTAACTCATTAATCATTTTGAACGTACCATATACCGATTTGAAGCTCACATAAGAGAACCCGAACTAACTTTGACATTTCATTTACACGAAATAGACCTCACTCAAAATCAAGTATAAATATAATATTTTAAAATACTAATTTTTCAATACTTATGACCTCTCGTGTGCCTAGAACGAAATTAGTCACGTTGTCATTATCTTCATTGAACACATGAATAACGTTATATGATGGTTTGGTTTATATGCTATTGAGAGCTTCCAACTATGGAAAAAAAAAATAAAAAAAAAAAAATATATATATATATATATATAAGGAAGTAGTTTAGATTGAAGCAATAAAGTGAAAAATATAATAAGTTTAAAAAAAGGTTAAAGTTAAATGCTTGAATGCCCTTCCCTCTAATAATTGAATTAATAATATGTAACATGATAACTAAAGGTCGCTATCATGTAGATATTAAATGAAAGAACAGCAATTAATGATCTATGGAAAACAAAATTATCATCTTATCTTGTTAGTACGTAGTGTTATTACAACTCTTTCTGATTCATACTGATTATCATATTGTTAATGCCTTAATTGATGGTTAAGCAACTAATAATGAAGTTTATAATTAATTGACAATCAACACTGTAAACTTAATATGATTATACGTATAGACCAATCTCCCGTGAACATGTTGTTTTGATCTTCCCTTACTCTTCGGGCATTAATGAGACAGATGAGAGGGGAGAGAGAGAGAGAGAGAGAGAGAGAGAGAGAGAGAGAGATTTAAGACAAATTGAGTCCAACAAGTTATGGCAAACAAATTGTTTAGGTTTGAAAATTAAGCTGAGTTTGTGAAAGTGGACAGAGTTGAGGTACGTCTGTAATCTATGGAGGGATCGAGAATGTCATTTGACCATATTAATTGGAGTGTTAGACTAAACCAATTTATTTGTATTATGATGTTTTACTATACAAATTACCGATTAATCATAATTATATAAATTAATTTTATATATTATATTAATTTTTACGTCGAATCTTATATGTAATTTTGATTATTTAATTTATGATAAAAATATGTTTACCCAAAAATTCAACTTGTATTATATTAACTTGAGCCATCTTTCGGAAAGGTAATCGAATTTTTGAAAAATATATGGTTTTTATATGAATCACCAAAAAAATCATGGTTCATGCTTAAATCTTAATTAACTACAACTTGTCCACTTAATTTTAAAAATTCTTGGAAGTTGGAAGGATTGGAAACTCATTCAATCGGATCTGAGTTAAGCCTAATTCATCGATTAAAATATGATATATTTTAACTGATTAACACCCGGTTTGTTAGAGGGAAGAGTTATATAGTATAGGAAACGTTAGAAGTTTGAAGAATACTTTGTAAACTGTAGCTTCTAACGCAGTAGCCCGCCGCCCATGTGATATCTCTGCATTTTCCTAAAGAATCAATAATGTTCATTCTTGTCATTTTGCAGATGTATGAACGAAACAGTGGTAAGAGTTTTGAATCATCTGCTGATCAGGATAGAATTTATTCACGAACCTTCTCGAACACAAATAAAAGAAGATGGTACAAAGAAGCCAAGTTTTTGTGTCATCAAATCAAAATCAAAGAGAAACGGGACAAGAAGGGATGGTATCGACCCGAAACCTCGTACATTTTCTTCAGTAGAAGAAAATTTTCATACGTTCAGATACTCCACAAATAATATAAATTGATTTTTTATAAATCGAATGGGCCTAAAAAAAAAAAAGTTTCCAAAAATCTATATATTAGTACACATAAGTATTGGGCCTATACATGATTGAAACATGTTGCTTAAAACAAGCTGAACCTCTGCAGAACAATGCTCGCTCCGAACAAGATCTACCATCAATGGAAAAATTTGTGAAACGTACCTTCGAAAAGACTCTCTTCCCAAACCACTTAGGACCCTTAGGGCCGAGACGACTAAAGAAGTCCGCGCAGCTACTTCCTCCTTTTTAGCTGAACCCAATGGGAGAATCCAGTGAAGTAAAGGCTGGTTACTTTGCTTCTGCTGAGCAGATTGAGACCCGTTACAACAATCCAGATATATCTGAAAAATTTGTGCACAAACTGCCACAAGTTTTGATTCTATGTCCATTTCCTTGGAAAGAGGCGGATTATTAGCGGTTAAGCCTTGAAGAAAATTGAGGTAGTTTTGATATGACTCATTTTCAAAGTGAACTGTTGGAGGGTCAGAAGACTCGAGAATGGAGCAGGCCTTTTTTAGCTTCTTTTGCAAAAGGGTCTTGGAATTTAGATGATGGGCATGTGTGGCAACAGAGGAAAATATGTCGAGAAGTAACGAGATGTTGGCTGCTGATAGAGATTGATAATGTGCTGTATAAAGATCAAGGACAATCTGAAACAAGAGGGGGAAAAAAAATTATTTTATGTAGTTTTCAAATGCTAAGTTTGGGAAGTGAAAGTAAGGAGTCGAACCTGTATCACGAGAAGCTGCATTGAAATATGACTCTTCATTCTGGAAACCACGTAAGAGGCAGTGTGAAGATCATCTTCCTGAAGACCATCATTTGTGAAGCCATACTGTGAAGGAGAATCAGTATCCATGTAAGATTGAGAATTGTAAGGAAGCTCAATACTATCCATGGTTCTAAGGACTTTCATAAATCCCGGAACTGATAATGTGGCTGCTTCGTTCAAAGCCGAGAAAATATCTCTCCATTCATTTTCTGTAAGCTTGCTGCCCAAATCGCCTGCCAAACGCATCAGGGCTGAAACTCCAGTGCTAGCAGTACCACGAACAGGACTTCTTATGAATCTGGTCAATATTGCTATCACTTCGGGTAGCTGAGATCTGACCAGATTGAAAAAGCTGACAAATAGATCAACTAAGCACTGTGCTGCCACAGTACATGTTTCAGAATCCCATATACTTCCTTCAGGATTTACAGCTGCCAAAGATGATGAAGATTGATCGTCTTTTGTATGTATTTCTTTATCGTCACCAATAGAACCGTATATGGGAAAAACAACTGTGTTAACAACAAGGATCCAAAATTGGCGTGAGAAAAGATGGCCATGATCCTTTAGAATGTTGAAAAGCACCTCCAAAGAACTCTTTCTGATGGCTGATCTGGAGTCTGAGGTTAGTTTTGACAACCCTGAAATGATGGAAAAGAAAGTATCGTTTTACTACCAACCAAAAGTGACTGCTTCAAATGTTGTAACTAATTATGGATAGATACAAAAAAAGGATCCAATAGGAGGCACCTGTTTAGCTCTAACAGTTACGTTACCTGTTAGTAAAGGGATCCAATAGGAGGCATGGTCGTCTTTATCGGAGAAAGAGGATACATCAGAAGCACTCTCACTTGTAGGCATAGCTGAATCATCTTCATTGCTGTTCTCATTGCAAACAAGTCCTCCTTCTGCAAGTTTGAGAGCACAAAACCGAAGAAATGCAATGGCATTGAGGCTAACATCACTGTTAAATCTGCTATTAGTGAAGGTTATGAGGCATCTAACACAATCAGTGAAAGTCATCGTCTCTGTTTCAGTTATATAAGGGAAGTATTCTCGCACTATCTTTTCCATGGTCTCAAAGGCCAATAGTACAACATTCTTCCGCTCATCAGCAGCAGCTGTCGTGAAAACCTGACAGATGAACAAGTTTCATAGATGAGTTGGAAATTTTTATTGTCTCGCAGATAAGAAGATAAAAGAAACAAATCAACCAATTTCACATGTCTGTCAACTAATCCTGAGATACATTCAAATTCTCCTGACAAGGATGCAAGGTATCATTTAAATAGAGTCAAAGCAGTAATCTTGCCCATTATTATAGCGATATACAAAACATACCCTAAGAACACTTTTCCAGCCTGATTTCACATTACTGACTCGGCTGAGGACCATTTGTGAAATACACCGAACTATTAGTTCTCGAATTTCTGTAGAGCTGCTTTTCTGCATAACTATCACAAAGGGTCTTAGAAATTCGTTCTGAAAGTTGTAATTAGCTAGCTCCTCACGCTCCAAGAATTTCATAGCAAGCTGCCGCAATGAATCCATCACAAAGATTGCAACTGAAAGATTTTCTGACAGACCAACGGACACAAAGAAATCAGAGAGAACATTCCATATGCGAGACCAAACTAGTCTGATGCGGTTCATGTTGTAATGCCTACAAAAGAAACATCTCTTGTTACCTTTTCCCATCCCAATCTCATGACCGGTCAAAAAAAAATCTAAGAGCTGAGATATATTCATCATGGGGAAATCTAAGTATTCCTTTTTAGATAAAAAGCAAGATCTTACGCAATTTCAACTAGTTTTGTGAGGCTGAACACACGAGGATCTGTTGGAGACTGCAACTCCGAAATAGAAACTTTGCATAGGGCCTTGACAAATGCCACTATTGCTTCACTGTTCAACCTTTGGCTATGAGCAAATACATGGTTCAACTCAAAATTCCCAATCTGGTCCAGTAAATTCAAGTTAGAGATGAAGTTATTGATCTGTTCTGGAGTTACCAGTCCCGGAGTATTGACTCCAAGAGAGGCACTATCATATGAACCACCACGAACAACAGCCATAACAGCAGGATTCTGGAGAGTTCCCCTTTTCTTTAAATTTGCTAAAGCAGGAGACTTGGCTGCTTTGTCCTCTGTTTCAGCATTAGGTGAAGTAAAAAAGGATGCGTCTGGTGGTGCTCCCTCTCCCAATAACTGCAGATGCTCAATTCTGGAGAGGCATGTTAGTATGTGTTCCCATGCATCCTGAAGATAGTTTCCATCTTCAATGGCTATTGATATTATTGCCTGCACATGGTTAATCATGGGGTAATTGGTTTAATAAAAAGAATATGGCACATGGACTTATACCGAAACCCAACAGAAGACATTTAAATATACATCGTCATGGTCACTATTTAATTCAACCTAAGGGTTAACTTCAAATACTAAATAATGTTGTATTCTGTTCTTTTGTTCACCCGTTATAGTGCAAGGGGCCATGGTCTTGGAAAAAAAAAAATATTCAGCTCCACCATTATGGCTGTGTTTTCTTTTCCTCCAGTTCAAGGTAGGGGCAGAGCATGTAGAAGTTAATGATCTCACCATATATGTAATCTCTCATGTTGAAAGAATCAAAAATATTTTCTCTTTTAACGATGAAGCAATTACCTTGACAGCATCGACATTTTTTTGTTTCATATCTGCGGCACAATGAAGATAAGTAAACTTGGCCACAGATGTCATGAAAGCATCTCTTTGGGTCTGCATGCCCATTACTGATGTAACATGCACTGCATACCGAAAGCCCTGTAAGCACTGAGAAGCAGCAAGCTTATCATCACTTTGGTCGAGAGTCACACTAAGTGCAGCAAGCATAGGACCCCAGCAGACCTCCACCATAAACCTTAATATTGCTACATCTGTTACAGCATGATACACAGAACTGCAGATACAGATGAAATGAATCCTTAATTACTGTGTGCACATAAAAGGTCTCTAAAAAACGATGAGCAACATGTATCACATAAATTCTATCAAGTCACCCTTCTTTCTTTTCTCCCTGCTAATTTTCTCTTTACTATATTGGATGTCCCTGAAGGGACATAGTGACCATTCAGTTAATCAGACTCTTTAACCGAAAGAATAATCCTACCATCTATTATTCAATGTGAATTATAACTTACTCTGATTTTCCTGAATTCACTTTAAATTGCTCCTGTATGTGCCTTATATGAGTTCCGTTCGCACCCAATGCCTTTTCTTCAGTCTGCTTCCAAGAGACTAGATTGAGTATACCATCGAGGCCCAACAACTTATTCAAACTGTTTGCCTGCTTGCTCTGAGGTACCGAAGAATCAGCTTTCATCTTAATTTCATTCTTAACAATTTGATCATAAAGGGTGCCAAGATATTCTACAGGTAAATCCTTGCCATCATCTATCCCTCGATTGTTCCGGATAAAATCAGCCTTGGTCATCTAAACCAATGAAAAATGGAAGTCAAAAGAGTCTTAATAGATACATAGCTCAAAAATAATATTTCCTAATAATGCAGTGTTAAAACAAAAGTTGAACTGATATGATATTATTGGTGAGATTTGTACTATTACTGTTCTCATAAACAAAAGAGCTGGCAATGCCATAATGATCTACATATATTATATTATATGATCATAATGCCTCAAAAGAATTGTTTACCACCAGTGATCTGCTATAGAAAGATGAAAGAACATGACTGGTAACCCAATATCGACACTAGCCAACAATTGGGATAGCAAAAGTGAAAATGACAGTATATGACTCACTGTATAAGTATAGAGGATCTAAACCTTATCTTTCACCATGCTGTTATGGGCATCCGTGTTTAGCATAATTACAGAGTAAGCTAGAACATAAGCGGTATCTGCACTTGTAAATGAATTTGGATTGCATTTACAATAACGTTCTGCAAACTTCTCCATGATGCGGTCTATCTTTTGTGCCTCTCCAGGTAACTTAAAGCCCCGCAGGAAAAACCTTATTGCTTGACCAAAATCCATCTCTTTGAAATTAAATGAATCTACATAAGCATGCATGACTTTCAAAGGATAATCCTCCCTCTCACCCAAATAATCACCAATCACAGTTTCATTCAAGCCACTAGTGTTCTTGAGAAAGGAAGCTACTTCTGCCGGAGAACCACCAATCTTTTTGGTGCTTATTAGAAAATCAATACCCTTGGATGGTTTCCTATTGAACAGCGAGATACCTTTCTGCATGTAACCCAGGAAAGTGTCACTGAGATGTGGACCAGGCTGATTCCTGGTAAAGCAAAACATGGTATTGACTGATACAACAATAATACAGGAATTTCATGGTGATGAACCAGTGAGAGCATTTAATGTCTTGAAACTAAATAGTGGACCACTTTTAAGCATTTCAGTACTTAAAATGGGTACACAAAAAAATTCATAAATCACTGCAAGATCACAATACATTACACCTAGAAAAACAAAATATGTAACTAAATAAAGAGTAAAGAAATACTAAACCTGGAGTTCAATTTTGTAAGCTCTGCGCTGTTCCAGTGTAGCAGCACCTGAGTTTTCCAAATTTAATTCTGGTTGGAGATCAGAGTCTTGTGGCGGTGTCTCCTCACCATTTACAGTCGAATGATTCTCTATTGAAGCATCACTATCAGATCGTTTATGCACATATAATTCACCTAGCCTTAACTGTTGGTCCATCCAGGAGCCCATTGACCTAATGATGCTAACCAAGCACTTTACAGATTCATGCCGAAATGTAACATCCTGTGCAGAGGACAAAGTTGTGGTTGAACCAGAAGGTGGTCCAAGAGCAGTTTTCAGAAGGCCATTGACAGTCCTGAAAACATTTTGAAGGAGTTAGATAGATTTATTGCAATTCAAAGATGATCTACAAAAAAAATCATCTTCTTCTTGAAGACTAGAAATCAACTAGGAGAACAAGAAAGAAATTGGCTGGTCTATGGAAACATAAACAAAAGTCGATTGGACGGATATGGTGATAGTACCTTTCGAAAATGGAAACATAAACAAAAGTCGATTGGACGGATATGGTGATAGTACCTTTCGAAAATGTTCGGGGAATCTACATCACAATCATAGTTGACAAAAATATCAATGATAATCTGGGAATCTTGAGATATTTTATCCAACAAGTTGAGGACGGTCATTTTCTGCAAAAAACTAGGCTGGAGCACATTCTCAAGCACCCTGAGGACAAGCATGGGAAAGAATATACCAATTTCTGCTTTCAACCCCGATCTGAATTTTGTCAACAAGCTCATGAAAATCGAACACTGTAGCTGGAAGATAGCCATAACTGACAAAGCACTGTTTTTTAACAATGACAGACAAAGAAACTGCTTGATCGCATTGAGAAACCTGTAACCACGAGTAATATAACTTACTGGATTTCGCACAAATATATTTCTTAAGGATGAGAAGAAAAGAACTCAGGAAAAGCTAAATGTTAAGTTCATGACATCAAGATAGCACAATTAGACTTGCCTATCATTGGAGCGCCAGACTGAACCTCCATTTTCCATGATCACTTTCAGAAGCTCCAAGGACAAAACTTTACCTCTCAAAAGGATTTGATCATCAGGATGTTCATGCGATGAAAACTTCATCGATAATTTACACAAATTCTTAAAAAGAAGGAACCCATCTTCCCTAATTTTGCTGCCACCACCTGATTCAGCTCCATTATTGGTTTTTCCATCCCCATTATCACCTTTATCGTCTGCTTTCTCTAGCGAAGCATCACCATTCTGCAATTCAGGAGGAGTGGGGAGAAATTGTTTCCTATCGGGAATCTCTTCTCTAGCATCCATGACCTCATTAATAAAGTTTTGACAGAAATGTATGGAGCTGCCTTCGTTCAAGTTCTTATCTGTAAATTCCAACAATTCACTGACACAAATTCTCTTAACAGCGACATCCATTGAGTCCTCTTCTGCCCTAGCGAAGACCACAACCATGATTTGCGCAAGAACAGACTTCGCACAGATCTGATTGGTACCATTTAAGCCACCAAGATACACATTATAACAAGTTCGAACAACACTAACCAAGCAATCACCGCGGATCAATACGCAAGGGGATCGAACTGCAGAAAGTATGACTCTGAGCACAGACAGCTCGATTACTTCTTCACCGACACCGCATGATTTGCAAACAGACTCCATGATCTTAAACAAGAGAGAAGGTGCATGAGACTTATCAGACTTCTCATCTGGACGATCGATCTCACCGCGGAAGAGTCCGAGAGAGAACAATTTGAAAGCACATTCGAGAGATGGCTCGATAACCTTGGCATAGGCTGAGTCGATGGCCAAAAGGAGAGGCTGCAGCACAAACTCAGCATCGTCAATGGATAGACCGAAGAGAGGAGAAGCATGATCGGACGGCGTCGAGTCAGAGAACGAATCAAGCTTGTCGAGAACAGATTTACAGGTGGAGACGAGGTGCGAATGCTTCCGCCATGCTGCGTTTTTGATGATCTTGTCGAGAGAAGGGCCTAGAACTCGGCCACACCTCGATTTTCCACCTAGGGTTTGCGAAGCCGACATTTATGGAATTCGATTTGGATTTCGAGCTTGAATTTCGAATCGGTGAATGCTTTTGCATCTCACATATCCATTATTCAATAATCCAGCTTCTTTTCATGGAGATCCAAATCGAACAGGATAGTGTTTAATACCGGTTGATTTTCTCTTTCGTTCCTTAACGTGGGAGATTTGTTCATCGATTCATTTGGTACGAAGGAGCCAGAGGGACCTGAACGTTCATAAGTCAGAACCGATATTTACGTAATCGGAATTTTTTTTTGGCAGCCTAAAAAACAAAATTGATAAAAAAAAAAATTGACAAAAGAGGGGAATGACTGGTTACCCGCTAAATAAACAGTTTCCGTAAAACCGTTAAACGCAGCGTTTTGGCGCGAGAGAGGTACTTACACTTTACTCAGCAATTTACTCCATAACCATCGTCGCAAGCTCCTCTGCAAGACTGCGACGACTCGAACGTTAGAGAGATGCTTCTAAGCTCTTCTCAATCTAAATCTTCGAATTATATTACAAAGCTGCAAGCTCCATGGACGCAGCTCGCGACGGAGAAGAAACGCTACACAGTGAAGATGAGAGATAGGAACCAGAATCGGGGTTAGTTGCAGAGAGGGAGGAACCTAAGCATCGAGGCGATCCAAACGGTCCAGGCGCTGAAACGAGGTAAGAAAGATTACGTTCTCTCGGACGCAGTGTTCGATTCGAAATTCAGGTGTTTGTTGAAGCTCGATATGGTGGCAGTTCTTCGCGAACTCCTCCGCCAGAGGGAGTGTCTTTTGGCTCTCAAGGTTTTCTGTTTTCCTCATTTGTCACTGAAATACTTCAATTTCTCAGAATCGGATAATTTTTAAGCTTGTTTGTCTGATTACTGTTATTGGATGATTAGATCTTTTGAGGATATTCGTAAGGAAGCCTGGTATAAGCGTCAGATCTCACTGTATGCTGATATTATTGCGGTTGTAGCTGGAAATGGACTGTTTGAGCAGCTAGGACTCATTCACTCGTATTTAAAAGCGGAAACTAGTTTACTGCCAGATATTGAGGAGTTCAATTCTCTGTTTAGAACTTTGATTAGTTTTAAGCTCACTGAACTTGCAATGGAGTCCTATTACTTGATGAAAGAAGTAGATTGCGAGCCAGATAAGAATTGTTTTAGAATACTCATCAATGGATTAGAATCTATGGGGGAAACAGTTTATTCAGCAAATTTGAGGGTGGACACACAGAAGATTTTTGGCGAATCGCTTGAGTTTTTGGAAGAGATGGAGGATCTAGCCATAAAACGCTACTGAATTTGTCGACTGCAGCATGATAATATCATATAATGAAAGAGAAAGCAAGGTGATTGAGTTTATGGTGAAGAATCGGACAAAGGGTTATGGATTCCTTCATGCCAGAAATTATTTGAACGAGAATGATGATTCTGTTTTCCTTCCAATCCATGGTATTCACATAACCTCTACGGGATTCAAAGGGTGGCCGGAAATAACCTCAGCTAGTGTTTCATCAATTGGAAAATTTACCTCTAGCAGTAGCCAGCAAGTGTATAGGTTTTAACCAATTGGTCACAAAAAAGCAAGGATTGTCGCATCCCACATGAGCCAGAAATGCAATGCAAGGTAAATTACACATCAAATATTTTTGTTTTATAAACACAGATTCAGTACTAGTGTTCATATCTATTCCCCTTTAAATGCTTTGTTCCTTATATCTGAAATCAAACGGAACTTTCAAGTGATGTTCCTACTTGAGCTTTTCGTGTTTGAAATCAAAGATGGTGAAACATGAACTACAACCTTCTTTTCATGAAAGGTCAATGAAGGCGCTTGTTGGTCTATACTCTATATTGTATATATTCCATGGGAACAGGGTATGTGTTTCTTCATTACCATCCTCTTACTCTTTTAGGTAGTTGCTTGCTTCTGTTAACGGACAGGCCAATTCAGGTAGGGTCTAAGACTCGCTTATGATTTGAACCGTCAATTTCACAACCACCCCTTACATCAATCCATACGACGTCGTTTATCTGGTTAATGATGAAGCATGGTGATGGTGGGTCCTTAGCTGCGATACTATACTTTCATATTTCATGTGTACATAAGTATCACATAACCAAAGAAACAAAGGCACTAAAAAGAAAGACAAAAAGGCCATACATTAATAATTAGTATTTAGTACGAGGTTGTTATTTCGGTGTAGCAATAATATCTTCTATGTCCACATATGTATGTTTACTGGCTTGGTTACGGTTGGCTATGTCACGAATAAAGGCGTCCTTGTGTTGATCATACCTACTGCCGCCACCGACATATGTATTGTATGTTGCTTGATCCAACGTTCCTTCTCTGTAGACATAGGTCTTGCCGTCGTCTTCTTCCCCTAGACACCACTTCATATTTCTGTCAGTACTTCTGTTCAGCAGCTCCGCCCTATGGATATGATACAACAGATAAACAGGCATTAAGTTAATTATTTAAATAATTTTTTTTAAAAAGGTCTATTTTAATAGACTCAGAGAGACTTCCTACTCGACAAGGAAGATCCCGGACATATGAGACATTTTGAGGTAGAAGTTAACTGTGTCCAGGAAATGCAGATAAGTATACATGTGCAGTCCGTCTAGCCTTGGGTGTGGTAGTTTTGGCCGTGGCGGCTTGTCTGATGGCCAGTTATCCCGACAAGCCTCTTCAGCTAAGTACTTATATTCCTTGCAAGTCAAACCAGCTGCATCAGGGGCAGGAGAAAGACCTGCAAAGCCCAACGTGACCATAACGGACTCCAGCTTTTCGTGCGTCGTTATGAGCCTGAACGTCTTGGTGTACCAAAGGCTTAGCTTCTTCAACTCCCTCATGCATTCGCCCATTGATCACGGTTGTGTTTTGCTTTATTCTGGTTTGTGTGAAGAAGAATGTGGAGGGGAGAGTTGGTCGAGAATATATACAGGGATTTGGAGGCAAAACTACGGAAAAGTTTCCATTGAATATCCAGATTAAACTTTTTGGTTCTTTTTTTTTTCCGTATTTGAAGAGCAAAAGAATCTGAAATTGAATAGTTATTTAATGGTTTCCTTATTTTTGGTTTTTTTTTTTTAGGGCCTGCCGTTTTACTTAAATCGTATTTTCGGCGGGGGGGGGGGGGGGGGGGGGAAGAAGGAATTACGTTATCAGTAATTTGATATCTTTTATAGCCGTTTTGGTTTGATTTTTTTATAAAATTTTAATAATTTTTTATTTTATTATATTATTTAATTCAAATAATAATAAAATAAGAATGAAATAATCATTCCTATAATATAAAAAAAATTATTCTTTTATTCCCATAAAAAATAAAATACCATCGTGCTCTTTTGATTTTGAAAAAAAAAAAATTATCAATCTATATTTGCTTCTTTTACACATTCATCTCTATCCACTAACCATTTTTCGTAACGGTCGAATATGTGGGAATCATCCTATTAATCCATTGACAAGGAGTATTTTTTATGTATTTTTAAAATTTATTATTAAAATAGAGTAATTTTAAAAAAAAAAAATTTAATTTCAAAATATTATACTTTAATTTATTATTATTTATTATTCTTATTTATTATATAATTAAATAGATAAAAAAAATTATAAGTTTTTTTTTTTTTTTTTAATTCTTACTCTCGTTGATTAGAAAATCGTGCCGTAACGGTTAGCCAAAACAACGTGTAGTTTTTGTACAACTTACTACCTACGTCGGTTGAATATGTAGTTTGTAGACTGCAGCATAATAATATACTATAAAGAAACAGACTTAACTGCCTACATAACCTAATGCTGGAATGTAGGGATTTTTTTTAGAGAGAATTTTATTGGTCATGCTTCCCTTTTTTATGTGTAATGTAATATCTGCAATTAAATATTTTATTTTGTTTCCTTTATTAATTTTATGGATATGAGGGATCGGTGCTGGATGACTTTGTTTGTACTTTTCTTGGGCCTTCTGGGCACTAGCCCAATGGGCCATGGACCAGT
This sequence comes from Coriaria nepalensis, assembly GCA_027186245.1. Classification (NCBI taxonomy): domain Eukaryota; kingdom Viridiplantae; phylum Streptophyta; class Magnoliopsida; order Cucurbitales; family Coriariaceae; genus Coriaria; species Coriaria nepalensis. The sequence continues at coordinate 9,831,242 of CP114492.1, forward strand.
TACCTAATTAGTTAACATCAGGTGGGCCGTAACTCTATTGCACTAGCAGTACATAGAACATGAATCGATTTTCTCTCCCGCCTTTCCATTTTTCTTAAAGAGAGAGAGAGAGACATTTAAGAAAACGAAAATGAGAAATGTCCAAAAAACTCGAAATTTTGAAGGATAAATAACTTCAGAAGATATCATTTCCTAATACGATGTCGTTCAAAGAGACAAAGCTTGAACTAGGGCCGGTTCTGCTACCCTTGTCGCCAATGATGGCATTATTGTACTCATGGTAACCACTATTTATATCAACCTCACTATTTTGGTCAAAATGATATAAACTACGTGTCGTCTGATCGAGTGTTCCTTCTCTATAAACAAATATGCTGTCGTCCTCTTTTGTACAACGCCACTTCCTGTTCTTGTCATGAATTTTACGTAGCGGCAATCCCCTGTACATACATATACATGTATATTTGATTAACTGAATTAAAACATATATATATATATATAATAAAATAATCTCGCTGACAATATGCAAAGATGCTTAAACATAGCTATATATATATATATATATATATGAATATATAGGTTTTGAGAATATTAATAAATAAATAAATTATGAGATGGAAAGACTTATACCGGACGTGGAAGAGATCGGAAACGTCACACATGCGGAGGTGGAAGTTAACGGCGCGAATGAATGAGCTATATGTGTATACATGGAGCCCGTCTATTCTCGGGTAAGGTAAGCTAGGCCTAGGCGGCGACTCAGCGAACCAATGAGCCGATTTGCACCGATAAGCTGCAGCGGCGGAGTACATGTACTCCTTGCAGGTCAAGCCGGCTGCATTAGGGGCCGGAGGAAGGCCCACGAAGCCCAAAGTAGTCAAAATGGGCTCCAGATCTTCGTGCGTCATCATGGGCCTGAACAACTTCGTGTACCACAGCACCAGCTTCTTCATCGACTCTCTCAAGTAGTCATCCATTCTAGACTCGTACTTGTTCCTTCTCCTTTGTTTTTTTTTATAAAGAGATTCGGTGCAGGAAATGAAGGGTGCGTTATGGCATGGAAAGAGGGAGATGAGCGGGAGTCAGGTGGCGATCGATCTTTCTCGAGTAACGTATAAACGAAATGGGCCGGGCCTTGGGGAAATAAAATTATGAGCCGAGCCGCTAGGGATCATTTCCCGCGCTAGTGGAAGTTTTAAGTGGGCCGTAAAACCATGGAGGCTGAACGGTCCAGATTTGTAGCCAACTGCTCACGCATTCTTTCGTCGTTGTGATTTTTGTTTGAAGATGGAGGTTTCCTACGACGGTGTCTGATTCGATGCATTCGCTCCGTTAAAACTCCGACTTCAATTTTGAAAGACGGCGACGATGAGCTTGATGAGGTTCGAGGTGGCGAAATGAGAATTTCTGATCGGAGCTTTGAATTTCAGAGTCTGAAGGAGAAGATATTGGAGAAGAGGATGTCTCTGAGGATAAAGACGGTGGTTGATAAGTTCGTCCAGAAGCTGAAGGAAGCATTGGAAGCTGATATTCAAGATCGAATCATGAAGGAGAGGGAGATGCAGAGCTACATAGAAGAGCGAGAACGCGAGGTAGCTGAACGCGAAGCCGCTTGGAAAGCGGAGCTCTCCCGTCGTGAGGTAAACTAATCACTTCCTGTCTCTGTTTTCATCGGGAAAACTATTTTGCGTGATTGATTATGCATTTCGGAATTAGTAACCACCTTGGTGGCAGTGTTGCATGATTTTTCAGATGAAGTTTTGATTGTCACTCCAGTCTCACCAAAATTTGATCTCATATTGTCAAGTTTTGTCTGTCGTCCATGATTTTTTTCCTCCCTTTTTCAGCTCTGTATGCATTTAAGAATCGCTCTAATTCGTGAAATTCAAGTACTTAAAAAGTTTCCATCTTGTTATCTGTATAGTGATTGTTAGAGTGTTGGGATCTTGCCATCTTGCTTGTTCGGGGCCTTCGACTAATGCTTCTTCTTACCGTTCTCCTATCACGGATGTATGCACGGAAGTTTTAGGATAACTGTAGGTCGGTGGCTACCTAAGGAAACTCCGATTTGATCTGCCCTGTTGGGGGGGCATCCACCTCATCCCGGTGAAAACCTGTGAGTCGAAAAGAGTGAGTTAGTTAGTGAAGAAGTGATCTATGCCACTCTTGTTTTAGATTGTCTGAATTGAGTTCCTGGGCTTACTCATCCTCACTCGTTACATTGATCATTTTAGTGGTTTTCGGTTATCCTACGCACTTGCTTCTTTGTGCTTTGAATGTGTAAAGCAGGTAAACGTTCCTCACTCCAGGAAATGTCCTTGATTCTATATGCCAGTCAGGAGCCAGCACTGCAAGGTTGGTATCTTGGTGTGATGTTATATGCTAACTTTACCATTTCTTAGAGGTCTTCTTTACAAGATAAGGGTTATCTTAGTCAGTTAGGATGTGTGCATGTACCAGAGATGAATTTCTAAGTTCAGTATAAATTTAATATGGGAACTGTCGAAAGGGTTTCACATAAAGTAATCTTGATTTTATTGATCGAATAATATGACATGATTACAAATACATAAGAAAAGTAACAAAACTAAGACGGATGAAATCAGAAAATTCAAATAGGAGAAGTCTCGAGCTGACTTTAACCGAGCGACAAGCTCAAAAAGCATGAATTGCCTTAGTAGAAGAACTTCATTTCTTCTTGGTAGGATATGAAGCCATTTTATAAATACCACATAGGCCTTCAGTTTTGCCAGTATTTCTCTTCATTCTAATGTATCCTTTTTCTCCCCATTTTGAACCCCACGAGTTCTTCACAATGATGTAGTCTGCCCCCTTTGTTGACCCATATCCAACGGCAGTTACTCCATGATCAAGATCGGTTCCACACGGTCCAGAAAATACCCCCTGTAAAGTGCATAACCACCACTTTAGTACCCAAAATTTGAAAGATTTACACCAGAAAGGAAATCGTTGCACAACCAACTTACCCCACTATAAAATTGGAGATCCCTTCCAGAAGCTTCAATGGCTACGCTAAGAGGTTGGTGGGCTAGTGCTTTTAGGAAATTTTGTTCATCATTTGCTGGCACGTCTTGATAACCGGTTATGGTAACTAACTTTGATTCTTCCTGTAAGTTTATTTATATAAACATCAGAAATATGAGAATTTTGTCTAGAGCTATAAGAAATGCATATTATGTTTAAGTAAAATGTACCTTGCTTTCTTCACAAGTTCCTTCATCCATCAGATATGGATAGTCATCCTCCTTGTGAAGTCCGCCATTAGAGATTATGAATTGAAAGGCATAATCCATAAGACCACCATTGCAACCATTGTTGAAAGTCCTATCACAATCTATCAACTGTTGCTCAGATAAAGAAGTTAGATTTCCTGTCACGATTTGGTTTATTCCTTCAACAGAAGCTACTGTAGAAAATGCCCAACAACTACCTGCATGTGATCATGAATATTTCATCATTTGTATATCTATTTCTATATTTGATACATGTTGTTACATTCATTGTTCTATTTGTTTGTAATTTTAAACCACTTCTCTTAGCAGATAGGGAGGAAGAAGTTAAGTTCTTAGTTCTTACCACAAGAACCTTGGTTTTTGACTGGAGTAACTGCTCCTTTCTTTCTCCAATCCACGGTCCTGGGCAAATCTACTCCATCTCTGTAGCTGAATTCTGAAGAAGAGGAAGACCTTTTTCTGGGAAGCTCAGCATTCAATCCCAAATACATGCTCTTAAACTCTTCATGGCTCATGTCTGCAAATTCATTCAACCCAAGCCAATAGCTAGCTTGTTTCTTGTTCCTCTCATCTATGTGCTTCAGATTTTCCATGAATATTTCAAACCTTTCCAACTTCTCTTCGACGCTTTTGTAAGTTTTACCATGTCTTGACATCCATGATTCGAATAGTCTTATGATGCTATCCATGGAGGTCAAGTGTTCTGGGGAGTAACCCACGATTGAGAAATCATGAGCTAGAATACGGACGATGAAGAGACTCACGGAGAAGCCAAGGAGGGCAATCTTAGAAAATGAAGAAAAAGCCATTGATGTGGAAGAAGGGAGAGTCAAGATTGGTTCTCAAAGCAAGAATGAGGTGGTGAATGGAGAAAGAAGAGGGAGGAGGTATTTATATGTTTAGTTTGGTTTCAATGGGGTTTCTGAAGTGAAGCAGTTTGATTTAAACTTGGTTTGCTCCTTTTTTTTTTTAGGACAAGTCTTTACGATTGGTTCTTTACAGGCTTTTGTACCAAGCATGCTCATTTTAATTTATAAAAAATGGTATGATTTTCACACTGTTTCTGCCACCTTTTTACTCTTCTTTCTACATCAGCAAAATGGTCGGTAATGATACCAGTTTAAAAATGGGCCCAGGCTGAATAACTTAATACAGCAGGATCTAACTACAAAAATCTGGCTGCATTGTAAGCCATCGTCTTGATGGGCCTCGGACATTATTCACTTGGGCCTGTCCGTCCAGCTTACCGACCGTCTTCTTTATGGACGTCTCCATTGCTTCGAGTCGACAAAAGCGACACGTAGGTGACGATCAGCCTTTTACATGTCACTGTTTGTCTGCTTAGCTGAGGTTTTCTACAAATCTTTCTTGTGTTGAAAGGGGGGTAAATACAAAAGCAAAAATTATTAATTAAAAAAAAAAAGAGTGTATTTTTACCAGTATCAGCATGAATCAACATTCTCGTAATATCCATTCTAAGGTAAACACAAATGGGGACGTATGAAAAAGCAGTATAGGGAGAGCTCAAGTTTTTTTTCAGCACTGACTGCTTCAATGAGTAATGCTTCCTTACTACCTTGGCAGCTTTCCAATCGAGTGTAGATATACAGAAACAGAGACTACCCTGGAAATAGTATAAAACAAGAACATGAACATCAGTATGGAATCCAAAATGGTTATTCCCTTGTCCCTAATTCCGGATATAAGGGTGCAACATCGAAAAAGTAAACCAACTTACGTTGATCCAAGGAAAAAGGCAAGAGAAAGATGAAATCCAAACAGAAAGACGGAAACAATTGCGGTGAGAAGCATTGCCACTGAAGTTGAGTAGACCTGCAAGAAATAGGGAACCGCGAGGAATGGAAAATGTTCGAAGATTATATTTCTGATGCCTAATCCTAATGAGGAAAGACCTCGTGAAATGCATAAATCTGACCTACAGAAGAATCTTACCTTCACAATATTGTCAGCATACTTCAATACCATAGATACAGCAATGCCACTACATACAAGTAAATTTGAGAATAAACTACGTCAATACTCTACACTCGAGAATAAAGTAAATTACCCAAAAAAATGAAAGAACCTGAGCAAGTGACAAACTCGATAACGAAGAATGAACATAAAAGATACCTGAGTGCATGATTGACAATCATAAGAACTGTTATGAAGGAATATCCATGGAAAAATCCCCTGAAATAGTAAGATATCAAGTCACTTAATGGAAGGAAAATGAACTTAAACAAAGGGCAGGATGGGAAAGCTCAAATACTTGTTCATGACCGCATCAAAATCTTGCGTTAGTATTGCTATAGCATTGAATGCCATTCCAAATATATACAACCAAAAGTTTTGGACATTTACATTCCGTGAAGGCCGCTTTTTAATTATAGCCTGTCAAAGAAGATAATAGATCTAGGTAAAGAAACAAGAATTTCAAAAGTTCCACCAAATGTAGCCCATCAAAATAATATATCATGGCCTTGTAGAAAATAAATCGGTTTAAGAAACTTGACCCACTCCTTTTTCTATTTTTTTGTTCCCTCCCTTCTCGAGGTAGTTCAGAAGTGGAAAGAGTTAAAACACTAAACATGCTTCAAATAGGCAACAGTTCATGAACTTTTAGCATGCTGTACACAAAATTTCACCTCTGTGTACACTCCTGCAAAACCACTTAAGAGAGCCATGACCTGCAAAAGAATTAATCACCATAAAAATTATTTGGAGTAACAAATAGACATGCAGGAATATAAGCACGTACATATATGGATGAAGAGCTGAAAAGTTTCTCAGGAACTCACAATGGCCATCATCCAGCCTTGAAAAGGTGTCTGAAGAACCTCATCAGAACTGCTAAAACAACGATAAATTGTAACATATAGATAATAACTTGTAAATTACAGAACCAAAACAACAAACAGTAGGGATCACACTAACTTTGACTTTAGTTGGGCCGTGGTGCAACCTGCACATAGTAGAATGAATGCTGCCCATTGAACCTCACTTAACCTAAAAATGGGGCAAAGGATTAAGTTACGTATTCAGTGGCTCCATTCTCATATTAGTAGCACCGACATTCACTAATCCAAAAGAACATAAAATTCCAAGCTCCTATGAAGTCACTTTTCCAATAGGATCACAAATGTAAATACACTGAGGAATGAACTTACTTCCTCTTGAGTATAATTCTGTACAGAACACCAGTGCTGATGATATTCAGGTTCTTCAGGATTTGATATCCCGGGGCATCCACATAAGCAAAGATGTAATACTTCCTCATGATATAGAAGAGAAACCGTAATCAATTTGAATGAAGGAAAAAGCAATGATACTACAATTGGTCATTTTTAAATTTAATTTTCATAAAAAACAGATCAATTACAAGAACAAACCTGAAGTAAATTCTTGACAAGATAAAGTGCTGCTGGAATGGGATATACACTAACTTCATCTAGTGTTGTGCTCAACCTAATTAATTAGAAACACCCAAATAAGAACAAGAAATGACACAGTCCCTTATTCTATGTCACTGTCAGATACGGAAAACATTAAATGGGGCCGAGGATCATAGCACAAGGATAGGGAAGAAGACAATAGATCAAATTCAGTGTTATAAATATTATAATAGACTTGAACTCACAATAAACGCTGTATAAAATTTAAAGTAGAGCAATACAAGGTTTAAAGTGAAGACCAGATTGCATTTTCTTTAGATTCCCTTTGGATACATCCACAGAGAAACCTGATGTGTAAAATTGCATTCAATCATGACTATTCGTATTAAACACAATTGAACTAGCCCATCCGTCTTACAGAATACAATCTAACATAACACTAGTAAGGCAACTCTCCCGAGATTACAACGATGTATTCAAGCTTCCAAATCTTGTTATTATATATGAACGATTCATAAGGAGAAAATAATGATTACCTGTTGTCTTCAGTAACACCTTCGTTTTTCCAAATTCTACTAAGGGCTGCAAGAGATAAGGCACACTTCAAAGCCTCCACCTATATACAAAGGGATTACAAATACCAAATGTAAAACACATTTCCGGTAATACAAATCCAGTCGTATGATAAGAGGTAGAAGAATACATACTTTTAAAAAAAGTTGTAAGAAAGATACTGTAAAACTAACGATTATGGATAATTCAACTCCCACTGTATTCTATCAAAATCGGAGTTCCCATAATTTGCTCACCAAAAAATTTGCAGTTGTAACACTGTACTCGTACTTCCCAGCTCTCTTGGACCACACGATAAGGATTGCTTGCGAACTCGTAAAAATAGTCAATGCAATTGTAACTAACGATCTACAGGAAAGCCAATAAGAACGAAAGAAAACAAGTTCAACCCCGGAATCAAGGAAACTAAATCACTACTTATAGTAAAGAGAAAAAGATAATCTGATCTCATACTTCTGCTTCCACTTGGATCGGTGACTTGAATTCACTCCCAATGTAGCCAAAGTACTCACTGTCATTGCAAATATCAGCAGAAGTACTTATAAGAATCGAAAATTTAGGGAAAATTAAGCTGTAAATGACCTTAAACAAACCGACCCAAGTTACTAACAGGCAGCTGCACTATCACATACCGCCAGAAATTGATTTTCCACCGTGTAAGCTCTCTATATCTCCGCCGCCACCACTAGTACTACCACCTCGATCCTCATCTTTATCCTGCAATAAAGCAGCATGAGTTAAAGATTCAATCGGTTTCGAATTCCAACTCATCTAAGCTAGGCACTAACACTACTTCATCCCTCAGAGCAAAAATCGAATTCCAGCGAGAAAGGCCGAGGGTAGGAAATGAAGACGAGGAGGAAGACGAGAAGGAGAAAGTGAAAGCTGAAAACCTCATCTTTGATCTTTCTGTACTCCATTACTGAATGAGCTCGTTTGAGATCTAACAGACTATCACTGCAACTTCCTTCTCAGCCTAATGCCATCTTACCTGCTAGATCGCGGGCTTCGGCTTTTTTACCGCCGATTAAACGAAAAGGTGTTCGGGCTTAGAGTTGGTAACTTGGTATGGGCCGGAAGTTTTCAGTTTTCGGCCCTTGTTGTGAGCTTGATATGGGCTCCTAAGTTGCATGTAATTGGGCCAAATAAAAATCATAGTCCACTATAATTGGGCTTGAACCAATTATTTTATGTAAAATAATAATTTATCTGAAAAGAGTGTAATGGACCCCACGATAGTCCACGACAACAACCACAAAAACAAAGAATAAGAAATAAAACCAGCGTGTAGCCTATCTGAGTGACCTGAGCACTCCATTTTCTCGCACCTCTCCCTTTCAATTTCCCTCATCCTCTACCTCCACACCATTTGCTCCTCTTCCTTCCTTCTTCTTCTTCTTCAATTTCTCGCACATTAACACTATCGATTTCACCATGAGCTCTGTGATGCAGAATTTTCCGACGCATAATTTTTTTCCAACGAGGCCATTGAACGATGCGCTTCCGATCTCAAACAGCAAAACAGACGGCTGCGGAGGCGGAGGTGGAGGAGGAGGCTGCGATCAAGAACATACTTTACGGAGGAGGCTTTCCTCTCTGTCGCTCAAAATCCAGCCCATATCGGAGCCAGCAAATCAATGGGCGATGCGGAGATCTAAGTCGGTTTCGTTGATGGGAGAATACGCGGGGAGTTCGGTGAAGAAATGGTGGGAATGGAGCTGGGCCTGGATCCTTTCTAAGAAGCCCATTTTCGCTCAAGATCTGGAGATGAATGAAGAAGAAACCAAAGTTCTAGGGGCTCAAAATAAAGGTAGCTGGATGCATGTTTTCTTTAAGGTCCGGTCCGAGATCAGAAAATTGGTCGGATCTGATAATCACGTCGTCCTTCCTCATTAAATTCATCAAATCCTTCAAGTAAGCAACAATCTTCAGATCCACTCAAGTCATATATATATATATATACATACATATATCTGTATGGTCTTTTCTCAGTGATTTTTCAGATTTTTTTCTTCAATTTTTTCCTTTTTGAAGTTCAAGCTTGACCATGGAAGTGATCTGTCATTGACTAGATAGATTTGTTGTTACGATTGTAATTAGCAGTCCATTGTTTTAATTTTTAGCACGTTTATTAATTCGTTTTGTAAGAGATCGTCATGATGCGTATATTGTATTCGTATATAGTTATATTCATTTCTTTTTCTTTTATTTTTTTCCCCTTAATTTTCTCGTAATAAAAAAAAAATAGAAGAATTTTTTAATTCCTTATATAAATTAATTAAAAATTAGATTATTCGTTTTTTGGAGGCGTCGGTGTAGTATGGCGCCAAACGCCAATCAATCGCGCGCGTCGGACAAGAGACAACAAAGCAAAAATGTATACGACGATTATGATCATGTCGTTCTTCGCTTCTAGACTCAAAAGTATCGGTGCAAGTAGTTTGCGCTGTCGTTTACGGATTCCCTTGCATCAAAGTGAACGGAATATTTTATACTTTTTCACCAACGTGTAGAGGAGAGGCAGCATGGCTGCCAGCTGTCCCTCTTTACTGAAACCTGGGATACAAACAATTGGGAAAAGAGAATCTATATATGTCTCTCTCTAATGTTTCTGGAAGAAGGTAAATCCGTAAATGCAAGAGTGTAGATACGGGTTAAATATGGATAGATCATTTCATTTCAAGCATGTTGTTCATTGGGATAATAGGATTCAGGACCATTTACTGGACCAATCTCTGTACCAATGGCAGGCTGTGAAGGCCACTCACTCATTGGGCCACAGAGTCACCGATCATGTGCACCGACACGTTTTGCGCGTGGAATATTCTTTCTTGGGTATGGACCATTCCGAATAGATATGGGCCCACAAAGAGACATTACCATACAGTTTTTCTCCACCTCACAGCAATTATAATATTGCAAATTGGCCAAACAAAAAAAACCAAAAAAAAAACCAATTATAAATATTTATGCTGCTCTTTTTAGAATAAAAATAATTTTGCTATTCATTAACGTAAACATGAGCAAAAATCATCACCACCCAAAAGAAAAAAAAGGAAAAAAACAAGAATAAGAACAAGAACAATAAAACAGCTGTTAAAACTTCACAATAGAGACGTTCGCACACCTAATCAACTTTTATCTACTATTCAGAGAATAAAGAGAGAACCATATTCACTATTCAGCATTTACTCCACTTCCACTTCTGCTGTACAACCTGCAAAATTCCCAAGTCAAAAATAGCTTCAACAGAGCATTAATGGGATTAATGGGAAGGCTTAAGCTAAGAAGCTAAGAAGCTAAGCTAAGCACCTGGTGCATCTCTCATGCTCAAGTTCAAACTGTTTCTCATAGTTCTTCTCCCAATCCCTCCATTGCCTTTCTGCATCATCGCCACAAATTCGCCGTAATCAATCCTTCCATCCTGTATACATTTTAAGGGATTTAAGAGACGAAGAAGAAAAAAAGAGGGAAAATCGAATTCAAATATGTGTCATGTTCAGGAATTTTACATTATCTTGGTCAACTTCTCTGATAATGTCCTCGAGCAGCACATCGGTCATATTATGTTCAGTACATGCTTGTTGAAGCTCGTCGACAGTGATGTAACCACTTCCATCCTTGTCAAAGTATTGAAATGCTGCAACAAGATGCTCTTCACGTTCTAGTTTGTTAAGATGAACAGTAGCAGCTATAAACTCCCCGTAGTCAATGGTACCACTGTTGTCGATATCAGCCTAGAGAGGAAGAGACAGTTTATGGATCAATTATTGTCAATATATCAGATGGGGGGAAAAAAGAGTGACATGTGCTTGAGGAACATGAGAGTAATAAGTATCTTAAGGGGTGTTACAAAGTTATTATACCGCATCCATAAGGTCACGGATTTCAGTGTCTTTCAAGGTGGAGCCATATCTTCTCAAACCAGCTTTGAGTTCATCAAATGTAATTGCTCCGCTGTTATCAGTATCCATAGCCATAAACATCTCTTTCAAACCAGCAATTTCTTCTTCAGATAGGCTTTCAGCAATTATCTGATAACACAGAAATGAGAAAGTCAAGTTGAATATGGAACGACAATGAAAAAAGTAAAAAAGGAAAACAGAAATCGTTGATCAAATATATACTACTTAGTACTTACCCGTAAAGCCAACTTCTTTAGCTTGTTCATCGCAGAGAAATGTTTGAGTCGAGAAAGTACAGCTGGATCTAGAGCTCTATCAGGAGCAACTCCATCTTTGCAAATCCAAGGATGACCTAAGCAATTAATGAAGTAAGATTATCTCTTAATTGAGATTACAGTTATAACTTCCAACGAATTGTGGATTAGGTAATAAAATTATGTACTAAACTTGCAAGAAGTCATCTATGTATAAAAGTGCATTAATGACAATAAACTTTCCAATTTCAAGAACAGAGAGTATCTCCACATACATAAAACTTCATGTGCAGTCAAACGTTCTGAAGGTTGAGAACAGAGCATCTTCCTAATAATATCTTTTGCACTTTCGGATATTAGAGGCCATGGATCTGATTCGAAGTCGATATGTCCTTTCAGCACGACATCAAATATTCCTTGTTGTGTTTCTACGAAAACGAAATGAATAAGTAAATAAATATAAGTAATTAATCTTTCATTAACAACAATCAGATCACAGCGCATAACTGCCCTTTTATTCTCATACTAAATATCGCATACCGGCCCAAAATGGCGGGACCCCACTTAACAATATATATAGTATAACCCCTGCTGTCCACACATCAGCTGCGGGACCGTAATGCTTCAGAAGTACCTCCGGAGCAACATAGTATGGGCTCCCAACCACATCAGTAAAAATTTGACCTGAGAAACAAACCATATATGTTCTTAAGAAGGAAGATTAGTTATTAATATCCAAAAGAAAGAACAACATTGGTTTTCTCATTTTATACCTGGCTTGAAGAAAACAGAGAGGCCGAAATCGATAGCTTTGAGAGAGAAATCATCATCCTTATTAACCAATAAGAAATTTTCCGGCTTCAAATCTCTGTGCATAACTCCAAGTGAGTGACAAGCCTCAACAACCCCGACAATAATCCTAGTCAATTCAGCAGCTTTTCTCTCACTATAATGTCCTCTCTGAATAATTCGATCAAACAATTCACCACCCGAGCAAAGCTCCATAACTATGTGAACATATAAAGTGTCTTCATAAGCACCTTTAATGGTTACTATATTCTTATGACCTGCCAAATGGTGCATAATCTGAATCTCCCTTCTAACATCCTCAACATCCTCTTTCGAAATCAGCTTCCTCTTGGAAATCGATTTACACGCATACTCATGGCCTGTAGAAATCTCAGTGCATAAATAAGTAGTCCCAAATTGGCCTTGTCCTAATTTCCGGCCAAGAGTGTAGAGATCTCGAATATTAGGGGTTTTATGTCCCAGAATGTAGTAAGCTTGATTATCTGCGCTTCGTCTCATGGCTGAATCTTTCTTGGTGGGGCTGATTGAAGGTTGGTTATTGTTGTTCTTGTTTGGTTTGACGGATTCTTGCAGGAAGGTAGGGGAATGATCGGAATTGGAGGAAGAATTGCTAGTATTGCGTTTGGAACTGCAGTGATCTTCAAGCTGGTTTTCGCCCTGAAAATATTTTCCCGAGTAAGATCCACGGCATGTATTGCCCATGAAACAGAACACGATCGCAGCTAATTTCTAAAACAGACCGTGCCGCAGCCTTTGCTCGATGATGTTTCTCATCAATCACACCGGAAAAATCCTATGTAAAGCAAAGAAAAAGAAAGCCCTAAATTTAAAAGATTGGATAAAGTTCGTCAAAGAAAAAAAAAAAGGAATATTATAATTATGCGTGGGCAGAGATTACGGAATCTAATTAAGAAGCATGAAAGATTCAAGTACATATACAGATCGCACTCAATGTCATCATTCCTGAAAAGGAAACTAGTTTCCTTGGAAACAAACAGAGCCAAACGAGAAAATAGAGCTGGATTTCATGATCGTGCTTTATAAAATCACAGCAACAGATTCATAATCAGATAGAAAATAGGAAGAAGAAGAAAAGGAGAGAGTACCTTCAGATCAAAATGAGAGAAATGGATAGAACGAAGAACTGTGTTAAATTCTCAATCAACTAATTTTTATTACTTAATATAAATAATTTTAGAGAAATCGGAGAAAATTGACTTATTTTGATTCTGCTTTTATTAAGTAACCCAAGTTGAATTTTTTTTTTTTTTTTTTAATGCTTTAAGAAAATACAATAGATTAAGTTTAAATTTTAAAATATTCAAAATATCAAAATATCAAAATATCATTATTTAAAAATTGAAACTTCAACCAATCAAATTCAAACTAATCTCAAGTTGGTCTACATGATTATAATCTTTCTAACCCGACATTCTATTTTGGTCTAAACAATGATTTCTCGATATTATTTTCGAGGCATTTTCCCTTTTAAAGTGTCCGGCATCTGCAATCAAGTCATCGCATCACCTCGTGATTAAGTTGTCCCTACACCTCGCAGTTTTCAAAATCTCATCATCATGAAGCAAACCCAAAGATGGTATATTATTTTAATTATCTTTGGATTAAGTTGTTAGTGACTAAATATATAAATATGTAGGTGAATGTTGAATATATTAGTTATGTATATAAGCTGTTCGACAAAATTCTTAAGATAGTGTTAAATTTGATTTATTTTTATAGATGAAATTAAATTGATAGGAATTAGTTAATAAATATAACTATGAATCTATTGATAAGGAGTTTATGGTTTGGGATCTAGAAAATAGGTTTGGGTAATACTTAACTCAATTCAAGTTCACTTATTTAGGTGATCATAGATCGAGACCTCAAACCGAAAATTTAGACCATGAACTTGGTCTTGGATCACCCAAACTCAAACTGAGGTCTCAGTTGGGGATCTTATATCTTGTCCTAAATTAAATTATTTACTATAATTATTTACATTATTGTATAATTCATTAATGTTTTGTTTTTTATTTTTAGAGGCATGAGTTATCTAAATAAAAACTGATCTTGTACCGCAATTGTCATTTTAGTTGCATGATTATTTTGAGTGATTACGATAAAACTCCTCTTCATTTGAGTGAGAAGAAACAATCGGGGATAAATTATTTTGAATGCCTAAAAAATCTCTACGTGGCAACTTGGGCTGAAACGACGTGGAAAAAATATTGTCAGTATCATCATCTCTTCTTCCTCAATTTCATTCTTAGGTTGTGATAGAAATTGTACCAACAACTACTGAGTAGGAAAGATATACTTGAATTATCTGTAGTTGATAAGTCATCAGACATATAATAAGAGGCAGAGGCGGAGCCGGGATCTCCTTATAGTGGGGGCTAAGATGATGCTCCTCTAATATGATAAATATGAAGAAAAAAAATATTAAGGGTATGACCGCTATGTCTCATTCCGGTATATATACACTAAAATAGTTTTTAATATTAAATATAATATATATTAACTTCTAATATTTTTTATTCTTTCTATTAATTATTATATTATTATTCCTTCATAAAAACTATACAATTTCTTGTGAAAAATTCAAATTATAAACGAAAAATTTTATCAACATAATTATGCCCATTTAGCCTATCACAAGTAGCTAATGGAAAACATAAAATTTTAACTTTATCTAATAAAAACATAAAATAAATAAAAGAGTAAAAAGTAATATATAATAATTAAATATCTCCTACACTTCATCTCTTTCCACCTCTTTGCCATCACCTCCGTAGCAATATGATAGCTTCTTTCATCAAACAAAAATACAAGAGTAGTGTTAATATGGTAAATTCAAAAGAAAAAGAGGATTATGATTAAAAATAGAAGAAGGAAAAAAAAAAAAGGTGAAGGATAAAAATGCACACCCATGTATTGAAGGTGCATTGTCAAAGAGAGAGAAGTCAGAATAGAGGAAGAGAGAGAGCAGTCATAAGAGGAAGAGAGAGTAGTCAACACTCATCATCATTCATCATTTTATGTATATATATTTATCGCTATCATTATTAGAATTCGTAAAATTCTCGTTATCATTATTAGTATAAACAAGTAATTAATGTTGCTTATAGAAAATGCATATCACTTGTGTTTTTTAGAATCAACATTATGTAAAGTAGAGATTTATTTGCCTATCTCGAGCATAAGTCTGCTAAAAATAGTTTCACACCTGCATCATTTTTTTATAAACATCAAATATGTAATCAAAGAGAAAATTGGATTGTACACTAATTTCATGCCAAATTCAGTACGATTAATATTAATAATATTATAGACGACCTCTAACAACTTATTAAATCTTATAGTAGTTTCAACTGCATCACTCATCCATCCTCGTGAGTCTTATGGAAGCCAGTATTTTAATAGTTTTGAGGTCTCATCCTGTTTTTATTCTCCATTGAAGTATACAACTATGTATATAGACGACTCAATTTCTGAAAAATAAATAATTTAAAAATTAATATTTATTGAACAGACAAAATATAATAAAATATAATAAAAAAAACAACAATGCTTAAGTAACTAGACCGAGATCTTGGTCAAGAAATGACTGCACCTAAATTAGTGGGCCGAGAATGTGATCTATAATTTAATTGGCCAAAAATATTGGACCGAAATCTCAATCCATAATTAAATGGACTGAGAATATTAGATCGAATTCTCAATATAGTTTAGTAATCTGAAAAATATTAAAAGAAATGTAAATTGTAGACTGATAATCTGGTATAATGAGTCGAAATGGATAAAGAAAATAGAAAAGAGAAGATAAAGAAATGTAAGATAGATATAGAAAAATATGGAAATAAAAGAAAATTTACTTAGAAAATATAAAAAACTTAAAAATATATAAATCCGATCAAAATATCAAAAGAAAGATAAATATATTATTTACGCTAAATTTTAAATATATATATATATATATATTTTTTTTTTTTTTTTTTCACATGCATTTAAATTTGAGCATTATACTCCCGATTTGGCCTTTTTCATATTCTCGTAATAAAATGGTAATTGCGCAGAACGAACACGTAAACGATAGATAAATTTGAGGGTAAGAATGGTAATTGAGTTACTTATTACAAGTAATTGACTACACGTCGTCTCGATCAAAGTTTCTAAATAAAATAATAGATTCAGAATCTGTTTTGATTCAGAGAAAAAAGAAAAGGAATAATTCAACTTCATGGTGGCTGCAGCCTACAGGCTGCTCGCAGGCATACGTCTCCCCTTTTGACTCTGGATTCGATCGCGACAGGAAGTCTGCAGTATTGACTCTTGGTCTGGTCGACAAGTCGTAATTCTTGTGCGTGCAACTGGTTCTTGTTTTTGACCGGCACCAGTTACATACAACGGCCTGGCGTTGAATTTAATAATGAGTCTCATGATTTTTGTGGGCTAGAAAATCAGAAAGGAAAAGAGGAAGTTTTGGGCCAAGGTCAGTCTTATAGCCATGGGCCGTAATTATAATGGGCTTTTCTATATAGCAGGCCCGCAATGTGGAACAAGAAACCCCAAGCTACCAAACCCAAATGTTATGTTTGATTCAGCAGAATAATAATAATAAATAAATATTATGAATTATTTAATAATAATTTCTCGCCATGTCATATAATATAAAATTTGGATCTGCTATTTTAAATTATATGATATTTTCACTCTTATAATTATTTATTTATATAATATTTATATATAAAAATAATTATAACGATAAGAATTTTATTTTAATTTTTTTTCTTTTTTAAAAATATTAATTTAATAATTATTTAAAATATTAAAATTAATCAAACTTTTAAAACTAACTCAGACCCATTTTCTCTTTAGATTCAGTCTAATTCAATCCTAAATAATACAAAATTTAATATAAATAGAATAAAACAACCTATTTTAACATCTTTAATAATTAAAATCCAGGGCCTTAAATTTTTTTTTTCTTTCCTTAATTAATATTTCTAAAAAGAAAGGAGAAAATCATTACGAAAGTACATGTCTTATTCGCATTAAAAGCTGAAAATCAATAAAAATCAGGTTCATTTTGTATTCATCTCCATAATTATGAGCAACAGCTAGTTTATTCAAAACCCGCGTTAAGATTGCAAGCTGACTACTACTCTACTAGAATATATTTTTCATATAATATTAGTAAATCACAGACTGTTACCGATAGCGACAGAAACTGAAGCTTTTGAGGAAGATGATGATGATGATGACGACGATGAAGAGTGATAAAGAGTGATAATCTGATAGATAACTTCTCCTCTGTTTCAGAAAACCTTACGTGCCGTTCAATCACTGCACCGAGCAGATGTCGACACGGTAGACGCTACTGTGCTGTAAAACAAACTAATTTATTTCCATTATAAAAACCCAAAAATAAATATCTTGTCTTCGTTTTCACTTTACTTTTCAGCTAATAAGATGGCTAGCTGGCTACCAACTTCTCTTCTAATTGCATCTTAATCCGATAGGAAACCTTAAACCTTCTGGGCCTTCAAGAAGGTGAAAATATCTCACTCTTAGATCTCTTGATATTATATATATGTATATGTGTATGTATAAATCGTTTGATCTTTGATAAAAGTCTATTAGTATCTTTCAGGTGATTAGATTAGTGGGTTCTTGATCGATTGTTCAGAGGGCACAGAAAAATGAGTGGAGCTGTGTTAGTAGCTGTTGCTGCTGCAATTGGTAACTTATTACAAGGATGGGATAATGCTACTATCGCAGGTAATAAATACATTATATGTATATAGGAATCAGAAATGCTTGGATCTGTTTTTTCAACAGCTTTTTAGCTTCTACTTGTGTTATTACAGGGGCTGTGTTGTATATAAAGAGGGAATTCAATTTAGAAAGTGAACCCAAAATTGAAGGGCTAATCGTAGCCACGTCACTGATTGGGGCCACCTTAGTTACAACATGTTCCGGAGCCATCTCCGATTCGCTCGGCCGAAAGCCGATCCTAATCCTCTCTTCAATTCTATACATCATTAGTGGTATTATAATGTTATGGTCCCCAAATGTTTATGTTCTTCTCTTGGCAAGACTGTTGGACGGTTTTGGAATAGGCATGTCTGTTACTTTAGTCCCTGTCTATATTTCTGAAACCGCCCCCCCGGAAATAAGGGGATTGTTAAACACCCTTCCCCAATTCACTGGCTCCTTTGGAATGTTTATATCATATTGTACGGTGTTCGGGATGTCCTTGATGGATTCTCCGAGCTGGAGGTTAATGCTTGGGATTCTCTTCGTTCCATCTATTGTTTATTTTTTCTTGACTGTATTTTTCTTGCCCGAGTCTCCAAGGTGGCTTGTTAGTAAAGGGAAAATGGTAGAGGCCAAGCGGGTTTTGCAGAAGCTAAGGGGTAGAGAAGATGTATCTGGTTAGTTATATGTATATATTTTGTTTTGTTTTTATAACTTATATATCTGAATTAAGAGTAGTATTAGTTATAGTGATTTGTTCTTCATTGAACAGCTGAGCTGGCTTTACTGATCGAGGGTCTAGGAGTAGGAGGTGAGACATCTTTAGAGGAGTACATAATTGGTCCCGCAGATGAAGACAATGTAGAAGATGATGACCCTCATATATCTAGTGAAAAAGATAAGATCAAGTTGTACGGGCCCGAACAAGGCCTGTCATGGGTCGCTAGGCCTGTCAGGGGGCAGAGCTCTATAGGCATCATTTCACGTCATGAAAGCATAACAAACCAGAGCAGCTTGGTCGATCCTCTTGTGACTCTTTTCGGAAGTGTGCATGAAAAGTATCCTCGTACAGGAAGCATGGGAAGCATGCTTTTCCCGCACTTCGGGAGCATGGTCAGTGTAGGTGAAGGCCCACCTCAGACCGAAGAATGGGACGAGGAAATTATAGACGGTGATCAGGAATACCAATCTGAAGGTGTTCATGATGCAGATTATGATGACAATTTGGAGGCGGCTTTAATCTCACGTCAAACAACGAGCATAGACAAAGGCTTAGGTGGGCCCAACCACGGCAGTATTTCAAGCATAAGAGGAAATGGTGGGGAACCGGTTGGTAGTACTGGGATTGGTGGTGGTTGGCAAATTGCATGGAAATGGTCTGAAAGAGAAGGCCCAGATGGGAAGAAGGAAGGTGGGTTTAATCGGGTTTATTTGCATGAAGAGTGTGTGCCTGGATCTCAACGTGGGTCCATAGTTTCTCTTTCTGGTGGTGGTGATCATGGTCCGGTTTATGGTGAGCTTGTCCAGGCCACTGCTTTGGTGGGTCGACCGGCTCTTTACTCTACTGGCCTTATGTCTGAGCATCAGGTTGGACCGGCTATGGTCCACCCGGCTGAAACTGCTAAGAAAGGACCGAGCTGGAGAGATCTTTTTGAGCCAGGTGTCAAACATGCATTGGTTGTTGGAGTTGGAATTCAAATTCTCCAGCAGGTAATACAACTATATTCAGTGACAAAACATCCAACATTATCCTTTCTTAAGCTTTTATTTAGATATATTTGTGATATATGCAGTTCTCAGGCATAAATGGAGTCCTATACTATACGCCTCAAATTCTCGAAGAAGCCGGAGTTGGGGTTCTTCTGTCAAACCTAGGCATCAGTTCTTCCTCAGCCTCTTTGCTTATTAGCGCATTGACCACATTGTTAATGCTCCCTTCTATAGCTGTTGCCATGAGACTCATGGATCTCTCTGGCAGAAGGTAAGGAGAAAAAAATAAAGTAATTTACTTTCACATCGTTGACATACCAATGTAGTAATGTCTTCCATAAATTGTTTCAGGACTCTGTTACTCTGTACAATCCCAGCATTGATTGTATCTCTAGTCATCCTAGTCGCCGGCAGTTTCATAAATTTGGGCAGAATAGTAAACGCATCCATCTCGACTATATGTGTGGTGGTCTATTTCTGTTGCTTTGTCATGGGGTTTGGGCCAATACCCAACATACTCTGTGCTGAGATTTTCCCGACCCGAGTCAGAGGTGTTTGCATTGCAATATGTGCTCTAACATTTTGGATAGGCGACATCATCGTGACATACACGCTTCCAGTTATGCTCAAGTCGGTTGGTCTTGCTGGTGTTTTCGGTATGTATGCCATTGTTTGTCTAATTTCATGGGTGTTTGTGTTCTCGAAAGTTCCGGAAACTAAGGGCATGCCCCTTGAGGTCATTGCTGAGTTCTTCTCCATCGGGTCGAAGCAGAATGTCGGGTGAGATCCAAACAGTTGAGTTGATCACTTGAAGAATCATAATAAGTATCTGGGTTTTCAGTTGCTTTAGTGTTTTTTATGGAATCTTGCTAGTAGATAACAATATATAGCCTAGTACAGTTTTACAATTTCTGCTTGAACTTGAGAAGATTCATTGTTATTAAGTCAAAATTGTCACTTATGAAAAACACAAAATCAAACACTCAAAATCCAACAAGAAGTTCATCGATTGCGGTCCAATTTTGGAACGCTACTAACAACTCTAGCACCTTCCCTATCAAGCCTCTTCACCACAGCCAAAGCTTTCAAATTCCCTGGCTTCATAAACGCCCTAACCATCCTTTCACCAATCTCCCTCCCTCTCTCCTCATCATCTATAACTGCCACCGCCGTGGGTCCTGCCCCGCTTATCGTGCACCCGAATGCCCCGCCTGCAAGAGCAGCCTTCTTCACCTCCTCCATTCCCGGAATCAGTAGGGCCCGTCTTGGCTCCACGATCTTATCCGATGACAGGGCTTTTCCGAACACCGTCAAATCCCCTTGCAAAATCGCCGCCACCAACGCGCCAGCCTGGCTACAGTTCCAGACATGGTGGGGCATACGAATCTCGGTTGGTAAAGCCGCCCGCATTTTCTTGGTCGGAGCTTCAAATTCAGGAGTCACCAGTATAAAAAATAAGTCCTTATCGGCCGGAAATTTTAACCGGATCAATTCTAACGGTTCGTAGTTACGGATCAGAATGAAACCTCCCATGATCGCAGGGGCGACGTTATCGGCGTGATAACCAGAAACTTTTTCTTCCGACTTTAGCCCTGCGAGTACCAATTCCTCAATACCTACTTTTTTACCGAAGATTCCATTGACTGCGACTGCAGCTGCAGCCGCGCTGGCCGCGCTGGATCCGAGCCCACTGCCTAAAGGTAAGCCTTTTTCTAGGGAGAGAGAGAGGCCGACGGATCGGATTCCGAGCATTTTCATGACCTCAATGGCGGCGATCCCGGCGCAGTTTGAAAGAGGATCTTTGCTGAGCTTGTGTGAATTGTCACCGGAAATATTGGAAATGGAGATCTCTCCTGGCCGGACGTTCGGATCGACGGTGAGAGAGACGAAGTCGCCAAGACCGTCGACTGCGCATCCGAGGAAGTCGAAGCCAGGGCCGAGGTTGGCGACGGTGGCTGGCGCGAAGGCCTTAACGGAGGCGAAGACAGGTTCAGGTTCGACGAGGGTGAGAGGAGTTGTCGAGGGGAGAGAGAAGTTGCATCGGAGGAGTAAGTGTTTTGGATTTGAAAGGGTTATTGATGGAGGAAAAGTCAGTGGTTTTGATGGCGGCGGCCTGTAAAGAATAGCCATGGCAACAACAGTAAGCAGCAGCAGCGAGCGAGGCAGAGTCAGATAGCGAGAGACAAAGAGGGCTCAGTTTCGTCCCGATGTTGTTAAAATGGTACTTCTGAATTGCACGAATTATAGATTTATATCGATTTAAATTGTCTAAAGAGACCTGACTATATTCAAACAAAACAATGCAAAATCAGGCCAAAAAAAAAAAAAAAAGGAGAGAAAGAGACAAACAATGGCTTCATGCATCTTCGCTATTGAATTTGGATTTGTATTCCTTTGGATTCATTCCTAGATTCTTCTTCCATTCCAAAACAATCATTTAACATCTCACCATGTCTTCTCTTCAACCTGCTCTTCCATCTCTCTTCCTTCTCATCCACAAATGCCAAGATCTTTTTCAATCGAACCGATCCGGGCCTGGACCCGTCACTAGAAAGAGCCCCAGCTCCTTCATCTTCTTCTTCAGGAACATATCTACTAAACTGTTTAAACATCCTACAAAAATGAACAAGCAGAGCTAGGAAACAAGTAATCCCACAAATAAGAAACAGTCCCCAAAAGCTTTGCAATTGAAGTTGTTCTACTTGAAGAAGTTCAGTATCGCTCTGTGCAGCGCAACCCTTTCTCGAAAACCATTTATCATGTATCCTCTGAAGTTCTCCATTTTCCGATAAAGTAAGAATCGCATTCGACATATCAATGGCTAATGGAGAATCTCTAGGAAAAGCCTGCAATAAAACACATACATTAAGGTAACTTAATTAACCAAGTAGATTTAATAAACAAAGTCATGTTTGTTGAGATTTGTTACTTACAAATCCCCACCCACTTTTCGTGAACATCTGGCCTCTGACTCCGAATTTACAATAATCTGAAAGGAATAGATCTGCAAAGGGCTGTTCATCAACTACAGCAGCAACAGTTCCTTTTTCAAGAGCATAAGCATATTCTTCGGGCGAGCCAAGAGCAATGAGGCGGGATTTTGGGATGCTTAGTTCTTCAATTAAGTAGTTCTGGGCGAAAGAGCCGACCTGGAATCCTATAGGTTCCGTGCTAACTATCAATGAATCAATCCCAGTTATGGGTGAAGATAACTGTTGAACAGTTAGCATTGATGTCAAGCTAGCAGTATAGCTTGAGGTTATTATTAGAACCACAAAAAGCCAGATTAGTATCACGATTCGACCCAGTGTGCTTACTGTATTTTCTCCTGAAAAGTTTTAATTATTATCATTCACAACTTGTTCTTACTAGAATGAAATTTATCACAGAACAGAACCACTTACTGTGTGCGAAAAACATTGTGGAGAAGCTAAACCAGAGAATTGTGGTGAGCTGTTTCTTAGGTGGGCCCCGGAACTCGTCGTTTTTTCTATGTTCGAGAATCCATACGACGGCTCCTATGACGAAAAAGAAGAGAGCTGTAACAACCCACATCATGGGAGTAAATGGTCTCAGAAAAGCCCACGGACTTGAATGAGAGTCTCTAACCGGGGCAATAACCACTAAGCCTGATTCTACATAAGGTTGAGTAAAATCCAAAATCTTTGTTCGGTTTGTAACAATTGCAATGTCACCAACAACTGCATCAAAAGCCTATTAAAATAAAAGGTCTTTATCAGTAAAATCTATGACAAGTCGAAACCTTTTTTTTTTTTTTTTGCGAAGAATTTACTTACACCGGATGGGATCATGTTTACAAGGTCATAGTAACTTGGATTCTTATGACCATCTCCAAAGAGAATGAATCTGTAAGGAACTGCATAAGGAAGCAAAGCTATGGCAGCAAGGAAAACATCAATGCAATATCCTTGGACTTGATCAGTGCCATTCACTCTTGACACAAAATCCCTATAACTAACTCTGTCTGGAACTCCAATCTTTAACTCCTTTCCATTGTACGGAAAAACCCATCCCCGTGGTTTTATCGTTGTTTTTCCGGGCCATATAATGCTGCCTAATTGTTGGCTTGTAACCGATTTGTTAGGCGGTTTTTCATACAGTATCTCCGGCTCCACAACAGAGAGCCCAGAATAATTCGACCAATATCCAACTTGATGATAACCCTTTTGAATTACATTTATGATATCATAGGCAGGATGTATTATAAATCTATCTGGAGTGAACTTGATAGGACCCGTTAAACCAGTCATATTGGTTTTCAATATGTTGTTAAGCAATTGCTCTCCTTCATTGAAAATGCTTAATCCTCTAAGATTTAAACTCCCTCCTTCAAGATCTCCCAAGTTCATATCCGAGAAAGAAATGGACCGACCTTGATCGAATAACTCTTTAACGGCATATGCAATCATCCAGACAGTATCATATGCGTATAAACCATACGGGTTCAACCCAATAGACCCATTACTCAGCTTATCCCATTGAGAAATAAAAGACGATTTTTTCCTCGAAATTGGTGTGTGTGAACGAAGAGTGAGAACTCCTTCAATAGATTTCGAAGTATTTTCCGAAAGGGGTGAAGTTGAATCTAAAACCGTAGACAGCCAAGTAGAAGTTATCCAAATATACCCACTTTTCATCATCCCGAGCTTTTGGGCCACATCAAAAACCATAAGGCCTGTCCGGTGGAAAGTATGTAGAACAATTACCCTAGATTCCATCATATTAACCTTAACCAATTCATCTTGGACTTGAGACACCGTTGCCGTGGGGTCTGGTGGAAGAGCAGCTTTATAAGAAATCTTGCAGCGTCTTTCGGAAAGTTTGTCTCCTAACACGTTTATACTGTTTCGGCTCGAATCATCATCACTAAAAACTGCAATGACCCTGCTCCAGCCGTAATAACTAACCATGTCAGCAATTGCTGTCATTTGGAATTCATCTTTTGGAGCTGTTTGGACGAAATATGGAAACTGTATGGGTGAAAGAAAGGGGTCTAGAGCTGTAAATGATAGTAAAGGAACGTGGAGTTCATTTGCAAGGTGTGAGAGGACATGGGCCATTACAGAGGTTTGTGGCCCGATTATTGCTATGGTATCGCTTTCCATGTACTTCAACGCTGTAATGAAAAGAAAGATAGGAATTAAAAAGTTAGTCAGTTACGCAAATGAGAAAAGGAAAAGACGAATTGTAAGTAGTTACCTCCAACAATTGCAAGGAATCCACTGAAATTGGAGTCAAGCATGGATATAGACAATTTACGTCCGCCTAGAATGGTTGGATTGGAATTAACATCTTTCTCAGCAGCCTTGATGGCGATTTCTGAGACTTTTCCATTAATAGTGTTGAATGAAAAAATAGCTCCGACATTGACTACATTTGGTGTAGAAGCTCCTTCTGAATGAGCTCCAATCAATAAAAGAAGAATTGGTGACAGAAGCCGAATTATGTTCATGTTTCTGCGACAGAAAGAGACCAATGCTTCAAAATCAAATTGGACAAAATGAAGTACTTAAGATAACAAATTAAGAAGGATGATCTGGAAATAAAAGAAAAGTAGGAATCCACAGTCATCCAACTCAATAAAAAAACTTAATTTATGATTTATGACAGGAGTTATAACCCTTGATGAAGGCTAGTATCTAGTAACACTAAAAAAAAAACCCAAAGCAGAAAAAGGCAATATTAAACATCACTAAGTAGTACTGAAACGAAGAAGGAATAACAAAAAAGAAAAGAGGAATCATATTGAACAAGACTTAACCGGACACACACTGAAAGAAGAGAAGATGCATCAATATAGAGGAGACAAAACATAGATTGATGAAAGTGAATATAAAAATAAACCCAACTCACAAAACAAAGGCTTGAAGGTGGTAAGAAAGTAAGGGCCGTCCCTGCTCGAGAACAATTACTTTCCCATTGTTTAATTCTAAATGAGAATACTTCAAGATGGAGAAAGATAACCAATCGGAAAGTTTTAGATTTCCACATTGTTTTTCTGGAGGTTCTGACAATGACCCATGTTCACTTTCATCTTCACCTTCAAGAAGATATGGAAAATAGTATATGGATTTTCAAAAGACCAGTGCAGTCGGCCCAACTAAAAAAGGCGAATACAATGGCAGTGTCCGTGAAAGAGTGATGGTTCTGTAATGTAAAGTGAATTCCAGAGAACAACAAATCAACTAGAATGGTTATTTGGATGTATTCCAGGGTGTTTTAGGGCCATTGAAGATTGAATGACGAAGAATGAAAAGGATTAAAGGTGTGCTAACATGACTTTGTACTAATTAGGTGGACAATTGAGAAACATTCCTAGCTTTTTCTGATCCAATTTATGGCATATTCTAATCACTTGCAGTGGTCCATTGGATCTTTCATTGTTTTCCTTCTTTTCTTTTTGTTTGTATTTTTTTTGGGTCGAAATCTTTCATGTTTATTGCACCTTGAAAAGAGAACAGAATCTTAGAACTTCCTGCAAAAAACCAGATGATTTCAAACATGGGGTCAGGAAAAATCCTTCAGATTGTTGTCCATTTTTTCATATGCTAAAAAACCAGTGACATATTGCATCAAATTGAGTGTCCTTATAATGGGCTCCACCAGAAAGAGACCGAGGTGGAAAGAATTCTTCAAATCCAAAGGCAACAAATTGTAAAAGTGAATCAATACCGTCTTCTAAATTCACAATGACCCATATAAACTCGATAGCCAACTGAAAAAAAAAAGGTAGAAGGTGAGTTTCTCTGGAGTATTTTCACAAACACATTGTAGGCGTCGCATCAGAATGCTTCACACAAACGCAGGCATCAAATTCCAGTCGCGTGTTCCCCTTTTCTATCAATTAATTTATATTCGATCCGTGGAAAGTAACCGTTGATATCTCAGACCTTGGAACGATCCAACGGTAAACCAAATCCAAACCGCTATCATGCCGCCACGTGTCGGTCCAAGATACAAGGATCTTCGCGGGTAACTTGGAACTGTGGGTCTTTTCAGACTGCAGCACATGGCCAGAGGGGAGAGAGACCTTTGTTCTCGTCAAAATCCTGTGGTCGGACACCTTATTTTATGATTATTTTTTCTTCTATTTATTTATCATCTATGTAGAAGAAAATAAAATTTTGGTTCGCCTCAATTTTCTGTGTGAAGAAAGCAAAGGAGGCGGCTTCAGATTGAGGGTTTGAGATCGTTTCTTTCCCTTTCGGTCTCTCCCTTTCGACGATCTTTTCTTTTCGATCGCTTCAAGATTTTTTCTTGTCCTGGAGCTTACCAAAATCGTAAGGCAAGTAATTGTCTAATATGGGATTATTCACTCAATAATTAACTTCTTCATAAATTTGTTTACTTCTAAGTCGTTGTTCATCATCGAGTTTTCTGCTCAGCCTCCCAGGTTCAGTTCTTCCTTCCCATCTTTTGTTGAATTTAAGTTTTTTGCTGGTGTGATTAGTTTGGTTGTTCGTGGGTCTGTTGCTCTTTTTAATGTATCTTCTTCTAATGAGATTCTGATCGATCTAGTGTTGAGATTTCTTGTATTTCCGCCTGAAATTGGAGATGGATTTCTTTTGGGGAATTTGATGATGTTGGAGATCTTAAGGTCAACCATCATGTTAGAGACAAGGTCTCGTTAAAAAAGGAATTTTTTTTTGGATCTAGATCTTGTTAAAAAAGTAAACTTTATTGAACTTTATTCATCACAATTATCATACTGCAACTGCTACAACTGATGGATACATAATTTCTAGCTCTTCTTGTCTTCTTTCTAATTAGTTATCGTCTGTTCAGTTTTTTTTTTTCCAGAATTTATGGACCATCATCGTAATGGGTATAGCGGAAATTGGAAATATTTCGGGTAACAAGGGCATACAAAGGGATTTGATATCTAACAATCCCTAAGCGAAGCAGTTGTCGGTTTTAATCTGTGAAAGACAAATGGCTTCTGGGACAGATTACCCGCCTCTATTATTCATCTTTGAAGCCAATTACCGAAAGAGAAATGTCATACTGGCTAGAAATGAAAAGGGGGAGTCTCTTGAGAACACAAGACACATACACATTAGCAAACCTTCAAGGCAACTCTCAACAGTTTCACACTACGTTAGCCCGGTTCAGTTGAATTCTGCAATTGAATCAGTAAGGAAATATTTTCCCCACTGATTGTCACGCTTAATGGTTAATATAGTTGCAAATTTCTGTCATTTAAGGCTTGTCTTTCAAAATTCATCTGGTATAGGAATTTGATATTGAGATGGTTACCGCAAAACCATCATCAGACTGTGACTCGACATTTGAACCCGTTTTCCGATCGGGGAGTTGTTCTGAAATTGGGCCGAAGCCTTTTATGGAGGATGAGCATGTATGTAT
The DNA here is from genome assembly GCA_027186245.1 of Coriaria nepalensis. NCBI lineage: Eukaryota > Viridiplantae > Streptophyta > Magnoliopsida > Cucurbitales > Coriariaceae > Coriaria > Coriaria nepalensis. The sequence goes on from CP114492.1 coordinate 9,859,291, forward strand.
CGATGATCTTCTTGAGCATCTGGGTCCCACTGAACACTTCTATTCTCCTGGCGCTTTCTATGGGGTCTGTGAGTTATAACTTCTACAATCTAAGGATTTTGTCATACTTGAATTATACATTATGAACTCATAGATTGGTAGTGGTTTTATAGGTATTTGATGGGCATGGTGGTGTAGATGCAGCTTCCTTTATTAGGCATAACATTTTGAGGTTTATAATCAAAGACACCCATTTCTCTGACTGCATGAATGAGGCTATTAAAAGTGCTTTTCTGAAAGCCGATCAAGCATTTGAAGAAGTTGCTTCTCTAGATACTTCCTCTGGTACTACTGCACTAACCGCTCTTATTTGTGGAAGGTAAGAGCTTTTTTTTTACTCATCAGGAAAAGTTAAAAATCGCAAAGCTAATGTCAATGAATCACATTTATTTTTCACTTATTTGCAGGAGAATGCTAATTGCCAATGTGGGGGATTGTAGAGCCGTGTTGGGGAAAAGAGGGAAGGCGACGGAGTTATCAAAGGACCACAAGCCAAACTGCAGTTCTGAAAGGCGAAGGATTGAGAGACTAGGTGGTGTGGTATATGACGGTTACCTTAACGGGCGGTTATCAGTTTCACGGGCCCTCGGAGATTGGCATATGAAAGGCCCAAAAGGTTCCTCCCTCAGTTCTTGTCCGTTAAGCGCTGAGCCTGAGGTCCAAGAGGTAGTGCTTGGCCCGGAAGATGAGTTCTTGATATTAGGTTGTGATGGGTTGTGGGATGTTATGAGCAGCCAGTTTGCAGTTATGATTGCTAGGAAGGAGTTGATGATTCATAACGATCCAGAGAGATGTGCTAGGGAGCTTGTTAGGGAGGCTATGAAGAGGAATTCATGCGATAATTTGACGGTTATTGTCATCTGTTTTTCTCCAGATCCTCCACCTCAGATTAGACAGTGATGTGTGATATTAGGCTGTATGCTTGGTTTTGCTTTGTAAATAACTTCGAAGAGTTCGTTATTTGTTTTTTTGTTCGTCGTTCTTTTTTTTACTAGACAGCCATTATTTACGGTACAGACCCTTCTTCTTTGTTATGTAAATATATTTTGTCACTCTTGCTGTGACTACCAACGCATGGACTAGAATCCATGTCAGAATTAACCTGCCCATTAATTTCACCCCCCAAAAACAAAAAGAAGAAAACAGAGTGGGAAAAGAATTAAATTACCATGTCAGAAGAAGAATCGTGTTTTTCTCATACAAGATGACTTCCCAGTTAATTTTACAGCTTGACAAGACGATTAAATGGCATATCTATTATAGAATGTCAAAACTGCATCCCCCACTTTGCCAAGTGAAGCAAGTTTATGAGCACTCTGTTCTCTGTCGTTTTGAAGAGATCTTATCGTGTTCTTCAGACAGGCTCAAGATTCCATTATCATTATTTCCTTCTTTCTTTTCCTTGTTTTCTTCACAGCTGAAACTCCAACCAGAAAAATCAGGTTCCGAGAAAAGAGAGGCCGGAGCAGCTTTATAGATTGCGAGAGGGACCTGTTTCACTCTTCGTCTCATCTACAGTATAGAAACAAGTATGTTTTGAGATTACCACATATAGAGATGACCACATATAGATATATCTATTATATTAGCTATCATGTGGAAAGATGCGGTGTATACGAGAAAATTACTACCTCCTCCCCAAATATGGTGGCGTATGAACCCGAACTGAAATCTTTGATATCGATTTCTGTTGTCTTGACTCTGACTGTCAAATCATTTTCAAGTGACAAAACAAACCTAGAAGCAAGTAATAAATCGGGAGTTATTAATGAAATGAAGAGGATAAAAAAGATGAAATAGAAAAGAAATACTAGCTATATAAAAAATTGTATGATGAACGTCTAACATACCTTGAAACAGGAGGGCAGTAGTGGTGACGGAGAGTATCAATTTCCCATAGTGAACTTCCTGTTCCAAGATTCCTCATCAGAAACAGTTTATATGTATCACAGTAAGTGTGGGAATGAAATTAGATTACTTCAAAAAGTTGGATGCAAACAAAGTACGACTTACTCATGGCCCTAGTCTTGATTGGATCAGTTTCCTCATTATTAAAATGATCGATGCCTGGTTTCTGATTTTGTAGTTTTGAATCATCTTTTGTAGTATCCTCAATATTTTCCTGCCCAAATATGACATATTTACTTATTACAGAATTTAAGAGAGGATTAACAACATAAATAATTCAAAGAAACTGAATTCAGATGTAAGATAGGAGAAATCGTGTTAATACCCGATGCACCAAACAGTTAATTGAGGGATGTCTCCGTAGAAGATTGTGAATTAGAGCTACAACAACCAAAGCTCCAGATGGAGGAACTATAAGCGATAGCCTACTCAGTTTCTTAGCAAAAGCAGCAGCCAAGTATGCAGGAAGAAGTGGTGACTTTAGGCAAGAATCAAGAAGCTGTGGAATATACATTTGTACACATTAAGGACCAATAGTTACATACATAAGTGCTAGATGCTACTTTAAGTTTCCACAACTCTGAAAGAGAATACATTATATACCTGAAAAAACCTTGCCCGATGTTTTGCCATAAAGATGGATGGCACCAATAGCGCATAAAGCTTTTCGTAAAAGTTGGGATATTCTAACCCATGTTGTGTCATAAGAATGAAGAGGCTGCTAAGAGCCATGACACTGACAACACCTCCAATATCATATGATCTTGTTAAAAAGTCACTGCATATTGACGAGTACTCGATTAGACATGGTCATATAGAAAATGAGAAACGGATCTATTTTTATAAAATTTTACCATAACATGATGGGATTAGACAAATATGGAATGACTGCCTGATGGAGACCACCAAGTACCTGAGCAGCAAAGGTCAATCAGGTTAGACAATAACAAAGCATTTCTTATACAAGTGTAATTCTGTGTTTAGGAGTATCGTGTATAACTCAGGGATCTCCAAATTTGAGAAGCATGATTCCAGTATGATAAGACACATTAATGGTGAAGATGTGAGGTTACCTCTTTGTACACATCAATTGGAAGTGGTAATCTAAGAAATGAAGTCCACGCTTTAGTAAATTTTAATTTCATCTTTTTATCAATCTTGGCTGGAGACACCTGAAAAGATTATCAGAAGAAAGAGCTGGATATCAATAATTCTCTAATACAAACAGAAAAGCAAGGTATATCTGAGAGTATATATTTTGCTTCTTACTCTTTGTTTATCCGCCTTAACCTGCTTATCTTCTGCCTTTACATTTTCAGAAAGCTTTTTTCCATCACCTTTGGATAAAAATCCTAACCAAAAGGAAGAAAGAATGGGAAAAAAAAATTAAAATAAAAATGGATTTCTTGTTAATTAAACAAGTGATGAAGAAAGAGTTATTCATCTCAATTTATGGAAAATCATAGCAAAAAGATAAGACTCCTGCAGATATAGTAGATAAAGGTTTAGAATTGGTAGTATAGTACAGTACATAAAGATATACTATAAAAAACCCATAACCCCATATTCCATAATAAAAAAGGAGTAAAAAACTTGTACAAGCGCAGAAAGTAGCTTAAAACAACCATTACCTAATTCACTCCACATTGAGCCATCAGACTTCTCATCTGACCTTTCCAGAGGAGGAATGCGTGATATTATATAATGCATCCTGTCAATAAATTCATCCTCATCTTTGGCATCCACACTCACATTTTTTCTGTCTGAAAAAAGTAACAATCAGTTAGCCTAACAAGTCATTTAAAAGCTGCATTTTTTTAAGTAGCAGGACAATAAAAAATACCAGTAAGATGTCCCGCCTCAAATGTCCTTGTAAACTGTTCCAGGCTGACGTAGGTAAAATAACTGTGCAAAAAATTAGTTTTGGGTACGTCCAAATTAGTTGACCAGGATGAATTGGGGAATTGAGATTAGTAACTTAACAATAAGATAGTTGTAATGGAAGAAATGCCACAAATTGTCATGAAGTAATTAAAATCGTGTAGAAGGAAGAAAATTGACATGAAGGAAGAAGGAACTAGATCATGTCGTTATACCAGACGTCAATGTACTTAAAATACTTTGATACAAGCAAGTCTATCAAGATGTCAACAGGCGTTGCAGAGTGAACCTACAAGTGAAATAAAGAATGAACAGATGAACACACTATTATCAAATGAATTGCAGTTCTAAGACAAGTTTCAGAAACATAAATGATAAAACTTACAATACTCTGTAACAGCTTGTGGTATATAGCAGAGTGAAATCTCCCCTTATTACCCTCCTTTACAAACTCCATAAGCGTATCCAAAACAACCTCCTAATTAAACAAACAACAAGCATAGCAATGCAGAATTAGGCTTGCACGAATCTAACTATGCAAAAATTCAAGGGGATAAAATGTTAAAACCCCCTTCTAAAGGTTGAGAAGGGAGAAAAAAACTAACCTTGAGAGTTTCGTCGGATTCCGAAGAGACAGCAATATCAATAAGCGAGACAACAAACTCGTCGAACTTGGAACGGAGCCAAGTCCGGTATATGAGCTCGGGATCGTCCTTGGAAGCATCAATGGCGACATGATTGGAAGCAGAAGACGGGAGATCAGAAATAACAGGGGTGAAGAAGGACTGGAGCGAAAGCAGCGATTCGAGAACATACTGAGGACGCGAGGTTGGAGAAACGAAGGTTAAGAGAAGAGGAAGATTGTTAACATGAGCTCGTGAAGAGAGCAGTTGATGACCTAGGGTTTTGAGCTCTGACAGCGTGTATTTCTCCTTTCGCTTTTGCTTCTTCGAGAGAACGGATGCCATTGTCATCGTCTCCCCTCGTTGGGAACACTAACTGGTATAGAACTTGCGGTATTTTAGGTTTTTCATTCAGGTACTAGTGGACTGTTTGGGTGCAAGGTGTAGGTACTCCTATCAGATTCAAGAAATTAACCCGGATTAGCAATTTTTTATTTTTAATTATTTTTTCCGATGAGTAAAGATGATAATAAGAAATTGAAGAAAAATAAAAATATATATATAATTTTTAAATTTTTATAATTATTATTAATTAAAATATTAAATTATATTATATTAAATTATATATACTAATTAATTGTTTTTTTCAAAATACTTTTTATTTTAAAATACATTTTAAAATTTTCAGGCAAAGAGACCTAATCTGAGTTTTCCACGTGTCCAATTCTAACTGGTTTATTCGATGACATGGTAAAAAGCTTTTATAAGAATTGCTCTGTAATCTGCTACAATAGCGTCCACTATATAACGATTTATTGCCATTCAGATTTCATAAACTGTCCAAAAATTTATAGTCTCCAAACAACACCGTTCAACGTAAACTGTCACGGCTATCTTCTTCTTCTTCTTCTTCTTCTTCCTCCTCCTCCTCTTTCCCTGTCATTTTTTCGGTTCTCACCTGTGCTCAATTATTTCCTCTTCGCACCACCTCAAGAAAAGCAGTAAAGCTCCCTGCAATTCTTTCATTCCTGCATTTCTGCATTTCTGCGTTCACGATCATGGGATTTGACAAGGAAGCTGGTTCATCTTCTCAGCAGCTGAAACCTCCGCCGGCGAGGGAAGACACGCCGCTTCTCGGAGGCGATCGGAAGCCACTATCGTCTCAATCCAAGACCTTTGCTAACGTATTTATCGCGATTGTAGGAGCTGGAGTTTTAGGTCTTCCTTACGCCTTTAAACGCACCGGATGGGCCATGAGTCTCCTCATGCTCTTCTCCGTCGCCGCACTTACCCAACATTGTATGATGCTCCTTGTCAAGACACGCCGGAAGCTCGAGTCGGTGAACGGATTTTCTAAGATCACTTCTTTCGGCGATTTAGGTTTCACTGTTTGCGGTCCGATTGGAAGATTTTTCGTAGATATTCTGATCATCCTTTCGCAAGCAGGATTCTGTGTAGGCTACTTGATTTTCATCGGAAATACTATGGGCAACCTCTTCAATCCGTCAAAAGTTCCTACAATATTGTTCTCTTCAAAGATTCTAGGAATTTCAGCTAAGAGCTTTTACATTTGGGGCTGTTTCCCTTTCCAATTAGGGCTCAATTCAATCAAAACCCTAACTCATTTAGCCCCCTTGAGCATCTTCGCCGACGTGGTCGATCTCGGAGCAATGGGGGTCGTATTGGTTCAAGATTTTTTCGTCTTCTTCAAGCAAAGACCACCCGTTGAAGCATTTGGTGGTCTTTCTGTCTTCTTCTATGGTCTTGGAGTAGCTGTCTACGCCTTTGAAGGAGTTGGTATGGTTCTGCCATTAGAATCAGAAACAAGGGATAAGGACAAATTTGGCAAAGTCTTAGCTTTAACCATGCTTTTCATTTCATTGCTATATGGAGGATTCGGTGCATTAGGCTACTTCGCTTATGGCCCAGAAACCAAAGATATGATCACATCTAACATGGGTCCTGGCTTGTTAAGCACTCTAGTTAAACTAGGTTTGTGTGTGAATCTGTTCTTCACAATGCCATTGATGATGAACCCTGTTTATGAGATTGTGGAGAGGAGGTTCTGGGGAGGAAGCTATTGCCTGTGGCTGAGATGGGTGCTGGTTTTAATGGTGAGTTTAGTGGCATTAACGGTGCCTAATTTTGCTGATTTCTTATCACTAGTGGGAAGTGCTGTTTGCTGTGCGTTGGGATTTGTGCTGCCTTCTTTGTTTCATTTGTTGGCGTTTAAGGAGGAGTTGGGGTGGAGAGGATGGTGTTTGGATGTCGGGATCTCGGTCTTGGGTGTTGTTCTTGGTGTTTGTGGGACTTGGAATGCATTATTGGCTATGTTCTTTGTAGAGGAGTGAAAACTAGCAAATAATATTTCTTATTACAACATTAAATGTGGTAGTTGTTTTTAGGCTAAATAATCAGACTTTGTGATTGGGTATTCACTATGAATCAATGATGATCATGGGAAAAAAATATGTTTCCCCTTTTGGCGATGGTTTTTTTAGCATATATGCCATTCTGGGAAAAAAAAAATAATCAGCTTATTTTGGTTTGTAAGGGATGGTTTTTACCTTTTTTTTTTTTTTAAGGCATATAACATACAATAAAGTATAAAATTCTTGTTTTAGAAATTTCTGTGCGTTGTCATTTTTGTTTGGACAGGTTGAAAGTTCCACGTGAATCATGCCATCCATCTATTATAGCTTCATTAGTCATTGTCAATATCAACATCCTCTTACATATGTACCTGAACTCCGCATTTGCGTGTCAAAGCTTCTTAGACAATTAAGAATAGATAAAGTAGTATTAAGAATGCAAATAAAATTTTTCATACCGAGATGAAGTAGATGTAGAAGAAATAAAAATGATATAAGAGAGAATTTCGAGGCAAAAAAGGGGGGGGGGGGGGGGAGAATGGGGATTCACAAGATGAATACAAAAATACAGGAGAACGCATCCAACAGCAGTAGCAAACCATAGAGCACACAGACAAACCACTCCCAAAAAACAGAATGGAGCTATGCATAAAACCATAGCAGAAAGAAGACTCAAATGCAGAGCACTAGTACAGATTATAACACTATAACAAAAGCCTACCTAGTTTTAAAATGCACTCCAATTATTCTCCGACCCGCTTCTTGGAGTTTGATTCGTGAGTGAAGAGTCCTTAAATGGTCCGGAAGTCCCAAAAGGATCAGAGTCGTCAAACGATGAGAATCCATGGCCAGTGTCAAAATCTTTATTGCTTCGCATTGAATCAAATCGAGCAAATGCTTCCCTCGGTGTTTCTCTAGAAGCAAAGAGTCCACCGTCGCTCATGTTAAAAGAATCGAACCTTGAGAAGCTGTCAAAAGTGTTTTCTGAACCTTGCTTGTTGAACCCACCCGGTGAGTTGCCTGTACTGAAAAGAGAGAGTGGGGTGCTAGGAACAGAGTCGTCAAAAAATGTGCTTTTCTTGGGGAACAAGCCACTACTGCCATGAGGTGAACCTGTCCTGATAGGATTTAGGCCGAGCTCCTCAGAACCGAAGAAATAATCGTCACTATTTCTCTCATGATCCAATTTCTACACAATTAAGTGATAGTTCATGAAGTGGTTGCATTAACATTTTTCACAAGCACACGAGAAATCAGAACAAGGTGCTTACCTTGGTGGTACTACTTGCGTTAAATCCCCATGCAGAGTCAACATCATCATTAGTGTCAAATGTTCCCCAATTTGGCTCATCAAAACTCTTGTCACCAGAAAATATAGACCCTCCGCCTCCATGCTCACTACACAAGTAACAAAGCATGATCAAATATTTTTTCACATGACAATATCCAATTGGGTGGTTTCCTCTAATACATTGAGCCAGTGGGTTCAAATGTTGAAAATAGTTAATCTGTAGAAGAGTACCTTTGGGTTTCTTTATCACGGGGAGAAGAATCAAAACCACTAGCCATTCCAAAGTTAGAACTGAATAAATCCTTAGGACTCCCCATTATACTACTAGCAGCAGGACTGTTTGGAGCACTTTTTATTCGACTTTCCATTCCACTACCTGCAATTGGACTGCTCGGAGCACTTTTTGCTGACCCATCTTCAGCCTTATTATTGTTTGCTGATCCATTTTCAGTAGCCGTGTCATCAACAGTATGAGGCTTCTCTCCCTTAACATCACCATTTGGAAAAGATGCAACTCTAGGGCTTTCAACTGTTTCCTTCCGAACTACTTTAGATTTCTCCTTTGGACGTGCCAAGATATTCTGCACGTCAAGAGTAAGCTCCTTGACAAGAGTGAATCCTGAAAAACAGCAAACATCGGAGTGAGATCCTTGCACACAAAAAAAAATGTATACCCTAATGGTGAATAAACTCTTTATGTCATGACGACATGGTCTCTCATCTGTCAGATATCCCATGTCATATTGATAAAAAAATGAACAAAGTCGTACCTTCTTCCTCAAACTTATCCCAGTCTTCATCCCAGTCAGCAGCTCCCTCTTGGATACCAGGCTGCCAACCTTTTTTTTTTTTTTTTTTGGTGTTCAGAGAGGAGAGGGAGAGAGAAAGGGACCGGGGGGGGGGGGGGGGTGGGGTGAGGGAAGAATGGAAAAAAGAGAACAAATTATTTAATAAAGAATCACTGCTGCAATAACGAATAATTGATATTAAAAAAAGCAAAAATCAGGAAAGCAGTACAAGAGAAAACGTGTGGGAAACTTACCGTAAGGAAGTTCTGTAACAGTTGTTGGTTTACAACGTAAACCATAGCTCTTGCAACGCTCATTGAGAGCTTTGACTAACTCATCAAGGTCTGACTGAATTCGATCAGCTCGCTCCTGAAAATTTTATTTACAAATGCACTTAGACAAGTTTCCCAAGAGTCTGCATTGGGCCTACAAAACTAAATTATACCTATTACCTGTAAAGTATCATCAGCACCACCATTTTCCATCTTCACAATTGCCTTATACAGCTCCATCTTCTTCTCCTGAGAGCAAAACACAAGATTATCCAACAGATCAAGAACAAAATTATGACAGCATTTTTTGAATCAATGAAACACAAGAATGCAATTGAATTCTCAGTTAATTTAGTTAATTTATCTATTTTTACAGGGAATAATAAATACCTGTAGGTCACGGAATGTTGCTTCTTCAAGTGTCAACCTGGAGGCTACATCTCCAAGTTGTTTGCATTTCTCTTCATATTTCTTGGCAAGAGACTCAGCCTAAATAAAAATGGAATATACTTGGAGTTTATTATGTTGTTTAGAAAATGAGAGACTAGGTGCAATGACATTGGAAAGCTACCTCACGCTTATCAGCAGATACCCTTTCTGTGATCTCATTAAGGCGATTGTCACATCTGCTCTTGTAAAGGACCTTGAGCATTAAAAGGAAAAGAAAGATGAAGTTTGTAAGCAACCAACAGTGAAGAGAAATATAAAGGAAGAAAAAGAATGAAAGAACTTTCAACACTTACAAGTTCCTGCATTTTAGTCTGGCAATACTCTATTTTCGCTCTAGAGTCTACAATTTCTTTCTCCAATTCTTCAACCTTCAGTGAACAAAATGAATTATGTCAAAGATGTAAGTGATAGATCAAACGTAAACTTAAAGATCGGAAAAAGTTTATTCCCTCGTAGAATATCATACTCCAATAAAATGCGGTGCTGTATTGATGGAAAAATGTTAAAATTAATTGTTTTAGGTTCGCTAATTAGAAGGATAAAAGCATAGAGGGGAAAAAGAAACAGAATAAGTACTTTTTTTGCAGCCTCTGTTGCTTCATGGAGTTTTGAGTTAAGTGAGTTCTGCTCCTCAGTACTGAGTTGATCTATAAGGTGTTTCTCCAGGACTGGCACTTTTGATTTCTGCTGAGTGGTCTGCAATCCATCATCAGTCTTAGGGGCACCCGGTGGCCTTGGAGGCCTAGCTGCTACATTTCCTGTATGCAGCGCAGGAGCCACGGGCACACCTCGCGGTTGTTGGAAACCTTAATTGTGAAAGATAGCAGAAGGTTACTTCTACATAATATATGGCAGGTAATATCAATAGTGATTCATTACAAGGAAAATACCAGTTGGAGGTCTCCAAGCAGCATTGTTATAGTTCATCACAGGTTGACCAGAGCTGGGTAATTCAAAGATTATGTTACTTGGGAGCACTGAGGGAAGAGGACGCCCTTCCCTATACCGCTCCATCAAATATAGTGCAACACAGAACTCCCTGACAGAAAGCATGCTATCATTATCTTGATCAGATAAGTCCCACACCTGCTTCAAAATCTCTGACAGATGTAAACAATGATATATAGGTGAGAATAATGTGACCAGAAAACCTACAACTTCCATCAAAATATATGTTTCACTAACACATCAAACTACATGTTTAGGCCTACTTTCAAGATTCACAGTAGAGAGGAAAGATATAAAATGGGAAATTAGAAACTATCTAAGAGCCAAGAAAAAAGAAAACCCACAGTTCTGTCCAACTAAATAAAAAAGTGTGTTACCTAATAACTCTACCACCAAAAATAGCAACCATAGAACTAAAGTGTAAAAGAAAAAAAAATAGTAATAATTGAAGTATACGAAGCATTGTTTATACACACCCATAGCAAAAGCTATACCTCTAGGTAATCTCCAACTCAGAAACAAGTTCCGTGCCTCTTCACCAGTTATTTTTCCATCTCTATCTTTGTCTACTTCTACAAACACTTTGGTATACTTCTGGACATCAGTCTGTGACATCTTCGGCCATGGCTGCTGGGACTGACTGGAAACAGGATGCTGCACTCCAGATGAAGTTGGTGGAGTCAAGACCTGTTGATTAGGCTTTAATAGTGACTGGGCATTCGGGAGCTGACCACCAACAGGTTGCACTGGGAAAGAACCCCGTGAAGAATCAGGCACCCCTGGCCCAATTGAAAGCTGCGTCGCAGAAGGTACAGAAACGATGCCTGGTGAGGCTGTTACATTCCGTGCAGAAACTGCACTTGAGGAAGAATCTAGTTTTGATGAAGATGGGGTTGCAGAGAATACATCTCCTCCAAAAAATGAATCAGAAGCAATCCCATTTCCAGTAATGCCCATAGGTTTAAATTCCTTAGCTGGTGGTCCAGATGTCTGTATCCCAGAAGCTGCCTGAGGACGAGAAGGTAGCAAAGCTGTGGGTCCTGATGTTGCCAGTCCAAATCCAACCAGATCTTGGGGAGGAGTAATTCCGAGGTTGGGTGTTTGAGGTGATCCAGATGGCTGCATCCCAGAAGCAGCCTGAGGTCGAGGAGGCATTATTGCCGTCGATACAGATGTTGTTGGTCCAAATCCAACCTGAGTTGTTGGGGGAGCAATTCCTGGACTTGGAGCTTGTGAGGACATTGTCTGAACACCGGCAACGTTGGCCCTCACCCAATCATTTGAGAAGCTTGGGTTAGATGGGGGATGCCCTGCTGTATTGCCTGCCCCAGAAAATCCCTGTGTGGCAAAACCTGGCATTGGACGTGCAGTAGTAGTAGACGTTGCTTGAGGAGGTCCTAATGATAGAATCTGTTGAGGAGGAGCCTGTTGGTGATTATTATTGAGATTTGGAGAAACTTGTGGTCCCCTCAAGCCAAGGCTCTGAGAGGATGTTGGAATACCACTGCTTGGAGGGGCAGGTGCTGCTGCAACAGAATTGAACTGAGATGGAGGGATGGCAGACATATTTATTTGCGGTGCTGGTATTTTAGCTGCGGCTGGACCATACAATGCAGCTTTTACAATTTGAGGGGTTAATTCTCGCTTACTTTGTGCCACAGTAATCAGTTTAAGTGCATTATAAAACTCAGCCCGGCCAAGGAAACCACTTTGCCTCTGGTCTGCAAGTGCCCATATCTGCAAGATAGAGCAACAGGCCAACAATAACAGCATTCCTAAACCCATTCTCACCATCTCAAGTGGTAACATTCATTAAGACACTTTTTGTCACCAGTTCAACCTACAACTTTACAATATTATGACTCTTTCCAAAAAAACAAATATGTATACATGATTTCCATCATAAGTTCCTTATACTTACCAAAAACTTCTAACACATAGACATGCGATCCAAAAACTCCTATACCTTACAATCACAAAACATGAAGCTATAAACCATAAATCCTTAGATAAAAATGATCTTCAGAGATATAAACTTCAGTTGCTTAATTATCCTGAACATCTATAAACTAGAAAATGATGTACCATAGATCTAGAAGCATGAGACCAAGGTTAGCTTTGGTACATCGGATAATGTAAAACATTCTGAGTGGATAAGCCTACAAGTTTAAGCTTTTAAGGCTACCAAGACAATTTTGAGCTCATAGGACTCCATGTCAGACAACTGGAAGTTAAGATACTTAAAAATTCTCCACTTACTATAGCAAGCCACTCCACTCATCTGATATCGTTTTTTCATTTCCGTACTTCTTTTTGACGTTCTAAACATCCTAAATCAATCTCATCTCACTAATTACCAAGAATAATATATCCTAATGGAAACACTACAATTGAATCATCAAAGATATCAGGCTAGCAAATAAACCCCGAAAAAACTGAATTCGAATCAACTAGATTCATAATTCAGCCAATTACACCCATTCACATCCGAATACTACTATGCACATCTAGATACACATATATAGAGAGAGAAAGAGAACAATCGAGCTAAGTACCTGAGCAAGGACCTGTTTCGTCAATCCCGAGCCTTGAAAGAACGCGACCGCTTCAGGACCACTAATACGGCCATCGCGATCTAAATCTGCTCGCCGGAAATACGCATCGAATAGATCCACATTAGGCGCTTGATTCTGCACCGACGCCATTACTACGGCTTCAAAAGCAGCCTGCGGCGGTGGTACTCGGGATCAGAGCACAAAACCGACCAAATCACAGTGCGCGCGCATGACAAGTAATTGTAGAGGGGAGAGCATCAGAACGAACCCTGTAGGATCGGGAGACAGAGCGAAAACTCAAAGCCCTATAAATCAAAGGGAAAGAACAGACTGATACGATGATAATGGTGATGACGATGATCTGTAATAATATCCTCCCTTTCTTCGATTGATTCAGAGAAGAAAACCCGATTGGGACTGTTGCTGTTAAAATGACACCTTTTTTTTTTTTTCCTCTTTTTAACGGCGATAAGACAAACTTCCCCCCTTTTTGTTGCTATTATTTCAAAACTACCATTAAATTTTACGACTTAAAAGTATAGTTTTGATTTCTTTTTTTTGTCACGTGATGAAATATAGTTGTATTTGAGTAACATGTACTGGGCCCAACCTTACAGAATCAATATAATGTGATTGGGCCTAACTTAGTGACTTACGGAAGCCTGCCCGGCCCAATCCATTGTGCAGTTTGATGAAAAGACTATGAATAGAAGGCTTAGTTCTATTTTTCTATTGATTCTACTTACTGCATTCATTACAAAGTTAATAAATAGAAGGCATAGTTCTTATGAGCCAACCAACTGAACTAGCAGAAGCTAAGATGCTTAGACAAGATTATGTTCACGCCATTAACACAAAGAAAAGCAACAAAAAAAAAAAAAAACAGCAATGAAAGCACTCTGTAAATAGAGAAAACAGGATGTGCAGAAATGCAGTAAACAGCACATGTAATTTGATAGCAGCATGGGCAAAAGGTTCAAAATGTAAAAGACACATTCTTCAATCTTCTCAGCAGCTCCAGCACGTTCTCAATATTGAATTAAACTTGCTTGAACTGACGATCACCCAAAGGGATTCAAATTATGCTTCAGACTTGCTGATGAAGTAACCAAGAATATGAAAATACTCTGCGACCAAATTGATGCGTAACTCCTTCAATAATGATCCGATCGACTCAAATCAATTGCCACAAGTTTTTTTGTTTTTTGTTTTTTTTTCAGTTCATCAAGCTGATAGAATCGGAGTCAACGCCATTGAAAACTGTCTTCAAGATTAAGTTGTAGAATGAGTTCTACTGATCCAACTTGGATGATTCCAAAGCCCACAAGTTTGTTTCGTTGATGTCCAACTACTATGTGCATTGAAATCAACGCACCTTGAATAGGAAATCCAAAAGTCAACTTTGAGTTGGAGTTGCTTGTGGATTGAAGAAGGAAAACAATCAAATTCCAACAGCCTCTTCCCTCTACCGGTTGTAGCATCAAGAAAGTGACTTGCTTCAGATTGCCGCTCGCTTTGTCGTCTGCAAAATTGCTTCACCTTAAATGAAACCTCTAGCAACCTGAGAATACGAAAGCTCGAGTAAAATGCGAGTAAAGCAATTGTTATGCGGAAAAGGCCTTTCCATATATTTTCATACCTTTAAGAGAATCCAAACTTTCAGAGAACTCGCACACGAGATGGTCGACCCGGAGAAGAAATTTCTGCCAGGATATTTGGTGTTTTCAGGTCCTAGTTTCTTATGCATTGTTGCCTTCATTATGAAGAGACATTATCATAGATGAGAAAAACTAATCAATAGGTGAAAGTAACATAGAAAATCAAAATTTGCTTCCATACTCACAAGCAATCGGCATATTCTTGCTCGATCTTTAAGAAAGAAGTCTCTATAGCTTCAACTCTACCAGTAGATGGGCCTGGCAACAAGTGCAGGGTTTAAGGATACTAAGACATAAGTGGCATTCAAGTAAACAAAGATATATCTTAGCAGAAGAGATATAAGTTATCAAGACAAGAAGTTCAGTTTGTGAAGTAGAACATGATGAAAGTAAAGTTATACATATATATCATCATGTGATATTTATGTCTTACCAGAGAGACAACTTTAAAATGAGATGCTGAATGGAGAAAGAGGAAGGAGCTATTTATTTATGTGTATTATAATCAGTTTGTTATTGAGAAATATATTATTTTGTCATTCATTCATTCTTCTTTCTATTTTACACACTCTCTACTTATTGATCACAAAATGGCGCCATTGCAAAGGTGGAGTTTATACAGAGAATAAACGGGAAGGATTATGATTGAGAATTAAGAGAGAACGAAGATGGGGATGGAGAAAGAAATACTAAGTACAACATGCACGTGTCAGCTCGTTGTCCCTACTCCCTACACGGCGGGACATTCACGGATTTCAACTACCATAGAGCCATGTATCAACATGCACCCCCAAAAACCCGCCACGTAGCCTTTCGACCTTCCGTATGTTCTCATCACTTGAGTTATTCGAAAGAAAGTATTTTTTTTTTCTTTTAAATCAATTTATAGTTTATAGTGATGATGGAATATTTTGGTTGATTTCTTCTTGCCATCTTCTTCTAATCACAGAAACTTACACCCCTTCAATCATGGAAGTTCCAGTCGGATTCATCCCTAAACTATGGAGCTTCATCTCTTTCCTCCCCTACTTCATCTTGCTCTTACTCCTTGGCCTCCTTAAAGGTATCCTCATTTTTGGGTGGTTTTTTTTTTGGGTAATACTAAAGTAAGCATATCCTATTGTAATGAATCTTTATAACAGCGGCAATTGTGGGTCCAATATCTCTGGTCATTATTGTGATTGGAAACTCTGGAGTCGTAATTGGCCTTTGGCCTGCACATTTCCTCTACAGTTACTACTGTATAGCAAAGTATGTATATATGTATAGTTTTTATCCAACTGTTTGATGAAATGCCCCTTTTGATCTTCCACTACTACGATCCCTTTTTTAACTGTCATTAATTTCCAGAACCAAGAGGCTCGGTCTGGTTCTTAAGACATTAGTGCTGGTTTTGTTTCCTGTTCCTATAATCCTGTGGCCAATCTTCAGCATCGTCGGAAGCTTATTGGTTGGGATCGGATATGGGTTCTTCTCTCCTTTACTTGCAACATTTGAAGCTGTTGGAGAGAGTGTTACTGACAAATTCTATCACTGCTTTCTTGTGAGAACCCCTCTCTCTCTCTTTCTCTCTTGGCTCTGTTTATTACCTTATTTGCCTTTGTTTAGCTAGGGTCTGTTCTTTTTTAGATTGGAAGTTTGCTATTTTATAACAAATGTAGGATGGAATTTGGTCCACCATTAATGGAAGCTGCACAATCGTGAGGGATTTCACAGACTTCTGCTTCCATTCTTACTTCTCTTACATGGATGAATTGAGTGAGTTGATATCGCCAGACGAAAAGCCAATGGATATAAAGTAATGCTCACCTTCACCCCTTATTTCTTTCCTTGTCACTTTTCTCCCCTGTAATAAGCAAGTCAATCACAAAAGACTCTTTTCATTTTCAGGGTATCAAAACTTCCGAGTTCTTTGTTGGTCTGCCTGATCGGAGTTCCTATAGACGTGCTTTTCATCACACTAGTTGCTCTCTGGAAGAGTCCGTATATGCTTTTCCGAGGATGGAAAAGACTATTCGAAGATTTGATTGGACGAGAAGGACCGTTTTTGGAAACAGTATGTGTTCCATTTGCTGGCCTTACCATCATCTTATGGCCTTTAGCTGTTGTGGGAGCCGTCGTTAGCTCCATCTTCTCGGGATTTTTTCTTGGGCTTTATGGCGGAGTCATTGTTCATCAGGCACACTCAAACTAGCCTTTTTCTGAAATACCATTCTTTCAGATATATATATATATATATATTTTGGTGGAATGTTAACTCTTGATTTAACACTCACAGGAGGATTCACTTCGAATGGGGATTGCCTTCATAGTATCTGCTGTTTCATTGTTTGATGAATATGTTAATGATTTGCTCTACTTGAAGGAGGGATCTTGCCTTCCCAGGTAATACTCTATTATGGTGTTTTATGGATATAATGGTAAACAGTCAGATGCATATTCTTGTGTATCTGTACGTTATTTACAGAGGTTGACTATTTTTTCCCTTGTGACAGCCAGGCCGAAATACCGTAAGAACATGTGCTCGAGCACTGAGAAAAGCAACAATGAGCTTCCAATAAGGAGAGAAGGATCTTTGAATTCGAAACTTGTATCCGAACGATCTAGAACATTGAAATGGGTAATTCAGAAATATAAGCCAATGCAGGTGAAACTTTCAACAATTTCCAACCCTTATCCTCTAGCTGCACAAAGTTTTAATGATCTTTTTTTTTTTCTTTTTCTTTTATGGGACAGGTATGGGATTGGCTCTTTAAGTCATGTGAGGTCAATGGCAGAATACTTCTCCGTGATGGCCTTATAACCATCAAGGACATTGAAGAGTACATTTTGAAGGGCGACTGTAAAAAACTTGTAATCAAGTTACCGACATGGTCTATATTACAGTGTCTACTTGCTTCAGCTAGGAACGGCTCTTCCGGATTGGTTATTTGTACGTCTACTTATCTGACAATTTTTTTTTTATGTTCAAATATTAAATTGGTTAGTGTTTTATTCGTCATGAGCGTGATCTGAATTCTACTAGCTGATGATGTGGAGCTAACAAGGACAAACGGGCCAAGAGATCGGGTTTTTGAATGGTTTGTTGGACCGCTATTGATCATAAAGGAGCAAATAAGGAGACTTGAGCTACTTGAAGACAAAGAAATCTGCCTGAAAAAGTTGGTTATGGAATGCAAAAATGATAAACCAGAAGAATGGGACGAGATCGGATTCACGTCTACCGACACTGTTCAAAGAGCTCAGCTGCAAGCCGTTATTAGAAGGTACAAAAATTTATTAGTTCGAAATCTAAAATGGATTTCCGTTGTATGATATATTACATATTTCAGTTTTATTTGGTTTAGGCTGCAGGGTATTGTTGCTTCAATGTCTCGAATACCGACTTTCCGACGTCGGTTTACAGAACTGGTTAAGGTACTGTATCTAGAGGCGATTCAAACCGGCATTTCAGCTAATCATATTGGAGGAATTATAATATCAAGAGGCAGCGGAAAGAAGAACAAAAAAGATCAAGACGCTGAAACTGCTAACAAGGTAGGGCAGAGGGTTAATGACATCGCCAGTGTAGTTTAGTGTGGAATAGTTTTCTTTGTAAGGGTAAAAGAGAGTAAGTTGTCTTAGATAAAACTGAATCCTCATCATCCAGAATGTACCAGCTCTACTTTCCCATTCAAAGCTGCTATATTTTGTCATATTAAGTCAAACTAATATGTTCTGTTTCTAAAATGTTAAAAATTGAAACCACTAAAGTGAGTAAAAAAAAAACAGCATGTCAAATTTGGCATAAGGGAAAAGAATTGACAGTAAGATGCAATGGCAGGCAACCTTTATATAGTAAAAAAAAAAAATAGCTGTAAAAATGAAGCTGTGAAATTTTCAATTCTATGGTTTCACCCACTTCTCGGCTTAACAGTCTTTTAACATACGAATTTTCTTAACCCCATTACACAAAAACTAACTCAACTTTCTCCCTTACTTTCCTCCAAATCTTCCCATGAAAAAGTAACAATTTTCTGGGAGAAAAAACCATCCTCTCATGTATTCCCCGTTACATGCACACTTCCATACATTACCAATATCAGCACCCCCTCCATCTCTAAACCTTGATACCTACATGCTATTTTCTCTACTGCCCTCTTTCCATACACACCCTAATAATGTTGGCCCGTCGTCGTTCCTTCAAGCCCTCCTTATTGAAAGATCCGCCCCCAGTAGCTGAGAAATTTACGGAAGATCCGGTGACGCAGAAGACGGCAAACAGCACCGTAACATGTGTCTACCAAGCCAATATTGCAGACTACTGGCGAAATGTATCGCTCTTATGGACTAAAAATATAATTAACCATTCTCTTTGTATCACAATTCATGGCCTAGCTGGCTCATTTCATACCAATTGCAAAATAGACGTCAAGCCGTGGAGTTTTTGGAGCAAAAAAGGGTCCAAATCGGTCGAGGTAGATGGGAATCGGGTTGAAGTGTATTGGGATTTTCGGGCAACAAAATTCTCGGGCAGCCCGGAACCACGTTCGGATTACTACGTCGCTCTAGTTTGCAACGAAGAGATTGTCTTGTTACTAGGGGATTATAAGAAAAAGGCATACAAGAAA
The DNA here is from genome assembly GCA_027186245.1 of Coriaria nepalensis. Classification (NCBI taxonomy): domain Eukaryota; kingdom Viridiplantae; phylum Streptophyta; class Magnoliopsida; order Cucurbitales; family Coriariaceae; genus Coriaria; species Coriaria nepalensis. The sequence goes on from CP114492.1 coordinate 9,878,686, forward strand.
ATGAAATGTAGACCGGCTTTAGTAGAAGCTGCCTTGCTCTACAAGAAAGAAAATGTGTTCGCTACTAAATCCTTCACCACTCGGGGGAAGCTCGACGACAGAGGGAAAGAATGCGACATCATCGTGTGGAGCTCGACATCCTCCGGGCGGGATCCGGAAATGTGGATAAGCATAGATGGGATTGTGGTGGTTCAAGTAAACAATTTGGAGTGGAAGTTTAGAGGGAATCAAACGGTTTATGTGAATGAGCAACCGGTACAAGTGTTTTGGGATGTCTACGATTGGTTGTTTGGTAGCCCTGGTGTGGGCCATGGGCTTTTCATATTCAAAACTGGAGGCCCAGATTGTGAGAGTGACAGAGATGGGAGTAACTACGATTGTGGTGAGAGTGATAGTTGCAGTGACTACTCTTCAGCCAGGAGTAACTCTAAAGCACTCGAATCCTGGCTTTTTCTTTATGCTTGGAAGATTGAGTGATGGTTTTTCTTTTATTACAATGTATACATTAATAATAATAATAATACCAGACATGTATAAAAATACATGTTCATATACGTGAAAGGGTGGTCTGGATCAAATTTAGTCCCTTAATAATAATGTCATATTATTTATATTTATTTCAAATAATATATCGTATTTAAAATTACAGGACCAACCTTACTTAATACACGTAAATTATCTTTTATCAATGTGTATGTGAAATATTTTTTCACACGGAAACGACGTGTCGTTTATTTATGATGTATCGTCGGATTAGTGAATAATTGCAATTTAATGATTAAACCATTTTTCATATCGGTTAAAAGTATCTTCAGCCAAACACGCCCTTATGTAAGCCAGGCTGAGATTCCGATTAAGCAATTCGAAAGCAAAAGACGGAGAGAACAGAAAAAAACTGAAGAGAAGAGTTCGGCTGAAAGGATGAAGGTGGCGCCAAAGTTAGTCTTCCTGTTGAGAGACTTGGACGGCTTCGCCTCCGCCATTGCGGAAGCGCTCCGCCCTAACCCTCCCTCCTCCGTTAGAACTCTGTTAAGTTTCTCTCTCTCTCCCTCCCCCGCTCTCTTACCTAATCATTTCGAAGCTCCTATGTTCTATAGAATTAACGGATAGGCTGCTTTGGATTGTATCAGAGAGGAGTCATTTGAGCTTTCATTGGAGCGTTACGGAATCAAGGACCATAAGGCTACTGGAAGCATACTTCATTACGTTGATGATAGAGGTGTTTTTCAGGTAAATGCCTAACTTCCATTTTCAATTCCTGAAGAACGCTTGACATTTCTCCTTTGGCTTGATTATCTCGTGAATTTGCGCTTGTCAGAGTTTAGGCTGAAACAGTGTCAGGCATTGGTTTGGTTTAAAATGTAAGAGAGTATAGAATATATATTAGGTTTTGAACTTTGCAAAGGTTGACTGATTTCTGTAAATTGGGGTTAGCTTTGACATAGATGTGATTTAATTCACCAATACTTTGCTGATTTTGCTAAGTGGAACATATTCTTTGCAAATAGTGTTTTTGATGGATCATATTCCTTGCAATTAGATTTATTCCATGAATGATCTCTGTCCGGTTTCTCCAATTCTAGCACTTTACAGAGGGTCTCTTTTCACAAAGTTAGTTTTCCTTTAATTTCAGGTATCAGTGTTGCTTCTGAGTAATTACGAACCTCCAATTTTGGCATGTGCTTTGAATGAAGTTCTTGCACAAATAGCAGGAGAAGATTCACCCTCTTCCTTGGTGCCCACAATCGTGGCTCCATTTGTTGTTTCAGCCTCGAAGCTAAAGTTGGAAAGAAAATCTGTAAACAAAAATGATATGCAATTATCTCTCTATGGGATTGGGAGCGGTCCAAAAGCGGACATAACTCACCTTTTGCTGGATAGAACCCAGAGACTGCCTTCATCATTGCAGATTCATCATGAGCCTTTAGCCTGTTTTCTTCACTTGGTTCGTGTATTGAACTTGTCAACTTTTGTGGTTGTTGCACATTCAAATCGGAGTCTTTCTGATAAAGCTGGAGGAGAAGAGCTTCAGGTAATTTCCTTCTTTATTGGCTCCTGAAAGCTATTAGAACTTAGAAAGATAGTTTGCTTTTCTACTTTCCTGTCAAATAATACGAATCATAGACGCTTCATTACACGCATTCCTTCTAACTTCACGTGGTTTATTATCCAGGCTCTTCACGATATAGGTGAGCTTGTAGCAAGCTCCTTGTGCCTGCACTTTTCAGGAGGGGATATTGTCTGGAAACCATCGGTCATATCAAAAGATAGCAAGGAGCCATGGCGAGCGTTATATGGCTGAAAACTCTGACAGTTGAACAAGATGTTGTGTCAGAGTTAGAGGTGTGTGAATGTTAAGGCACATTGTGTTGCAGTTTGGATTTTCCTGGTTTTAATGTGGTTCTCTCCTACATATGATCCTTCATCATCACCCGGAAGGAAACTTAACATTAAACAAAGAATGCATCTTTTGAGGCCCCGAGCTCTAATATGCTGTAATGACTGGTTCGTTATCGACAATTTAAATGTCGGATTATCTCTATCGGGTTCCCCGTTGTTTGTTGGATGTTGTAACTTAACTGTCCAGGTTGCCATCTCCTTTTACTGATCTGGGATGAAATAGTAAAAGATATGTATTTTGTAGAATCGCAATCCTTTTTTATCACTTGTGATCTATTCTGTTCATGTAAGAAAGTAAACGAGTAAATTGGAACGAAATTAAAATGTTATGAAATAAAATAAATAAAATAAATAGAAAAATAAAATAATAAATAAAAAACCTTTTTTCCTTGCAGTCTTTCCATTTTCCCGGTTTTTCCTTCAGGAAAGTGGAAGCTGAATTTATTTGAAACTACTCTTGGAATATAGTTTCCCGCACGAACTTGGTGTTCCCACTTGGACTGTGTTTGAATTAGAAACCCTAACTCCCATCCTTCATCTCTAACGATCTCGAGATCTAATTCACTGCCCAGTGATCCTTCCAACTCCGATGGCTTCCAAGGAGCCTGAAGAGCCCTCCAACACGGTGACTGAAGAAGAAACGATAGCCTTCAGGAAGAAGCGGGCTCGTCGAGTGAGCTTCGCCGATGTGGAGATAACCTCCGTCCACATTTTCAACAGGGACGAAGAATACGACACCCCTCCCGATCCCCAGCCTAGCTCCGTCATTGCTCCTGACAATGAGGTTTTAGGGCTTTTCAGAGACTTAGTTGACAGTGATGATTCCAGAGAATCCTCGCCTAATTTGGACGACGATGGAGAAGTTGTCGAACCTAGGAAGACGTTTTTGAGGCCGCTTGGGTCACCTTCTCCGATGAGTAGCATTGCTGGCTCTGCAACTTCCAACGACGGCAAGTTGCTTTATGCTTTTTTTCCCCCCTGAATTTAGTTCCTGATTTTTACTCGCTTTTTTTGGCTTGGCTTTGTATTTTGTTTTACTGTACTTTCTGACTATGCATTTATTCTGGAGCTGTTTCTGATTTATCATCTATGGATCAAAACTATGGTTTCCTTCCGTCTTTGAGTTTTAATATTCTGAGCAGAAAAGAGTGAAAATGCTTTGTTTTACTTGGCAGAAGACAATTTCTTTGGCCCCGTCTCAGCTAGTTTCATTAGGCCAGGACAATTATCTGATTCTGCTGCTTCTGATGACAATCATGATGTTACAATGGATTCCACTGCATTTTCAATGCATTTCCGTAGTCTTGCCAGGTCAGACTCAGGAGGGGAAATGAAGACTCCAACAGCTTTTCGTCTTGCCTTTGAGGACAAGACACCCACTGCAGATACAACACCTAGTAATCCGGACAGTCTCATGGTGCTAACTAATACTAAGAAGCAAATATCCCAGCGTTTGGAGCCTGGTTCTATTGTTTGTGACAGTAAGGATTCAAATGATATGAGCATTGTGGGAGAAAACCCACGTAGATATGATTATGGGATACTTTCTCCTACCTTAGATGCACTTTTGAATGAAGGCGGTAACGATCTCTATGCTGTCTCTTTTTCTGAAAATACCTCAATGGGTAACAATGCTTCTGCAACTGACCAGATTGGATGTGACCACCTCGATGAAAATGTTGATAAAGATGCGGAAATGGAAAATGTTAGTATTTCCTAATAGCTGCTGATTTTATTGGACATTCATGTAGTAAATTTGACATTGCTTTAATTTGCTCACTTCATCAGCCTTGTTTTATCTGGAACACTGTTGAGCATTCATTGCCTCCAGTTGTTACTGTTAAATGCTTTGCCATTATCCCTGTTCTGATGCTATCCCCTTCTTTCCATTTCTGGAGAGGTAAGATTCTTGGTAATATGTGTTTTCTATTGTTTCACTTTGTAGGGAAGCAAAGATACTGACAATGGAGGTTTGGATAAGCCAGAAATTGAAGGTGAAGCAACTGTTACTAATAGCAGAACACCAGCTGATGTGAATGGTAAAGTTCTCCCTTTAGATGTCTTTGAACATGAAAATTTGAATGATAGCCAGGCAAAGGAGAATCTTTCTAGAGACAGAATAAACAAGTATCACATTGATCAAAACTCTAATCCACAATATGAGTCTCCGTTGAAAAGGTCCACATTGGCACTATCTGCTGAACGACACACTCCTTTTCAGTCTAGACTTGTAGGACCTATGAGTCTTGACTCAAAGCAGAGATATTATGCTGTTAGTAAGGAAAGCAATAAGTATGATGATGGCATGTCTTCCATTCAGAAAGACATTTCCAAGTTCAGTATCCCTGCTCCTTCTCCATGCGCTTCTAGTATAAAAGAAGGATCTAACAAGCTAAGACGCAGATTATCGAGCTACCCTTCTATGACTAATGCAAACAATGTTTTACCCGAGAGTGGAAGCTCTCAGCAAATCAAGAGCCTAGATATTCCTGCAGCTCACTTTGGAGGATGGTTGTTTACTAATGATCTTAAGAATAGAGAAGATGGAAGTTCAACCACATTTGAAACCCAGGGAATTCAGACACCACAACATAGTAACTTGAGTCAAAATGAAAAGACCAGTGGCCCTGTAAATGTTGGAGATTCTCCACTTGTCGTGCCCCTGATTAGTTTTTCTAAAGAAAAACCTCCTAGGTCTTTCATGGAAGCAGATTCACCCACTCAGGTCACTCTCTCAGTAAAAAGAAAGGCAAAGTCAGATTTCTTGATGTCAGAAAATCCAATTGAAGGGAGATCAGTTACTATTGGGATTGATATCTTGTCGGTGGATGGAGGAGTTGGTAGTTGTAATGATGGTCAACTAGCATCCTCACCTGTTAAATGTCTAAACAACAGGCTAGTAGCATCCACTAGGAGTCCAGTCAGCCTATTTGGCGAAATGAAGCAGAGGGATCCGAATGGTGAATCCTCTAGCACCGTTTCAGGGCAAGATGGAGATGCAACTGGTCCTACAGGTATAGCCATTTTAATTTTGACTACTAAGGCTGACAGACTAACTCTCCCCAAAACTAAGCCTGCAAAGTCTTTTCTTTTGTAGAAAAGGTGGACAAAGGAGAAACTTGCCTTCCATATCAACAAAATAAACTTGGAATCTCTACAAGTTTCCAAACATCTTCAAAGGATAGGGACATTCTTAATTTTCAGTTTGGAAGCCCACATAAGAGCTTGAAGGTTGGCGCGGAGTCACCACAAATTATATCTATTGCTCGTAGAAGAGTTGATATGTCCTGTCAGAAGGTTCTAATAATTCCATGCTCATATTTGTCTTGGATATAAAATTTTGAGGCTCTGGGTGAAGTTGCACTTTAAATTTCACTTGGAAATGTCAATCTCTTGGTTTGATGTTGGATTATAGCTTCATAGCAGCAGGATTAGTTAATAGGGGTCTTTTTTTTTTCCTTTACTTTGAATTGCATATATTATCGATCTATATTCTGAAGCTTGCATAATTTAACACTGAGTTTTGTTTAATCCAATTCAGAGCCCCTCCAAAGCAATTCAGAGTCTCACATGGAAAGAACCAACTCAAAGCCCATCCGAGGGAGAGGTGATTCAGAGCCTCACTAGAAAAGAGTCAACCCAGAGCCCCTTGGGTAAAATTCCAACTGAGATTTTCATGTCGAAGGAGTCAACTCAAAGCCCGTCAAAGAAAGAGGTAGTTAAGAGTCTCACAAGGAAAGAGTCAACTCAGACTCCCTCCAAGAGAGAGGCAGTTCAGAGTCTCACAAGGAAAGAGTCAACTGAGAGCCCCTCCAAGATAGAGGTGGTTCCGAGTCTCAGAAGGAAAGAGTCAACTCAGAGCCCCTTTGGCAAAAGTCCAACAGGGGTTTCCATGTCAATGGAGTCAACTCGAAGTCTCTCCAACAAAGAGCCAACTCAGGGACCAGCTAGGGAGGAGTCAATTGATAACTGCAGTAACAGGGAACTTTTTGATGTGTCGCAAGATGACATGATGAGGTGCTATATGGAGAGAAGCCAACTACCCTCAAAGTCCAAGTTGAGTGAATATGGTAATGATAACTCTCATCAAGACCACCAGACAACACAGAGCTCTGTACTAGATTTTGGGAATCTTTCTGGAAGAAAAAGAAAAAATATTGGTATAGGTCCTCCTGATAGAGACTATGAAGATAAAATAGAAAGGAGTTCAAAAGCTTGTAAAAGTGGAAGTTCTAGTTCAGATTTTGTATTGGAACAGGCAAATCGAGGAAATAATGAGCTGATGGAGATTGCTGGTGATACTGATAAAACATGGAAGCATTGGACTGATGTACGTTCAATAGTACCTCTTTGGTTAAGTTATTTCTCTTTTTAACCGTAGTTTTGTTTTGATTTGCTGTTAATCTTGCAGGTGGCTATAAAATTTTCAGCAGACACAGTGGATATGCTTCCGCAAGTGGTTAATGAGCTAAGTTTAAGACAGGTTTGTTTTCCTTGCCTTCACCTTTTGTGTGTGAAAAAACTAGTTGGAATTTGACCTTGGTCATCATTTATTTTTCTCAGATATACCGTCTTTTGATTATTGTGCAGATTGACCAGCTAGAAGATATTTTGGTTCACCTTTCAAGTATTAAAAAATATGTGGTGCTTTCATCAGAGATCCATTCTCAGGTGTGCTAAATATATAAATGACCTCATAATAGGGTCCTATATAGCTTCTCAACACTTCTTATTGAAAATTCATAGCAAATAGAGACTTGGTAATCCTGATTTTGTGCTGCCATTTGCAGAAAACAGCAGAACACTTTAGTTTAAGACATAAAAGGTATTTTTAACTTAGTTCTCCTCCTGCTATCAAGGTTGAATGACATTTCATACTTGATATTTACTTGTTTGGCATAACGGGCACTGACTTAGATGAGTTGATGTTATTATAGAGTAGTGGAAGCAAGATTATTAATGTGCAAACTAGTCTATGAGAAAGCAAGACTGCAGCTACTGCGAGTGAAACAGAAGGGGTATCTGGTAAACTTTTTAACTGTTCAATTTCCCTTGGATATGCGTACCATTCTTCACCTGCTTCTTACACATTCATGCAGAAGAGAAAGGAACTCTTGAGCTCTCAAATTCAGGACTTCCAAATGTTGAAATCGCATTACTTCCGTCTCTGTGAATCTGTTCGGAGACACACTCAAGCTGGTGATAGCAACTCTCAGTCAAGTTCAGTTGTTTCCGAGGTCAAAGAGGTTTACATACCAGTTAGGCAGTTATAAAATATTTGATGTCCTTGACCTTGTTAACACTACCTTAGCTTCATTTTTTCCCCTTTTCTATTTTCCACCATGGCATAGATATGCACTGTTTCATGAAACACACACACACATACAAAAATACCACAATGTTAAGAAACTCCATCTCCAGTTTCACATGACTTGTAGCCCCTTTTTAGAGAAGTAGTTACTATTGTTCCCAATTATAATTGTTTATTCTGCGCAGGAATCTAATGACAGAGTGATTACACTGAGGAAGAAGTTTGAATCTCTAGATAGCAAAATAAAGAGATTAAGCCAAAGTTTTTCAACTTCCTGCAAGTTGAAAGAAGTATCAAGCTCTACTGAGATCGTTGCATTTGTTCGTGGTCATCTCAAGAAGAGACAACATTGCAGGGTTCTACGCCAAGACTTGCAGGTCTTCTACTCTTGCCCCATTCGTAATTGCCTAAATGTAAACTTATCATTCCTTTGAAAACGAAATTTTGTTTGTTTTGTCAGCTGTGGGAAATTGATGATTTTGAGAGGACCAATGACCATTACAGCATTCTTCTCAACTATCAGGGCTACATCAGCCAGAGGTATGTTTTCTAGAATTGTTTCGTATTGATCTCTCTGGTTTTCCATAGAATTCATCTATATGATGACGTGTGCTTGACCATCCATAATTAACTTTTTATTTGTCTTTTGGTATATTGGTGATATACAGGTACACAATTAAAGCTGGTCGTGTATTAAGTATAATTGTCTCGAACAAATTTGATGATATTACCATATCAAAAGTAAGAAGCAAAGTTTATTGTTTCAATGACTTTTCTCCTCCTTATCATTTTTAATTAAGTTTACATGTTTTTCTTGTTTACTAGAACTTTCCGCACATGAATGTCAAGATTGCTTTTTCATTTGTCTTTGATGTTCAAACCACTAAGAAGTGTGTTGGTTCAAGATATCTCTCGCAAGAAACTCAAGTAAGTTACTTCCTCTCCTTACTTTACTTGTTGTCTCTCTTTGCATACTTTTTGGATTTCTGTGACTGTCCATTTTGTCCACTTTCTTTTCCATGTAAAATGTTTTGATGCTGAAAGATGGGTAGATCTATGTAATTTTTTATTTGGTAAACTGTAAAGACTTTTATTTAAACAACAAGCTGGCATCTTGTAAAACCAGACGTCTCCTTTCTAATATTTACTTCCTGTTATGGTTTCAAGGTCCTGGTGAATTATGTATTGCCATTCCTTCTTTTTTTTTTCTGTGGGTTCACCCTGTAGGCTCTAATTATGCAGATAATTAGTTCTCTTCTACACAATCTTCTGGACGTGATTGAGGAAGTACAGTTAGCGAAGATAGAGATTGGAAATCTCATGCAGACAAGTTTTCACTCTCCATCAGGTCACAACTAATCCAACACTCCATAGATCTTATTATATATTCTGCTTAGCCATTTCTCCTTTCCCAAGGCTTGGGTATCATGCTTTTAGAGTGCAAAAACATGAAATCCAAGTTTGACGGCTTTAGGTTTGTTTTTGCTTCTTAAAGAATTACTGGGGCCAGAGATGCAACTTGGGCTATCATTAATTGCCTCTTATAATAGCTATAGGATGGTGATGCTGACCATATAGTGGCATCAAATTGATAGAGATTGAGCATGTGGGGTTTTCCAATAACTGTGCTTGGAAAAGACTGGACTTTAAGGGGTGGCACCAATTTGATAGAGAACGAGCATGGAGTTTCTTGATTTTGTGGGTAGAAAATTGGAAGTAGGTTCGAAATGGACTTGAAAGGAATGATTTTCTTGCTGTTAAACCTGGGATAACTTGAAGCTTGGACCCACACAATTTCTGTAGATTAAAACCATTACCAGTATTTTGTAGGTTCCCCATAATTGTATTTTTAATCCGAACTCTCCTGAGTCTAATTCAGCCTATATATATATATATATTTTTTTTTTTTCTTGAGAACTTTAACAGTAGTTAATATGTTGAATATGCAGATGAGCAACTTTATCTGCAACTGAATTTCATTGAATTTCAAACTAGTAGGAAATTGACAATGACACTTGATGTCTCAGATTTAAATCGGTGAGGCCCTCTCTGAATTCATTTCATCATTGATAGCTTGCCTGCACCCTGTTATGCTTGTTTGGCTATATTTTTTTAACACTTATTAAGCACTTTCACTTGGGTTCTTCAACAGTGGAGTTTACCCCTCTGAGATTCTTCCGCTCAAGATAGAAGTTTCTAATTCTCAGAGGCAGTCTTCCCTTGTAACCGACATAACAACGGCTGCTCAGAGCCTGAGAGCTGGGTATTCCTGGATTTTAAGGTTATGTAAATGTGTTTCCCAGGTCTTACAAGCCTGAGGCAGATAATCAAACATTCGAAAGGCTTAATGTAGTTGGGTAAGCCTGAGATCAAATTTTCTACTGCTCTGTTTTTAATCTGAAAATTGAAGCATGTTCTGTTTGGATCATCTTACAATCAAAATTCATCTTCTTTTATCATTTAAACCCACATTTATGATCAATGTGGGTACTCATAATCATAAATATGCTTAGATTCGTCACATTCCATTTTTTATTTAAACAGGGAAGGAACAGGAATGCAATCTTTCTTTGCCCGTATTGTATGAGCATTCAGCTCATCTGCCATGTGTTTACGTTTGGTGTAGTCAGAGGGGGATTGCTTTTTGTTCCAGAAAAAGGATAAAAAGCTCACCAAAACAAATTCGGTTAATACTTACAAAATGTGACCTTCACATGTTTCTAGGTTTTTCCTTACTGTCAAGCACTGATTTGCTACACACGTCTCTTCTCCTTATCAGAGCTGTCAATTCCTGCCAAAAATCAGGTAAGTTGACTACAAATCAAAATGGCCAAAAAAATATCTTTTTCTGAAAAAGACTATAACTCTGGTATTGTGACCAAAAGCTGCTGTAATAAATTCAGTGGTACGATCACAAACAAAAGTAATTAAAGATGAGAGGGGGGGGGGTTATTTTTTATTTTAATTTTTCTTTAATTCTCTAAACTTATATGTCGGACGAGTTTTAAGCCAAGAGGGACGAAATGTTTGATCTGTCGGTAATAAGAGATGAAAAGACTTCAAAGCCCTCGCAGGAACAGTGGATCTTTTTCTTCAGTCAACATCTGTCTGTTTGCAATTTTAGCCCATTGTTGTTATTATAACAAATAAAAGCCAGACAGGTGAAAGTGGTCCAAGGATTTGGAAATGTCACGTGTCATCATTACATATGTGTCGGTCAATTATTGGATGGGAGGCCCAAGTGGGTATATTACAACTAAATATCTTCTCCATGTGCAGTAATTTAAGGATTGAGAGGAGAAAAAAACTAAAAAAATTGCACTTTTCTGTGATGGGTGGGGTTGAATCTTTCACATGTCTTATCTTTTGCATAACAAGTGGGTTTTTATTTTTTGTGTAAGATTGATTACGTGTAAGTGCCTTCTTTTTCTATGCAAATTCAAATGGGGTTTTTTTTGGCCAATATAATAATTCAAATGGGTTTTTTGAGCACCTTTCTATTTCATCTAATTTTGTAGTTCTCTCTCTCCTTCATGAAAACAAGCCTAATTATTTGCTTTATGTTTCTTTTTTTTTTTTTGTGTGTGTGCCCTGGAGGGGAGATCCCTATCAAAACCAAATCCCTTTTTTCTTATGATTTGTTCTGGAACTACCATTCTTTCTTTCAAGCCTTTGTAAAGCTGTCCTTTTAAGTGATTTGCTTAACTTCTAAACAGAAACAGAGTATAACCCAATTGCTTAGTAATCAAATAAGGTTTTATATTAAGAAAAATAAAAAAAATAAAAAAGTAGTCTTGTCCATGGTTTTGATGACACCAAAGAATAGGTTTTATATGAAATGCATTTAAAACATATAATATAGTTGGCTAAGAAGTGAATGGAAAATATAGATGATGGATTGAGTGGCCACTTAAAAAGCATCATCAAGTGTGGGAAACTCAAAGAAAGATGCAAAATTTGCTAATGATGTATATTATTACAAGAAAATGGAGGTTCCATTTAAAAGTAAAGAATTTCTATTAGTTAGTTTATGCGGAAGGGAAAAAAAATAAAAATAAAAAATAAAAATAAAAAATAAAAAATAAAAAATAAAAAATAAAATCAATATATAATAAATATAAATTTTATTAAAATTATAAATATTATTTTTATTAGTATTTATAATTATTCTAAAAATCTCTTGAAAATAGATAATTTTAAATATTATTATATAAATTTCAAGATTATTAATATAAATTTAATTTTTAATATTAATTATAAATTTGAATTAAATTTTAAATTTATACATATTTTATTTTTAAATTATTGAATATGTTATATAATTCAAAATTCAAAATTTTAATATTAATAATTAAATTTTTATTTACAATTTGAACTAATTTAATATTTATATAAAAATTAAAATTATATTAATAATCTTAAAATTTACGTAATAATATTTAGTACAGTCAAAAGTATTTATACAGTGCCGGCACCCCAGCCGATCTCAAGAAAAGGCCTAACTTTTGCTTTCACTAGGGAAAAGGACAGGGCCCCACTTTTTACACTCACGTGGATTTTCCTGACCTTTTCTTTCCTTCCTTCTCTATCAATTGCACTTTTCCCACCTTATTATCTGATATTTTTAATTTAATAATAATAAATAAATAAATAAAAGGGGCACTTTTGATGACGTCACCTTTTTTTCTTATACACACACATCCTTCCCTCATACCCACCCCCGTCATATCCCCTTCCTCTTCTCTATCCATCTGAACACAGAGAGAGAGAGAGAGAGATTCTGATAAAGCTTTCAAGTTTTTCCCTTCTTCTCCTGCAAATTTCTATGCTTCTTCTTCTTCTTCTTCTTCCAGAAATTGTTAGTTAATTCAACAAGGAGCTCTTTACAGATCTTACTAGAGCTCTCTCCCTCACGGTATTTTTCTAATATTTATGATTTTTCTCATCTGCTTTTCTTCGTCGTCTCTCTCCCTTTTTTTCCCCCCCTGGGGGTATTCTCAGAAGCTAACTTGGGGAGATTAATCGTTAGGTGATTCAGTCTATTCTGTTCTTCCAGCTCCTCAGATTTCTGTTTGCATCTTCGGTTCTGTTGGTTGCAAGTTGTTTTTGTAAAGAATTTATATATTAAGAATTCAGTGTGTTTGTTAATTCCTTCGTTCACACTTGTTATGGATTTCCAATCGAAAATTTTCTGTATTTTTTTTTCAGTAATTCTGATGCAGGTTTTATTTGTTTCAATTTTTGAAACTGTTGAAGGGAATTTCCTGCTATTTTATTTATGTGATCGAGATCAGCTTCACCCCTTGAATTAAAGCTTTTCCTTTTCTCTTCCCCTTTTTCTTATCTTATCTTTTAATTCCTTGTAGCTGTAAACTTTTCGGAGCTAAGCTTCCTCGATAACTGTGACTTAACATCAAATATTTATTCATATATTTCCAGAATTTCTCTTTATAAATCTGAATTTCAACCGAAACAGATATCCAAGTAATTTTTCATTTTATTTTATTCCGTTTCATTTTCGGGTTAGCATAGATTTATCTAGAATTTCTAGATTGATTGGTTGTGTACTGAATTTTTTTTTTCTTCTTCTCATCTTTTGAAGGTTGTCGAGTGGAAAGCCCTGAAACTCAGTCATAAGGTATTATCAACTCATTGCAGACTCTAGCCTCATAGTCTGAAACTATCCCATCTAGTTGGAGTTATTACCCGACTTGAGAAGACAGTTATAGCGGTCACGACATGGGTTACATGTGTGATTTCTGTGGAGATCAAAGGTCAATGGTTTATTGCCGTTCTGATGCCGCCTGCCTCTGTTTATCATGTGACCGGAATGTTCACTCAGCTAATGCCTTGTCAAGGCGCCATTCTAGAACTCTGTTATGTGAAAGATGCAATTCACAACCAGCATTAGTAAGATGTTCTGAAGAGAATATCTCTCTTTGTCAGAGTTGTGACAGAAGGGGTCATGGAGCTTCTACTTCTTCATCGTCACATAAGAGGCAGACACTTACTTGTTACTCTGGCTGCCCTTCAGCTGCAGAGCTTTCTTCGATCTGGTCGTTTGCTTTAGATCTCCCTTCTGCAGGAGAAGCTTGTGAGCAAGGATTAGGGATGATGAGCATCGCGGAGAATAGTAGTATGGGTGGTGAGTGGGGCCAGACCGAAAATAATTCTTGCCAGAATATCTCTGTTGAAGCGGAGGATGGTCGTGGTGTGGATAAATCAAATTGGAGTGGGCCTTCTCTATCTCCCCTTCTGGAGCAGCCTGGTGGATCTTCAAATCCAACATTTTCCAAGGTATAGGATGTAAACTTAGATAAGAGTCATAAGACCATTTGAATTTTTCATTTCTATCCTCATTAAAAGATCCGTACTGATTTTACTCTAATTGACATATGCAGCAGCTATGCTATACTGGAATAAAGGGTCCTCCTGGAAGTTTCGGAGAAGATGATGACCTCTATGAGGATTTTAATATGGATGAAATGGATCTGAGCCTTGAAAACTATGAGGAGCTATTTGGTGTAACTCTTAATCATTCAGAAGAGCTGTTAGAGAATGGTGGGATTGATAGCTTGTTCAGGACAAGGGACTTGTCTGCAGCCGATTCCAGTTGCCTAGGTGCAGCTGCCACTGAGGTACGATCACTTTTAGGCTTTAGCACTTGTGGGGTCCATTTTAGAGGTAAAAAATGTAATTTTGCTGACTTGAGAAGCTTGTTCTATAGGGATCATCTGCTGGACTGGTTAATAATGCAGTACAGCCAGCTGCTTCTGGAGATTCCATTATGAGTACAAAAACAGAACCTATTCTTTGCTTTGGCGCTAAGGCAGTGCATTCTAGTTTATCATTTTCTGGCCTTACTGGAGACAGTAGTGCAGGAGATCATCAAGATTGTGGAGTTTCTCCCATCCTTCTAATGGGTGAGCCTCCATGGTGTACCCCTTGCCCAGAAACTTCCTCCCAGTCTGCTAATCGTAATAATGCTGTTTTGCGGTACAAGGAAAAGAAAAAAATCCGGAAGTAAGTCTATAAAATTTTTTATTTCAAACTTAAACCATATTTTTATTTTGGTTGTGTTTTGTCATGAAATCTCTTTTTTTTTTTGCCCCCTCTTTCTTGAATAGGTTTGAGAAGAAGGTTAGGTATGCATCTAGGAAAGCAAGAGCTGATGTAAGGAAGCGTGTAAAGGGACGTTTTGTCAAAGCCGGAGATGCTTATGATTATGATCCCTTGAGCCAAACCAGAAGCTACTGAGAGTACACATTCTAAATTATATCTTAAAAAAGGAAAGAAATATTCCGTTGGGAAATTTATAAAAAAGAATAAAAAAGTCACTCAAATTCTTTCTATATACAATGAAAAAGCCTGTGTTGTTGTCACAGGAACCCGGGGTTTTCACCAGGAGAAAAAAGCTGAATCTCTTTAAAAAAAGTAAAGGAAAAAAAGCCAGGTTCTTGATGATCAAAGCAATAAGCTTCAAGAGCAGAACTCTGTTCTACGTCACCCAACTGTAAAGGATCTATGGAATGTAACGGGAACAGAGAAGATCACCACCATAGATCATACATAATGTAACATTATACTTCTCAGGGGCAAGAGTAGGGCTCCACCGGATTCTTCTTCTGGCTAATGACGCTTAGCTTATCGATATAAGAGGCCATAATGGTACCCAAAAATGTTCATAGCTTGTGATCCAACTACAGCTCTTCCGTTCTTTGCTTATTGTCGACTACTGTGTATAACACGGGATCTATGCCACTGCACATTTGAAAGACGATAGAATCTCTTGACAAAAACAGTTCTGAAATTCAGACGATAAACTTGCCGTTTATATATAGATGTCCTTTCACTTTACTCTTTTGTTTTTTGCTTGTATTTTGATAAGATGGTTGCTTGTATGTGTAGTTAGTAAGAAGAGGGAATGTTGTGTAGATATTTGTATCAACACGTTTTCTTCTCTCTCTTTCTCTATAGTTCTAGGAAATACGTATGTTGATTAATATGTTGAAATCACTGAAAGGATGACTTCTTGTTGATACCTACGTTGCTCTCTCTGACTAGTAGCTTATGTCTTGTTAATGAGGATTTGTTGTCTTAACTTGATGCTAGCATTCAGTTTATGGGGTTGTAGTTTCATGTATGACTTTCATACTTGTTCGGTTTTTTATTATCATTCTAGGAAGACTGCTTTCCATTCAGATAAACACTTGTAAACCGTCGTATTAGGATCAAAAATCAAATTTCAGTCTCTGAAAATTTTCTTTTGGCTCCCAAAATTCAACTAAAATACAGTTGATTAGAACTCATAATATGAGAAAGAGTTTTAGTGGTCCTGAAATAAGATTAGTTCTGAACTAGTTAACATATTTACTTCAATTTCAGTCCCCACTGCGTACCCAAAAGTAATCCCATACGAATTCATTAATTAGATTTCTGCAATCTAAGAAACATGATAATCTTGGGGATTTTACAATAATAAGTATGCCAACATGTAGAATGAAAGCTATATACTCAGCTTAAGGAATTTAATGTAAAAGGCCAAAATTTGCACTAATTAGACTCCTTATGTAGTTGCAAGCCAAGATAGGAGTTTTTTTTGCCTGAAAGACTGATTCGGGAGTTGTCAGGTGAACCTCATTTTTGGAAAACAAAATCAATCATCGTCCGAACTACTATCTTCTGACATTTGCCCTATATCATCCGCAGCAGTTGTATCCTGCACACATATTATTCACTAAGCATTAATAACAAGACAACTAGGTTTGATAGGGATAGAGAGAGACTCTAGTGGACCGAATAAAAGGGATAACTATAAGTATTCGTACCTGCATCTTATCCCAATTCTTTAACTTAGAATTTGTCAGCATGTAATTGTCACGTAATGGAGCCCACCCTGGCCCTTCCCCATCTGCTGCGCCGTTGGATGTCTGTTTTGGTGATATACAGACCCAGTCATCTGAGTTAGTGAATGCATAGGAGATAAAAAATGGAAAAAGAAGAAAAAAAGCTTGAGCCCATAAATAAGTAAATAAATTTAAGGACCAGTGTGTAGAATAGTTATTTTTCGGCACAGGAATCTGTGTCCTCCATACTAACACTTTGGACCAGAGTATGAGGAGCCTGAATATTGAAGTAAGACATTAAAATGATACCCACCATTGCAAGATTGTTTGATCTTGGCATTGGTGTCTTGCCCAACTCTGTAAAGAAGGCCTCCTTCCTTCGCTTCTTTAATGCTGGAAATATTAATGAAAAATTAGCTCAGAATTTGGTAGTGATTAGATATGAAATAAAGGACAAGCTGTAAGACTGGACATTTACATGCAGAAAATTTTGACAAGTTTAAATGATGGTGGGAAGATGAGTACCAAGGTTTTATTGCAATTGTAAATCATTTTTTTTTTTAATCTCAAAAAAGGCATGTAGACTGTCGACAACATACCTTTAGCATCCCTAGATCTTGAAGGATTCAATCCTTTCTGAGCAGATTGTGCCTTGTTGACCTACATTAGATAAAATCTGCATTAACTCATGTATAAATTTATCAAGAATAGTTAGGAAAAAAAAAAGGGAATGAAAGAGTTTAACCAAAGCTAATCTGGATGAAGAGACTCACAGCGTTAAACAATTTGACAACTGAACCCCAGCATGGAATATACATGGTAACAATATAATAAGTTAGAGGTTGATAAATATAATTATAACTAATAGTTAGAGAAAAAAAAAAAATTCTGCCATATCCATGTGAGCAATGGGGAAACAAAAGAACCTCCTTTTGTAGCAACACCGATAAGAAACTTCTCATGTGCATCCAAGTAGCTAGCAGGAATCACATGCCCTTTTTCTCCCACCTATATAAATCAATGAACGAGTACATTAATAAGAAACCAATGAAATGAAAAAAAAAAAAAGGCAATTGGATTTTTAGAGTTCAAGTACCAATAATTTCTCCTTCTTGGCTTCTCCCTTCACCTTTCGTTCTGATTCTTCTTCAGCAAGCTTTTCCACCACAAGCTTCTTGTGTGCTGATAATACCGGACCCTGAAAGCATCAAATCTCACATGAATCCAATCAATTCGACCGCAAACAGAAAGCAAAACTGATTTCTGCACATAATACAAAATTACCAAGCCATCATCAGATACACTCTTTTTGATAATACTCCTGAAAGCCATCTTGAATGCCCTACATCCTTCCGTTAACTTTGTAATTCCAGGCTGAATTCCACCATCTTCATCATCTTCCGAAGCCCTATTTTCCTCATCCTCCTCCTCGTCCATTCTCTCATCTTTCTCATCCTCAGCGAAATCTCCAGCTCCAATCGATTTATCACTGCCCATTAATTTTACATTTTTATGTCTAATCACAGGGGCGGCCAGTTCTTCATCGTCATTATCATCAACATCATCATCATCGTCAGAATTGTCTGAATTGTACTCTCGCGCCCTTTTACGGAAAAGCTTCTTCATCCTCCCATCAATCTTCACTCTCACCCCACCTCTCTCATTCATGTTCGGCCTTCTGTTACTCTTAAGCCCCTTCTTCCTCCTCCCTATGTTCCTCCTATTTGCACCTTTTGCAGGTTCTAATGTACGAGCTTCCTCAACCATGGCGTCTGCCTGATTTTTCAATCAGTTTATGTATTAAACAGTCTAATTTCCGCGGGAAGAAATAACAGAAAATCAAAATTGGCGGTACAATCAAAGGAAAAGGATTAGTTTTGAAGGAGTGTCTGGCTAGGGTTAGGACTTATAGAATACCTGGTAAGAAGAATTAGGAATAGCAGAGAAATGGCGTGGCTTGCTCCTCTCCCCTCCGTCTTCCTCTGCGATTGAACAAGTTAGGGTTTATCAAAAACCTTTCCTGCTGGGAAATTTTCAGTTTCTTCAATTTCACACCGAGCCCGTTTTTGGGCCTGTTAGCATGACTCTTTGGATGGTGGGCTAAAATCATAATGGGCTATAGGCCCAAGTTTGATGACAATATCTTTGGAAACGCGGGAAATTTCGTCAGCTTCACTACACTTGAGCTTGACTTATTACTGTTTGTGTAATAAGAGTACGACATGTCGTTTGTCTACGTTGCAATCTATAAATTAACATAAACAGCTCCTTAAGACTATGAACTCTTTTATGCAAGTCTTTTTGGTTTTCTCTGTTTCTGATCCTTCTTCAACCTTAATTCAGTTTATGCATGACTACGAACTCTTATATGACATTTATTTAACTCCCATGGCTCTCTGAAAGATGAACTCGTATTGCATACTCTTACTTCTTTCATTATAATCTTCGCCCTCTTACGGATACTATGAAAAAATGCAGGTATATATGTCGGTATATACCCCTCGGAGAAGCCGATTTGGAGGCTGATCAGCTTATTTATATAACTGGAGATCCTATTGCGTTAGGATCATGGGCTGTACAGTTGTCTGCTGCTGAAAATGCAAACTTATGGAAGGCTCAAATCAAGGTGTTCTTTTACTTCGACCACCTCTTTGACTAAGTATCCAAAAGTGTTGTAGGATTGGCAAGTTAATAGTAGGATTTTTTAACGCACTTGTTTTTTCTTTTTCTCTATCAGTGCCTCTATATGCTGTTCATGATAAAAGAGTTATTGTCAGGGATTTGTGGATGAGATTTGATACAGAGAGGTCTCCTGCTTATTTGTGGGAATCATTAATGGAGGAGACATATCTTTACTTACACAACCTACGATGTTTCCTCCAGCAAGAGGTAATCTCCATTTCAGTACCTACATATATGCAACTTCATCCCTTTTAAAATGTTTCTGAAACCACTCAAATGGTTCCAGTGGTTTGACAGATGAAGATGAGATTGTGAACTGTTTAAAGAGTGAAATTAACTTAGTCCGATGTTCCAGTCAATGATTTCATGTTTGAAGACGAGTTATATTTTGTTAATGAGGATTCACAAGGAGGTTTAATTGAAACAGATCAGCCTGTTGAGGAACCATGGTTACATCCATCTCTCTCGTTTCATATGTTTAACGATGGTACAAGGCCCAAGATTTCAGAAACCATTGACATTGCAAAAGATGAGGTGGGTGATCTGGGTATTTATGATCATCAACAGGTAGAAGTTATGGGAGAGCTACTATTTCCTGGAGAAGAGGTGAAATTGATGTTGAAGGATACTGTTTCCACTACAATACTAATTAATTCCTCTATATGTACCATGCAAAGGATTGCTACCATGCAAAGGATCGCCGTGTTGGAAGATGAGAAATTGGTCGAGTTGTTACTGGAACCGGTTAAGAGCAATGTGCAGTGTCATAGTGAGTATCTTGGGGTAGTCACGAAACTTGTTCCCCATATGGGTGGCGCGTTTGTGAGTATTGGAGACTCCAGCAGCAATCTGAAGCAAGTCACGATCTCGATGTTACAACCGGTTGAGGGAAGAGGTAACAAATCTGGCAAAACTGTGACTCTCTTTCCCGTTAAAAAGTGTAAGGCAAGCGGAAGATGAAAATGACTACCGTATTCCCCGTTTTACTAATTCATTATGTAATGGTGGTACAAACAGGTTATGCCTTCTGCCTACAGTGTACACATCATTATAATATGAGCCATGCAGTTTTGCTATTCTTATAATAAAAACACATGTTTTAAAACAAGCAAATTCCAATATGCAATGCTTTAGTAACTAATTGTTTTAAAATTTTCTTTGATCCCAAATCATGCATGGGTGAGAGGGTCAATCGGCAAAAACTCAAAACAATCACATGTTCTTCGCTTTCTTCTTCTAATAAGATTACAGCATCAGTACATCCTTTTTCTTGCTACCAAAAATTACTTTACATTTAAGAACATATCAGAGATGATAAACCGACTGCCTATTATGATATACCATTACCCTCCATACCCTATATATTAAACCTCCATTAAATAGGAGAAAGAATGACCCCAGAAGCTCATCAATCAACCTGAAACCTAAGAATAATTTGAAAGAGACATGGGAAATAAAAGAAAAGGAGCAGGGAAATGATTAACAACGCCCATTAAAAAAAAGGAAACACCAACTCAAAGTGGTCAAATATCAGTTACAGCCTCACAGGTAGACCACACCTTTGCATTGTACTCCCAAATCGGTAGGACAGAACCTATCTGCGGCATTTTCAAGCCTTCTGGTCAAGACCATATCTTCCCAACACTAATCTTTGATCCATATTTTTATGCAAAATGAAATCACATTAGCCGTCTTGGATGTCTGATGTTGCAGCTCACTAAAGAACAAAAGAAGTCTATTCCCATTTTAGTAGTTACTTGGCCAGTTGATCTGTGAGTGTTGTTGAGGTTGTTGATAAACTCCGCCCCCAGGTCCCACCATATCGGCCGTTCCAGCCAGAGCCTGGGGCTGTTGTAGAAGAGGATGAACATTTGTTGCTGTTATAGCTTGTGGGGGGTGATAGATCCCGGCAAAGCTGCCATGACCACCCTGTGTTGGGGTGAAAGCCATATGTTGACTTTGTGGGGGAAGATTATAAAAAGAATTTGCTGGCAAGCTGGTTATGTCACGGCCAGGCGCTGCAACCCAAACAGCCGAACCATCACTCTGCCAAAAGAAAAAGAAAAAAATCCACTTTATTGTCAGTTAGATCCTTGCAAGGTATACATATCTCGTGTAGAGAAGATATGAACTTCTATACCAGGAAAAAGAAAAGAGAAACCTAGTTCAAAAGGATATTGGAATATTCTTAAATATTACCTCTAAGACGAAATGCAAAGTGTTTGATAGAAGAACACTTGAGGGGAAAATACCAACCTGTGGCCCAGTGATGTATACGTTACTTTCCTTGAACTGGGATCCACCAAGGTCCTCATTTGTGGTGGACTGTCCAGCTGTTACAGCAGAGCCAGGGTTATAACCAGATTGGGAGGATCCATATGGTCCATAACCACTAGGCATCATGCCCACATGAGTTGTTCCAGAATTGGTTCCCGCTTTGTACGGAGGAAGTGGATATTTAACTGTTCCAGTAGCTGGTGGGGGTGGAGCTGCATAGACGCTGCCAGCTTGAGGTTGCTGAGGATACACATTGTTGCCCAAAAATTGGTGGATGGGTGGAGGTGGAACATAGAATGGGGAAAAATAGTGACCATACGGAATGTAATTAGGAGGATAATGTGATAAATGCAACCCAGTTGGTGGTCGAAAGATGGGGACTGGCTGCTGACTCACAGATATAGAGCTTTGCATAAGCCCGGCAACCTGGTTAGCTAGAGCAGTGGGACCCGCCGTAGGTAGGAGACCCCCCTGCCAAGGAACAGAGTGAGTACCGGTTAGCTTAGACAGCCAAGAAAAACAATGGCTTGGGGATACTATCAAATTTTCATTGTCGTAGTTCAAATCACACTTAAAAGTGACCCCTCCAAAAAAAACCCCAGAACATTTTTCTCACCATGACAAAAACAAAAGGAGAGTAATGTCAGAGCAAACCTCTTGAGGTGATTGGGCGCCTGAGGGTGGCAAAACCGCAACATTCCCATTGTACTTCGAGGCAACCCCTGAAGAAAGAAAAGGTGAAAGGCGACCATCACCATCAGCACCAGAGCGATAAATTTGGGCATAATAACTTGCTGGATCAAAGGGCTGTTGGACCTACATTAATACACATCTCATCATAGCATCAAGTTCTAGTCAAAATTACTTCAAAACATTTCATATCTAATCAACAGATTATATTTTAAATTCATATGACCAAGCGACAAAAGAAAGTAAATGGAAAAATGTCTAGAGGCTCACAACAAAGCTCGGAAGGCGAGAAACATCTCGTGCTTGAGAGTCGGTGTTTTCAAATGTACCAAGCTGACTCCCAACCATTGGAGGCAGAACACCTAGACCATATTTTGGAGAAGTAAGAACCACAGAGTAGGGTTGACCACCGGATGGTAATGTGCTGTCCTGCTTCAAATCAGAATAGTCCTGGATTGCATTGGATGAGACGTCACCCTTGGTAGAGAGCAAGTTTTCAGACTCGTGCGTAGGTGATTGAGGATGATCAGGACAGTCTCCTTCAGAATTTTCAACACTGTTTAGATTGCTGGATACAACATAACAGGCGAAATAAAGGATTAGGTTTTGTCCAAAGTAGAAGCATTACTATAGAGAACTATGACCACCTGACAGGTGCAAATCAAGTACCAAAAATATGTTGTCTCCGACTGTTGAACAATGATTACAATTGCTTTCACCAAAGAAAAGGAAAAAGGAGCAGAGAAAGTTTCAGTCCTATGCTCATACTGAGACGCTTAATTGCAAGTCCTGTAGAATAAAGTCCTCTCAAAAACCAAGACTACTTGGAGGGAATTCACATGCTCCAAGCCATAACATCAAAGTTCCCTCTTGAAGAAACAACTAGTAGGTTTAATGAAACACACAGAAAGAACTAGACCTTCAACTACTGTCTTTAGATAACAAACAGGCATCAAGAATGCAACTTTCATGAGTTCAACTACTGTCTTCCTCCTCAGGAAGAAATAAATACAGAATACTAAAAATAAGAAAGCCATCATAGTTAGCACAAGTTATAACAGTTTAGGAGAAAAGATCCCCACATACCTTGAGGTCAGTTCTTCTGCACTTTCTTCTACAGCCTGAGAAATTTCAGACACGGGTGGAGGACTGCTGTCACTCTCAAGAACACATTCACCACCTGTAGCTACTCCAAAACTGAAACCAAAACTTCCAAAGCTCAACTTGGTTCGTTCGGATTCTGGAACATAAATATGGTCTGGAAGAATAACAAGTTGACTTCTTGGATGGTGCAATTCTGCCGGGTTCTTTTGCTCTTTCGAAGTAGCTTCTTCCAAATCAGGGACCAGTGGGGCAGGCTCTGACAGAGCAGCCACCTTAGAAGTAACAGGAGGAACCTCAGATGTGTCAGCTGTACTGACTGTTCTAGAACCATGAATGGCAACAGAATTTGTAGGCTTTGGTTTCCACTCCTTATTAGAACCAACTGTTACAGATAGATAACATCTATGATGAGCAAGTAATCAACTCCATAACTGATCCAAAACCTAGTCTACATAAGCATCCAGTGATGGAAAACCGGCAAGTACATGATCAGTGCCCCAATAAACATTTAACAGAGACATATTTGAGCTAGTCATCTTCCACTTGTAAACAGAAGATTTGACCAGACAATACCTTTTTGAGGGCCAATGGCTTGTTGCAGGGAGTTATTGTAATTAGAAGAAGGACGTGAGATTGATGAGCCACCATGAGTCGGTGTAGAAGATCGTGACAATTCATCAAACTGATTCTCCTTGTTCCCCTGAGTTTTGGATGGCATCTTTCCCTCTGCCCAAACGCTGCTATTCTCAAGTCCCTCTATTTGCAGAAAGAGACAAAAGAAATAAACAACTTTGAATAACCAAAATATATTTAGGTCATCAAATCCCCAAAAGAAAAACTAACAGCAAAAGAAAATTCAAAATCCTGACCAGCATTTGATACAGTTTCCAGATCACATTTGATTTCACCCTTTGGACCTGAGAGCAATGGAATCATTAGATGGCACTAGCACAGAAACTAGAGATGAAAAGCAGGCAGCTGATAAAGATGGTGGAGCCTATGATACCAGGCAGTTAATGAATCTGGTTAATGGCTCACCTGAGTCACTGCTTCTGAATTCACTGCTTGAAGTTTTGTTTGTAACCACAAGGGGCAATGGATTCCCCTTGTTATTAATGCCAGCCAAAGTTGAAGTCACTCCAGCTGCACTTCCAGAAGCTACATTGATGGGACCATTTGCAATGACCGGTACAGAGCTGCAAGAAGTATATAATCATCTACTAAAACCATACCAGCCTTAAAAAAAAAAAAAACCTCTGATTGGGAGTCACACTATATTTACCTAGTTTCTGAGCTTCTTGCCTTAGTTTTTGTGTCTTGAGAAGTTGGAAGAGACTGAGAAACACCCTTCTCAACTGCTTGATTGCCCCTGTCTTTTCCAGAACTTACTCTCCGGCCACCAACAGCATCTGACCAAAACATGTACAGAAGAATGGTACTCAATGAGGTATTACTCAAAGCATCACCGTTACAGAAATAAATAACGTTACATTAAACATATACACTCAATAAAAGAGCATAAATAAGTAAGAACGAAAAAATATAAGAACTTGAACCTGAAAAACAATCTCCAAAGAGTAGCAAAAATCAGGAAGCCTACCTTGCGATGCATATGGGGGTGAAAAGATTGTACGACCAATCCTACCTGATCCCTGTGGGCCAGTTCGCCACCGAGACTCCACACCATCCTTGTTATTTGCATTCTGCAAAAGTTGATAACGTGTAATCAGAATTGCTAGGGAATTAAATGCCCACCACTGGGACAGACATGATATTTAAATGTAACATCATTTACCATAAAATCTCTAGCCTCCTTTTTCTTTTCACGTTTTCTTTTCACTTCATGAAATGGATCTGTGGAACAACTTGAACACTGATTATCCCAGATAATGAAATACTATAAAGTAAAACAAGGCAATAGCAGAATCAAAAACAGTAACAAAAGTGATGTTAATACCTCAAGTTCCTAATTTAGTTACACGTCAAGTACCTAATACATAGTAGAGGTACATCACTAAACGCACCTAAATCGAGAGGTAGTGAAGATAGAATAGAACAAAAAAAAAATTAAAAAAAAAAACAGGAATAAAAATAAAATATGAAAGCAATCATTTTGGGGCCCATTGATGATTGATAACCATGAAATGAGCATATGCTGCTATCCCAACTGTGAGCTAGGCGTCAGTATCTAGTTAATGATACCAACATTCTTTAAGGATTCTGCAAGTGATTTCTGAAACCAAAAAGGATGCCAATGATTTTTTTTTTTTTAAGGAAAAACTATGAGAATCGGAACTAAACCTTTTACGAAAAGTATATAAATAGCGAAAACCTATCGTACCAAATCGAAAGGCGAAAGCTCAACTTGAGTTCCTACTGCCCACAGTACTACCCAGAGCTAAACAAAACCAAATCCCACCAAACCCTAGATGAAAACAACTCTTAAATGAGCGCAACCAACAAGAGACTCTACCGCTTTCGGATCAAAATGAATCTTCACAATACGATCAAGACCTAACCTATAAACCCAAGGGAAAAACGAGACGGAAATGACACGGAAAGAGCAATCAATCATACCCTGTAGAAGGAGCTTCTGAGCGGCTTCGTTAGGATCCATGGAACATTCTTTAAGCATTGCGTGAATCTCTTCCTCACTGTGATTTCCCGTGATCTCCTTGATATTCTCGATCATCTTCCTCACATTAATTGCGATTGGAACCCTTAATCCATCGTCGCTCATTCTCGTAACCCGAATATAGGAAACTGGAACTCTAGGTATGGATATCACTACGTATAGCGAGATGGAGAGAAGGATAGAGGTTGGATAGGGGGAAAGGCCGAGATTATAAGTAAAGAAACAGAGAGGCTCAAGCAAGATTTGAAGCTTTAAAGAGCAGATTTGATACAGAGTGTTTCTTGAGGTAAGGTTGAAATGGAGGGTTTCCTGATCAAATGACAGTGAGGAAGAAGAGGGGGGAAAGAAGAAACAGGAAGGGAGCAAAGTGTATTTGGAGTGCAGGGCTATTTACGTCTTTTCAGTTTTGTTAACCTTTTTTTTACCCTTTCTTAACATTAAAGAAAAGCAAATATTAATGGTGTCTGACCAGTCAAAATTTGAGTATCGGATTCGAACCAGACCCGATTTATCTATACGGATCCAAATTCATAATTTGGATCTATCTTTACTCAATTGTTGCTCTTCGGATACATTATCCAGTCATTTTCTAAATAGACGAATAAATAAATTATTTAATTTTATATATAAATTATGATTAAAAAAAAATCAGTTAAAATTAATTTTTATTATATTATTTTATAAATTTAAATCGGTCAGATTTATATAATCTAAATAATATTTAAATCCCGAAATTTAAATATTATATTTAAAATTATCTTTACTTCTTCGTTACCTCCATTTTTAAGGAGACATTCTTTTGATATTAGGGTGGGAGTTTAGATTTTACAATTAAAAAAAAAACTTAATAAGTAAAAATAATATTAAAAAGTCATTAATTTTTATTTTTTTTAACATTATTTTTAAGAAATATCAAATGGTCCGGTCCAAATTTAACACCTTATAATATAATAAAAAGTAATATTTATTTAAATTTATAAAATCTTGTCCATTGATTCTTTAGAATTTGTTAGTATATATATGTATTTCAAGTTAGTTTACCTTTTCTTTATTTACAAGTTACGTACCTAAGGATAATTACATCACTAATCCAAATAAAAATATTCCAAACTTGTACATTGCAAAAATGTGGATCAGTTCGTTATTTTTATCGTATCAACTCTCAATAAGATATTAAAAATTACGATCTCAAAATTTGAAGAATTCTACCAATCATAATTTTAGTAAATTTTTTTTGCTTTCCATCCCAAATAAGTATGATAATGAGTATATCGAGTTATCGATACTGAATTTTACTTTAATAAAATGCATATAAATTTTATTGCATACTTAATATAGGATAAATATATTAGATAGAAGTCTCCTTAATGTTATAAGAATTTTAAGTCGATCGATAATTTCGTAAAAAATAATAATCGATAATTGATTAAAAAATAATAATAAATAGATCGAAATAAATTTTAAATAAAATAAAATATATTATTAATTATTAATTCATCAATAAATAAATAATATTACTAATTATTAATTTATTATATTTTATTTAAATTTGATATATCGATTATTTTTCATTAATAAGTATTATAGACGTGATAGTTTAATATATTTTGATTTTATAATTTATTATATCTGATTATTTTATTTTAATTTATTTTAATTTTTGCGGGTTAGTTTTATAAAATCTTGATGATCTCTTAGCCCATAGGCCATATACACTTTATTAGTTTATTTAATTAAATTAAAGTTGTAATTATCAAGCATTTATCAGCTACCGTTAAACGGAGGCGGCAAACATCAGCACCGCCCTCCCACGGCCCACCCGCCATTTCTCCTTACTAAATTCGACACGTGTCAACAAGCACATGAGTTCTGGCTCGTTCCAGGATCTCCACTCTCTCGATCAGTGCCACGTAGAAAATCATGCCATTTATTTATTTTAGTTTTGTCTTAACTAATCCTGTCCGAGGGGTTAGTTTCGTAAATTCAGTACTCGTAAAATGCGATTGCAGGCACAAACACTTTTCTTAAATATTTTTCTTTTCGCGAAGAACTAAAGAGACGTAACGCTACCTTCCCCGAGCTTCCAGAGAGGAAAGGATATTTTGCTGTTTCGTTGATTTTGGTACGATCCTTCTTCCTTACCATGTTTGATTTCTTTGCGGTGTTTTTCTTCTTCTTCTTCGTTTATGGTTGATTGTTTGATCTGGTTGACGGTTTAGTTTCATTTCAAGGTTGATCTCTGTTTAATAGATAAACGAGATTCAGAGTGTCTTTTTGATTGGTCAGTCGATTCAGTATCGGTTGAAACGTGTTCGATATTGACTTTTCTACTGATTTATTGCTTCACATAGAGCCAACAGACTCTTCTGTTCCCGAAGAGAGAGGAAAGCGACCGCGATTGATTATTAAATATGATTTGAGTGCGTTCCGATTTATATATAAGAGTTTTTCATCTGATTTAGGGTGATTTTTTTTATTTATTTTCCTACCTTAATCAGCTGTTCTTGAGTGTCGGCTTGATATTCATGCAGTGGATCGCCACTTCAACCTTACAGGCAAAAGTGGATGATCGACACTTGTATGAATCGATTTGAACTTTGATTCTAGAACGCGGGTTTTTTTTTTCTCTTTCATCTGATCAAATTATATAGTGTCGTTTAATGTTTGACCCACCCTTTCTGCAGTTCTGCAATATAAATGAGAAATAATCGTTCTTAAATGATGTATTCCCATGCTTCGCATTAGGCTTAGTTCGTTTTATTTGGTTAATATATATATTTTTTCCTGCTAATACTTTTTAAGCTTCAAATAGGAATATGTTAATATCCCTTGTAAGGTTGGTTTGAGTGGAAATAATCTTGTTTTATTATTGTAGGAAAGTGTAATGGGAGATTCTGAGGATATCATGTTGCAATCAACGCTCCTGGATAATTCAGGAGTTGGAGTGTCAAGATATGGGGTAGTTGGGGCTATTGTGGTTGGCATTTTTGCGCCCATACTGCTCTCTGGTGCTTTCTTGGGAAAGAAGAAGTGGAAACAAAGAGGAGTTCCTGTGGAAGTAGGCGGTCAGCCGGGATATACTATACGCAATGCTCGAGAAAATCGACTGATTGAAGTTCCTTGGGAAGGGGCCACAACAGTGGCAGTTCTATTTGAGCAAGCTTGTAAAAAGCATAGTCAACATAGATTTCTTGGAACAAGGAAGCTACTTTCCCAGGATGTGGTCACTTCTGCAGATGGTAGGAAGTTTGAGAAGCTTCATTTGGGCGACTATGAATGGAAAACTTATGCAGAAGTATTTGATTGGGTCTGCAATTTTGCATCTGGGCTCGTCAGAGTGGGTCATAATGAGGATACCCGGGTTGCGATTTTTGCCGAAACCCGAGCGGAATGGTTAATTGCCTTTCAGGTTAGCCTGGTCATCATGCTTCAGTTTTCGCATCTCAGCCCTTCTTATATGGTTTTATGTTTGGATGTGGTTTTTGAGGATGCACAACTTGTTTAAAACATATTCAATTGTGAATTCTAGGGATGTTTCAGGCAAGATATTACCGTAGTAACAATTTATGCTTCTCTTGGCGAGGAAGCCCTTGTCCATTCACTCAATGAGGTAGGTGGGACAATTGTTTGCTCTTTTATACTTCCAAATAATATAATTCTTGTCAATAATATGAATTCCACATTTAATGCTCTAAACTTCGACAGACTGAAGTGTCAACTCTGATCTGTGATTCCAAGCAATTGAAAAAGGTTGCTGCAATAAGATCAAGTTTAAAAACTATCCAGAATGTTATCTATATTGAAGATGGTGATAGTGAAAAGGACATTAGCCTGTCTGGAAGTGGGAGTGAGTGGAAGGTTATTTCTTTCTCTGAAGTTGTGAAACTTGGCAAAGAAAATTATTTTCGTCCAAGTCTACCCTCTAAGAATGGTATCGCTGTTGTGATGTACACAAGTGGAAGTACAGGTCTACCAAAGGTTTGCTTCTGATTTATTCTCATGTATCTTGTGCGTTAATGCAAGTGTCATTAGCAATAAGGAATAAAAATGGACTTTGCAGTCTTACTGGAATCTGAGGACTTGAACTCCTAATATAATTAGAATAATTGTGCACAATGTAGGGGGTTATGATCACTCATGGAAACATTGTAGCCACTACTGCAGCTGTTATGACTGTCATTCCACAGCTCAATAAAAATGATATATACCTGGCATACTTGCCCCTAGCTCATGTTTTTGAACTCGCTGCTGAGGTATATCACTAGGTTACCTTTTATAGCTTTTGTATTTCTAATCTTGGTGGTGTAAAATTATCTTTACAGCATTGTGGTTGTAGTGTGTTATACTATCTGCAGGCTGTGCGATTGGGTATGGTTCGCCATTGACTTTAACCGACACTTCTAACAAAATTAAGGAAGGAACCAAGGGAGATGTTTCAGAATTGAAACCTACCATCATGGCAGCAGTTCCAGCTATTTTGGATCGTGTTCGAGATGGAGTTCTGAAAAAGGTTTTACTTGAATATTCTTTATTTTTGTGGATTTCATAAGTATGATAAAAAAAAATTAAGGATATTAGCTAACTAATACATAATCAATAATGACGAAAACTAGGTAGAAGAGAAGGGTGGGCTGGCGAAGCGTCTGTTCAACCTTGGGTATAAGCGCCGGTTAGCAGCTGTAGAAGGAAGCTGGCTTGGGGCTCGAGGACTGGAAAAAGCACTATGGGATGTTCTAGTCTTCCAAAAAGTACGTGCAGTACTCGGAGGACACATTCGGTATATGCTCTGTGGTGGGGCTCCTTTATCAGCGGAATCCCAACGGTTCATTAATATCTCCATAGGGTAACGAAAGCTATTGGGGAGGAAAAAAAAATTAAAAATTAATGCACTTCAATAACTCTTCTATGTTTTCTTTTTTCTTCTAGCGACTTTACAATTTCATGGGTGAAGCATAAGAGTGTGACCTTGACATACATTATCGAGTGCTTGATAACTTGCATCCATTTTCTTTTTCAACAACTCATTTATCATGCTTCCATTAAATTTTCATCAACTTGGTCATCAAGGAAGCTATATCAAGTCACTTGACAAAATAGAGTTGCTTGTTAACATCTGCTATTTATTGAATTTAAGTAATTTGTAAGTCGGTGTATTACTCAATGTTTTAAACAGGGCTCCGATCGGTCAAGGTTATGGCTTGACTGAGACATTTGCGGGAGCTAATTTTTCAGAGTGGGACGACACAACAGTGGGCCGTGTGGGACCACCTCTTCCTTGTTGCTATGTTAAGGTACGAAGAGCCCTTATAGTAAAGATCAGTTGAATCACATAGAAGAATCACAGTCCTTTCCTAGCCATAAAAAGAAAATGGAAATAATCCAAGTCTTTAGTTCAGGTAGAATATGGGGAATAAATGTTTATCATCGAAAATAACAGCGAGAATAAATGTTTGTCTTGACATCTTACTGCAGCTTGTTTCTTGGGAAGAAGGTGGGTATTTGACGACAGATAAACCAATGCCAAGAGGAGAGATTGTAGTTGGGGGATACAGCATTACAGCGGGTTACTTCCATAATCAACAAAAAACTGACGAAGTATTCAAGGTGGACATCCTAGCTTTTATGTATCTCTTCTTCTTCCTCAAGTCAGTCTCGCATACTATAATCCCAGCTTTCATAACCGCAGCATTCTACTCCCTACAGGTTGATGAGAAAGGCATGCACTGGTTTTACACTGGTGATATAGGGCAATTTCACCCTGATGGGTGCCTTGAAATTATAGATAGGAAGAAAGATATCGTTAAACTTCAACATGGAGAATACATATCTCTTGGAAAGGTGCATTTAATGTTTCACCTAATTTTCCTTTTTATCTGCTCTAATTTTCCCCTGTGATGCTTATTGGATGGTTTCTGGCCCTTGATTCTGCAGGTTGAGGCAGCTCTGGCATCATGTGATTACGTCGCTAATATCATGTTATATGCAGACCCCTTCCATAACTATTGTGTGGCTCTAATTGTTCCTTCCTGTCAACTCCTCGAGAAGTGGGCCAAGGATTCCGGCATCGAGTATAATGATTTCTCCGACCTCTGTGAGAAAGCTGAAACCGTTAGCGAGGTTCAGAAATCACTTAATAAGGTTTGTTTTGCATCATTTCTTGTCTGATTTGATGACTAATGGGTAATTGATAGAACTTTTTTTTTTGTTTTTTTTAAAACTTGTCTCTCACAAGTACTTTTTGAATTGCTATATGCAGGTAGCAAAAGAGGCAAAACTGGACAAATTTGAAACCCCTGCGAAGATCAAGTTGCTACCCGAACCATGGACGCCGGAGTCGGGATTAGTTACAGCTGCTCTTAAGTTAAAGAGAGAACAAGTGAAGGCAAAGTTCAAGGATGAGCTCCATAAGTTATATGAATGATGTTTGATGTTAATTTTTCTCATGTTTTTTTTTTCCTAATTACTCTGACATTGTTACAGTTTTGTAACAATTCTGAGAATGATGTAAATTCCTTTTACAAGTTTTACTTGTTCTTCCAACATGTGTTATCAGCATATTCGAACTCAAATGTGTTCTATTTTATCATTTCATGTGTTACGATATTATTTTATAATTTAATAAATGAAATTATTTTATAAATATTAAAGAACATAAGAAAAAGACTGACCATAAGAGAGAAGGAAAAACGATTTTGTTTATTAATGTGTTTTCCTAATCTGGCGGGTAACGTCTTCGCTTCGGGCCTTATAAGTTATAACTACGGAAGCCCAGCCCAAGCCCACCAAACTTCGTCCCACAGCATGGTGCCTTCATTCACAGCCGCTCCTCGAATTCAAAGAACTCCGAACGGATTGCCGGTTTCATTATATTGAGAGGAAAATGGAGGGATTTGCTTCATTTCGAACTGTTACCAAGTTCTCGTTTCAACCGGATTCGTCCTTCGCTTGGAGAACCAAGATTGCTGTCAGAAGGTCCGGTCTAGGATATTCAATGGATGCATGTGCGAAGAGAAATTCGGTCTCCTTTACTTCGTCCTCTGTTCGAGCTCAGCAGGTTTAAATTTCCTGGCTTGGTCTTTTTGTGTGAAGTTTTAAATAGTTTCAAATGTAGAAATTGCCTCATTTCTCTGAGGCGCAAAATTGTTTATCTTTCTTCTCTGATTGGTTGTTTTAATGTGCTTCAACCAGTGAAATATGAGGTTAATAGATTAGCAATATGTTGGTCTTGTGATTAGTTGCTTATGTTGAACTAAAATTTCAAATTCCAAATCACCCTAGAAATCCCAATCGTTTCTTGTCAATAATTTGAATTTGGATTTCAGATTTGTAAAATAAAGGAGATGCCTTTTTATTTGCATTATCGGTTAAGTGATGAATTTCTTGATTGTTCATTCAGATAGAATCATCAAAGGATGGATCTGCTACAAATACCTCGGGAGAGGAACCAGAGGAAAATACTCATGAAATCACGGAGTGGGAAGTGGCAATGTTCCGGGACGAAGTGGCAGCTAGCCAGGGTATAAGAATTAGAAGGCGGCCTCCCACAGGACCTCCACAACATTATGTGGGGCCTTTTGAGTTCCGGCTTCAAAATGCAGGGAATACTCCTCGGAACATTTTGGAGGAGATAGTATGGAATAAAGGAAAGGAAGTGTCGCAAGTAAGATGCTGTTGCACGTGTATAGAATGAATATATACTTGTTTTTGAGAATCTGTAGACTGATGGCTATGATTTATTTATTTATCCAGTTGAAAGAAAGAAAGCCTCTTGGAAGTTTGAGAAAAGATCTTGACAATGCTCCTCCTCCTAGAAATTTCGTTGGAGCTCTTAGAGAGGCTTACCTTAGAACTAATTTGCCTGGTTTGATTGCTGAAGTGAAAAAGGCTTCTCCTAGCAGAGGAGTACTAAGAGAGGATTTTGATCCGGTATGCCTGAGTTCTTCCTTTCTTTAGGTCCTTGAATTCTCTGATAAGGGAGCCAATTAAATTGATGATTTATGAAACATATGAAGCATATAGCCTAAAATTTCAAAACTTTCTGTTAGTTCACTTGCAATTTATCTATATTGTTATGTCTGAAAATTTTGACCATAGGTGGAAATTGCCCGAGCTTATGAGAAAGGGGGAGCTGCATGTCTTAGTGTACTAACAGATCAAAAGTATTTTCAGGTAAATATACATTTTGGGTTTTATCTGCTTTCCTTTGTCTCTCATTTTCGTCCCTCATTCTGCTAAATTTTAAAATCTAATTTCTATTAGGGAAGCTTTGAGAATTTGGAAAAGATAAGAAGTGCTGGAGTAAAGGTTAGTTCCATTATAGATTTCTCAGTCTGTACATGCTTGAATTATACCATATAATTATGATTCTGATCTGGTTATATATTCAGTGCCCTCTATTGTGCAAAGAGTTTGTGATAGATGCGTGGCAGATTTATTATGCTAGAGCTAAAGGTGCAGATGCAATTCTTCTAATTGCTGCTGTATTGCCTGATCTCGACATCCAATACATGACCAAGATCTGCAAGATAGTCGGTTTGACGGCCCTTGTAGAGGTATAGTACCTTATAGGAGTTGACTTGATTGAAGAGGATTTAGACAACTTTCTCCTCTGTACAGAGATGAAAAATTAAAATACTCAATCTGACCCAACATTTTCTATCATCAGGTACACAATGAGAGGGAAATGGATCGTGTAATTGAAATAGAGGGCATAGAGCTTATTGGCATCAACAATCGAAACCTTGGTATGCAGTTGTTGAAAATCTGGTTTATCTTCTTAATCTATTATGTACCAGTGTCAACAACAGACATGATATCATGTTACCCTTCTTAATTTATTCTTGGTCCATTACGGTCAACTAGTCAGTGAAATATTTTGTATTTTATATTATGAAGATTAGTTAGATGAGAGAAATTTTGAACTCTTTTTGTTGTTCCTTTCCTCCAGAAACATTTGAGGTTGATATCAGTAATACAAAAAGGCTTCTTGAAGGAGAGCGCGGTCAAAAGATCCGAGACAAAGGCATAATAGTAAGTCGCGGTGTACTTTTCATCGCCATTGAACTTTTATTTCATGCTTTTATAGTCTCTCCCTTTTATTATTCTTCTTCTTCTTTTTCGTCCGGTTGACAACTTCAAATTACAGAGCAATATATGTATTTAATCTTTTTAAAGTATTTTTCCTATTGCATGGGTTTCTCAGGTAGTGGGAGAATCTGGTCTGTTTACTCCTGATGATATTGCTTACGTCCAAGAAGCTGGAGTTAAAGCTGTAAGCTCCAAAACATTTTCTGGTCTTATGAAAAGTACCATCACATAATCAGTTAGATGAAAATAATGATATTACAGGTTTTGAAAATAAATTAACATGCCTCGATATTTGTCATTGCTCTGAGCAGGTTCTGGTCGGAGAGTCGATAGTGAAACAAAGTGATCCGGAAAAAGGAATAGCCGGGCTTTTCGGCAAAGACATTTCCGTGTAAGAGCTGGGACTGGATTCCTTACTCGACTTTATCGGAAGTAATGACTCCCTTGCCACACTTGGCACAGAGCAAAGTCGATACAATAACATATATCTTGATCTTTTCAGTGCCTCTAATTTGTTGTAGCATTACCATATGTTTCTCCCTTAAAGTTTTTAAGTTTTTGTTTTTTGTTTTTTGTTTTTTTTTTGTTTTTGCTTTTGTTTTTGTTTTTGTTTTTTCTGAGAATTATAGAATAATCAATCCATATAATTTTACTATTAAGATGGTTTTAAAAAATGAAAACCAAAAATTGAAAAACGAAAAAAGCATCGGGTGCATGATATTTTTCATGCGACCACCAGTATCATAAAATTCCCCTTCCCTCAAATGCGGGCGGGCAAAATCATATGAAGTCGGTAGTATATTATTACTGTTGGAAGGCGAAAAGGCGACACAGCAACAGTGAGATTCTGTAGCCTTTCTCCGGCAAGATGTCTTCGTCGGGAAATGCTCTCTCCGGGGAATTAGAGTTCCGGTCTGACAAGGATGACGCGTGGTATACTGTCCGAGTGCAGCTTGACGGGGACGTTCTGAGAGTAAAGTTTTCCGGCTTCAGCGACGATCAGGACGAGACCTACGACGTTAACGACATCAGCAGCTCCATTGTGGTAGACGATTTGGAGGATAGGTTTCGACCGATGTCTGTGCAGTTGCAGGATTCTGAGTGCTCTGAAGTTGTTCATGGCCTGGCCTTCTGCGCCTCCTTCCCCTTCCGACACGACGACGTTCGCTTCTACGACGCTGTAGTCGAAGAGGTTGGTAACTTTTCTATTCTCTGCTTTTCTTGTGTGAACACGAACGCAAGTTCCTCTTAGGGTTTAATCTCATTTTACTAGCTCCATTCTTCTGTTTAGCTGTTCGATCATAAGTAGAACAAAGCCAGAATGAGTGAAAAAAAAAAAGAATAAAGCCAGCATTGGGGGGGGGGGGGGGGTTCTAGGGCTAGATGTACAAGTGGTAAAGATGCTTTTGATTCATGGACGAGCTTCTAATTTTGAGATGAACTTTCGATTTTTTATCATTATTTAATGGATGCCTAATAATAAGCTTTTGAAGCTTTTCAATGGATGCCTTTGATTCTGTTTTATAGTTTCAGAAAGTTGGATTTGCTTGATCAAAATGATAATGTAGCTATATCTGAAGGTGTTTTATGGTGAGCATTCTTTGGCAAATGGAGAAGAAGAATGCTCGTGCAAGTTTATACTTTTCTGGAAGCATGGTCCAAATGCTGGGAACTTGACTGCTAACAAAATTGAGAACATGTGCTGAATCCAGTCTTCTCCACTCAACAATGCAATGGTGACAAATTTTCTTAAGAAAGCAAGGGAGAGAATTCAAAGGAATAAGTCTAATTCGACTTTAGAAAAAGATTTCCCCACACATAATGGTGGTACTTGTCAAGAAGAAAACCATAGCTCAAGCATCAAGCACAAGCTGCCTTTTCCTCAACAGTCAAAACAGGTGAGCTATTTCCTATATGAAGGTTTGGGTTCTACTTGTTAGCACTTTATCAGTTTTTCAACTGCTTCCTAAGACACAAGGAGCTTATTTGGTGATTTTTTCTCTTTTTTTCTGTCTCTACATGTTTTGGGAAACAAGAGTTTCCAGGCTCTCTGCAATTAAATCCTGGCCTGATGAAGGTTTGTTCTTAAACTACAACAGGCTCCTGAGACACTTATTTTGACTCTATGACTATTTTGAGACACTCAATAGTTAGGCCTTCTTGCATCTTCAAGCCCCTGCTTGAGCAATATTCTCTCATCTTGATTCCATACCTTTAGTTCTCATTCCCACTTATTCTTTCTTTCTCTTCTTTTCCTTTTTCTCCTTTTTCCTTCCAAGACAGGGACAAATGGACGACCCCATGAGAATACCGTACCAGATAGAGATTTTGGTGGGATAAAAAGTCGGTACATGATTTTAGTTGAGAATCTGGATAAAGGATTGTCTCCATTAAAGGTTGTGAAATTCTTGCATGAGCTAACATCCATATATCCTCAAGTGTACATTTTCCCAAGCTCGTCCTTCGAGTCGTGTGCAAGAGCAGCGATTGTGGTAAATTGCAAAGAGAATCTAGACACGATATATGATATTTTGGATAATCCTGATTACATCATCATATCCTCACATGGAAGGTAGGCATTATTATTCGGTACTGAACCAATTTTGTGGGAATTTTACGTTATAAATGTTACTACTTTTTTTTCACATTGCCTGCAGGCCATTGGTCGTAACTGAAAAAATAGCTACACCCAATCCATGTGGTGAATCAACGGGAATCTTAATGCTTGGTTCTAATGTAAGTTCCATCTCTATCGTTCGTGGTTAGATGTAAACTTCCCAGAAAACATGAGTGAAAGTTTTCGACTTTTTGGGACATTACTTTGTTAATCATTGTTTTTTCGGTCTCGTCATTTTTGCAGAACAAAGTCGGTGGTCTTTGCAGTGAATTGAAGGTTGTAAGTGCAGGACCAAAGGAGTACAATACTGCAAAGCAAAGGAAGGGATTGTTGACGGAGTTTATTGCCCATCAAAGGAGATTGCATCAGAGATTCGCCATGGATGAAACCGAGATGACTTAGATTTTAGAGATCCTTGCACTGTGAATGAAACTAGTTCTATAGAGTAATAGGCCTTGTTTCTTTTGTGTCTATAGAGGTTATAGTTGGTGAATATCGTTTACACTAATGAAGAAGCTGGGTAGGATGTACTCAAATACATATTACATAGAATTGTGAGATTTCTGATTGTGCAGCACCATTTAGATTCTGAGTCATAGTTATGAAATTTTCATACCATGTGGTATCTGTTACTCTTGATCCGAGGCTCCTCTCAATTTGGCCTGTAATCGGTAAGTCTCAGTTAAGAGTTATTTTTGCTTCATCATTTTGAGTGATGGTGTAAAGTGTACCTGAATTTAAGTGATGAAGTAAAAGTAATACCAACCGGTGGCTGGTGCTTAATATTTATAAACTCACTCAAATCGAGAGGACCACTCCCCTGTAATTGATGTAAATTTTCATTTGAGTCGTAGCAATGATTTCCGACACGCTAGCGTTTATTGGTTAATGCCTTCTAATAAGACCAATTGAAAAAAAGTGAGAAACGACACGTCGGATGAAGAAATGCGTGCAGTCGAAATAGTAAAAGGAACTATAAGTTGGCAGCAAGGACCGGGCCCAAATCATAAGCCGAACCTAACACCAAGAACCCCAAAAGCTTGTATTTCTAACTTACCTATCACATATTTCTCATTAGCGAAGCCCAATTAGAATTTTTTGGCCCAAGAAAAGCCCAATTGGACTCTTACCGAGAAGCTGATTTACCTTCTAGTCTAGTACTTTCCTTACATTTTTACATTCCCAACGGATGTCTTTTCGGAACTCCTATAAACATAAGTTACAAGACACCAACCTTTCTTTCAATAACGTAAGCATTAAGCAAGCAAGAACGGATTAATTGCAGACATAAGAAGCACTCGATCAAACATGTCCAAACTCTTTGAATTTCTCCATGAATCAAACATGTCCAAACAGCCATTCCAAACTCAAATTAGCGAAATAAAATCGGGCGAGGAAGGTCACGAATACGGTTACAAGACACCAACCTCAGAAAACATCGTATTCCGGGCCCGATGGTCAGGAAATCATAGCCGGCATCGGCTGACGTTTCTCCGGTGATAGATAAGATTGATAAGAAGAGAGTTTCAATTCCCGTAATAAGGAGGATAATATGGATAGCAATCTTGAGGATCAAGCAACCCATGAAATGAAAGCATGTTTTTGATCCAAAGGGCTATCGGGTAAAGTGGTAACTGTTAATAAATTTCCTAACTGCCAACACGCTGGCGTTTTTTTATTGGTTGACGTCTTCTAAATAAGACCAGTTAGAAAAATTAAGAAATGACACGTCGGATGAAGAAATGCAGGCAGTCAGTCAAAGAGGAACCCAGTTCGACAGTTCCCACTTTGACCCGCGAACGCACAGAGAGAGAGGAACCGACTAGCGAGAACGAGGATCTGGACTTTCTTCTTGGTCGACGGATCGCTGTCTGCTCGATTCCAAAAACGCGCAGAAAAAACATTAATCATCAGAGCTTTAAACGAGTTTTAAAGGTAATTCCTTTAATCCTGAGTTTATTGCTCAATATCCTATGATAATCATGCAGTGATTTTTACCTTATCGGTTGAAATGTAAAGGCTCTGCCTTTTTGCCCAATTCATGTCACTTATTAATCTGGGTCTGAACGATTCGCTATGAATTTGTACATTTGAATCTCTAGCAGATGGAAGAATTGGGTTTTGGACATGGGTTTGTGGTCATAATGGTCGGGGTTTTTCTTCTGAGCCTGAGAGGATCAGAAGGGATTAGATTTATGATAGATAGGGAAGAGTGCGTCTCTCACAACGTTCAGTACGAAGGAGACACTGTTCATGTTTCATTTGTTGTAATCAAAACTGATTCTCCTTGGCACTATGGCAACGATGGTATTGATCTTGTGGTATGAACCCTAATTTATTTGCTTCTTTCTCAATCGGGTTCGGCTCAGTTCAGTTAACCATCTGGGACTAGCTTTATATTGATGAAATGTTGAAATCAAAGATCTTTCTTAACATAAATTCTTGTTTATTTTTGGAAGTGGGCTTCTTTTTATACATTCAATTTTATTTTCTTTTGTTTGTGGACAAATTTCTTTTTCAAGATAAAGGGGCCTTCAGGTGATCAAATTCATGATTTTCGGGACAAGACGAGTGAAAAATATGAGTTTGTGGCACAAACAAAAGGGCTACACCGATTCTGCTTTACCAACAAATCTCCTTACCATGAAACTATTGATTTTGATGTGCATGTTAGTCATTTTTCATACTATGACCAACATGCAAAAGATGGTGAGAACGGAAAAACTCATTTGCTAGTTTCAGTCGATTGCTCTCTTTGTTTTATCTCTTCTTTTTGTGTTGATAGAAATTGGGTGTGTTTTGGATGTTTGCAGAGCATCTTACTCCACTGTTGGATCAGATCGCTAAGCTGGAGGAAGCTCTGTACAATATCCAATTTGAACAGCATTGGCTAGAGGCTCAGACTGATCGCCAGGCAATAGGTACTTCCTTTTAAATGTCGAATTTCAAGTTCTTAACAAGCTTTCTCTCCTTGTAAACTCCCTTTTTGCTTATTTCCATCAAATTCATTTTTACATGCATGAATATCTATGGCACT
Source organism: Coriaria nepalensis (assembly GCA_027186245.1). Classification (NCBI taxonomy): domain Eukaryota; kingdom Viridiplantae; phylum Streptophyta; class Magnoliopsida; order Cucurbitales; family Coriariaceae; genus Coriaria; species Coriaria nepalensis. The sequence continues at coordinate 9,919,372 of CP114492.1, forward strand.
GGTGTTGTTGAAAATGATAATTGTAGGACTCCCTTTCCACTTTCGGATTCCATTTTTTCATTTAAAAATTCTCTGGAACTTATGATTAATGTTAGTGTTTCTGAAGCGAGTTAAGCTTTTCTAAAACTTCCACAGAAGTTTAGTTCAATGCTGCATAAATTTAACAAACACAGAAAAGAATGATGTGCCTACAAGAAATGGTGAACTTCCCTTGTTTAAGTATCTGTAAACCACATGGAAGAATTATATAGAAACGTCTAGGCAATAGGAGTTAGAGGAAAGATTGATCTTGTAAAGTCGATGCCATTTGGGTCTAATGGTATCTACTATCCCTATCAAGTAGAGATCGATTTTTGCATTTCATTTATCTGACTGTTGAGTATGCTGATGTAGGAATATTTTGAAATGCAGTGAATGAGGGAATGAGCAGAAGAGCAATATACAAGTCAGTGTTCGAATCAGCAGCACTTGTTGGGGCAAGTCTCCTCCAAGTCTACCTCTTGCAACGGTTGTTCGAACGCAAGCTTGGAGTCTCTAGAGTTTAGAGGATCATACCATAATTCACTTGCAGTTGTTTACTTTGATGATATTTTTCTGACACCTGTACGTGGAAATGAGATTAGGCGAACTTTGTTTCCTTTTGCTTAGTATTGCATTTTCTCTTTTTCCGTACCAAGTTCAGTTTTGCCCTTACAGGAAGATACTTAAGAGTGGTCACCCACCATCTTCACTGGATCTGACTTTACATCTATATAACTTTATCTCAACTCATCTGCAACTTTCTTTTTTGGATGATTACTTTACTTCAGGTTTCTGCCGATCATCCGTTCGTGGGGTACCTCTCTCGTATCCGCCTCGGTGTGATAATGGATTGTAGGTTGACTTGCAGAACAGGGCCGTCAGGCCATCTATAACATCAGTGAAATGGAAAGAGTTATCCTTCTCATCAGTTCATAGAGAATGTATAAATACACCTTAATGAAGCATAACCATCATCAACTGAATCATCCTTAGAATGTGGACTAAGGGAATAATTGTCAAAAAATAATAAACATCTCTGCCGAAGACCATAAGGCCCAAAAATTGTAAAATTTCATCCAGGAATAGAATTTTCTCTTTTTTAAGGGGTCAAAATCGAAGTGGGGGAATGGGTTTTGTCCTTTGGGCCAAAAAAAAAAAAAGGTTAGGTTCTGTTCCATAGCCCAAAAGGGTTTTCCGTTTTCGCCTCCGATAAAAAAAAAAAAAAAAATGTAACTCCGTCGTCCCTCTCTTCTTCTTCTTCTTCTTCATCATCTTTGCAGACTGGAGTTCTGAAGCTTCTCACACAACTGGCTCAAAGAGTCAAAGTACCATGTGGAGACTCATAAGCTCCACCAGGAATGCCCTAACCGGATCCAGACCAGGACCTGCTTGCTGTTACTACTACTGTTCTACCTCACTGTCCCAAGTTGACACAGTGCAAGAAATCACCCACATTCTCAATCAGAATAAATGGAAGCTCCTCTTAGAATCTTCTAATTTCCACAACAACCTAAACCCAGATGTGCTTCGGTCTGTGATTCGCCGAAACCTCGCGGTTGACCATGGCCGTCTCTTCAGTTTCATCCATTGGGCCGAACAGAAAATGGGTACTACATCTCATGATCTGGATATGTTATCTCTTCTTTCTGTTGCGCTCTGCAATTCTAAATCCTACAGCTATGCAAGTGATATTATTGCCCGTATCATTCAAACTGGCAGGTCTGACTCTGATATTTTAGCTTGTGTTGATCGTTGTTTACGTGAATTTGGTGGGGCTGAATCTGCTTCTGTTTGCTATGAATTATTGATTCATAGTTATCGGAAAAACGGTACTTTAGATAAAGCTTGTGGAGTGTTTTTGGGTCCTAAAAGTTTTGAATTTGTACCATCTACTTTGTGTTGTAACACACTGTTGAAGGACTTGTTGAAAGATCGTTCTATGAGTTCTTTCTGGGAGGTTTATAATAAAATGCGTGAAATGAATGTTGCTATAGATGATCATACTTATTCCCTGGTAACTAGTGCTCACGGTCACTTTGCACATATTAATAAGGTGAAAAGTGTCTGGCTCGAAATGGAGGAGAAAGGCTATAAACCGAATTTGGAAGCATACAATTGGTATATTGAATGTCTTTGTAGGGCAGGGCTTGTTGATGAAGCTGAGTGCATAAAGGTGTCAATGGTTGAGAAGGGATTGATTCCTGATAAGGATACTCTTGCTTGTTTTATATACGGGTATTGCAATGTAGAGCGATTAAAAGAGGCGGGATCGGTCTTTTCCAAAATGATTGAGGCAGGGTTGAAACCAGATTTAAACTCTTCGAAAACTCTGATTTATGCGCTAAATAAGCATGGGTATTTTGAAGAGGCTTTTAGAATCAAGGATGAGATGGTTAGTACTGGTGTTTCGATAAATGTTGATATTTACAATATTTTACTCAGTGGTGTTTGTAGAATTGGTGACATGGACAAGGCACAGGAAATCATTCTTGAGATGATTAATATGGGACTAACCCTTGAACCGAAAACTTATTGTTCCTTGATCAAGGGGTTTTTCCGTTGTAAAGACATTCATCGTGCTTTTGAGATTTATGAGGATATGAAGAGGAGAAAGGTTCAACCTTCAATCTTGATTTATAGTGTTTTAATTGCAGCACTATGCCAATCTGAAAATCGCCTTATGGCAGGTGCCATCTTGGGAGAAATGATTATTAAAGGGTTGAAACCAGAAGTCCTGGTTTACAAATCTCTTGTTTCAGCTAATGCAAAGGAAGGCAGAGTTGAAGAAGCGATAAAATTTATGGAGTTAATGAAGGAAAAATGGATTGCACACGATCTAGATTGCTACAATTCTCTCATATTCTGCCTTGCAAAATTCAAAAGAATGGAAGAAGCCACAGCTTACTTAGAGGACATGTCAAAACATGGAATAAAGCCGAATGAATACACATATGGAACTTTGATCAATGGTTTTGCTAAGTTGGGAGATATGCAAAGGGCAAATCAGTATTTCAACGAGATGGTAGATAATGAGCTTGTACCGAACAGTTTTATTTACACGGTTTTGATTGATGGACACTGTAAAGAAGGGAACATAACAAAAGCCTTCTCCATATTTCAATCTATGCTTGCAAAGGGTGCCCTCCCAGAAATTGAAACTTATATAGGGCTCATTAAGGGTCTCATAAGGAACGGAACAATGCAAGAAGCTTTAGGGGTATTTTCGGAACTTCATGAAAAGGGCTTGGTTGCTGATGCTTTCACATACAACTCTCTTCTTACCGGTTTTCGTAAACAAGGCGATATGGACCGGGCTTTAGAGCTTTATAGAGTAATGAGTGAAAAGGGTGTATATCCAAATGAGTATACTTGCAATAATTTGGTGGTTGGATTATGCAAGGCAGGTGAATTAGATAAATGTAATGAATTTATTAATGGCTTGTTGGAGAAAGGTTTAAATCCAAGCAATGTTGCTTTGGCTACCATGATAGAAGCTTATTGTACTTCGGGGAAATTAAATGAGGCATTTAAATTGGTTGAGGAGATGGGACTAAGTGGGATTGTGCCAGATGTAATTGTCTATAATGCCCTTTTGAGTGGATGCTGTAAGCAAGGAGGACAATTGGAGAAAGCACGGGAACTACTCCAAGACATGTTGCAAAAGGGTGTTGCTTCCACCCGATCTTTCAATGTTTTGGTTGATGCTTATTGCAAGAGTAAGAAACTTGACGAAGCTAACTGTTTGTTGGAAGAAATGTTGGAAAAGAATATCCCATTGGACAAGGAAACGTATACGATTCTTATTGGTCAGTATTGTGAGAATGGGAATATGGAAGAAGCAAGGCGGCTCTTGTTGGAGATGCAGGGTAAGAATCTGAAACCCAATTTGAAAATCTATAAATCGATTCTACATGGTTATAATGAAATAGGCAAAAGTTCTGAGGTTTGTGCTATGTATGAAGAGATGGTTTTCAAAAGGATTAAGCTTAAAATAGGCTCTTATTATGTGCTTGTTGATGCTTACTGTAAAGAAGGGAACATTAGAGAGGCATTGAGATTGAAAGATGAGGTTTTGAAGAAGGGAATTCGTGTTCCGATAAGAGTAGAGACATATAATGCTCTGGCAAAGGGTTTATGTGAAAAGGAGGAATTTTCGGAAGCATTGAAATTGCTTGATGAAATGGGGCAGAGAGGACTTAGGCTCGATCTTTTGACTTGTGCTATGATTGCTTGTGGGTTTGAGAAAACGGGTGATGTGAAAAGTGCTGAACGAGTTTTGGAACAGATGGTTTCTTTCAGATGGGTTTCGAGTTCTATGAGGTTAGCCGATTTGCTCAATGGTAATGAAAATGGAGTGAGTTGCAAAGAAGACTACGATGTTAGAAAACAAATGGCTTAGACTTTGTTATGATATGCTGTGGGTCCAACCATTTGTGCACTTTTTCCCGGCTCGGGCAGTGGGGTATGTTAGGGTCTTCTAGAACATACCGGAAACTTGTTTGTTTGAGAGAAGTTGCTCGGAACAAGACAGTTCCGGAAGGTGGATCATTGTTGCTCACTAGACAATTGCCTTGACCAATTATCGTACCGGACCAATCCGTGCTGTGAGTTATCTGGTTCTACTTACACTTATTCTTACTTCTAGGATCCCTATTGACATGTATTTATGGAGTTAAAGCTCCTTGGGTCCTCTTTCTTTTCACCTAAATCCCAATCTGATTTCCAGTTCTAAGCTTCTGATTGTACCAAATAATGCAATGCCCCCCCCCCCCCCCAATGGCGTTAAAGTAATTAGCAATGCAATTCCTGCAGATATTATTATATTATGTAATAATTAATTCATTACAAACATAAAAAATCTTAATTTTGACACCAAGTGAAAATCTATAATAACATCACAATTCAGGGGTGGGAAAGGAAAAAAGAAAGAGGGGTGGAGTGAAATCGTAAAACAATAAATTTACAAGGGCCTCATGCAAGTGGGCTTTTTTTTTCTTTGGCTTTCTCGAGATAAAAAAAGGGATGTGCGTGTGGCACGTGTGCATCACGTGGTAGCGGTAAATAATCATAGCAGTAAAACACGAATGACGAAGCTGAAAATTACCGCGGGCAATTTCCCGCCATACATTCCACTGGTCCCATTCTTCTCATCATCAGCCGTCACATCCTCCGAATCTGCATCGGGCGAGTCGGCGGAGTCAGGCGTGCCCGCCTCCTTCGCTGCCTTTTTCTTTGTTTCCGATTTCACTTTCGCCGGTGCAGGCGCCGTCACGACCTTGGTCTTCAACGTCACATCCTCGCCGTCAATCCACCGTCAATGCTGGTCTCAAAAGTTGGATCTGCTCCCGAAGCTGTCAATAGATCGGCGAATGCTTTGCAGCCTTAATTTGTCATGGTCGCCGTCAGGCTTAGATCGCTCGGCGCCTCTGTCGGCGCTTCTGCTTCCGGTGAATTTAAAACCTAAGCAGGCAAACTCAACCATCAATTTCATAATTTCAATATAATATATTTAATTAGGAATATCATTGAATTCAGAAGACTTAGTCAAATACCTGATTGATCTGTCAAACGGAGATTTTATATGGAACTTCATCCAACGATTTTACATAAAACGAATTGAGCTTTCCGCCATTGTCTTCGGCACCGAAACCAACTTTTCCGCCTTTTAGGGTTGGTGATATTCACGTAGCCGGAGGTACCAGGAGCAGAGCCGGAAGCTTGGAATATGGTGAGACCAAGGCGGTTCCATCGGTTATCTGCTGGAGTTTCCTCGAACCGAAATAGTCGACAAGGACGTGGGGGGAGAGGACGTTTTTAAGGGTAGTGATAGAGAGATGTTTGATAGGATGGATGACATCGCGGCATTGTCGAGTGCGAGGGGGGCAGTGATGGTGAGGCGGCAGTTGATTTCGTCAACGAGGTGAGTGGCGGTGAGGTAGTGGTTGAAGGTGGAGAACTCAGGGTGTTTGGCAAGTATGACAGCGATATTGTGTGCGCGTGTAGTGGAGGTGGTGGAGGATAGTAGGATGAGGAGGAAAGGAAGGAAGTGTTAGAACGGCGGCCATAGGCTGAAGTAGCCTCATTATGGAAGCAAATCGGCAGAGGATATGGCGGAGAGAGAAAAAGTGTATGTCTAGTAGAGTGAAGTGCAGCAGAGTTGGAGTGGAGTAAAGCACAAAGTGGTGGTGGATTAATAGCATAAAATACAGAAGTTAACACGTAAGAAGCAAAAAAGTGAGTAATAATTCCACTGATTCCCGTGAAATAAATGTGACAATGAATCGATCTAAATCGCGATTAGATTTATTCCACCAATTTCTCCACCCATACATTTTTTTTAATCGAATCCTCAATACATTTTTCACTCATTCTACCTATTTTTTCAACCAAACATGGCATTAGTACGTAAACCAGCACTTTAGTAGTAGTAGTAGTATATAAGGCAAACGTGCTGTTTTCCCTTTTACATGCACATTCCATTATTCAGCAAATGTGTCTCATTTTGGGTGAGCACATGATCAGCTAAAATGCAAGTCTTTCAGTGATTGACCTAATATACGACACCTTAACAAATGGATCTTACCATTACATGTTATCTAGAGTCTATACGTATATATGCTTAAAGACACAAAGATCTATCACTCAAAACCAAAAACATGCATTTCCCGATTGGCAAATTGTCAAACAACTCACAGACAATGCAAGAAGAGAAAGAGATAACATTTAGAAACAAAAGACTGAGGACAAAACAAAACAAGCTCTACATTAATGAAAAACTACCCCTTCCTCTGCATATATATATATATATATATATATATATATCCTGTCTTCTTTTCATCAATGTTCTTTGTTCCTCCCTTTTGGTGTATGTATGCTTCATAAATTATATATATATATATATATATATATTAGACCCCCGCTTCAGCAACATAAAGAAAAATGAGGAAAAAGGAGAAAGCTTTTACCAGGCAGAGAACTAGATCAACTAAGAAGAGGCCTTATGTTAGCCACCATAACTACCGTCGTCCGCCTCCAGAACCACCACTCCCACCTTTCCCACCACCTGTACCACGATGATTATTGTACCCATCGGTACCGTACATTTGATTACTATGTCCCATCATCATCATCCCACCGTACATCTCTCCTCCATTAAACCCACTTCCATCATCGCCGGATCTGACCCCACCCCCACCGCCGGAGCTTACGGCGTGACTATCCTTGTCTCCCTGCCTCCCCATGGAGCTTTTCTCACCTTCCATCTCCCTGTACTTCATCAGATGAATTTTGAGCGGGTCTACGTACTCCTCAAACCCTAAAGTCGTCATGGCCCATAACAAATCGTCACCGTTGATCGTCTTCCTCTTCTCTCTCTGACACTTATCCGACGCCTCACCCGTTATGAAGCTTATAAACTCCGATACACACTCCTGTAACGTCTCCTTTGCGTCCTTCGATATCTTCGCGTTCGCCGGCAACGCCTTCTTCATTATCCTGCTCACGTTCGCTATCGGTAATAGCATATCCTGCTCCCTCGCGTTGCTTTGATGCCCCCCTCCTCCTGACTCGTTATCCGAATCCGCCATTTTCAAACCTCGAAAAGAACGGCTTCTTCTTCGTCTTCAGCCAATTTTCTGAGCTCGATTCACAGTATAGTACTAGACCAGAATTTTGTACGGTAAATTGAATCGGAAAGTATAGGGGTAGAACAGGGAATTCGATCTAAAATATCTGGAGAGGTGGCGGCGCTGCCTGAAAGGAAGAGTTCATAGAACAGGCGGACGAGGAGCCGTCGTCGTCGTCGCAGAAGGAGTGAGGAGAGAGAGAGAATGCGGATAGGTATTGAGGTCCGTCAGATCGTCTCCGATAATATCTATCGCGAACGCCACGTGGGCGCTTATTGACCGTGTTCTTGACGACAAGAGTGGACTACGTGGGAGTATTTAGAACCGTTGGATCGGAAACATTGCCCGGTAATGATCTGACGGTGGAACACGTGAAACGTGGTGGGGAATTGGTTAGTGCGTGTGTAACTTTTTGTTTAGTGCCTCTTGGCTTCTAGAATCATGGATAGCGTGGCCCCACTTATACTTCTCTCTAATCTCTACCGTAGATAGGCTAAAATTTGTTCACAGGTGGCATGTGATAAACGGCTGGATGATGGTATGCGGCTTTAGGTTAGCGGGGTTGATTATTGATACACTTGACAGTGAATTCCTGATTAATATGATAATATATCATAAGTTATGAGAAAATTAATGTGAAAGGAGCCAATGGGATTACATACTCCTACCAGCAATCGATGGATACGAAGTACTATGCATATTGATATAATAAGCAATGTGGTATCATAGCTAATATTTTATTTAATAAATAAATATATATATATATATATATTATTTAATTATAAATATAATTAATTCATCAATAATAAATATATTATTGGCAATTAAATTAAAGTCAAAGCTAATTAGGAAGGAAGTTAAAACAGATTAACGGTAATCACTGATTGAAACCGCACCGATCTTAGACCAAAACAAAATTTTTCTAGAACGAGATCAGTACGAAAGAGCTTCGGTCGGTATGATTTTTTGGATACCATCCTATGCCTTATAATCTATGGCATTAATTAGTTGGGATTGGTATCTTGTTAAGTTTGATTCTAGAATTCTGAATTAACAGAAGCAACAAGCTGTTCATTTTCAGGATCAATATCAAATTCCAATCAAAACAGCTCATGTTTTTTCAGTTATTTGTTTTCATACGTAAGACTGGAAATGTCAATAGCTTTTAATGTACATAATAATTTAATTTTCTTATATATATATATATATATTACGTGTATTTTCTGTCAGTACTTGCTTCAACAACGAAAATTTCAAGGTGAAGATAAAGACAAAAATATCCGAGGTTGCTTTGTTTCAACATAGGGGTAATATGGTCAAAATAATAAATAATTGCGTGGCAAGCTAGGATTGGATGTTGGGTGAACTTACAATACACTCCCGAACTGTTGTAGGAGAATTCAAAGCTTTAAATGATGGGGAAGGCCTGAAGGGCAACATTCTTTTCTGTGATTTGTCTACCAAAAAAGGAATCTTCCCACCTCATTGGAGAATAATAATTGGTCCTGTTCTTTGTTATGCTGTCCTTTTTTTTTTTTTTTTCAAACATTTCTCACCTGGTCTGGGCAGAGCAGAAGAGATTATCCTCTTGTGCGAGTGAGACAGGGCACAAAATTTACTCTTTCCACATTTAAATCAAAAATTATAAAATAAAATAATCACAAGGAGTTCCTCAGAAGATGCTAAAAATCCTTCCTTCAGCCAGTTTTGCTTTTGTTTTGGTGGGTATTTCATTGTTTTGCTTTTGATGCGTGTGTGTTTCTTCTTCTTTGTAATTCTTACTTGAAAAGAACAAAAAGATTCAATTTTGATTAAGATGGTAGTAATTTTTTGTCTTCTGCTGCTGATTTGCAGTGATGGGAAGTGCAAGTGGGAGAAAGTGGGGAGAAGAGACTTCTTCTTGGGGGAGGGAGATTGAAGAAATTCATGATGATCATCAAGCTATGGAGTATTTTGTAGACGGTGGTGGCGCGCCATTATCTGGCTATCCTGCTCATCATGCCTTTTCTGACCCCATGGCTCAGTTTTTTCCTTATCAGCCTGGCTTTAGGGCTCACCCATCATCCCCTTTCACCATCCCTGCTCATCAGGTCTGCATTTTTTTTTTATACCCCAACTCTGTTTATTTATTGTTCATCTCTTTTACTTGTTTCCATCAATTTCCTTCTCTTTTAGTATATATATGGCGTTTCTGATTACCTATTAGAACAATCTTTTCGATCTTAGTTAAGATTTTCGTCCGGAAACCTGTTCATCTTGCATTCTGATTGTTGTATGGATATAGTACTACAAAATCTGCTCTACTGTTCGAACAAATGATGTCTTTTCGGTTTCAAACCCGTTCATTGAAGCAAACCGAACCGTGTTGTAAACCAACATCGATTTCAAACCTTACATTCCTACTAGTCCTAGAGTTTTAGAAGTTGCTGCCTTTTCATTCAATCTTCAAAGTTCTTGTTTGTGAGTGAATGTGAAGGTTCTTTGGGTACTAAAATTATTTCTCTTCAATTTCTCTGTTGGTTGTTGCATATGACAAGCAATCATATATAATCATGTATTTTATTTTTATATGGTCAATGACATACATATATAGTTATATATATATATGCATTGAATTGAATGCGGCAAACTAATAATAGAAGGAAACATAGCCCCCATATGGGGAACAATATAATAAGGAAATCAACAAAAGACATCTGATAATTGATGAGAAATAGCTTCCTAATTAATAAGATCACCTAATCATAAGAATATCTCTTTATGTCGAAAGCGGCCCTCAAATAAAAAATGAGGTCAACAGTATATATATATTTGTTATAAATTTATGACATCTATGTTATCATTTTTCTGCTTGTAGGATCCGGATCTTCCCTTGTCAAGACCGGAAACTTTGATGATACGGCCGCAGGCTCTTGTGCCGGCCGAAAACATGACACGAGTGAGGATCTCGTGGAATCATGGCGGTAATCAAGTGGCCATTAGGGGTTCATGGGATAGCTGGCAGACTTGGTATTTATATGAGTTTATATGAGTTTCAGTTAATTGCATTAATATTTTACTCGTTTGTTTATCTGTATCGCCTTTCTGTCTTAGTGAGATTCTGCAGAGGACAAGTAGAAATTTCAGCATTGTAAAAACACTCCCTCTTGGAATCTACCACTACCACTTCGTAGTCGATAATAGAGCGCTTTATGCTCCTGATTTGCCCTGTTCTTCTGATGATTCCGGCCATCCTTGTAACATTTTAGATTTGCAGGTAATTTCTGGTCATGGCTTCTGTCTAGTTAGATTGATGAACTTATATAAATTGCACATTACACGTTTCTGCAAAGTGAAAACTAAAGTCATGTCATTGTACTTGCTGTGGCATGATCGATAGAAATAAAGTCCTCTGTTCTCTGTTTTGGTTTTTCATTAACGAAGGAGTGTGTTTCGGAACTGCCCGAGAATCTACACGAGTTTGAGATTCCTTCATCACCGGAGCCAAGCTACGGCCAAGAATTCTTGACCGAAGAAGACTTCAGCAAACCTCCACCCAATTTACCGCCGCAACTTGAATTTGCCTTCTTGAATGAAATTCAACAACCATCTTCATCAAGTTCTTCAACATTAGATGGTCAACAATCTGTTACAACTGCTTCTCAACACACACATTTAAACCATCTCTACGTCCACACCAATGTCGAGGAACGGTACATGGCGCTCGGTTCAACTCAGCGGTTCCGCCAGAAGTTAGTTAGCATGATGTTGTTTAAGCCATTGACAAGAACCCAGTGATTTATACATATGCATACACTTTGTTCTTTGCATTTTGTGGAGTTTTAAGGTAAAATAGTGTAAGAAGGAAGAATTGTTACATCATTCCTCATGGATTTTGTTGTTTGAGGAAAGAGTTCTAGTTTAGGTGGAAAAAAACAAGCATGTAAATACTTTTTAATATCATTTTATTCCCAAAAATAATTTCATGACCTCTCAACAAAATTATATCGAGTCCAATTATACCAACATGTTAACTAACTTTGCCACTAGAAAATTATAGACTTGTAGTGTACGTTACGCCACGTCTACTATTTTATTTATTCACTTATCGCACTTCACGTGATTGTTGATACGTTGTGATGATGACAAGTGTCGAAGTGCAGTTGCATGGCTCATGATATGATTAGATGGGAATAGCAGTGTACAGCGACCTCTAACCCCTATCTAGTCAACATCGGAAAAGGCCGACAGGGTTGATGCATCTGATTTATCAGAAAATCGAACACAGAGAAAATAACATTAATCAAGTAGTACTAGATACTGTTTCCTTAATGATAACCAGAAAGTAAGGAACCAGTTGGAGTTTGGATCCTTCGATTATTTTCTTCGATCCTTCTCTCTGGAAAAAGATGGTGAAGTGAAGTTACTCCTGTAAAAGAAGAAGGAAGAAAAAGAGAGAGCAACAGCTAACCCATTCCTCGATTAGAGAAAGGCGATGGAGTTCCCTGATTCATGGGTCAGAAGACAAATCCGGTCGGGTTTTAGGGGGTCGCAGCAGCTGGTGATTCATATCCTGCAATTTGGATATATGTCAGTCAGGCCCATCTCTATTTATATTCTTCTCTTTTGTTTATTCCTTAGATTCTGCAAACTGTCTTGATTTTCGAGCTTCGGTCTAAGATGAACAAGATATGAATTTTACCTTCCCTTCTGAGTTATGAATACGTTTTCTAGCTAAACTGGGTAATTAACTAGGCTTAGGAGGGATTTTGTTCATCTGGGTATTTCTTTTTGTGGGAGAAGTGACGACAAAGGATAATCGGATCCCACTTTGAAGATGTGGAGAATCCATTTTCCTCGGCCCTTTTCGTTTTCTTGCTAACCTTTTGCTTCCGAAGAGAATCTTATTACTCCTTAAAGGGCTATGCGACAACAATTCTACTTCTACTGCTACTACTACTACTACTAATACGACAGTATTACCACCTTATTCATTGTGTATTCATTTATTGTTTCCTTTTTCTCATGAATCATGGGTCCATGCTACTTTTTCAAAAGAAAAAAGGTGGGTATTTTGCTTTGGTGAAAAGAAAATGGCGGTGGGATTGTAAGATTCTGGTGATTTACAGTATGAAATTTGAATAATTTCGTGTTTTGTGGTGTTTGGGAATTCAAAATTCCTCATTTGTGCTCATCGTTATTTTGTTTGTAAGGTGCTTGATCAATTATATAGTTAGAATAGAGGAGTGAAAAGAAAGAAAATAGAAAAAAACAGAGAGGGGGGAAATGGAAGAAGGAAGTAGACAGATGTCTTCGAAGTCAACAGACAAGACGAATACAAACTGTTCCCGGAGCAGCTCCGCTCGATCCAAACTTGGAGCCCGCATGGTTGCTCAGACCCCTGTTGATGCAAAGCTCCATGTCGATTTTGAAGAATCAGAAAAACTTTTCAATTACTCCACTTCAATAGATTTCAACACCTCCACTTATACTAGCAATGTCCCCTCCTCCACTGTATCGGCTTATCTCCAGAAGATGCAAAGAGGAAGGCTAATTCAACCATTCGGTTGTATGATTGCAGTTGATGAAGAGAATTTCTCCATTCTAGCTTACAGCAAAAATGCTCCTGAAATGTTGGACCTGGCCCCACATGCCGTTCCTAGTATCGAACAGAAAGAAGCACTTAGCTTCAGAACAGATGTTAGGTCCCTTTTTCGGCCTTCAGGCTCAGCTGCCTTGCAAAAAGCAGCCAATTTTAGAGAAGTGAATCTTCTAAACCCAATATTACTTCATTGCAAAAACTCAGGTAAGCCCTTCTATGCAATTCTGCACAGAATCGATGTGGGTTTAGTCATAGATTTGGAGCCAGTAAATCCTGCAGATGTACCCGTGACAGCTGCCGGAGCATTAAAATCGTATAAGCTTGCAGCCAAAGCAATCTCTAGATTGCAATCTTTGCCTAGTGGTAATATATCTATATTATGTGATGTATTGGTTAAGGAAGTTTGTGATTTGATGGGTTACGATAGAGTAATGGTGTACAAATTTCACGACGATGAACATGGAGAAGTGGTAGCAGAATGGCGTAGGCCTGACTTGGAGCCTTATCTAGGTTTGCATTACCCGTCTACTGATATACCTCAAGCTTCTAGGTTTCTCTTTATGAAGAATAAGGTCAGGATGATATGTGATTGTTTAGCACCTTCAGTTGAAGTGGTTCAAGATAGTGGACTGGCTCAACCATTGAGTCTTGCAGGGTCTACTTTGAGGTCTCCTCACGGTTGTCATGCACAGTATATGGCTAACATGGGTTCTATTGCGTCTCTTGTAATGTCTGTCGTGATAAACGAGGAAGATGATGGGGTGGCAAATGATCAGCCAAAGGGAAGAAAACTATGGGGTCTAGTGGTTTGTCACCATGCGAGCCCTAGATTTGTTCCATTCCCTTTGAGATATGCTTGTGAGTTTCTGATTCAAGTCTTTGGAGTTCAAATGAATAAAGAGGTTGAACTGGCCGCTCAGTTGAGGGAAAAACACATTTTGCAAACTCAAACCGTCCTTTGTGATATGCTTCTTAGGGATGCTCCAGTTGGAATCGTCAGTCATTCTCCGAATATAATGGATTTAGTGAAGTGTGATGGAGCCGCCCTTTTTTATAGGAAGAAAACTTGGTTGCTTGGAGTCACTCCAAGTGAGGAACAAATCCGGGATTTAGCCGATTGGCTTATTGAACACCATAGTGGGAGCACGGGATTAAGTACGGATAGTCTTATGGAAGCTGGCTATCCAGGTGCTTCGGATCTAGGCGATGAGGTTTGTGGAATGGCTGCTGTTAGAATTACAGCTAAAGATTTCATCTTTTGGTTCCGGTCCCACACAGGGAAGGAAATCAAGTGGGGTGGGGCCAAAAACGACCCAGACGACAAGGATGATGGAAGGAAAATGCACCCGAGATCGTCTTTCAAGGCTTTTTTAGAGGTGGTGAAGAGGCGTAGTCAACCTTGGGAGGATGTGGAAATGGATGCTATTCATTCGATTCAGTTGATATTGAGAGGCTCTTTGCAAGATGAGGTGGAGGATTCTAAGATGATTGTGAATGTCCCGTCAGGTGATGATGATGGTATGCAGAGAGGGGATGAGTTACAGATTATTACAAGCGAAATGGTTCGTTTAATAGAGACAGCTGCTGTCCCCATCTTGGCCATAGATTCTTCAGGTAATATTAATGGGTGGAATTCCAAAGCTACTGAATTGACTGGATTGCCCGTCCAGCAAGCCGTTACCATGACCTTGTTTGATGTTGTTGTGGATGATTCGGTTGATGTCATGAAGAACATGCTCTCCTTGGCTTTGCAAGGTAAAATTCTATCTTACACCTCATGCCTTCTGGTCTTTTATTTCTTTTATAGAATGGTTGATAATTTTTAGGACTGAATTTGTTGAAAACTGCAACTTGGGCAGGTATAGAAGACCAAAAAATTGAATTGAAATTGAAAACATTTGGGGATAAGGAAAGAAGTGGGCCCGTGATCTTGGTAGCTAATGCGTGTTGTAGCCGAGACATGAACGAAAACATTGTAGGGCTTTGCTTTGTGGGCCAGGATGTTACGGGACAAAGACTGATTATGGACCAATATACACGTATCCAAGGTGATTTTGTTGGGATTATGCGGAGCCCGTCTGCTCTTATCCCTCCGATTTTTATGACCAATGAGGACGGTCAATGCTTGGAATGGAACGATGCAATGCAAAATTTGTCGGGTTTGAGAAGGGAAGATGTGCTAAACCGGATGCTTCTGGGTGAGGTTTTTACAGTCAACAATTTTGGCTGTCGAGTCAAAGACCATGACACTTTGACTAAGCTTAGAATACTATTGAACAAGGTTGTTTCCGGCCAGGAAGCGGATAAATTGTTGTTCGGGTTTTTTGACGGGCAGGGAAACTATGTTGAAGCATTACTGTCAATGAACAAACGGGCTGATTCGGAAGGAAGAATCAGTGGGGTTTTCTGCTTCTTGCATGTGGCTAGTCCCGAGCTTCAATATGCTTTGCAGGTTCAAAGAATATCAGAAGAAGCTACTGCTGATAGCTTGAAGAAATTGGCATATATTAGACGGGAAATTATAAATCCCTTAAATGGGGTTATGTTTATGCAGAGTCTAATGGAATCTTCTGATTTAAGCAAAGAGCAAAAGCGGCTATTGAAATCTAGCTCGTTGTGTCAACAGCAATTAGTCAAGATTGTAGACGACACTGATATCGAAAGTATTGAAGAATGGTATGAATGTTAAAAGAAATTGATTTATATGTTTTGTGCATTTGAAGATTAGTGATTCTATGTTATTGTTTCTTTTATATGCAGTTACATGGATTTGAACTGTGTCGAGTTTAACCTTGGGGAAGTTCTAGAAACTGTCATTAGCCAAGTAATGATTTTGAGCCAAAAACATCGGGTCCAGATCATACATGAGTCAGCTGCTGATGTGTTATCATTCCACTTGTATGGAGATAATTTGAGGCTTCAACAAGCGCTTGCAGATTTCTTGAGCAATGTCATCATATTCACACCTGCATTTGAAGGATCATCCATTACGCTCAAAGTGACTGCAAGGAAGGAGCATATAGGAACGAAGATTCTCATTGTCCATCTCGAGTTTAGGTAAACTCTCTTTTAATCAAGTTCAAATTATTTATAAAATGCGATAATGATCTTGATCGTGTGGTTGTTGATGGGTGGATAGGATCACTCATCCAGCGCCTGGGATTCCAGAGAATTTAATCCAAGAGATGTTCAGGCAAAACCGTAATATATCAAGGGAAGGGGTGGGCTTATTTATAAGCCATAAACTTGTGAAGCTAATGAATGGGAAGGTACAGTACATTAGAGAAGCAGAAAGATCATCCTTTATCATCCTTGTTGAATTTCCGTTGGTCCGTGAAAACGACCGTTGAAGAGTATAATATGATCGACCGAATAATCAATCAGAGGCATGCTCGCGATAACGAGCCGTGATATAACTTCTATGAGGTGTTCTTGTAGCCACATGTGAAAGCTTGAAGCTTCTGTGTTAGATTAAGACCTCTTCTTTTCTCCAGCTGCTGACTGCTATGTGTTTGTACTTCGTAGTTGTAGATTAATGTAATCAGTTGGGAGGGCACAACCACTGTATGTTTTTTTTTTTTTTTTTCCTGGGCGAAACAGTTAAGTTGGTTGGCTTTCGAGATTCTAAACAATTTACGAATAGATTACAAGTAGAAGACATCCTAGTCAAATACAAAGTAGATGTCTTGACTCGACCATGGTACTTATGTTTCGCTGCTTTTTACCTCAGAGGCGGGTACGAGTCATTTCTTATACTACACTCGGCCTCTCACAAATTCCACAGCCCACGCTTCAGCACCGCCATCATCTTTTCGAACCTCTAGTTCCAAGCTGCCCCATTATTCCGTCTATTTCTTCTACTTCTTCTTTTGTTGTCATCCCACTGCAAGCATTACTCGATAAGTATAAGGCGTCTCGATCCCCGCTGACAGCCCAACCTTCCCAATCATCACATGTAGCTTCGGATATAGAGAAAAGTGAATTTCTTGCCAGTCGATACCAGTATTCATCTTGCTTAGAAGATGCTCAAGAGCTTCATTTGAGTGTTTTCAAATCTGGTTTCACAAATGATTTGTTTCTGTGCAATACCCTTATTAATATTTACGTCAGAATCAATGATTTGGACTCTGCGCGTAAAGTGTTTGATGAAATGCGTGAGAGAAACTCCATTACTTGGTCTTGCCTTGTATCGGGTTATACTCAGAATAGTATGCCAGATGAGGCGTGTGATGTTTTTAGGAGAATGATTTGTGATGGTTTATTGCCGAATAGGTATGCTTTTGCTAGTGCTATTCGAGCTTGTCAAGAGTGTGGTAATTTGTTTGGATTAAGATTTGGTATGCAAATTCATGGGTTAATGTTGAAAACTCAATATGCAACTGAAGTGACTGTTTGTAATGTGCTGATATCAATGTATGGGAGCTGTCTAAACACAACTGACTATGCTCATCGTGTTTTTGATGAGATCGGAATGCAAAATTTGATATCTTGGAACATAATCATTTCAGTTTATTCACGGAGAGGTGATGCAGTTTCTGCTTTTGGTCTCTTTTCTAGAATGCAAAAAGATGGCTACAAGCCTAATGAATATACTTTAGGTAGCTTAATAGCCTCTGCTTGCTGTTCTGATTTGAGTTTGCTTAAACAGATGCTGACCAGAGTAGAGAAATCTGGTTTCTCACATGATCTTTATGTGGGTAGTGCTATGGTAAGTGGATTTGCAAAATTCGGGTTAATTACTCATGCTAAAAACATTTTGAAGCAGATGAGTAACGGAAATGCAGTATCTGTGAATGGGTTGATAATTGGATTAGTGAGACAGAAGCTAGGAGAAGAAGCATTCGAGGTTTTTAGGGAGATGAAGGACTTGATCGAACTGAATCTTGATTCATATGTGGTGCTTTTGAGTGCTTTTCCGGAATTTGTTATTCTAGAAGAAGGGAAGAGAAAAGGCAAAGAAGTTCATGCATGTATGATCACAACTGGCTTAATTGATGCCAAGCTTGGAATTAAGAATGGGCTTTTAAATATGTATGCTAAATGTGGTGCTATTGAGGATGCTTGTTTGGTTTTTAAACTCATGAATGATAAGGATTCTGTCTCATGGAACTCCATGATAACTGGTCTTGATCAGAATGAGCTCTTTGAAGATGCGATCTTGAGCTTTAAAGATATGAAAAGAACCGGATTGATGCCTTCAAATTTCACAATGATCAGTGCTTTGAGCTCATGTGCAAGCTTAGAGTGGATCACACTAGGAAAACAGATGCACTCTGAGGGGATTAAATTAGGCCATGATTTGCATGTTTCTGTTTCAAATGCACTTCTAGCTCTATATTCTGAAAGTGGATATCTCAATGAATGCCAAAAAGTTTTCGCCTTGATGCCAAATCATGACAGAGTTTCATGGAATTCTTTAATAGGAGCATTAGCTGATTCAGAAGCTTCTGTCTCGGAAGCTGTAAGATATTTCCAGGAAATGATCCGAGCTGGATGGGATCCGAACAGAGTAACATTTATAAGCATTCTTGCAGCTGTTTCTTCTCTCACCCTTGAACTAGGTGAGCAGATTCACACCTTAATCATTAAACACAATGTTATGCCCGACTCTGCTATAGAGAATGCACTTATAGCCTGTTACGGAAAATGCGGAAAAATGAGTGAATGTGAAAACATTTTTTCAAGAATGTCTAGCCGAAAAGATGAAGTTAGTTGGAATTCCATGATTTCTAGTTACATACATAATGAGGATTTGCCAAAAGGCATGGATTTGGTTTGGTTTATGATGCAGAGAGGCCAAAGATTAGATGGCTTCACTTTTGCCACTGTGCTTAGTGCATGTGCCACTGTGGCGACACTGGAGCGTGGAATGGAAGTCCACGCATGTAGCATAAGAGCTTGTCTTGAGTCTGATGTAGTAGTTGGAAGTGCAATTGTGGATATGTATTCAAAATGTGGAAGAATCGATTATGCTTCAAAATTTTTCGAAATGATGCCTTTGAAGAATGTATATTCATGGAATTCTATGATATCTGGATATGCACGTCATGGACATGGAAAAACGGCTTTGAATGTTTTTACA
Organism: Coriaria nepalensis; assembly: GCA_027186245.1. Classification (NCBI taxonomy): domain Eukaryota; kingdom Viridiplantae; phylum Streptophyta; class Magnoliopsida; order Cucurbitales; family Coriariaceae; genus Coriaria; species Coriaria nepalensis. Next base: position 9,938,681 of record CP114492.1, read on the forward strand.
GAAATGAAGCTCAGCGGTGGGGTTCCAGATCATGTCACTTTTGTTGGAGTTTTATCCGCTTGTAGTCATGTGGGGTTGGTTAATGAAGGATTCAATCATTTCAAATCAATGAGTAAAGACTTTAAATTGGCTCCTCGTATGGAGCATTTTTCATGCATGGTAGATCTTCTGGGACGTGCAGGTGAGCTAAATAAGGTAGAGGAGTTTATTAATAACATGCCAATTAAGCCTAATAGTCTTATTTGGAGGACGGTTTTAGGTGCTTGTTGTAGAGTTAATGGCCGTGAAACAGAGCTTGGAAAACGAGCGGCTAGGATACTTCTAGAATTGGAGCCAAAAAATGGAGTTAACTTTGTGCTTCTTTCTAATATGTATGCTTTTGACGGGAAATGGGAAGATATGGCAAAGGCTAGGACGGAAATGAGAAAGGCAGCAGTGAAGAAGGAAGCAGGGTATAGTTGGGTTACAATGAAGGATGGTGTTCATGTTTTTCTGGCGGGAGATAAATCGCACCCGGAAAAAGATCTGATATATGAGAAGTTGAAGGAGATTAACTGGAAAATGAGAGAGATGGGCTACGTGCCAGAAACAAAGTTTGCTCTGCATGATCTTGAGGTGGAGAATAAGGAAGAGGTATTGAGTCATCATAGTGAGAAGATTGCAGTCGCTTTTGTTCTTACTAGAAAATCGGAAATGCCGATAAGGATAATGAAGAATCTGAGGGTATGTGGAGATTGTCATTCTGCCTTCAAGTATGTGTCAAAGATTGTTGGAAGGCAGATTGTGTTGAGAGATTCAAATAGATTTCATCATTTTGATGGAGGTGAATGTTCATGTGGGGATTACTGGTAATTTGGAAAGACCATTGAAGTACAGAAAAATATATATATATATATATATATATATTATTAACTTATCTTTCTTTAGTGGAATATAGATTTTGGATTAATTTTGGTATTAATTGGTGGAATCGGGATAAAATGTATGATCTGTTGATCTCTACTCAAATGTTACATTCTCTTACAGGTGTACTTGAGCATGTTCAAACTATGCCAGTAATTGATGAACTTGCTCTAACTTAACAAGGTTAAGTTGACTGTAACTGTCTTAGGAAACATTTGGTTAAAGAAGTTGTTAGTCTTGTCATTTTAGTGCATATATAAAAATTGACAGATTCTGTTCTTATCAATTATTGAGCAAAGTGTGTTTGTTCAGTATATGCTATGAAAAGGGTTAGATTCTACTGATCCATGCATCCATTGTTATTGTAGCGTGAACTAGAATTGGTCAAATTTGCAATGGAAGTTACTCTACCTGTTAACTTGTCTTCTATAGAAAGACTTAGACCCAGTCATGCAGAGTAAAAAACTCAGCTTCTGTCCACTTTCCAAGTACTTAAAAGTATACCTACCCACGTGCTTAGAAATTCAGCGATAATGTAGTGGGGCCTACTGCTTCTCGGAATTTATATTTTATTGCCTAAGGCGCGTGGAGTAGTTAACCGATTATTAAAAAAAAAAAAAAAAAAAAAAAGAAGATTACTGATCCCCATGATGATTTGATTTGGTATTGAAGAGATTTTGATCCTATGATATCATTCCTTACTGTAACTTCAAAATTGGAACCATGTTAACGATTAATGGATAATTGATTTGATCACAAAAAAAAGTAGGTACAGATTGAAGGCAAATAGCAATAGCCAAATACTGATGCTACAAATTCTCAGTATCTTTCTAACAGATGAATAGTGAATTGTTTATTGTACAATGATTAGTTGTTGAGCTTCATGTCTAATCCCCTGTTTCATTTTCCTAATAAAATCATCACATCTTTTTTTTAACTCCTCCGGACTAAGCATGCACTCTTCATCCTCTGCTTCAACAACGGCTAAGCTCTTACTTTCATCTTCATCCTCTGCTTCAACAATGGCTAAGCTCCTACTTTTATCTCCATCCCCTGTGATCAACATTTCACTTTCTTCCACTTTTGAAAAGCTTATTAATGACCCTTTTTGATCCGTCTGTTTCTCATCATCATCATCATCATCATCATCATCATCATCATCATCATCATCATCTTCATCTTCATTTTCAACCTCAGCAGCATCTTCTCTGCTTTTACTAATTGCCATTGTTTCCAAAGACTCTGTTTCCTTCTTGACACTCTGTTCCTGGCCGTGGTTGCTTTCCTCTTCAGAGTTGCTGCTAAGGCCAGAATTTCTCACAATGAAAACTAGGAGGCCATTGAAGAGTAAGAATGCATAGTTCTTGTGGATGGTTGCAGAGAACAGGGTGATGGATTTGAATGAGTGAAGAAAAGGGACAAATGAAGAGTAAAGCATGAAAAGCATAGCACAGAAGAAAACTGTAAGCAAAGTCTTCATAGTTATATTGAGAAATAGAAGCGAGAGAAGGTTTTGGTATGAGATTAATACTTCACTATGCCTTTATATAGAGTTACACAAAAGAAGGCATACAGTTGTAATAATTTGAAGGTTAAATTGACTCAAAGTCGGTCAACTTAGATTTTTATGGTCAGGTCAAGGCTCCCCATTTTCTAAGAAAGTAAGATCTCTTTGGATATGTGTTTCAAAATATATTTTTATATTAAAATAATTATTAAATAAATATATTAAAGTAAAAATACATATTATTAGAGATAAAAATTATATCAAAAAGTTATTTCTTGTTTTTTTTTTTTTTTAAATGCGTTTCAAAAAGTGAAAGCCTTTTACTCCCTGCTCTTAAACACGGTTTTGAAATCCTGATAAAAATTATATAAAAAACTATTCATAAGAGGAAAAAAAAGTGAAAATAAAAAAAGAAGAAAAAAAGTAGATTGGTTCATGAAAATGAAAAATGGATCTTTTTAATATGAAACTAATGGTTGTTGTATCTGATTGACTCTGAAGTTTCTCTTCAAGTGTACTAATTCTAGTGGGAACATTTGAATACAAAACCGTGTTTTCACATTACTGTTGGAAGAAACAGAACTTGTGATGATGTAATAATAATCAATCCATTGATGAGAAGATGGAATTATAGGGGACTAATATGATAATAATGGATAGGAGATGTCGTTGGAAGTTTATTATTGTATTATTAGGAGGTTAATCTACAATTTACGTATAGTAAGGGGAATGAATTGGATTCATTTTATCTTACTTCTAATCAAAAAACAAAGAATCATTGAAGATTTAAACTCAGATAAAGAAGTAACTGAAGATTTCTTGACCTCATATTGAAGGTTTAAAAAGAAAATCTTAAGTTTTTGACCGAGTAATTTTCGCAACTGGGCTGGTCTCTTCAAGAACTCAAGAGGCAAGTCAAATGTCCATTTTTGTTTTCTTTTTATCTGGGTTATTTCATTGGTTTTTTGGATGCTTAACTAAGCTGGATGCTTATTTCGCATGATCGCTCAATCTAGGCTGAAATTGCGCCCCCAACCCAATTTCATGGCTTCTCAATTTTGCCCATCTTCCTCTTCTTCATCGAGTAGTTTCACTATATCTTCATTCAAGCATAACAGGAATATGTTGGGGAAAAAATTCATCACTTTGCCCATAAAACCGTATTTTCCCACATGGGTTTCTCAGATTTCTCCTGGAAATCATGTCAGGAAACACTTTCAGCTCAAATCTTCAAATGGGCATCACCTGAATTCTGTCTATTTACAAGATGGTGGGTCTTTGACTATTCTATCAACTTTTCCCTTCTCCGTTTTTTCAATTTCACTTTGACTGATTGCCCCTTTGTTCCACCTTTCATTGATTAAAATTGGTTGGGATCAACAAATAGGACTTGATGGAGACTCTTTGTCTAAGGAATATGTTGAACCTGAAGCAAAAGGGGAACCTTTTCCCTTCTCAGATTCAGATAAAGTTCAATCTACTCTCAGCATTACTGTTGTTGGAGCTTCAGGTGACCTTGCGAAGAAGAAGATTTTTCCAGCACTTTTTGCGCTTTACTACGAGGATTGCTTACCAGAGGTTCTCTTCTGCATCACTTCACTTAGTTTCATTTTTTCCCTTGAATGTCTATATGAACTACTATGATGAAGGTATACTTAGTATTATCTGTCTCTCTTACATCTTTCCAGGATTTTAAAGTATTTGGTTATGCTCGGACTAAAATGACCGATGAAGAACTTAGGAACATGATTAGTACAACTTTGACTTGCAGAATTGATAAGAGGTATTTTTTCCCCCCCCCCCTGCTATATCTATGTTCATGAGCAGAAACTATGGCTTCCATTTTACTTATATTGATATGTGGCATGGACACACAGAGAAAACTGTGATGACAAAATGGATCACTTCTTGAGAAGATGCTTTTACCATTCCGGGCAGTATAATTCAGAGGAACATTTTACAGAATTGGACAGCAAATTAAAAGAGAAGGAGGTAATAAACAACTACACTCTTCTCTATTATAAAGATGAGTGCTTTGAGTACATTCTAATCAATAAAAATAGATGGTTTCCGAAAATGAAAATATAAACAAATATATAATGATGCTGTTTCATCTTGATGAAGTTTATTGGGTCACATCTCCATAAAATAAATCTTGAAACAAGGTCATGAACTCCTTTCCAGGCTGGAAAACGGGCGAATAGACTATATTATCTATCAATTCCTCCAAACATATTTGTGGATGTGGTAAGGTGTGCTAGCCTTAGAGCTTCTTCAGCAAGTGGTTGGACAAGGATAATCGTTGAGAAGCCATTTGGCCGTGACTCAGAGTCTTCTGCTGAGTTGACTAGGAGTTTGAAGCAGTACCTTTCTGAAGACCAAATATTCAGGTGCATTTTTCTACTCATTCCCCTGCTGAAATTTTATAACTGAAAAATGGGTTTAATTTTTTCGTTTGTACTTGTATAGGATTGATCATTACTTGGGCAAGGAATTGGTAGAGAATCTGTCAGTTCTTCGCTTCTCCAATCTTGTTTTCGAGCCTCTTTGGTCCAGAAACTATATCCGTAACGTTCAATTTATATTTTCCGAAGATTTTGGAACAGAAGGACGAGGAGGGTAAGAGTCATATCATGTTTTACTATAATAAAACGAGGAGGGTGATATTTTGGTACATATCTTCTCTTTTCTTCGTTACAGATATTTTGATCACTACGGAATTATCCGAGATATAATGCAAAACCATCTCCTCCAAATACTTGCACTATTTGCAATGGAGACACCTGTCAGCTTAGATGCAGAGGACATTAGGAACGAAAAGGTACTCAACTCTTTCCATTCCAAAGAGAAATCCATGTGATCAAATCCTTCTTCATTTTGACGTTATTATGATTTCAGGTAAAGGTTTTAAAGTCAATGAGACCACTTCGACTTGATGATGTAGTTGTGGGTCAATATAAGGGCCATAGCAAGGGTGGTAAATTATATCCGGGTTATATAGATGACCCAACGGTCCCTAAAGACAGTATCACTCCAACATTTGCTGCAGCTGCTCTCTTTGTTGATAATGCTAGATGGGATGGAGTTCCTTTCCTTATGAAAGCCGGAAAGGCTCTCCATACAAGAAGGTAGTATAAAGTCTCTTATAACCCTGTTTATTAATAGTATGGTTAAATTGAAATAGGATTGAAACATCTGTTGTGTTATTAAATTCAGGGCAGAGATCAGAGTTCAGTTCAGACATGTACCGGGCAATTTGTACAAACGGAACTTTGGAACTGACTTGGATAAAGCAACAAATGAACTTGTTTTACGGGTTCAACCCGATGAGGCTATTTATCTCAAGATCAACAATAAAGTTCCTGGTCTTGGAATGAGATTAGATCGAAGTGACCTGAATTTGCTTTACCGTGCAAGGTAACTCGTGTCATTATGAGATGTAAGATAGATTCTTAGTTTTCAGAAGTTATATTTTTATTTATTTATTTGTTATGTGTAGGTATCCTAGAGAAATTCCGGATGCATACGAGAGGCTGCTTTTAGATGCCGTGGAAGGGGAAAGGAGACTATTCATTAGGAGCGATGAGCTTGATGCAGCATGGTCGTTATTCACGCCATTGTTGAAGGAGCTTGAAGAAAAGAAGATTGCTCCAGAGCTCTATCCTTATGGCAGTAGAGGACCAGTAGGGGCGCATTATCTTGCTGCAAAGTACAATGTTAGATGGGGTGATCTAGGAGAGGACTCATAACTTCCACTTTGAAGATTCTCTGGTTTGGAATCAAGTTGTCCGTGAATGCTAAGAAAGATTGTTTCCAAAACTTGTTTATCCCTTATGTACAAAATTCTGTTCTGAAATTAATAAACTTTCTGATGGGGTAACAAGCCCTGCTTTGTATTTTTGTCAGTAAATCCTTACAAGATGAACAAAATTATGTGCACTTTCATCCTCTTTCACAAGCAAAAAAGTTACAGATTTGGACGTTTATGCCCATGTCCTGGTCATGTTTGTGCTTGAGCAAACCCTTTCTCGACAAGCATGTCATAAACTCTATCTACTTTGCTTGGTTCCACCTTAAAGAGGCTATGGGCGTCAGATTTTTTGGTGACATTGCCTTTAGAAATGTCTTCTCAACTCATTGCATGGCTTTTTCTCCTGCATTTTAACATCAAATCATTATTTATTGTCTCAAGTTTAACTTCAAAATTAAGTAATATATTTACTTGATAAAGCAGTCTTACAGATTCAGAGAATAATTCAGCCCCAACAAATCCAGTATGTCCCAGTTATCTAAATAACTTGAAATGGCTTGCATTACTGAAGATGTATCCTTGCCATGGGCCTGTGGAACGGGCCCAGGTCCAGGAAGTTGGCTACCCGGTTCTCTAGAACTGTCATCTTCTTCTCCTTTGAGATGATTTGGCTTCTCCAGCACTTTACCGGTAGGACCAGCCTGACAACTTTCCTTCAATCTACTTGCTTTTTCTTGAGCTTCTTTATGCTTCTTTTCGAGAAATATGTTCGCCTCAGAAGCAGTTCTACAACCAGCAGATAGAGCTTCCGGCATTATTTATAAATTATGTGTTTAATGATGAGAGCAAGGTATAATGAGGAGGCAAGAAAGTTAGAAAAATGACCTGAAGATCTTGTATTCTTTTCATAATATGATGTTCTTCAATTATACTTTTAAGCAGCTGCTCGTGCTCTTCTTTGGAGTGGTACCTTGTATCGCTTATGTATTTCCCTTTCTTCAGGAGAGACTCCTCAAATTGATCAGAGTAAAGTATGTTCCTTTCCACTATGAAATCCTTTCTGCGCTTCCTCTCATCAAGCCTTTCCAAATGGTCCCAATACACTTCAACTAGTTAAGATCATTATAAAAGAACTAAGAAATGCAAATGCTGTGAAATAGACACAGATTCTCTTAAATGGAAGATGCTCGTATTTAAGATTATTTGCTTTTTAAAATCACCTTCTTGAGTAAATATGGAGGACTTGAAGATTCAATTCATAATCACCGTGATTCCATATCTGCTACCTAGTAACTGCTCTGCTTCATTGTCGTATTCAATATCAAACTCGCGACGCTCGGCATTATAGCCACTCAACTCTGTCATAGACGGTTCCTCATCTCCCAATATCCTTAGTTTTTTCTCTCCAATGCTTCTGTTTGACTGGGTTTCTGGAAGAGAGAAAAAAAAAAGGACAATAAAATATATGGGAAGACCTTTAACAAATCATTTTATGGCTGATAAAACGAAGAAAACCAACCTTCCAATTTAAGGTCAACCTTAATCTGAGGTTTACTTGAGGACTTCTTTACTGCACCTGAGTATGTGCTTCCAACATTTGAACCCAAATTGAGAGAGAGAGAGAGAATATGTTAGTACAAGGAAGACAGCAATAGACAGAGAAAATGAGCTTGATTCAAGATCAATGTCTTTTGCACCTGACATAAGGCTAGATGAAGATTGATGGGCAGAACTCTTCCTTCCTTAATTCTTCACATCTGACAAGGTGCACCCAAGTTTAGTTATCAATTTCAGTTTAAGCAATAGAAGTAAAGGTAAATAGATGATGATGGAGATGGCTAATTTGGCTCTAGCTGCCGTAGGATCGTCTTTCGGTGCAAGCTCCCCAAGTGCAGGAGACTCTGCAGTCAATAGAGCATTTAACCAGTCAACCAATGTGGGCTATAACGGTTCAAAATAAATATTACAACCCTCAGAACTTGGCAATATAGCAATTAACAAATTTGAATACAAAAAGATTAGCCCATGGTTTATACTTACCTTTCTTGATTCCACCAGGCTCTTCAGCCATTGCAAGGAGCTCCTCTCTGCTCTTTCCCATAACACATGACATGTCCTAGGTGAAGAATAGCGAAAAGTGGCATATCAGCATTAGTGTCTGACATCTGTGCAGAGAATAGAAAGTAACTGTATGTTTTGAATAATTTGTCAGACTTACAGGAAAAGAGGGAAAAATGGGGAGTTAATATATACAGCATTATAGTGCTCTATACATTGCCATTTGCTCTTGGTCCCAACATACTCTGCAACCTCATTCCAGTTCCCAAATCCATACATCCCAATGCCCTAAAAACAAAGAATTCATCATCCAAACATCAAGCATAGGTCATGTAAGAGTTAGCATCCCTACCAGGAAAATAGGTAGACTTTGTTTAGTAAAACTACATTGCAAGGCCAACCCTTGTTTCTCTATCGTAGAAACACTAAGTACATAACATACCTCTAGGAGTACCATCTCTTCGACGGCATTCCAATCCGGACATATAAGGGGAAAATACAAGTTATCCTGCCATAAAAAAATGTTTCTCTTTATTGTTAATTTATGTATAGAAAGGACCATGTCAGCAATGACTAAGGAAAACAACAGAAATGATGGAAATTAAGCCGAGCTCTTTGAGGAGGAAAAAACAGAGAAAGCACTCTACACAAAGGTCATAATCCGGACACACTGCACACTTAAGGCGAATCCTCCCTGAAATATCCTTGTTGCAATAGTTACAATGGTACAAACCCACTTTTTCTTCACTCATTCCCGTAGATGGAATCTCTGCACTGGAAGAAGTCTTCCTCCTCTTGGCTCTACACCAGAAAAAAAAAAAAAAAAAAAAGGAAAAATAGAATACTACCAAACAGAACAACATAGAAAAGCATCAAACAACAAGGTCACTACATTTTAATATACTACAATCAAATATAAAAAAATAAGAACTTCCAATTAGGAAGATGAAGCAGCAGCATATGGGACCACCATGCGAGTATGTAGGCTTCCCATCATCACTATAAAAGAAAATATTCAATTCCGACTAATGAAAATAAGCAAAATGGAGCTATGCTTGAACAAAAATAATACAACCATTAACACCAACAGTTTGGTTGCCCAGAAACTTGAGGTAAACTAACTTGAATTAGGGCACAACATGTAAACATTAGTTTGATTTCAGCTCGAATTCGTAGCTATTTAGAACAGTTAAAGAAGGACCTGTTATTCGGATCGTCATCTTGTAAAAACCAAGCTGCTCGAGACCGACCCATGACAGATTCGAGCTCTCTCTCTCTCTTTCAAATTCAGAGACGAAGTGAGCGCACGAACGCAAGAACTCCAATTTTCGTTTCCAAAGTTCGGTTTTTTATCTTTCCCTCCTCTTTTTCCCCAGTTTTAGATGTTTTACTCCTGTCCAACGCACATGCATACTCTCTTTTCTACATGTTTCAGTTGGATGCAAGCCAAGTCAGCACATTTAGATCCAACGGTTAGGATCCGATAGAATCTGCGATTTATGATTCCTTTAGTTCGTGTTGTTAGTGCAAATATCCATGCAGATGCAGTGTTGTATGTATTAAGCTAGCTATTCTATTATGTATTAGCTTGTAGCTCTCTTTTTAAGTTGCTTTTTTTTCCAATATATGAGACAAATAATGAAGCAGGCTTGACAGGAATGTTTAAGGAGCAAAACTTACTAATCTTGTGGATAAATTAAGTCTTCTAATGCTCCAAAGATTGACTCAAACTTGTGTTGATCGGAATGGTACCCTCCATTCTGCATGAGAACTCAGCGACTGACTTTTAAGGCTTAATGGAAATGAAGTGATTGGCATATACAGACTAGTACTGAACTCTTGTCTAGAAACTGGAAAGAACGTAAAAAGAGGAATATAGTAATACATAAGGCAGAGATTGAACAGGTCAATACGCGATCTGACAGAACTGATACTAATATGTCTTGGTCTTGATCAGTATCCAAAACATCTCTTTGAACATAGAAACATTGAAACCAGACGTGAATATGGTTCGAGAAAAAGATGGGAGACTTTTAGTTTTAGAAGGTTACCGAAACTCTGGCATTTGCTTTCCTGTTTTAATTTAACCCAGTAATGTCGCCAGACCAAACAACCTTTTCCAGCAACACCATTGTAGAAAAATTCAATGACCAGTCTTTCACGTCCGGCAGCTAGCTGGTAGCTACCTTGACGATAATGTCGCTAATGTATTAACTTACTAATCTGTGGATAAAGCAAGTCTCCCAATGCTCCAAGAGTCGACTTGACTATGTTGATCAGAATGGTATCCTCCATTCAGCATGAGACAAGATATGCGACTGACTTTTAAGGCGCTTAATGAAAATGAAGTTTGATCTCACCATTTTTCTTAAGGACTTAAATTAAGATGAGGGAAATAAATAAAAAGGTTGAAACATAAATAAATAAATAAATAAATATATATATATATATATGACGACATCTTATATGGATAGTAAATAAAAAGACTTATAATATGTCAAAAAAAAAAATACATATATATATATAGTTAGTTAGTTAGTTAGTTATATTAGTAAAATTTTGGATGTAGGGTTAGGAAAAAACTTGTGACTGTTGAGCTGCAAAAAGTAAAATATTGGATTTAGTTACATTAGTAGACCACATGTCATAACATAATGTGTCGCATAGGAACATGGTTATTAGTAGACCACATGTCATAACATAATGTGTCGCATAGGAACATGGTTCACGTGAGGCCCATCTTGTTTGCTTTCGACTTGACAATTATTTTCATTTGATTTTTGATCATGTTGCCTAATAATAGAGTTCCACGTTTGTAGTAACTTATTTTTTATTTTTCTCCTTAAATAAAGGATTTGAAGGCAAATAATTATTTGTTTCAAGCTATTGATCGAAGTAGCTTGGAAACAATTCTTAGTAAAGAAACTTCCGAGGATATTTGGAATTCAATGAAGAAAAAATATCAAGGCTCGTTAAGAGTGAAGCGTGCACAACTTCAAACCTTGAGAATAGATTTTGAGACTCTAAAAATAAGAGATGGAGAATCTGTTACCAACTATTGTGCAAAAACTATGGAAATTGCAAATAAAATGTGATTTCATGATGAGAAGATAGATGATGTTGCCATTGTTGAGAAAATAATGCATTCTTTGTCACCAAAGTATGATTATGTTTATACTATAAAAACATGGGTTTATTTTTTGCAGAAAAAATCAGAAGCTTTCGGTATATTTAAAAGCTTCAATGCTCAAGTTGAAAATGAAGCAGGAAAATCTATTAAAATCTTTCGTAGTGATCGTGGTGGAGAATATTGTTCAAAAGCATTTGATGTTTTTTGTGATGAGCAGGGTATTCGAAGAGAACTCACAGCTGCCTATACATCATAACAAAACGGTGTACCCGAGAGGAAAATAGAACCATTTTCAATATGGTGAGAAGCTTGTTAACAAGAGGAAAAATTCCAAAGAGTTTTTTGGCATGAAGCAATAAATTGGAGCATTCATGTGTTGAATAGAAGTCCTACATTTTTTGTTCAAAACATGACACCTGAGGAGGCTTGGAATGGTCGTAAACCTGCTGTAGATCACTTCAAAATTTTCGGGTGCATTACTTATGCACATATCCCAGATGAAAAGAAGAAGAAGCTTGATGATAAGGGTGAGAAATGTATCTTTCTTGGTGTAAGTGAAACCTCCAAAGCTTAGAAGTGATTTAACCCCGTCACAAAAAAGATTATTAGTAGGGATGTTATTTTTGATGAAGAAAGCATATGAGATTGGAATAGGCAGCAGCCTAAACCTATCACTTTTGATGAGGAAAATTGTGAAGAAATTCAGCAGCCCTTGCAACAACATATTCCAGTAGTAGTAACCCCAGAAAATCCACCTAACGAAGATCCAACAAATACTGAAATGCCACTAACAGCAGTTGAAACTACATAACCAATAACTGAATTGTGTCATCGTGTACGAAAAAGACCTCCTTGGATGCAAGATCGAGAGCCCCTCCACTGAAGTCCATTTGAATCGCTTTCTTTTATAATTTTGACATATCTCACTGTGAGTAAATGTTATATGGTTACATAAAGTATTTCAAATCCTTCATGCATGATAAATTATTTCGTGGGAATTAATTGATTGGATATGGTAGTTTATGATTTGCTTATTGGATATAAGTGATTGAAATTAATGGTTCGTCATATTAGTGGTTTTATGAAAAACTTGGTTTTAAATGATTATTTGAACAAAAAAAAAAGGGCATGCATTAGTCGGGACAAGCATATAAGAAATTAAATTCATATTGAATTTAAAGTATATTCACGTTTCATGATATGTACATGAACTCTTTGTGAAGACATGATTGTCTTAAGTATTGTGATCATGAAGGAATTGAATGATTAATGGGTGCGATTGTGCATATGGATTTGATTACGATACGATTGCATATTGTCTGATTGATTGTCAAGTCGTCAGGATAGCTGTAGCTATCAGCAGTGATGATAGCCTTGGAGCACTTTGATTTGTTATATATATATATATATATATATATATATATATATATGACGTGTACGGAGTCACACGGGTATACTAGTATTATAGCCGTATATGGCAGGATAATATATAACTGGCGACTTGTGTGTGATGATATGAACCCTTGCGTGGTTACATTGTGATGTTTTAATTGTGTTAGGTTGTCGAATTATGGTATCACGCAGTTGATATGTTTGACATAGGTGGTGGGAAATGATATGGGCATAATGATTGATTTAGCTATATGAGTTTCTTTAGTGTGAAGTTAGTATATTATATTGGAACTTTGCTAATAATTTATTTTTTAGTTGTGCATGTTTACAAAAGTCTTGTCTCGAAAATGTAACTATGTAATATTTATTCACGGAGTTTTAGCTCACACTCTCTTTTTGTTAAATTTTTTCCTTCTCCAAATAGTGGATTGTTCTTAGTTGGACATTCAGGATACTCCGACAGGAGTTGACACATCCTTTGTTGATTACTCCTTCCATGTTGTTAGGAGTTTTCTTTTGATTCTTTTGTAGTCCACTTTTGAAATGTAAATAAGGTTCATGTGGATTAGTAGGTTGCTCCATCGAACATACTCAACGGTATAGTGATCTTAGTAATTAATGAAATGAGTTTTCATATTATATAGTGATCTTAGTAATATACATATATATATATATATATATATATATATATTGCTAAGTTTACATGGTTACACTCAAAGGTTTATGTGGTCAGGAGAGTTATATAAAGGGTCACATGCCGGTCACGAGAGGTTTGGGTCGTGATAGATTATGCAGGTGATCAAGATGATAGAAGAAACACTTTGGGTTATGTTTTTATGTTAGGCACATGGGCTGTTTCATGGTCTTCTAAGAAGCAACAAATTGTCACTTTGTCAACTATAGAAGTTGAATTTATTGCTGCTATAGCTTGTGCTTGTTAAGTTATCTGGTTGAGGAGAATTCTTGAAGAGCTTCAGTTCAAACAAGTTGAGGCTACTACAGTTTTTTGTGACAACAACTCAACAATCAAACTCTCCAAAAATCATGTGCTTCATGGTAAAAGTAAATATATTGATGTGAAATATTATTTTTTGAGAGATCTAAGCAACGATGGACAAATCAAACTTGTTCATTGTCGAAGTGAAAACCAAGTTGCAGATATACAGACCAAGCCTCTCAAGTTGGCTGCATTTGTGAAGCAGCGTGGTCTATTGGGAGTTTATTCATGTGCTGCTATAAAAGATGACTTAGGAGTGGGATGATTTTCGTTTAAACTGATTCATGTAGATCTCAATTTAAGGGAGGGTGTTAAGATTTATTTATTAATATTTATTTAACGTTTATTGGATATCCTAATTTTTAGGAATTTATTTAGTTGGAAATAATCATGTATTGGTGACTGATTACCGAGAGTGGCGTAGGTGTCCTATTTTTTTAGGAATTTAGTTAGTTGTTGGTTATTTCCCTTCCATCTAATGCCTATGCTATGTTTTCGGTTATGAAAGATCAGATTCCATTTGTTTATTTTGACCTCTATTCTGTATCAGTTCAAGGAAAGCTTTTTCCTTAGCAAGCACGCATCATCTTCTTCCCTGCTAGTAATGGCCAACTTTCCTCCTTAACCCATCTGGCCTTCTCATATAGTGGATTTTCTGGTCAAATTCCATATGAAGTTTCCATGTTGTATAAATTGTCAATCTTAGATCTGTCTTATAACGGCAATCTATCAAATGGAGAAAACCAATTGAAAATTGAGAACCCCAATCTGAGAAGTCTTGTTCAAAACCTTACTGGCCTAGAAATACTTAGTTTCAGCACCGTTGCCATATCGTCCCACGGTTCCAGATTTCTTGGCCAATTATTCTTCTTTGACATTCCCACTTTTTCTTGTTGCAATAATTACAGTGGTACAAACCCACTTTTTCTTCACTCATTTCCGTCAATGGAGTCTCTGCACTGGAAGAAATCTTCCTCCTCTTGGCTCTACACCAAAAAACAAAAAGGAAAACAGAATACTATCAATGAGGGAACATAGAAAAGCATCAAAAAAACAAGGTCACTACATTATAATATATAACAATCAAACAGAACTTCCAGTTAGGAAGATGAAGGAGCAGCATATGGGACCGCAATGCGAGTATGTAGGCTTCACGTCATCACTATAAAAGAAAATATTCAATTCCGACTAATGAAAACAAGCAAAATGGAGCTACGCTTGAACTAAAAAGAATACAGCCATTAACACCAACAGTTTGGTTGCCCAGAAAATTGAGGTAAACTAACTTGAATTAGGGCACAACATGTACAAATTGGTTTGATTTCAGCTCGAATTCGTAGCTATTTAGAACAATAAAAAAAGATAAAATGAAAGAAGGACCTGTTATTTGGATCGTCATCATGTAAAAACGAAGCTCTTCGAGACCGACCCATTACTGATTCGTGCTCTCTCTCATTCTTCCAAATTCAGAGACGAAGTGAGCGCGCGAACGCAATAACTCCAATTTTCGTTTCTAAAGTTCGGTTTTTTATCGTTGCCTCCTCTTTTTCTCCAGTTTCGGAGGTTTTACTCCTATCCAAAGCACATGTATACTCTCTTTTCTACATGTTTCCGTTGGATGCAAGCCAAGTCAGCACATTTAGATCCAACGGTTAGGATCCGATAGAATCTACGATTTATGATTCCTTTAGTTCCTGATGTTAGTGCAAATATCCATGCAGATGCAGTGTTGTATGCATTAAGCTAGCTCTTCTATTATGCATTAGCTTTCAGATTGCAAATTCCAGTCATCTATCCCAATAATGCCCCCCCTCCACCAAAGATAATTTCCAGCAAGGCCAATGTAGAAGAAGTCAATGAACAGTCTTTCACGTCTGGCAGCTAGCTAGTAGTTATGTTAAGAGTGCTCCTTTTAATGATTTCCCTTCCCCCCTACTTCATCTGGCACCTAGCTAGTAGCTTCCTTGATGATAATGTCATTTAGAAATGCAGCAGTCTTCTGGATACAGCAAGTCTCCTAATGCTCCAAAGATTGACTCAAACTTGTGTTGATCGGACAAAGATATGCGACTGACTTTTAAGGCTTAATGGAAATGAAGTGATTGGCATATGCAGACTAGTACTGAACTCTTGTCTATAAAGAAGCAAACTTCTTTCACTCATACCACTGAAAACTTTTGTTTCTGTGACTTTACCTGAGACCAACATGAAACTACCATTTTGCTACTTCGTGCACTTCCTCTATTTTCTCTTGACATTCACTCTTTGCTTTGCTTCTTTCAACCCACAGTGCCATGATGAAGAGAGGTCTTTCCTTTCGCAGTTCAAGGAAAGCTTTGTCATTAACAAGTCTGCATCATCTTTTTCCCGTGCTTATCCACCATTTGAACGGTGGGAGCTTGAAGGAGAAAATAGCAACTGCTGTTTGTGGGATGGCATTGAATGTGACGAGGAGACGGGTCATGTAATCGGCATCGACTTGAGTAGCAGTTACATATATGGTTCGTTCCACTCCAACAGTACCCTCTTCCGCCTTGTTCATCTTCAAAGCCTTAATCTTTTCGATAATGACTTCAACCACTCTCGAATCCCTGCTAGTATTGGACAACTTTCTGCCTTAACCCATCTCAACCTCTCATATAGTGGAATTTCCGGTCAAATTCCATACGAAATTTCCATGTTATATAAATTGTCAGTCCTAGATCTGTCTCATAATGGCGATGTATCAACTGCAGAAAACCTATTGAAACTTGAGAACCCCAATCTGAGAACTCTGGTTCAAAACCTTACTAGCCTGGAAATACTTCGTCTCACTACCGTTGACATATCGTCCACGGTTCCAGATTTCTTGGCAAATTTTTCTTCTTTGACATCCCTCGTTATTGCATCATGTGGATTACATGGAAATTTTCCCGAGAGAATATTCCAGTTACCGAATCTAAAACGTCTTGCCTTGCAGTTCAATCCAGATCTTAAGGGCCAGTTACCTGGATCTAACTTGAGCACCTCCCTTGAGGAGTTGTGGCTCCACAACATAGCATTGTCTGGTGATTTTTCTTTGATATCAAACCTTATTTCCTTGACCGTGTTAGACGTTGGGAACTGCAATTTCTCGGGTCAACTCTCTCCTTCACTTGGAAACCTTAGCCAACTCATGGTTTTGGACCTTGGGGGAAACAGTTTTGCCGGTCAGATTCCTTCTTCCTTGTCAAACCTTGTTGAGTTGCAGTTTTTACGGCTTGCTGGAAATCTTTTTAGTGATGCAACCTTGCATTGGGTAGGTAAGCAAACTAAACTTTCGCAGCTTTACTTAGGGCATACGGGAATGAGTGGTGAAATACCGTCTTCTCTCGGAAACCTGACCCAACTAAGTAAACTAGACCTTACTCTTAATCAATTGACTGGCCAGCTTCCATCTTGGATAGGAAATCTCACCCAGCTAACTTTACTGGCTATTCAGCAAAATAAATTGCGAGGTTTAGTCCCCAAAACATTTTCTAAACTAAAAAATCTTGAATTCCTTGATCTCGCTGGAAATGATTTGAGTGGCAAAGTGGAAATCAACACATTTCTATACCTTAGAAAACTCTACTTTCTCCAACTGTCAGGTAACAGATGGATGGGCCTCACCGAAAGCAATTCTACAAATGGTACTACTCTTGCAAAGTTGAACATGATAGGATTGAATGCATGCAACTTGAGTCGATTCCCAGATTTCTTAAGGTATCAAGATCAAATGGAGATTTTGTATCTTGAATATAACAATATCCATGGCCGAATACCCGTATGGTTTTTGAACACAAGCATCCACACACTACTAAATATAGGCATTAGGCACAACTTCCTAACGGGCTTTGAAGAACTTCCAACTGTTCTTCCGTGGGTTAATCTGCAATATTTAGGCATGTCCCATAACATGTTGGAAGGTTCTGTTCCAATTCCCCCACCATCAGTTTTCTCGTATCATGTCCAAATTAATGCTTTCACTGCAATAACATCTTTGATCTGTAATATCAGTTCTCTTCAGAACCTTGACTTGTATGAGAACCACCTAAGAGGCAAGCTTCCCAAATGTTTCGGATACTTGAGCAATCTACAAGTGTTGAATCTAAATCACAATTTGTTTAGTGGCGAGATTCCGGATACATACACAAATGGAAGCGGATTGAAAATGATAGACTTGAGCTACAACCAATTACAGGGTCAAGTTCCGCGGTCACTGGGCAATTGTTTGAAACTCGAATTTCTAAATCTCGCGAAT
Organism: Coriaria nepalensis; assembly: GCA_027186245.1. NCBI lineage: Eukaryota > Viridiplantae > Streptophyta > Magnoliopsida > Cucurbitales > Coriariaceae > Coriaria > Coriaria nepalensis. The sequence continues at coordinate 9,956,680 of CP114492.1, forward strand.
AATGAAGTCAACGGTGTTTTTCCATCTTGGTTAGGGACTCTTTTGGAATTAAGAGTTCTCAACTTGAGATCTAATAAGTTCCATGGATCCATAGAAGAACCGAAAACAAACCTTGCTTTCTCGAAGTTGCATATCATAGATCTCTCCTACAATAACCTCTCAGGTATCTTGCCTTTGAAGTATATCAGTCAATGGAATACTTTGAAAACTGTTAATTCGACCCCTTCCACATATATGCAGACACTACATAAGCACACTATCGATCCAAGATTTATTATGCCTGATACTTATGAATACTCAATCACAATAAGCAACAAAGGTACTGCGAGGAATTATTCAATGATCCTAGAGGTATTTACAAGTATTGATCTCTCTAGCAACATGTTTGAAGGCGAAATCCCGGAATTTATCGGTGATCTGCAGAGTATTCAATCGCTCAATCTTTCCAACAACATGCTCATTGGAAATATCCCATGGACTCTGGCAAACATTACGCAACTGGAATCGTTAGATCTTTCAGGCAACAAACTCTCAGGAGAAATCCCTCAACAACTAGCACAACTCACTTTTCTTGAAGTTTTCGATGTCTCTCATAACAATCTTACGGGACCGATACCGCGAGGGCCCCAGTTAGATGGCTTTGAAAGTAGTTCGTTCGAGGGCAACTTGGGATTGTGTGGATTGCAAGTGTTGAAGAAATGTGAGAGTTTTCAGGATTTGAAGCCACCTCCTTCGACTGGTGATGGAGAAGGAGACGGAAATGAAGGGACAGAGTCTTTTTTCGATTTCGGGTGGAAGATAGTGACGATTGGATATGGATGCGGGGTGGTGGCAGGTATCATAATCGGGAACTATGTATTTGGGTTGAAGCAGGAATGGCTTTTGAGGACTTTGAGGGTTGCACAGCCAAAGCGGAGGAGACAAAGAGGGCTGGCTTTCAAACGAAGGTAAGGAGAACAGAGTCGGTTGTTTCTGTTTGAGTTTCAAAACTACTACGTAGAAATTAGCAAGTCTGATGTCTTGATGTTCAGTGTCATTATCCATGCAGTGTTGTGTTGTAATAAGGATGGGTTGGGTTTGAGTTTTCATCTGTAACTCCTTTTGATTATTATGTATGTAACTCCTTTTGTTCGTGCTGTTAATGCAATTATCCATGCAGATTGCAGTGTTATGTATTATGCTAGCTATTATATTTTGTATTATCTTTGAGATTTAGACAGCTGAGATTGAGATTTAGACATCTGAGATTGCAGTGTTATGTTTATAAGAGGTTACGAAATTGACAAAGCTATATTTGTAACTTGTAAATCAAGTATGAAAACGTGTCATGAATCACTAATTAAATGCAGATAATCAATCCCGTTTCTCTCATCTGATGAAAGTTGCAGATCGTCTCGGTCGACAAGTTTTATGCCAAATCCATGGCGGGTTTCCTCTTTGTTGTAGCTTTCTTCATCACCCACGCAGTGCATAAGAAGTGGTATAGTAACCTTATTTTTCCTTACTATTGTTTCTGTTGGGATTGATAGGAATTGAAGCTAAGCAAAGAGAAGCTCTGTTTTTTAGCTGGAAAGACTTGCTTACAGAGATGCAAGTGTTCCCCTTGTATTAATACCAGTTCATGGAATGATTACAAATCTTAAAGTTACAACTAAAAGGTGAACTAAAATTGAAATCACTTCTAATCGGTGCTAATTAGAGGAAACAAAAGATGATCCAGATAATGAGGCTTTGCATCTATAAGCACACTAAATAGAATGAAGATACAACTCTGCTGCAGGCTCTTGCAGAGAAATAATAGAGCTGGATGAGGGTCATAGAAATGCTTTGATGTTAAGTGTCATAGGCAGTGTAGTTGGTAGAATTCCAGATTTTCTGGTTTCTTAGTACTTGTTCTGTTTTGATGTTAAGTGTCATAGACATGCTTTGATCGTAGTCCTTTATTTCTGCATTAGGGTGGCCATTTATTGGTTTACTATTCTGATACTTTATTTCCATCTTTGTTGGTGTATCTAGACATTGAATTTTCCAGCAAACATTTTCATTCTCTTTTGTTTTGCACGAATCTGTTTTTGAGGAAGTAGGAGGCAAATCTGACTTTTGTCCTTCATTTTCCAACAATGAATAGCAGCTTCAGAACGATAGTTTTGGATTGGTACAGAAACTCTGACACTTGCTTTACTGTTTTGTATTTGTATATTTTCTCTGTTACTCAAACAAGGATTCGTTAGAATCTTGAATTTTAGATAGTTTTCAACTTTCAACTGTAATTCCTTTTGATCATCCATGTATGAAGCTGCGGTCTTAAACATTCATTTAGGGTGGACTTTTTTCAGATTGCAAATTGCAGTCATTATCCCAATAATGTCACCAAACATGTTTTTTCCAGCAAGAATGTCACGTCTGGCAGCTTTGCTAGTTGCCACCTTGTTCATAATGTCACTAAGAAATAGAACCGCTCCTTAAATTATGTTGGTTGTATAAGTCAACATATGCGACTGACTTTTAAGGCTTAATGAAAATTAAGAGATTGCTTGGCGTAGTTGGTTACCATCTTACCAGTCCGTATCAAGATGTTGGGTGGGTGATATAAATAATGCAGCAGGTAAGTCTCCTATCTAGTGCTCCAAAATTGATTCCATTCTGCATGGGACAAGAGCGACGGACTTTTAAGTCTTGATGAAAATGAAGATTCCAGAGATTGCATATGCAGACTAGTATCAGAAGATTGAAGAGATTGTCTATAAAAGAAACAAAACTTCTTTCCTTAATATCAGTGAGACTTTTGTTTCTGTTTACTTAACAGATACCAACATGAAACTATCATTTTGCTACTTCATGTACTTCCTCTGTTTTCTTTTGACATTAACTCATATGAGCTTTGCTTCTTTCCAGCCACAGTGCCATGATGAAGAGAGGTCTTTCCTTTGGCAGTTCAAGGAAAGCTTTGTCATTAACAAGTCTGCATCATATTCTACGGGTGCTTATCCGACGTTTGAATGGTGGGAAATTGAAGGAGATCAAAATAGCAACTGTTGCTCGTGGGATGGCATTGAATGTGATGAGGAGACGGGTCATGTAATCAGCATCGACTTGAGTAGCAGTTGCATATATGGTTCATTCCACTCCAATAGCACCCTTTTCCGCCTTGTTCATCTTCAAAGTCTTAATCTTTCCGATAATGACTTCAACTACTCTCGAATCCCTGCTAGTATTGGTCAACTTTCTTCCTTAACCCATCTCAACCTCTCTAATAGTCAGTTTTCAAGTCAAATCCCAGAGAGAATATTTCAGTTACCAAATTTAAAACTTCTTGCCTTGGACTCCAATCCAGAACTTTATGGCCAGTTGCCCGAATCTAACATGAGCACTTCCCTTGAGGAATTGAGGCTCAACAGTGTGCCACTCTCTGGTAATCTTTCTGCAATAGCAAACCTTGTTTCGTTAACTATATTAGATGTTGGGAATTGCAGTTTATCAGGTCAGCTTCCATCTTCACTTGCTAACCTTACCCAGCTTAAGTATTTGGACCTTTCGCACAACAGCTTTACAGGCCATGTTTCTTCTTCCTTGTCAAACCTTATTGAGTTAGAACATCTAATGTTGGATCAGAATTTTTTTAGTGATAAAACTTTGCATTGGGTCGGTAATCTGACCAAACTTGTTAAGTTGTCTCTAGCCTACAATAAATTTCAAGGTTCATTTCCCAAGTTATTGTCTAACCTCATGAATCTTGAATATCTTGATCTTGCTGCAAATGAATTGATTGGCCTAGTGGACTTCAACATATTTATACCGCTCAAAAACCTCTACTATCTCGAACTTTCAGACAATATGTTGACATTCCTCACTGAAACTAGCTATTCAAATGCTAGTCTTCCACGGTTAAAAGTTTTAGGATTGGGGTCATGCAACTTAAACCAGTTCCCAGATTTCCTTAGGTATCAAGATCAATTGGAGTTTTTACAACTTGGGGCAAACAATATTCGTGGACGAATACCAAAATGGATGCTGAACACAAGTGTAAATACTCTAGAGTTTATGGATCTTAGTGAAAACTTTCTTACAGGTTTTGAAGAACCTCCATCTATTCTTCCTTGGGTTAGTTTGCAGGTATTAATTATAGCCAATAATAGGTTTGAAGGCCCAGTTCCAATTCCTCAAACATCGGTTATCTTATATAATGCAGACACAAATTCTCTAACAACAATTCCATCTTTGATCTGCAATCTGACTTCCCTTCAAGCACTAGGCTTGGGTGAAAACCACCTAAGCGGTAAGATTCCTGAATGTTTGGGATACTTTAAATCTTTGAAGGGTCTGAGTCTACATAACAACTTGTTTCATGACAGCATTCCTGATACATTTTCAAATGGTAGCAGTCTGCAGATGATCAGGTTAAGACACAATCAATTCCAGGGTCATGTACCACAATCATTTGCGAATTGTTTGGATCTCAGAACTCTGGATCTTGGACACAATAAACTCAGTGGCGTTTTTCCCTCTTGGTTAGGAACGCTTATGGAGTTGAGAGTTCTCGTACTGCATTACAATAAGTTCCATGGATCCATAAAAGAATCGAAGACTAACTTTTTGTTTCCCAAGCTGCGCATTATAGATCTCTCCCACAACAATTTCAATGGTTTTCCTCCCTTCAAGTACCTCATTAATTGGGATGCTATGAAAGCCGTTAACTCTGACCCATCATCATATATCGTTTGGACTGCAAGTTTCAAATTTCCAAACCTCAATTGGGAGGTTTCTCGTCTGTCCTGGGTCGAAATAAGTACTAAAGGTGTAGAGAGAAACTATACAAAGTCCCTAGTGGTGTTCAAATGTATTGATTTCTCAAGCAACAGGTTTGAAGGCAAAATCCCAGAAATCATTGGAAATCTACAAGGCCTCCAGTCGCTCAACCTCTCCAACAATATGCTCACTGGAAACATTCCGTTTTCACTGGGAAACATGACGGCGCTGGAATCTTTAGATCTTTCCTACAACAAGCTCTCAGGAGAGATCCCTCAACAACTTGCTCGACTCACATTTCTTGAAGTATTTAGTGTCTCTCACAACAATCTCACGGGGCTGATACCACAAGGGAATCAACTCAATACCTTCGAGAATCTTTCATACATGGGAAATTCGGGATTATGTGGGAAGCCATTGTCGAAGAGTTGTTGGCTTTCTGACTTAAAGCCACCTCGTACGACCAGTGAGAAAGAGCAAAACCAAACTGAGAAAGGGTCTTTTTTTGAATTCGGCTGGAAAATAGTGGTGATTGGATATGGATGCGGAGTAGTCGTAGGTATCATAGTCGGGAACTATGTGGTTGGGTTGAAGCAGGAATGGCTTTTGAGGACTTTCAAGATAGCACAGCCAAAATGGAGGAGATAAAAGAGGCCTGGGGCTTTCTAACGAAGGTAAGAGAAGCTAGTGTTGGTTATGACTTCTTTTCAAGAGTGTGATCCTGTAGTGTCAGTCTAATATCTACGTTTTCGTTTGTCATTATTACTATTACTTACAATGTTATAAATCCACTATTCCTCGGCTCATTCCCGTCGATGGAGTCTCTGCAATGGAAGAAGTCTTCCTCCTCTTGTCTCTACAAAAACAGAGTAGTAGCAACGAGAGAAGAACATAGAAAAGCATCAAACCACATGGTTTCGATCAGACAAGAACTGCCAACTAGGAAAGATTGAACTAAAAGTAATTCAACCATTAACACTAACATTGACACCAACAGTTTGGTTGCCCAGAAAATTGAAGTAAACTGACTTGAATTAGGACACAGCATGTAAAAATTGGCTCGAATTCATATCTACAAAGGGAAGACAAATTTGAAAAATGAAAAAAATTAAATTAAATAAATAAAATTAAAGCAGAGAGGAAGCAATGAAGAGCAGGTTCACAACGAGAACCAGATGAAGCTTGAAAAATCAAGTAAGAATAGATTGCTGCTCTTTTATTTTTAGGCCATTTTTCTTTTGTTTGCTGCAATTGAAAATTGGGGCACAGTGAAGATGGTGAAAAAAGACTGAAACTTTTATTTAGATGGTTACCTAGAAATTCTGGCATTTGCTTTACTGTTTTGTGTTTGTATATTTTCTCTGTTACTAAAACAAGGATTCATTCTGGCCAAAAAAAAAAAAAAACACAAGGATTCATTAGAATCTGCGATTTATGATTCCTTTTGTTGGTGATGTTAGTGCAATTAATTATCCATGCTGCAAATTGATGCATACTATGGTCGATAAAGCTGCAGATCAAGCATCAGATAAGAGTCTATAGACAAGGGGTCATAGCTCTTACTGAATCTATAATATATTGACATTTTAAAAGCTACCTTTAAACTTTTTATAATTAAGAAATGAAACAAATGTCATCAATTACTAACTGAACTCAAATAAATAAACCCCTTTGCTCTCACATGTAATTGAACAAAATACTAAAGCATGCATGAAAAAAGATGCAGTCCGTTATAGCCGATAAGTCTTACACAGGATCGATGCCGGGTAATCCAGGCTTGAATTTTGAACAATGCTGATTATGAGCTGTTGTTAAACACAATTTCTGCACTAAAACTCCATTACCCATGTTGACCACGCTTCACGTTGGCTAAGAGCAAAAAGGCTTCACAGATTTCTTCATTACCCATGATTGCTTCGGGTTCTTGGTGAATGGTTTTCTTGGAATCCACTGTTGGCAGTCAATTAAGCAAGTGAAACTGAAACTTCCATTGCCTTTTCTTTATTATTATTTAAGTCTGATTGCCTCTAAATTACGCAAGTGGAAGGAAACTATTGTTTAGTGTCCTGTAACTTTCCATTATTTTAAGTTATAGTATACAGAGAACACTTGTTACTAAATTTATACATCCCTGTGACTTGGGTAAATCAAAGTTTGAAAGAGTTGTGTTTTGGACACTTAGTTAGCTTTTGGAATAAGTTAGATTGTGCATCAAGGCATGCGTTCATGAACTGCAGCTTCATCGATATATTTAACTATTACATTTCAAATAACAGGTATTCATGCCCGGAAAAGGTTTCTTCGACAAGAAGAAAGACCAGCAATGGACTTTAGAGGATAGAAAGATTCCATACTGAATCAAACCGTGTCGAATGGGGTGGAGTTTTGAGTTTTATCGATATAAAACAGATTGAATGCTTTTTCACCAGCTTCCCACTCGATAAAGGAACGACTTATAATATAATGGAACTACCATCATCCTGTTTTTACATAATCTCTATAGGATTAGCAAAGATTTTCAACTTTCAAGGTTGTTCAGCTGTCCCCCGTACTTGTATCTCGCTTTGCCATTGGTTGTATCATGAAGTCTTTTAAATGTATTACTTATTAGGATGAAGGGGAGGAAAAAAACATGAGTGAGTGAGTGAGTTAGATACAACATGATAGATGACGCACCTTTTTTTCCCCATTAACAGTTTTTTACGGTGTCAATGAGAGTTTCTTGACCTCCTTTAAGCCGTGGATTTTGGGCTGCAATAAGTGTCAATCCTGCATGATTGCTTTTGAATACTTATGACCCATTTCTGTGATTTTGTCTCCAATGTTTGAGTTTCGTGTATATAAAAGCAAACATACTGTCAGTTCCTCTCCAAACCCATAAGCAAAAAATCATTATGGAACTACCATCTCGCTACTTTTCAGTATACCTCACTGCTTTGCTTTTCATGCGCAGCCAAAGTGCCATGACGAAGAGCGGGCTTTCCTTTGGCAGTTCAAGGAAAGCTTTATCATTAACAGGTATGCATCATCTTCTCTCCATGCTCATCCGACGTTTGAAAGATGGGAACTTGAAGAAGAAATTAGTAATTGCTGCTGGTGGGAAGGCATCAAATGTGATGGGGAGACGGGGCAATCAGTATCGACTTGAGTAGCAATCACATATATGGTTCATTCCCCTCCAATAGCACCCTCTTCCGCCTTGTTTATCTTCAAAGCCTTAATCTTTCCGATAATGACTTCAACTACTCTCGAATCCCTGCTAGTATTGCTCAACTTTCTTCCTTAACCCATCTCAACCTCTCACATAGTGGATTTTCTGGTCAAATTCCATATGAAATTTCCATGTTGTATAAATTGTCAGTCCTAGATCTGTCTCGTAACGGGGATGTATCAACTGGAGAAAACTTGTTGAAACTTGAGAACCCCAATCTGAGAAGTCTTGATCAAAACCTTGCTGGCCTAGAAATACTTAGTCTCAGCACCGTTGCCATATCGTCCATGGTTCCAGATTTCTTGGCCAATTTTTCTTCTTTGACATTCCTCGGTCTTGCATCATGTAGATTACATGGAAATTTTCCAGATAAAATAGTCCGGTTACCAAATCAAAAATGTCTTGTCTTGCAGTCCAATCCAGATCTTAAAGGCCAGTTGCCTGAATCTAACTTGAGCACCTCCCTTGAGAGGTTGTGGCTCAACAGCGTAGCATTATCTGGTTACTTTTCTTTAATATCAAACCTTATTTCCTTGACTGTGTTATATGTTGGTAAGTGCAATTTCTCGGGTCAACGTTCTCCTTCACTCGGAAACCTTAGCCAACTCTTGGTTTTGGACATTGGGGGGAAACAGTTTTACCGGCCAGATTCCTTCTTCCTTGTCAAACCTTATTGAGTTGCAGTATTTACGGCTTTCGACAATCATTTTAGTGATGCAACTTTGCATTGGGTGGGTAACCAAACTAAACTTTCGAAGCTTTACTTAGAAGATATGGGAATGAGTGGTGAAATACCGCCTTCTCTTGGAAAACTGACCCAGTTAAGTAAACTACAACTTTCTCATAATCAATCGACTGGCAAGCTTCCATCATGGATAGGCAATCTCACCCAACTAACTCGCTTGGATTGGGGTCATGCAACTTAAACCAGTTCCCAGATTTCCTTAGGTATCAAGATCAATTGGTGTTTCTACAACTTAGGGGTAACAAAATTCATGGACGAATACCAAAATGGACGCTGAACACAAGCGTAAATACTTCAGAGTATATGGGTTTGAGTCACAACTTTCTTACAGGTTTTGAAGAACCTCCATCTGTTCTTCCTTGGGTTCGTTTGCAGGTATTAATATACACTATAATAGGTTTGAAGGCCCACTTCCAATTCCTCAAACATCGGTTATCTCTCATAATGCACAAGGAAATTCCTTAACTACAATTCCATCTTTCTGCAATCTGACTTCCCTTTAAGAACTAGTCTTGGCTGAAAACCACCTAAGCGGTAAGATTCCTGAATGTTTGGGATGCTTGAAGTCTTTGATGATGCTGAGTCTAGATGACAACTTGTTTCGTGACATCATTCCTTATACGTTCTCAAATGGTAGCAGACTGAAGATGATTGACTTAAGTTACAATCAGTTACAAGGTCATGTACCACAATACTTTGCATACTGTTTGGATCTCAAAATTCTAGATCTTGTATCGTTTTTCCCTCTTGGTTAGGGATATTTGTGGAGTTTAAGAGTTTTCGTACTGCCTTCTAATCAGTTCCATGGATCCATAGAAGAATCGAAGTGTAACTTTTGGTTCCCCAAGCTACGTATTATAGATCTCTCCCACAACAATTTAACTGGTTTTCTTCCCCTCAAGGACCTCATCAAATGGGATGCTATGAAGACCACTAACTCTGACCCGTCAGCATATATGGTTTGGACTGCAACTTTCAGTTTTACAGACATCAGCTGGTCGATTGATCACACCTACTTAGTGGAAATAAGGAGTAAAGGTTTCGAGAGAAACTATACAAAGATCCTAGAGGTGTTCAAATGTATTGATTTCTCAAGCAACAAGTTTGAAGGTAAAATCTCAGAATTCATTGGAAATCTGCAAGCCCTCCAGTCGCTCAATCTCTCCAACAATATGCTCACTGGCAACATTCCGTCTTCATTGGGAAACATGATGGAGCTAGAATCTTTAGATCTTTCCTACAACAAGCTCTCAGGAGAGATTCCTCAACAACTTGCTCGACTCACATTTCTTGAAGTATTTAGTGTCACTCACAACAATCTCACGGGGCCGGTACCACAAGGGAATCAACTCAATACCTTTGAGAATGTTTCTTACACGGGAAATTTGGGATTATGTGGGAAGCCACTGTTGCAGAACTGTTTGACTTCTGAGGACTTGAAGCCACCTCCTTCGACCGGTGAGAAAGAACAAACCAAAACGAACAAGGGTCCAAGTCTCTTTTAGAATTTGGGTGGCAAATAGTGGCGATTGGATATGGATGCAGAGTAGTGGCAGGTATCATAATCGGGAACTATGTGTTTGGGTTGAAGCAGGAATGGCTTTTGAGGACTTTCAGGGTAGCACAGCCAAAATGGAGGAGACAAAGAGGGCTGGCTTACAGCCGGAGGTAGGAACAGAGTTGGTTGTTTCTGTCTGTGCGTCATAACTACCTAAAGAAACCAGACCGTAGAAGTATGATAATGTAATAATATTAATGTTATGTCTATGCAGTGCAGCGCTGTAACAAAAGATGATGATTAGTCTGTTAAATATACAATCATTCACTGAAAAAAGCATGCTAACACAGACAACCCATCAAGCTCAAACAGCAGAAAACAATGGAAAAGGACTAGACTTGGTCAAGATCGAAAGCTCCTTGGAGTTTCGACAGTTGACGGCGACGACAACAACAACAAAGAACACAACTTGGTAGCTAAGCTAGTCGTTTGAATTTTTTACTGGGCTTCTTCCTCTTTGTATTGTTTGCGTTTTATCAACTTAAAAAGTGATTCTCTCCAATGCCTACAACGTACAGAACAAGTCAAACCTTGTTGTCAAACCACCAAATGAATGGCCGTTAACTAGCGTTTATCGGTAGCCTAAGCTATAGGGAGGCAACTCTTAGTCTTAGAGAGTGTATAGTTAGCCTAAGCTAAGCTTTGGACATTTCACAACGGTACTAAATCAGAACAAAGAACAAAACATAGAAGTAAGCGAGCAAAAACACAAACAAAACAAAACAAACAAACCAACCAGAATCTGCTTCCTCTGCTGCTTTGCCCCAAAATTAAACATTTTCAAATCATGAATAAAGCTAATAAAGAAAGAAAATGGTTCGACTTTCCTTTTCCCTTTTATTGGCGCTTTCCCTTTTGGCTCCTTCTCCGCCCTCCTTGATACTCTCTCCTTCTCTCTCTCTCTCTCAAACTCGACATTATATACAAGTTGGGTTCCACTCCGCCACCTCTGCAAACCAACCATGAACCAGAACGATGCCTTTCAGAAAGACAAGCATGATGTTGATGAACCGAAGTTTTTCATCAACAACCATCTAGACATTCTCGTCGAGATCCTTAAGCGACTCGACGGCTCGTCTCTAGGCGTCTCCGCCTGCGTCTGCCGCCTATGGTGCACGGTCGCTCGGAATGATTCGGTGTGGGAGCATCTATGCTTCCGCCACGTGTCCTCTCCGTCGACGTCGTTGAATGTTCGTCCGGTGGTGATGGCTTTAGGAGGTTACAAGAAACTGTACATGGTGTGTCTCCGACGGATGCTGAGTCGACTCGGTGAGTCGAACCTGGTTAGGCGGGTCTGGACTCGGGATTTGGTCCATCTATCGCTCTCTCTCTTCTCCGTTGATTACTATGAGCGGGTTAACGGAAACGGAAGTCCGAGAATCGGCGGTGATGCGTCTCCATCGTCGCTCATGTTCCTCTGCAAGCCCGTGAACGTTTGATTTGCTTACTCTTTGACTTAAGAGAAAGAAAGCATCTGATCATAGCCGTAGATTTGGCGGTAACACCATAAGAGACCGTTCCTAATTTCTTCGTTTTAGTACTGTCATTAATTAGTTATATACATCTATTAATATTTAACAAATAATAATATTTATTTATTCCTTTATATTTTTCTCTCTACTATAATTATTAGTTATTGATTTTGACTTTGATTTTTATTATTGTTATTATATGGTGAATCTCAAATTTAGTTATGGGCCAAGAAAACAAGGCTGGCCCAAGTAGGTGGTCCAATAAGTATTAAGATGACACATAGGCACATGGGCCCAATTACTTATAATTGAGTTTTTGGATCTGTCAAAGTGAAGCAAAAGAGTGGAAGAGTAAGGTCAAAGCAAAGGTCAAGAGTAAAGTGTGACAAAATACATAAAACTAAAAGCTTTACTCTACTTATAATATATAGTATTTGATTAAATTATGTATAATGTAAAGACAAATGGAATGCACTACTACACTAAAGTACTACTAAACCATGTTATATATTTGATTGGATGGCTAATGGACCATCCAACACATGTTCCAAATATTACATATATTTATGTCCCACATAATGTTACTTAAAAAGTTGTTTCGAAATTGGAATATGATCTTTTTCTTACCAATTATAAAGAGATTATTCATCGCATAAACTTTCTAGCACTAAGTTTGTTTTAGCTCATTTTAAATCAATATTAATTTTTTTTTGTTCGTTTTCGATTTTTTTTTTTGTTTAGAGATGTTCGTATTAGTTTGAAATATCTTAATTATTAATTATTTTATATCCGTATAATCTTACCGAACAAAAATAAGCATTAGTTAATGAATTTAAATATTAATATATTTGTTTTAAGTTTGAAAAAATCAGCCTTATAATTAATATATATATATATATATATATATATAAAAGAAAAAGAAAAAAAAAACGAATAAAAAAAAAAGTGAAATTAACATTATTAATTATTGCCAGTAATACACTACGGCGCAGCTTAGCACATTCCTGTTATTAAATACTAATAAACACCGTTTACTTCCAGCTGAAAAATTATTTTCCTCTTTATTATTTTCCACTAATTTTCCCAGGTGAAATATCCAATCACCGATCGACGACGGAGCTCCTCCATTTCTCGCCGACGATTAGCCGGAACAGGAAAGATTCGACCCCGAATATCGGCCACTGTAACTGGATTCGCATGCTTCCTCAACCTCCGACTCTCTAATTAGCATCATTTTGTGCTCCTCCACTTGGGTTAGGGTAATAAACAAATGGGACTAGATTTAGGTTTTCGAGAGTGAGTGAGTACTTTTTTTTTTTTAAGTACAGTGAAATTTGCTATCGGCTGGAGCTTGATTTGTTTTTTTTTTGCTCGAGCTTTGAAGTACACGTGTTGATCTGAAGTCGTCTTCACGGGCATTTGAAGCTTGCTCTGATTTCAGTAAGTGTTTTTTGTTTTTTTTTTCTTAATGCACTTTATTAGTAGCCGTGCATTTGATTTTAATGGAAGTATGAGTTTTTAGAGTTTTTATTTCCTGATCTTTTTCGATCTTCGTGTAGTTACTTTTTTCGTGAGAATTTGTTTCCGATTTGAAAATTTTTAGCTGACTTTTGTGTTCTCTAACTGTGTTTTTCTTCGAAACGTTTTGATTTACGGGTAGGATGTTTGGTTTCTGAGAAAAGTTAAGAACTTTAAAGAAAATCGAGTGGGAAAGCGTTGCATTTATGGTCTGTGATTTCTGCGAAAATGAAAACAGTACAGTTTAGGAAAGCAGTTATTTTCGTGCTGTTCTATTCTAGCTGTTTAATCATTGACAGATGTGGCTTGATCCAAAATAATGGTAGATCGATCTTCATGAGAAGCTAAGTCATAATTCATCATTTTGCAGAATTGGAGATGTGGTCATACTTAAATAATGTGGCTTCGAGCACTATTGAGCACATCAGGCTGGTCTTAAATTTTGGCTACGGGTGTTTGGTTTTGAACTGATTTGAATTCTACATGGAAGCAAACAAAGAGGAAGCGCTCAAGGCAAAAGAGATTGCTGAGAAGCGATTTTCCCAGAGGGACTTCATGGGTGCCAAGAATTATGCATTGAAGGCGAAAAATTTGTATCCAGGGCTCGAGGGTACAGCTCAAATGTTGGCTACATTTGACGTTTATATTGCTTCTGAGACTAAATCTCATGGTGAGATCGATTATTACTCTGTTCTTGGATTGAAGCCATCTGCAAGTAAAGAGGCGGTGAAGAAACAGTACAGAAAGATGGCCGTGTTGCTCCACCCTGATAAAAACAAGACTGTTGGCGCAGATGGGGCATTCAAATTGGTCTCTGAAGCGTGGACTTTACTGTCCGATAATGGTAAACGAAGCACTTATGATCATAAGAGAACTACACAATTGGCTCCTGGTGTTAATCAGACTAGCTACTGTTCCAATCCTTCGACTCCTCATGCTGTACTTGACACATTCTGGACTGTTTGTACTTCCTGTAAAGTTCAGTATGAGTATCTAAGGAAGTATGTGAACAAGAGGCTTTCATGTAAGAACTGTCGTGGTACCTTCATCGCCATAGAAACTGGGTTAGCACCTGTGAATGGTTCTTTCCCTTATTATCCTCAGCCATTTGTACCTGGTAATGGATATGGAGGCCATGGGTGTGATGGGGTTACCTATATCCCAACAGATGCAGCTTATTATACAGGAAATGGGGTCTCAACGTTTCATTCTGGTCATGGGTATGACAATGTTTCAAATTTGTCTTTTCAGTGGAGCTCGATTTCTGGAGCTTCTTCTGGAACTGTTCAAACCAATGGGCCTCAGGGATTTGGAAGTACTTCTTATCAAGTAAATGGAAACGTTTCTAGAGCAGGAATGGAGGTTAAATCAAGAACCAATGGAAAACGTGCCATGAAGAATAATGTGGCTAATAATAATTCAGGCACACCCTCTAGCTGTAATGATATTCCTGGTTCTGAGGATCATAGACTTGAGAGGAAGAAGAAGAAGAGGATAGTTGTAGGAACCACTTTTAGAAATGGCAATGAAGAAAAAGAAGCTAGACAACCTTCAGAAGTAAGTTTGGCAAATGGAAATGCAAGTGTGGATCAAGATCATAAAAATTCAAAACCTGCTGAGTTTCTCACCAGACAGAACTCTAATGCTCCTTTATTTGATGCAAGAAAGTTGTTGATTGAGATGGCAAGGACTGAAATTCGTAAGAAACTGGAAGAGATGAAGATGGCTTCTGCCACTGCTACTGTTGCTGTCAATAAGTGCCCAAAACCAGAGGGTTTAGTTAATAAAGTTCGAAAGGTAAGACAAGCCCCTAAAAAAACTGATTCTGGTATATCTGGTCAGCTGTTAGAGCCAAAAAGTGCTGGACCAATGTCAATAAATGTACCTGACCCTGACTTCCATGATTTCGACAAAGATAGATTAGAAGAATGCTTTAAACCGAAGCAAATATGGGCTCTATACGATGAAGAGGATGGTATGCCTCGCTTGTATTGTCTGATCCGTGAGGTCATCTCAGTTAGACCATTTCAAATTCTCATCACTTTCTTGGGTTCAAAGACCGACACTGAATTCGGGTCTGTAAATTGGTTGGATTGTGGATTTACAAAATCCTGTGGAAAATTCCGAGCAATGAACTCTGATGTTTTTTATGAAGCTAACATTTTCTCTCATGTCCTTAGCCGGGAGAAGACTGGAAGGGGAGGTTGTGTGCAGATATACCCGAAAAAAGGAGACATTTGGGCTGTCTACAGGAACTGGTCGCCAGATTGGAATCGATCAACGCCAGATGAAGTGAGGCACCAGTATGAAATGGTGGAGGTTCTGGACGATTACTCTGAAGAGCTTGGTGTATGTGTCACCCCCCTTGTGAAATTGGCTGGATTTAAGACAGTTTATCAAAGTGATTCAAACCAGGGTGCAGTTAGATGGATTCCTAGGAGGGAAATGTTACGGTTCTCGCACCAGGTTCCATCTTATTCACTCAAAGGAGAAGCCACTGACCTGCCGGATAAGTCTTGGGATCTCGACCCGGCTGCAACTCCAGACGAATTGCTTCACACTGTAAAAGAAACGGAGGATTGATAGGAGAAAAAGGCGAAAATGAGCAGCAAAGCAGATATTGGTTGGATTCGTTAGACCAATTATAGGCTTCTAACTGTACAAATATGTGAAAACAGTTTGGCTAGGTGCCAAGGCAACAAAAGATTAACTCCGTGATTGTAGTTGGTGCAATTTCCCACAAATTAGGTTCTGTCAAAGACTTTCAAATTTATTGACTGTTTTGTTTTACAGAAAAATGGACAATGTCCTCCATTGCTATACCTCGTTCTCATATATATCCTCAGCTGTATTTTGTGTTGTTGAACTGGATTTCCTGCCAAGCAAGTATGTGTTTGATCCCCTATCAACAAAAATATTGTTACCGTGACCAAGTAAAAGAAAATATAGAAATAACAAATGTATACACTCAAACGACGCCGTTTCTTAAAAGATGAACAAGCTAAAAACGACACGTCGGAGCTGAGCATAAAATGCACGACAAGCCAAGTGAAGAAAATAATCGACAAGTGGGAAAGAAAGGAGCAAATGCAACCGACAGCAGCGATCAAGCTCATTTTATTTTGGCCAGGGATTCTCTTTTCTGGCACAAAGTTGCGGCAGTTTCTGGTATTGAAATCTTTACTCTTTCTAGTTTCTACTGCACGTATTCGTTTTCATTCTTCTTCCTCTGTTTAAGCTTTTTTTTTTTTTAGTTTGTTAATGGTGAGATTTACAAATAACTGAGATTTTGATGGTGATCTGTATGGCCTGCAAAATCAGGGGTAGCAGCTCTTGGGTTGGGCACATATGGCGCTCATGTTTTCAAGCCCGAAAACCCAGTTTACAAAGAGGTTCCTTTCTCTCTCTCTTTCCCTCATTTACCCCCATTTCAATTTCCCTCTTCCAGAGTCCCATTCTTCACACCTCATTGCCTTAATTGATTTCCAATCCTTAATTTTGTCAGGGTAGGTTTGGCAAACAGCATCTCTATACCATTTAGTTCACACAGCAGCTCTGTGCCCTAACATTGTGAGCTCTCTTTCCCTTCAATTTATACTTTTGCAAAGTGCTGAAAGCCATCGGTATTTATGTTTAATCCAGTTTTTAAAATTATTCAGTTCATGGTCAAGTGAAAATAATCTCTCTGTTTCTCGGGTTTATGTTGATCAAGTCCGTTTCCTTTTTCTTTGTATGTTACAGTTTGGAGCCCTTTTGACTGCTGGAATTATTGCATTTTCCGGAACGTAAGGCCTCTTTTCTAACTTCTTCATATATCTTTGCAAATAGCCTAACCATATGAGAAGTCCGTGTCCGTAACATTTTACCAAGCAAACCGTAGTCTTGATTTGTCATACATAGGCTTAGAATGTGATGAAATCGAATATTAACTGGTTTACGCCGTTAAATTTCACCGGTGAAGTATATGAAAGTAGGGAAGGCACATGAGTTTCTTCACCACCAAGCCTTTGTTGGATTTTGACATTAGTAGTGCTTGTGCCTTCTGGACTAGCAGAATTGCTGTACCATGAGAAAGAAATTATAAATAACAAATCAAACCACTTTTCTTCGGCATAAGATGGCGTTTCAATTTGCATATGGTAAAGGAAAACAATATTAGATAACTATTGAATTCAAGTATTATTTAAAGGTGAATTGAAAGAGATGTTGGCATATCTGCAGGAGGTCGGCTCGGGTACCTGCGTACTCATGCCTGCACATTAAGACTGTCTGATCAGCATCGGACGGTCCACAGTTATGCAGGCACGCGTAGGTATGAGGTGTGCAGGCACCCCAGCCAAAGACGGCAAATACTCGACCCTAGTTCCCTCCGGCAGCTTCACATTCATTGGCGCTCGGGCAAGCCTCCTTTTCTAACTGGTATCTGTACAAAAACAGTGTGTCTAACTGGATTTTCGAGTTTGGAAATGTTTTTCAACAAAATTCATAGCTCGAATCAATTATGCTGTAAAGTTTATGTAATCACGTCCAGAATGGTGCCACTGCTCAATGTTTCCATTAGATAAAAAGTTACCATGTAATTTTTCTTCATATCATGGTGCATAATAGCTACCTATACTGCTGTACTCTGTGTTAGAGGTGTCAAAATGGGCCGGGTTTTTTAGTCATGCCTGTAGCCCGGGGGAAAACCTTGACATAAGCCCGGCCCAACCCGTTTTTATCTGGGCTGGGCCTGACTCGGTTGGGCCCTGCCCAGCAGGGCCCTCTCTGAAGAAAAAAAAAATTTTTTTTTCTTAAATTTATTTTTATTTTACCCTCTCATAAAAATAATTTTTTAATTTTCTCCCTAAATTTTTCCTATAAATACTCACTCTTTCATTTTAATTTTTCCTCACATTTTCTCAAACACTCTCTCTCAATCTCTTACCTAATTTTCTAATAGTCTAATTTATAATTAATATTCATTCTTCTATAATCTTTTGTTTTCTTATTATTAATCTCAATTTTTTATTTTTATTCCCAAATAATCTCTTTTATTTTAATAATAATTTATTATGAATATTTTATTTAAAAAGGGTCGGGCTTATTTTAGGCCCGGTAAGGCGATCGAACCCGGCCTATTTTAAGCCTGGATGGACTCGAGATAAACTCAAAAAGCTTTCCGAACTGGGCTCGGATATATTTTTTCAAAATGGGCCAAGCCCAATCCAACCTATTTTTTTTCCGAGCCTGATCTTAAATAGTAAAAAGCCTTTAAAAATCCGGACCAACCTAAGCGGGACGGTCTATTTTGACATCTCTACTTGTTGCCTTTTCATAAGAGCTGCATAAATCGGTTTTGTTGCTGACCACTCTCATTCATAACCGCACGTAGCTAACCGGATATAGAGTTGATGTGACAGTTGATATAACATGTAAGCATAATGTAAGCGGTTATAATCGATCGGTCTAACGTATTTATCAAACGCTTATCGAATGAATAGGCCTTATTGATGTTACGTCTAAGCCCATCGGCCCATTATGGATTCATTGTTTACTAAATCAAAATTACCAAAAAACCCAAAAAAGAAAGGCCCAAGAAGGTTTCGGGAAAGAAGGAGATGTCTGCGAGTCGGTCCAGGTAAATCCTCATCCTGAAGAAGAAAAAAACATTGATCGATCAAACAAACTACAAGAACGAAATTTGAACAAAGTTAACTTTAAAAAGTTGTTTTTGTTGATGTTGTTCTGCCTTCTGTCGAGACGTGAATAGAAAGAATTGCGATTTTCAATCTCTGCAGTCGTCAGGGGGCGGGATCGATCGATCTGAAACATCACAAAGTTGGTGAGATCAAATGTATCAGTGGAGGAAATTCGAGTTCTTTGAGGAGAAATTCGCGGGAAAGTGCACGATTCCTGAGGAGTTATGCGAGAAGAAGATCGAGTGTTGCTCGAGCGGAAGAGGGAAGGTCGTGATCGGGTGTGACGACGGCTCTGTGAACCTGCTCGATCGTGGACTCAAGTTTAATTATGGCTTCCAAGCTCATTCCTCCTCAGTACTCTTTCTTCAGCAGCTCAAGGTTCCTTTCTTATCATTTTTTTTTCATTTACTTTTTATTGGATTTTGCTTGGAGGGTAGCTCAAAAGGTTTCATTTTGAGATCCTTCATCATCGAAGGAATGACCTTTTGAATCAAAAGGCTGATAATGTAGATAACTTTCATTCTCTCTGTGCATTTTATAACTGCGAGCTAAAATTCAAATCTTATAAGGTGAATCTAAATCCGAATGGGTATATGTAACTGTGTTCTTTGTCTCGTTAGATACTTGATGCCGTTGATACTGATAAGAATTTTTGCGAATTTATGTTTTCATATATGAATCAGCAACGCAACTTTCTGGTAACTGTTGGAAAAGAAGAGCAAATAGCTCCACCACAATCTGCTACGTGCCTGAAAGTGTTCGACCTTGATAGGATACAGCCAGAGGGCACAAGTGCCATCAGTCCTGATTGTATCGGAATACTCCGGATTTTCACCAATCAATTTCCTGAGGCAAAGGTAGTCCCTTTTTCTTCTTATTGGTAGCATCTATCTGATTTCCTGTTTCTTTTTCATTATCATGAACTAGAGTCTTATAAATGCGCTACTGCAGATTACCTCGTTTCTAGTTATAGAAGAAGCTCCACCAATTCTGCTTATAGCTATTGGATTAGATAATGGTTGTATATACTGCATCAAAGGTGATATTGCTCGAGAGCGTATCACACGTTTCAAGCTTCAAATTGATAGTTCAGACAAGAATCAGTCTTCTGTTACTGGGCTAGAGTTTAGAGTGGATGGTCAAGCCCTTCAGTTATTTGCTGTTACTCCTTCTTCAGTTAGTTTGTTCGGTTTGCGAAGTCAACCACCAAAGCGGCAAACTTTGGATCATATTGGGTGCAACGTCAACAGTGTTACAATGAGTGATCATTCGGTATAAATTCCTAAATACCCTTCATTTTTCACATTTCTATGTCACGGTGAATATAAAATTTATGTTCTCTAAAAAAATTAATTTTTGATGGTTTTTTGGATTAGGAGCTGATAATTGGTAGACCAGAGGCTGTTTATTTCTATGAAGTTGATGGGCGTGGTCCTTGCTGGGCTTTTGAAGGAGAGAAAAGGTTTGTAGGGTGGTTCAGAGGATACCTTCTTTGTGTGATTGCAGATCAAAGAAATGCAAAGAATACTTTCAACATATATGACTTGAAAAACCGACTAATTGCCCATAGTTTGGTGGTTAAGGAAGTTTCCCACATGCTTTGCGAATGGGGTAATATTATACTTATAATGTCGGACCAATCAGCTTTGTGTATTGGTGAGAAGGATATGGAAAGCAAATTAGATATGCTCTTTAAGAAAAACCTATATACCGTGGCCATCAACCTTGTTCAAAGCCAACAAGCCGATGCTGCCGCTACTGCAGAAGTGTTAAGAAAGTATGGGGATCATTTATATGGAAAGCAAGACTATGATGAGGCTATGGCTCAATACATTCACACAATTGGTCATCTCGAGCCTTCTTATGTGATACAGAAGTTTCTAGATGCGCAAAGAATCTACAACCTTACAAATTACTTGGAAAATTTGCACAAGAAGGGACTTGCTTCTAAAGACCATACTACTCTGCTACTAAATTGCTACACCAAATTGAAAGATGTTGAAAAGTTGAATATATTTATTAAGAGTGAAGATGGGATTGGAGAGCATAAGTTTGATGTGGAGACTGCAATCAAGGTTTGTCGAGCTGCTAATTACCATGAACATGCAATGTATGTTGCTAAAAAGGCTGGGAGACATGAATGGTACTTAAAGATTTTACTTGAAGATCTTGGTAGATATGAAGAGACATTGCATTATATCTCGAGCCTTGAACCGAGCCAGGCTGGTGTGACGGTTAAAGAGTATGGTAAGATTCTTATAGAACATAAGCCATTGGAAACAATTGAGATACTGATGAAGATTTGTACGGAGGATGGGGAATCTTCAAAGGGACAGGGTTCAAAAGATATGTACTTATCTATGTTGCCATCTCCTGTTGATTTCCTTAACATTTTCATTCACCACCCAGAATCTCTTATGGAATTTCTAGAAAGATATACAGATAAAGTGAAAGATTCACCAGCTCAAGTAGAAATTCACAACACCCTCTTGGAATTGTACTTGGCTAATGACTTGAATTTCCCATCAATATCACAATCTAGCCATAGGGGAGATATTGGTCTTAGACAATCCACATCAGCAACAAAGTCAAGAGCTGAATCTAATGGGAAGTCGGTTGTTGATATGAAAGATTCAACCGTGGACCAGGACCAAATTGAAAGGAGGCAAAAGGGATTACAGTTGCTAAAGAATGCTTGGCCAGCTGAGTTGGAGCATCCACTATATGATGTTGATCTTGCTATAATTCTCTGTGAAATGAATGCATTTAAGGAAGGACTTCTTTATTTATATGAAAAGATGAAGCTTTATAAAGAGGTGATAGCCTGCTATATCCAGACGCATGACCATGAGGGGTTGATTGCATGCTGCAAAAGATTGGGGGATTCAGGTAAGGGAGGGGATCCAACTCTTTGGGCAGATTTGCTGAAGTACTTTGGCGAACTTGGAGAAGATTGCTCCAAAGAAGTGAAGGAAGTCTTAACCTATATTGAAAGGGATGACATCTTGCCTCCTATTATAGTTCTCCAAACACTTTCAAGAAATCCTTGTCTCGCACTTTCCGTCATTAAGGACTATATTGCCCGAAAGCTTGAACAGGAATCAAAGACAATCGAGGAAGACAGACGTGCTATTGACAAATATCAGGTAGTTAGATATTTGCAGTTTTATTTTGTTAACATTTGTCATTTATGGTTATCAGAAATTTTATAAAGATATCAATATAAGACATGTCGTCCCATCAATAATAGGAGATTAGCAGAAAAAATAACTCTGTAGAAATACTGATTCCTATTGATGTCTTTTCATTTTACCTCCTTAATGATGAATATAGGTTCTAGTTTTCCTATAATGTCCATTGTGTCATATCTGATCATGATGTCATATCTAAACCTCTTGTTGGATAATAACTAAAAAGATGCTGTCTTTTAAATTGTGCAGGAAGATACATTGGCGATGAGAAAAGAAATCCAGGATCTTAGGACGAATGCGAGAATCTTTCAGCTTAGCAAGTGCACGGCTTGCACATTTACCCTTGATCTCCCTGCCGTGCACTTTATGTGTATGCACTCGTTCCATCAACGCTGCCTCGGAGATAATGAGAAAGAATGTCCAGAATGTGCTCCTGAATATAGATCCGTTCAAGAAATGAAGAGAAGCTTGGAGCAGAATAAGGACCAAGATCAATTCTTCCAGCAAGTGAAGACTTCAAAAGATGGATTTTCTGTGATTGCCAATTATTTCGGTAAGGGGGTCATTAGCAAAACTAGCAGTGGCGCTGCAAATGGGGTTAAATCAGGTGGCCCTTCTTCTTCCAATGGGTTTTGAGGATTGTTATTTCCTGTCTGCTTCAACTTTCATGCAAGTTTCAATTTCAGAGACAGGCGAAGAGTTGAAATTAGCCTTTGAGCAATGGTGGCAGCTCTGTCAAGCTGAGAAAGAGAATGTTTTCATTCCTCAAAAGTAACTTTCGCTGTGGGATTACCTGGAATATGAAATGCGATGAATTTACCGGTCCTGTTTTGAAAATGTACTGCTTTGGTTTGTTCAGAATAATGATCGACGGCTTGTCCCATCATATTATGTTTCCCTGCAAATGACCTATCGAAATTCGAACATGTAAAGTATGGAATTGTAAGTATTTTTGTGAAGCATACACGGTCGTTAATGTTGCAACGCCTCTGCCTTGGTCATTTTCTATTATACATTTTGCCATTGAATAACTTGTTCTCGAGTGGAATGGAGATGGATGCCTGCTTTTTCTTAATTGCATTAGCATTTGAAATTAGTTGAACAAACTGATTTGATGTCAGGCAAATACTTAAGTCACTATTATCTTATCCTCTGTTTAAAATAATTCTTCAGGTTCAACTGCAATTTTGTGGTCTTATGTATTGTCTATATGTCTTGTAAGAATATGAACCTAACCAACTACAACCTTTTCAAGTGAATGACTAAGTAATCTAGCACCGCTTACCCACGACCAAAGTTTTAAGGTTGGATTTTTATTGAAAACATTGACTTGTTGAGATGAATAATGAAAGCACCTAACACGATCAGCTCTTTTATAGATGATATTAGTACTGCTTGTGGGACCCTAAGCATCCTTTAAACTTGTCCACACTGAAAAGAACAGGGAATAGAGACATTTATCATAACTCCCCACATTGCAATTATTTTCCTAAATTCTAGTTTAATCATCTTTTGAGTTGGGTAGTTTTGACAGAACAGGTTACTTAAGAGAAACACATGCACATGAGTGTAGACAATCAAGAAAGAGTTGGAAACCCTTTTGTCCACATTCACTTAATTATTGTACTTATCAAACCTTCTCTATTCTTTTTTTTTTCACAGTTTTCCTTTTATGGAAGAAGACACCCTCAAGAATTCAAAACCCAATCATCATGTCTCTGTCTTCCATGTGGGTTTTGTCTGAACCATATGTTTGTTCCCTGCCCTACCATGTTTACTTACAAATCAAATAATGTTCAACTCGCTTGCATAGTTGCACTCAACACCCTTTTTTCTACTTATGAACCAAACAGCAAACCCTGAAAAGGGTACTTGTAAAAATCTATAGCCCTTCATTCCCTGCATAATCTCTGCAAATGCTGCCTCAAGATCATGATCATACATACAGTCACATTTTTGCTAATAAAGTGTGGGGTAATAGGGAAACACATCTGGTAATATTTACAAAAATGTAATGGACAGGGACGATCGAGTTTCATCCATAAACTTAGAAGTGAATTTATCATAGAGGAGGCAAGATTCCATAACTAGGAGGAATATAATACATGGAAAGGACTTGTAATTGAAACATGGTTCTTCAGAGAAAAACAAACAGTGACTAGTACAATTATGACGGAACTAAAAAAAGGATTTTTCCTGACTTTCTGTTCTTTCTAAACAAAATGAAATACAATAAGTACCATATTATGTGGATCTTGTTGTTCATGGTTCAAGCTTCAGGGAGACGACCCGTGATTGTCTGTTACGCTTCGCAACCTTGATGAATAATACCGAGAGGCATGATGGGGCCCACCATGGCCGACGAACCTTCTGCTCTCCTTTTAAGCAAGCCACTGGATGGAGGGAAAAGCAGCTGTATTTTAGATGATAATATGATTGGATAGATGATATGAATCCAGAAAAGTCTATGAGACACTAAATTCGAGCCTATCTTCAGATATACAATCACTAGTGAAAAGGAAATGATATATGGTTCGAAGTCTCATTTGCAGAAAATTGTGATTTAATGAAATTCACAAACAAAGCAGTTAATTATAAAATAGGACCATGGATATAATTTTTTTAGACAGAGAGAGAAAGAGAGAGGAAGACCTTTTATTCGCCTGAGTTCCTTACAAAGCGTGATGAAGTCTCCCCATCTCATGTGACATCGTCTTATAAATCGAAGAATTTGCTCGGTTGTGAACATGGACATGCCTTCAAGGTACTCTCCGTTTACTCCATTCTCTTTAAAGATCTGGCAATACCCACCCAGATTTATTTCTTCCAACCACAAACCAACATCCTGGTATTGAAAGAAAAACAACATTGAAGAGGAAAATCAACAACCCAAATATCAATTACTTTTATGTTATGAAGGCAAAACACTTCAGCTCGATTGCATTATCCGTACATTGATCGTACTGAAATGAATCCTATAACTAGAACCTTTATGTCAAACTCTGATTTTACATAACTATAAAAGAGTGTAAATTTGGGTGACCCCAACACTCTCAAAGGCTTATTCAGATGATAAAGCTGAAAACTCATTCCAGTAATTTAACGAAGAGCTTCCCAGATGATAATTTGAAATTTTGAACAAACTCAGATCATAAAATAAGATATAGTCAATAATCAAATTTTATAAGAAAAGGTCCAGATGATTACCTCAACAGTCCAGATGAAGAAATCAAGAGGCTCAGGTTGCTGTTCTTTGTTCATTTTTCTCTTCGCAATCAGTCGGAAAAACAAATAAAAACACCTAAGAATCCAAAACAGAAAAAGCCCCATTAAAATCAAAACCCAGTTGAAAGAAAAAGCTATTCCCCGAATCCCACAAACTCCGACTCTATTTTCTAGGCGGCCAAGTAGAGATACAGGAATTTGCAATTGAAAGTACATCAAATGAGATGAATTGAATAGGTGCTTACCCGGTACTTGAACGAGATTAGCAGCTCATGAAAACACCAAAAGAAGAGGAAGTTCCTACATTTTTGGGCAAAGATTATGATGAGTGAGAAGAGAAGAGGAGCGAGAGTTGATTTGATTTGTGAGTGAGAAAAGTTAGGAACAGGGGCGCGTTTATTGAGCTACTGATCACTCGCTGGGGCCACCGAGTCAGATTTAATCGTCCGACTTGACTCGGTGACTCAGACCGCTGACTCACCTGCTGACCTCTGAGTTCAAACTGATGTTTGGAAACGCTAAAATCATTTACACGCTTTACAGCGCCGTTTGATCGAAAACCCGCGAAACAGTTATATTAAATCATAACCGTTTCCGAATCTTCAAATCAACGGATCAAATTGCATCCCGTGCCGGACCCCACATATCAACTGATTTTCAAGCGCACGTACGTAGTTAGAGCGAGACCACAGCTGATTTCCCCCGCCAGAATTTCTCCCGCTTCTATTTTCCATTTTCATTTTCATTTTCACAACCAGGTATAAACCCTAAACCCGGTGAAGCTCCGAGCGAAAAATGTTCTCGCCGGGAACGAAAAGGCCCAATCCGGGCTCTCGGAAAGAGAGGAAGTTAGTGGAAACGGCGATGGTTTCTCCTATTACGCCACTGACTGAGAACCGGAAGCCGGTTTTTGACAATTCGGTTCCTAACCGGCCAAGCACTGGCACTCCAGCTCCTTGGGCTCCTCGCTTGTCTGTACTTGCAAGGTATTTCGGTTGATATTTTTCATTTTCGTAGAAGATTACTGTCGGAGAACTTTGATTTTGATCATTACGGTGTTTGGTCATGGAGTTATGTGAAAGTGACAACAGCTTTGGAATGAAGCTGAATGCTTAGTTAGTATTTCAATTAGGGAAGCTTGTGTTTTGACTGAAAACTGGAGCTGCGTGAGAATCGTGTTAATGGTTTTTTCTTACCATATGAGTTTCAATTGCTAGTTAGAAAATCCTAAATTTTCTTCCAGTTTTGCTCAATCACAACCTTTTCAAGCTCGATATTGGATCACTCACTGTTTATAACAAATTATAAGTTTCAGAATAGAAGTGAATAGGTATGGGATCTTCTTCCTAGTTGGAGAAATTTGTAAAAGCTCGTGGGGTAACATTCGTGATTGTACTGATAAATATTAGCATTTTTTTTTTGGTCATCTTTCTAGAATTTCCCCAGGAAGTAAAATTGAAAAAGACCATGAGGCAGATCCTACTAAGCCCGTATATGTTGGAGAGTTTCCTAAGGTGGTTCGTGATGAGCAAGCCAGTTTACTGCAGAAATTTGTTCCAGGTTAAATACCATCAACTCTATTCTTGACTGATTCCCCACTTCTAATTATGCACTTAGATCTTCAGTCAATTTTTAAAAAGCGGTTGATTTGAGCTAGGTATTTGCTTCATTCCGTGCTGTGAAATATGTACATGCTGTACTATATGATTTCTAGTTTTTTATATTTTTTCCCTGTCAGGTGAAGCATCCATATCTGGTGGAATAGATAAAGAAGCATCCCTTGCTTGGATCCTCTGCAGAAACAAACTCTTTGTTTGGAATTACTTGTTACCTGTAGCGTCACAGATATGTGCTATTCTTGAACTCCCAAAAGATATATCAGACAGTGGGGATATAGACCAAAACAACAAGGACTGCTGGTTGCTTACCGTTGTCAATTGGGATGACAAGTATTGGAAAATACAAAAGGTCACAAAGCATCATAACCCTGTCGGTATTATAATGTGTCATAAGAAAACCCGAGCTCTTATATATTGGTCTGATATCTTCTCTAAAGGTAGACCTAATTCCGTTACCAGTTTTGCATCTTTTGATGGGTCAGAGGCAACATCTTCACCTGTTGATGGGAAGAACGTCCCTCATAGGCAGCTGATTTTGAATTGTTCGTGGATGTTCAACTCTTTGATTGCATCTGCAATCCCTAATTCACAGCATGATTGTGTTGCTTTGGCATGTAGCTCAAACGGAGAACTTTGGCAATTCTATTGCAGCCCTACAGGTATTAAATGTTCTAGGGTATGCCAGGATATACTCAATCAATCCAGTCAAGGGCATGATAGTAATCAGCGTACTGATACCAAGGGATACCCAAGGTCACTCATCTGGCGTTTTCCGCACAATCTAGTGGAGGGATCTGAACGGCAGTTTTTCCTTCTCACTGATCATGAAGTACAGTGCTTCAGTGTTAAATTTTTTCCAGACATTGAAGTGTTGCATCTCTGGTCTTATGAAATTGTTGGTACAGACAGTGAATTGGGCATCAAAAAGGATCTGGCTGGTCAGAAGAAAATATGGCCTCTTGATATGAAGGCAGATGAACACGGTAAGGTTCTAACCATCCTAGTTGCCACCTTCTGCAAAGACCGGGTCAGTAGTTCTAGTTACACTCAGTATTCTCTTCTGACCCTGCAGTATAAATATGGGACGAGTACAGAGTTTACAAATGAGAGGGTCTTAGAGAAAAAATGTCCTGTCCAAGTAATAATCCAAAAGGCTAGTGTAGAAAATGAAGACTTCCTTTTCTCCATGAGACTTCAAGTAGGGGGCAAGCCTTCAGGATCGGCAATCATACTATCTGGTGATAGCACAGCAACAGTCGCCCATTATTATCGATATACTACATGGCTGTATAAGTTTGAGTTACCTTATGATGCTGGAAAAGTACTAGATGCATCAATTCTACCATCTACAGAACACAGTCAAGAAGGGGCATGGGTTATACTAACTGAGAAAGCAGGAATATGGGCTATACATGAAAAGGCTGTTATAGTTGGTGGAGTTGAACCTCCTGAGCGAAGCTTATCACGCAGGGGAAGTTCAAATGAAAGATCTGCACAAGAAGAGAGAAAAGACTTTGCAGGCAATGTTCCAGTTAGGAGGGTCAGTTCTGAAGCATGGGATAGTGGAGATAGGCAAAGGGCAGCTATGGCAGGGGTTGCACACCAAACTGCTCGTGATGAACAATCTGAAGCTCTACTAGGTCAGCTCTTCCACAATTTCCTGTTATCCGGTCAAGTGGATGCCTCACTTGAGAAACTACAGAGCTGTGGGGCGTTTGAAAGAGATGGGGAAACAAATGTTTTTACACGGATGAGCAAATCAATTATTGACACATTAGCCAAACACTGGACTACAACAAGAGCTGCTGAGATTTTGGCCACGACTGTAGTATCTACTCAACTTATGGACAAGCAACAAAGGCATGAAAAGTATCTCCAGTTTCTTGCTCTATCCAAGTGCTATGAAGAGCTATGTTCTAAGCAGAGTATGCTACTGAAAATTTTATTGCTTAATATGTCTATCGTTTGATGTAGAAACATAGCCTACATAACCATTGGGATTAGGTCAATGGCCACACATGCTCTATCTTATTGCTTTTCCAAAAATATGGTGTCTTTAACCTTTACCTGATACTGGTGTAAGATGGATGGTATAGATATGCTCGTGGCGTCTTGAAGGAGACTCCCTTGGGAAGTAGGCTAGCCATATTGCATGATTACTCCCGGCATGGACTTATATATACCTAGTATTTGGATGATTTGATGTTTTGCTCTTGGTTCCATCATGGACCAAGAAAATAGAAACATGAGATATGCTGAACTAAACTCCTCATTTTCTGTTTTGTAGGATATTCTCTGCAAATTATTCTTGAACACGGGGAAAAGCTTGCAGCATTGGTTCAGCTAAGGCAACTGCAAAATATGATTAGCCAGAACCGTTCAACTAATGCGGGCTCCTCTCATTTGAGTTCAGAAAGTCAAATGTCAGGTGCTCTCTGGGATCTTATTCAATTGGTCGGTGAGAGAGCCCGCCGAAACACTGTTCTTCTGATGGATAGAGATAATGCTGAAGTCTTCTACAGTAAGGTTTCTGATCTTGAAGAAGTATTTTTTTGTTTAGACAAACAGCTGGAATATGTCTTAAGCGTAGAGCAGCCTTATGGAGTTCAAATCCAGAGAGCCTGTGAACTTGCAAATGCATGTGTATCTATTTTACGCACAGCAATGCACTACAAAAGTGAACATCAGTTGTGGTACCCACCGCCTGAGGGCTTAACGCCTTGGTATGGTCAACCTGTGGTACGGAGTGGGCTATGGCGTATTTCTTCATTCATGCTTCAGTTGTGCAGCGAAGTATCTGAGCATGACATGTCTGCAAAAGCAGATTTATATTCGCATCTTGAATCTTTGGCTGAAGTTCTACTTGAGGCGTATGCTGCTGCAATCACAGCTAAAACTGAGCTGGGAGAAGAACCCAAAGGTCTTTTAGATGAGTATTGGAAAAGAAGAGATGAGCTTCTCAACTCCCTGTATCAGCAAGTAAAAGATCTAATTGGAGTTAGGAATAAGGTTATTCTACTATTTTGACAACTCTTTGCTTCAGTCCCTGTTTTGGATGTACATGCATCTTGAAATTGCTTTTTCTTGCAGGGCATAGATGATGGAACTATAGAGCAAAATAAAGAAATCCTTAGAAACCATTCTTCAAAGTTATTGTCTGTTGCAAAACGGCATGGGTGCTATAGTATCCTATGGAATGTATGCTGTGACCTCAATGATTCAGTGCTACTTAGGAATCTTATGGTATGGTCTAATCTCTACCTTATAAGATTCTTTTTTATTTCATTTGTTTTCTGGGCCATTAATGGTTCATCTTGTTTGTGCAGCATGAGGGCATGGGGCCAAAAGGAGGTTTTAGTTACTTTGCATTCAGACAACTGTATGAAAAAAGACAGTTTTCCGAGCTTCTAAGAATTGGTGAAGAGTTTCAGGAAGATCTATTAAACTTCCTGAAGCATCATCCAGATCTGTTGTGGCTTCACCAATTGTTTCTTCATCAATATTCCTCGGCTTCAGAAACTCTTCATGCATTAGCTCTGTCTCAAGATGAGAACCTTAATTTGGCTGACGAAGAGGAGGATAAACCTAACCATGCTCAACTTGGAATGAGATTGGCAGACAGAAGTCGCCTTTTAAATCTCTCAAAAATTGCTGCAATGGCAGGTATGATAGTCTATATCTTTCTCATATATTTCCGTTTCTTTTCCATACATTCTCTTATCTAATGATGTAGATTTTTTATTTTTGGTCTGTATCAGAAGGTAAAAATGCTGATTCTGAGGCTGCATTGATGCGCCTCGATGCTGATTTGAAGATTCTGAAAGTGCAGGTTTGTCTATCTTGAGAACAAAAGAGTTGATTGAGTAATATTTGGTCTCCTTCCTGCCAGTGTCTAACTTCTTTCTCGTAAGCAGGATAGAAAATTTCTGGCTTGTTATATATTATCTGTTACATCTTCTCACTGTCTTCACTTGCCCATCTCATACAGGATGAAATTCTCTCTCTCCATCCTACAGCAGAAGCAAACCAACAAGATGATCAGAAGCTCCTTCATCCCGAACAACTTATCAGGCTTTGCCTCGACAGTGAAGATCCCAATCTCCTATTAAAAGCTTTTGATGTATTTTCCTGGACCAGCTCCTCTTTCCGAAGAAACAATAGGAAGCTTCTAAAAGAGTGCTGGAAGAATGCTGCTGATCAGGATGACTGGAGTCGAATCTATCAACAATCCACAGCTGAAGGCTGGAGTGATGAAGAAACCTCGCAGAATCTGAGAAACACTGTCCTTTTCAAGGCTTCGAGCAGGTGTTATGGACCCCAAGCGGAAATCTTCGAAGGAGGGTTTGATGAGTTATTACCTCTGAGACAAGAAAATTCCGAACCTTCTTCATTTCCGAACAATTCCGTTGAAGGAATACTGATGCAGCATAAAGATTATCCGGAAGCTGGGAAGTTAATGCTGACTGCCATTGTCCTGGGCAGTTTACCGGATGATTCCAAAGTGGAAGAGGGTCCTTCCCCTATGGAATGATATCTACAGGATGATACCAAAGTGGCATATTCAGAAAAGTTTGCTTCTAGTATGATATATAATGATGAATTCTTCTAAGAGTGTTGCTTCATCTTTTTGTCTATTTCGTTTCTTTTCTCTTCTTCGATATGATACTGCTTCTTTCTCTGCATCATGTCGAAATTTTTGTACCATAAGATTCTTCTTTTTGGTTTCTTGGGCCGAGTTAAATTGAACGACTTGACGTTTATTTTGCTGGAACTATTGGCATGGTGGGCCTGCTGGCAGTTATTCCGGTTATTCAATTACTATCTGTTCTGGTCAGTTGACACACTTGTCTATCTGTCACTGGTTCTCTTAAAATTCCATGAAAATACTTGTCGTCCTCTTTTTTCTTGCTTCTGCTGCTAGAAATTTCATTAGCATTTCAGTATTTAGTAACGCACCTAAATAAAAACATAAAACAAAAATAACAAGAAAAACTTATCACGCGACCGTGTTTTTGATAACGGAAAGAAAAAACAAAAAAACAAAAATCGCAGGCCAAAAGGATAAAATAAAAAATCTTAAATTTTATGCGGTCAACTTATTAATTGTATTGTTAGATTAATTTTATATTAACTGTAGCTTTCCATTTGTAGTGTCTTTCCCTCTTAAAGGGTGTCCCTTTATATATTTTATACACAATCGGAATATAAAATTCTTTAATCTCAACATGGTATCGGTATTTCTTCCTCGGCTCTCTCTCTCGCTCTCATTCTTGTTCCTCTCTTTTACCCATTTCGGGCTTTTCTTAGTCGGTTTATTTTTGGTATAAAAATACATCAAATCGATCATAAAGCTTTTGAGATCAATTTTGATGGAAATAAAAAATTCCATTTAACTATCGCACGTGCCTTCGCCTTCTCTACATGTGGATTTCACGTGCCGGCACATCCATCATACTTCGGACCCACCCGACTTGTCCATAATCCAACCCAATTTTAGATCCAGATCTAGCCATTTTGACCCAACTCGGCTAGCTACATCACCGTCCGCCGTCTGATCATCGTCCGATCACCGTCCGTCCAACTTCCTATCATCGTTCGTCCAAATTGTGATGAGTTTTCCGACCAACCTTCAACAACTTTCGGCCAATCCCTCATAATATTTCGAGCCCGTTCCATCTGTGACCTCCTATTGATATTGTTTTAACTACATTATTTATGCAAAACAAATGTTGGTATTCTTGATTGGTCAAAGATTATGGGGCTTTGTTACTGGGAGTAAAAGCAAGCCCACTAAAACTAAAATAGAAAAGGATGAGGAATTTGTTGATCGCCTTGAGGTATGGGAAGCCACTCATTGTAAGATTGGTTTATTAATACATTTGTTCCGTCCATTTAGACTTTGTTGCCAAAACTTCGGAATGCCAAACTTGTTTAGGATTTTCTAGCAAAGCGATTCATTTCTTTTAGTGATGCGGCTCTTCAGTTTCAATTGGAGTCTAAGTTATATCAAATGTATTAACAACCTGCCCAATTTATTACAGATTTTCACTCACATGTCACTTATCTTTGGGATCAACTATCTCAGGCAGATCCAACTTTTATAGATCTTGAGTTTGTCGAATTGTTCTCTAAGTATCAAGATCGTCGTCAATTAATTCATTTCATAATGCATATTCGGGATGAATTTGAGAATACTAGATCCTATTGACTTTATTGCTTTCCACCTCCTACACTTGATAATGCTTTTATCGAGCTCATTTATGAGGAGACGGTATGAAGACTCGTCGGATTCAATCTTCTAATATAGTAATGGTTACTACATCACCTAGCTTAGCTCCTCCAGTTGTTGCTGCTACCTCCTTCAAACCTCATTGTTCCATTGGTCAATGTCATTTTTGCAAAGAATGTCATTAGATTTCTAAATGTAGCAAGAAAAAGACAAAGGACATTAGAGATGCCTAGAAGGCTAAAACACATACCTACGCTCCTAAGCTTGTTTTTGTGACTACCGAATCATCAGCCCACCTGCCTCTTCAACTATATCCGCTATGTCATCGCTTATTGCAGCTGACCTGCCTCTTCTACATGTTCCCATTTCACCCTTCAAACTATATATTGTTGCATCCACTACTTCCAGTATTTGACATTCTCATCTCGGTCATACTTCTCTTTCTCGTATTCAATCTCTAGCTTCCAATGATCACTTAGGAAAAGTTAAATTTTAATATTTTGATTGTATTTCCTATCAATTGGGAAAACAAAAAGCTTTATCTTTCAATAATAGTGACTCGTGACTCTTTATCTTATGCATCGTTTGATATTATACATTTAGATATGTGGGGACCTGCTCCTACTCCTAATAAGGAAGGGTCTCGTTATTTTTTTTATCTTTATCGATGATTATTCTTATTATATGGCTTTATCTTTTACATGATTGTTTGAATTATTGATTATTTTTCACGATTTTAAGCATATGATGAAAATTCAATTTGATCACATCATTAAAATATTTCATTCTGACAATGTCATGGAATATTTGTTTACTTCATTTCTTTACTCTCTTGGAGAAGACGACACCATTTCTAATCGATCATGTCCTCATCTCAGCAAAATACACACGCATAACGTAAACATATCCACATTCTTGACACTATTAGATCTTTTCTTATCTTAGCCTTTCCTCTGGAATCTTTCTAGGGAGAAGCTGTTCTTACAGCTGTCTATATAATCAATCATGTTCCATCTACTACATTATCCAATTGAACTTCCTATGAGCTCATTTATTGGGAGGTACCAAATTACTCTCTTTTAAAAGTCTTGGATTGTGTTTGTCTTGTCTTACTCCCACTGCACGAGCACAACAAGCTTGAACCAAGGTCCTATCTCTGTTGTTTTCTTGGTTATGTCATCGAACACAAAGGTTATTGATGTTATGACCCGATTACCAAACGTCTTAGCATCTTTTGTCATGTTCCGTTTTGGGAACATAAACCGTTCACTAGTATATCTGCAATTTTGTCACCTTCTTCATCCCCTTCTCATGTGTTCATTGATCCTAGTATAGATTTCTCTTTAGAACTTAATGCAAGTACTGAAAGCACATTATGTGATCACTCACCGTCTGTTCCTTCCGAAGCTACACCATTGCTTGATTCTGACATCACTTTCAATTCTTCCTAGATTTGACATTCTACTTGAGTAAGAAACCTCTTACCCATCTTAAATATTATCATTGTTTTTTCTGCTATTTCTACCATTTATAAGCCTAATAATTATCCAAAAGCTAGTTCTAACCCTTTTTGGAAAAAAGTTATGTCAGATGAACTTTAAGCCTTCCTAAAAACTCATACATGGGAATTAGTTAATTTGCCTCTAGGAAAGATCGCAGTGGGATGCAAATGGGTGTATAAGATCAAGACATGAGCTCATGGATCGATTGAACATTACAAATCTCGTCTGGTGGCACGTGGTTTTACTCAGGAATATGGTATAGATTATGGGAGACTTTTCCACCAGTTGCACATCTTACTTCTTTTTTTTCTTTACTTATAGTTGCAGCTATTTAGAAATGGAGCTTATTCCAAATGGACGAAGAATGCATTTCTCAATGGCGATTTAGACGAAGAAATTTATCTTAAACCTCATCCAGGTTTTGAGCATCTACCTCATAAGGTTTGTTGTCTTAGAAAAGCTCTTTACGTTCTCAAAAACCTCCTCGTGCTTGGTTTTCCAAGTTTAGTTCAGTATTGTCTCAGCAAGGCTTCACTCTAGTACATATGAATATGCTCTCTTTATCTATCATTCTGAGGTTGGTATTATTATTCTTCTATTGTATGTTGATGATATGGTTATTACGGGTGATGATCGTTCTGGCATTCATACACTTCAACAATTTCTTAGTCAACAGTTTGAAGTGAAGGATTTGAGTTCTCTTAGTCATTTGTTGGGTCTTGAGGTGTCATCCTCCTCAGATGGGCATTATCTCTCACAAGCTAAATACGCTTTCAAACTCTTGACTCGTGTCGGGTTAATAGATAATAAGATTGTTGACATCCCACTAGAGACAAATGTTAAGCTTCTTAATGGCGACGGTGAACTTTAGCCGATGTCACTCTTTACCAATAATTGGTTAGCAGTCTCATTTATTTGACCGTCACTCGTTCTGATATCTCTTATGCAGTAGCTTTGGTCAATCAATTCATGCATTCTTCTTGCTCCACTCATTATGTCGTTGTTCTTAAGATTCTCTGATATGTAAAAGAGACTTTATTTCATGAAATCATTTTTTCTTCTCACTTATTGCCCGACCTTCAGGTATATTTTGACACTGATTGAGCAGGCGATCCTACCGACCGCCGTTCCACCACTCTTACTCGGCACAGAGGCTAAGTATCGAGCACTAACAGACACTACTTCTAAACTCTTATGGCTTCGATGGTTATTACGAGATATGAGTGTTTATATTGCCAGTAGTTCTCCTATTCATTGCGATAATATCAGTGTTATTCAGATCATACATAATAATGTTTTTCACGAATGTCAGAAACATATTAAGATAGACTGTCATTTCATCTAGTATCATATCAGGCAAGTCACTCTTCAATTGCATCATGTTACTTCTGCTGATCAACTTGCTGATATTTTTATCAAGGCTCATCCTCTGGACATCATCATGATCTAGTTTGCAAACTTGACATCTTCGATCCCTTCGTAAGTTTGAGGAGAGAGGGTGTCAGTTGTATATTCCTCTAATTATGTTGATTGAGAAATTGATGTAATTGTCTAAATTCATACAATCTGGTTGTGATTGATTTTTATTCCATCTCAACCGTATGTCTTGATTGATTCAGGTCCCCCATACAATTTTAACCAAATTCAAATCCCGGAAAACCAGCACCCTTTCCGAGCAAAACCACATCAATCCCCTGTAAACCACCGCAAACTTTCCTCCCAAAACCGCAATTTCCCTCTAAACAACCACCAATTTTTCATAGCAAACGCGATATGCCGAATGCATTACCGTGTAAACAAAAATGACTCAGCTTCTCCCTCTCTTTTTATTTTTTTTTTATTTTTTTCTTTATGGACTATATTATTAATCAAAAAAAAAAAAAAAAAACCTATAAACACGAACTAATATAAGGGACGGTTCATGATAATTGAAATCTACAGACTAGTACAGTGGGGGAAAAATATGATAATTAAAATCTACCACCTTAGATTATTATTTTTTAATTATAAAAAAAAAAAAAAAAAAAAGAGACCTACCACCTTTTAAACTTGCTAATGTTAGCAGTTGGGTTTTATTTTCAACTCATTACAATTTCTTGGATGTTATAGTTCGTTTGTGCATGCCGTGTGGGACCTATACCATATATCTGAAAAGTCCTGGTAACTGCATGTCTGCATCCTCATTCTTCAGTTGGCACTGCCTTTCTGAACGCATACTCACACTATCATTGATTAAAAGGTAACAATTATGGTATCTTTGTCTCTTATTTAGTTATGTTAGTTTCATCACTTTCATAACTGTCCAATCATATCTTTGCATTTTCCTGAATTAGAAACCGTGTCGGGCTCCGAAAGGTAAGTTTCCATGAAAACGGCCTAACCGGCTAATCAGCTTTCTGCTTCTGGGACTGCTCCATTTTTCCAAATCAAGCTATAACAAACCTTTTTTCTTTTACGCCCACCACCGCAGGAAAACAGTTGCTGCTAGTATAATCATGAACTCCACTGCTGCTGATGCCACCACCACCTCCGCAGAGAAGCTGTGGCGGAGGAGCTGCCTATCTGTGTTCTTCATCATCAAAACGAAAAGATCCAAAGCTACAGCTGAAGCCCAGCAGCCTGGCCAGTCTTCCTCACACCATGTCATCGATGTATTTCCCAACGAACAAGTTCAGCCTGTTCTCCGTCAGATTGTGAAACAAAAAGACTTTAATGCTCTCCAGAGTCGCGGTGGTATCGAATGGGTCCAATCAGTTCTGAACTCTCCATGTTCACAGGTAAATTAGTGAAGACTAAAAAAAGAGTTCCCTTTAGAAAGCTAAGAGGAAAGAGAAAGAAAAAATGCATATTTTTTGAATTCTGTGTTTTGTTCTATCAGAGAACTGCAATTCATGGTGATGGTCAACAAGCAGCAAAAGGGTGGAAATGGATAAAAAAAACAAGTTTTTGGTACTTCTTATTGAAGTCCTTAAACACATACACAATCTTATTGCTCTTCATTTCAGCCATGTTTTCTCTAGCAATTCATATTATGCACGACGGATCCAAAAATGGATGGCGAGAAGGTGTTACTATACTCATTGCTCTGTTCTTGATCGTTGCTTTAACTGCAACCTCGAACTTTTACCAGGAAAGAAAGAGGAAAAAACAGCTGTTGAAATATGAGAGTGAACTGAAAGTGACAGTTGAAAGAGGAGGAGGAAAAACACAAGTCTCGGTTTCAGAGATTTTAGTGGGTGATAAAGTATATCTCAAGGAAGGTGATTCTGTTCCGGCTGATGGGTTGTTCTTAGATGGTAAAGATCTAATTTTGGACCAAGTTTTAAACCCGGAAATCAATTCTAATCAAAACCCGTTTTTGCTTTCTGGTTCTAAGGTTGTAAAAGGCCAGGGTTGCATGATTGTGATATCAGTTGGAGCTGATACAGTTTTAGGCGAGGGACTAAACTCTGCGATAAATAATAATAATCCAACTGTGAAAACTCTGATGCAATCTCAGATGGATAAAATGAATACACTTATCGATGTAATTGCTCTTGGCATATCTGTTCTGATTATGTTCGTGGTTTTCATGCGACTTGTGTCCGGAAAACATGACAATTACAACGAAATGCCGGAAATGAAAGGTGAAATGAAGATGACGATGACCTTCAAGTTGTTTGAGGAGATCTTTCTCATGTCTAAATCAACGGTTCCGGTCTTAATAACTTCTTTGACGGCTATTGTGATCGGAATTCAACATGGTGTTCCGATCATGATCTCATTATCTCTTTCTTATTGGAATGAAAGGGTCATTTCTAATGGAGGGAATCTGCAGTATCTTTCGGTTCTTGGCGATTTGGGCCTTCTTTCTGTTATCTGCATAGATGTAACGGGTTTCTCTAGGAAAATGGAAGTTGGGGAATTTTGGATCGGGGAAAAAGAATTGAGCTCTACGGATCTTGAACTCGAATCTGATGGAGCTCTTCTTGAAGTTTTCCGTCAAAAGATTCGTGGGACCGTTCTTGAACCTGAAAAGAATGAGGATCGAGCAAGTTATTCAATCAGTTTATGGGCGGAATCATCAAGATGGTGTTTGGACATGGAATCTGTGAATAGAAATTTCAACCTTATAGAATTTGAAAATTTCAGACTTCCTAACAGAAATATAGGAGGGCGGGAAGGAAATGAAAATCCCCATTTGCACTTCAAAGGAGCTGCATCGACGATTTTGGGAATGTGTTCTTGCTATTATAAAATCAGAGGGGGAATTCATGCCATGGAGAATCAGAGAATTTACTTTGAAAGATTGATTGAACGCATGGAGGTTAAGGGCCTTACACCTATTGCATTTGCTTGTAAACAGACTAAACAAGTACAAGGACATGAAGGCGGTGGATTGGCACTGTTGGCATTAGTCGGTTTGAAGCATCCGGGTTCAGAAGATATCAAGAAAGAGATCGAAAAACTTAAAGGAATTGGAGTAAATGTCATCTTAGTATCAGAAGATGAACTCTCTAAAGTGAAAGACACGGCTTGTGAGCTCGGCATATTCCGTTGCAGTTCAGAAATAGATTCACTTGAAGGTCCAGAAATTCATATAACAGATTCTGCTGAGCTGGCAAGGAAGCTGAATCGAACCAAGGTAGTTGCAAAAGCTCGGTCTAAGGACAAGCTTGTATTGGTAGAACACTGGCAAAAAGAAGGCCAAGTAGTTGCATTTATAGGAGGTTTGAGTACGAGTGACATTCCGGTTTTACGAAAATCCGACGTTGGGATCAGTATTAACGGCCAGAGCACGGAATTAGCTAAGATTGTCTCTGATCTAAGGGTTGAAAATGTTGGCTCCTTGAATGAGATTATAATCCTCTGTAGATGTGCTTACATTAACATACAAGTGTTCTATCAGCTCCAATTCACTGCTAGCATTTCCGGGTTGTTCATAACCTTTTTCTCAACAAGCATGTCGGGCAAATCTCCAATTTCTTCATTCCATATGATATGGATGAGTTTGATCTTGTCCTTTCTTGGTGGAGCAATGATGGTAATGAAGCTAAAAGAGGAAAAATTAGAAGGCAGAGATCAAGGACTGATAAATAGAGCCATACGCAACAAGATACTGGTTCAACTACTTTACCAGACTGTTGTTTTGCTGATATTTGACTTTAAAGGACAAGCTGTTCTTGGGCTGAATGAAGATGTTAGACATACCATGGTTTTCAATGCTTTCATCCTTTGTCAGGTGTTCAATCAAGTTAATGCTATGGAGATAGAGAAGAAGGAAGTGTTTAGAGTTGTTCTTCAGAGCTATTGGTTCTTGCTGGTTTTTGTGGTTGTAGTGGTAATCCAGGTGATGCTTATTGAGTTCGCCGGAAATGTTTTGGATTGTGTGAGGCTAAATGCCGCCCAATGGACCCTTTGTTTGCTTGTTGCAGTACTTCCATGGAGATTGAAGTGGGCTCTCAACTTGATGTTCTTCATCTTTTCAAGACTTGTTCATGCTTTAGGTTCGGTCTCTTCCCGGTGGGCTGTTTTTTTCTTCCTTGTACAATAATATTTTTCCCCACCGGAAAGCGCCAAGACGATTCAGTAGCAGACAGGTCACTTTTCACTTCTTAGTTCCTTCTGTCAGTAATGCAGATAGATGCTCATACTGCATAATTCAGGATAGGCACTGTAAAAATGAATTAAGCTGTATAGATTTCTAGGTGCCCCTTTCTTTAACTTGTGGCTTAGAAAGGGTAGAGTTGTGGTTCTGTGCTCCATTGATTTGGTTATGTGGACACCATGCCATTAGCTTTTAGCCCAGGAAAAAACAGTGTAAGATTATGCTCTACTCATGAGGTTTATTAAAATTACACTTTGGCCCCTTATGATTTGAAATATCATATTTTAGATTATCTACTCCGTACATTTGCAGGAAATAATGTTTTGATTCTTTCTTTTTCATTCACTGACTGGATTGGGTTTGTATTATTACCGTTGATGATAATAGAGAGAGTCAGAACACAAAAGACAGTCAAGAACTGTAATTTTATAAAAATTTCAGGGGTTCAAATATAATTTCAGGTAATTAATTCAAAAACTTGTGGCCTGTGTTATACAACCCCACCACCAAGATTTTTGGCTTGCCACATGGCTTAACAACACCTTCTGTTTATCTGAGAAAAATCTGATTAGCAATCTACATTCTACTCGAAGGACCAATAAGATGTTGCTGACATGGTGCTATCCTAATCTACAACACCATTCCCATTCCAAATTTGCAATATATATACTCGCCCCCCAACCATAAGTCCTCACAGTCTTCTCACCAGCTCATTTCTTAAAACCCAATCATATACATTCACCTAATAAGAAATTTGACCACAACCAATCATGGCCACCTCTGCCCTTCAACAGTCAGCATTTTCCGGCCAGACTGCCTTGAAACAGTCCAATGAGCTCATCCGCAAATCCGGAACCTTCAATGGGGGCCGCACCACCATGAGGAGGACCGTCAAAAGTGCTCCCCAAAGCATCTGGTAACTAGATACTCTTTTTTAACAGTGTTACAAAGTTTATAATCTAGAATCAATAAAATAATATGCTAAATTGATAAAACAGGTATGGACCAGACCGCCCAAAGTACTTGGGCCCATTCTCCGAACAAACCCCATCATACCTGACTGGTGAGTTCCCCGGTGACTATGGATGGGACACAGCCGGACTATCAGCTGACCCTGAGACCTTTGCCAAGAACAGAGAGCTCGAGGTGATCCACAGCAGGTGGGCCATGCTTGGTGCACTGGGATGTGTCTTCCCAGAAGTTCTTTCAAAGAACGGTGTCAAGTTCGGTGAAGCAGTCTGGTTCAAGGCTGGAGCTCAGATCTTCTCAGAGGGTGGCCTTGATTACCTAGGCAACCCCAACCTGGTTCATGCTCAGAGCATCCTAGCAATCTGGGCCGTCCAGGTGGTGCTCATGGGATTCATTGAAGGTTACAGAGTTGGAGGCGGGCCCCTCGGTGAAGGGTTGGACCCACTTTACCCAGGTGGTGCTTTTGACCCTCTTGGATTGGCTGATGATCCTGATGCTTTTGCTGAATTGAAGGTGAAGGAACTCAAGAACGGAAGACTTGCAATGTTCTCCATGTTTGGATTCTTCGTTCAAGCTATCGTAACTGGAAAGGGTCCAATTGAGAACCTTTTTGACCACGTAGCTGACCCAGTAGCCAACAATGCTTGGGCCTATGCTACTAACTTTGTCCCCGGAAAATGAAGAAAAGTCAATGCCTTTCTCTGAGTGTATAACATTACCCCAAGCTTATTTCTGCCTTTGTTTGTAAGTTCTCAAGCTATGGAAGTATTCCACAGTATTGATGTAATTTTACTGGTAGAAATTGCTTGTAATTCGAACTTGTATCATTAATACCACTATCTCTATGCTTTTTGATTTTTTTTTCTCACCAAAAGTCTTTGCAAGAACAAGACCCGTCATTGAAGTGATGGAATCGGCTATTATCTCTGATAATAATCTCACGGTTATAAATATGAGAGAGGAGTTTAGTTACTGAATGGCAATCATTGCAAATACGAAGATTCTTAATGACCCGAATGGGACTTCCATAGTCCACATTAATGAGACCATAAGCAATAGCCAACCTCTCACTATGGTTTTCTAGTTCGACTTTCTTCTCTTCTTCATCTTCGATATAGACCAGAACCTGGCTTGTGTCTGGAACATGCCCTGCAACTTTCAACTTCTCTGTCATCTCCCTACGTTTCAAATATATCTCTTTGCTTCTCGGATGCGATTTATCGCCCACAATGAAATCATTAATCACCCCTCTAATTTCGATCGAACTCAATCCTGGTTCCTTTCTAACGCCTCTGTTCTTCATCACCTCTCTTACTTCTGAAACTTTTTCCCACAAACCAGCTGAAGCATAGATATTAGAAAGAACAATGTAACAGCCTATAGTTTCCGGAGCCAATTCGATCACTTTATGAGCTGCATATTCACCAAGGTTTATGTTTTTATAAATCCTACAACCACTAAGTAAACTCATCCAAATAACCTTGTTAGGTCTCATGGGCATTTTTTCAATGACATTCTTTGCCTTTTCTAAATACCCAGCTCGACATAGAATGTCCACTAAGCAACCATAGTGTTCAATTATTGGCTTGATTCCATAGTCATTTACCATCATTTTAAAATACATATGACCCTCATTTACCATTCCAGCATGACTACAGGCATTCAAAACCCCAATGAAAGTAATTGCATTAGGCTTCAATCCATTTTCTAGCATTTTGAGAAATACTTTGAGAGCTTGATCGGCCAAACCATACATTCCTAAGCCTATGATTATGGCAGTCCAGTGCCCTACCTTTTTCCGGGTTATAGACCGGAAAACTCTCAGAGCACTTTCAATGCTTCCACTCTTGGAGTACATTTCTATCAGAGATATACCGAGCACTCCGTTTATATCATATCCTATTTTCATCATAAAAGAATGAATCCATCTTCCTGTACTAAGACTCACTAAC
The DNA here is from genome assembly GCA_027186245.1 of Coriaria nepalensis. Taxonomy (NCBI): domain Eukaryota; kingdom Viridiplantae; phylum Streptophyta; class Magnoliopsida; order Cucurbitales; family Coriariaceae; genus Coriaria; species Coriaria nepalensis. Next base: position 9,999,885 of record CP114492.1, read on the forward strand.
CCTGAAATTGCAGAAAGAACACTGACTATTGTGGCATTATTTGGCAATAGATCTTCCTTCAACATGACTATAAACAAGTTAAGGACTTCCATGAACTGCCCGTTAAATTCATATCCAGATATCATAGAATTCCATGTGATTAGGTTCTTTGTCAGCATCTGATTAAATAACTGTTTTGCCGAGTAAAATTCACCGGATTTCATATACCCATTAATCATTGCATTCCATGACACCAGATTTTTACATGGCATTTGATCGAATATCTGTCTAGCTGTCTCAATTTTGCCGCTTTTTGAGAACCCATCAACTAGAACAGTCCATGAAAAGGAATCCCTTTCGGGCATTTCACTAAACAGCTTTCTTGCAAGTTCAACTTTACCGCATCTCGCATAACCATCAATCAAAGAGTTCCAAGAAACTAAATCCCTATCAGACATTTCATCAAACACTTTCTGGGCCGAGCCAATCACACCACACTTGGAATACATACTAACCAAACTACTCTGCACAAACTTATCCAAACCAAACCCAATTTTCAATACCAAGCCATGAATCTGCTGCCCTTCCTCTACCGCACTTAACCGAGCACAACCCTTTATGACACAAGGCAAGGTGAAGCTATCTGGCATGAACTCACAAACCAGCTCAGAAAACAGAGCAATGGCATCATTTGACCGTTGGTTTTCAACATAGCACTTGATAACAACGTTCCACGAAATCAAACTGGGTTCTTCAATATGATCGAAAACCGACCGAGCATATTCGAGATTATTGATTTTGGGACCAGCGTAAAGAGCTAAAAGACGGGAATTCACAGAAGGGTGGTTAAAAATACCATTTTTGAAGGATAAAGCATGTAGCTGCTTCGCTTCTCGTTGAGATTCGTAGGTTTGAAGAGATACAAGGAGGTCCTGAAAATTGAGTGGTTGAAGGGATTGAGAAACTGATAATGAATTTAACATTTTTTTTTTCTCCAACAACTCAGAGACAGATCCTCAGAAGTCAGAATACATAGATTAATTAGCAGAGTAGCGAGTTCATATCAAGAAGATGAGCACGTGATTATCATGTGAGAGTTCAGCGTCGTTTTGATCGTAAGAACAAAAAAAAAAAGAAGTAAGAACCCACTTCCAGAAACAGGCCCATATATATCTACGGCCCAACTCAAACCACCCCCGCCTTCTTCTTCCCGCATGTTGCAGCGGGTTCGTTCGCTCGCAGCTTTCTAAGCTATGGTTTGGGCAACGCCCACGTCGATGAATTTCTTGCGATTTCAAGAAAAAGACAACGAAATTGCCGAATACCCAGATCTCTAAACGAGCCTCCAAAACGAGAGTAATGAACAACCATCGAAATCAGAGATGCTAAAGCCCCTTAAACCTCCTCCTCGAGCTCACCACCTTCTTCGTACACTCTTCTCTTCAGTATACGGGGCCCACCATTCCCTCAGATTCTCCTCCAAACACGACGTCTCCTCCTCGTCTCCACCCTCTCCGTATGCAGATGATTCTTCGAAGCTGGTTTTTTACATTTCTGACATTCTTTGCGATCCCAAATGGGAAAAGAGTTCAGAACTCTTGCGCTTGAGTCCTAAGCTCAAACCTTATCACGTATCGAGAATCCTACAAATCCACAACAACACGGACTCGGCTTTGCGATTCTTCTATTGGGTTTCTAAGAGCCGTTTTTACAAGCATGATTTGAGCTGCTTCATCTCGATGCTAAACCGGTTAGTTCGAGAGAAGATTTTTGCACCGGCCGATCATGTGAGGATCCTGATGATCAAATCTTGTCGAAACGAGGCGGATATTAACCGGGTGATTCAGTATTTGGATGAGGTTAGTTCAAAAACTGGTTTTGGTTTCACTCTGTACAGTTACAATACGCTTTTGATTCAGTTGGGCAAGTTTGAGATGGTAGGGTTAGCTCAAAATTTGTACACCCAGATGTTGAATAGTGGGATTAGACCGAGCTTAGTGACATTTAATACTATTATCAATACATTGTGTAAGAAGGGAAAAGTTAAAGAGGCAGAGGTGGTTTTTAGTAGGATTTTTGAGTATGCTATGTGTCCGGATGTTTTTACTTATACGTCCTTCATTCTAGGGCATTGTAGGAATCGTAATTTAGATTCTTCATTTGAGGTTTTCAATCGGATGTTGAAGGAAGGGTGTGATCCCAATTCAGTCACTTATTCAACCCTTATTAATGGCCTTTGCAATGAAGGGAGGTTAAATGAAGCAATTGATATGCTCAAAGAAATGAAGGAGAAAGGGATTGAATCCACAGTACATACATTTACTGTTCCGATAGTTTCTTTATGTGAGGTGGGGCGTGTTCATGAGGCAATGGAGCTTCTAATGAGTATGAGAAAGAGGGGTTGTAGTCCAAATGTTCATACGTTTACGGCATTGATTAGTGGGTTATCTCGAGTGGGAAAAATTCAAGTTGCAATTGGGTTGTATCATAAGATGTTGAACATCAGTTTGGTTCCAAATACAGTTACATACAATGCATTGATCTATGAATTGTGTTCGGCAGGAAGATTCGACAGTGCTTTAAGGATTTTTCATTGGATGGAGAGAAATGGTAACTGGACGAATACACAAACGTATAATGAAGTCATGAAGGGGTTTTGCCTGAAGGGTGAGATTCAGAAAGCAATGATACTTTTTGACAAAATGCTAAAAAAAAGTCTCTCTCCAACTGTAATTACCTATAATACCCTAATTGATGGATTTGTCAAGGTGGGAAATATGAACAATGCCTTGAGGTTGTTGGCTATGATAAAGGAGAGTAGATGTGAACCGGATGAATGGACTTATACTGGACTTATTTCTGGGTTTTCTAAAGGCGGGAAAATGGACAGTGCACTTTTGCTTTTTAATGAAATGGTGGAAAGGGGTATTGCTCCGAATCAAGTTACCTACACTTCTATAATTGATGGTTATTGTACAAAGGGGGAAGTAGATATTGCCTTATCTTTCTTTGATAGAATGGAGGAAAGTTGCTGCTGTCCTTGTATTGAAACCCACAATGCCATTATAAGTGGTTTATCCAAAGCTAATCGGATTTCTGAGGCTGAAAAGTTATGTAATAAAATGTCAAAGCAAGGTCTAACCCCAAACGTTATTACCTATACGTCATTGATTGATGGGCTCTGCACGAACGGTAGGACCGATCTAGCATTCAAGATTTTCCATGAAATGGAAAAACAAAATTGTTTGCCAAACTTGTATACTTATAGCTCCTTAATTTATGGGTTGTGTAATGAGGGCAAGGCTGATAATGCGGAAAGGTTACTCGAAGAAATGGAGGGAAAAGGATTTACACCGGACGAAATAACATTTACCTCACTCATTGATGGTTTTGTGATGCTTGGTAGACTCGACCATGCTTTTTCTTGTCTCAGAAGAATGGTTGATTTGGGCTGCAAGCCCACTTACAGAACTTTTAGTGTGTTGCTAAAAGGGTTGCATAAGGAAAGCCAGTTGCTTATTGGAAATGCCATAGCCCAAAGAGAAGTGGTCTATAGTTGCAACTTAGATGAGAGGTATAGCAATTCTAATACATTGTCTATCCTCTTGGCTAGGTTGTCCTACCATGGATACAAACCAACTGTTGATACTTTCACTACATTAGTGAGAGGATTGTGTAGAGAAGGGAGATGTATAGAAGCATTTCAACTTGTGAAAAGCATGAAAGAGGAGAAAGGGTTGTGTCCGAATGAAGAGATCTATCAATATTTATTAGTGAGTTTGTGTACGAACTTAGAAGTGGAATCAGCTTTGAAAATCTTCAACTCAATGACAACAAGAGGGTTTCAGCCTACATTGTGGGCTTATAAGGCACTTATTTTTGCCCTATGCCGGAAAAGTCGAGGGCAAGAAGCTCAAACTTTGTTTGAGAACATGCTCAAGAGAGGTTGGAACGATGATGAGATTGTTTGGACAGTATTGATTGATGGGTTACTCAAGGAGGGAGAGTTAGACATGTGCATGAAGCTTCTCCACTTTATGGAGTCTAGAAATTGCAATCTGAATTTCCAGACATATGTTATCTTGGCCAGCGAATTGTCCAAATTGGACAAGTCGGTCGAGGTATCTCAAATTACTGACAAATTGAGAGTTTTAGGGGATGACAATCATTGATTGAAGCAATGAAAGCTCCCTCTTATTCGAACAAACAGAATTGATGGCTGTCCTGTGTAAACCGAGTCCAGTAGTTCAAATTAAAGGTAAGCCGATGTAGTTGTTTTTCTTAAAACCATTACTAATTCTAGTATCTCATTTACATGGCTGATTTTTCCTCTTCACTTGCAGGTGAACTGCCGCCTCCCTTCCGACTGTTAAAAGCTCTCCCTAAGGTTTTATATTCCACTCGCTTATAATTTGGTTGAAAACTGGGAAATTTGAGGGTTTTGTGCACCTTTTTTTTGCAGGGTCGAGTATTGAGTAAGCCATTGTTACTAACCACGGAGCTTTACACTTGATTACCTTCTCAATTACCATGATAAGAGAAGATGAACATATATTTCTGTTTGGTACACCTTATTTAACACCTACATCAAATAAATTTGTTGTAATAATAACTCATCAAAATTCTTGATTCTTTGTATTCATTCTTGGGTGAGATGCAAATTGCCACCCGATTAATAAGCCGAATACTATCTTGTACTATGAAAACGCACTCGAAACCACCGTGAAGTATTGAACATGTGTAGAGAACCGCCACCTTGTTGATTAGCCATGACAGTTAAATTTTCTTGATATTTTCGAAAAGTTAATTAAAAGGTTTTTTCGTTTTTTTTTGTTTTATGTTTCTTCGTTGTACCACCTTATCTTCTCCAAACACATCCTTCCATCTCCGGTCGCTGTCACTCTTCCTTTGCCGCAGCGGTACCCTGCCTTTGCCGCTCTTCTCTCTCCTCTTTTTCTTATACATTCCCTTCAACAAAGTTTGCACAACCGACGCGTCGTTTTTCGTCTTGGGCACCCGCGCTATTACTCGCTCCCACCAAAATGACCAAACTACCCAAATGGCTGGAATATACGGAAATGCCCCTATCTTCTCCAGAACCTTCCCAAACACCATTTCTCTCTCCCTGCAAAAACCCTACTAAAACCCTACTCCCTTCGACCAGCTCTCTTCTAACCAGAGAACTTTTCTGCTCGTCATCCCTTCTACGCCGATTGCTTCTTCACTATGCACAAGCTCTCAAGGCGCTCCGTCTCCTCTATCCTGCGCACCGGCAGCGCACGTTATCACAGAAATGCTGCTGCTACTGCCGCGGCTCCTGTCACCAGCTCATCTCCCTTCAGTGATCCCGTATGCTCTCTAAATCTTCTTCTTTTTATTTTTCGTTTGAGGGTGAAGAAATGCGTTTCAAAACTTTTCATATCTGTGAAATTTATTTGTTTGATGATGTCCAGGTGAGAGAAACTGATTCCAATGTCAGATGGTACTCATCGCTTACAAATGGGAGGTTTAACGCAACCAATCCTGCAGCCCAATTACAATTGCAAAATGGCGTGTTCCTGGGAAAGCGATTCGATTCAACTGCTACAGCTTCTGCTTCTGATTCGTCAGCAGCTCCTCCAGTTGAGAAACATGAGTATCAAGCAGAGGTACGCCACTTGGAAGTTGATGAATTTTGAGTTCTTAACACCGTCTTCCGCTCGTTTGAGCTTTCCCTGTGTCTTTTTCTTGATTGTAGGTCAGTCGTCTCATGGACCTTATCGTTAACAGTTTGTACAGCAACAAGGAGGTGTTTCTAAGGGAACTTATTAGGTATTTTATTGCTTTGCTGATGATTATTCCTCACTATTGATTTTGGTATATATGAATTGGACTAGGGTAATTTGCTCATCTCTTTATGCTTACAGCAATGCAAGCGATGCGTTGGACAAGCTGCGTTTCCTGAGTGTCACAGAACCTGAGTTGTTGAAGGATGGAATTGACCTTGACATACGTATTCATACTGATAAGGACAATGGGATTATAACCATAACGTATGCCTTATTACCTTACACCACTGTTATGGCTGATATGTTTCCTCCACAGAAAGGGACTGCAACTCTTTTTTTCTATTTTTTTTTCTGTGCCCAAAAAAGGGACCGCAGTTCACTTCTGCTGTTTTCTGCAGTGATTCTGGGATTGGCATGACTAGGCAAGATCTTATTGAATGTCTTGGAACTATTGCACAGAGTGGAACTGCTAAATTTTTGAAGGCATTGAAGGTACATGTTCAAACAGATTTAGTTCCTAATTCATGATGTCTTTTATACTAAGGCTCCATTTTATACTTGGATTGTATCTTTCCACAGGACAGCAAGGATTCTGGTGGTGACAACAATTTAATTGGACAATTTGGTGTGGGATTTTATTCAGCATTCCTGGTTGCTGATCGGGTATCTCATTTCTTAAGACTTCAAACTGTATTTTCATTTCATGTAACAAGTCATACAAGGGCTTGTTCTTTCCATAATTATGTCTCTTTATTATTATTTCCCCCCTTTCTCTCTCTGAAGGTGATTGTCTCAACCAAGAGCCCCAAATCTGAAAAACAATATGTATGGGAAGGTGAGGCCAATGCTAGTTCTTATACCATACGTGAAGAGACTGATCCTGAGCAGCTCCTTCCCAGAGGAACTCGCCTTTCTTTGCACCTTAAAGTTAGTGAACAAAAACTATTTTCCTACTTAACTATTCACTCGTTTAAATCTTCAAGCTAACATGGTGATTCTGTTCTGTCCACTCTCAGCGTGATGACAAGGGTTTCGCTCATCCAGAGAATGTTCAGAAGCTTGTGAAAAACTATTCACAATTTGTTTCATTCCCAATATATACATGGCAGGAAAAGGGACTTACTAAAGAGGTATGGCATGTATTTTAGTTTTCATCGAATAACCAATACAGCTTTAGCCTGCTTCTGGGCATCTCTCTCTCTCTGTCTCTCTCTGAAGTAATTTCGACTTCTTATTCTGTTTTTCAGGTGGAGGTAGATGAAGATCCATCTGAAGCAAAGAACGATGAACAAGATGAAAAGACTGAGGTACCTTATCTCTTTAGAATGATTTTAGATTTCTTGTTAGAGGAAGAATGCATGCATACTTATACCATATCATTTCTCAGAAGAAGAAGAAAACAAAAACTGTTGTGGAGAAGTACTGGGACTGGGAACTTACAAATGAGACACAACCAATATGGGCAAGTCTTTGAATTTCATTGTTTTCATGTCAACTACCCTTAATTGGTTGTTGCCTTTAAGGAATTGAAATATCTATATTGTGAGACCTGCAGCTACGCAACCCAAAGGAAGTCACGACTGAAGACTACAATGAATTCTACAAGAAAACTTTTAATGAATACCTGGAGCCACTAGCCTCTTCACACTTTACAACAGAGGTAGAACTGTTGTTAAAACTTTTCATGAGTAACTTTAAACTATAAACTCGTTACTTGAAAGAAGATTTGATTTGATAATCCTAAGATGTAATAATGTCACGAATGTCCATTTTATAGGGGGAGGTGGAATTTAGGTCTATACTTTATGTTCCAGCTGTTACTCCCATGGGAAAGGATGACGTAGTCAATCCTAAGACTAAAAATATAAGGCTCTATGTGAAGAGAGTATTCATTTCAGATGACTTCGATGGAGAACTGGTAAGAAGTAAACATATCTAAATGAGAATACTTAATAAATTGAGGTTCTTTTATGTGATAATGTTTCTTTCTCTCTCGCCCTTGGCTTTAATAGTTCCCACGATATTTAAGCTTTGTCAAAGGTGTTGTCGATTCAAATGACCTTCCCCTAAATGTCTCAAGGGAAATCCTTCAAGAAAGTCGCATAGTAAGTACCTAAAATATGTGCTCATTCTTCTGTCACTTTTCTGTTTCATCCTTTTGTGGAAATTGATCTTTCATCTGTGCTTTGTCTATAGGTAAGGATCATGAGGAAACGTTTAGTGCGAAAGGCCTTTGACATGATTCTGGGAATATCTCTGAGTGAAAACAGAGAAGTATGGTTTTTTTTTTTTTTTTTTTTTTTTACTCCTTTTTTACTGCCTTTTCTTGTTCTAAACGCCTGTTTTTTGAAAGCATTAAAATTTTGAGAGTAAAGAATGTGCTTTTGGTTTTTTCCAAACTTAAATTTCTCTGTACCAATTGTTGTAGGATTATGAAAAATTCTGGGACAACTTCGGGAAATATTTGAAGCTGGGTTGTATTGAAGACCGTGACAACCACAAACGGATTGCTCCATTGCTTCGGTTTTTCTCTTCCCAGAGTGAGGATGTCATGATCAGCTTGGATGAATATGTTGAGAACATGAAAGCTGAGCAGAAGGACATATATTATATTGCTGCTGACAGTGTAACAAGTGCTAGGAATACACCTTTCCTGGAGAGACTTCTTGAAAAGGGTCTTGAAGTATGTGGAAACTATGTTCCTTGTGCAACTGGTGCTTGAAATAATATTTTCTTCTCATATTTGCCTGTAATGCTAATATGGTTTCACTTTCAATTGCTACAGGTGCTGTACTTAGTTGATCCTATTGATGAGGTTGCCATCCAAAACTTGAAATCATACAAGGAGAAATTTTTTATTGATATTAGCAAGGAAGATTTGGATTTAGGTAAGATTCAGTTTTCAAAGTCTTCCTCTGACTCTCCATTCCTGTCTTCATCTGCCGAAAGGGGTTAAGTATTAACCTTCTGCTCTTCCAGGTGACAAGAATGAGGAGAAAGAAAAGGAGATGAAGCAGGAATTTGGCCAAACGTGTGATTGGATTAAGAAGCGTTTGGGTGACAAAGTTGCCAGTGTGCAAATTTCAAGCCGTTTGAGCTCCTCGCCCTGTGTTCTCGTGTCTGGAAAGTTTGGTTGGTCTGCCAATATGGAGAGGTAAGAGTCCTCTGCTTTGCAGAGTGCCAAGTTGCAAACATTTTTACATGAATTTCTCTAACAGCGTCATCAACCCAATTGAACTTTTGTAGGCTTATGAAGTCACAAACTGTAGGCGATACCACTAGCTTGGAGTTCATGAGAGGCAGAAGGGTGTTTGAGATTAACCCTGAACACCCAATCATTAAGAACTTGAATGTATGTAAAATTTTTAAATCGTCTCTATTTCTCTCTGATTTGCAGCTTGAATAATGTCAGTTTTAATTATTCTGCAGGCTGTAAGCACAAGTAACCCTGATGATGAAGATGCTCTTAGAGCCATTGATCTCTTATATGATGCTGCATTGGTTTCCAGCGGCTTTACCGTGAGTAACTATCACTAACATAGTGCGATAGATATCATTTTCTTTCAGATTAATGACTTGATAGCTAATTCATTCATCATTCACTTTGTTGATTGCAGCCTGAGAATCCAGCAGAGCTTGGTGGGAAGATATACGAGATGATGTCCAGCACCCTTTCTGGAAAATGGTCAACAGGCAACGAGTCTCAGCAGCATCAAGGCCAGCCTAAGCACCCAGAAACGTTAGAAGCCGAGGTGGTTGAACCAGTCGAAGCCGGTAATCAGAAATGAGGAGCACGAATGAGATGATTCTTCATGATTCTATGTGCTTGAAAAGCTGACATTAGGCTCATATCATATACAGTAGATTTTGGAGTTGTGTTTGATTTTAGGCAGGATGAGTGGTTTGAGGTCTACTTATTCTTAAATATGTTGTTATAAAACAAATGCCTTTGAGCTTGTTATTAGCGCATGTGAATTGTCTCTTTGTTTTTTGTTTTTTTTCCCCTTTTGTGGGGGGGGGGGGGGGGGGGTGAAATCTCGTTTATCGATCCGCGATTAAGAAATTAAATTAAGGGGAAAAAATCTATTTAAATGTCTTATTTAAACAATAAACTACTTATAAGTTTTCTATATAAGAGGGCCTTATTATCATTTTATTTAAAAAAAAATACATATATTACTAAAACATCTTTACTAAAAACCTTGACGATGGTTAAGTAATAGTCCTCCTACGTCATTTATTTTTAGGGTGATTAATTTTTAATCCATCTCGAGCTTGAATTGATGGTTTCCATTTCAAAATCTGTATTTCTGTGATATCAAAATAAGAAATTGTGATTGTTGACATATAGGTAAAACTCACCCCATAACAGTTAGGGATGTTTAGAGATATTTGTCTAAGCCACTTTCTTGATGTGATGGTTGATCTCAAAAATTTTAGCCAAACAATAAACTTTTTCATTCTCCTATATGGTGAGGGCAAGAATAAGCATGAGTTGTGGTTAAAGCAACACATAAAGTATATGCAGTTCAATCTGGGGGAGTTTGTAATGGTGATAAGGTTGAAATATTATGACTATCCTCCTAACTACATTATTAGGTAGATAGAAAAAGTGGACAACACGTTGATGAAGTATCTTGGTGGGAAGAAGATCACCAAAGTTTCAGAGCTTGTACGAATATTCATAAGCGATGTTCCCCCATGAAAGATGGAGGATAATGAAATTGTAAAGATGATTGTTGTCTACTTTATTAAGGCAGTCATCCGGGCTCAAGAGATGAGGAATAAGATTCAGTTATTTATATTGACCATAACTAATAATTTGCACCGATTATCCCAATACCCATTGGGTAGATTGAGTTTTGAGGCTACTATTTAGTCCCTTAAGATGAAGTTCATTGCACATAGAGACCGTCTGAAGGAGTCAAATGAGAAGGATAAAGAGGAAACATATTTCTTATACGGGTTTACGTTCGTTTTACAGGTTAAACTTTCTATTTTAATTTTGTTATTTGACTTTCATTTTGTTGAACTTAATTTTATGTTTGCTAATCCATTTATTACTATACATGTATTTGGATACGAAGTCATTCCTTATCTTAGAAAGTGAGTTGCAATACGAGATGAAGAGAATCTCATGTCTCGGATTTCAAGATAGTCATCCATTGACTCGCATGTTAGTTACGAAAATGTTGAGAAGTGGACAAGGAAACAACATGTAAGCCTTTCTTTTATTTAATTAATTAAACTATTTTACTTCATTTTGATTAAATATTGAAATTTAACTGATTTTGATTTTCATTTAATACAGTTTGTCGTTCTTGAAATCTTGAAACCAATTAAGGAAGAAGCAGCTAAGAAGTATTTAAGGACTCTAGAAGTTTTTCCGAATGAGGGCAATGAAGCGGTGAATATGTTGACTAGGGTATTGGAGGAAGAAGAAGCACAAGTAGAAGAAGTGGAAATAGAAGAAGAAGCGGAAGGGAAATCGAAAACAGTAATGAAGCTAAGCGAAACAATTTCAATCTAGAGAAAAGATAAAGGCTTTTTTTAAGGGTTTTTTTAGAGAAGGTTGAGACGATGTTCAGAAAGCTGATAAATGATATGAACAATTGGATGGATGAGATGAATAATTAGAGATATAAGAGGTGAGATGGATCCAACGATATTACCTAAATATTTGCCTTCATCAGTCACGTCTCCGTTTGTCCATCACTATGACTCCCTAACATCACCTCAATATGTTGTGCTTAGTCTCTTCATCATCATCATCAACCTCATCTTCATCTCATCCTCATCCTTGTTGTGATATCCGTCACTACTTTAATCATACTTAAATAAATCATCATGACTATTAACAATCACCTCGAATATGTCACTCCTATAATTATTAGAAATATTATTAAGATTACGTACATTGCCTCTTGAAATTCATGATTATTATCTGCATAAGCAGATATGTCACTCCAATAAATATCATGAATATTAGATAATTGGCGACCCTCTTCACTACATGGTTTTTTCCCCATCTTCGAAAGCAATTTAATATACAGTGGAGAATTTTCTTCTATAGATAGGAAGTGTTGGAAAAATTTATTCATATTTTGGTTATTTTTTATATATAACAATGAAGTTAACAATTAACTCTCTGATTTGTATGATAGTTGCAAACTAAAATAATTACCATCAACATCGATAGAATCATATACGACCTCCAGTATGTGGTTATAAATGATATTAGATTCCACAGAATTCCAGTAGATCCCTTACTTCTATTCGAATGCAAATACCGTGAATTGTTTTTGTCATTTGGGTTCATATTTTCAATTCACCATCAAAGCATATCATTACAAATAAAGAGTTTATTTATACATAATTAAAATAAATGAGAATTATTACTCGTAATTAAAAAGAAGAAAAAATATAAATTATTTGTTGGCTCGACTTACCTGATGTCTTAATAGGTCACCATGCCATCGAGCCATCAAGCCATCGAGCAAAAAAGTCTTTGAGTACGAGCATCAAGTGCTAGATAAATAATTCAGTTTTATCACAAGACAAACATAATATAAAGTAAAAAATATATTTTCATTTTAATTATGATAATCAATTAGCCATTAAAAAAAGATCTATACTGATTCAAAATCAGGTTCGAGCTCTATTCTTATAAGATTCTAAAGTTTGCCGATAAAATAAGTAGAGGAAATCGAATTATAATCAATCAAGAACACAAAAATAAAAGGATAAAAAATATAATTTAGAACAGTACGTACTGTTCTATGGAAATGAAGATAGTTCGTAATTTTAATATTTTCTTATTATTAGAGAATAAATTTTTTATATGGGCCCTTAGCTAATAGACCCTAAAATTATTGGTCAAAATGAAATGATTGATCTAACCTCTGTCATTTTAGACGGAACTGGTCAACACGTTTTCATGTCATTTGCACAACAAAAGAAAGAAAACTTCCGAAAAAAAGACGTCCGAAGCCGGTTAATAACGGCGTTTACCGTTTGGGGGAGTGCGAGGAAGGAAAACTCAGCGTTGACGACGATGACCGTTTGCCAGTAAACTCCCGGTGACCATTTTCTTCTTCTTTATCAGCACTTTTTAATTTTTAAATCTCATTGTCAAAATAGATCAACGTTCCTCTCTCTCATTTCCTTCTTTCTCACTTCAGCGATACTCCGTCTGACCTTCTTCGTTAGGGTTTCGAGCTGTTCGGTGAGCACTCTCCTCTCTCTGGTTCCGTTTCTTCGTTTTTATTTTATTTTTATTTTTTTGATGGTTTCTGCAATGAAACCAGTAAAATTGAAGCGATCTTTGTTTAGTTTGCTCTCTTCACTGAATTTTGACCTCGGTATACCTGTTTTCTTAGGGTTGGCGATTTTCTCAAGTTTTGTTGTTTTGATATGTATGAATTATGCCTGATCTACTTTACTTTCTATCTCATATGGTTGTGGTTCTCTTTACGAGTGTGGAAATGATCTTCAATTGATTTCATGTTCGAAATTTATGAAAGTTCATTTCTTTCAATACATAGGATCAAGTTGTGGAACAATCTTTCTTTGTCTATTGTAGTTTTTCCTTACTGAAATGATAAAATTTGGTTATATTTCTATTTACATGGACGTTCTGCAAACGAACCTCATTCAAGTATTATGGTTTTCTGATTTCCATTAAAATTAGCAGTCTTAGTTTTAAGGGCTGCAGAAGTTTTTATCTTCCACTTCAGAAAGAAATGAACTTGAACTACAAGAGCATGATGCTGATCAAAATTTTATCATTTCTGCCAGATTAGGACTGGGTTTATGGGCACATCATCTGGTTCTAACATCCACCACCCGTCTGCATCAAAAATGCACCCTCCACGTCAGCAGCCAAGGCCCGGGGGGCTTCAAACCTCGCTCTCCCTCGTTTCCTCTGATGTTCATCTATCTCCCGAGGAACCAAGATCAAACTCTGACCACATCCATGAGTCCCCTACTGAAAGTGCTAGCTCTCGGGAAACTTGGCCCAATACTGATCCAATCATAACCAAGAAGATGGAGAGTGGGAAGGCGGATAATGATGGCCATGAACAGTCAGTCATTCATCGTCTTTCTACTGCTGATAAGATATCTCTTCGCGACATAGCAAGAGACAGAGTTGATGTCATATCTGAAAAGATGCACCGACTACCTGAGGAGTTTCTAGAAGAGTTAAAGACTGGGCTTCGGGTTGTTCTTGATGGAAATGGTAGTGCTCAGCAGAAGGAGGAATTTTTCATTTTGCAGAAGCTAGTGCAGAATAGAACCGATTTAACCGCAAAGACCTTGATCAGAGCACATAGAGTGCAGCTTGAAGTTCTTGTAGCAATAAACACTGGAATTCAAGCATTCTTGCACCCAAATATTAGTCTCTCCCAGACTTCTCTTATTGAGGTATTTGTCTACAAGAGATGCCGGAATATGGCATGCCAAAACCAGCTTCCAGCTGATGATTGTACCTGTGAGATCTGCGCTAACAGAAATGGTTTCTGCAATCTCTGCATGTGTGTGATCTGCAACAAGTTTGATTTTGAAGTTAACACCTGCCGTTGGATTGGCTGTGATTTGTGTTCCCATTGGACTCACACGGATTGTGCTATTCGTGATGGACAAATTTCCATGGGCCCGTTTGTTAAGAGTGGGGCAAGCCCACCTGAAATGCTTTTCAGGTGCCAAGCCTGCAATCGAACATCTGAATTGCTAGGTTGGGTTAAGGATGTTTTCCAGCACTGTGCACCCTCTTGGGACCGGGAAGCTCTTGTGAGAGAACTGGATTTTGTTAGTAAGATCTTCCGTGGAAGTGAAGACCCTCGAGGAAGGAGACTTTTTAGGAATTGTGAAGATATCAAAGATAAACTGAAGGGTGGAGTTATAGAGTCAACAGCAGCATGCAGAGCTATACTGATGTTTTTCCAAGGTACGCTATTTTTGCAACCTGCGCTTTTGCATCTGCCATGAGTAAATCGGTTTCTTTCTTTCTTAACCTGATCAATGATGAAATAGTTGTCTGATTGGGAGACTATCATGTGAAATGTGTGATTACTTATGTATATGATAGGAATGAGAGCCTATGATGTAGATAATCTTGGAATCTCAAAATATTTTTCTTTTTTACTTTTTTCTTGTTATAATTTTCTTTTTTTTCCCCCTGCTTTAATGAAGAACTTGAAATGGATTCTCCAAAGATCCTGGAGAATGGGGAAGGTGGATGGCTACTGGCCCCACAGGAGGCATGCAATCGAATCACAGAAGTGGTGCAGGAGGCGATAAGAAAGATGGAAATGGTAGCTGATGAGAAGATGAGGAGTTATAAGAGAACCCGCATGGAGGTTGAAGCTTTTGAGCGAGAGGTTGAGGACAAGACCAAGGAAGCAGCAGAGATAAAGGTAGACAAACAAAGAAAGAAACTTCAGCTTGAAGAGCTGGAGAAAATTGTTAGGCTTAAATTTGCAGAAAGCGATATGTTCCAACTTAAAGCCAACGAGGCAAAACGAGAAGCTGAGAGGCTTCAAAGGATCGCGCTTGCCAAGTCAGACAAATCATCTGAGGAAGAGTATGCTAGCAGTTATCTCAAACAACGGCTGAATGAAGCTGAAGCTGAGAAGCAGTATTTATACGAAAAGATTAAGCTGCAAGAAACCTCCCGGACTTCACAGAGCAGTGGTGGCGCCGACCCTTCGCAAATGCTCATGTATTCAAAAATCCATGATCTTCTGTACAACTCAGCCTCAAAAGCAGACTACCAGCCAAATGACCGCCATCCCTTCAGGTCAAATCCTTGAGGAAACTTGGCAAGAATGAACTGTAAATCATGATCGCACTGTTTTTCTTTTCATCTTTTTCTCAGCACTTTGGTGTCATTAGCAAATTGTGATATGGAACTTTTATGTTCATGTAGTATCCTTGATTTTAAGTTATGTATTTTGACTCTACCGTTAAGATGAATAAAGCTTCTTCTTTAACAGTGAATTATTGGTCTTTTCTTTCTTTATCGTCAATGAGTACATTAAACTCATACATCAGGAACTACAAAAATAAGTTATTGTAGTTTTAACCAATATTACTACTGCTAACAAGGTCACCTCCTAGTTTCTATGCAATTGATGAGCCATCTGGTGCTGCCTTGATAATATTGCTGCCCCAGTCTTTTCATTCTTCATACCCATCATCATCTTTGAAGTTCTTTCGACCACCGGTAAGTTAAAAAAAAAAAAATTGAAATTTATTTAGATTCTTATCCTCCTGGTTGGTTTTCTTACATTAGATTAACGAATCAAGGGCTCAGCAGGAAACAAAAGACATCATGAAAGCACGAACAAAAAGCTTGGTTTGTAAGCTATGGAGAATGTGAGTTTTTCTTCTTTTAAGTCTAGTAAGAATAATAAGCTGATCGTAAATCGATCGATCATAATTTAAAATATCGAGTATATGATTAAGTATTAGAAAACAAGATTGAAATGTGTACGTCTCTTAGACGAGAGAGAGAGAGAGAAACAAACTTGATACTACCAATCGATGTGGATTAAACTGTAAAGCACGTAATATGGAACATGATTTAGTTTTTGCATTACAGCATTAGACAAATTTTAGTGGTAAGAGAAATGATAAGTCGCTGCCTGGTTGTGTTTGCATATTGGATCTACTTATTTGGCCCAATAAGCTAACAACAATATGTTTTAGTAATAAGAGTTGTAAGTGTAATTATGGTCATAATGTTTTCTTGGACTAATTTAATCTTAAAAGGGGGATACTATTTATAGTGCTTACCATTTAATTTTTTTTAATTATTATTATTATTATTATTATTATTATTATTATTATTATTATTTTAATTTTAATTAAGAAAATAAAAGATAAGCTTAATTATTTGATGTAATCATGATTAACAAAAAGCTGTACAAAAGAAAAGAAAGAATCTCTCTCTCTCTCTTGCTGTCTCTCTCTAGTTCTCTACCCCGCACTGTCTATATATGATATGATGACCACATGAACCCCCACAAAATTCCACATCACTTTTTTTGGCACACCCAATAAGTTATTATATATAATAATTGTTACCCCAGATATTTAATTTCTAACCTTTTTGACCCTCTAAAAAATTTTATAGACTTTAAACTCTCCGACGGAAGAAGTCAATATAGAAGTAGGGGTCTTTTTCGTAATTTAATCCTTTTCGTAGCTAGTACATTCCTTAGGAGCAGAAAGGTAGTTAGTTAGTTAATTAATAACGGTGGGACCCACATTATGGTGTGGAATTCTCTCTGCCGTTTGATTCTTTCGCGGCTTTTTCTTATTTTTTGTTCTGATTTTCAGAAAATATAAAATATAAAAAGCGAAACGTGATTTGTCAGATCAATGTCCAGCTGTCGCGGGACCCACTCTACTCTACTCCTCCCCCTCCTTGCGATTATGCAGGATATCTGACGATGGAGAAAGAATGATCGGCCCTGATCATTTGGATCCCGTAAATTAAAATAATAAATAAAAGATAATTATTTTATTAAATATTCTTTTTTTTTTTATAAAAAAAATTTAAAATTAATATTCTTTACTTTATTTTTAAAATTAAATATTAATATAAATAATATAAGAAATTTAAATTAAGTCAAAAAGAATATTATTATTTTTTGATTTTAAGGAAATACGCATAGAAAATATTCACACCTTTTTTTTTTTTGTCCCGTTCAATTAGCCGGTTTATGCTTGTTTGGTTGCTATAAAGAAGACAAAAAAAAAAAAAAAATGGAGGGACATGATTAAACTAATCATCCACTACAGCCGTAAGATCTAAAGGAGGAAGAACATCTCTTATTCTTCGCATCTAAGCTTTAACAATAATAATAATAATAATAAATTATTATTATTTATTTTCACTTAAAAAAAAAAAAAATATATATATATATATATATATATATATATATATATATATATATATATATATATATATATATATTTAAAGATGAAGTGGGAAGCAGATTTGCGAAGGTGAAAAAAAGTGAAGACAATGGAAGATAATATATATATATATATATATATATATATAATTTTTTTATTTATAGGTCCTAAGAAAATCTTCATAGGAAGAATATAAATGTTTGGTATATATCAGATCCTATCGTGCCTAATTATAATATTTATTATATCTCGATCGAATCTAAGATTTTCTGTTTGGGACGAGAGAAAATTTTGAGTGGTATAATTTTCAAAAAAAAAAAAAAGGTTTGTTTATAGAGACTACATGTAGCAGGCAGGCATGTATCACGTAGGATTATAATTATAAATATATTTAATATATTAAGAGTTCGATAAGTGTATTAGTTCATATAACATGGCCAGATCATAGAACAAGGTCAATCGTAGGATTATAATTATAAATTCATATCTATTATTGACAAATATTCTTTTAATTTATTCAATTACTTTATATTATAAAATTTAATTTCAAGTTCCATTGGATTGGGTCGATATTGGTTGTGCATGTTCTAGATTTTGTTTTTATATTTATATTTATTTATTTAAAATAAAATAAGCATCTTAAGCACCATCACCATGTTAATAAGCAGCACCCATTATTTTATATCACATCAACACTCCTCTCCCCCTCCGGCCCGACTAATTGCCGATATTTTCCTCTCTGGGTCTTCAAATTTCAACAGAAGAAGAGGAAGGAAGACAAATTTGTGACGTGAAGTCATTTTCACTCTTGAAAACGAAAAGGCAGAAGAAAATTCAGAAACAGAAGCAGAAGAAGAAGAAGAAGAAGAAGGACATCATAGATAGCATTGAAGATTACTGTAAGGTAAATAAGTGAGTTCATACTTTTAGAGTTTTACTACAGAGTCTTGTCATCTATTTATGGCATCATCAAGAAAACCCTTTTTTTTTTTTTTTTAAGATTAGTAGCAGTTGATTATTTTGTATTTTAATAAAGATTTTTCTTTGTAAATATCCAGGTGAATTTGATCTTTTTTTTTTTTTTTTTTTTTTTTGGGTTTTGCCTAATCTTCCCAGCTGTATTATATGATGATGAGATGATGATGTGCTCAACTTGAAACTAGCAGTAGCAAATGTGGGACACAGAACTATAGAGAGAGAGAGTTGAGGGAGAAAGAAAGAGGGGGGGAAAAAGGCACTACTTTTTTACTCTCACTATGATAACAATGCTTTGAGCTGAAGTGGCTACCGAACCAAACAGGGCTTAAATCCAAATTATAATGATGCTTTGGTTTTCTTAAAAGATCGAAACTTGATACATCTTTTGGTTTCACAGAGTTGTAAGAAGTGGTAAACAACCAGTTATAGAAAAAGGCCAAAGCTTCCCTTCCATCTCTCTCATTAATGATTTCTTCACAGGTTGCGAAAATCGTAACTGGGTTTGGTTGAGCTTCCTTTTTCTGAGTGACTGCTAAGTTATTTCAACTTCATCTCCTTCAAAAAAATCCCAAGGAAAAAAAAAAAAAAGGGAGAAATTAATGCTGCTTCTCAGAATATTTACAGAGAAGGGGCTTGGGTCACTCTGTTCGGCTGGTTTGGTGCATGACTGGAGCTGGATTTTATGAAATTTCATCGTTTTTGTTGCTTCTATCTCGTGGGTTTCTCATAAAGTGTCGTTTGTGATGAGTTCTATGAGCTGATTTTCTACAAAGAGTTAGTGGGTTCCAGCAATTTCAGTTTTGATGAGCTGTTCTGCTAGAGTTGGGATTATTCGGAAGCTTTCAAGGCTGTTAGTGAAGATTCATCCTAAGTGGGTTTTACTGAGGATGTCTCTGAATTGCAAGTTCCCTTGTTCTAACGGCAGAATGAAGTCTGGGTTTAAGTTGAAGAAAGCAAGTGAACATTTTCATGGACATAACACTAATTCTGCCGCAAAATGGAGAAAGCTTATTTCTGTATGGCTGTTAGGAGGGGTTATAATTTTAGGCATTTGGTTTTTCTGGAATTTGTATGATAATGGAATCAAAATGAAGCATTCGGGCTCATGTGACGAAAAAGCTCAAATCTTGTTCGAGCATTTCAATGTCAGTAAGAATTTTCTTCATGCTCTATCATCTGACTTTCCTGAATCAGATCAGGTACTTCTTGTTAGCTCTTGTTCTTGGAAATTTTCTCTGTAGCTCGAAAAGAATTGAACGTTTCTTATTTTCCTCAGAGTATGAAAAAACTACATCGATCTATGCTACTGGATAGGCCTGACCCCATTTTACAAGGAAATATGGAAACTAGAGATGCCGTGTGATTTATCAGTTATAGACAATAAATTGTAATTTATAGATTCTGACTCTGTTTGAGAGGTTAAAACTAACAAATGTGGAGTTTGTCTAGAATTGTCTTGGTTGTTCTGTCTATACTTCCCGAAAACTTTATATTCGTAGAGATTCTATTTGATATGTTACTCATAGATGTCATTTTCTGTGCTTTGTAGGTATTTTGTTCAAACAACCAAGGCTTACAAAAGCAAATAAGATTGCCCCCAGAATCTGAAGATTCCAATGAAGATCAGTGCCCCGTTCAAGATGACAATCTCTCCATTTCAAATGTATCATACTGTGTGAAAGAGCATTACAGAAGTTTGTGTAGTTTGGTAATAGGAGGTTTATTGTTCCTTACTGGAGTGATTGTAGGTAGTAACATGTTTGGTTCTTATTTAAGAAAATTGTGGAGGAAAAGCAACGGGCAGAAGGTGGCTGTTATTCAGCCCCCTGTTCATCCTCCAGTTCCGGCACAGAAGAAGCAGCACCACTCACTGGAAAGCGCTGCTAGAGGCAGTGCTGGAAACTGGAGAATGAAACTGCTAGTAGTAGGTGTGACAGCTGGGATTGTTGGCTCCATTTGGATTTTCATGCACATGACTAACGAAAATATTTCAAGAAGAGTTGAAACACTTGCCAGTATGTGTGATGAGCGGGCCCGGATGTTACAAGACCAGTTCAATGTCAGCATGAACCATGTCCATGCTTTGGCGGTTCTTGTCTCTACTTTCCACCATAGAAAGCATCCTTCTGCTATGGATCAGGTAATACTATTATGTTTGATAATCTAGTTGGTAAATTTGATAATCTCCTAGATGAAAAAAAAGAATCGAATGACTCTTCTTTTTTATTGCAGAAAACATTTGGGGAATATACGGAGAGAACAGCATTTGAGAGACCTCTGACTAGTGGTGTGGCTTATGCCTTAAAAGTCAAGCACTCAGAAAGAGAGCAATTTGAGAAGAGGCATGGGTGGACAATAAAGAAAATGGGAACAGAGGACCAAACCTTAGTTCAGGATTGTTTTCTGGAGAATTTGGATCCTGCTCCCATTCAAGATGAATATGCACCGGTTATATTTTCGCAAGAAACTGTTTCGCACATCGTCTCTATTGATATGATGTCAGGAAAGGTAGGAAAAAAGTTAGTTAGGAGATCTTACTATTTGATATTGTTAAATTTTCCAATCTTTGAGTTGCACTAATGATTAAATCCTTTGGGTGAAATAGGAAGACCGTGAAAACATTTTACGTGCAAGGGCATCTGGGAAGGGAGTTCTAACATCTCCTTTTATGCTATTGAAATCCAATCACTTGGGCGTTGTGCTAACTTTTGCTGTCTATGACACTAAACTTTCTCCACAAGCCACTCCTGAGCAACGTATTGAAGCTACTGTCGGGTAACTTGGCCTTCTTTGAACTCTATATATTTATTTATTTTTATGTTAGTAGTTTTAAAATCAATTCTTATACTTTGTACTAGGTATCTGGGAGCATCATATGATGTCCCCTCATTGGTTGAGAAGCTTCTCCATCAGCTTGCTAGCAAGCAAACAATTTTTGTGAATGTTTACGATACAACTAATGCATCTGATCTCATCAATATGTATGGACCGGATGTGATTGATACTGGTCTAGTGCACGTTAGTAGCCTTGATTTTGGAGATCCACAGAGAAAGCATGAGATGCATTGCAGGTAAGCTATAACTTTTGAGTATGTTTATAAACACTATTAGCCTGAAAATGTAGAATTAAGTGAGCATCTTTCTCTGTTTAAAAAAATGCAGATTTACGCAGAAATCTCCTATTCCTTGGACAGCGATTAACTCATCACTTGGAGTCCTTGTCATTACTTTGCTTGTGGGCCATATTTTTCATGCAGCAATAATTAGAATTGCGAAAGTGGAGAATGACTATAGGGAGATGATGGAGCTAAAAGTCCGTGCCGAAGCTGCTGATGTGGCAAAATCTCAGGTTTCTATGGCAGTTTTATTTTTATTTTTATTAATTAAATTAGTGTATAACTCTTACAAGGTCATCTCTTTTACGAATCATCCCTTTTGCAGTTTCTTGCAACTGTTTCTCACGAGATCAGAACACCAATGAATGGTGTTTTAGGTAAGCGAAAAGTCAAATTTTCATATAACAAGTTGTTTTATCCTATTCTGTAAGATGGAATGGCATTACATGCTAATTATTTACAGGTATGCTGCAAATGCTCATGGACACTGACCTTGATTCAAACCAATTGGATTATGCTCATACAGCTTATGAAAGTGGCAAGGATCTGATTTCCCTTATAAATGAGGTTCTTGATCAGGCTAAGATAGAATCAGGCAGGCTTGAACTTGAAGCCGTACCTTTCAATCTACGTACTATACTCGATAATGTTCTCTCGCTTTTCTCAGGAAAATCTAATGACAAAGGGATCGAGGTAAATTCATATAACCTCCATTTTCTATTATATATATTTACTATTTTTTTCCTCGTGTATAGTTGCCTCGATACAGTTCTTACTTGAAATTCATGGATGTTCTTTTGCATGAGATTAGTTGGCTGTTTATGTCTCGAATCTGGTGCCTGAGATTCTCATCGGCGATCCTTCTCGTTTCCAGCAAATAATTACAAACCTTGTAGGAAATTCCATAAAGGTTAGTTTTTGTGCCTTGTTCGTGTTCATTTTTTTCTAAATATCTTCATTTTTGGTAATGCATGATGTAATCATTGTTGTGTCATACAGTTCACTCATGACAGAGGGCATATATTTGTCTCCGTACATCTAGCAGATGAAGTGAGGGGCCCACATGATGAAATGGACAAAGTGCTAAGGCAAGGCTCGGATTTTATTCAAGAAAACACAGCAACAACAACTAATAACTCGTTGAGTGGATCCCCTGTGGTTGACAGATGGAAAAGTTGGGAACAATTTAAAATCTTTAGTAAAAATGAAGCAATGGATGAAGATGAAATCAAATTACTAGTCACGGTAGAGGATACAGGTGTAGGGATTCCTCTATATGCACAAAGCCGGATTTTCACGCCTTTCATGCAAGCTGACAGTTCTACTTCTCGGACCTATGGTGGGACTGGAATAGGACTGAGCATTAGCAAATGTCTGGTAGATCTCATGGGTGGGGAGATAGGATTTGTGAGCGAGCCTGGAACTGGTAGCACTTTCTCATTTACTGGATCTTTCCGGAAAGAAACTTCAAGTTCTCTAGATCTAAACAGGCCACAATATGATCCAATTCTGACAGATTTCAAAGGATTGAGAGCACTGATAATTGATAATGGAAGCATTCGGGCTGAGGTCACCAAATATCATCTACAGAGATTGGGAATCTCAGTAGATATAGTTTCCAGCATAGAATCTTCATCCCCAAGGTAGATTCCAACCTTCTAGTGTAATCTATAATATATAAAATATAATTCTTTTTGCTAACTAATTGTCAATTTCTTTTTTTTGTTCCTCCACAGTTCCTTCACTAATGTATCGGTTGTTCTTATCGACAAAGATGTATGGGATGAGGAAAAATGTCTAAAACTTCATTGTTCTCTCAAAGAGCATCCAAATGAGCCAAAACTTTTTCTTTTGGCTACGTCTATTTGCTCACAAGAACGGAATGAACTCAAGTCAGTCGGGTATATAAACAAGATATTGGTAAAGCCACTTCGGTTTAGTGTCTTGATTGGATGCTTCCAGGAAATCCTCGGAAATGGTAAGAAAAGGCAAGACTACAGGAAAAAGCCATCTACTGTTGGGAAACTACTTAGAGGAAAGCGAATATTAGTAGTTGATGACAATGCAGTTAATAGAAGAGTAGCAGAAGGAGCTCTAAAGAAATACGGAGCAATTGTTACTTGTGTGGAAAGTGGGCGAGCTGCTCTTTCCATGCTCAAGCCTCCGCATTCATTTGACGCATGCTTCATGGATCTCCAAATGCCAGAGATGGATGGGTAAAAATGAAAAATAAATTTACTCCCTTGTTTCATTTTTTCTTATTTGGGATATGTGTAGATGATTAATTTACCATGAACCTTTTCAGTTTTGAAGCAACAAGGCAGACTAGATGTTTAGAAGGGCTGGTAAATAAAATAATTGAATCAGGAGAGGCTTCAAATAAGACGTTTGGAAATGTAGCCCATTGGCACACACCTATACTGGCCATGACAGCTGATGTAATACAGGCTACGAATGAAGAGTGCATTAAGTGTGGGATGGATGGTTACGTATCTAAACCTTTTGATGAAGAACAGCTTTATTCAGCAGTCGCACGATTCTTCGAGTCTGATTGATGTCATTTCATGGAGCAAGAAGAAATATATATATATATAAGTGGGGAGACCAGTGTATTTTTTCCTAGTCTCACCGCTATGAGGTGGTGCAGCTACTGGGCTATTTATTCTTCTTGTGTTTTTTTTAAGGTAAAATTTTACTATTAGTTGCTCTAGATTTCACTTTTGATTTAGCTTTTGATATATGTTGACTGGTTGATTTTCAGGATTTGACAATCTTTGACAGATATGATTGTGAATTTGCAATCCTCCGGGTATGGTGGAAGATGAATGCCAATAAACAGAGTACCTCAGGCTTGAGGATAGAGTGATTCATCGCAGTGTTTAAGTGTAAATGTGTTGCCGTCATATTGTTATCAGATTCAGCTTCTGGTCAAATTTGAACGGGGATGAAACAAAATATCAGACTCGGCCCTCGGGTGTATGATATACCGAAGCTGCAGATTTCCTTGCTATTTATCAAGGATTAGATTATGCTGTATGTACTCTTTGTAGAATGTAGATTGAAGAATTTTTGTAGGGCCATGTAGTATATATGTTCTATTGTTACTGAAACTCTGTTGGTACCAGAGAAAGGAAAGAAGCCACAAACTTTCTTGTAGAAACTGAATTGTAATATAGTTTGGGTATATAGTAAATAAAGAATAACTTGTTGAGGCTTCTTTCCTTTCTCTTGTTGGCAAATCAAATATTGCATTTAAGTTATTTACAGTATTATAGATGTCAGATTTATAGCCTTTGTGATTATTTCCCATTTAGTTTTAATCCTAGCCTATACATAGTGTAACCTGCGTTTGTTAGAATAGTACAGAACATATTTTCATCACAATTTTCCTATTCTTTCTCAGAGCCTAATGGCTAATTTATTTTCTGATAGATTCTGCCATGACTGGAGCTACTCACGGCCGAAGCTACATCCGCTAAGTCTGGCCAAATTTAGGCCGGAAGTCTTACACTTTCCTTTCACGGAGGAGATCGAGGTTTCCTCCTTGTCACCACTTACAAATTTGATGGCATCAATCCGTCAGATTGTCATCTGTGGCCATGGAAAGTTAGGGTACTTCACCGGAGATCTACCTGCTCCTACTTCCGCCAATTCAACGTATCAGACATGGTTGGCCGAGAACTCTATTATTCTTTCTTGGTTCATTAATTACATGTAACCAAAAATCAGCCGGCATTACCTTTTCTTCAAAACAGAAGCCGAATATAAAGCTATGGCTCACAAAGTGCATGAAGTAATTTGGATAAGAAGACTAATAGAAAAGTCAGAAGTTCAATTATGAGGGAGTTATGCATACCTATTACGATAAACTAAATCTACCATTAGTATTGCACATAATCACGTTCATACGACATAAGAAAACATGTGGAGATAGATCGACACTTTAAAGAAAAGATTGATAGAGGAATCATCAGTATTGAATATATTCCCACTGCTCAACAACTTGCTGATATTCTTACAAAAGGCTTAACGGAGGAAGTATTTGACTATTTTATGAACAAACTTAGACTTATCAACATCTACAATTCAGAGGGGAGTGTTGGCGAATCAAATCTTTAAAGATTTGATTAGTCAAATATAGCATTTATGTTATTTACTGTATTATAGCTGTCAGATTTATAGTCTTAATTCTAAGAATTAGATAATCAGATTTATAGTCTTAATTCTGGGAGTTAGATAATCAGTGATTATTTCCTAGTTAGTTTTTACCGTATCCTATACATACCGTAACCTGCGATGTTAGAATAGGACAGAATATATTTTCATTACAATTTTCCTATTCCCTCTAAAACTCTACACTCTGAAATGATACTTGGAATTGGTTCTGCAAGTTCGGTAATTGTAGCTGTAAAGGAGGAGAAATTGTGACTCACCATTCTGAAGTGTAAGAAATTTCTTAACAGCTATATTTGATTTACAATATAAGTTGAAATCTACACAATTGATCTTATTGGATTCATTAGATTAATTTACACAATTGATATGATGCTTATCCAATATTTTGTTCACATTATTAGCATCAACTCAATTCCCACATAACATGGGAAAAAGAAAGAAAAAAAATAGAAAAGAAAAGGACCCTTTCATAGAGGCAAGCATACATCTTAAAATACACATAATTATTCGGGTTCTGGAGTAAGTTGCTGTAAATCGTATTCGGGGTCTGGAGTAAGTTGCTGTAAATCGAACCGGCTATGTCAATCTAGCTTTGCACAGGTTGCTCTCCACTCTTTATCTGCTGCACGTTATCATGAACTACTATAGCACCACAATTGCTGTCGCTTTCTCCCGATTTGGCTCTTATCTCAGTCTTCACCTCGTTACTTTTTCCATTTACAGCACCTGAATTATCAGACGCTACCCTGATATTAGTAGACATTCCATTTGGTTCATTAACTTTTCCTTCAGGGCCTGAAATATTATTATCCACATTCATATGACGAATGTCAACATATTAAGTGCTAGGATTTTAAGTTCTCAACTAATCATTGCCGTTTCTGATACTCACCCAAATTACTTATGGGAACTGAAGTAGGAACAATAGTTTGATCCTTTTGATCCTCCGATTTTGTTTGGGCCTCACTACTATGGGATGTCGTGCTGGTTGGCCCGGTTGTGTTATGCATGACAGTCCTGGCTGGAGGCATATCATGGTCGTGTTGTCCGTCGTACATGGTTACAACAAGCTTTGGATCATTCGACGATCTCTCCACATGCTTCTTAGCAGGACATCCAGGAGTCGAGCATCTATAGTAACTTCTGCACAACATAAAAAAAAAAAAAAAAATGCATAAAGAAAAAACTCAAGCTTTCAAATTTTTAACATCAATAAGCAGAAATAGACAAGTATTAAGGTACCTAGGATTTAGATTTCCCTTCACCAATTTCTGCCCATATTTCCGCCAGCGGTACCCATCATTCACAAAATCAACCTCACTGAGAGTCCGAACAACATGTGGTTCAACATTCGGCTTATCTGCTTGAGTTTCAGAATTCCGATATCCCTTCTTACTAATTTTTTTAGCAGTACAAAAAAATAAAGGTTAGGCCACAGTTATAATTGAGCAGGAACTAAGAAAGATCAAGCTGATATGCATATTAACGTACTGTCGTTTCGAGTCTGAAGCATCACAATGGTCAATATCATCCCTAATCCTAGCCAACTGTAAAGGTTCAGCTTTGACATCATCAGTGGCTGGTGGAGGATGGGCATCTACTTGCTCGGTTTTTTGAGGTGTCTGGTCATTTGCAATGGATGATTTCTCTACAAAAGGAAGCAATGAAATAACTCAATCAATTTGTTAATAAAAACCAAAAGATATATTAGAAGAGAAGTCTGCCTTTTCTTACCTTCTGCGTTAGTTGAAGAAGGCTCATCTGATTTTTCATCAACTATGGACACAACAAATCCAACAGCTTCTGGGATGTTAACTAGTTGTTGTTTAGGATGATCGTGATGACCAAAGTAAATAGTATCTGTTATTTTCCCTTCATGTGAGCATTCCAATTGCTTTTTCACCTGACAATTTGGATGAGTGCATTTATAATAACTCCTAACAAACTCATTCCCCTTGACAAGTTTTTGACCATATTTTCGCCAATTATATCCATCCTCTGATACTTTCTCCCGTATTTTAGACGGAGTGTTTCCTTTCTGGCCCGATTGCAGAGCATTAGGCTCTTGCACGGCTTTCTCAGGTATCACCACCATGGCCAGAGACTTCCCTTTTTGATCTGATTGTGACTTATTTACTTCATTACTAGGAATCTCCTTAGAGGCCCGGTTTCCATTATTAGATCCATGTTCCTGCTCTAATTTACTAGGAGCAATTTCCTGCTGTGCATGGTCCCCTGAAGAAACCATATGCACTCAGCACTTCTAACTTTATGGAGAAACCAAGGAGCACTGCTCAATCAAAAATCAAGGATGGGATCCTGTTCTTGATCTGGGATTAAAAAAATTGGGAATACTGCTGGATGTTCAGACCTGACACAGACCACAAACAATGTAATAACGGTCACGCTTGATTTGTTTTCGAGATATTTTATTAACACTATTTAAGAATTACCAAATCAACCCCATGTAGTGTATATACATATACTCTAAAAGTTACTGCTTATTGGAATAAAACGGAATTTGGCTCAGATTTGAAAGACTTAGAAATAGATTTAAGAATATAATAACAAAACACTTCAAGTGTTTCAGTTCCCACTTTTCAGAAATTCCCACTAGGAACAGCATCTTTCAAGACATTAATGGAAGACATAATATCTCAACACGAAGCGGGTTCTGACAAAAACTGAAAAAAGACCAATAAAAAACATGATAACCAGAATGCCACTAAGCAGACAATTCTTGTCAAAAAAATAGAATCATAAATCAAAATTTGAATTTCTCTCTGTGCGAACACTAAAACTCACACATGCAGGCTCAAATTCAAACAGTAAACCCTATTAGAAAATGAGCTCTTAATATCACAGAAATCCAAGGATTGGAAGATCTCAGCTTCAGCCGAGACATGTAAGTTCACTAGGCTCAACTGCAGTTCATTTTTAACATCACCCAGTTCTTAATTGAGATCACGATCTTAAGTCCACCCCCTCAAATTTTCCCACAGTATAGAATTTGGAGCTCAAATTATTCCCAAAAAATAAAATAAAACAAAAATCCATAGCATCAAAGAAGGTTTATTTAATTTAAATAACCAAATAATTAATAACAAAAGCACGCATTTTTAGGTCAAATCCTCAAATTATAAAATTATAATAAAAATCAGTAAAGAATTATAATTAATGCCATTAATTGTCAGTGAACACAAGCAAACCTCCATTTCAAGTCTCGAAGAACAAAACCCTAGAGAGACCGCAGTGATCAGATGCTCCAATTTCATGTGAAACCGAAAGGACCTGTATGCAATTGAATAAAATCAGGACCTTCAAGATTCGAGCCGGCGAGTCAAAGCTGAAGTGTAGAAGAAGGTGAGAGAGCCAAGGAGGAGGTTCAGTAGAAGAAGGACTCGATGCTCTAAGGCTAAAGTCTGAGCTAAAGAAGCCTAATCTTGATTATGCCATAAAATTATAAATCCGAAGAAGAAGGGAGACAGACAAGGAGAAGATTGTTACCTGCGACGAGCAGCAGTGATGCATCTGTGTGTTCCTCAGCATTGTGTGGCTGCGATGGTTTCTTTCTTTCTTTTTAAGCTTTATTCTAAGCCGTTGGATGAATACAGCGAATATTATAAATTTATAATTAGTTCCGGTAGAAAGTGGAAATCCGTAAAGTAAAAGGACCTTTCTGCAAAAACGACTCGAACCCTCGTTAATTTACAACTCTATTATTCGCGCGTGTGCCAGGAAACCCCCTTAAAGATTGCTTCTTCTTCAAAGCTCGCAAAATCTCTAAAAAATCCCCAAATTGGAAGACCCTTTTGCTTTTCTTCGATCTCTGCAAAACCTAAGTTTTTCCGATCATGCTTCTCTCGCCGGGTCATTCTCCCCGTCAGGTATCATCTCCTTCACCTTCGACGGTTTCCGTGAGTTCAATTCGGGACCCTAAAGGTTCTTCTTCGATCACGCCGGTAAACCCTAGAAACCAGCCTACGGTCCTCGACGAGGATAGATATGTGGAGGCGATCGAGAAGATCATTGAGCGGGACTTCTTCCCTGACATCTCGAAGCTCAGGGACCGTCTTGATTGGTTGGAAGCGGTGAGGAGTGGAGATCCGGTTCAAATTCGAGATGCGCAGCTGAAGATTGTGGAGCGGCGTGGGAGGAAGGTAAACCCTTCGAACACTGATTGTAAAACTCAAACGCCTGGTTCGACTTTTATGCGAAATTTTACTCCTCTTGATGAGTTCGATGGTAAAACTCCAAAAACCCCTGGTTTCTCTAGTAAAGAATTGGCTGGCGGTGGGGAGATTGGTGCTAATGATGATGGGATTGATGAATCTTTGACGCTCGATCAGTTTTTTAGGCGCTACACTAGTGAGGACAACTATAGTTTTTCAAAAATTATAGAGAAGGTTAATAGGAAGAGGAAGGAGCGGTATGGACACCTAACAGAAGGTGAAAAAGAAGATGTTAAGGCAGTTGAGGATGCAAAAGTCGATAGGATTACGGATGGTTATGGAACATCGGATCAGCCTCCAAGTACATTAGAAGGATGGAAATACACTGCAAAGAATTTATTAATGTACCATCCAGCTGATCGGGGTGAAGCTCCATTAACAGAGGAAGAACGAACTGTTAGAATGAAGGGCCTAACCAAAGAAATTAACCGAGCAAGCACCCGTTTTCATGGTAAGTTAATGGATTC
The DNA here is from genome assembly GCA_027186245.1 of Coriaria nepalensis. Taxonomy (NCBI): domain Eukaryota; kingdom Viridiplantae; phylum Streptophyta; class Magnoliopsida; order Cucurbitales; family Coriariaceae; genus Coriaria; species Coriaria nepalensis. The sequence goes on from CP114492.1 coordinate 10,030,526, forward strand.
TAGGCCGAAAGACGATGGAACAATTGAGGTGCTTTATACTCCTGTTGCTGGTGCTACTCCTCTTCCCATGCGGGATAGATATGGGGATAAATCAAAGAAGTATGATTTAGATGACTTAAGAAAGACCCCCAATCCATTCTATGTAGAATCGGGGAAGAAAGCCGAAAATGGGTATAGTTTTGTTAAGACGCCTTCCCCTGCACCTGGTGGTGATGAATCCCCATTTATTACATGGGGTGAAATTGAAGGGACTCCTCTGCGATTAGAGCCAGAGGACACACCTATTGACATAGGGGGTAGTGGCGACGGGCCCCATTACAGGCTTCCATGTCCTCCCGCAAGAGATGAGAAGGCTCACTTAATGTCAAGGGAAGCTTCCCGAAAAATTCGGGAAAGGACAAAGATGTTTCAGAAGCCACCATTACCCTCTCCGGCCAGAGGGGGCAGTGCTAGTCCAAGCGTTCGGTCGCTCTCTCAGGCTGCCCAGAAGTTTGTAAGAAACGCAATTGCCAAGTCATCTTCAACTGTTGATGAAACGCTTCGTGCCAGTTATCGAGGTGCTAGTCCAAGATTGGGCACACCTAAAAGCGGAGGGAGCGTATCCAGGTTGGGTAGGGAGGGGAGTTTAGGTTCTAGGTCACCTTCTATTAGGGAGGGCTCTAATCCTCACTGGTGATGGATGAGCTATTATTGTAGTTTCTATTCCTATATATATATATATATATCAATGTATCCCATAGCTTTATATGTAGTGTCGCTCTTGCTTCTGCCTTTTACTTTTTTCTTTCTCAGACCAAATGTAAACCAGTCAACATGCTTTTAGCCATTGTTACGCTATGATGTGATTGGATTATAGAACGATAAACAATGGTTTGTTTCTGGTAAATTTCTTTTTTTGATCTGATACTGGCCTTTCGATTTCAGTTTTTAACTCCGCATCTTGTTTCATTCAGCTTGCTCCAACTCTTTGCATTGAATGTGCTTCTATATTATGTCACTTTAATGCCTCGGTCAGATGAACGCATAGCTTCATTTCCAAGCAGTATCTCCCTTGAATCAAAGATGAAATCCCGGTCTAACCACGAGAATTTCTTGTATGTCTAAGCTTACGGGAACAGTGCACGGGGTCATACTGGGCAAGAATAATTTCTCGTCTAACCCCCACATCCACATTAATTTTTACCTTTAGGCCCCCACCACATGCTTAGAAATCTAGCTAAGATAGTATTATAATATAGTAATCAGGTGATAGAAAGTCATAGCGTAGAGAAAGGTTGTATTGGGATTGAGAAAATTGGTGCAAGAAAGCATGCAAAACCCCACACTAATCCGCCAATTTTTCAGAAGCCGTGCCGTCTGGGCTGTTACTTGTTACCATATATGCTAGCACAAAACTTCTTCCTCTTATTATATCTTATATATTAAATATTTCAATCATTTTCTATAAACTATTTTCCATGTCCTCCACCGTGAGATCTGGTCCAAGGGACCAAGCTCCTTTTCGCACTCAAGAAAAGAGATAGAAACTTGTAATGCAAGGCTTGTATGCGGAAAAATGGTTGGGGAAAGTAACCTGATTCTACTGGCCGAGGCATTGTAAGAAGCACAAGAAATTCAAACTTTGCAGAATTCAATAAACTTTGGTGTATTTTTAGGAGCTCCACTCGTGTGCATATTTTTTGATTTTTGACTAGAAAGACAAAAAAAAAAAATGCACGAATGTAAGTAGACAGAGAACCTCTTTTTTGTTTCCATATCTTTCCAAAAGGTTTTCTACATTCTGGGAATCTCTCTGATGCTTCTCTAGTTCTTTGTTCCTTTTCAGAGTTCTTGCAACAGATTGTTTCCGAGCAATTATGGTTGTCAAGAGAGAGAGGAACCATTTTCACAAGCAAAGTCATTTTTATGCTTGTGCTTCAAGTTTATGTTAAGCACTCTATTTCATTTTTGCATTAAATTCTGAGTTGAATCTTCCTTGCACAATCTCATGACGATGGCAGCAGCTTTCAACCCGAAAGATAGTTCTGTAGCCTCGAGTCCTTTCTTTTCGCCAAACATCGGAGTTTTGCTCAAGATCAAGACTATTTCATGGTATGATTACATAACCATGAGAATTTTCTTAAAGAGTGTTTTCTTTTCAAATTTCTGAATTTCTGATACATAGATCTTGATTGTCTTTAGGAGCCAAGAGACTGGTCTGCCAGTCTCTGTTCACATCCGAGTTGGTGGAAGAACTTTCGATCTTCACAAGGTATGAAGTTTATTTTGATATCTAACTCTAAAGAAAATAGTATCTTATTTCTTATAAGCTCATATATAAAAACTCTTCTTCCTTATTATTTATTTAATTTTAACTTTGCAGCATCCACTTATGTCAAAAAGTGGATATTTCAACAAGAGACTAGCCAAATCAAACGAGATCGAGCTACCCCCAGAATTCCCCGGCGGGCCAGACACATTCGAGATGATAGCACTCTTCATCTACGGCTCATCAACCCTAGTTGATCCATTTAACGTAGCGGCTCTAAGATGTGCAGCCGAGTTTCTCGAAATGACCGAAGATTACTCTCCCGGAAACCTATGCGACCGCTTCGATCTCTACTTGAACCAAGCGGTCCTACAAAGCTGGGACGATACACTAATTGTGCTCCAAAAATGCCGGTCTTTACTTCCATTGTCCGAAGACCTTCTTATTGTGAGCCGTTGCATTGAATCCCTCGCGTTCATGGCTTGCATGGAGATCCTAGATCCTGAACGGAGGCGGGACCAACCGGTTGTAACTGTCGATGCATTGACTAGTCAAGGTTGGACTGGTGTGGGACCGGATTTGTGGATCAAAGATCTCATTGCCATACCATTTGCATTCTTTAAAAGAGTGATTGGTTCTTTGAGAAGACAGGGCATGAAAGAAAAGTATGTGAGTCCTATCATCGTTTTCTACGTGAACAAAAGGATTCTTTCCGAGAAAGTGTTAAAAGAAGACGATGCCGAAAAGAAACAAGTTATAGTGATATTGCAGGGAGTTCTTGATCTTCTACCTTTAGGGCAAAAAACCGGAAGGGTAATTCCCGTCGGGTTTTACTTCGCATTGCTATCAAAATCGCTTGAATTAGGTTTAATAGGTGAGAGCTTGTCGAAGCTTGAAGATCAGATCGCATCGGTTTTACATTTCGCTCGATCCCAAGATTTTCTCCGGCCCAAAACCGGACAACCAGACTCAATCTCTTCTAGCATAGAGTTGGCTACTATGGAGAAGATATTAACCACAAACATGAAGACTAATAATCATAACTCCATAGCAAGAAATTCGGTTGTAGCAGATCTATGGGACGAGTATCTAACTCATATAGCTTCGGATCAAAAAATGGGTCCTGCCAGATTCATGGAACTCATCGAAATAGTACCCATATCCTTTAGAGAAAATCACGACCACCTCTACAAAGCAATGAACATGTTCCTTCAGACACATTCAAACCTATCCCAGGATGAAAAAGGGGCGGTTTGTAAATATCTCAACTGCCAAAAACTGTCGCAAGAGGTTTGCATTGAAGCCGTTCAAAATGAGTTAATGCCGTTACGGCTTATTGTGCAAGCACTTTTCGTGCAGCAAATGAACACCCACCAAGCCTTCAAAGAGTGCTCGGACTCGTTCCGATTTGCAAATTGCATCGGAGAATATTCCGGAATCATCACGAGCTCAAGATGTCCAAATTCAAAAAGCGAAAATTTAGGCGAGACAGAGACTAGTCCGTATACAACAACTACAGATGGAGCTGACATTGGAAATAAAACATTAAGCTTTTTGATGCAGAAGGATGTACTGATTCCGAGACAGGAGTTTTCGAGAAAAGAGTATGAGTCTACGAGTTTTAGAATTCAGAATCTCGAGCAAGAGCTTGATTCGTTGAAGAAGAGTCTTCAGTGGCAGAATGTGTCGAAGAAAAGAGAGGCGGGCCCCGTTTTGAGTGAGTTAGGACAGGACATGAAAGTGTTTGGTTTGGAGGAACAGTCTTTGAGTAAGAAGAGGAAACCAATCGGGGAAGTGACGGGTTGTATTGGGGCAGTTAATTTTGATTCACAGAGAAAGTATGCAAGTCGGTTACTGAAGATTTTTCGCCGAATAACGTTGTTTGGGAGCAGGAAGCAGAAGAGAAAATCTGAGCAAAAGTCGGATTAGCAGAGTCGAAAGTTTTAAGAATCAATATGAGATGTAAGAATTTCTACCTGGAAAACTGGAAAAAGATGTAGTGGTTAACTGGAAATAAGATCTTCTTTCAAACTCCATATATTTAAGTAAAATGATGATTCCAATTGTAATCTATTTGTTCAGAAATCTCTGTGTATATACTACATATGCAACTAAATTAGGAGGGAAAATCAATGGCTGAGATTGAAGTATCACGCGATGTGCACGTGGGCATAAACTCATGATATCCAAACAGAGATTTTATTTTTATTTTTTTCCTGTTCCAATAAGAATATAAAGAATGAGATGGAGGGACAGGGGATGGCATCTCTCTGTTTTATCACACCAGACCAGAAATGGAATTTTAAGGAAATCTATCGTAGAAGATAATTCTCGTCTTCCATTTTCATGGGTTACTTACTATCTATATATATCTTTAAAGCAGCGATTTAAGACAATACTCTGTCTTATGTTTTTCTATCTAAAGCATGGATTTTTCTCTCCGAATTTTGTTTCTCTAGTAATGGGTTTGATACCATTGAAAGGTTAAAGAAAAGGGTGTCACAAACAATATAGAGGGAAGAAAGAGACCCCTCACCCTCCTCCATTCCAGAAAGAGACCCCTCATCCTCTGTCCTCTGACCTGAGTTTCCACCAATCAGTACGTTTGTTTATCATATTGCTGATTCTTGATTTTCTCTGCAAATGGTTGATGAATTAGGTATATCTTGTAGTATCTTGTTCTGTACTAATATATTTTTGTGGGTCGTGTAGAGAAAAATGCAGCTTGATACCGGCAGACTGTTTGTTGGGGACTATCTTGGGAGACAAATGGAGACCGGCTTAAGGAGTATTTCAGCTCCTTCGGAGAGGTTGTAGAAGGGGTCGTTATGAAGGATCGGATCATGGGTAGGGCCGGTTTTGTTGTTTTCGTCGATGCATCTGTTGGAGAACACGTCACACAAGACAAACACAACATTGATGGAAGAATGGTACTCTTTTGTTGTCAATCATTCCATGGCCTTCTATTAATCTTTTCACTTTTTTGGTTTCATGTTAGTTTTTGTCTTTTTTTTTTCCTTTTTTTGGTCTTATATCTCTCTAGGTTGAGGCTAAGAAGGCGGTTCCTAGGGACGAACGGGACAACTATACGGGTAGAAATGGAAGTAGTATACATGGTTTTTCTCCAAGTCCAGTAGGCAACACGAGAAAGATATTTGTAGACGGCTCAGCATCGACCACTACGGAGAGTGATTTCAGAAAATATTTCGATCAATTCGGGACAATGACGGACGTGGTGGTGATGTATGATCACAACTCCCAAAGGCCTAGAGGGTTTGGATTCATAATATATGATTCAGAGGATGCTATTGATAAAGTACTGTACAAGACTTTCCATGAACTAAACGGTAGAATGGTTGAGGTCAAACGGGCCGTACCTAAACAGTTATTGTCCAGTCGGAGCTGCAACAGTCCACTTGGCGGGTTCAGGTCCTACAATGACGGGCTCACCACTAGGGTCAATGGCTTCCTCAATGGGTATGGATTGAATGGTAGAATTGGTCTGGGTTCTGGAGGAAGAATTGGTATTCCTCCAATTGGTTAACCGCAGCAAGGGATTAGGCCTGGTTTCGGAAGGGGTGAAAATTTCAAGATTAATCTCAGCTCTAGACAAGGATTAAACCATCATTTTATAGGTAATATATGGTATGATGGTATTAATATAGAGAAGTACATATCTCTTTTGAATTCATTGAGCCGGAATTTGTTAGTGAACAAAGGAGGGCTTGTCGGCACAAAACCCCACACTTCCGGCTCGCATGTAGGCCCCCACCATTGGAGGAGCAGGAACAACCCCATTTAGCACATCTCCAATAAAAATGGGAACTCAAGGTGAAGAAATAAAGTTTACCGGTTTTAGTGACAATATTGGTTATGCAAATGTTGATAATGGTTATGGTTTTGGAATTGGAGGGTATGGAAGCAAGTTCAGTATAGGTGACTACCTGTCATCTTCATCATCACCGTCATCATCATATGCTGCTTCGAACGATGGATTTGATGGGGCCTTTGCTGATATTTTAAGCAAATGCTTAGTTTATATTGATCCGACGTGTTGTTTTTGGGATTCGGAGAGACATAGGTCTTGCTCATTTGGTTATAAGCTTGGAGGCGGTGGTCCGTAAGTTCAAACAGCTAGTTCTTGTACTTCTTTTGGAGGGATATAGTTAATATGTAAAATGATAGACCATTTTATGTTTTATGTGTGAGGCTGTAAGATATGAAGGAAGAGTGCAGGCTCAATTACTGGTTAGTAATGAAAACAAACATAAATCTTCTCTCTGGTAATAATTCATGCCAACGTTTCAATTAAGTAAACACGACAATCATCATCAAAAGTCAAGATGGCCGAGTTGGTGTAAGGCGCCAGTTTCAGGTACTGATCCGAAAGGGCATCCAATCCCATTCTTGACAATTCTTTTGTTTTAGTTTTCTGATTTTTTTGAAATTTTTATTTTATTTTTGGTAACGAAAATAAAAAAGAAGAGAAAAATTTGCTTTTAACTAGCATCATGGAAGTCAATATTCTTGAAGAGATTGCATAAACAAACAGTTAATACCAAGAAAGAATCAAAATTCTCTCTTCCATTCCTATAACGCGGCAAAATCTGGTTAAATTACTTGACAGTTGACCGTTGGTAGTTGAGATCACTGTGTCTAATGGTCAGCTATGGATCCCACTTCCTTTCTCAGAAGACCCGCCAATCAACCCCTCCCTTCTCATCTTCTCCTCCTTAGACTTCCTACAAAACAACACCCACGAATTCACCTCCAGCGCTATACACACACCGATCAGTGACGACAATCCCAGACAGTATCCCAACTTGGCATACGACCCTCCTTCTCCCATCACTTCAAACCCTTGAAACACATTCAGTACTCCTAAAACCACGCAACCGTACCCGACAAAGTGATGATACGACTTCCAATACTTCCTGAACTTGTTCGTCGTCTTCGGCCTGAACAGCAGCGCCATCGTCTGCAGCCCGCCTAAACAGACCGCTGCGAATCCCAGTTTCCTATGCAACCCGTATTCCACTCCTTCCGACAGATCCCCTAACCGTATCCCCAACGCAAACCCGACCGTCCCGATCGCAAACGCGCTCAGCTGGACCCCGGCATGCGCGTAGAACCACGTGGGCCCTATTGCTTCTATGTGTCTTAAGTAACGCGCTGTCACTGCACCGGCCGGGAGGAGGATCCCCCAAGCTATTGCGTTGATCGTGCCGTGTGTCGTTTTCAATGTTCTCGTGTTGTCATGCTGGTTTGCGGATGATCCGGAAGTGATGTCGATTGTGGTGACTGATGACAAGTCGTTTGCGGTGGTTGGGTGTATGGTGGGTGAGTAGCCTTGGACGTAGAGTCCACGGTTCCATACGTGGTGGATTTTGGTCTTGTTTGGGGCGAGTTTTAACGTGGCGTAGATTTGGATGGCGGCACCGTTGTGGACGGTGGCTAGTTTCCCGCCGTAGAGGGCGGAGGAGGAGGAGAGGAGGTGGATGTCAAGCGGGCGGGAGAGGAGGGAGTTGCGTTGGAGTTTTACTGTAGGGTCGAGGATGTAAGGGAGGAGGACGATTTGGCCGGAGTTGGGGTCGGGAAACGCAATTAAGGCACGGGTCCCGGTCATTTCCGGGGAGGTGGGGTTGATACCCCAACCGACCCAGCCGGAAGGGGAGATGAAAGTGCCGAAGAAAACGAGGTCGAGTGTGGAATTGTGGGAGTGGAAGGTCCATGCTATGGAGGCTTGTTGGGTGGGGAGTGTTATGCACTTTTTGAATGTTCTGGTGGCGGTGGTGGTAGTGCAGTGGGCGCAGGAGGTGGGTTGTGAGTGGAAGGAAAGGAGGAGAAGGAGGAGGAAGAAGAGGTGGCGGAGCATGGTAGGCGAAGGTGGTGGTTTTGGAGGGAGTGGGAATGAGATGGAGTAAGGGAGCTTTTGGTTTATACTTATCATGATAAGTGTTGGAATGTGCGTGAGATGGGGTCAGTATATGTCTTGTGCTTAGCTTTGAAGGGAAGGAAGTGCTTAAATTAGTGCATGTTGGTTAATCTAGACTCTTGAGAAGTACATAGAAGAAAAGTTCACACCTTTATTGCTATGATGTTCATGGTATTGTGCTTGCATTTGAAGCCAAGCCACGGTCTTCTTAAGAAATTAAGCAAAACACTCTTTGTCATCAATTAAGTATCATGATTCATGATTATGACACCACCTTCAAAACAACCCCACTTTCACTTAACCAACACCTCCATTGATGGATATCAATGATGGGCTTTGCTTGCTGATTTGACGTAGAAGCGACAATGAATCATCGCATCACATATGATCTTTTTTTTTTTTGGAGTTTAATTAGAATTATTAAAATAAATTGTCTGTTTGATCTGATTTTTGTCGAATTTTTTATTATTTAGAATCAGATCGAGCGTAGCTTATTTAATAAATATATGTATAGGTCGAGCCGACATATTTATTGGGCCCAAAATCGGTTGGCCTGCAAGTCTAAAACGGGCTGAACTTTTTAAAATAAAATAAATAAATAAAATTTTGACTAATAAAGATATCATTATATGTTAATAAATAATATATAGATAATTAAATCATTATGATTCCATAAAAAAAAATCCTCCAACATTAAGAAGTAAAAATAGACTTTACAATAAAATCATAAATAAATAAAATTAAATAAATAATAAAGGTTTGTTAGTAAATTATAAACTATAATCTATTACCTATTGACTATTATCTTTTTTTTTTTAATTGTAGCTGGTTATTGGTAGACCGCATAACTACTTATACTTCAAAAGTTTTATCATCTAAAAATATATTATAAAAATGTTGAACAAAGTCTTTATTATAAGTTGTATATTGATCTTGATGAGTTGCATGCTCGTAATCTTTTTACATAATAATGTTTCAACTAATTCTAATTTTAACGAAGTCATCCTATTTTCAATAGCTTTCTCACATACGTTGAATGTTGATTTGGAAGAAATCATTGAGATGATAACAATTAAGATATATCATGTAAGTCGTGCTATTATAATAAATCGTGTAGAACTTTTTTTCCACCAATCCAAAAAGCATCAAAATTTTGAATCATTTGCACAAGAATCAAAAAAATAAGAAATCAATTTCGAAGTATTTCTAAAGTTCCATCCCATTGAAACTGGAACTGGAACCGGAACCGCTAACAAAATTTCAACTCTTCCTCTTAGGTTGAATATATTGTTCTTGTATCTGTTGCCACAAGTAGTTATATTTATTATTATAAAGATCAAACACTCATATAACTTGTTAGTAGTATTAATAATAGTGGAAAAATAATCAACATTTATATGATGACTCATAAATGTAAGAGTATTTACTAGACATTGTAACTTAATCCTATGATATAATCTAAAAGTAAGAGTATATAAATGGAAATTTCTTTCAGTATTTTTAAAATTTTGAAACCATTTTTTAAATAACAGATTTAAATACTTCATCATTATCATATATATGAAACAAGCTAGTCATTTCAATAAGAGAATATGTACAATAATAAACACCTAAAAATCGAACAGTGGAATCATAAAATATTTTTAAAAAATATGCAAATTTTCAGGTATATACTAATCATAACTACTCAATAGAACATAATAATCACAATAATTAAAAAATTACTAATTATTTCTTTATGTGGGACGTCGATTTTCAACATCAAATATATAAAATTTCACTTTACCAGCATATCAGTTGCAAACTTTTGAGACTTCATATTAAATACCCCTACAATATCTTTTAAACTTACCAAACCTATAATTCAAACTACTAATCCTAGAAAAACCAATCGAATTTTATCAACAGAATAGTTTATTTATTATTCTTTTAGACTTGATTTCACAATGAGGTTTATGATGTGATACACACAACATTGATATAGGAAAACTTCACCATTGTATTAGCTAAATTGTGATTCAAATAAAGTGATGACTTTTGTATTTGACACATCATTATTTAAAGTTATGGATATTATATGGCTTTTGATATCAAACTCACCCAAAACTTCTATTATTAAATCATATATATTTTCACTAGTATGTATTTCATCTATAACTCTAAATTCTATTAATTTTTTTTATTTAAGGTCAATTTCAAATCTAAGTAATGAACATCAACACATAAATAGTAATATTTAGAACGTGCATTCCAAATATCAGAAGTCAAGACAAAAATAAGATTTAAATAATCACATTCTATTTATAATTTATCACTTTTTTTTTTCTAAAATATAAAAGTATGTCAGATCTAAAGTTATGGATATTATACAGCTTTTGATATCAAACTCACTCAAAACTTCTATTATTAAATCACATATATTTTCATTAGTATGTGCTTCATCTATAACTCTAAATCCTATTAGTTTTTTTTTATTTAAGGTCAATTCTAAGTCTAAATAATAAATATCAACATATAAATAATCATATTTAAAACGTGCATTCCAAATATCAGAAGTCAAGGTAAAAGTAAGATTCAAATAATCACATTCTATTTTTAATTTATCACTTTTTTTTTTTCTGAAATATGCAAATATGTCAAATCTAATAGTATTTCTATTTGTGCTCTTATATTATGGTTTATATGTTCTTATAATATACTCATTATAATAAATATTATCACCAAAATTAATAGGTAAATCAGTAGCATCAATAAGTTTAACTAGAGATTCTCTAGCAACTATTGGATCATAAGTTCACGTACTAATTGTACCATCATTGTTAAAATTCAGTTGAGTTATTCATAATTGCACCAGCTTTAGCCATACATTTTTCTTTATGATATTTCAAGTGATTAGTTTCATAATTTAGACCTGAGACCAAAGTACTTTTGCAATACTTGCACATTACACTATTAATGTCATCACATTTCTTATTTTTATGTGAAATTATATCTAATGTATCATAAATCTCGGATATTTACTTATTACATCTTTTTATAGGCATTGTATGTACGATAGTAACAATATTGGTATTAGATGATTGTGGCGGTGGTCGTAATAGATCTAATAGTATATTAAATTGCGCTAGAATCGATAGTTATATTAAAAATTATTATATAAAAAGATAAAATAAAAAGAAAAATACTATAAGAACCAAAAAAAAAAAAATATTTCTTCACATTCAAATGAAATGAAAAAAAAAATTGAATTTAAGTTAAAGCTAATCTGTCGCACATGTTAGCCTGCGGTATACGTTGGCCAGACTTAAGAGGGTCGGACCGGGCCAAAAACGAAGGGTCGGGCCGAATTTCAAGCCGAGCCTAACGGTTCTCTCTCTCTCTACTCTCTCTACTCTCTCTCTCTCTTGATTTGGGGAAAAAATTTCAATGATTTGGAGATATGGGTTTTGCTGAACAGACTTTCATTGTGCTGGATAAGCAACTAGTTTCTGGAAAATTCGTCCACGGTGCTCCTCATGTTGAAGGTCTGTTGAGTCTCTGTTCTATGAATTACTATTTTACCTGCTTGTTTTCCTGAGACAACTCGTGTATTATAAAGTAGTGATATACTGTATGCCCTATTTTTTCCCCTAGCCATGGTTGGTGATGTGAATCTATACATGAATTACTCGGATGATCACCAAATGGCCTGAGATCGAAATAATGATTGCTGAAACCAACAGGTACCCTCATCGTATCGCTTCAACAATTCACCCTTTTGAACATGGATTTAGATTAATGTTAGTGAAAAGGTTTCAACCTTTGTTTTCACTTTCTGTACTCGGCTACTATGCTTCTTTGGCAGGGAGTGAGTGCTTTTATATCTTGCAAGTAATTGTAGTTCTTATGAGTATGCTTTTGTTTTCCATAGCCGTGGTGAAGGACTTGAAAGGCAATCTATCTTGATGATGATGGACTTTGCGATCGAGAACCTTGGGATCAACATCTTCCTTGCTAAAATCGGAGAATCAAATGGAGGATCTTCATCTATTCCCAAAATTGGTCTCTCTCTCAAAATATTCATTTGTTTGGTTAAAATTTATGTACAGTATATAAAAGTTTTCAGATATACAAGCTTCCTTGCTATTTCATGCAAGTGAAATAGATTCTAAGTTCACCTGCATTCTAAAACCATGTTTTTGAATGGTGCTGTTTTTTATAATAGATTTACAAAAGCTACCTACTTTTGCACTCAATACTTCCAATATTTGGTGCAGGGCTTCCAGGAGATATTTTACAGTGAAGTTTTCAAAGAGGTTAGCATACTTCCATCTTCATTAGCAGTTGGAAAGATGGCTATTTCATTACGTATTGTGAAATTCCATGCAAAACCCAAGCATGAGGAGCTTTGGCATTTGATGGGTGATGTGGTCATACACGAGTAACCTTATAGAATTTCCTACTCTTTTCTTCTTCTCCCTTTTTCTCGTCTAACTTAAGTTAAACTTTTGCCCAGTTTCTAACATCAGATACAAGAAGGTTTTGAGGTTGCTTCAATTGTTCAATACTTTCTTGCTTGCATTGTATCAAACAGCTCTTATTTAAACAGAAAGATTGCAATTGTTGGGCATTTTGAATAAGATCCCTGAAATTATGTATCTTTCCAAATTCTTTGTTGTTTGTTCTTTCCTTGATAGGAAATCGAGTTTGCCCGTAGATTGCTCATTTTTTGTCCTGACATCAAATGAATCAAGGGGTTATTGTTAGAAAAAGGCCCTTCTTTGCAGATATGATTGTTGGAACTAGTCCCATTTTCCGAGGGGCCTGAATCGCCTGATAATGGCAAGATATCGGTCTGATGATTCTCATCCTCAGCTGGTCGAGGGGCTGCAATTCAACTGGCAGTTGCAATACTATAAGGACTATGCAAAAACTGAAGGCCTTTTTTTTTCTTCTTCTTTTTTTTTCAGAAGATGTGAATGTGAGTTGGTAATGGCTGAGGAAATGAAGACTGAGATAGAAGAAGAAGAAGAAGAATGTCAATTATCAAAATGGGTCTTGAGATTTCTGCCATGTGATGTTGAGTTCAAAATGCTTGTCACTAAAGAAAGGGTTGATAATTTGAGAGAGTATGAATCCCTTTTTTTTGTGAGTAAGTTGGTGATTTATAGGAGTGAGTTTCACAGCATGAGATGGGATCAAAAGTTGTAAATACACTATATATGAGCAAAACTTTCACCAATTCAGAATATAAAATAATTAAAAACCTTAATATAATATTCATTAGGAAAATATTTTAGATATTGGATTTTACTTGATACGTGGGAGCGTTGAATTGGTGAATCAATATACCGCCTAAGGGCATGGAGTGAATCAATATACTGCCTAAGTTTTGTGACAATCTACAGGAATTGACAAGTGCATGGAGTGGCGCGTGTGCGTAGACAGATCCGAGCAAAATAGTTGTTCCATCCAGGATTTTTGAACTAAGATCGAATTTAAAGGGCCTTGCAAGGCTCCTATTGAGTTTGAGGTTGAAGGAACATTGCAGGCCCCTTCCGATCCAATATTAGGAGAATATGACTTACATACGATGGAGAAAAAGGCCCGATTATTTCCGTATGTGAAAATGTGGACCCCATAGTGAGTGGTACACATCACCCGCCGATATGTCCTACATAAGACTACCTTTGTGTGACTGTGTCGTGTTCGATCCATTCGAAACTGTTTAAAGTCAACGCCTTTAGATTCTCATGAACAAAATTTTCAGTTATATTATTCTTAAGCTTTCACTTATTTTCATGAAAAGCAACGGTTACAAGGAAACAAAGAACAAAAACATCTTAACGTCGCCACTTCATCATGCCCTACTTTCAGCAAGAACGGGGTGCAGCCAATACTTAACTAAGAAACAAAGAATGTAAAAGGAAAGAAAAAAAAAAGGTCAACTCAATCTATCCAAAAATCAAGGACAAATAGCAGGAGAGGGTGGTGGGCCTTTAACATTAGGCTTGACGTTTGCGCATTCGCATGTAGCTTTCCCGATTCCTCGGAACGCCAAGTTAATGTCGGACATCTGCGCATTATTACATGGAACCCCATGACTGCAAACCAGCCTCACTGCAACTTCTGTCACTGAAGTTCCGGTTATGCCTTTGAACACAATGTCACTTAACCCAAACTTAGAAGGAGCTTGTCCTAAACATTTCCCAAATGGGCAAAACGTTTGGTCAATGTGAATAGGAATGCCCACATTGTTCATGATCAAATCCTCAAAGTGCAAGTTTGATGCGAACCCTGCAAGAGAACCCAACAAAATATTGATCCTCACCCCATTCATTGTGTTGGATAAAGTACAGTTTTTCACTCTAACTCCTTCAACCGGCTGCTCTCCTTGGAACATCCCGAGCCCTCCAATATTGATTCCGTGGCCGGGCCCACATGTGACCTTCTCTATGTGTATGTCTTTGTTTCCGTCTCCTACGGAGACACATGAGTCGCAGGTTTTGATATTGCCGTTGGTGATGCTGATCCCGCTTGAACGGCCGAGATTAAATCCCTGTGTGAATGGACTGAATCCGGTTGCGTTGATTGCAACGTTGTTAAAGCTCACGTTGTGGCAATTGTGAACATTGAAGTGGAACAATTTGCTGTTTAAGTAACTTATGTCTTGGACGATGCAATTCGTCACGCCATCGAATTTTAAATTCTACTCAGTACATTATCAAACATTATTAACTCACGATCATATAGCATAAGGTTGAGTTGTTCAAATTAATAAAAGAGTTACAAGTTTAGTCAGATCACTGACCATTGGTAAGGAGAAACTGCAGTTTCTGTTTTTGAAACAGTCGCTTATCTTCCAGGTGAAGGATCCCTGGCCGTCAAAGGATCCACCACCTAAGATTGTTAAACCTGCAACATTCAAGAAACGAAACCAACCGCTTATCAACCTGAAGATGTCAAGGTCCACTCGAGCTTTCACGGTGCCTTGATGGTTCACAGTGATGGGCCCTTTGCACCGTCCTGAAAACGTCACGGGCCCGTCAAATACGTGCCTTTCGGTATCAAAATGGTGCACCGGTTCGTTGATGCGCATGCATCTCTCCATGCATTCATAAAGGCCTACCCAAAAAAAAGTCATGACATATTTAACCAAAATGGCTGCATATTAAACACTTAGAGTATGGATTAGTATTTACCGGCGCATCATCCGTCGGCTTTTGCTCCTCACTTCATCACATCATAAACTCCAACATGAGCTTCTGCAGTGATTGCTAGTGCTAGAAAGAAGAAGAAGAGGCATGTCGCTCCTTCTGCATATGTTCTTGAACTCATGTGCTTCTTAATTCTTGATCAATTCTTCTTGATCTGTGGTTAAGTAGATTGCCTAGCTTACTTAACTCTGATTGATACAGTGTGAAAGAGGAGACTTATTTATAGTGTGAGAGAGAGAGCCATGCACCACCAGTTTAACTAGCTTCACTCATCTAATTATAGGCGGGAAATTAGTTGATTGGTTCTTATCCCATTTTATTCATTCATTAGGACTCATCTACGCTGTTTAGAGTCCTAATCTAAACGAATTAATCAAATATTAACGTTATACTTAAGTCGGCTAGGATCAATACAAAATATATATATAGATATATTAATAGTTTAAATGACTGTCCAAATGCTATAGCCAAATCTTCGTCACTTTCCAATCACGTGGCGACAAACTTTATGCTTTCATCACCTTCAATATTTAACGATGGTTAAGTGCTTCTCATTTTCAACGTCTAATTGATTTTCTATAGCATTTGAAGTGTCGGTAAATTGAAAAGCTTAGCAGTTAGCTCCTAGAGTACAATGGCAAAAGGCATGGTATTGCCACGAGATATAGAAATTGATATTCTCTCAAGATTGCCCCTAAAATGGGTTTTAAGATGCAGGTCCGTATGCAATTCATGGCTGTTTCTAATATCTAGTGCTCTCTTCATCAAAATCCATACAAAACATCTCGAGATATCAAGCAAAGATGAAGAAGAAGAAGAATTAGAAGATGATCAAAATTGCAAGATCCTTTACCACGAGCCGATTTTCGAGGTAGGAAGAACTTACTCGTCACATTGCGGTTACATGTGTTAGAATTTGTGAAGCCTTTTACTTATGGTATATTTCTTCAAGTAATAAAAAAGTGCAATGTTGCTGTTTTTGATCAAATCAACAAGTCCATATGAAATTGTAAAGTGATGAAGTTTGAAGCTTTGCCGTGGAGTATATTGACCACTTGGAATGTCCTCACCTTTAGTAGGTTGGAAAGTTCCATATTTTGTGGATCATCTACTATACTTATTGTCTTTAATGTGTAAGTGTTAGTTTGATGTTAAGTGTTGTCTTTGATATAAGTGTTAGTTTACTAGGTCCTTATTTTAGAGAAGTCTTTAATGCTTTGTCTAGTCATGCACTCGTCTATAGCTAGCTTTGTAGTATATATATTGACATTCTATCAATAAAAAAAAACACACGGCAATGCCAAGGCAAGAAGAAATTATAGTTAGCGGCCATATTCTTCTTTTATTCTTCTTGTTTGGTTTTTTTGAGTTTTTGCTTTCAAGACTTCATATCTAGAAATTCCAACAACACTTTGGTCGAGAAATTAAAACTCGACTTCTCGTATGAAACAATAAATGGATTCATAAGAATTGTTGGTTCTTGTAAGGGATTATTACTATGTCTATATGATTCTAGGTTTGCTTATGTCATATGAGACGTACTTTTATGCAACCCTATCATCGGAAAATTCGTGATCCTTTCGTATTCCGATCATCTCACTTATCCGCTCCACTATTCTTTCACTCATCTTGCTCTCGGATTTGGATTCGATCATGAAATCGAGGACTACACAGTAGTCAAAATCAGGTACAATAGTTTGATAGAAAATGAAGTTTTCGTTTACACCTTCGGAACGAAGTCGTGGAGAAAGATTACGGCAAAACCACCGTGTTTTTATCTCTACTACATGGTCTAATAATGCGTTTTATGAATGATGGTAATCAAATTTTGTTGGTGGGTAAGGGTGGGAAGTTGGTCGTGTATGATAGTACTGGTCAAGTTTGGGATCTTCATGCTCGCCTTCTTCTTTTATTCTAATTCCTTATTCTATGAGCTTCTTAGCTGTACTTGACTATCCGATCCGATCCTCATCAATCCAAATTTGATGTGTCATTCAACATATTCAACTGGATCTAAAACAGTCGAATTTAGTCTGATGGCGGATGAATGTTATTCTTTTTTTAAGTAAGATTGTTGTGTATATGCCTCTCTTAACACTCGAAGAAACTAAGTAGAAACATCTCTTCTTATTATCCAAATATTGCAAGCTTTATTACACGACTAACAAACATGTATACCATAACATGCACGTACATTACGAGAATACAACGTAATACGTAAATTCATACTATTGCCCATCTTACCATTACCTTATTCAAATTACGACTAAATCAAGCACTAGAACTTGATATGCAAATTTTAGAAATACCAATCATTAGTCATTCATTCTTCTCGGTCGGAGCATCTGTTTCAACGTTACTCTCAGCTTCGACAAACTTCTCTTCTTCCTCCACAACCTCCTCTTTTGGAACTTCAACTGCCGATTCTACATGTTCGGCTTCCGCTTCTTTTGGCGGCTCATCAGAGTTGGTAGTCTTCGTCTCGTCGTGATCAAGTACTACAGGCTCAGGTTGCTGATCAGGTGCTACCTTGTTATAATAATCTTTGGTTTCAGTGATATCTGTAACGACCTTTGGCACCTCAAAATTAATCACAACAACATCCTTGGCAGCCTCTTCCACCACCACATTTTCATTAACCTCGTCAGCTCGAGTTTCAGTGACACGAGCCACCTCATCATGATCATCAGTTGTTTCTTCCTTCTCTGGCATCTCCTTTTCTTGAACAACGTTGTCCGGTGTAAGCGGCGACCATGATTCCACTACATCCTCCTTTTTTGCAACTTCTAGATGATCGATCTTCACCGACTCGTGCGATTTTTCAACCGGGAGAGCTGTTTGTGCCGATACAACCTGTGGAATTCATTCCACAGAAAACAAAGATCATATTGATCAAGACTCATCATGCTTGTAAGAATAAAAATTTAAAGAAACATCAATCAACATGATATATGCAAACATAGCATTGCATAGAACAATGCTTGTAAAAAATACCTCAACGGTGGCCATGGAAACCCTTTTGGAATACGAAAATAAAAACAAGAAATGGGAACTAAGAATTACTAAGAGAGAAGAAGTTAAGCAAATTTGAGAGAAGGATGATGTGTAAAGAATTGAAGAGACCCTCTTCTTATATAGAGGTTTTGTAGGCTCCTCAACTCAGGTAGATGTTATAAATTAACGTTACGTTTTCATTTTCATTTCTCCAAACTCTCAAGTTTGAGACTATTCGGATAATTTATTGAGCCAAGACTTAAAATCAAGAGAATAGTTTTAGTTTTGTGAGCTCGATTACGTACACTGTGCTTTGTGCAGTAGGGTTTGTAGGTGGACTTAACAATCATTTCTTCATGTTCTAACATAACATCACCATAACATATCTTTTAATTTCACTTTCTAAGTTCTTATACTTTTATATATATATATATATATATATATATATATATTAAGAATTTCGATAAATTAATAAATATATATTAATTTTTTTATTAAATTAATAAATTAAATTAATTAATAAATTTTGTATTGTATAATTAAAACATAGATCCCAATCAAGCGGAATGTAGCAAAGCGTGTCTCTAATTGAAGACTTCGTACGCTAGCAGTCACCTCATCGAATATTGGGCGGTGGGGAGGCCCGCTAAGGTGGAGCCCACAACCATCTCATCAGTTAAATTTCCGTCGCGAGTGCATGCATTCCACCGTCCACGTTACATGATGGACTTGTCATTAATCATGAAAGCTTTGACAAAAACAATGGCCCTTATTGGGCTTTTTAAGTCCAGTACCGAAATTTATAATATAGGCCTAGATATAAAAGCCCACGAGCCCATCCATCCGTCTCCGGTCTCAGGTCTCAGGTCTCAGGCTCGGCCCATTTTGTTTTTCCTTAATAATTTAGTTAAAATGATCTGTTTACCGTTTTTTCAGTTTTTTTCAGTTACCGGCTTTATTCTATTCTAATTTCCCTGAAATCATATAAAGAAGAAGTCATAGCTGAGAGTTTATGAATGCTAAAACAGAAAAAAAGAAAAAAGGGAGGCTTATTTATTTATTTATTGATTTTCCATTTTTGATTGATCGAAGAAGCTATTTTGGCTCTCTCCTCTTACTCATCTCCTCCTCAGTATTCGCGGGTTCTCTCTTTTCTCTCATTCACCCTCAATTGATCATTCTCTTCTCTCCCAACCCTCCTCTCTCTCCGTCCCTTGCTCTTTCTATTCTGCAAAACCAGACAGTTCTTTCTTTTTCTTTCTTCTCCCTGTTTTTCGTTAGAAATGAGGTCATCAATGTACTTCCGCTTCGCTTTCTGACTGTTTGTTTGCGGTAAGTCCTCTTCATTTCCTTAACTGGGTTTGTGTTTATCTTTCTCGTTTCGTCTGGATTAATTACTTCGTTTGCTCTGTTCATTTTGCTTATGTGGGATTTGAGTTCGCTTGTTTTCTGATTAGTATCATAGTAGGTTTGGAGATAATTTTGCACAGACAAGAAAAAAGAGAGGCGAAGATGTCTAGTTTTATGGGTGTTGTTATTGCTGATTCATGGCTTCAGAGCCAATTCACTCAAGTCGTGCTTCGTACCCTTAATTCCAACGTACGCATTTTGTTTTCCCCCTTTGTTTACTTCCTTATTTCACTTTCCCCTCAAAATCTTCACTACTCTGTTTGTTCGATTAATCTATGGGTTCCGTTGATTACAGTTTGTTGCGATAAGGAATCAATCCGGTCGTGTCACATTCAAAGATGTGCCTCCTGTTTTTGTGAAACTGAAGGCTTTCAGAGGTACGTTCACAGAAGAAGAGATTCGAGCTATCTTGGAAGAGACACATAAAGACATGGACAAAGAGATAGATTTCGAAACCTTCCTTCGGGTTAGTCCTTTTTCGAAATACGATTTCGGTATCATCGAATTAATTAATGCCTTCTCTGTTTGGTTGAATCTTATTAAGGTGCGTTAAATTTACTGGTAGGCATATTTAAACTTACAAGCCCGAGCAACCAAAAAACCAGGTGGTTTGAAACAAACATATTCATTCCTCAAGGCAACAACAACTACCACCCGACATACGATTAATGTAAATGAAAAGTCCTCCTATGTTGCTCATATAAACAGCTATCTGGTTGAAGATCCATTCTTGAAGAAGCATCTTCCTCTAGATTCATCTACAAATGATTTGTTTGATCTCGCAAAAGATGGAGTACTTCTCTGGTATATGTTCTGGAAACACTCAAAAGTGTATAAGAAAAAAAGAGAGAAACAACTTATTTTGCACTATGCTTATATATAGGATTCTTCTTTTTTATGCTTTGTTTGCTGCTTGATATGCAGTAAGCTTATCAATGTAGCCGTTCCCGGAACTATAGATGAACGAGCTATTAATACTAGAGGGATAATGAATCTATGGGAGAGGAATGAGAACCACACTCTTTGCCTCAACTCTGCAAAGGCTATTGGCTGCACAGTGGTTAATATTGGTACACAAGACTTGCTTGAAGCTAGAGTAAGTTAAAGATATTTTTTGGTTACTCATTGGGATCGTGATCTGTTTATGGTGGGAGTTATTTATTGATTTTTTTTTTTTTGGGGGGTTCTGTAGCCACATCTGGTGCTTGGTTTGATCTCTCAAATAATTAAGGTAAGCAACTTCTTGTTGAAACTGTTGAAACTGGACATAAGTAATTTCAGCTAAAAAGACTTCAATTATCTATTATCAAGGTCTAAGCAGTGTATTGATTTTTTCTTTTGTCTTCTGATGCGGGGGCAATTAAGATTCAACTATTGGCTGACCTCAATCTGAAGAAAACTCCCCAGCTTGTGGAATTGGTTGATGATAGCAAGGTCTCTAGTTCTGATTGCTTTTTACTTCTATTTTATTTTCAATGTTTTACAGAAAAATTTGACCACTATATTGATCTATCATGATGATTTAATATGAATCCGCAGGATGTGGAAGAGCTTCTAGGCTTACCCCCAGAAAAGGTTTTATTGAAATGGATGAACTTTCATTTGAAGAAAGCTGGCTATGAAAAACCAGTAACAAACTTTTCATCCGATGTGAAAGTAAGAAAAAAGTCTGTCAATTCAGGTATTAGATATTAAAGAGCTCATAATATGGTGCTTAAGTAGCATTTTGATTCTGAATTGGTAGGATGCAGAGGCATATGCTCATCTGCTTAATGCTCTAGCACCCGAACACTCGGGCCCCGGGTTCTTGGATACGAAAGACCTTACAAAAAGAGCAAATATGGTTCTAGAGCATGCAGAAAGAATAGATTGCAAAAGATACCTTACTGCCAAGGATATTCTTGAGGGCTCACCAAATCTTAATCTTGCTTTTGTTGCTCAAATATTCCAGCACAGGTGAGATTGTTTATTATGTTTTTCCTGAATATCTGCTGTTTACAATCTGAGTTTATCTTTCCTATGATCTTTAACCTCGATCAAAATTTTTTATTTATCTTATAGATACTTGTAACAATTGGGAATTTTACCTTGTGCAGAAATGGATTGTCTGTTGATAGTTCAAAGATGAACTTTGCGGAAATGATGACTGATGATGCTCAAACTTCTCGAGAAGAGAGATGTTTCCGGCTATGGATTAACAGCCTTGGAATTGCTACTTATGTCAATAATGTTTTTGAAGATGTCAGAAATGGGTATTTTGTCTTCATTCTCTTGCCTGATATTTGTACTGAGTCTACTAGCGATCACAACTGAATCCTTCTTCTTCACCAAGTGGAGTTTTCCCTTTTTTTTTGGTTATGCTTGCAGATGGGTTCTCTTAGAAGTTCTTGACAAAATTTGTCCGGGATCAGTAAACTGGAAACAAGCATCAAAACCTCCTATAAAGATGCCATTTAGAAAAGTTGAGAACAGCAACCAAGTTATAAAAATTGGGAAGGAATTAAACTTCTCTCTTGTGAATGTGGCTGGGAATGACATTGTACAAGGAAATAAGAAGCTGATACTGGGTAACTTTTCAAAGTTTTTCCGAATATGCTTAATTTATTCCATTTCTATCTTTACTTTTTCTTGAGAATATATATTGGTTTAGCTTACCACTTGTTACATTTAATGGGGGAAAAAAACATTAATTTACATCCTTGACAGCATTTTTATGGCAACTGATGAGGTTCAGCATGCTTCAACTCCTGAAAAACTTGAGATCACACTCCGGTAAAGCCGGTAAAGAGATTACTGATGCTGACATTCTGAATTGGGCAAATGACACAGTGAAGAGAGCTAAAAGAACCTCTCAAATGGAGAGCTTCAAGGTAAATAATTAGTGACAAATGACTTCCAATGCTAAATCTCATTCATGGTTAACCGTCCTAATCAACTTTCTTTTATTCAGGATAAGAATCTTTCGACTGGAATGTTCTTCCTCGAGCTTCTTAGCTCCGTGGAGCCAAGAGTGGTAAATTGGAGTGTTGTTACAAAAGGAGAAAATGGTTAGTCATCATCTTCTTTTCCTCATATTTGCTGTTTCCCTTCAAAATTCAGTACTTTTGCAAAGTTTTCAGTAACTTCCATTATCTATAAAATTCAGAGGAAGATAAAAAATTGAACGCCACATATATAATAAGTGTTGCTCGGAAACTTGGTTGCTCCATTTTCTTGTTGCCGGAGGACATTATAGAGGTGAGGACCTATCCACTTTTATCTATGCTCAAATATTCCATTCTACTTTCATGTTTCTTACACATTGATTTGCGTGGGTCTATTATGACAGGTAAACCAAAAGATGATGCTTATATTGGTTGCAAGTATAATGTATTGGAGCCTACAGCAAGCATCTGGAGATTCAGAGGCTGAGACCCCATTAGACGGAAACTCTTCAAGACCTCCTGTGGATGAAAAGAGTGAAGCCGGTTTAGCCTCGGAGTTAGAGCCCGTTTAGGAGTGCCTAAAAAAATATGCTTATAAGTATTAAATGATTTATAAGTAGAAATATGTGCTTATAAATAAAAAAATAGAAAAAAAAAATTCTTAAAAAATGCTTATTTTGATAAATATCATTACTTATTTTAAAAAAAATAAGCACTCCCAAACGGCCTCTTAGTCATAGAGGAGAAATTATCAGAACCTGCCCCTGCTCAGGAAAATGCCGAGAAACCTGCTTTGATTGAGCAGAGTGTTTTCAAGAGTACAAGAATGGAAACAGAAGAAAGAAAAAAAGATCTTATTGTAGTTAACTAATGACATACCATGGCTCAATGTTAACCTCTGAAAAGAAAAATGGAGGGTCCTGTAAATTTCTTCCCCTTTCATTTTTTCTGCTGTAACAATAACAGGTACAATTTTTTAAACAGATATTCCATTGAATAATATGATGATGAAGGAGAAAAGCACAAAGTGTTCTCTAATCATTCTCTTAGATATGGTTCTGATTTCATATCCAACAAGAAAACGGGTATAATATTAAATCATAATTGTCAAAGGTAATACGTATAAAGACAAAAAAGAATTTCCTAAGAAACTGGATCGTTTAACTGTAGAGTTTTTCTTGTTCTGCTATAAGCATAAGAGCCTCCAATCGCTTGTCGAAAAGCAATGCACTTTCATCCCTCTTGTCAAGCTCTGCAGCTTCAACTTCAAGCCATTTTTCTCTTAAATCGTCAAGAATATTCTTTTGATCCATGTTTATTGCAGCTGCTCCTGGTGCACTGGGAGCAGTGGTCCGTAGTGATGAATCTCCGGACGGTGGAGGGAGTGTCAATAACATTTCCCGAAATTCGCATATATCCGCAAATGTCTCAAAGTTACAAGCCATTGTGTCTAAACAATACTCCCTTATCTTCCAAACACCATACCTATGAACAAAGCAAGACAATGATTTGTCCCAAAATTCAGAAGAAAAAGTGCAGAGAAAAGGTAATAATAGTATGGCACATACATTTCGGACAGTATCAACCAATGGCAGAGTTCTGAAGGGGAAACATTTTTTAGATGCGGCAATAATACATCGGCTACAGTCCTCTTAAGAGGGAATAAAAGATATCTTGAAGCAGCATCAAACATTTCTTCAGCCTGGTCAATAAAACAGCTTGAATTAGAATTTTTACCATATTAAATGGAAAATAATGTAAAAGGATAAATTTTGATACCTGATCAGGGTCTATATCCTTCAAACCATCAGTATACCTAAACCAATCATAGAAGAAGCAAAAAAAAAAAAACAATACTAAGATAGACAAGGCAAAATTTCAAGGTCAAGAAGAAGAAAAATAAATTGATGTGCTTACATACATATACTCGAGCATTTTCTCAAAAGTTTCTGAACTCAAATCATGCTCTTCAATGCACAGAAGGGTATTATTGAGACCAGCATTTTGTTCGTCAAAATCCTTTATACGGGATAGTCTTGCTCTTAAGTATTCTGACCTCGAAGCTAAAACCACTTGATGGCAACGGAAAATCCTTTTATCAACCCTTACACATAAATCAGCAAGATCATCAACTATATGCATTCTACGAACAAGTGAGTATAATTCATCTGGGTCATTCTCCCGAATGGAAGACTCTTCTAGAGAGAATTGGAGGATCCGATATAAGGCACTAGGAAGCCTATCCTCAGTGGGAAGGGACATGCCCTGTAATATGAACCTTTTCTGAGAGTTATCTCCATCTCTCAAAGATTTGTACTCTGCGTATTTTTCATGCATCAATGATTTCTCTAAAATTCTTTGCAAAGAATCACACTTGCATACTTTGCAGATTCTGACAAGGTCTTCCATGTCATCTACAGCAATCTCAAGTCTATCGGAATAAAAGAAATGAATGAGGCTGTACAGAGCAGGGTAAGACAACTTCTCCTTATAGAATCTTACTTCCCGTCGATCCTTCCAATCCGTTTCAAACTTGGCTCTAAAGAAAGTAGACCTCGCACTCAAGATCACTCTGTGAGCTTCAATGGCTCTACCTTGCACGAAAAAGACTATATCAGGAGGGAAGCAGTTGGAGCTTGATGCCAAACTGGATGCAATACCTATAATCAATCACATTGGTTGTTCATTCTCATTGCCATTTAACAATAAATGGAAAAAAAAAAATATATATATATATATGATCTAGTGGCATTAAGCAAGCTAAGCTACTTTTTCCTAGAAAAATTAAGAACCTGGAGCTAAAGGCATGGCATTTTTCAATTTCAATTTCCCAGAAACTAAGAACAATACTATAGCTCAAATCCAACTGTAATTGAAGAACCAGCTCAGAATTCAGTTTTGTATGGGGATTGAGATTAGACCCAGTAAACGACTCAGACAAAAAGTATATCGTTTTTCCACCGAAAAAAAGGGAAAAAAAAGCAACTAGCCTGAAAGTGGAGATTGACGATCAGATTGTTCAAGATAAGCTCTGTTAGCTCCGGAACTCAAGAAAGTTTCCCTTAACGCCGCCTGTAACGGTCCCAAAGGAGGCGGTCGGGCCTCAAACGCCTTGAGAAGCTTCCGGACTTTCAAATTGAGCGACGCGTAATGGCACCGATCACCATCAAAAGTGTGCTCGGAGCAAATTGCACCGCTCTCGAGCAACATCCTGGCAGCGTTGAGATGGCCGGACAAGCACGCATAGTAGAGCGCGACAGAGTCCCATTGGTCACGCGCGTTGACGTTTACGCCGGACTCGACTAGGTACCGTAGGCGGGTAACGTCGCCGGCCCGAGACGCCTCGAATATGTCGCCATTTGGGACCTCCTTGAGCGGGATTGAAGAGCCGAAATCGGATAGGTCGAGGTCGATACCCTCGAGTTCAGCATCGAGGGTCCAATAGTTTCGCTCTCTTTGCATTGGGTTCGTCTTGGAATTTCGATTCCGGAAAATTGAAAGGTTTACAAGGTTCTTGAAGGAGTTTCAGAGTGCGGGTGATCGTCCATTTTAAAAAAGAGGTTGCTCTGTTATCAAGATAGACCTCTTCTTTTACGAAATGGGTAATTTGAGAAACTAGCATTCTACCAATGTCAACGATTATAGTCTTCATTCTATCAATGATCAAGCAAGCAACAAACTAACTTGAATGAGAAAACCGAACACGTTCGTCAAAGATCTTGAAGGTGTAATTGACAAATTTGGAGGTAAACCATTTCACAGTTTTGACATTGTTATCAGAACTACAAAGCAAACCAGAAAAGAAAAGAAAAAATCAGGGGATTTATTTACTCGGTCTTTTTTTTGTTACATGAAAGAAAAAACAGAGAGAGGGAGTGATCTTAGTTTTCTTCTCCAGAGGGATATAAAAGATGAAGAATCCACTCTAGGATGCCTCACAATATAAGAGTTAAAATTCAGCCTGATGGGCTGCAGCGGAATTGGTTATTTGTCATCCAATCGGAGGGAATCTAGCCGCTTCAACCTTTGATCAAGCTCCGCCATCACTGCTGGTTCTTGCTTCTTCCTCTGCTTTGATATAGTGTTAGTTGTCATAGATCTAATCTTATCAAATGCCACCTGTAGAGTATATAACAAGGGAAGTTTCATTCAAAAATGTGATAATCAATTTAAAAAATGGGTCGGGCTTGAACTTTACCGTCAATAGTTCATCCGGATCGAAGAGGTGATGGGTAGTTCTCTGAAGAGTATCAATCACATCACCAACATGATGTGCAAGAAGCAACTCCTCTTCCTTCATCTGAAATTGGAAATAAGTAAGTAGTCTTAATATATCTACCTTCAAAAATAAAGTTCGGAAAAAATAAGAGTAAAAAGTTAGGTACCTTAAAGATAGCTAAAGCCACATGAAATAGAACCTTCGCCCCCTCATAGAAAAGTACATCCCACACTCGCAGTGTTGTCTGAGAAAAAAAAAAAACAGTGCATTGTCAGTTACAAGACAATCACAAGGTTAATAAGAGAGAGAGAGAGAGTGTGTTCTAACCTCAGAAGGCAAGCTCTTAGAAAAGAGACAGAGGAACCACTCAGTGGCAACGAGAGAGACATCAAAGTCTAATGCGTCCAAATGACTGCTTAATCTGCAATTTTCCGATTTCTGATTAATTCTTAGAACCGAGTTCAAGATAACAGAAGAAAAGAAAAAAAAGGCAAAATCTTTCTTAGCTAAGTAAGTCATCAAAGAAAAATAAAAGGTAATAAATACCTAGGGCAGTTTTTAGCAAGTAAATCCTTGAACACCCTTTGTTCAACATGGCATCCAGACAAGTTATTCGTATAGCAGTCGTTAACTAACACGCCTTCCAACAGCACAGCTAACATCCAAAATGCATCTTCCTCTTTCTCCATAACCAGTAACAACAATGCTGCTACATAATTTAAGCCCTGCACCCAAAAAAATGACTCAGAAAAATAAGACTAGAGGTCATATATAGTGTCTGATTTAGTTCGAAAAAAGATGTAGAAAAAAACCTGGCAGTATCCAACATCGGAATCTCGGAAGGAATAAGCAACTAGAACCCGTCTAAGAGCATCATGTCCCTCTGTTGTGTCCAACCATGGATGATCCGGAAAAGTCCGAGGCAAGTCCTTTAAGTTATTCAAAGAATATATAAGATTTGCCTGGTAAAAATGCTTATACAAAGCTGAAGTTTCTCTAAGGGAACTTACATGATCAATTTGCCTAGTAGCTGGAGTGACCTTACCCTGAACAGCGTTAGTCAAATCATTGTAATAACTCTCTGGGACGGTCGACTTTTTCTTAGCTGCCCCCGATAAAGAAAACCACACCTTAGGCCGTAGAACAGGTGGAATCCCTTTCCTTATCAAATTCTTCAAAGTGACAGCATTTCCGATATTTGATAATTTTAGCCGGTATTTGAGGTCAATCCCTTCTGATATGGCCGCATTTAAGTACCAATCTGCCCCTTTGCTTGCCTCTAAGTCCCACCATACCTTAGCCTGTTGCCTCACCTTCTCCCTCACCTCATTCAGTACATTAACATCATCTACATTGCCTTCTACTGTGAAGCCATAAAGGTCTTGGAACTTTACTGTCAGATTTGCCCTTTTGTAATGAATGCTGGGTCTCAAGATTGAAATTTGGGCTTGGATTTCTAACGAGAGGTCTCTTTTGCCTCGAATTCCATACATTTCTTGGCGGGGTTTTTTCAAGATGGAACGATGAAATTAGACTGAGAGAAAAGATCGATGATTTCTTTCAACAGCGGAATAAGCCCTCCATTAATTACTTTAACTCGAAACTTGATATGCGTCGAAGCTGCTAGATGCACGGTTTAAAATGATGAAATGGGTACCTCAAGATTTGATCAGAAAATCTAGGCACAAAATTTATCGCCAGATAAAGAAGAAAAAGCTTACATTTATAATGGATATGGATGAAAGTCCGTTATCTGTCGTTGAAAAAGAACAAGAGGAAAACAAAACAAATTTCACAAAAATGTAATAAGACTGCGGCCTTACGTTTTAAAGAACGACGATTTCTAGAAAGGGGAGAAGAGGAGATGACTAACCGAGCAGGATTCTTTTCCTTCCAGTGAGAATCCAGAGAGAAAGACTCGGATTGGGTTCGATTCAGCGACAGAGAAGAAAATGGAGTGGAAGATAGAGAAGACAGAGAGAGTCGTAAAGATCAAACGAATCCGATTGATTTTTTTTTTGGTGGTGTGGGGATCAATCAACGCTCCGAAAGATTGATATCATAATCGTTAAAGAGAAATCTAACGATGGTTTATAGTCATGATCTGAGATGGGTTTTTGATCAAGGAAAAAAAAAAGTATAAATCCCAATCCCCTCGTACATTTCCTATCTATGGGCTTTTTTAAAAAAAATAATTTTTAAATAATTATTTATTCATGATATATGAGACTTTGTGGGGGAAGACTATTTCGTTATAGTCTTGAAAACTGAAAATATGTAATGAGCTGGCAACTGTGGCGACAATGAAGTGGGCCATTCCCTCCTTCCTAATCCTGAATCCGTCCGAATTAGGACAAAGACAGCAGCGTCGAGAAAGTGGGACCGGGTAAAGCTTTCACACGTGTGTATTTGTGTTGTGTGTAGAATATCTGGGGGGGTTTCTAGGGGCCGGCCCTTGTTGCGAGATCGGTGTTGGGCCGGTTGAGATCGTGTGGACCCATGGTTGGTGGGGTGGTCCCCACTATTTTGAGCATCCAAGAAAAGTCACCGTTGTATATAATCTACCGGCCTTGTTAGAGAGAGACAGAGGTGGGTGCACCGTGCACGCACGTGCTTATCTCAGACTTTCTTTTCCTTTCAACTTCAAAGACATATTCATTTATGCGGTAGATTAGGCTCCCAATTAAGTTGCAAAGGCCGGCCCAATATCAATGTATATGGGCCTGTAGTACTTAGACCGATCTTGCAATACGACCCCCATTGTTTACATCAGCTCATAGGAAGAAGTGCTTTGGCTAGAATTTAATATATTTTTGTTAGCAGATCAAATAATATATCAGAAAATATTATAAATTATAAATAATAAATAAAATCATATAAATATATAAAAATAATATTTATAATTATAATAAAATTGGACGATCTTATCTCAAACTCAATTCAATCCTCGAAAAGTAAGTAACAAACCTCGTACGTTTATTAAAGGGTTAGCCCTTTAAGCCACCCTACAGTACACGACGACATGATTATTTAAGTACAGAGCTGATCACTTTAGTTCGATATATCAGCTACGTTACGTACTGTACTAATGTACTTGGTCACATATTTAGTTTAAGGAGCGCCGGTAGCGGCGGCCTGATCAGTTTCCATCATTTGAGCTTCAAATGCGCTACAGCATCTGCAACCCCATCGGTCGCAACAACGTCCATAGTTACAGTACCCTCCTCCTCCTCCTCCTCCTCCTCCATAATAGAGGCTGCCTCCCCAGCCGCCGCCACCTTGATCACCGATTCCCTCCGTTCCTATTTTGCTTGATTCTTCTTCTGTCGTACTCCCATCTACATCAATCATGTATTCAACCTTAATATATACGAAGATTATGATGATTAATTAAGATATGAATATATATATAGTAAGTAGGTAGTAACATTTTTGGAGGGTCTGGAATTCAGCTTCACTGCAGCACCGACAAAATCCACGTGGAAAGCAACAACGCCGTCTGCAAATTATTTTTTCATCATTCACTTGCGGCTTCGCTTCCTCCTCTGCGACAAACCAATTAACATTAGATTAAGATTAATGAATAGTAAGATTATAACATAAAAAAATTGGAACAGGTTGATCCAAGGGGACTGTTTCATTATATGATCAACCTTTTGTCTGATCATGATCAGTTTGTGAAGCCGAGGAGGAGACAAGAAGAAGAGAGGCAAGCAGAAGAGCGAGGACAACAATAACAAGGAAAATGAATACAATAATTAAATGATGATAAACAATACTAATCCGCCATAAATTTTGTATTTGTGGATGGAATCCGTTCTTAAGAAGGATTAGAATGACTGTTATTAATATAAAATAAATACTTAAATGGGTACGTGAAAGGCCACGTGATTCTCAAGATGCATGCATGCATGCAAGAAAATATATGAAATTGGTACGACTCTAGTCAATACTTAAAATTTATCTCCTTCTAAAAGACAAAATATATGACTCTAGTCAAAGCTCTTCTTCCTTTAAATTTTTAATTTTAACGGTTCTATTTGTTCCAGACGATAAACTAAAACAACAACCTGATCCTCTAGAGCTATCAAGATGACGTAAGGCACAGGCTTGACTAGCGTTGTTTCAGAAATTCACTTGGGCCGATCGGCTCTTCTTTTCGGCCCTTTTCTGGTATTGAGCTGCTTAGCTTAGTATGGTACTTCGATCGGTTGCTTGGGCCCTTTTTTATAGGCCTTTTCCTTGTAGGGCTTGTTTTCTTGTACTTGAAAAAATAAAAAATAAAATAAAAAAGGGAAAAAATTCCGGTAGGACCGATATATTTGAACGTTTGAGAATCATATAACAAAGTAGTGAGTTTTATTGATACCTCAAACTGATCAATTAAGACCAGGAACGAGATTGTACAAAACACAACATTAAACTAAAGCAAAGGTACGTAAACATATTAATCCACACATGCATGCTTTTATTTGTGTCTCAACGCACGTTGAGCTACCATCTGAGCACACATTATACACTAGACATAGATAGTATTCATAATTTCATTATTTAGTTTTGAGGCTTCTCTTGAGTGTTTCCAGCATCTACATCCTTAGCCTGAGAACAGCACCTCCAGCATCTACCATAGTTGTTACAGCAACGTCTGCAGTGATAACCACCACCACCATGGCCACCATTGTAACCACCACCACCATTATATCCACCGCGTCCACCACCGTAATATCCTCCACGTCCACCACCACCACGGCCGTAATCTCCTCCATACTTCGAATCCTCTACCCCATTAGTACTCGCCTCCCCTGCCCGCAAATTAATTTTATTTCATCACTTCACCGTACATAATTAGGAACTAATTATTCAACATTGTTAAGAACTATATACGTGTGTGTGCACATATGCTTACCGTCTTTGATGTCGGTTTTCGTCTCGGTGAGGTCTCGAGCAGCCACCTCGGAAGAGATGAGAAGAACAGTGGCTGACAAAAGGGCTAGGAAAACAAGAGCCTTAGAAGAAGCCATATTCTAACTGTAAATGTATTGGAAAATGGATGAGAAGATTAGTATGAGGTTTGGAAGGTATTTATTAGCAACTACAAGCTATACATAGATGGATAGGAAGAAGCTGCAGATGCATGGCGTGGCATGGCATGGCATGTGACTTAGAATACTAAAATAGGGATTAAAATGAACGTTGACAGACCCCACTTGCCTGCCACTATGTGGATGGGTGTTAAGAGATACGTATTAAACCCTGCAGCCTGTAGTAGTAACTAGTACGTACTTACAGAAGCAAGTTGCCTTCAAATAATTATAAAATGTTGACTATCAACTATCAAGGGACATGCCAGTTGCACCAGTTGCCCGACACATTTATATATGGTGTGAACTACACCGATAACTCCTCACAACTCTCAAATTCACTTGGATGCAAGTGCACTTAAGGACAAATTTACATCCTTCAAATCCTGATAAAGTAGGGTTACGTATATATTTATATATTTGTGAGATCAATAATGTATAGATCTTCTTAAATTGATTGAACTTGTGAGGATTGATCTATAGAAGTAGTTAATAATAGAGTATATACACAGACACATTCTTGCAGCAGTCTGCTCTAGGGTAAGAAGTATGAACCGGATGGATCAATAAATGACAGTGAAAAGGGTACTGAAAAAATTCAATGATTTCTATGAAGTATTGATATTTTAAAATGTGCTGTATCAATTTTTCATAAAATGATTTATTTACATCCTTTGTATTTATCATATTTTTAGTAATCTGATCGGAGATTCTCCCGATAAACTAAGTCAATGTAAGAATTTATCGTAAACTGAGTCCGTAATAAGATCTCCCACTTCAGATTTAGAAATAGTCGTAATCGTAAGTGAAGTTTGTTCAAAGTTTCTAACCATGGCATGTTCTAAACTGGGAAGGAATTATGATTCAGTAAGTGATACAATTAAGGGGCTAGGTTGATAACAGATTGGTGGGTCAGCCCTCAGCATTAATTGGAACTTTTCACGACCAATTCTGTATCTCTCTCTCTCGATCTTCATCAATACTGAGGATAAGATCACAGCCAGATTGGTGCATGTGTAAAATATCTTTCAAAGAGGGAGGGAGGGACCCATATAGCAGCATTTAAGAGGTATGGTTCATCAATCCCAAATCTGTGTATCTCACATGCATGCATGCATGCAGAGAATTGCATGCACGTATTATCACTATTTTTTGTACTATATAAAATAATATCTACTAAAAAAGTATTTTTTTTTTCAAAACATATTTATAAACATATGGCCAAACATGACCTATCAGATTTGATTAAAAGGGACTTTTTTTTTCCCTCTCTCTCTCATTTCTAGCTACAATTAGGTTTACAAGAACAAGGACAACTCATTAGCTGGGATGAAGCAGAGAATGCTTTCACCAAACATGTCAAACAGAGAGGTGAGGACACGTCCAGAATTAAAATCATCCTTCCATACCTGAGCAAGCAGAGCTGATTTCTTAAGACATTGACGATGTTTATCAGATTCTGTTTCTCTTTTGCTAGTGCTGCTTGAAACGACATCATTTTGCATCTGTTTAGAAGATGAAGATGGACCGGCATCGGCACAGGCATCGACTGAATCAGGAAACCCTGTTTCGTCTTCTTCCATGCGAGAAGATGGCTCTGAGTTAGACATAACGACATCAGCTGGACCATCTGTCACTATTTTCTTCAGAGCCGGCTCCCCTTCTAAGCGGCCTCCACTTGCCCTGCGCTTATCTGGATTGTTTAGATAGGTATTAAATTCCTAGAATTTGATCTCAAGTAAAATTTATGTCGACCACCAATCAATTCAAGAATGTGCAGTAAAAACATTTATCAGTTATAGGAGTAAATGGTAAGAATTCAATAATAAACCTGTGAAAGGTTTGTTTTTCCCCATCGTGTTGAAATGGGTACTTCAAAAGTTATCAATTACTTCAACTCACATTATCTTTTCTATTCCAATAAAATCTTTCTCATTTGTCAAAAAACGGATCAGAGTAAATAAAATTGGCGTCCTACTTGGGGATGCAGTGACGACTCTTCCACCCGTCCTTATGACAGCACTTGCTAGTGGAGATGGAAATGGCGGGAAGATCTTAAGTCGATCATATACGCATTGGCCAGCTGCACGCTGGAAGATTTATTATTTTATTACACCACTATGATGAAGTCTAAACCAATTATTAGATAAGTATCACGATTATGTGATCATTATGACTCGACATTCAAGAGGTATGTACAAGAAGGAACACACCAGCAATGCCCCATAAACGCGCCAGGCTTCATTCCTCTTCATCTCATTCTTTTGATTAGATAGAAGCATCTCTGGTTCCAAAAGTCGCAGATACGGCTCGAGATTTGGTAGTATAAGAAGGCGAACCTACTTGTAAGATAAGTATCACAATTAATTAATTATCATATCCTAAGAATCAAGAGACATATAAAAGCATTTCCCTCCCTCCCCCCCACATTTTTTTTTCTTTTCGTATCTAGTCAAAAGTTCATGAGAGAGGAGAATACCACGTTCGGACCAAGGGCTGCTAAACCTTGAACAGCACCATAATGTTGAGTCATTGCTCGTTTTGGGTCCAGGAAAGCATTTAGCAAAGTCTTTGTAAGACGTATCTGAAGAGTATTATAAAAATTCCCAAATCTGCAAGAGACTTTCTAAGTCTTAATTCTAAAGATGAGACATAAGATTTTAACGAGACAATAAATAAGCAATACAATAACTTACCTTTTGCATATTGAAGCAACCAGGTGGGCAGTGAAGTCTCTAAGTTCCCAATGGTTGTCTGCAAGCCTATTACCCAACCTTCTCGCAACGAGGCAGGTAACAACTGATGGCATCAATTGGTGTAACTGACAAGGAAACAGTGCCTCTTTTTTTCTTTTCAGGTTACATTGATAAAAAGCTTGAAGGAAACACAAGTTCTAGACTCGGGATAAAAAAAGAGAGAATAAAAATCCAACTGAACCTCATTGGATTAACAAAGTAGAAATCAACATACATAGGGTTCAATGTGTATGTGAGGATTCTGGAGAAGACTCCCAACTACACGCATCAATGCAAATAGAAGGGAATAGTCATTCAAACCACGAGAGACCTGATTCCATTGGGGTATCAAAAATAAGAATGAGAATAAATAGTTACACTTTTTAACAATCTGCTTGTGCTGATAATATAATGAAGCATTATTACCTCGTCAGCTATAAAGCATGTGAAATAAGGAACCAGTGGATGAAGTCCCGAGTCTGTGGCCAAACTAACTAATGCTTCTTTTAAAAGGGTAGAGTCAGACCTACTCACAACAAGCTCAGTGATTTTATCAAAGTACAACTGCCAAAGTAACAGTAAACAACATGTAAATTAGATGCAGGTTATAAGCAACAAACAGAAGGAGCTGCTGCTTTTGGAATAGATAGTGTATATCACCTGAAGTTCCCTGGACAATACATGCTTAACAGGTAATTTAATGTCAACGGGAACTCCATCATCCTTCACTTCGCTACTTTTGGCATCAGAAGGAGCTGCTATCACTACAGATGCATGGCAATCAACACAAAGGTTATACATTTGTTAGCATGCCAAAGGCTTAGCTACTTGATACTTTTTGAGTCAAAACTATCATCATCACTGCCTTCAAGATGAGATCCAAACCTTCTACAGGAGCATTTTCGGGGATTGCAGGCTGAGCACCTTCAATTGCTAGCCAGTGACAAAGTACAGTTGTATCAAGAGGTGCTTTTGGTAGAGGAGCTTCAATTATCTAACATCTCAAAACACACATAAGAACTTCCTTAAAAATATGCTCCTGTTATGTAGAAAGGACTATTGGAAAAATCAGAAGTTTCTTACATCTTTGAATTCCAGATCCTTGTCATCAAGGTAAAACAAGTCTCTATGTCCAAGAGCTCTTTTGAAGCATAAAGGGCCCCCAGATGCGAATCCATAAATTGGCTGACACCACCATAACATAAAAGGCCACAGTGATTACAAACAAGAAGAAAGAAACAGAAGTAGGCATGGTAACAAAAGCCAGCCACTAATACCTCCACGTTTCTCAGATTTAGCGCACCATCAACATCGTCTGCTGTCAAGGAAGTTCTCTTGGCATGACGCATGCATTTGATAGCCTCCTGATGTTCGGACCAAAAAAATATTAATGTACAGTCTCCATCATTTATCTCAGTCTGATATAAAACATTGTTATTTTATCCTAATCATTAACAACAAAAGTTCTTCATCAGCTAGACTCAGAGCAATTACCTGCATAATCTCGCGCAGTCGATATTCAACATCTGGGGCAAGCTCGAGAGCAACATCCGAAGACAAGTTGTTAATCCCAATACATTGAGCAATAACCTCAATATTCTCCGTTGGTACAATACTCATTTTTCCTTGTCCTCGATTATCAACTTCTTATATTAAGCACCTCAGTCAACCATATACACATGTATCCTACAAGCAACCCAACCATTAAAAATACGAGACATTCAAGCTAAACCAAGGCTACTGCATAATCATCTCCTTCCCGTATCTATACATGCTTTTGAAACTAATTGCAGGTTTATCGACGAACTTTCTTTACTGTTTTAGAACCCTAACTTATAAACTTAGAAACAAACAGAGAGAAAGAGAAAGGAGTTAGATTTCTAAGAGCGAAATTGCTTACTAGACGTAAGACTGTAGACTCGAGCTGAGTTGAAGTTTGAAGCTTTGCTATTTATATGAGAGACCGAGAGGGAAAGAGGGAGAGAGAAGTGATCGTGCCGGAGTTCGGATCCGAATTCTGCAGCGGTGGATCCACCACGAGAACCTCCTTTTTATACCCCTAATTGAACATTCGGGTCAATCGGGGCACCGGAAGCCCATGGATGGTTATCGATTTAGTAGCGATAATAATCAAAACGATCTTAAATTCCTTTTTTAACATTAAAAACGAAGAGACATGACCCAAATAACAAGCAAACTTTTAACAAGCGGCAAGCCCACTCTTATGCAATCCATGTGCAACAAAGTATCATAAAAAAAGCAACGAAAATTATGAACTTTTATTATCCATCTTAGAAATATCCAAGCTTTCACCTTTTTCCAGCTTCCATTATGTGAGTGACCAACTCCAGCTCTAAAGTTCTGTAAATCAATGCAATTTTATTATCACTTAATCCCATCTAGCATGTGCCCTTTTTCCCTCACAAATCATTATTAAATCAGATGATTCCTCCTCTTCTGCTTACTTTTTCGAGTTAAGTACAGGTGAGCTATAAATGAGAGTATACTTGCAGCCAATCTCGACAAAATTCTCTTCTGGGTTTTTTTTTTCTTGGGGGCAGATGGGTGTCAGAGGGGAGCTGATAAGAAATGTGTTCTACAAAAAACGATCTAACAGAAGTCATGAAAGAAATGTAAGGAGGAAAAATGTGGTGGTGGAGAAGAGAAAATGGAACTCTATCAGATCATATCTGTGTGGGGATGAACACAATTCAGTACTTGCAGAGGAAGGTTCAGCATCTGTTAAAAGCTATGAAGCAACTACTGTCAAGGAAGATATCACAACTAAAGAAAATAACGAAGAAGAAGAAGAAGAAGAAGAAGGAGATGAAGTGGGTAAGTCTAGTTTGGAGTCTCAAATGAAGTTTAGAGAAGAAGAAGCTGCCATTCTTATTCAAACAGCATTCAGAAGCTTTCTGGTTGGTTTTACTTTTTCTCTTCTTTAGCTTCAAATCCCTGTAGATATTCATGCTGCATTTTGCTTTAACGATCATTTTGTTCTTTGAATTCAGGATCGGCGTAGAAATGACGAAACAGAATTGAAAGGTGTAAAGCATGAATTTATTGAGGGAATGAAAAGTCCGAGTATAAAGTCTTTAAGCTCATCGGTGGAGGTTCAAACAGGAAATTTGGAAGAAGTTTTTTTGGTTCAAGGAGAAAGAACGGCCGCTCGACAGCAGCTTCAACCGAAAAGCAAAACTCCGTTGCTGAAGCTGAAGGAAGAATGGGATGATAGCACAGTGAGTAGCAACATATCCAAAATGAGGATTCAGAACAGATTAGAAGCTACTAGTAGGAGGGAAAGAGCACTAGCTTATGCTCTCTCACAACAGGCAATATACATAACAATACTCAAGCTTCTCTCTTTCCAACCCATGATCTCACTCCTGTTTGTTGTTTTCACAGCTAAGAATCTGTTCCAATAAAGAACAGACAAAATCAGATGGCATGGAAGCAAACATGGGTTGGAGCTGGTTAGAACGGTGGATGGCGACCCGAATTTCAGACAGCATGTCAGTTGAAAGTCAAACAAGCAAAAATATCGAGGCTGATACTGCTTATTGCATTCAAAGATGTTCTTCAGTTGGAAGAGGAAGACTTTTTGATTTAGGAGGGGAAGAAAAAGAGAGCTGCGGATCTAATGAGGTACTCCTGCCTCTCCAATCTGATCATAACTTGACATCAAACACACCAAAGGAGACAATTGAAGGATTGAAGCCGGGGCAAGAGGGGCTTAAGGCCGCAAAAAGGAGTGCAGCCTCAAAGGGGAAAAAGACCAAACCATCATCAAGTCCCCAAAGAGTTAGCCAAGGTAAGAAAGCTTTAATAATCACAAATGCAATGATACAAAATTGAAATAGTAACATGTATGTATAATTGGTACAGATGAGCAAAAGGGCTGTCCTTGAAAGACTCAGAAACATAAAGGAAAGGACAGAGAAAAGCAACAAGAAGGAAATGGAGAGAAGAAGATGATGATTGCTCATCTCTTTACTAGTGTATGATCTTG
This sequence comes from Coriaria nepalensis, assembly GCA_027186245.1. Lineage (NCBI taxonomy): Eukaryota > Viridiplantae > Streptophyta > Magnoliopsida > Cucurbitales > Coriariaceae > Coriaria > Coriaria nepalensis. The sequence goes on from CP114492.1 coordinate 10,069,277, forward strand.
GTTGTATTTCCTGCGTGATTTATGCAATTGTATTCACTTTGACCATTCTATATATCAAAGAGTCATTATCTAAAGGTAAACCAATCAAACCATAAAAATCATAAGACTAGTATGAGAGATACACCATTATTTCAACAAAGTTGGATAACACTTAATGTTGTCTTCCCCGTCTTCCTCGGCCAATCATAAAATAATATGGTCAAGAACAAAAGCTACATGGAGAAAACACCTTCATCACTTGTAGAAAAAGAACAGAAGAAGCATTGCACACTTTTTTTTCTATGATTAGTGCCGAAGGGTGTTTACCTCCCTCCCATAACTTTTGAACATAAACTCCAAACAGTGCCAGGCTCTTAAAAGTTAAGACATTCTAGATTTTATCAATGTCTTCATCCTCAAACTCAATGTAATCATCACCCGCTCCATCATCTTCATCATCAATACCTCCAGCAATACCTTCATTGAGCCGAGTGTTCTCAGGCAGTTCACCATATGCCTTCAAGAGCCTAGCCTCGTCCGGCATGTACTTGAGGATGACATCAGCCTTGTCGTCTTGATAGTCACGTAGGCCCACTAGGATGATATCACCAGCTGCTATCCAGACCTTCTTGTGCATCTTTCCTCGGATATGGCAAAGACGCTTCGTCCCGTCAATGCACATGGCTTCACACCGGCCATTTCCAAGCATTCTGAGGACTTGGGCATATTCTTGCCCATCTTCTTTGAATACTAGCTCACGCTTCTCATCGTCCGCCTCATTCTTACCTCTCTTCCTGTTCTTTCCTCCCTTTCCCTTGTTCTTCGGCATGGCTTTTGATTCTGTTAAATCAGCTGACCCAAATTTAGGTATAATTAGGAACTTGCAAGCAAAGAACTGAATTTCCAGAACAAGTTGTGGATTGTTTGAACTAGTCAGCGAAAATCGAAATTAATCGCAAGGGGGTGTATCACTATGTCTATATTGCAAAAGAAACTGACTCAAATCCAGTTTTTGGCAGGACAAATTCACCAAACATAAAAGAAAAGGTCAAAACATAATTCAAGGCGGATAATTTAATTTTGAGACATAAATTTTGCGGCGGGAAAAAATAAATAATCTAAGACCTAAAGTTAATCTTTTCACAGCTGAGATGAAATCGCTTAAACAAAGAACGCAGAGAAAAAAAAAACTCTATATCTATGGAGAAACATCACAAACTCAGGTTTTTAGGGTTATGTTCATAAACACTGCAAGATCAACATTAAGGGGACAAAAAAAAACGCGGATTTAGCAGTAGATGATGAACCATCCGAGCGAAAGAGTCCCAAAATCAACAACACCACAAAAAATATACAAATTAATCGAAAAATGGAGAATAATACCTTTTTTCGGGGGGAGAGCAGGTCGGAAGCAATCTAGTAAATCAAAAAGGGTGGAATTTCAATGGCTTAGCTTCATTTTTAAAAGCACAACAGCAAAGGTCGAGAGTCGGGTCCATACAGGGCTTGAACCAAAACAAAGTCCAGTCCATTTGTTTTTTGGCGACAATAAAACGACATATCGTTTACTAACAACAATGAGCCGTTGACATTATTCTGAAAAGATTCTGAGCCCGAGTATGAATTACTCTTGAGATAGAAATCGAGTGGAAATTCACGACGATTCCCTGACTTTCTCGCTCGCCAAACCGGTTTACGGCCATGGCGCCTAAAATTTTCTTGTTAATTATGATCTCAGCTCATCCGGTCTTTGTTCCTGAGCTTATGCATGTCGAATCGACCGATGAAGCCTTCACATCCGTAGTTATATCCCAAAAGGGGCTTCACATCCGTAATTTTGTCAAGGAATTGCTCGTAGATAAAGCGATTTATTCCATAATCCCACTCTACTTGCCGAAGATTCAGAAAACTGTGAAAATTCCATTTATCGGCAATGTTCATATGGTCATGTCCAAAACTACGATTTACGAAATCGATGTTGCCTCTTCCTATGTTAATCCAGGGGATTCAGGTATTGCGATTATTGCCTCAGGGACGACGTGCAATTTGAGTACGAGTTGGCATTATGCTTACAGTACTTGGCCTGTTCCTGTTGAGATTTCCGACATTTCTGTTCACGTATTGGCTTCTTTGTTTGAAGTCTGGCCTGCTTAAATTGAAATTCAAACTGGTATTTTTATCTTTATGGAAGAAGATGGAGTTTTATTTCCATCTGCTTAGTAAATTTCATTCATTTGATGTGATGGGAAGGAAAATTGGGTGTGGTTATTATCTAAACTGACGTTTGATAAACTGGAGTTTGGTTTGGACTTCAGATTAGTGTATTCTAGTTAGATTCCATTGGCTTGAAGTGGGTTTTGGACCTTACTGCGTTGTTATCTGTAGTATTCTCTTTTTTTCTTTTTTTTTTAAGACTGGCTTTCTTGCTTCATTTAAGGTTGAAGGCATGGAAGTGGGGATTACTTTGAGTTTGGAAATTCAACAAGGTACTTTGAAACTGTTGCTTCTCGAATGCGGTTGCTATGTCAAGGATATTTCTATAAAATTAGATGGAGGAGCATCTTGGCCTTATCGAAGGTATGATTTTTCATTCATAACTTGTGTATTCTGTTCAATCGAAATCACCAATGCTTTTTATTAAATGGTATGTGTTTTGGTAACAATCTTAAAGGATGATAGATGCTTTTGAGGAACAAATAGGAGCAGCAGTTGAAAGTGCTATTCCCAAGAAACTTAGAGAAGGGGTTGTAAAGCTTGATTCCTTTTTGCAAGAACTTCCAAAGGAAATCCCTGTGGATGACAATGCTTCATCGAACGTAACTCTTGTATGGGACCCATTTGTGAAAAACTCTTCCATTGGGTTCGAGATCAATGGTCTATTTACTGCAAGAGAAACAATTCTCGTCCCTAAATATCACCAATATGTGAATTCACCTCCAGTTTCCTGCTTGTCCACCTAAAATGCTTGGAATTTCATTGGATGAAGCGGTCTTCAACTGTGCCTCTGCCCTCTACTACAATGTAAGATTCAAGTTTTGAATAAAAGATTGAGTTTCACCATTCGTTTTATATTAAAGCTTTTATTTTTATTGTCGGGCAGAATTTATGCAATGGATTGTAGATCAAATACCGGATCAAGCGTTTCTGAATACTGCTGGATGGAGATTTATCATTCCTCGGCTATACAAGAAGTACCCAAACCAGGACATGGAGTTAAATATTTCCTTTTCCTCTCCTCTGATCATAACGATTTCAGACAACTGTATTGATGCCACAGTATATGTAGACCTCGTAATCGATGTTCTGGAGAGTGGGGAGGCAATACCCGTCGCTTGCATCTCACTGGTGAGCTCTATTTATAGAAAATTTCACGAATCTATTAGCTTATTGCAGATATATATATTTTTTTATATATCTAATGTCTCTATGGGTGAAGGTGATTCACGGCTCAGGTGTGGTTAATGTATCGGGTAATAACTTAGTTGGGTCTGTTAAATTGAACAACTTTTCAATGTTGTTGAAGTGGAGTAATATTGGCAATCTTCGCATGTATGTAGTTCAGGTATTTTCTAGCCTTGTAATATAACTAACTTTTGTGTTTGTTTTTCTAACTAATTGAAGGTGTAATATCTCCATATACTACAGCCTGTGATATGGACACTTATTCAAACGGTGGGCTTGACATATGTGAACTCACACCTCGGAAAAGGGTTCCCTTTGCTGATAATTCATGGTTTTACCCTCGACAATGCTGAAATAATCTGCCCGAATTCAAGGCTTACTGTTTGCAGTGATGTTATATACGCAGAAACACAGAATCTTAGTCGGTTTCTCATGTTGTTCAGATAAACAATGCTCGCGATTAGATTTGAGAAATGTCTGGAATATAGTTTTAGGGAAAGGAAAATGAGCTGCTTACCTCTGTATACTCTAGTTTTTTGTATATGTTGGGTTTCTAGTTGAAAATGGACGTACTGTAAGTTTCTGACAATCTCTGTAAATATTCTGAAAAATGACAATTTACAAGTTCTTTTTCAACACCATTGTCATGGTTGATTTACAGGTGAAGTGGGTGCTTGCTTTGTTCAGTAAATTGTGTAATGAACATGTGTATTCTATAATTCTACAGAAGATTGATAGGAATAGAGTTTCTCTACAATAGAAGATTAGATCTTCTTTTCTTGATTATTGATTCCTTTAACCGAAGCCCAACTGCACATATTGGGCCGAAACCACAACGAAGTCCATATTAAAAAAAAAAACCAGCCCACCGATAACACACATTAACAAAATACCCAAAATTTAATCCCAAATTGATATTTTTTTAGGGTTACGGTTTCTATTCCTTGCAGCGCGTCAATGCGTTGCATTTACGCTTTACGCTGGTTATTATCAGTCATTTCCTCTCATCTGCTGCGCAGGGGTTATCTGTATCTTCCATTTCATGGCGACTAAGACGGCGAAAGAGACAGCGATGGCAACCTCAACGACGAAGAGGAAACCGCTCTTTGTCAAAGTGGAAGACCTCAAACCAGGCACGAGCGGTCACACCCTTACGGTTAAGGTGGTGAGCTCTAAGGATGTGAAGGTGGTCAATAAAGGTGCCCGATCGTCGATGCTAATGGCCCGACCACAACATCCGACTCGTATAACTGAATGTCTCGTCGGCGATGAGACTGGCTCCATAATCTTCACCGCTCGAAATGATCAAGGTAACTCATTACTGTACAGTAGTCATATTTTTGAAGTGAGAAATTTGGGGAAAAGAGGAGATTTAGGAATCGTGAGAAATCTGTTCGTCCATCTGTTATGATGATGCCTGTATTTGAAATTGTTTAGAGAGAGAAAAACATGTGATTGTTTGTATTCACTACTGGTTTGGAAAAGGACTGAGTTTTTATTGAACTTATGCTCTGATTAATAGTTGCTTTGTTTAATGATGCAGTTGATATTATGAAGGAGGGTGCAACTGTAATAATTCGTAATGCGAAGATTGGCATGTTCAAGGGTTCGATGAGACTAGCTGTTGATAAATGGGGTCGAGTTGAGGTGACAGAACCGGCCGACTTTGTGGTTAAAGAGGATAACAACCTTTCTCTGGTCGAGTATGAACTGGTAAACATTGATGAGTGAGTTAGAAGTGAGAAGTGAATATTATAAGTTAATAGATACTTGATTGTTTATTACTGCCCTGAACCGGTGTAATGAATGAACTACTACTGGCCTGGATACGGTTTGGCGTGGGTACACAAATCTTGCATTAAATAATGTGGTTTTGATCTTTATGGGTTTGATGTGTTGAAATGCAAATTGAAATGTAGGAGGTTAGATTTCATTAAATTGTCACTACTTTCTCACATGGAAAGTAAATAGAATTGTTGTTCATGAAGAAAATTTGAAGCAATTGATCATATTCTAATATGGATGGAGGAAGCAGAGAATTAAATAAGCTCTACATTGTCAACTCATCCGATATCTGGAAAAATTGTTGAAACAAATCCGATGATTCTAGATGATAATCAGAGTAATACAGGCAAACCAGAATTGAGTCTAGGAGAAGTTCGAAAAACAAGTTCAAGTAGTGGATCTTGAGTCCAGGAACTACCAATATCCTTTGCCAAGTTGAAACAGGCATGGAGTCTGGTTATTTCAGTTGATGAAGTTATATCAGGAAGACCGGCGACCGCTCACTGCCAAATATAGAGTTATTTAAAGTCAAAATTACTGCACCAAAAGAAAGAAACAATTCAATTGAAGAGATATCATAACTACATAACTTTATTAGACCTATTATAGTATAATTCAGTAATGGCTTAATACATGTTTTGTTCAAGAAAGAAATCCAAATTTGTCTGTGGCAGCTCACTGGAAACTTCTAATTTTACAGCATCCAGAGTCTTAAATTGCAGAATTTTGTCAAGACCCCTCAAACTCTCCGACCATTCACTGAGAAAATATTCACTACAAATCATCATTGGCTGCTGAAATAAGACCATCCGTAAACACGGAAAATATATGCATCGCAGCTCATCAATCTAAAAAAAACTTACTAGGCCTGTGACGCCGGAGTAATAGCGGCCCCAAAATCACAAAATCAAGATGGAAAATAAATCTTCAAACAGAAGTTAAACAGTGGTATGTACATCCAATCGATGTATACCACAATTTATTACAAACTTAAGTACTACAGCCAAATGAATGACCTAGTAGTGACATAATCCCCAAGTACATTCAATTGGAAAACAAAAACAGCTCTTGCTTTTCGTCCTCATCTAGTCATATCCTACAACATAGAAACGAAGGAAATGTATTTTTGTTTTCTTTTCACTTGAAGGCCAAAAAGGAAAGGGGTTTGAACTATTTGACAACTTAATTTTATAGACATGAAATGAGCGATGAAGGGAAGAAAGATAGCTCTACATCAAGTTGAGATAGTAGTACCAAATAAAAGGAGGAGACAAGATTTAATATCAGAGCCTTTACTACGCCTTTAATGCAGTAATTTATACCAAAGCTGCTAGATGCATATTTTATGTATACTTCCTTACATTCTAAATAAACTCGATCACAGTTTAATAGCCTTAACGTGAATTTGGTAAGCACAGACTCACCAGAGTAGTAATAGGACGAGAAGAACATCAAGGGCATAAAAGTGGGCTTAGCTACCTAATTCAGAGGAAAATACAATAGTTAGGAAGCCTAAAAGCAGAGCCATTTTTATGATCAATAAAAGCAAGAAAGTTCCATGAGAGCAAGAAAGTTTTATACAAGCATCTTTACGGTATGGTGTAATAAACTCATATAGAGGAGGTGAAGAAGAACAAGTTAGCCCAAAACAAAACTTCTGCTGCCCTCATAAAAGAAGTTTACCCGAAAGAATTAAACAGTAGCAACATAACTAAAACTCATGTTCATCAAGCCAGATCACAGCAGCAATACTAATCTTGTTCGCAAACAGATTACTTTATCAAACCAAACCATATGGGATCATAATCTGCACATTCAATAAAAGAATCACAGAGTACAAAACAGAAAGAGAAAAATGAAATTACCTTCCGGAAGCAAACCATAACTGCAGCGAGAGACAGAAAGCATTGAAGTCATCAAAGCAGAAGCTGTTGCCGTGTGATAAGGTAGCATCGACTCCAAACAGAAGCTCATTTCAGCTGGACACCTTCACCATAAAAACGATACATTATATCAAAGAGATAAGCCAATTCGTACTAGAAAAATTCAATCGCAAAATTTCGCACTTTTCCCGCATCCTCACCTGAGAGTGCGCTGAACTGGTTTGTTCGCTGCGAAGCGGAACGATGTACGAGCCGATCTGGCTTCGGAACCAAGCCGAGACGCCGCCCTGCGAGCTGAGCTGGAACATGAACGGAAGACGGATCTGGCGGCGAAGGAAGCCATTGTTGATCTGAGTAAAAGAGCGGGGAAGCTGAAGAATTCAGAAGGCTACTCGAAGCGGATGATGGTAAAGGTAGGGTTTAGCGGCTTAAACTTAAACCCTTTGAGCTGATGTTTGGATACGTAGATGCTATACACACGCCCACGATTAGATAACAAAATTGTTTGGATTAAAAAGAAAAAAAAACGCCTTGTCACTGTTTGGTACACGATATAACATAGCATTAACCGGGTTTATAGTTATTCCCAATAATTTAACACAACTGCGTCGCCACTGACCTCAAGCTCAAGCCAGCTAATGGGAAACGTTCCGTCTGGATTCGGTGGTTTTGGCGCTCTTTTTCTCTTGCCCTAGCCTCTCTCTCCTCCCCTTCTGTGCGGATTCTTCAGTAGTGCGGTTGGTCAAGGAAAGTTTCTCGCTTTAGCAGCAGCAACAATTCACTCGCTATGGCTTCTCTGTTCAAGGTAAATTACCGATCTCCATCTCCATTTTTTAGTTCCAGGGCTCGTTCTGTAAAATTAGTGGAGGCGAATGGAGTGTGCTGTTTATGGAGTCTGTAGAATTACACAGTTCGGAGCTGCTGAGTTGATAAGACAGTTGGGATTTAGGGTTTAGGTCTAGTCTGATTGATTTTGGTTGTGAAACGTTGAACTATGTTATTCATGTTAGAAGTTACGAGTTTTGATTTATTTTTATGTTATGTACTATCGGCTTAGGATGCTTCCAAGCTATCAGCATATAGGGACAGAAGGTTTCTGGGTTCGCAGGAAGAATTTGAACACGCATTGCGGACGTCTACAACTGTTTACATTGGAAATATGTCATTTTATACAACAGAAGAGCAAGTTTATGAGCTGTTTTCTCGTGCTGGAGAAATCAAGAAGATAATCATGGGGTTGGATAAGAATACCAAAACACCTTGTGGCTTCTGTTTCGTCTTGTAAGTGTACATACTTCATAATCTCAAAGTAGATCGAGGAGGTATAGATTAAGATAGTCCATCTTGCTTGAAGCTCAGGTTTTTCATCTCAAATCTAGTGTATATCATCTTGTGTGAGACAAAGGGAACATTCCTTAAGGAAAATCCTCCCCTTTAGTGACAATTCATTGACATTCCTCTTCTCTTTCTCAATGTTATAAAGATTCTACTCTCGGGAAGATACTGATGATGCAGTGAAATATGTAAGTGGCACTATTCTTGATGACCGTCCCATCCGTGTGGATTTTGACTGGGGATTTCAGGAAGGTAGGCAATGGGGCCGTGGACGAAGTGGTGGACAGGTGATTCCCACCCCACCTCCTCTCTCATTTTTACGAGAAATGGTCTCCCCTTAATTTCTAATGATTTGCTCTTTTGCTTTGGTTTCCAGGTGCGAGATGAATATCGCACTGACTATGATCCTGATATCCTTTTTATTCCTTCTTTAAAAAATAATACAATCTTATGCTTTTGCATTATTGCCCTTTTTGTGAGAATCACATTTTCCCCTAAGTTTTCTTAATGTATAATACGTAGAGGTGGCTATGGGAAGTTGGTTCAGAAAGAGTTAGAAGCACAGAGGCAGCTTGTGGATTATGGTACAGGTTCTTTGGGCGCATTTCCTCCTGCCATAGCTCCCCAGTGTAAGTATATAAGAGTTTGCTGTAGAATCTCTTATCCTCAGCAGCCTATTTGTTTTGTTTGTGCTTTTCTTAATTTTGTTTTTCACTCTTACAGATGGTGGAAGACATGGCAGTGGCTATAGTCATGGAGGCTCATATCGGCATGGTAGAGGTAACTCTTTTAGAAAGATAAAGTTAAACTTTGAGATTGAAGTGCTTGTAGTTTTTCATTAAAGCCATAAACGTGTCTCATTTTAAGCTCTCTTATCACAAGCAGATTACCAGAGGAAGCGGAATAGGGATGATGACGGCCATGCAAATGATCGGAATAAGAGGAGTTATGGTCATGAATCTAGGAGAAACTCTGATCAAGACTCTAGACCGGTAATTTCTGGTTCCTTAGATCTTAACCTCGTATCGCACTTTTACTAAAAGGATATCTATTCTTATTCGCAAACTGACTGTAAGTTTCTCTTCCGCCCCATTTGATGTTGTTGATTTGATTATACAGGAGAAGAACCCAAGATTCCGAGAGAGTGGTGACTCTGATGATGATGAAGAAGATGACCGGAGACAACAGCCTTAGCCAAGTCGCCCCTTATGTCTCGTGATTAATTGAGGGATGTATCTAACCTTAAGTAATAGCAACAGTTCTCTGGCGTTATACTTCTGATTCCGTAGTTCACTTTCCTAAGAACAAAGTTTACCCTTTTTCTTCTAATGCAAAATCTATTTGTTTCAAAGAAAAGTGGAAGGTTGGCCAAAAACAAAAATTTAAGGCCCTATGCATTTTTAGTTAACATTTAGATAACATAAAGGCACGACGCATGATATTCCAAAAATGGGAAAAAGATAAATATTATAAGACCTGTATAAAAAGCATACAAAATTTCTTTTTTTTTTCTTTTTTCCAATTTTTTTTTTTACATCGATATAATTTTCGTATCCCTAACATGTTTCACTACAGCTTGCAATCAAGTCTCGGCTGCTCAAGAAAACCAGATTAGGGTTGGAACGTCCATGCTTGCCATACGCGCACTACAGCTTCCTTCCCACCGAGGCTTCATTCGACTTCTTGAATGATTCTCTTCTTACGCAATGACTCCGTTGAAATGCTTCCAGGAGCACTGTGAGCTTTCCTCCTCTCTTCTTTTCTTCTCTCGGATTCGATAATAGTGCGTCTAAGAGCAGCAGCCTTGTAAATTGGTTTTGGTAAATGCCTGTGCCTGTATTAACCCAATCCAGATAAGCAATCAGAAAAGGCCCACTTTCTCCAGGAAAATTCAATATCATCAACAAAGCATAAATTCCGGTCTCATCTTTACCTCACTATGCGCTTCACCTCAGGAAGGTGCTTATATCGGTTTTTCACAGCCTCATGATACTCGTGCTTTCTTTGTTCTCTAGGTAGAAGCTGCAAAAACATTGTTTATCAATTTAATCAATACCATCAAAAACCTCTAATCGTTCTTACTTCCAAGTAAACAGTGATGCATGTTGAAAGAACCAAGAACATATTCTTACAACTCCTAATTGTTCCGATGCTTTGGCCTTCCATATCCTAAGGTTAGTGTCATCACTTCCTGATATAACATAACTTGCATCACAGCTGTATTTAACACAGAACACCCTGCAAAGACAGTGATGGTTTCAGCATGAGCTAATATTTTCAGACCATGTAGAAAGAAAATAGACTCTGAGACAGTTATGCGAACCAGTGCAAACCTTTGCATTCTCTTAGTGTGATAGATCTCTCGACTGTGGCCCCCGTTGTACTGGAAAATTCTTACCTATAATATCCAATAAATTGTAAGACACTGACCTTCTTTCATCCAAAAAGACAGTTAATTTGGAAATGACAAGAGTTGGGACTCACAGTTCTATCATAAGATCCAGTAACAAATTCTCGACCAGTTGGTGAGAAATCGATGTCCATTCTGAAAAAAAGGAAAACGATTTAAAGTTAGTATGCATGGCTCACAAAGAAAGTAAACGAGGAAAAAGCAACATGATATGATATTACAGAAACTATCAACTTACACAGCAGAAACATGATCCTTGTGCACACACTTGGCCTCATCGAGCTTTCTAGCATCATAACTATAGCAACTACAGTCCTCATTTGCCTGCATCATAACTATAAGCTTAATGAGAGCCTATATTACACAACAGAAAAACAAAAAAGATCACAGAAAAATATAAATTAACAAGGCACTCACAGCTGTAAAGTTCATTGGTTCCATTGGATTCCAAGATATTGAGTTGGTTTTGGTCTGTTAAAACAATAAAAGTTAGCATGACCAAGAACTGATTGCATTGGCTCCTACATCTGTTACCACAATATTTGCAGTGTGAGCAGCTGAATTTCATATTCTTCAAAATTTTATCTTGGAGATCAAAAATTTTGTTTCTTATGGTGTGTAACAATTACCCTCATGATTATTTTTCTTGCTGGAGATGACATGCGCAAGTCATAGAGTGCAATGCTGCAATCACTGCAAAAGAAAACAAATTACTAATGTACTAAAGTTTTTGCAATAAGGGAACCATGTCAGTAATGAAGAATACACTCCACTGACCTCGTTATCAAAAAATAAAACATGTATGCATTATTGGCACAGGTTAGAAAAAGAGATGATATCTACCAGCCAAACTTAAAGCACAAAATTTTATGCCAAAAAATTTGTCATTCGTAGTTCCATCCCAAAGACAGGTGCACAAAATACACCTGCGCCCCACCCATTTATCGAAGGTACAAGTCATGACACACCTAGCTGATGTTGCCAAGACATTTGATTCTCCAGGATTGAAACAGAGAGATATAACAGTGTCTGATCCCCACTCAAAGCTGTTCACTGGCTGAGATCTATATACAAAATCAGTCACATTTAAAAACACGAAGTAGAAATACAAAGCTTAGAAAATTCAAATGAGAGATAAATAGTAAAACCTGTTGTGATCCCAAATGGCAACTTGAGCACCAGCTGTAGCAAAAAGATTACCTTCCCATTGATGATCAACAGCCCTAAAGATCAAATTATACTTTAGAAACAGCTAGAAATCTAAAAACAAGATCAAAATACAGTGGAAAACTTACCAAAATGCATTCTTCCATACATAAACTGCCAGAGGCTGAAAGGGTAACTCCCACTAGTCAGTAAGAACAATACATAGTATTCAGACACTATAACCACATTATGAAGACTACCTCTGCAGACGTATCCGAAGAATCATATGTATCGAGAGTAGGAATTGGGACATTCCAGAGCCTGACACTGAATAAAAAAAAGGTTCAAAACATACAGATAAAATCACCATGATCAGAAGATTATATTACCAGCATAATTGTTGTCCAAAAGGTGGGTCCTTACGTGCAATCAGTTCCACATGATATGAGAGTACTACCATCTGTGGATACTGTTAATCCACGTACAGCACCTTGATGACCAGGAAATTGACAAACCGTTCTCCTTTCAATTTAAGGGGAAAAGTGCAAATGTCAGCCCCTTAGGAAGGAAGTTTCTGCATATATAATATTGACAAGATGACATAAGAATTGAATAGGTTGCTATTGTAAGCTGTTTTCTCAACCAGAACCACGCAAAGTTGGTTAAGCAAGGTCCAGAAAAGTTAGAAATCTTCATGTGATTACCTACTACCCATATCCCACAGACGAATATCTGTAAACGAAACAGAAGGAGAAAGAACGAGCTTTAACAGAAGCACATGTACAAAATCCATATTCTACACAAAAATAACAGAAATAACGAAATACATCCATCCATTGAACCAGAAAATATCCCTTTCAAGTGATTTGGATTCTTGGCCATGCAAGAAACTGCATCTGCATGACCGTCCATAGCTCCAACAAAAGGTCTAGCGAAAATCTAAAATACCAAAAGTAATTAAATAACTATTTTATTCAAATTTCAAATGCCTAAAAATATTATCTCGACTGAAGTTATGCATCTTGAGTTCCAAACTCAACCTTGTCGAGCTTAGCGGCGTTCACTGCTCGGACATACTCGGTCGCCTTCTCCTGTGGTCGGAGGCTTGGGTCGAAGTTCCTAAAGACTCTCTGATCCAAATTTATAAATTTTACATGTTGAGTGAGAGAATTTCAAGCATAGAAAAGTCGTTAAGGGTACAATCAAGAAATCTAGAAAGAGAAGAAGTGAGGCGCGAATTACCTGGAGGTCTTGACTCCGTTCACGAGTAAAATCATCTGTGGAGCGCTATATCACCTTGACCTTCATTGTATCTGTGATTCCAGGATCGCAGCGAGGGAAAGATTACTAAAACTAGTATAGCAGTGTTCAGACTTCAGCGGAGAAAGCTAAAACCCTAGATATTGACGTAAGCAAAAACCTTACAGGACGAGGAAGATGAAGTCACTGGATCGGCAGTCAGTTGTTTTGAATAAGAAAGCGCAGAATTAGGAAAGTCTGAACAATGGGCCTGGGATTCGCAGGCTGTAGGCCTGTAGCGAAGTACTTAATTACATAGTGAAGGTAAATCGATAACGATGTGTCGTTCCTTTCTCTATGTGTCGGTCTAGATATTATAAATAGATGTCAAAACCAGACACACCAGACAGTGAAGAAAACCAGACACCCCAGAGGGTCAAAACCACATGATTACACTGTTCATGTCGCTCTTTCCAGCCTCAGAAATTTTGTCCGACTGTAAGTGAGAATGCAAATGCATCAAGAACATGTCCTGATTTACACTGAGAAAAGTAGATAGAAATTTTAAAAAGAAATAAAATAAAACAACAAAACACTTTCTATTACTAGTCCACTCTTGGGTGAGCACAGATTTAAGTGTAAGCACGTTCTGGAGAAGCATTGACAAACGCTGCCAACGCATCTGGCTTTAGGTTGAAACTGGGTTCCAAAAAAGGAGTCTGAATCGGACCTGCATCAAAGCCGTGTCCTCAACAATATCCCCAAACCAAATTCATAATAAATTGAAGCTCTAATTTGATTTAGCCCTACATCTCGTGCTTGGACACAGTTGCTAGTCTTCTCGGTAATCTGGGTTTTCCTTTAAGATGACAAAGCCTTCCAGGAGAGGAGAAAGGGGTATATACCTGCAAAAGGTAAACTAGCTATTAGTAAGCTAATCATGTAAGTAGCATGAAGGCCGAAAACGGCATTTTCTTTTTTAGGAGATTGATTGTTAGTACTTCTCTGAGGCCAGTTCCGCCCTATCACCAGCGGCAAGAAGAACGGGAGTTGAATGGGTCTGGAAACCGGTAATTGTCTTCGGCCGACCTGCCTGGCCCACAACATCAACTGCCTGACCCACTCGAACAGGTACAGAGAGAGGTTTCAGATTCTCATCCACAGTCAACAACATTCTTGGCTGTTAAACAGAATTAGTAAAAGATCAGAAAGCTTTACTTCTACAATCAGGATAACAGGTATTTAAATAAGGGACTAGTTGAGTTAAATGTACCTGCATTGCCAAAACTAGGAAGTAGAGAACATAGTGATATCTTCCCAAGATGATAGCTTTCATATCAAGACATGCATGCAACATGGTTACTATTCCAGCAAGCGCAGTGCTGCAAGGGAAAGAAAGGATCAATTGTTTAACTAAAATTAAACAGTGCTCCAAGTATAAGGAAATTTAATAAAAACAAAAGGAAGAGAAGTGTTTGCATGTTGTAACATACGATGATAACAAAAATCGATCAGAATGATAAGGATTGAGAGTTAACAAGCCCTTTCCCAAGTGTACAAGCCCTTGAGCAATTCGAACCTGCAAGAGTGATGAAAGGAAATTGATCAAGCTTGAACCAAACTCATAGCAAAAAGATTAAAACTGAAAACATAAACCAAAAAGTGTCATTACACAGAACAGTAGGCTCGCATCTTTGTAGTAATAGCTTGACAAGTTTCTAAGCATGCCAGCTATTCGAGCATTGTTGGTTCCCGCACCAATCAAACCCAATGAGATCACTGCTGCCTGATACATCCAAATTAAAACATTAATCTAAACCTAACCAGAACGAAAATAAGAACCATGAACTGTGCCCAAGACTTTACCATTGCTACTTCAGAATCTGTGTCATGGCTAAGCCTGCTTAGTGTGTCCATGACATTGACCTGGTCATATGCCCAATCAAAAAATTCAAAAATCAGTAACATGATAGCAAAAAACACCAACAGCACTCAGAAACTGAATGATAAGAAGAGAAAAAATTTTGGGATGTCAAGCAAAACGCTTCTAGTCAAACAGATAGACCAAAAGCAAGATGCTTGATAAATAAGCAGACATCAAGTAAAATGTGACTGGAGACTGAATAGTTAGACATCAGGCAAAATGCTTCAAGTAGAAAAGAAAACTGGTACAATTTAAGCACCATCTGTAAATATATAAAACCCCAGTCGAAGAAAGTTGATTTGGATTTTGGACCAAAATAGATTGGATACCTTCGGGTTTGATATGCAAAGGAGACCAAGAGCCAAGGGGACTGCTCTGCGAATGTTCTGCTCTCCATACTGCAGAAGATGCTCTAGTGAACGAATCGCCATCTCCTGTCCCAGTTCTTCAGCCATGGCAACCATTGCAATCCCAAGCACGGCAGGTCCCTGGTGCGTTTCTCCCTTCTCCAGATGTTGGGAACAATGACCAAGAAGATTTTGAACCTGCGAAACAAAAGTTGGTTCATGCTTTTGTACATAGTATAAATGGGTAACTGACAGTTGACTCCCATTGATACATTACCTTCAAGACATTCCCAGTTCCAGCATAGGCACATGAAAGCAGTGTCATATCACAATGTTTTCTAATCTTTTCATGAAATGTCTTAGAAACTTCTGCTGTGGCTTCTACACTATCCTGTTAAGACATATTAGAGAACCAATCAGAATAATGTGATGTAATGAAGTCTTCCGATCTTTCATGAGATGTCTATGAAACCTATCACTGCTTTCCTATCCTACTCCGGAGCATACTTAGATACAAGAAAGTCAAAACAGAGATAGGTGATTCACAAAAACTGTAGATATACCTGTTTCCCAAGATATAGAAGACCAAGGCCAAGAGGCAGGAATCGAGTGAGAGGATCCCCTAATTCTGCTTCACTTCGATCCATCAATGCAAAAATAATCGCCTGAGCAACGTCCTCATGGCAGGAACTCACATATATCAGGCCCAGGGCAATGGCAGTGAAAGCAACCACATCAAGTGTTGCTCTTGTATCGTTGAGTATGGGAGACAATTTACGACGTAGCTGATATCATGTAGAATAATAGCATTTAACATGAAAGTAAAATAGGTATCCCACGGAAAAGCCAGAATAAACTGGAAATGTACAAGATCTAATATGTTACAGAAATAAGATGTATTACCCCCTCATTTTGGGTACCAGCATATGCAAGTCCTAAGCCCATTATCGCACCGATTCGGACAGATGCATCTTCCTTGTCTATGTATTCCCCTAAAAGCGCTAGGGCCTGGAAAAATTTCAAAATAAGGACATAGGATTGCATGCAATAAATGTCATTCAGCACAGACAAAGGATAAAGTGATCTCACAGGATCACAATCGTTCTTGACACTGCTATTGACAATCCCAACACCAAGCAATGCTCCGGCAATGACATGGTTGTCATTGCTATGGAAATATTTGTCGATTTGGGCAAGTCCAGCATCTACATCCCACAGTAAGATCATACCCTGTTACGAGGAATAAGAGTGAGAACAATAATAGAGATAGTATATACAACACAGCTACTATACCAGGGTAATAAGTGCATACCAAACTAGCTGCAGCACTCGCCTTCCCATGTTCTTTATTTTTAAATAGCCAGTTTGCTGAAGAACCACCGCTTGAAGGGTCGGATGGAACTGTCATTAGCTTATCCTGTAATAACAATAATCTATGGTTTCAAATTTGAAAGAAAAACTCCATTACAAAGCAGATGAGAAACTTTTTTCACCTGACCAAATCCAGCATTTACAAATGCATTGACAAATGTAGCAGCAAGATTCTGTCTGGCTGAATCAACACTTGCACCAGCACTAGCCCGACCATCTAAAAGGTGTGCCTTCAAAATTTCAAACAAAAATTTGGAAAGTGATTAAGTACGAAATAACTAAGAACTAACAACAGTATCAAAAAGCTATGTAAATGGGTTGCATGCAACCAATGAGAGAGCTGTGGTGGGGCCCAAAAGACCCTCATTCTCCTCTTACATCAGTTGCATACAACCAATGTAGGATATACTTTTTCCAACAATATCTGCATCAGGAGCTTCACCGCAACAAACAAAGAGGGAAAAAAAAATCAATGATGATTTGCTAACCCAGTATCAAAGAGATCAGTAATCAATCAATCACACCTTATAGATATCCTCGGGAGATTTTGCCTCCATGACCTCAATATCACGAGCGAGGGTAAGATAACCTTCACTTAGTTTAGCATTGTTGATAATTTCCTGTAATCCTTCCCTATCCTCATCATCCATGCACATCTCCTCATCAATCTCAAAATTGGTGCACTACATGAAGAGAAACATCAGCAGAAATGCCAGCAAAAAGCTTATCAGCAATATTGAACAATTATAATACAGAAATCTGAGCTCCAACCAAAAATGTAACCATCATCTTTTATAGTATAATACAGAACTTACGTTTCGAGCAAGGATGTAACAAAACTGCTTTTTTCGCTGCAGATCATCACAAGATTCAAAGATCTGTCTCACATACTGTAAAATACATTTCGGATAGTTCAGAATCAATTATTTAATTGGTAGTAACTCACAAGAATTACGATTCAAAACTTTGAAATTTAATTTCTTGCTTAACCTCAATATATATTCTACAACCCCGAGAGGAAGCAAAACTTTGAAATTGAACATGTCAAGAAGTAATTAGTAGGTCATATTTTTATAATGAACACACCTGCATGTTATCAAGGAATAGTGCAATCTGAAGTGCATTTGTGTATTCTTCAAATTTAATATATATCATGTAGGCAATATCCAAAGCCAACGTGTCGTCAGGTCCAGGAAGATACCTGTAACATTTTACCGGTATGTCAATATCGAGGTGACAACAAAGGAAAACAGAACAATATATTCTTCGACTGTTGATTTATGGTTTAAATCGGCAAAGTTAAGAAATCATGTAATGCATTAAAAATCTTTTGCAGAAATGTCCTAAAGAAGAAGAATTATAAAGATCACACATAACATGGAATAAAAAATATATTTTTCTGAGTTACTTAAAAAGGCAAGACAGCTTAATCATTTAGTTTGAGCAAAGAAAGATTAGCACCGTTTACTCAAAAGTTATAATCTATGATGGTCTAAATTGCTTGAGAAGTGTAGATTCATGATCCAATTTTAAAAAGGCAATTTCGAAATGATGAAACATTTGGAGTCAAACTGGGAGAATTAGCACTTACTTGGCTGAACTGGTGAGGTAGAGACAAGTTCTTTTGAAATTAGTACTGTCAACATGTTCCACTAATAGATCAAGGTCTTCAACCTATTAAGAAAACTTGTATCAAGGTCGGAGAGGTAAATGATAAACTATAAAAAGTAAGATTGAAAAAAAAAAATTGTGAACAGGAAGAAATTAATATACACCATACCTCCATTAAAAGATCAACAGCTTCAGGTTCAGCATTATGCTGTGGAACAAGAAATGCTGGTTAGAGATAAATTTCAACAGAACTTCATAGAGTTCAGAGTCTATAATCTAGAGGCCTTATGATGCAGTGTTCAACCAATAACTTGTTATTTAGTCATACCTTCATGTGAAAAGCAACAATTTGTTGTACAAGTTCCATTAGATCGTCAATGGGGGCCTCTTCACCCTGCAAAGAGCAACAATTGACAAAACATAAAACTGCTTTACAATATTCAAATGAAGAAATCCCGTAGATCATAAAATTTATAATAGAATAACACATCAACGTCTACATTTATTCTGTAATTGTGAAGAGAGATTGTTGTGGTGTTCTATAAACCCGAATCAAGAAATTTCAATGTGAAACATAATATTCAAGCAGAATTGGCATCTAACCTGTCGCCTGGCGTACTCTTGAGCAATTTCTCCAGCTAAGTTCCTAGCATTGAGCGACCCAAAAATAAGATGAGAACAATATCCATTTATAACTCTTCAACCTTGGATCAAAGAGTCTAATCATTACAGCACATGTCCATACAAAGCACCCCCGACTCACCTGACATACTCATGACCCCAAGATCCAATATCGCCTTCTGAACCCAAAAGTCTATATTTCAGGCTTTCCTGAATAATTTAGTACGTGAAAATGATTAAAAACTACAGGAAACTTAAATAATATATAAAGTATATAAATGAGTGGATTGCAAGCAGTAGTTATATTCACTTATGTTGCATTTTCAGGCATGAAGCTTGAACAAAGCCCATCATAAACTCACATCGACGGCCAAACAAAAACTTGGCACAATGGTGGGAATTAAAAAACAATTCCCTGAAAAACACTTAATAGACATTTGCTAAGTTCTCAAAACAGTAGGCATACCCGTTCTCCCTCCGCAGACATGGTAAGCGCCAGAACCGACAGTATATCAGCTAAATATTTCTGCATTCAAAATAACTAACGTAATCAAGGAACAGCAGAAGTTAGTACAGAGGGTAGTCTCGAGCATAACTGTTTTTACCTTAATCTCGGAATCAGCCATAGTTTCATAAAATGTTTTTAGCGTTCCGTAGTGTGGACGAAGAAACTTCAGTGGCTTGGGAACTGAGGTCATGGAGCTTGTCGAAGTCCTAATTTCCTGCCTACAAAATAGGAATTTAAAAGAAAGTGGGTCAAAAAACCTCATACTCTACAGGAGATGTCTGATACGAGCAGATCTTTTAATCTGGTATGCCTATAAATTTCCACTTAAAAGGAAATATGAGCACTCATTATGTTAACAGAAGAGAGAAAACAGCATAAGCAGTATCTCAAAGTTAAGTGAAGCAGATGGAGGGTAAATGGGCTAACCTCATACTCTCGAGAGCAACCTTCTGCAACCCAGGATCAGGATCCTGAACCCTCTCCACATACAGCTCCAACTGCTGTTTCAATGCCAAATCCTCCTCCGACTGTGAATCCATTAGCCCATATCAGGTCGAAAACAAGATAATAACGAACTAATTGGACGGAGTAACGTTGATATTTATGGATTACGCACTAAGCTTGTTGGTCTTCAAAAACCATTTCACTTCTAAACAATTATTCAAATTGCTCATTCTTCTCAATATCTTTTGTTAACAAGCATCTGGATCATAAACCATAGAACTATCTTCCGTACAAAAACAATCTAATCCAAAACTGCATTTCTTACTATAAGAGCACAAAATATAAGAATCATGCACTTCTCAATTGTATTACCCTTTTTTTCCCGAGCTCATTACTACCGAATATCAACCTAAAGAAATTTGAGGAAGACGAAAAAAGAAATAATAAAACAGCAATGAAAATTACCAGATCTTCATCCTTCTTGTCATCCTTCTTCTTAGGGTCCTTAGAAGGGACCTTCAATGTAGCCTCATCTCGTGGGGCAGTACCACTGGCTCCACCTCCACCGGAACTGTTGGGGTCACGCGCCATGGAACCCGAAACCCTAGAACGAGAGATACAGATAGAAAGCGAAAAAACCAGAAAAGCAACACTGATGGTGAGCGAGTAAATATAGATTATCAAACTCCGGCGATTGATCAGTTCGACGGAGCAGATAAAATGAGGATTCTGAGTTAAGTGAACTCTTCGTCTTTTTCAAAGATCTACAGATTATCAAGCAGCCAGGAAGCCAGGAAGAAGATCTCCTTTTCCACTCGAACAAGAAACTCTCGCCAGCAAGCTACTCGGGGTTTTTCACTTTCTCTGATGACTATTGGATCGGTTAACTGTTTTGTTGGACTTCATTACCCGCCAGCCCATTCATTCAGTTATATTTTCCCTCGTGAAATTTTATTGGGCCGAGTTGGTTGGGCTGGGCCTTCAGATTTTCCTTTCGTCGCAGATTTGATCTTTTTGCAGTTTTCCTGATATACAGCATAACATACATATCTTAAAATTTAGTGAAGCGTAAACATTTTTATACAACTCGAGTAGAATGAATAGAGGTAACAATAAATTTTATGGCTAAGTGATTGTTTTCGTCACTCTTCTTTTTTCTTTTTTCTATTTTCGTCCTTGCATTTTGATTTGAATCGATTAAATCCTTAAAGTTTCAATTTTATTATATTTTGGTCCTTGAAATAAAAATTTAAATAAATGTACACTAGAAAGAAACTAAATTTAAGCCCTGAAATATTAAAAATTATTTTTAAGCCCTCCTTCCCCAAACCCACCTCTTCCGATTACACAACCCCTCCACCACCGTCGAATCTAGTCCATCGTTGCTGCCCACCGCTTGTGGGTTTCCTCACTTCTATTTTCATTTTCCTTCTCTTTCAATCCAATCTCCCTTCACAAACTCCTCTCTAATATCTACTTGCAACCTTCAAGAATCCAACTCACTAGATTCACTTCCATTTTCAAAGCCTCATGGTAAGAGGTAAGTACATGCGTTGTTTCTTCTACATAAAGCCTTTCATATATTATACAGATTGTGAATCTCTGAAAATGGAGCTATGTAAAATGAAAGTGAATCTAGTGAGTTTGATTCATGGAGGTTGCAAAAGGTGGAGAGGAGTTTGTGAAAGGAGATTGGATTGAGGAGAAGGAAGACGAAAATAAAAGTGAGGAAACCCACAACTTGGAGGGTGGCGGCAATGGACCAGATGCGGCAGTGAAAGGTGATGGAGTTGTGTAATCGGAATAGTGGATTTGGAGAAGGTGTGATTAAAAAGAATTATCAAATATTTAGGGGCTAATTTTAATTTATTTTAATGTACATTTATTTGGTTTTTAGCCCAATAACCAAAATAGAATAAAACTGAAACTTTAAGGATTAAATCGATTGAAATCAAAATATAACGATAAAAATAGGAAAATGGGGAAAGAAGAGGGACGAAAACAATCATTTAACCAAATTTTATTCCGGCCAAACATTCACAAACTTTTCTGGTACATGTTCATACACGTATATAAAGTACGTATGCCTGGTGAGGGAGAAGAGAAGCATTACACATGCAGGATGTTAATGATAAGAGGAAACTCTCATGGAAATGTCAGCAAATTTTTCCGATTCCGATGTGGATTAGAAGCATTAATGTGCGGGGGAGATTGGTATGTTAGGAACTCCATGACGTTGTAGCTTCGCCATGACGCCGTCGTGGGAGGGAGGCTTTAGGCCGAGAGGCAGTGGCAGCCATGGCTTGGCTAAAACGTCTCCGAAAGCGGCATCGATGCTCTCTTTCGACTGTATTACGAGAAATATTAGATCTAATTACTAATTATATCATCTTTTGTTAGTTTTGAGGAACTAGATATTTGATGTTAATCAGTGCTTACAGGATAAATGTCAAGAGGAGGGTGCTGGGGAGCGCTGCCATTAATACCGGGATCTGCTTTATACACGGCATGAGGAGGAGGCGCCGGTGGGACCCCCAAGACTGCGGGAGGGAGAGTAATTTGTCTCTGCATTTGTACAATTAATTCGTTACGATTTCGTGATTAATTAAACTGGTTTATCGATAAACCAAGTTCGATTAAGAAACACTTTGAAACAAGTCTTAAGAATAAATGCAAAGAGTTAGTTAATTACCGTTGTGGGAGCCAAGGCCTGTGGAAAGCATGGTGTTCCTGGAGTTGGTGCACTTGGGACCTATAATATTGTATACCAAAAAAGAAAAAAACAGTAAATAATTAATGGATTTCTTAGTTCTCATTAACTTAGTTGCAATATTTAATAACATGCATAGCTTAGATAAATGCTATTAGCTTACCTGTGGATGGGGATGGTGCCAGAATGAAGGGTCGGGCAATATCGGTCGAGCGGAGACCGGCTGTGCAAGTGGTGGTGGAGGTGAATGAGGAAGGTGTCTAGGCCATGTCATGTGGACCAAGGATTGCTGGTCAATAGGTGGATGACCCCAAACATGTAAGCTCGGTCTAACTAAGTGATGCACAGGTGGTGGTACTAATGCTGCTAGTGGTGATGGGGGTACTACCGGCGATGTTATAGAAGGAAAACCCATGGTAGGCACGAACCAAGGATTAGTGCCGTGATCCAACGGTCTCTTGCCAATGTTCCCTCGGTTAATACTACCAACTGCCGGCGGACCATGATACATTTGCCATCTTTGGTTCCAGCTCGCCGCCTCCGCCTCTCGTGCTAGCAAATGTTTCCGATGCGACCGATATTTCTACACCCAAATCAAACAACTTAAATCTTTGTTTCTCTTACAATCTATCCAAAATTTTAATTAAATTAAATCTCTACATATGATTAATTTAAGTACCTGAAGGTGGCTAGCAATATTATGGCGAGTAAGACAATCGACTCCCATGACCTCTAAGATTCTAGAAGGCACGGCCTTATCCACACCTAGCTGCTCCACTGCCTGCACAAATCGCCTGTGCAGCTCTGGCGTCCAGTCCACCTATACATGATTAGTTAATAAATTAATTATCATATAATCAGTATTAATTAATCTAATGAATAAGTAAAATAATTAATTAATTACCTTCATTTTCCGCTTCCCTTGAGAATTCTTTGATTGTCCAGATGATGATGATCTTGAGGATGATGATTTTCGGCTTTTTCCGGCTTCTTTGGCCGTAGTGGTACTTTTGGTGAGATCATCATCGTCTCTTCTGCTTATGATTTCTTGTTCGCCTACTCCACTACTAACTGAAGTCAACCCTGAGCCAGCAGAAAGCTGCTTATGATGATCATCTTCCTCAATACGATCTGTCTTAATATAGTTATTACCATCATTGCAGACATCGTCTAGTTTGTTGATGATCGATATCTGATCGGCTTCCTCCCTTCCAACGTCAGTAACAGATAACTCGGCGAGTATTTCCGGGTACTCCATCTCCAAATCAGGCAACAAATCTCCATCGTAGATTCCGACAAAAAGATCGTCGAAGTCACCTGTGTCAAGAAAATTTGATCCGTCGCCAGCTCCAAATTCATCATCTAGGATCGAAAACCGTTCCATCTCGCCGCCTTGGCCGCTTTCATCTTTGATGTTCCTTACCAAAGGTGACACAGCTGCAAGCATTAATCCAAATTAAATACTATTAACTTTTTACGTAATTTATTTTTTGCATGAAACGCTCGAGGAGAGTACGTGGAAGCCGGTGATCGGACAATCGATCCTGTTATCGATCCGTTGGCCGGTGACTTGTATTATTTTTCCGGCCAGAGACAAAGAAAGAACAGTCAGAAGACAATGATAATATGATAGTGGGTTAAAAAGGCTTTATGTTCGTTTTTTTTTTTTTTTTTGTCTTCAACGTGGGAGTGGGGGGGAGGGATTAGATATCAACCACAACTTGTGATTCTTGTTTATATGTTTTTTTCTCTCTTTTGCCACTTCTATATCTATCTTGCTATACTTGAATTATTATCTATTATATATACATCATGGTGACAAACTTTTCACGATATATATTAAGTTTGTGGATGGTATTTTCTTTCGTGGTCGTTGTCGTTTTTTTTTTTTTTTTTTAATTTCTTATTTTTTTTCTCGAGTTAAAAAGAATACTACTAATTTAAAGGATTTGGATTCGATTCGGACCATATATATAATGACAGCCTTGATAAAAATCGTAGAACATAGTCAGTCAATATATGTTAGCTAGGAAAGTTACTGATATTCTGTAATGGATAAAGTGCTTCGACAAATTTGGTATGTTCTGGATTTCACTGTTAACTTTGATCGATCGATGCAGTGGTTGGGGAGCAATGGCCGGATCATTTTTTGTGTCCAGCCGCTGGTCAATTCCCTAATTCAGGAGAAACAACAACTCATAGATAGTCAGAAACCAAGCCCCATTTTTTCACTGCGGCGTGTAAATGAATGTGACATGTCCGGTTGAGTCGGTACAGTCCGACGTATTTCAAATTCCATCCCAACTTGACCCTTACTAGCAGGACGGATCGTGGCTGGTCGGCGAATAATGCTGGCCGATACGGACCAAAAATCTAAGACCGGTCTGCTCGGCCGGCCTATTTTAAACCACTAGTAGCTTAGAATTCAAATTCCTTACAAATTATATTTCATGACGCAAACATTAATATATACATAATATGTGATGTTTACGTAATTTCTTTCTCTTTTTTTTTCTTATGAGATCAACATTACATTAAAACTAGTCAAGCTGGAAAAATAAAAACAGAAAACGGAAACCCCTAAACACAGAAAGTTTCTATATTTTGATCAACAACTTGGTAGGTGAAGATGTTAATTTTGTTACACAAAACATATATACGGGAAACTAATTATGACAATTAAGGTCTTAGATTGACACTTACTCTGGAGTCAAACTCTTTTGCTCATGTCATATATATATACGAGGCAATACTGATTAGAGATCAAATTTAAATATATTTTAAATAAAATAAAATAAAATATTAATTTTTAATATAATTATTTTATTAATTAATTAATCAAATAATTAATATAAATAATATCAATTAATCTTTCTTTCATATAATAAAGGTCAGTGTCATTTTCCCTCATCCTCATCCTCATCTGAATGGATCTGATTTCATCTAGATCGACAATCCGAATCCTTGCTTCACGTATCTTGCAGTTGAAAGAACGTGTATAAATTGGTTCGACCATTTTAATTGACTTTTTCTTTCATCCATGCTGAAGAAGACTGTCGATTCAAACAGTTTTAAATATTATGTTGTATAGAAAGATTTTGAATCCTAATTTATCTTTGTTTGTTTATGTTGGACTTTTCAACAATATAGGAATTTTCAAAATAATAGTGAAAATGTAAATGAGTTAAAAGGCTCAAATTCTAAAAAAATATTTTATAAATATAATTAAATGTATCTGAGAAATTTCTCAAAATATTTATAAGTGATTATAAATAATGAATATTTGTAATAATAAATAAAAATTGTAGTCTGATCGAGACTCGCACTCGCATACGCAAGCGCGGCGGTTGACCGATTTAATTTTATTATTTTAATTAAAAATTGACAGTTAAAATAGTTAGTTATAGTTGAAATTTGAATTTCAGAAATTTAAATATATAATTATTAAAACAGTTTAATTATTTTTTTCAAGTTGTATGACTATTCATTTCGCATATAAATATGAGCAATCTGGAGAGAAAAAATATATTTTTTTTTCTATCCATTTTTTTCACTATCATAAACTATACACATTTATATTATTACAGAATAAAATTTTACTATTACTTATAAGATTTTGTAAAAAATTATCGTATCCCAAAATTATTTTCACAATAATTTAAAATAATACGAAAAAATAAAAATATTATTTTTAAAAAAACATATTCATTACATATTTCAAACATCGATTACAAAATACTGCCACCGGTTTATAAAAACTATCCATACTAAAATATTTTTTAAAAAAATATTTCTTCATTCTACTCAAAATAAATATTTTTCTATGATAATCGTGAGAACTTAGTTTGTTAGTACTAATCGTGTTTACAGACACGTGTTCCGATGCATATGTTACCTTGTAAAATTGGGTCCATTGTGTTGCAATAATTGTTTCCGATGGTTATAAAAAAAACTTTTTAGGGTGTCACTAATCAAAAGTGGGCCCCTGCCTGTAAGACCTTTCCAGATCCTCTCCCTAGCCCCTACAGTTTTCTATGCCCCATCTTCTTCCTCTATAATATATAATAAAATTATAATAAATTAATATTATTAAAATATATTACTTTATCATTAATTATATATCTCATATAATTACCTAAAAATTATTAAACAATTACATGTGAGCTTGTAATAAAAATCGTTTCTGTAGCAATTGAAGTGGGGTTTGCTTGTCTTATTGAAGGGTTGATGGAGACAAAACTGTCCCCTGGCCCCGATCGAGGACCAGACCATATTGCGGTACTAATATTTAGTAACGGTTCACTCGATGGACAAAAAAGTTATATGAAAATTATCATTTTGATGCTTCTCCACGTGAAGAGAGGGGTAGGGGGGAGAATGATATTTGAGAACAAAGCCAGAAATCTTACATATGTGGAGAAAAATTTTTTGTCTTCCTTTTGTGATGGTTCTTGTGGTTGCAAGTTATTTTTGTTTTTATTTATTCATATACACGTAAGCATCTCATGCATATACAAATGGTCATATATGCGCATGAAAAATATAGTATATGAACTATCGTTACATAAAACTTAGATAATTTAGAATGAGGTGAGGTGACATTTATTTACGCTATTGTTTGGTGAGTGAAGATGGGTGTTAGAACTTGGAATGTGAGAACTGTTCCTTGCCGGAAGAAGGTTGGTCAAATCACAAATGTGATGTTCCTTTTGAATGTCTTCCTCATTCGTCGCTGATCATCATAAAGCCCTTTTTCTGATTAGGCCCAATCTGAAAGGAAACAGAGAGCATAAAGCCCAGGATTGGAAGTAAGAGTTTCGCCCTATGTTCGGCCCAGCCCATATCTCTTCTTCCTCCGCCTGCACTCCTTCTGTTCTTGCGCATGCAGGAAGAGTCCATCTGATTAAATAGTGTAGTAATAAACGGCGTAGACTTTATGAATTGATGGATTGTCTTGAAACGGTCCTTTCTCTTTCGTTGAATTGATTAGGTTGCAGCGATCCTGTTAGTTTCCGGGATCTGCTTAATCTTCGATGGATGCAAAGGCTTTGGCGAAATCAAAGAGGGCTCACTCTCAAACACCATAGCAAGAAATCTCATTCGAATCAGAAAACAAAAGCCCCATCTCAAGGTGCTAATGTAGCTGGCAATAGCAAAAGGCCGTTTGGAAAGGGAGTTAGAGAGAGAATCAATGAGGCGGAAAGCTCATCGGCGGCACTTCCTTCAAATTGGGATCGTTATGGTGAAGAAATTCAGTCTGATTCAGTAGATGTACGCGTTGAGACTTCAAATCACGATTCCGATATTGTCTTTCCAAGGAGTAAAGGTGCGGATTATCGTCACTTGATCGAGGAGGCTCAGTCTCAATCTCAGACACACTCGTATGCTCATTTGGATACTTTTCCTTCTTTGGATGATGTTCTTCCTGGTAAGCCAGTAGTTGTTTGTAAATTAGTAAATCGGTGATTGAAGGGAGATAACATGCTTGATATGAAATCTTTCATGCTGAATTTGATAGGAAACTTTGAGTGGGGATTAGGGTCTATGGTTGCTGTGAGGGGTGAAAATATTCTATGTTGGATTGGTAATGGTAATTTTGTTGTGGAGGAAAAGAATGCTGCAATTCCTGAGGTGATTGATTAAAACAAAGTTCATATTTTTGGTAATCTTAGAGTGGGATATGTACTTTGATTCTTATCTGTTCTTACTGGACGATTCTGCGTGCAGGCGCCGTTTCTGTCTTTGAATTTACATGCCATTGCTGAACAACTTGGAAAAGTATACTTGCCGGAGAGGCTCTTTATTGAAGCAGATGTACTATCCCCAGAGCTGGTATGTTTCATGCTATACATTCTCTATAGTTCATATTAACTTGCTAAGTTTTATACTGAGCTTTGTGCTTCACTGCGAGGAAGAATTAGGGGTAGCTTTTCGTGTTTTACTACCTCTAAAACATGTATTGTTGTAATTCAATATATTGGATATGTCTAATTCTGAATTTGGAAGATTTCACATCACAAGTAACTTGTTTATTTCTTGCAGTGTGGAAAGGAAAAGAAAAGCAAAGACGAGCAATCGGATGAGATGCCAACATATGGGTGTGAAGATGGTGAAGGAGTTTATGGTGTTGGTGAATCTTCTAAGACGATCACCATTAGGAATGAAGATACCGATGATTCTTCCTCTGGCTCATCCGGGCTCATTAATTCTGGTTATGCTCAGCTTGGAAAACCCGGTCAAAGCGAGGCTCTGGACTTAACATCAAAAGTGGGCTCAACCACAATTGAAAAACCAGACAAGAAAGTCCCTACATTTGAGGCAGCAACTGCAGAAGCAGAGCTGGATATGCTTTTAAGCTCATTTAGTGACGAGAGCAAAGAGCTCGATTTCTCTTCCTCTATAACTGGAGAACTTTCTCAGCTTCCAAGTAAAGGGCCAGTTTCAACAACAGGAAGATCGAACCTTGATGACGATCTCGACGACTTGCTCGATGAAACATCCAATATATTGACTTGGATAAAAAATGATCGAAATTTATGTACAGACTTCTGCATCCCCTTCCGAAACCAAATCCGGATCGGTGGATGATTTTGATCCATGGTTGGATACATTATATGATTAAATGTAACTTAGATTAGCAGTAGAAACTAAAATATTTTGTCAATCAATGCCTAACCATTGCCACCCTTTACTTAGTTGTCTTGGTGGGCTTTTCTCTGGGTATATTTGAAATCATGTTGGTTAGTAGAACAGAATATAATTAAAGGTGTTAACAAAGAGGAAATGACAAGGCTGCTCTGTAAGTTTGGACCCACAACAACCCAGCCAAACGTTATCATAACTAACATCATATGATCGAGTGGCTATTAAAGTGCCAATCATGCATCTAATAAAATTCGATTATCTCCTAGAATTCCCATCCTTGACGTTAGAGGTGAAAGAAACTCTTCAAGAAAAAAGAGAACAATCAAAGCATCGATGATGGTGTTGCATGGATTAGAGTTAAACACAAAATTGGACGTATAAATATTCGTTGCAATTGGTTTCATATACTTCTTATAATAAAATTTTGATCGTAAATTATATTCGAGTTAAATTACACCAAATATTTTTATCGGATTTTAGGGTTAGGTTCTGATTAATTAATAAGTCAACTTACTAATGACTAATCAATATAAAGACAGCCCTTTTATTATGTATAATGTGGTCTAAATTAGTTGCCTCTAAACGTGGTTAGAGGAAAACTAACCCATTTATTTATAGTACTACTTTTTTTCATTTTCTGCTTGCTTGCATGTCTCCCCCATGTACTGATTTTAGCCAATCAATCGTCTTCTCCACGTGATCGTAACATTTCTACTGGTTAGATTGATTTTTTTAAGCTCGTTTGAATCTGACTACTGGTTTTGATTCTAAGAATTAGTGACCCCAAAAAAAAAATTTAATTAATAATAATAATAAGAAGAAGAAGAATTCACATAAAACCGTACAAGATCATGAAGAAACAAATAAAAAGGAATGCAAAATTATAAATAATGAACACGAATAAAAATAAAAATAATAAAAAGATTTTCGTTCTCATCGTTCCGTTTTCATTAAGGAAGAAACCCAATACTGAGGAGCCCAAGCCCAAATAAGAAGGCCATTCCAACACCGTTCCTCATACCCGCACCCGTACCGGGAGAATCAGCCTCTCCAGTGGTCGTATTCGTCCCATTTGCCCCCGAAGGGCTAGTCTTCGGCGCCGGACTAGGTGCCGGAGTAGCAGTCTTGTTCCCAAAAAGCTGTTCCGGCAACAAAACCTGGTCAATGGAGAACACCGACAACGGCTTAACCTGACTCAACGGATTATTAATAGGCACAGTTACAACCCCAGTTGACACATTCACTTGGTTGCCGGAGCCGGTGAAGTTCAGGCCCCAAACGCCGTTTGAACCGGTGGCTTCAGTTTTAACGGGATTGCTGACGGTTAATAACTCTGTTAGGGTGTAGAACTGTGGGACCACGTGGTAGAGGAGGAGTTGGACTTTTTCCTGGTCGCTGAGGCCATTAAGGGCGCCGGCTTTGAGGAGGTTGAAAGCGTTGTCGGTTGGGGAGAATACGGTTAGGCCGTTAGGATTGTTGATGAGCTGGTTTTGGATTGTATCGATAGTGTGGGTCTCGTTGAGGAGGCGGAGGAGGGTGGTGTATTGCCCACCTCGGACGAGGATGGCAGTGAAGTTGACCGCGGAGGACGGTGGAGATGGGGCGGGGGCGGCGGGTGTGGATTGGGCTAAGATTTGTGAAATGAAGAAGAAAATAAATGTGGTTAGGAGTGTGAGTGGTGGTAATGTAAAAGCCATGGCCGGAGCAAGGTTGAGTGAAGTGGAGCACTGAATTGAGATGGAGGTGGAGGGTAGTAGATATGGAGCGGTGGGTTTGTGTTGAGTTATATTTATAGAGGGAAAGGATGAGAAAACGAGAATATTAGGAGGTGGGATCGATGTGGTGGGACCCCACTAAGAGGGACTGAAAGTTTCAATCGGACAATTACAATTGCCAATACATTTTAGGGGTGGAATGAGCTGGCTCGTGGAAAATAGATGTATAAGAGGCCTATACTAATAGCAATAGCAATAGCAATAGCAATAGCAATTTATAAGTTGACCAACTGCTAGCAATACAACTTATGCAAGTGTTCCATTTAATTAGTGTGCACACCTAACATAACGTCATCCTAATTTCTAAGCTGACCCAACATCTCTACTAAGTACTCTAACTAAACCCATTACCGATAGAAGAAGATATAATTAATTATTGGGTAATGATATATAAATTAAAATTTAAAAATTTTGATAACTATTGAGCGAATGCAAATAATGCTCATTAGGCAATAATAGCTATAATGTTAAATTGATTGTGGCCCAAGGACTGACCTCGTAGTGTTACGTCATCAAGACTAGCCCATAATATCATCTACCTCTTGGCCCAATATAAGCCCATAATCGGCCCACTTCTTATGGCACGTGAATAAGAAAACGATGAGAAAGACACGACGTCTCGTCCATCATTATTGACCTTCTTGTCATTTTCTTTCTACTTTCCAAAATTTATGAATACGAAACCCAGAAAGTAAAAAGAAAAAAAGAAAAAAAAAAGGCCGATCGGAGAAAACAGAAGCGGTGGTGGATGGCAAAAACCAACAACAAATACACGTCCATCAACTTCAACCACATCTACAACAAGAATCCCGCTCCTAATTCCAAATCTAGCGCCAATAATCAACCCGCCAGAAACCCATTTTCTTCCTCCTCTTTCGCTTCTGCATCTTCATACCCTTCCATTTCTTCCCCACACAAGCCACATGGCCGCATGCTCGTCCTGACACGAAACACGCACGCGCCCGCATCCACACCCGCTCCGGCATCCAAACCCATCGCCTCCCAACTTCAATCGTCACATGCACGGCATCAAATCCCGGATCAGACCGCTTCCAATCTTGTCTCGCTTCGTCCTCTAGGTCCAACAGGTGTGGGTTCGGCTCCGACGTCCTCATTTCTGGGTTTAGAGAGGGACAAGGAGATTTCACAAGTTCTGACGTCGCCTAAGCCGAACAAGTTTGTGCCGCCGCATCGCAGACCGGGTTTTGTTGGTAAGGAAGAGAAACCTGAACCGGAAGTTATCCGATCAAGGGAAGCGAGTCACAGACAGCAGCAGGGGTATTCAGGGTCTCCGGGGCGATTCGGTGAAGATGGACGGCCCAAGTCCGGTGGTGGGTATGCGGATTCAGGGATGATGATGATGTATCGGCCCACATCCCGCGGGAGTCGGCCTAATTCGAGTGGATGGTATGTCTCTGTGTCTTATTTATATCTCTCCCTCCCCATTTATAGCTTTTGAGAATTGAGGTAGTAAAAGGATTGATTTTCTGCTGTGATATTAACTTGCTTCATTTGGTGTAATCAACCTTTTGTGTGTTTCTAGCTACTGCATATCAACTTTGCGTCTAAATCTTATTCTGCTGCTAGTTTACGTAGTAATAGAGGATGGATTATACTTGGAAACGAAAATGAACTAATCCAATGAGAATAGAGAGATTATGTTTTCAAACAGAATTTGATGATCATGGCCGTATCATCTTCTAGTTGTTAAGAGGGTGGAATTTAGACAAGCGACTTCCTTCCAGCAATTAAGCTTCACTTGCCAGAAATTCTAATTGCAATGTTGAGGACATTAGTCTTGGGTAGATGAAGATTCTCGTACTAATATCCATGGCGGTTAATTAGGCTTGTTGATTAACTAGGGCGGATTCACATTTCAAGTAATCTATTCAGTACAATTTCATAATTGCTCCTTTTCCCCTTGGCTTGTTGGTTAATTAGGATTGTTGATTGACTGTCGTGAACTTTTTGTTGAACAGATTTTCTCTTGAAGCTGCGTACTCTTCTTCCAAGGTTGAAGATAGAAGTAGTAAAAGACTACATTGATGAAGAAACATCATTCTCTGTAATGCATATTTTTTGTCCATTCCTTCATTCTAACTAGACAAATATCGACCATGTCCTTCTGGTTTGGTCAAGCGACTGAATCTTCGTTTGGAAAGCTTGAGTTTTGCTGCTGTGAAAGAACTAAATTCTTCTCTTGCGTTGTTGGTGGTTTCCTCTGTTTTTGTCACGGCCATGGAATCAAACCGACCAATTTGGTATTGATGGAATTGTTATTGTTAGAATCTAAAAATGTTTCGTTATTTGTTTGTACCTATAGATGGATAAATATATGTTATTAAAAATTGAGATAAATATAATAAAAAATAACACCCTATTTTTTAAATTAGATAATAATATATAAAAATATCATTTAACTCGAAAAATTAATATTCTTATAATCGATCCCGCAAAATATTGAGAATGAGTTTTAATAAGGATAGGGATGATCTATTTGTAACTTTTCTGATCAGGGCGTGGGTATCATCGTCTTTTACTGGAATCGTATTGTCTTTTACCTGGTATCTGCCACTTCTTTTAGATTCATCGTATTATGACTTTCCATGTAAATGATATATCAGCATCAACGGACCACGCCGCTGTCTTTAACGTGAGTTCTGAAATGTTGATGATGCTGTGTTATGGTAGTAGTATGAGAGAATTTGACCATTTGTCATGCGCTAAAAATGAACGACCTGTCGTATGTAATGAACGACATGTACTAGATATCCTTTATAAAAACATGACATAACTTTATAGTATATTCTACTACAGCACACTTAATACGTAATCAACCAAAAGGAAACAACATCTTCATATGTTTTTAATTAAGGATAAACTTCAATTAGAGATCTTAAACCCAAATCAATAGGAGTGATCTTATAGTCACTAAACCCAGCATCAGAGAAAAGCTTAGCCCAGTCTTTCTCGCTTCTTTCTCTCCCTCCAACCAAAGCCATCATAAGCATATCAAAGAAAAGCTGCGTTTCAATCTTAGTCTTAGATTCCTGATCATCATCTCCTGCCGGTCCTTTCCCGAGGCCAACCACCACCACCATATCGATTAATATCACTTTCCCGGCCTTCTTTCCTTCGCCACCGCCGCCTCCAACAATTGCTTCCTTGCATTTCTTCAGTATTTTCACACACTCTTCATCACTCCAATCATGCAATATCGACTGTTTTTAATATATCAATCAAGTTACGAAAAGATTCAATAAAAATTTACATATAAAGCATGTAAAAAATGTTACTTTGTTTTACCTTTAACAAAACGGCGTCGGCTTTAGGAACAGCCACGAACATATCTCCTCCGACGTATTTCAGATTACTGTCGTTCCCTTCCAAACCATCGACAAGATGTGGGAGATCAAAAACGGTGCACTTTATCTCCGGAAAAGCACTGGCAATAGCTTTAGCGACCGTTCCAGTCCCGCCGCCGACATCAACCAGCGACTGCAGCCCTTCAAAAACCCGACTACCATGACAGGTGTCGAGCAAAACGGCGCTGGTAACCAATCGTGCGTCACTCGCCATCGCATCGTTAAACAAATGACCGAAACTAGGCTCACTTCCTTCGTATTCCCAGAACGTTGATCCGTGAGCAATGTCAAACGGGGTCGCGCCGTCGCTTTGAAACCACGTGGCGAAATGGCGGCACGGCTCTGTTAGAACCGGGTCGAGACTGGCCATTATAAACGGAGTTAGGCTCAATGGGTTGTCTTTAAGAAGAAGACGAGATGCATCTGTGAGTACATAACCTTCTTCTTCTTCTTCTTCTTCATTATTCTGGTTTAGTACTATTTTCTGCTTCGAAAAGAAGCCAGAGTGAGTTAAAATGCGCATAAGGCGATTGACGAAGCTATTTTTTGAGGGGTGAATTGGGAGGGAAGAAATGAGTTCGGACAGGGTCATGGGTTGACCTCCATGGTTATTGATGACATCAGGGATGCCGAGCTGCACAGCACATTTCAAGGACATGGAGTTTATGAAGCTGAAGAGGTGGTTCCATATGTGAGCTTGAGCTGCAAGTACATTATCGTTAGCTGCACGATCTTTACCATCCATAGCCATCCAAGCCTTCTGGAGAGATATGAAATCTTTCTTCCCTTTCAAATAAAATTTGCAACAATTATTTTGTTCAGAGATTGTAAATGGTTGTTGCATCTTCCTTGGCATGAGATTAACCACGGCATCTTTCTACATCAGTGCTTTTCAGACACTTATTCCAACTAAAGATATTTTTGCCATCAAATGAATTTGATTGTTCTAAGATGATGACCCCTCGTTAGAATTGCCCCTTATCTCTTCCTCTATAATTCATTTTAAATAAATAAATAACTTTTTTTTTTTGCCAATAAAAAGTAATAATAATTAAACTTTAAAATTTTAATACACTTGTGAGCCACTAACCCCTCCAACCTGCAACCCATAACCCAAGACATTCCCATTACTACTATCGCACATCCCTCTCCCCTTCCAATTCTTCATTTCCGGACAGAAACCTCTTCACCTGATATTCCTCGTATTTCTTCTCCATTAAACCTTCCAACATCCACCACAGTTCCACAACTTCTTTCACCCGTTTCTGTTTGTTAGACTAATCTCCTCTCGATGAACCACCTGCTGCTTCTTCGTCTCCATCCCCACTTCCTCCCTCTCTGATTGCTCCATCTCACCCTATGATAACTAAGGCTCGATCCCGGATTCTCAAACC
This sequence comes from Coriaria nepalensis, assembly GCA_027186245.1. NCBI lineage: Eukaryota > Viridiplantae > Streptophyta > Magnoliopsida > Cucurbitales > Coriariaceae > Coriaria > Coriaria nepalensis. The sequence goes on from CP114492.1 coordinate 10,105,171, forward strand.
CAATCCTCGATATACCTTTCTTGCCCAATCATCACCATTACCTCTTGAACCATCCTCCTATCGGGATGCTCTCAAAGATGATGGGTGGAAATCAGACATGGAAGCTAAAATGGGTGCTTTAAAATTAAATAATACATGGGATTTGGTTCCCCGCTCTTTCGACATGAATCTTATTCCCAGCAAATGAGTTTTTATAACGAAACTCAAATCAGATAGTTCACTAGAAAGGTTGAAAGCTCGATTAGTGGCTCGTGGGTTTCTACAAGAAGAAGGTACTGACTATTTGGAAACTTTTAGCCCTGTTGTTCGATCATCCACTATCCGTATTGTGCTTACTTTGTCTGTAGTTAAAGGTTGGTCGATTTGACAATTAGATGTCAGTAGTGCCTTTTTGCATGCATGGCGTTTGCTTGAGCCTGTCTTCATAGAGCAAACACCAGGTTTTTCTGATACTCAATTTCCTACGCACATATGTCATCTCCGTAAGGCGTTATATGGTCTCGAGCAGGACATATTCAGCGAGTCTCTGCTTTCTTTTGGTTTTTTTAGCAGTAAAGTTGATCCGTCCTTATTTGTGTATATGCATAGTGGTCACGCTCTCCTAATACTACCCTATGTCGATGATATAGTTCTTACGGGAAATTCGGATGCTTCGGTGCATTCCTTGATTGAAAATTTGCGAATTGAATTTCTAACGAAAGATTTGGGGCCCTTACATTATTTATTAGGGATTGAAGTTGTTCATTTGCCAATTGGTTTGTTTCTTACTCAGAATCGGTATGCTTCTCAGATCTTAGCAAAAGCTGAAATGCAATATTCAAAACTTTCCGTCACTCCCTTGCCGTTAAACAATCAGCACTATCGGTTTATGATACAACCCCTTCCCATAATCCGATGATGTATCGTAGTCTTGTAGATGCTCTTCAGTACTTGACTCTTCTTACCCCTCCGGATTTCAGCTTTGCAGTTAACAACTTAATGTCAGCATATGCAGATTCCGAAAAATGCTCATTTTAAACAATTGTCACAGGTTCTTCGGTACATATAGGATCTCAAGCTTTGGGTCCACGGATCCTCACCATTAGTTCTTTGCATTTGTCAGGATTTAGCGATCCGGATTGGGCTGGGTGTTGTGAAACTCATCGGTCTATCATTGGCTATTGTCTCTTTCTTAGATCCAATCTCATAACTTGAAGTGCCAAAAAGCAAACTATTGTTGCTCGCTCTGAGGATAAATACCACGCTCTTGCTTCCGCAAAGGCATAAATAAATTGGGATACGATTTAATATATAACAAGGTACACCATGTGCGTTAACAATCGAGTAAACTAAAAAAAAAGAATTATATATCTAAACTGGAGTTTCTATAGTGGGCCAAAAAATTGTGTCCAGTTTTTCTCAGAAATCTAGTCCAATTCGGTACACTAGCCCATAGCCCATAGCCCATGGCCCATTTTCTGTTTCATGTAGTATGCGGAGCGGGCCCATTTAACTTTATAATAAATATCTAAAAATTCTAGTAAAATCTCTTAATTGTTGCAAAGTGAATCTTTGTCCTTGATGAACAAGAATAAAGCTTCTAACAAGAACTGACCACCTAGCTCCTCTGTTCCCAGCAGCATGATCAATAGCGGCGGTATTTTTGAATTATTGTTACTTTCGCTGAAATTCCAGGTTCCTTGATCATCATCGTCAACCGAATCACATTTCCTTTCGCAGAGAAATGGTTCTACCTCTGGTGAAGCTCGGAACTCTCGCTCTGAGAACAATCTGCAAGCCCATCGCTAAGACCCTCAAGAAGGAGGCCGGAGTGAATCCGAAGTTCAGAGAGTTCATCATCAACATCGCGCAGGTTTTTAATAAATTTTAACATCTTTATTTCCTAATTCCACATTTCTTTTCTTTGATTCGACAATTTCTACGCTGAATTTATGTGTGGCGTGCCAAAAATAGGTGAATCACCGATTCACGACGAATCTGCAACGGAGAATTTATGGTCATGCGACGAGCGTTGCGATTCGGCCTCTGAACGAAGAGAAAGCTGTGCAAGCGGCAGCAGATCTTATAGGGGAACTTTTCGTGTTCTCGGTTGCAGGAGCTGCTATTGTTTTTGAGGTGCAGAGAAATGCAAGGTCAGAAGCTAGAAAGGAAGAGCTTCGCAAGAAAGAATTACAGGTTAATGATTTTGAATATTTAATAAGGGATTTCTCTGAATTCAAGTGCTTTAGTCTCCGTGTTAAAAGAAAGTAGTAATTTTCAATGCTTTTAGGCATTGAAGCAGAGAGATGAGGAAATGGCGAGAGAAATCGAGGCTCTCAAGCAAAAAATAGAAGCGCTGGAACGTCTAACAAAAGGACGGGGACTAACTAGCATCTTTCAATTTAGAAATGGACTTTCATTTGAGAATGGAAAGGGAAGACAAGCTTGATCTCTGCTGCAAAAATCAAGTATTGCAGAAGGTATTGATGCTTTAACCAAATCTTAATGACTGTTTCTAATGATACTAGCATTGGACCGGGAATACTGTTCGGGTACTTCTTCTTTCTTTTAATTGCTGACTTAGATTCATCTTTTTGCAAACGAAATGAGATTGAAATGTTTTAGAGGAAAGAATCAATGACAGTATTTTTAACCGACCAAATCTTGAAGACTCTGACTGAAACTATCAATATAAGTACTCTCCAAATCCTTGCTGAGCAAGAAGTCCCTCAACTTAGCATGATTTGCTTTGATCTCTTTCCCAATCTCATTATCTTCATCCATTACAGTCGTCACCGCTTTGCAAATGCTCTCCTTAGTAAACACCCCATCTTCTTCGCCTTTCTCTACTTCCACACCAACTTTCAAATCTCCACCCAACATTCTTGCTCTGATAATCTGGTCATGAGCCAAATTTGGTAAAAGCACCAATTGACATTTATTCACCAGAGCCTCTGATATTGAGCCAGCCCCACAATGTGTCACAAAGCATCCAATTGATGGGTGCTGCAAAATAAGCTGTTGTTGAACCCATCCTTTCATAACCACCCCTCTAACTCCAACTCTCTCTTTAAACCCTTCAGGCATGGAAGCTTCGATAGACTCTGTTCCCAATGGTGGTATGAGTACAGCCAAGAATGGAAACCCTGAAAGCTCAAAACCCAACAACAATTCTTGAAACTGCCCTTTCTCTAAAATACATTCACTTCCAAAAGCACAATATATGACTGAACCAGCCTGGAAGCCGTCAAGCCATTTGGCCCATTTTCCGTCTAATTCAGCAATCGGCTGCTCAGGAACAGGTGGTCCTGAAAATAAAGCCGGCTTTCCAAACAGGCGTGAAACAAAGTCAACAAAGGGTCCTTCAATTTCTCTGCTTGTATTGAATCCTATTGCATCACACTGACTATAGCTAGTTAAGTGCCGCTCATAAAAACCCATGTCACTACCAAACTTAAAATTTCCGATTGCTGCAAAGTATTTTGCTTCGTAGACACGAAGCTTAATGCTAGTAAAGGGAAAACCTGGTGGTGATTTGATAAGATCAGCCTCAGTGAAATCTCTGCCAGCATGTAATGGAGCAAAGAAGAAACCTATTGTGGCCGGGCTTACTATGCAGTACCTAATAGTCTTGATGCCTAAGCGACGGGCCATAGCTGGCATCCAGTGGGTGAAATCAAAGAAGATGAGTTCTGGTTTGATCTGGTTAAGAAGAAGCTCTATGTCTGGCTCAGTCCGGTCCATGGCAGTCATAATGTGAGGGTGTAGAGGGGAAGGCACGTCGGAAGTGGTCTCTGATCCGGGAGGGAGGTCATCGACTTGAGGGACAGAGATGGGGACTAAGGTAATGAGTTGTGGGAGGTGAATGAAATGTTGTAACTTGGTTTGTGTTTTGGTTGGGATGAAGAAGGAGATCTTGTGGCCTTTTCTGGCTAGCTTGTTGGCAAGGTGGAGGAAAGGTGTGAGGTGTCCCATAGCAAACCATGGGAACATTACTATGTTTAAGGATCTATTACTTGCAGCCATATTTCTTTCTGCTTGCTGTCTCAGATTCTTTTTCTTGCACACCTAGGCATAATACAGCTCTCTTTATAGAGAGAAGGTATCAATTAAGATTAAGAAACTCAGGGGTGTGTTTGGTAATTGGTGTGAGAATAGATTTTATGTTCTTAAAATAGAGAAAATAACTGATTAGTATATTTTGTCACATTTTTTTATTATAATTTTATGAAAACTTTTTTGTGAAAATAGATATAAATTTTTTTTTTTCTGGCCTATAATTTAAAAAATATATATATATTAAAAATAAAAATAAAGAATGTAATTATTAAAAACACCAGTTAATATATAGACCACAAAAAGTGGGAGCCAATGGTTTTATCATGTTCTCCACCATTTCTTAATTATTGATTGTCTTTTCCGATTATGTACCCCATTGTTGTGTAAGAAGTCCCTTAACTTTGCATGATTCCCTTTGATCTCTTTTCCAATTTCACTACCTTCATTCATAACACTCTTTACTCTTTCATCCAATTTCACGGGCTTTCCGAACTAGCTCGATACATAGAGCCCGTTTGGAGTGTTTACAAAAATATGCTTATAAATAATGAGTGATTAAGTAAAAATATGCTTATAAGTTAAAAAATCTATATTAGTTGCAGCCATTTCTGCTTGCTAGCTGATATTCTTTCCTGAGCACACTTAAAAGACATGATGCAGGTTTCATCTTTATAGAGGGGAGGTCTTAATTAAGATTAAGAAATTTAATCGGGTAGTTAATACGTCTATACGGTTTGAGGACTGATTTCTAAAATCTAAGAATCTCAAAAAATTTTAAATAATAATAATAATTGTTAGCTAATCACGTTCCCCCACAATTTCATTTTCCTACTATTTTCATAGGAGATGATTGATTGTGCACCCAATCTTACCTATTTTTGTTTGAATTCAATCTTAGTCCTAATAAGATAAGATTGAAGGAACATGAATATTTAAACTTTATGTTTGTTTATTGTCAATGATTTCACATCACCCATAATTTTTCAATAATTGGTATATCACTATATTTCATTATACCCGTAAATATCATTTTTATATTGAGAATGATGCATATGATTGTGATAAAAATTTAACTTATTACATGATCATGCATTGTGTATAGTAGATACGAGCGAAGGAACATAAATGAGGACTAAAATTGAATTCAAACAAAATATTTGACTTCATGTCCGTTTATGGTTGATGACCTACGTTTGTCAGAATTTTTTAGTAATTAGTGTATAATCACGTAATATATTAAACTTTATCATAATCATAAATATTATTTTCATATGTTTCGTATATTATAAATTTATAGAATTTCAGATCAAACCAAAACTTAATAGAATTAACTGACCAAATCTAGAAGACTGTTACTGAAACTATCAATGTAATTAGACTCCAATTCCTTAGTGAGCAAGAAGTCCCTTAACTTGGCATGATTCCCTTTTATCTCTTTTCCAATTTCACTACTTTCATCCATAGCACTCCTCACTGCTTTACAGACACTCTCCTTAGTAAATAACCCATCTTCTTCACCCTTCTCTACTTCCACACCAACCTTTAAATATTGACTCATCATCCTTGCATTGAAAACTTGATCACCCACATGTGGTAAGAGCACCAATTTGCACTTATTGACCAAAGCCTCTGATAAAGAACCGGACCCACAATGTGTCACAAAGCACCCAACTAATGGATGCTGTAAAATAAGCTGCTGTTGAACCCATCCTTCACAAACAATCCCTCTTCCTCCTCCAACTAGTACTCTTTCTTCAAACCCTTCCGGAAATGCATCCTTCACGGACTTTGTTTCAAATGGAGGTTTAAGTGCCGCAAAAAATGGTAAGCCAGAAAGCTCAAAACCAAGCAACAGTTCTTGAAACTGATCCTTTTCTAAGATGCATTCACTTCCAAAAGCACAGTATAAAACCGAACCTGCCTCGAAACGTCCAAGCCATTTGGCCCATCTTTCGTCTAGACCAGAGTTGGGTTGTTCGGGTATAGCAGGCCCGGAAAGCAACACAGGCTTTCCGAATCGGCTCGAGTCATAGTCAGCAAAGGGTCCTTCAGTTTCTCTGCATGTCCTAAACGCTATGATATCACATTCACTAAAGCTAGTTAAGTGCCGCTCATAAAAGACCACATCACTACCAAACTTAAAATTTCTGGTCGCTAGAAAGGATTTTGCTTCGTAGGCATTAAGCTTAATGCTCGGAAAGGGAAAACCGGGTGGTGGTTTGATAAGATGAGCCTCGGTGACATCTTTTCCAGCATGTAACGGGCCTAAGAAGAAACCTATTGTGACCGGGCTTACCATGCAGTAATTAACCGACTTGATGCCTAAGCGACGGGCCATAGCTGGTATCCAGTGGGTGAAATCAAAGAAGATGAGGTCGGGTTTGATTTGGTTAAGAAGAAGCTCTATGTCGGGCTCAGTCCAGTCCATGGCAGTCATGATGTGCGTGTGTAGAGCGACGGGCACGTCGGAAGTGGTCTCTGAGCCGGGAGGGAGGTCATTGAGATGAGGGACAGAGATGGGGACAAAGGTGATGAGTTGTGGGAAGTGATTGAAATGTTGTAACTTGGTTTGTGTTCTGGTTGGGACGAAGAAGGAGATCCTGTGGCCTTTTCTGGCTAGCTTGTTGGCAAGGTGGAGGTAAGGTGTGAGGTGACCCATAGCAAACCAAGGGAACATTACTATGTTTAAGGATTTGTTAGTTGCAGCCATATTTCTTTCTGCTTGCTGTCTGAGATTCTTTCTCGAGCACACTTCAAGACATGATGCAGGTTTTATCTTTATAGAGGGAGGTATTAATTAAGATTAAGAAATTTAATCGCGTAGTTAAACTGTCTACCTCGGACAGTCGGAGCAGGTGCAATCTTTTGTCTAAGATTATGTTTATTAGTTATGTTAGACGATTAACTAATCATGTTATCTTTTGCCATTATTTGATAGAAAAAAAAAAAAGGCCGTAAGGCTTATTTGATTGAATGTGCATTCAATCATCGAAACGAGAGATTTCGTCTTTTGACAAAAAGACAAAATGGTGCAGTGAACTCTAAATTTTAACATAAATATAAATATTATCGTTAAGGTCAGTCAAATGATGACCTTAATTTCAACTACCGAAACCCATCCAAATCCAAATCAAGGTCCGATCTCAAAGGGATGAAGCCGACTTCTAACAGGCACCTCCGCAGTTGAGGCTAACCCAACGGGGATCCAACACCTTCTGCCCCGGCACGGTGGGTCCACCCACCCATAGCTCCCAGTGTAACAGGCACCTCAGAAACGATGTTTTATATAACTGTGAAGGGAGAAGGCATACTATACTGTATGTGTAGTTTTTCCGACGAGTGTACGGCCAAGAAACTCAAACATAGCCATGTGTCCCATCTCTATGACACCTCTCTAGTTTCTAGAAACATGTGTGGACCTTTTTGTCCAAAAATAGTGATGTTTGGGCCCTTGTGACAAATTAAGAAATTTGAAGCACTTTTACATAACATTTTCTTATTTTTTATTTTTGGAAGATTTAACCCACCAAATCTTGAAGACTCTTACCGAAACTATCAATATAATTAGACTCCAATTCTTTGCCAAGCAACACCTCCCTTAACTTAGCATGATTCCCTTTGATCTCTTTTCCAATTTCACTACTTCCATCCACAACACTCCTCACTGCCTTACAGACACTCTCCTTAGTAAACAACCCATCCTCTTCCCCTTTCTCCACTTCCACCCCAACCTTAAAAACCATCACCCATCAGCCTTGCATTGATAATCTGACCACCCACATTTGGTAAAAGCACCAATTGACATTCGTTCACCAAAGCTTTCCGATAAAGAACCGGACCCGCAATGTGTTACAAAGCATCCGACCGATGAATGCTGCAAGATAAGCTTTTGTTGGACCCAACGAAAGATCTTTCTTCAAGGTACGCTCGCTTCCAAACGTGCGGTATATAACCTCACCTGCTCGGAAACCTTTAAGCCATTTGGCCCATTTCGGTTCCAAACTGGAGTTTGGTTTCTCGGGTATGCCCGGCTCCGAAAGAAAAATGGGCTTACTGAATTGAGTTTCGATCTACTCAACAAGCGGTCCTTCCAATTCTCTGCTCGTCTTGAACCCTATGGCATCACATTGACTAAAGCTAATGAAGTGTCGTTTGTAAAAGAGCATGTCACTACCAAACTTCCAACTTCTTTTTGCCGCAATGGCTTTCGCTTCGTGCACATGGAGCTTAATGCTCGAAATGGGATATCCAGCTGGCAGATGGATGAGGTCAGTCACGGTTAATTCTCTGTCACTATTTTGTCTGGCCGGGACTAGAGTGTTGCCTACTGTGGCTGCGCTTACAATGCAGTAAAGAATAGACTTGATGCCTAAGCGGCGGGCCAATGTCGGCATCCAGTGTGTAAAGTCAAAGAAGATGCAGTCGGGTTTGATTTGGATAAGGAGACGTTCTATGTCAGGCTCGGTCCGGTCCATGGCAGTCATGATGTGTGAGTGGAGAGGGAAGGGCAAGTCAGAAGTGGTCTCTGTACCGGGAGGGAGGTCATCTACATGAGGGACAGTGAAAGGGATAAAGGTGATGAGTTCTGGAACAAGATTGAATGGTTCTAACTTGTGTTGCGTTTTTTTGGGAATGAAGGAGATATTGTGGCCTTTTCTGGCTAGCTTGTTGGAAACAGGGAGGAATGGAGTGAGATGGCCCATAGCAAACCAGCGGAACATTACGATAATTGATTGATATGATAGCATGAAATCGAAAAAAAGTGTGATATTACATTTACATAATGAGAACAATTGACATTTTATTGGTATTCAAAACCGAAATCCCCACATTGGAGTTCTCACAAAAATGTGGAAGAATTATGCATCCTTCTCTCTCTCTCTCTCTCAATTCATCTCTTATCTAATTCAGGGTGGATAGAAAGAGGAAAAGAATAATGAGCACGATACATACTTTTTCTGATAATGAATATAAATACTAAAGTTACAAAATCTTATATTACTAAGCTTACTAAACCTCACTCCTTGGGCCTTTTGCTCATTGCTTTACGCTTGTTAACATCCAGATACTTCTTCCTTAACCGGACGACTTTTGGAGTAACCTGTGTCCCACAAGCAGATATTAGTCAGAAAGACGAAATATTGACCACATCAGAGAAGATCTAGCTTTGTTTTTTAAGGATACAAAGATAGTTATAGTACCTCGATTAGTTCATCCGAAGCTACATATCCTATGGCTTCTTCAAGAGTTATCTGCAAAGCAGCATTCATAGTTTTGTAAATTAAACATCAGATGTAAGAGAAAGAAGCCATTTTTAGGTCTTGCTTCTATAATAGATATGGTAAAATTAATTTACTTCTATACTTACATTACGAGGAGGAGATAGCTTCACGTTCTCGTCCTTGCCGGCAGCACGGACATTGGAGAGTTCTTTAGCCCTCACTGGATTGACCTGTAAAAAGAGTCGATAATTGCAGGGTTTTAGTTAGTAAGAAACTACTCATTGTACTTTCTAGAAAGTAGAGAGCATCTGAAACTTAGCACTTACATCTAAATCTGTATCTCTTGAATGCTCACCAATAATCATGCCATCATATGCCTGCACAAAAATCAACAACCCATAATTATTTGGAGTGGCAATGTATGCAATAGAATAGGTAGACCCATCATAATTAGGGAGATAACGAGAAATTACTAGAGATGTTTTTAAAAAAAAAAAGATTAAAGAAAATGGGTAATTTGTAATAACCTCCATTCCAGGGTTCACAAAAAGGGTTCCACGAGCTTCTAAACTCATCAGCGCGTGAGCCGTGATTGTCCCATGGCCCATCGATACCTATTCACAAGGAGGAAAAAAGATTGGATACAAGACAATCGAACACAAAAACACAAACATACTAGATAGGTAGAGAATCAATGACAATGATAGACATACCAGTACTCCTTTCCTAACATTTCCAAGAGGACCTCTGTGTTTTTCATAGTCTGAAAAAATAGTTAAATATTTATTAGCAAAAGAAGAAATAAATTCTCCGTATAACATAATTTCGTGTGCAAACATGCATACTTAGGAAAGCACGGTGCATAAAACCAGTTCCACGGGTGTCACTGTTGAAAACACTTCTGTAACCAACCAGACCCCTGTGAAATACAGAGAAAATGATCAAGTGTTAAAGCATGAACAATCTAAAGTACCATACAAGCATAAACAATTTAAACATGATTTTGAATAAATACAAAAAATGAATTACTATCAAACCTTGATGGACATGTCAGAGTCAATCTGGTTCTGCCAATACTTCCTGGAACAGGGCCCATTTCAGTAACTTCGGCTCGTCTATGAGACAGAGCTTCCATAACCAATCCAACGTGCTCTTCATTTACCTGAATTATATTTAAGTAAGTAATAGGGTAGATAAAATAAAAGCAATTACAGATCGCAAGTAATACCTCAATGGTAACTTCTTCTATGGGCTCAAGCTTCATTCCCTTCTCAGTTTTATACCTGATGCAGAACAGGAATATAATAATTCAGCTGTGCAAAAAGTTTACAATGATATAAGCATGCAGAATCTTAAGAAAATAAACAAGGTCGAAAGTTCAATGGAAAAACGATAAAAACTAAAACCCACATGACTTTAGGTGGTGAGACAGATAACTCAAAGCCTTCACGCCTCATGTTCTCTATCAGTATACCTGTATTGAAGAGAGTACATTTTTTCTTTAAAACCGAAGCTAATACAATAATTTTAAACATTATTTGCCAGATGATGAGAACCATATGTCTATAAACCAAACTGGTGACTCTTTGTTAAACATTAGAACTCAAAGATACACACAAACAAATTGCAAGGTTAAGACAACAAACCTAGTTGAAGTTCTCCCCTCCCCTGTACTTCAAAGGATTCTGATAAGCCAGGAAGCACATTTATGGCTAGATTTGTTTCTGCTTCAGACAGAAGCCGATCGCCAATTCTTCCTCCTGTCAACTACAAATTATCACAGCAGCACATCAACTCATGCAGATTGATTAGTCAATAATGATGGTACTATACTTCATGGGAGTTCAACAGGTATACCATTAGTTCGCATAGTACAAATGAGAGCTTACATGTGTACCATCACGTCCAGCCAATGGAGAGTCATTGACACCAAAAGTCATTGAAATTGTTGGGGGATCCAGCTCAAAAGTGGGCAATGGAATCATAACCTGATAGATGCCAGTATAAACCAATTCTTTAAACAAAGCATCTTTATAGTAATCACTATTACTTCAAGCCAATAAACTCGTAAGGGAGAATATAATCGGGTATTAATAGCTGATCCAACTTACATCCACATTTGCTACTGTATGTCCGATTGCCGGACTTGCCAACCCAGCCATTGATATAATATCACCTGCACCAGCACTATCGATCTGAATCATACTTGTACCCTTCTTTTTCATCAATTTTACCACCTACAAGATTTTATTTTTCTAACAGTTACAAAAACCAATACACTAGCAACTCCCCTAGAAAAAATCTGAATGCTAACTAGAATATCCAACAACTTAACTAGCAGAGAATTGACAAACCTTTCCTTCTTCAATTTTCTCAACCCCAGAATCTTTGTTACGGAGTCCATGGACTCTGTCTCCAGTACGGACCATTCCAGAAGTAATCCGTCCAGTCAATATCCGCCCAAGATAAAAATCCTTTTCCATCATGGAAACCTAAAGTACCATAAAAAATAACAAAATTGAGAAGAGAGAGAGAGAGAGAAACACGAACAAAAGAATAGTGTGAGAATAACACCAACCAGCATTTGGAAAGGTGCGTTGAGGTCTGCTTTTGGTGGCTGAACATGTCTTACAATTGTATCCAGCAAGTGTGCCATGTTCCTACCATCGGCAGGAGGCTCTTTTGTGAAGGCCATAGAAGCCCATCCTTCCTTAGCAGAAGCATAGAGAACTGGAAAATCTAGCTGCTCCTCTAAATATTAATAAATAAATATAATAATAATAATCTATTAGAACCATATCCAAGTTAATAGCAAAGCAGAAAAAAATGTCTCTTAATATGTCTTTTTCACCCGTAGCACCCAGATTTGCAAAAAGATCGAAAACCAAACTCTCGACTTCATTACACATCTCCTCAGTAACTGCAGAAGAAAATAAACAAATCTTAATACCAAAATAAAATAAAAAAATCAAGACAAATCTCCATCACATTTTTTTTGATATCATAAAGCATACTGCAATGTTGGAATCACACACAAAATTAAAATCCATGCCTACCTGCTGGCCGATCTACTTTGTTTAAAAGAAGAATAGGGCGGAGCCCGAACTTCAAGGCTTTTGCAAGAACGAACTTTGTCTGTGCCAGTGGACCCTCGCCTGCATCAACAACTAATATCGCTCCCTCAACCATTCCAACAACACGTTCAACCTACATTCCATCAACAAAGTTAATTAACATCTCTCGATTTGGCTTTAATTCAATAAAAGATGGGATGGAACGTATTGAATTACTGAAAAGAGCCCTAAATCTCTATATCAAAATCTAGAAGAAATATACTTCACCACCAAAATCTGCATGTCCAGGTGTATCGACCATGTTTAGCTCGTTTTCCTTCCAAGTGATTGATGTAACCTGAAAATATTACTCAATCAATCAATCAAGATAAAGTTAGTATGGGAATAAATGATAGTGATTCCGTTGAGCTCAAAATCAACTCTTTCACACTAACACTCAGTTCAAGAGAGGTGAGAGAAATCGCATAAATCTAACAAATTCCATATTCCCCTCAGATTCCTCGCATATCAGAGCAGCCAAACATAGAAAATTCACCCAATTACAGAGTAAACCTACAGACCTTGGACGCAATAGTGATCCCTCGCTCCCGCTCGAGACTGATTGAATCCATGGCACGTTCATGGGGAATATCAGCGCCGCACTGCCTGAGCAGCCGGTCCATTAGGGTGGTCTTACCATGGTCGACGTGAGCGATGACCGCCACGTTTCGGAGTCGGGTCGGGTCGAGTGCACTGTTTGGTGTAGTGGCGGTAGGGGAAGTGGCAGTGGCGGCTGAAAAGAAGCACGAGAAGGCATGCGGAGCACGCGTAGGAGACGTGAGGTATGATTTGAGAGGGGAAGAAGGAGAGGAGGAGGAAAGAGATTTCCGAGTTGAGGACCAGAGTGAACGGAGCAACGGACCCGCCATTTCTGTGAGAAATGGCTGGGTTTCGCCGGGTTTATGGTTTCTGCTGTTAACAGATTCTAGGGTTTAAGAATCACAGTCCATCCAAGTTATGGTTTCCTCCGTAATAGTCCATACTACGTGTAGTTTTATTGATAATACGTGTAGTTTTGGTGATACTACGTGTTGTTTTGCTAACACTATAGTAAGTTTTGCTAAACACTACATGTAGTTTCTTTCAAATCAAAACTACATGGAAATTCTTGCTCCATTCGTATTCATTCACTATTCTCAATTTTAATTCTATCATTTGAAAGAATAAGATATATATGGTATTATTTTTATTTATTAAATTATAAAAATAATATATAAATATGATTCATATAAAAATTTCTCATAAAATTGCATATAAATTCTTTTTTTTTTCTTTCTTTCACATATTTATATATAGATACTATATAAATTATTTAGGCAAACTCTTATCTTCCTATGAGCTACCTAGAAGTAACCATTGTTCTTGATTTGCACATAATCATCTTTTCATGCTCATCTCATAAATAACACATTCTTCTTCTCCTTCTCACTCTTGTCCGTTATTTAAACAAAACACATCCTTTTCGTTCCCACCGGAAAAACAACACACAACTTCCTTTAGGGCTTAATTTGTATATAGATTTGGACGTTATTTTACCTCATTCATCAAATAAGTTTTCTTCATTTATTGTATCAAACCTCTTTTGTACTAAAAAAAACAAAAAAAACAATCATATCCTAAGTTTGTGTGCGTGTATATCTAGGGTTTAGCTATTGAGATGCAAAGGAGGAACAATGCAAGCACGAACGGGGCACAACAAGCATGCGCGTCGTGTAAGCATCAAAGGAAGAAGTGTCATCCGGGTTGCGTACTGGCTCCTTACTTTCCTGCGGACCAAAATCTAGAATTTCAAACAGTGCATAGAGTGTTTGGGGTTAGTAACATAACAAAGCTGATAAAGGATGTTATTAACGAAGATGATAAGAGAAAAATTGTCGATTCATTAGTGTGGGAGGCCTTTTGTAGGCAAAAAGATCCAGTTTTGGGTCCTTACGGAGAATATCTAAAAATATTCGACGAGCTTAAGATGTACAAAACTCACTTGATCCAGAATCAGAAAATGCAATTACTAGCTCAAACTGGTTTGGTTTATAAGCCGATACCAGTCGGTTTGAATGGATGGATTGGTACTAGTACTATGACTAACCATGGATCGACTAGTAATACTAATAGTAACAACAACGCATTGAGCTATAACACTATTCATGATAATAGTGGGAGTGATATAAACGACTCTTTTAGTTATCCGACAACTAACCATATTATGCAAGTTACTTCTGAGAAATTACGACAGGATAAGGATGTTACTTCTGTTGCCGTTCCGTTCCAACAGCAACAACAATATTCTGTGAATGGCTTCGATCAGCAATACTATCATCCAGGTACGTTGAGAATCTATCATGTTGTATGTAACGGTTACATAGAGTTCATGTATTTTATGACTTCATGACTTGACTGCTTTGTTGTAGGTCAGCACTGTCAGATTAATGGCAAGTCAATGCAAAGTCAAATATGGGAGGGAGGACCGTGAAGATTCCATATCTATAATATTTATATTTTTGTTTTTAATTTTCTCAATATTATTTTATTTTATTTTATTTTATTTTAAACTAATTGTTGATTTGAATCGAATGGAGATCTTTATATTATATTAATAATCACCTTGCACTATATATTAAAAAATTTACATTAGCTTTATAAACTTATAATAATTTTAATAATTATAAATAAATAAAATAAATTGGAAAAGTTAATTGATATAAAATATTACATGTTGGAAGAGTATAAGTTGGGTCAGGCCCATTTCGTGATTAGAAACTTACACAGCCCATTAGACTTGGACCGGTTTTCCTTGCGTACAAAGCCCAGAATCGTCCTCACAAGGAAAGTCTGAGAAGAGCAAGAACTATCTCAGCAGCAGGTATGGAGGCAAGCTCTCCGACATTTTTGGGCTTCATTACTCTCCTCTCCGCTTGCTTATTCTTCGTCTCCGCTCACTCGAATTCACCTTTCATCGGAATCCATCCGCTCGGTAACTTTCTATCTCTCTCTCGAATGCCATCGTTAACGGCGAGCTTCGACCTATGCCATGAAGCTCTTTAAAATGATTCCTCTTTTCGGGCTGAATTGCTGAATTATTCCATTTTCTCAGCTATTTTAGCTTAATTGAAGCTGCTATTTGGTTGCAGACGAGAAATACTACGCGTCGGACGTGATTAAGTGCAAGGACGGGTCTAAGTCTTTCAACCGAGATCGTCTGAACGACGACTTCTGCGACTGCGTTGACGGAACTGACGAGCCAGGTACTGTTCATATTCATAATCGTGATCGTGAGAAACTCAGCGTACTTTAGTGGAATTCCATTGCGATTCATCTTTCATTCAACTATTGAATCCAAAAAGTTTGCAGGTACCTCAGCCTGTGTAGCAGGAAGATTTTATTGCAGGAATGTGGGAAGTACACCACAGTTCATCTTTTCTTCCCGAGTCAATGATCATTTTTGCGGTAAATTTTTCATTTTTTTTCAATTCTGCTTCAATGTATATACCACTAGATTCTTGCTTTGCATTTTTGAATGGAATAGTGTTAAGGTTGATCTTCACATGGTTTCTTTTCTTCTGTTTGGTGGCTGATTGCAGAAACTATTTTCCTGAAATGAGTTTTGATTTCTCAATTAAATGGTCATTGTAGATTGCTGCGATGGAAGTGATGAATACGATGGTTGTGTCAACTGTCCAAACACATGCATGATGGGTGGAAATTCTGAGTACAATACTCGCAAGCATGTATCAAAGGCTTGTGATTTGAACCGAAACGAGGCTATAGAACCCAAATATGGAGTCAGGAAGGAGGACTTGATTGAGAAAGTTAAAGGTTTACCCTCTTGTCCCACTCTCTATCAACATTTCCGGCTAATATAAAGTTAAAAACTGATTGTTTTGGGTCTGTTGTGATTTTGGCAGGTTTGAAGATGGTGATAATCCTGCAGGTGGTTCTTGTCTGTGGTTTGGCTGTTCGTGTAATCTACTGGCGTTTGAGATCTAAAAGAAGGCATCTCCACCGAAATACAGGAATAACCTGATTATGGTAATATCCACAACACTTGCCTTGATACAAGTATCTTCAATGCCGGCAAGAAGGTTCTTATATATGTGTGTGTGCATGTCTGTTCTATATTCATTCGAACTTATGGGCCTATAACCATGATTTGTTTTCAGATACTTCCAAGTCTCATCATGAAGTGCATTTGAAGGGCTTCTCACTTAAACAAGCATCGTAAAATTGCCGAGCCCAGGACAACCTAATTCGATCCGGAAACGGAATATATTAAGATATACCAGACAAGGCTAATATTGGATGATTGCCGTTGATATACTGCTCCGAGGAAATGAACAAATTTGGTTGAATCGTGTAATTCAAACACGTAAAAGATATGGAGAAAATACACTAATTTGAATCATCCTAGTTTTTATTTAAGGCATTCTTGATCGACTCCCCTTTTTTCTATAATCCGACTGTAAAAACAGTCCATATCTGCTACTTCACAGTAGTCGTGGCATAGATATTGTTCTTAGTTTATCTTCAAGATAGACCGTTACCTTTTTGCACGTTTAGATCCTAAAGTACTGGCTTCATTGCAGGACTTTAGTCGTTTATTTATTCAATCATGTCCCTTCATCAGAATCAAAATCTACAGATTAAAAAAGAAAAAAAGAAGGCGCCAAATTTATGGAGATTATATTATAATGGGAGAGAACAATAGAATTGATGAGGAGCAGAGATAAATACTGACATTGAGATTGAAGCTGCAGCAGACAGACTCATCCAGAATATATTCCTGGGGTCTTGGGAAGAAGAGAACAGAGAGTATTCCTCTACGCCATGTCGTAGAGGATCCGGACCGAGAGAACGGAGGTGAGTCGGAGTGAGATAGAGAGTGGCCACTTGTATTATTGTTATTATTTATTTATTTAAATAAATAAAGAGATAGATAAGATTTAGAAACCCACAAGAATCGATGCTTCATTGGCAAGCACTTTCCATAAATAATATAAGAGTATAAAGAATCATGACTATTGATTAGTGCCTCACAAGTACCATGATTAATAAATTGAACATAAATTCTAGTAAGAAAGATAGGGGGGGGGGGGGGGAAGGTGCTAAGAAGTACGTACATGTGCAGAGAGAGAGAGAGAGAATAAAAGACAGATGCCCAGCATGTGGGTAAGGTTTAGGGACAGAGCAAAGAAAGCTTAGAGCGTGCAAACAATTCACATGGGGTGGGGAGGAGGAGGAGGAAAGCTTATGACATTATCCTCCTCTTCACTCTCCATATATGTACTAATGGGCTTTGTGTGATTGTCGACAAACCATTGCATGTCTAACGCAACTCAACCGATTGATAAAAGGAGTCTTAAGATGTTTGGCAGTCTGTATCAAAGTCTTAGATATATAGATTCGACTCTTAATCAGTGTATAAATGTATGATACTAAAGAAAAAAAATCTTTTGGATGTAACTCTTTTTTGGAACCCATTTCATATTCGACATCACGTCACAATTAGAGTGATGCGTGAGTGAAAATGTAACATGTTATACTTGTAGGGTATGAGGCCATGATAATTTAGTGAACTATACAAGAGTATGACGATGGTATCGACAAAATCATCTATTTAATTGATAAATCAGTAAGTGATCGACCGATTCATCTTATACTATCTAAAGTGTTTCTAACTTTATTCTACTTACCATTACTCATAATAGTAAGAGCAAAACGTAGCTCTAAAGTGTAGGTCACAAGGGCACGTGGGGGGAGGAATCCATGTAATTTAGTTAAAAGCGAGGTTTGAGATATACCGTTGAGTCCCCTCTTAACCTCCTTCCCATCCAGCTGGAGATAGCTGTCCGATCTTCCCATGTTACCCCACTGCACAAACACATTTAGATTTTCCATTCATTCATTTAACAATTCAATCTCTCTCTTTCTCTCTCACTGTCTTTTCTCTTTTCCTTTTTTGCATATTTATATACATATATATAAGAGATTGATTGTCATTTGGTTTGCACTTCAACGTAAGAAAGAGCTAATTTTCATTGGATTGTTTATAGTTTGTTTCATCAATGGCTCAATTGCCTCCTAAAATCCCAAACACGACGCCCAATAATTGGCCGGATTTTTCTCACAAGAAATTGCAGTTTCCAGCCACCACAGCCGCTGCTGCCTCCACCCCATCTTGGGTGGACGATTTTCTCAACTTCTCCTCTACGAAACGAGGGTCACACCGCCGCTCCGCCAGCGATTCCATGACCTTCATCGACTCACCTACCAATAACGGCCCGTCCATTAACAATCATGAATTCGACCGGTTTGATAACGAGCAGTTCATGTCCATGTTCGAGGAAGATCATCATGATTATCACCACCACCACCACCACCATCATCATCATCATCATCATAATATCTTGGCCAATGCAGGAGGCACAGCCGGCCCCAGCGCATCGTCTTCAAACCCGTCTACACCTTCCGATCATAACAGCATCAATGAAGATGATCAGAATGATGCCTCCGGCCAGGTGCCCAATGATCATCAGATGCACCATAAGATATCAGTGAACGAAACTCATGATCATGAGGTAGAAAGCCAATGCAAATCCGAAACGCAGACATTGAACAATTCAACCATGTCAAACCCGTCTTCCGATCGGATAATCGACCCGAAACGGGTCAAGAGGTAATCTGCACAACAATGTTGCTGCTACATTATTAATGGTAACAAAGATTTACGTAACCACATGAATTTCTGATTGAAATTAATTAACTTCAACTTATACTTGGAATAGAATTCTGGCGAATCGACAGTCGGCACAGAGATCGCGGGTGAGGAAGCTGCAGTATATATCAGATCTCGAACGCAGCGTCACATCATTACAAGTGAGTTACAAATCTAATTCAATCTGCATGGCCAATAATTGTTGCTTGTATATAGAATTCAGACAGATGATTTAATGGTTGTGTGATTAAATTAACGAAGGCGGAAGTGTCGGTTTTGTCGCCGAGAGTTGCGTTTTTAGATCATCAGCGTTTGCTTCTGAATGTCGACAACAGTGCTCTGAAGCAACGAATTGCCGCCCTTGCTCAAGATAAGATCTTCAAAGACGGTAAGCTTTTTTTTTTTTTTTTCCCCCTTTAGAAATGATGAAAAAAATTGATTATTAGTTTAAGATATATATATATATATATATATATATATGGCAGCTCATCAAGAAGCATTGAAGAGAGAGATAGAAAGATTAAGGCAAGTCTATCACCAACAGAATCTGAAGAAGACGGAGAACGCAGCGGCTGCACCGCCACCGAGCCCTTCCGATTCTAAGTCGACTCCGGCGGAGCAAAAAGATCATCAGCTTCTCAGTGTCTGACTGAGATCTAGCTAGTGTTCATGAATCATGTCTAGTATTCCACCCCAATGATTAGGTCTGATTTATACGACGTAAATTATTATATAACTTGATCAACTTCCACCCACATTGATTCTAAATTTCTAACACCCTTTAGTAGCAAATCTTTAGTATTGACTCGTAGTGTCTGATTTATTTTTCATTATTACGTTTGTCAAACTGCAGTTGTGGCTATGCTGCTGCTGCTGCATGTTTTTCTGCTCTAAAAACTGAACCAGCCATGAGATGTGCTCCCCCTCCTTTTTCTAATAAATAAAATAAATAAATAAATAATTATTTGATGGAGGGACCACCCAAAAGAAGGTTAATCTGCAGTCTGCATATAAACTATATTTAGTATTATTTTGATTGAAATTAAGAAATTTCATTAAATATTAATATTTAATATTAAAATTATGATTAACCAATTTAAATTGATAAATAATCTCCATAATAAAAAATTGGATTAATAATTTGAGGATTATAGCCAATTTGGATGGGCTTCGACCGCTTGGCCCAAGTATCCGATCCAGGCCTTAGCCTACCAAATAGTCTACGCGGTTGGGCTTTAGCTATGGTTGAAGATTACTTGATTTTTTTGGGCCAGAAGAGTTAGTCGATTCTCTTAGCATAATAGATTTGTTTCGCAATTCTAGATTCCAGAAACCAGTAAGCAATGAGCATGAAGAACCCTCTGATGCTACTACTCCTTGCTAGAAGATCAACATCAATGGCTACAAATCTAACTCCAACTTTGAATTTCCGCTGCTTCTATTCATCACCTTCTTCTTCTTCCCCCAACAACTCACTCTTCGTTGCAGGTACCCTTTCTCCCTCTAATAATCAAATTGCTTACGTTTTTTTTTTTCCTTATCCTTGACGAGTAACGAACGTGGATTTTACAGGATTATCGTGGTCGGTCGACGAGAAATCACTGAAAGATGCTTTTTCTTCATTTGGAGAGGTCACAGAAGGTAAAAATGTACGTGCTTTATACGCCATCTAATTAGCTTACCACCTGTTCGAACAAATGCCTGACTGATCACAAGCTGGTCCTCTTCTTCTTGGTTTCTCTCTCTTTTTTTATTTATTTTTTATTTATTATTATTTTTTTATAGTGAGGATAGCATATGATAAAGACTCAGGTAGATCAAGAGGATATGGGTTCGTTAATTTTTCGAAGGAAGATGATGCAAAATGTGCAAGAGATGCCATGGATGGCAAGGTAATTAAGTTGAAACTAATAACGGATAATAAAAATTGAAAAGAAATATAAAAGTCTTGTTCATCTTTAATGGTCAATGTACTTTTGTGGTTGAGTTACAGGCAATGTTGGGGAGGCCTTTAAGAATAAGCTTTGCTCTTGGAAAGGTTCGTGGCAGTCCAGTAGTAGTTCCTCACCGGAACAAAAGCGATATTGCCGATCGGAATACTTGGAAGTCTTGAATTCTTCACTTTTGGTATTTAATGTGAAACTTATTTCTCCAATAAATTTATTTTCCCATGTTACACACATTATCAAATTATCTAAATGTTCATATATTTACAAAACTGAAGTCCTTAGCCAATCTTGAGATCAATTACTTAATTTACATAATAAAACAGAAGACAAAACTTAAAGATTCATGTTAGTGTTTCCAGGTAATGTATGCAGCAAAGCAGACTTCCGAGTCTGAGTGATCTAAAGAGCCAAAATCTAACCGTTCTGTACAGAAGACCGGAGGAAGATCATCATCGACCTTGTTTGTTTTCTACAATCTTGATTTGGCTCCTTAATTATTTCAACAACAAGAAAAGGAACCAAACCAAATCTCTCTTTTCTTGAATACTAGGATAGAGATCAAAGCCAGCTCTGATCTGTGGAGCCAGAAATTCGAGCTCTTTAGATCACTCAAACCCGAAAATGTGCTTTAGTGGAATTGCTTTTCATGGTGTTCTTACCTTTGCCACTGCCTTGTTTGATTGCCAATTAGTATCATGTCTAGACAGGAAATTTTGAGAAATTCTTATATGTGCCACACCTGCATTAACACGTGGCACGAGTATGATATTAATCACAAATATATTTTCGATGTGAAGTATGAAAATAACTGTTATGGTTAAAATTATACTCGCCGTGCACGGTGCATATATGAATCTCTCGGAAATTTTGGTATGTATTATACAGGATGTACCAAAAAAGCTATTAATTGAAGTTACTGAAGTAGCCTTGATAAGAGAATACAAAAACAACAAAAATAGCGTCGTTTTAATGATGCGGTAAACATCTTTTAGTCCACAAAAGCTAAAACGGTGTCGCTTGGGCGAAACGAATCTCTATTCCCAGTTCTGAGTCTTAACGCCTTCTCCCACGCTATAACGCAGGAGAGTCTGAGAACGGAGTCGGATCAAGAAGTAAACAATGGAGAACGAAGAAGCTCAACAATCGAAACCACAAGACGACGCCATAGCCAACGTTGCTCTGGTCAACTCCTTCATGGAGATCGCCTCCTCTTCCAAGGAAGAAGCCCTCTTCTTCTTAGAGAGCCATAATTGGGACCTGGACGCTGCTGTTTCAACCTTCTTAGATGACAACACCAACCTCGCCGATAACAACACCGTCAGAGAACAACCGGTAATCCCTTCCACTCACTCGTCTCCGTCGGCTTCTCACTCCCCTGACTTCTCTCCGGCGCAATCCCCGTCAAGATCTCGCTCTCCATCTCCGAAGTTGTCTCGTGTTCCGTACGAGCTCCGATCGAGAAGAGCTGCGGTTGGAGCAGGGAAGAAAGTTGATACTAGGGCATCCAGGAGCAAGAGAGGTGGTATCCGTACTCTGTCTGACCTCAACCGACAGGCTCAGGATGGCTCTGATAGTGACTCGGATGAGCCGCAAGAGTACTATACCGGTGGGGAAAAGAGGTAAACCTCTCTCTTTTTAGTATTACCTTTCGCAAAGTTTGAGAATCGATCAGGTAGCAGTTTATTTCTATTTTGGCTTACGGAGCTTCCTTTGCTGCGATTCATAATTCATGGTCTGCTTGTGAGAAATGTCCATGAACGATAAGAAATTATAGGAATTTAGTGCTTATATAGCTGGTTCCAGAAAATTAGGTTCCTTGCTTTGATTTTTGCTCTTCTGATATACATAATACATTTTGGCAGTGTCCTTTTAAGCTTATATTACTTTAGAATTGAGGATTCGTGGAAATGGGTTTCCTGTGATATTTGAATGCTTTAGCCATGTTAAACTTTGTTGTATTCATGTACTTTTACTTCTGGTGCCAGTGGAATGCTTGTTCAGGATCCCACCAGAGCTACTGATGTAGACTCATTCTTTAATCAAGCTAGACAGTCAGCTGTAGAAGGACCTGTCCCACCATCTTCAAGTTCGAAGTTTTTTACAGGAACTGCAAGGTTGCTTTCTGGAGAGTCAGTTTTGTCTGAGCCTCAGCAGCCTGAAGCTATCACCCACACCATCACCTTTTGGGGAAATGGTTTTTCTATCGATGATGGACCCTTGCGTACATTAGATGATCCTGGAAATGCATCCTTTTTGGAGGTATATTATCTCATAATGTTATATTCAGATCGATATTGACGGTTCTAGACAACTTAGCTAAATTGTTACTTTTATTCTCTACGAGATATTCTACTCCTTTAGAAGTGAGGTTCTTTGGTTCCTGACTTATAACTACAAAACCATCATTCCACACACCATCGTACCACTATAGTAATGCAGATTGATTTGTTGAAAAATGAAACCTGGCAATGTTATGTTCATGGGGTTGTAACAAAACTTTGTTCTAACTTTTAGTCTTATGATTTATTCTTCCTTGTTTCAACAGCTTTATTTTATCTGAGCCAACACAGAACCATTCTTCCTTTGGTAGGAATGTTTATTTACACTCGGTCTTACCAAATGCAGAGCATCAGAAGGTCCGAGTGTCCAAAAGAGCTTCAACCGGCAGATAGGAGGACTTCTGTCCATGTTAAACTCGTGAGGATGGATGAAAACTACCCTGTGAGCTTATATTCCCTTCTCCCATTTCTCTGTATTTTCTTGATTACGTTGCAAAATTTTTAGTTTCCCTCCTGTCTATTACAGGAACCAGCTAAGCGTCAGGTGTCATTTCAAGGTGTGGGAAGAACTTTAGGTAGCACCACCACCACCACCTCAGCTGCCCCAGAGCCAACTGTTGCTGCTACTTCCCTGTCCGCCGCTCCATCTCCATCAATGGGCTTGGTACTAGATGACTCATCGCCAGTAACTTCCATTCAGTTAAGATTGGCTGATGGGACCCGGATGGTCTCACAGTTCAATCATCACCATACAGTTAGAGATGTTCGTGCTTTCATTGATGCATCAAGACCTTCCGAGGCAAGAAGTTACAACCTGCAAACAATGGGTTTCCCTCCTAAGCAACTTACTGAACTGGACCAGACAATTGAGGAGGCCGGCATTGCTAATTCTGTCGTCATCCAGAGGTATTAGCCATGGCAACTCCGGCTTTATCGAAACTTTGGCATCTATGTCTACTATGATTCTCTTATTCAGTCTCAAATTTACTTCATGGATACCGAGTGTTTGGATTTCAGAAATGTCTTCTAGTATTTTACTATTGCTCTAGCCTTTATGACTCACGTGTGACAGTGTTTCTCTGTTTCTTCCTTTAGGCGTATAGTTGATTTTGCGTTTGAATTTCAAATTGCAAAAGCATATCAGCCACGCATTCAATAAGAACCACACCACACACATTCATGTGTTGAGTTTGGAATCAAGATTTACCATGTTTCGTCTTTTGTCATGTTAAATAGATAATTGCACTGTCCTCGACAGAACTTTAATACGATCAAGTTATAAAGTCGATGACTTTAGCAGCTTAATTAAAGTCACAAAACGATATAATTTGGCGTTTCAACTGCCAACCGTACATGACGTAGATATTATGGTGAATAAACTGATTTAAAAAATAATAATAATAATAAGTGAAAATAAAAAGAGGACCGTTTGAGCAGATAGAAGCATGGATGGATGATGGAGATGCAACTGCATACATGCATACATGCATGCATTCATGACTACTGACTACTGCCATTCATTGATGATGATATTGATGACGCGTCCTCCGTCTCGTTTATGTTGGCATCGCGTCCCGACAAATCTCTCAAAGCCGTACTCCGCTCTTCTCTCTCTCTCAGACCATCCACCACCATCCCCCATAATTTAGGGTTTCTCGGCTCAACTTGTTAGCTCTCTCACTCTTCATCCCACTTCCTGCTAGATTCAAATCTTCATCCCCTACAAAAATCCGCCGAGTACACTACACAATACCTCCATTTTCGGTCGCGATTTCTTCAAAAGCTGCGTCATTTCTACGCACGTTTTCTCTACACTTACTCAGCTTTCCAGCTCCTTAAATTCGAAATTTTTAGCTCAATCTGTTGCTTAAGCTTTGCTCGACTGCATCATGGCCAAGACCAAACCTGGAAAGAAGGACCTCGACTCCTACACCATCAAAAGCACCACAAAAGTCGTGCGACGTAATCTTCTCTCACTCTCTCTCTCTCTAGAATCCCGATATTTTACCCCCATTTTAGCTCTAGTTAGCTCCGGAAAAGATTTTCCTTCTTCTGCTTTCACACTTCATTTCACACAAAAAAAAAAAAATAGAGAGAAAAAAAGGAAGAGAAAAGAAAGCCCTAAATTACATTTTGAAATGACATTGACTGTAGGAACTGTGTTTTCTTGGTTCTGGCAGCTGGAGATTGTGTGTTGATGCGACCATCTGACTCCGATAAGCCTCCTTACGTGGCACGTGTGGAGAAGATCGAAGCTGATCACCGGAACCATGTGAAGGTTCGGGTCCGGTGGTATTACCGGCCGGAAGAATCCCTTGGTGGCCGGAGACAGTTCCATGGAGCTAAAGAGCTGTTTCTCTCTGACCATTATGATGTTCAGAGTGCTCACACTATAGAAGGGAAGTGCACCGTTCACTCTTTCAAGAACTATACCAAGCTAGAAAATGTTGGTGCAGAAGATTACTTTTGCAGGTTTGAGTACAAGGCTGCTACTGGAGGGTTTACACCAGACCGTGTAGCTGTGTAAGTCCTTTGGGGTTTTGTTGTGTTTTTCCCTTGTTGTTTGGCTTCATGAAAAATTATTGTTGGCTCTTTTTGAGGATTTTGTGGGGTGTTTTGTTTATAATGAAGGTATTGTAAGTGTGAGATGCCGTATAATCCAGATGATCTGATGGTGCAGTGTGAGGGATGCAAAGATTGGTAAGTGATTGCTCTATGTCTGCTTATGATGTTAATGTGGCACTTTGTGTTGCTGTTATGAAGCTACATTTAGCGTAAACTTTATTTGTTGGGGTGTTTTTGAATATTGTATTATGTCCACTAAAAAATTGTAACATTGGGTAGTGTGTCGTTGCGTATCGACCACCCTCTTTGTTTGTTAATATTGTTCAAGGGAAGTGATGACTAGACACATTTGACATTTGAGTCTTTACAGACCATAAATACTATATAATGCATGACCAGCAATTGAAAATTTAAACCAGTAGTAACTGATAGTGTTTTAACCTTTCCTTCCCTTGATTCATCATTTTGAAGAACATGGAGGTAGCGACCTCAGATTTCATTCTTTATAACAGGCAAAGAATTAGAACATAAGAATACCCTTTGCATTCCTTTACCTGCATGCTAGGTGAAGATAGAATCTTATCTGAAAGTTACTTTATTTGTCTACCTATTCAGGCATAGTATTGTACTTTATATTGTATTTACACCTATGTAAACTTAAAAGAGGAACTCTTTAGTTCTATAAGGAACTTAACCTATTGTTCTGGGCGGTCCTATCTCTTACTTATGATGGTATGCTCTTATCTATCGAAGGAGTAATGACAAGATCAATTGGAAATCATGCTATATTTTTACAATATATTGTAAATTTGTTGCAGGTTCCATCCGTCTTGCATGGGTATGACGATTGAAGAAGCAAAAAAGTTGGATCATTTTTTGTGTTCGGACTGTTCATCGGATGATGATGCGAAGAGATCCTTGAATGCATTCCCTGTATCACCATCTGCTGACGCTAAGGTGAGGATCCTCACTTTCTTGTCTCATTCTATCTCTTACTGTTAATGAAAGGATGATTCTGATATTGGAATGTTTCCTGTACCCCCTTTATCATGCTAAGTATTTACATATTTATAATAAGATATGAACCTACAGACTTGAAGAACTAATAACAGCTTAGAGTGTCTCCTACCCATCCATTATCCATCTACTCTCACCCTTTTTCTATTACAGAAGGTCCGAAGGAAAGTGGCTTTTTTATTCTTTCTTGCATTGTGATAAACTCAAATACAAGGCTGGATTCATGGATTGTAATGAATGTGTCAAACCATGTAGTTTTCACAGTAAATGTGCAGATGATATTCATTAGTCATAAGCATGTTACCATTGAGTTGACAGAATCTTGGATTTGTCTAAACTGCTATTGGTATAACGTTCCCGAGAATAAAAGTGATGATAGTTTTCTAACTAATATGCTTCTAGGTGGAGCCAAAGCGGAGGAAGAGGTGACCAGCGAGTTGCGATGCATAGGAAGAGATGACATATGGAGAATGACAAGGAGGGTGTTCAATTTCTTGGTAACTAGCTCCCAGCAATGCTGTTGTGTGTAGTGGAATTGTACAGAGCAGATGAGATATTCTGCTTGCACAAAAACCCGTCATCTTTTTTTCTTCTTTATTTTTAATTAAAATTAAAAAAAAAATTGTTTTAAACACGGTGTCGTGTGTGCAAGATGCTAGCTAGACTCGAGGGGTGATTTTGTGATCCGTGCTTGTCATTGTGAATACACTCTTGTAGAAGAAGAAAAGAAATGAGGTAACCTTTTCTATTTTTAAGGGAACAGATTAACTAGAAAACATTAGACTCAGTAAATGTTAGGAGGAAGTTTCTCCTTTCTCGCTTCTTTCTGTTGTTTGGTTCATTTCATTTCTTACTGTGCTAGATGAAACACCGTTGATGCAGCTTGACAGTGAAACAGCATGGGATTGCCCGAAAAAGAAACATTCTTAAAAAGCTTACTGCCAAGAAAACTATCCATGTACAGGAGTCCCATGCTCATATTCTGTTGTCGTGCTCTCTCCACTTCCTGACTTTTTTTTTTTCCTTGTCTTTCCTTTGTTTCATTGAGTTTGGTTTTTATCAGGAATAATACTATCTCACTATTTTCTCAGCAACCAAACATAAAGCCACCAGAATAACATAAATTCAGAAATGCATTAACCGAATAGAAAGAAATTTGTCTCTACCTGAGTCCAAACAGTCTGCAAATTCGAAACAGAAAAGTGGAGATCCTCTTAAGATTCTCCAATGCTAAACACAAGATTATCTTTCATCTACTGTTTAACATAAAGCTAATAACTAAATCGTCATTTGGACAAGTTGGTCGAGAGAAAAAAACTGTCTATAACTTTCCCACCACGTGTCTATATGATATTGTGCCATGTGGGTAGTAGCAATTTTGTATATATATACATGTATAATGTCTTGGTGCTTTAGGCTTTATGTTATATTATGTCAGTCAACTGCATAATGATGTTTGCTGAAGTGAGTTGAGTTCTTTACAGGCGCGCAAAATTGTAGAGTGTACACAATAAAAGGCTAGTAAGTAGAAAGTAGTACTAAGTTGTTGATTTGGAGAAGACGAGAAGGGAAGGAGGTGTCCCCATTAATCAGTGCTTTCATGGCTGTACCCTTATGTGTTATAATAATTAGCCTCCCCACTTTGGACAACTTTATTCAACAAATTTTTTTTCTTTTCCTTGGCTCGAACATATATTCTCTTTAACCTTACAGCATATACAGGCATGTACATAATGGATCCAGCTGATCTCTTGGATTGAATGAAGGGTAGCTGTGAATTGATCATGATGATATTAATGGAATTTTAAAAGAGTATATATGCATTCAATAAATTTGAAGGTATGAATGGTTCTGGCCAGCTTAGACTCGTTGTCTTATTTCACTCCTTAATTCTGCTTGCCCATCAATTTGGTCATCATGATCGATCAAACCCTCAGATCATTGAATCAATCCTTGATATTTGATTTCTGGCCGGCCTGTCGAAATGATCAGGCTGGGTTGAAGAAGATGATCATATATATAAACCCTGTTCAGTCATACAATAAGAAGTGAGATTTGAACTGCATATAAACGGATTAATATATATGTATATGTATATGTATGTATTAATGTATACAGCTTGCTAGTCTGATCAATATTTGCTGCAGATAATTTATTATCTGCACCAGACGCTTTCAATGAAGCAATGATGCGACCACATGCATGCTTGATATATATATATATATATGCGCTATCCTGATCAATGATCGTGTTTGCGATTTGCGAACCAAAAACTTCAAACAAACAAAGTTAGATTTCACACACATATAATTAACGATGGCAGTAAGGAGAGACTAATTATTACAAAAAATAACTAGTTTGTACAAATTCATTACACTGAACAGTGACTAATTAGTTAGGTATTGATTTGTACAAACCTGTTCGACAATGATGATCAAATGCAAAACCTTCTAACAAATAAAATTAAAAATTAAAAAAAAAATCCCAATCTAAGATCAAAACCTCCCTAAGCACTACTTTTTTTAATGAATCGCATAAGGAAGATGGGTCGAAATATAGTAATCGGATTCGGGATATAAACTTAAGGTCTGAGATTACGTAGTTATATTTGAGCCACACATACAATTAATTAATATTTGTATTTGGTTGTCATTAGTATCTTAATAGATTTATTTGGATTTATTAATATCCTTAGTTTATCAAGTAGTATCTTTTAGCTTATTTTTTTCTTTTATTAGTAATCGGTTGTTATGTTCTTCTGTTATATAATGTAGAATGTTTATTAATGAATTATTATGAAAAAAAAGTTAACGAAAATTATTAGGTCTATTCTCACCGTAATTCAAGAATAATATTTTTTGACACTGTGAGTTAAGAATTCCCGTAATGATTTGTTACGAGTTTCATTAGTTGGTATCAGAGTAGTCCGATCCTTGGATGAGTTTCACACATCATCATGTCCAACATGAAACCTTTCAAAAAAATTGAAAATTCAATCAAACGCATCAATGAATCGGTACATTTGTTGTAGGAAAAGTCTATCGCTAGCCAAGCGAAGATCCATAAATTATTAGTGGCTAAGAAGACAAAAATCATGAAGAATGATTCGAAGAAGATAGGGAAATCAATGGTAGTTGCAAATCATATCCTGAAGAATGATTGGATGATGGGGAAGTCGACAGTAGTCACAAAATCTACTTCTGAAGCCACAAAAAGTTCTTGCAAAAGTAAAAATCTAGTTCATATTTCCACTCTTATATTAACAGGTGTAATTACTAAACCTAGAAGTCCTCATAGCCAACAATCAAGAGATAATATATTGTCATCTCCCAAATTGAAGGATTTCACATTTACCAATTTTAAGAACCTTGAGGATAAGGCTCTTGTCAAAGGAGAGCAAATGATAGAATCATATATAAGGAATAAGCGGCCGAATCGTCGACCTTAAACCTTGAGGAAAAAGTTCATTTTTCAAGAGAAAGTAATGATGGATTGTATGAGGAAGATATGTCAAGATGTACTAATCGGACTTGAGAAGCAAACTTAGGGCCCGTGATTACGTAGTTATGTTTGGGCCACATGCAATTAATTAATATTCATCTAATTATCATTTATTTATTTTATTTGTGCTTGGTTATCAACAGTATCTTAGTAGATTTATTTGAATTTGTTAGTAGTATCTTTTAGATTATTTTTTCATTTTACTAGTGATCGATTATTATATTCTTCTGCTATGCAAAACGTTTATTAATGAATTATCATTAAAAAAATAATAATAAAAGTTATTAAATCTATTGTCAAAATAAGTTAAGAACATTGTCTCCTAATATCGTGAGCTAAGAATTTTCGTAACGATTTATTACAAGTTCCGTCAATTGGTATCAGAGCAGTCTGATCATCGGATGAGTTCAGGCACCATCATGTCCGATGGAAAATGTTTCAAAAAAAAATTGAAGCTTCAAGCAAATGCATCAAGGAATCGGTACGTTTGTTATAGGAAAAGTCTATCGCTAGCCAAACGAATATCCATAAATTATTAGTGGCTAAGAAGAAAAAAAATCATAAAAAATGATTCGAAGAAGATGGGGAAACCAATAAAGTGGCAAATCCAATCCTGAAGAACGATTCACGGATGATGAGGAAGTCGACAGTAGTCACAAAACTAATTTCAAATATATTTCTGAAATCACAAAAGGTTTTTGCAAAAGTGAAAATCCAATTCCTATTTCCACTCTTACATTAATAGGTGTAATTACTAAATCTAGAAGTCCTCATAGTCAATAATCAATAGATAATATATTGTCATCTCTCAAATTGGAAGATTTCACCTTTACCAATTTTAAGAACCTTTAGGACAAGATTCATGTCAAAGGGAGGACAAATGATAAAATCGTATATGAGAAAGAAGCAGCCGAATCGGCGACCTTAAACCTCAAAAATAAGGTTCATTTTTCAGGGAAAAGTTATGATAGTTCGCATGAATAAGATGAGTTGAGACGTAGTAATTAGACTTGGGATGCAAATTTAAAGCCCGAGATTACGTAGGCCATATGAAATTAATTAAGATTCATGTAATTATCATTTACTTATTTTATTTATATTGAGTTATCATTAATATCTTAGTAAATTTATTTGGATTTATTAACTATATCATTTAATATCCATATTTATCAAGTAATAATTTTTAAATTATTTTTTATCGGTTGTTATGTTTTTCAATTATATAATATATTATTTTTGAATTATTATGAAGAAAAATTAATAAAAATTATTAAATCTTTTATCATTAAGAGTCAAAAATAATATCTATAAGTTGAGAATTCTCTAACAATTCGATATGAATTCCATCAATTTTCTTATAATTAACTTGTGTACCAAAATCTCCACATGAAATCAACCGATCGACATGCATCTCTATCTCATGGCTTATGAATTTAACAATATTCAAGTTCATTAATGAAAAAAAAAATTAAAAAAAAAAAATTTGAAACAGAAAATATATATATATTTAATGTGAAGATATAAAAAAATTAAAAAATAAGATCCATACGTATCATAAGCTAGCGCTTGTTGTGTAAAGGGTTGGATCCAGTAGGAACCCTTCGCTTGTCTTCATCAATTGGCCCTAAGCCGCTTGCCGGTGGCCGAGCATTGACACTTGCCGATCCTACGAAAAGCTGCTTATGATGATCTTTCGGTCTTGTTCTACCGTACGGATGGCTCTGGTGATCATGATCATCATACAGCTTCGACGTTCTTATGCCTTCAGTTGATCTAGGACTGGTCAAGAAAAGAACAGTGATGATGACCAGAAGTACTAGAAACCGCCGCATGCCGGATTATATATCTGTCTGTCTATATTTCTAGGAGACAAGTTGTTAGTTTTTTAAGCCTTAAGCTGATGACCCAGAAAGCTAACTTGTTTGTATATCTATATATATATATATATGTATATATATATGGCTATGGTGGTCCCATTCATTTACTCGTGTTGGTTTTACATTACATACATACACAGACACTCAAAACGGTTTGTGTCTGTGATGCTGGTTGCCGTTGGATCGAAATCCGATCAGCAAGATAGAATCTGAGCCGTCAAATCCGATGATTGTGTAGGTAGGTACGTATGGTGAGAAATGGGAAATGTGAAATGGGAATGGAGGAGCATAGGATCATTGATGGTCTAGAATGACGGTTGGGGTAGGAATGTAAATTAATTAATATTGATTTATTATTTATTTATGGGACGGTGACATTTAAATGTCAAAGCCATATGATTATAAATAAGTATATATATATATATAATTTATTAACTTAATTTGACTATAGTTCTATATTTTCCTTTAAAACGATGTCTACAATCCATTATATATATATATATATTATATTATATCGTAGCTATTCTGCCAGCATGGACATGTCGGAAAACGAAGAAAGTCAAAGTAAATATGAAGAGCAAAATTAAATGATTCGTCGGCAGGGGAATAAAAGGTTAATTAGTCAACACTTTGAAGGAAATAAATTTAATAATAGTCAACACCGAACAAGAAGGCAGGAAAAAAAGGGGGAAAAAATAAATAAATAAATAATAATAATAATAATAATAACAATATGAATCTCACTCTTTTTAGTTTTTACGGCTTTGTAATAAAATAAAATATTAAGGTTGTGATCATTTTGGTCGGGAAGTATAGTCCATTCACCATCCGACACGTGTTAGTTAATATAATCACCTTGTGGGTGCTTACGTAATTTACTGTTTGATTACCATTATTAATTATGTAGATTATGAAAATAATCAATGGGAAACAGCGATCGAACATGTTTCTAGTAAAAAATAAGGGTTTTTATTTATTTATTTATTTATATTTATTATTTAATACATACATATATATATTTATTTATTTATTTATGATATACAATATAATACTAAGAATAATAATAATAATAATTTGAAACAAATGGAAGGTGGGATAACTTGTTTCTTACAAGATCTAAATTTTGATGTATCCATCTCAACTAGCCGTTGTCTGAATTACTTAATTAATTCAACTTAAGTAAGATTATTGAATTAAATAGGAAGTGATTGTTATTGAATTTTATATTAGAGCCCCTTATTGATTTTCTTGGTAGCATTCGAGTAGTATCATTACTAATTAAGTGAGTATCATTACTAATTAAGATTAGGGACTTTGATTAATAATTAGAAAGACAAACAGGGTCAAATGTGATAGCAACTGATTTTACATAGATACATAGAACCCACATATTTGATGGGTGTGTTAATTACTTACTTTTATCAAACACTTAAATGAAGTTGTTAACAAAACTTTGGCGCCAAAACCCTTGCTTAACATGTAGACATGGCTATAATGTGTTCTTAGTGCAGTAATAGGATACACCTAAAACGCATCTTGATCTTCTTCTCGTTCTTATTCTGGTGTTTGGTTTTTTCCTTTTTGGTTTGGTGGTTGGTCTAAAAACTCACTTGAGTAAGATATTGAACAACTTTTACACCCTGTCGCCACGACACAATACCATTACTCCCTATATATATATATATATATATCTCTCTCTCTCTCTCTGGTATTTTGGATCGTGCTTTAATCATAAATCTGGCCCCCTCCACAATACGTCATTATACATTAATTAAGCAATACTTTTTCCTTTCCCTTCCCTTAATTAAGAAAAAAACACTGAAAATAGATTTAAGATATAAATAATTTAGATAATTGGTATAACAGCTAAACGACGTCACATTATATTACGGATACCTTTAAATTCAAAATCATATGTTTTATGGATCTTATGGTTTTGGGCCTATTCAATCCACTACCATGTAATGGGCCAGGTCAGATAAAGGCTTCACCACTTCAGGGCTTGTATACTAGACAAAAGGGCCGACCCGTCTTGGTATACTCATTCGATTTTGGAACCAAACAACTTTATATTTAGTATCGGATTTTTATTTTTCATATATCTAGAGGTATTATTAGTAGCTGAATTAATACGACCCATTCGCCATCAGATTTAGACCACCTTGGTATGTAAACTAGCCGAAATCTTTTCTGGTTTTTTTTTTTTTTTTGTAACTTTTGTAACTACTTTCTTGGGGGACAAGTAAGAGACAAATCTACCGTTTACTAATTTATCTTTTCTTGATTGGAAAGTAACATGTTTGACCAATATACATATTGACTTGTGACAGTTGTCAGTTTATGTGAATTATCAACGACCAACTACTTATTTTGTGTCTAGAGGAGAGGGTACGTGGCACGTGGTTGCTATTCCACGCTAAATTATATATTAATGTCTCATTAAATACTAACTATTGCTAAAACTTTATTTCCTTCCATACCAAAAATAACTAAATAATATTTTAAATAATTTTGACTTTACAAACATCCGAGCGACATGTTGCATGCATTTTTTTCAAAAAAGTGACACTTTCTTAATTTATTTATTATGTCATCAAAATTATTATTTAAGTTTTTCAAACATAAAAAACTATATAATATAATATAATATATACACTCGATCGATGGGAAGGAAGGTGCGTTATCAGTTTAAATAATAATAATATGTATATATATATACATATAATATTATTATTATTATTATTTTGGGTTAAGTGTTGAGCTGTTAATAGCTATAAATAAGGGGAACACCGTCACCATCCATTCATCCAACAATATGATCTTAAGTTTTGACAATTGCCGTGGGCCAGAATCAATATTTACAGAAAAAAGAAAAAAAAAAAAAAGACCAATTAGGCAGCCAATTAGTTAGTTCATCATGATGAACAACGTGAATGAAGAAGAAGAAGCAATTAGCGGAAAAGAGCTAACTCAGATAGAAGATACAGAAGAAGAAGGATTAGTGGAGGCTGATATTGAATCATCCCTACCGAGTCTTTTTGAGGTGGAGGAGATTTTGGGGTATAAGTTCAGGAACAAGAACTTGTTAGAGGAGGCGTTTACTCATGCTTCTTTTTCTCCATCCGATCATTACCCATGTTATAATTACGAGCGTTTAGAGTTTGTAGGTGACGCTGTGCTCAATCTTTTATTTACAAAAGAGCAATATTTCTTGTATCCCGCCTTGTCGCCAGGCTCATTGACTCGCCTCCGTGCCTCTAATGTCGACTCCGAAAAGTTGGCTCGAGTTGCGATCAAGCACGGTTTTCACCGTTACTTGCGCCACAAGAAACCAAATCTCAAGGAGAAAGTAAACAAATTTTAAATTTACCAAATTTTCGAACTCCTTTTTCTTTACATATTAACATACTTAGCTTATGATATATATATATATATATATATATATATATATATATATATATATACAGATGTATACGTGATAAATTGTGATAAGTTAACTAATATTGGAGTAATATCTATATAACAGATTGAAGAATTTACGCGGGAAATAAGGGATTTCCCTCTACATTCTAACGGACTGATTAGTGTTCCGAAAGACTTGGCCGATGTTGTGGAATCAGTCATAGGTGCAATCTTCATTGACGCCGATTCTTCGCTCGATACAGTTTGGAAGGTATATATATATATATATATATATAACTTTACGTATGAATTCTTGATCAATGCAAGAGATTCTATTAGATTCTAACTAATCATGTCATGTATAGGTATTTAAGGAATTGTTGGAGCCGATAATAAGCCCGGAAACAATGACGATGCATCCGGTAACGGAACTGTACGAAACATGTCAGAAGAGGAATCTGAAATTAAAGTTCGTGGATTCATGGGAGAAGAGTATGTCATTTGATGTTTTTGTGGACGATGAGCTTGTCGGAAGAGGTGCCTGCTCTCTCAAGAAGGAGATTGCTCATAATAGAGCGGCTAAGGATGCTTTGAACAATATTAGTGGGAGATTATTAGTGTTGGATTTACTTGATCAATTATGCCCATCTCTTGATTTATAACAAAAGCTTGCAAATCAGTTTAAGCTTTTTTGTCTTCAGACTTAATGTTTATGTTTTTCATTCACGTGTTTCATATGAAATAAAATTATGTATGAAACGTTTTTACTGTTTCCAGCCTCGTATAAATTGCAGTTTAAAATATCAGTTTAAGACCTACGTTTATTCGTTGAAGACGTAATTGTCGTATTGATAGTAACATGGCGTAATTTTTCCACTGGTTGCTGCTACAAGTAAGAACAGAGCGAACAAGACAACCTTAAGGAAACTTCTGAAACTAGATCTTAAGAGAAAAAAAATTACGTCGGTAAAATGGCGGCGGACTGCGCATTCAAAGCTGTATTAATCTCTTTTCCCGCTCAAACCTGTTTCCAGGTTAGCGTTTTCTAATGCTTAGGGGTTGGCCTGCAAATTCAAAATGTAAGATTGTCGGCAGGGTGTTTGATTTTATGCCCCATTGAGCTTTGATATATATACTATATATATATATATATATATATATATAATTCTCTTTGCTGTGCAATAGTGAAGTCAAAGAGTACTCAACGTGCAAAACACGACAGTCCCAGCAAGTGTAGAAGACAGTCTTGTTGCAGGCTGTAATTCATACAAGAATGACAAAAAATGAGACCTATAGTATCCCAACAAAAGCCACTTAAGATTTTAGTCCTTGATTCTGGTTTAGTCTGCTCCTTTCTCATTACCTAATTACAGTTCTCTATTCTTTAGTATGTTTCCAAATGGCACAACCTCAAGACAATACCTTATCAGCTAATCATCTATTAACTCTTCAAACTCAAACCCAATAAGAATATACACACGTAAACAGGTATATATATACACATACATATAAACAGATTCCTGTCCAACCATATACAGATTCTCGGCCGATTTTAATTTGCAGGACCAAATGGTACCTGGAAGTAGAGTCATAGTGATGCTGATCCTGATTTCAGTATTGGTATTGGTTGCTGAATCCAAGTGTCGCAGAGGCTGCGATTTAGCTTTAGCTTCCTATTTCGTTTCATTGAACATTGATGTTCCATTTATAGTCCGATTGTTTAACCTGCCATCCGGTGATATTCTGTATGGATACAACAAAGACAGCATGGGCCAAGAAAAAAGTCTTCAAGCTTTTAACAGGATCAATATACCATTCAAATGCAACTGCATCAACAATGAATTTCTGGGTCATGTATTTCGGTATGATATGGGTATAACCAGTGGAGAAGAAATTACATATGATAAGATTGCAGATACCTACTATGCTGGTTTGACTACAACTCAAATGCTGCAGAATTTCAATAGCTATGATCCTCTGAAGATTAGTGAGCTTGTCAACGTGTGTTTGAATGTAGTGGTGAATTGCTCGTGTGGAAATTCTTCCGTTTCTAAGGATTATGGATTGTTTGTCACTTACCCTGTTCATTTGGAGGACAGTTTGGCTACGCTTTCTGCTCAGACGAATTTAAGCGCCTCTTTGCTTCAGCATTACAACCCGGGTGCAAATTTTAGTGCAGGCAAGGGATTGGTTTTTGTTCCGGGAAAAGGTGAGTCATATGCTTTCATACCATAATTTCATGAATCAATTTCAACACATATATATTTTTTTTTTCTTGCAGATGTAAATGGAACTTATCCACCTATGAAGAGGTATCTTTTAGCTAAAAATTCATTATTTTCTAGTTTGATCTTTGAATCTAAAAAATTTCTATATTCGTAAATGACACTTCTTTTTTGAATGTTTTCTCCTACAGCAAGACAGGTACTTGGTGGATTATAAACAAGCAGACTGCTTAACAGCAAATTTAACTAGATGCTATTTTTACAATGCACTAATTAATTTGATAGTATTATAAGAGCAGGACTAGCTGGTGGAGCTATTGCTGGGGTATCTGTTGGAACCATGATTATGGTGACAATAATTGCAGGCTGTGCCTACATTGGATATTACAGACAGAAGAAAATGAAAGAGGCCAAATTACTGGCTGAATCTCAAACTTCATCCTCTCAACATGGGCCAGGTATGTCTTTAAAACGAGTCTTATTGCTAAACCAAATTAATCTTTTCGTTCTGATCGATTATATCCTCTTTTAGATTTAGCCTCTGCCGGAAATTCGATGGATATATCTGCAGAATCAAATGGTCGTTCCGGAACGACAGGCATTTCAGTTGATAGATCACTAGAGTTCTCATTTGAAGAACTTGCCAGTGCTACTAGTAACTTCAGTTTGGATACTAAGATTGGAGAAGGTGGTTATGGTGCTGTTTACTTTGCAGAGCTCAGAGGCGAGGTTTGTTGGTTCTTGAAAAAACTTCTGATTAGTTAATAAAATCTTCTGCATAAGCTAAGATATACGATTACAATTTAATTTGTTTCGCAGAAAGCTGCAATAAAGAAGATGGATATGCAAGCATCGAAAGAGTTTCTTGCGGAGTTAAAGGTTTTAACACACGTTCATCACTTGAACCTGGTAATAATCAAGTATTAATAAATATTTATACTCATTGATTCTACTTTGTGATATTTTAATTGAAGTTCTTTAATTAAGCTGTTGAATGACGCAGGTGCGGTTGATTGGATATTGTGTTGAGAAATCTCTTTTCCTTGTCTATGAATTCATTGAGAATGGAAACTTAGGCCAACATTTACGTGGCTCCGGTGATCATATAATCAACTAATTATTAGTTGTTCAATCTTCGTATCAAGTAAAACTTATTGCCTTAATTTTTTCCTCTAGGTGGGAAGGATCCACTTCCATGGTCTACTAGAGTGCAAATAGCTCTTGATTCTGCCACGGGTCTCGAGTACATCCATGAGCATACCGTTCCTGTTTATATTCACCGCGACATTAAATCGGCCAATATTCTGATAGACAGAGACTTTCATGGAAAGGTGGTCGGATACTTGAAAGCAATCAAATTTTTAGTACATTTGGAGATAATATTGATACTAACATTGATGATATCTTCAGGTTGCGGATTTTGGACTGACTAGATTAACAGATATCGGAAATAATTCACTTCCGACCCGTCTTGTGGGCAAATTTGGATACATGCCACCTGAGTATGGACTTCTTAAACCAACTGGTTAATTGAAGTTGATATAGAATTATGGAGATTACAAGTTCTTATATGATATTTGTAGATCAAATTTGTTCTTTCTAGATAGGCTCAATATGGTGATGTTTCTCCAAAGATAGATGTATATGCGTTTGGAGTTGTTCTTTATGAACTTATTTCAGCCAAGGATGCTGTGGAGAAAACTGATGAAGTTTGTGATATTAATGAATCCAAGGGCCTTGTTGAATTGGTAAGAAAAACATTCTTCTCTATCTAAGCTTCATTCAAATATTCGCCTCCTGAAAATGAAAATTTATTTATTTGAAGTGTTACATTATGCAGTTTGGCGACATCCTTAATCAACCCGATCCTACGAAAAACCTTCCTAAACTAGTCGACTGTTGACTCGGAGATAATTACCCCGTCGATTCCGTCTTTAAGGTGATCCATTAGATGTTTTCATTTCTCTACTATGCCTTCCTAATGATACGGTCATGATAGTTTATGATATTAAAAATGATCAGATGGCTCAGCTTGCGAAAACATGTACACACGATAATGCGGCGAATCGGCCGAGCATGAGATCCATTGTGGTAGCTCTGATGACACTTGCTTCCTCTATGGAGCAATGGGATGCAGGGTCTAGTGAACGTCAAGCTCTTGTTAACTTATCAGGAAGATAGAATTTCAACCTTTGGTTGATTTATTTCTGTTGTGTCTATACTTCTTAGCCATCACATAAACATAATTAAGAAATTCTCACCATTTAATTTGTAATGTATGTACTTTTTTTTTATAAGAGAAAATGGATAAGATCACAGTTTTACAAGCATAACCTATGTTGTGTCTCTTAACTCATTACTTAAATCAATGAAGGAGTGGTGGGCCTGGCTGGAAAGGCGTGTTGGGCCTATGGAAGGCAAAAATGGCCCATAAACAGAGGGCCTCATCAGAACGAAGGGCCCATATGGTTCGAGAAGGGAAGCAACCCATAAAACCGACTTCTTCCTCTCTGTATGAACTATCAACGACATTATTGAATCGTGAACAAAACGAAGACTTCTTCGATACGATTTCTAACTTTTGTGTTTCTGGACACAATTCGATACAAATTCTATAGGGGCCAAGAAAGCCTCTTGAATCAATCAGTTTACTGCTCCGTAGCAATTTTCCCGAAGAGATACTTTCAGAGAGAGAGAGAGAGAGAGATGGATTTCGAGCTGAGAAGAGCGAGAGAGAGGCTGGAGAAGGAGCAGAAGGAGAGGAAGGAGACGGCGAGGCGGAAATTGGAGAAGGAGAGGAAGGCTAAAGACGAGGCGAAGAAGCAAAGGGAAGCCATCGAAGTAGCTCAGAGATCCAGACGCATTCATGCTGAAGAGGCCCAACTCAAGGTCCTCCATTACCTACATAATCCTCTATTCATTTTATTTTGAGCTAATTTGCAATTAATCTTTGATAGAATTCGATTTGTTAGATCAATTAAGTTGATATATTGATGTACGATGCTGGAGTCTGTGTTTCTTCTGTTTTCTTGGAGAAGGGGGCTGTTCAAAATCCTTTTTTTTTTCCTTTGTCTTTTTCTCTTATGTTTTTCTTCTAGTTAAGTTTGGAATTTGATTCCGTTGGGGGTTGCTTTACTAATTGGTCTCTTTGGTTAATTTTCGATGAGGTATATATTATTGATCAGATCTCTATACAACCATGCTGCTCAGATATCTATACTGGTATCGGGTAGTATTGGAATGTGAAGTTCTATTTGGATAGGTTATATATTATTAACATCTATTTGGAGGGATTTACAGCTGTAGTAGAAGTAATTTCTTATATTTGGAAGATCGAAATTTCTACAGAACTGATTTAAGAGTCTGCGATTTAGCTTATACATAGCAGTATTCCTTCCCTAATAGTTACAATGGGTTTTAAACCG
The DNA here is from genome assembly GCA_027186245.1 of Coriaria nepalensis. NCBI lineage: Eukaryota > Viridiplantae > Streptophyta > Magnoliopsida > Cucurbitales > Coriariaceae > Coriaria > Coriaria nepalensis. The sequence continues at coordinate 10,146,493 of CP114492.1, forward strand.
TTCCAGGCTGATCAAGAGATGGAAGAAAATCTACTTGCAGGGCGAGGAGTCCTCTTCTACCGACTCTTAGAAGCCATACCCTTTGATGGTAATGGAGACAAGGTCAAACTGCCTTCTTCCTGTTTCTCAGAACTGTCCGGTCAAGGTGTTTTCGATAAGGGGCCCATTTACCTTCAGCTGTCAGTAGGTCATCAGGAGGGATCTTCTGATCCAAATCTTGCTCATAAAACAAATCGTAGGGCTACCCATTCAGGTGTTTTAGAGTTCACAGCAGATGAAGGTTTCATTGCCCTTCCTCCTCATCTGTGGCAAAACCTATTCCCTATAGACGCTCAAACTACTACTCCATTAGTTGAAGTCCGTTATGTGTATCTTCCAAAAGGAACTTACGCTAAGCTTCAACCCGATAATATAGGTTTTTCGGATTTGCCCAATCATAAAGCTATCTTAGAAACCGTTCTTCGTCAATATGCTACCCTTTCTTTAGGTGACATATTAACGGTCACTTATGGACATCTCACATACAAGTTAAATGTCCTTGAGTTACAACCAAATGAGAGTGTTTCAGTTCTTGAAACAGATATTGAGGTTGATATAGAAGGGGCAGATTCAGCTTCAGACAGGACTGATCAGCCTCTCCTTAAACCACTTACATTTTCAAAGCCGGAACCTGGAATGGTTGAGGAAGGACATTATACATATTACAAATTCTCTATAGACAATGACACATGGGATAAAGTAGCTTCTGGGGAGACAAGAGTTGAAGTCAAGATTGAACTGGAGAGCGATAATGGTGGAGACACTGACATTTACATATCAAAACATCCTCTCATATTTCCTACACAGCACCAGCATGAATGGTCTTCTCATGATATTGGTTCCAAGTTTCTAATCCTCAGCTCTAAAGATAAGAATTTTGGAGCCGGTACATTCAGCATTGGAGTTTATGGCTTTAAGGGAAAAACTAACTACCAAATCTCAGTTTCGGTTCAAAACGACGCGGATCGAAAGGTGGGTCAACAGGCTGGGTCTGCTTCATCTTCATTAACCATGGAGGTGGACACAGTAGAATGTCAGAATTGTAAGCATTATATACCTAGCCGGACCATAAGATTGCATGAAGCTTATTGTAGTAGACATAATGTTATATGCAAGCATGAAGGTTGTGGTGTTGTTCTTCGGGTTGAAGAGGCTAAGAATCATGCACATTGTGAGAAGTGTGGACAGGCGGTTCGGTGGAGTGAGATGGAAAAGCACGTAAAAGTCTTCCATGAGCCACATCAATGTAGATGTGGAGTTGTCCTGGAGAAAGAACAAATGGTATTTTTGTTTCTACCTTTTTTTTTTTTTTTTTTCTTGTTTAGTTCTGGTCATTTGTTAAGGAGCTCGGCTTATTATTCTGTGTGTGTGTGTGTGTTTTTTGTGTGGCAGGTGCAACACCAAGGCTCAGATTGTTCATTGAGGCTGATTATGTGTCGGTTTTGTGGGGACATGGTTCAAGCTGGGAGTTCAGCTGTGGATATGCGGGACCGGCTAAGAGGGCTATCCGAGCACGAAAGTCATTGTGGGTCAAGAACCGCCCCATGTGATTCATGTGGGCGTTCTATCATGTTGAAGGAAATGGACGTTCACCAAGTTGCTGTTCATCAGAAGAGCTGAGCTGAAGTGTTGTTATTGCAAGGGCTATAGCCTTTTGTTAATTTAAAATGCTATGAAACAAGAAGAGGGAGCAGTTCTGAAATTCACAGAAAGAAGAATCATTCATCTCCATGAGAGAACCCAGATTGTTGTGTGTGGCAACCGTGGCGATAAAGTTGGGATGGTACAGATTGTATTCTTGTGATTAATTATACAAGTGCCTTAATTGAATGAGATTGGATTTTTCCCATGTTTCTTTACTCTCTCTCTCTCCCTCTTCCTCACTTTCTGAAACCCAATCATTTTCATAGACCAATCAGCTGGTGGGCAATAGCTAATAAACGAAAAATCATAAATAACAATTGGAGCAAGAAGAGATGTTAAATTGAAATAGGAAAAAAAATCTGGTCCATCTTACATAGAATTGCTGCTTAATTTCGGACTAAAGTTTATACACTTGTAAAATTATGGCAGGCAAACTATGATTCAGTTTGCTTAAGACATCTCTAATATCATATGTCTGGTCTTTCTATGCTGTCTGCACATCCGCGTGTGCCTGAGAATTAGATTTGGCTTCTCTCCAGCCTTTTTGACGGGCCCTGAGCTCCCACAATGCTGTCATTCTCTTCTGTGCAGCTAATACTCCTTCGGATTTCTCTCTTGCTTCTTCACAAGTTTCCATACCTGAATTGCATTTGTCTGCTTCTTTCTGGTATTGAGATGTGATCTTCTTGGCTTCTAGAAGAGCAATGTCAGCACGTCTCTGTTTCTCCGAAGCTTCGGTTTCTCGTAATTTCAGTTCTTCTACTAACAGGTCAGCAAAAGTCTTGTCATTCTCGTTAATCACCTCTGTATCATACTTTGCACAATCTGCAAACAGAAGCCAAAAATTACAGAAACCTAATTATATCAAATCCATCCATGGAGCATTTTTTTTCACAAAGGAACTTATGGAGGCCGACAAGAATTGCTCTAGAAACACTCAATAACAGAATGCACGGTCCTTATCGAGCAGCTTCTTCTTTCGAATTATCTATAGAGGAACAATATTCAAAATATTCATGCAACTTAACTCTGATTTTTACCCAAGCATCTACATGGGGAAGTCAAAACATTAAATTCTCCATGCATATATGTGATGAACTGAAAACTAGTAAACTATTTATGAACAGATAATTCATGAGAGAGAGGGACTGACCTCCAAAGCTAGCATTGCCCAGCCCTGCAAACAAAGTAACCATAACAACCATCATATCAGTTAAGAGGGATTAATGTGACAAAAAATGTGTTACAGCAATATACCTCTGTAAACATTCAACAAAAATTACATATTTAGTTCAGATTTACTAAAAAGAGCAAATTTTCTCTCACAATCTGATAGTCTTGATATTTAGTGCAGACATAAAGAAAAGTTTTTCCAAGGGATTACTGTTTCATAGAAGCTTATGCAACTCAATATTAGATTCATAAATAACTATTAAGATATAGGCTAATTGCAGTTATTAAATGATCCTATTATCCACCAGACATTCCACTACTTGAAATCTAAAACATTCACTTATCAAAATCTAATTAAGCTCTAAAATGACGTCGGATCTTAGGTATGAACACGTTGGAAGCAATTAATCTGAAAATTTACAAAAACCGGTATCAAATCTAAGAAAAAACCAAAAGATCTAACTGGATCTGAAAATTAAAGATTGAAAAGCTCAGCTGGAGATCCGTGATTTTGTTCTATCGTTATTCTAATTAAGGTTACCTTCTGCGATGGAGAGAAGTGGCTGAGATGAACAGTCACAGAGACAAGGAGGACAAGAAGAAGAAGAAGAACGGTTAACGGCGGCTAAGCCTTCCATGAAGTGCCAGTAGAGCGGCGGTCCGAGTATATATCCAGCTATACACAGACCAATCAAACCTAACCCCGCCTGAATCAATCGTGGACTACATGAACCCACCCGATTCAGTGCCATTTCTCCTTACTTCGATATGAAGAATACGCTTGCGATTCTGCTCGTCTCTCTGAATACTTCGATTTGGAAGATAGAAATGAATCAATGATTTGATGTTAAAACCAAACTAGGAAGGATAGAGAGGGAGTTGCAGTCGGCAACGTAGATCAGCTGGCATTCTTCCACAATCTCTGTTTTTTTTTTTTTTTTGACTTCTTTGTTTTTTTCTTTTTCATTTTTGGTTTTATTTCAACCGTTTTGATAACTGTCGGATCCGGCCCATTTTTAAGGCTCGTAAACTAATTGGTTTCGGGCCTTCTCCTTTTCTGGTTTCACCTTGGGCCTGCAAAATTATTCAACATTCAATGTATTTTCCGTTTTGCCATTTCGCCGGAAAATATTTCTGAAACGCGAGCATTAACGGATCCACATCATAGCCTTTCTAACCGACCCAACGCCGATGCATTTGCCGATCTCGATTCTGAAACTCCATCGTGTGCCCCGCCTCGCTCTGTTAAAACGATGGCGTTTGAGATTCCTACGGATCTGATAAACCAAGTGCAGCTCTTACTTCGGAAGGAGGCGAAACTCTCTTCTTATGATCCAGACGATTCGTCGCTTCCGAATCTACCGTCGTCGAAAGATGCAATAGCGGAGCTCGATCCTTCCCCGCCTTATCTCCGATGCAAGCACTGCAAAGGTAGGTTCCTCAGAGGCGTACAGTCTGTGATTTGTGTGTTCTGCGCTGGAGAACAGAATTCAGAGCTCCCTCCCGAGCCTATCAATTTCAGGAGCACCATTGGATGCCGTTGGTTACTCGAATCCTTGCAGTTGAATGAATCCGTATATTTCTGTTCCTTTTTATATTTCTGCCATTTTCTTCCCACTGTTTGGATGATTGTAAAATTTGCTGAGAAACTGGAAATAAGTTTTAAGATTTCGTATTTTGTTTCAGAACGTTCATTGATGCTTTCAATGTTTAACATCAAAGCTGCATTATTGCTAAGTTCTAGTTTTGGTTTGGCTCAAAGTCATGGATGTTGATAAATTATAGAAAGTTCAAAGCTTTACTAGTTTTTATATAGATAAAATCGGAGGAGTATAGTCTGCTAATTTAGAAGATGTTTTTGGTTAATTTCTTGACCTTTAGATTATCCACATTATCTTGCAGGAGATGGTGGGGCCATCCATTGAGACCAATGAATCAAACAGAGGGCAAAGTGCAGGAAAGGATGAGTTCCCATTATCTGATCTTCTGGACATAGAAATAAGGTGGCCCTGTGAATCGGAAAGAGCCGAAGCTTTGCCAAGTAAAAGTCTCTTGAATTTGGCCGGAGTAGAGTTGGATAGCTTCTTCTCCGAAGTAAAAAATGAGTCTACTACACATCCATCTGAAGAGCTTTCAGCTCCAAATAAAACTATTGATAGTAGAGAATCAAACAGTAACAGGGATGACTTAGTTCTTAGCTTCTTCGAATCTGTTAGACCTTCTGAGAAAGCTACGCAAGGTACTGAACAGAAGACTAATGACTCCTTTTCCAGCTGGGAGCCCAACTTTCAATTTGCTGGTACTGAATGGAAAGCACCTGAGCATAAGAGCATTGTAGAAGATGAGGACTCATTTGATGCATGGAATGATTTTACTAGCTCAACTAATATACAGTGCCCTTCTAGTAGTTCTGGGCAACAAACATTTGATCAATCGGTGCCTTCTGTTGGGACAGCTGACCTTGATTTGTTTAGCTCAGGTACCACCTCAAAGGACATTGATTTTGGCAGCTTTTCGCAGCCAGATTTCTTTGCAGGAGGGTCTAATAATGTTACTGTTTCTTCAGAAGCTGTGACAACTCAGACAGAGGCTTCTGATTCTTACAGGTGTGTTACTGAAAGCTAAACACTCGTATGATGCAATACTCTAGTAGTGTTTTGAAGCATGCTGGGTCCAGATTGTCTTAAGTGCACGTCATTGACTCAAAAAAAAAAACTGCTTGAAATGGTACATGTGGATTCACATGTATGAATGAGCATTCAACAATTGATATGGTGAAAAAGTTTTTTAAGTTTTTTTTAATTTTTATTTTTACAGCAGGGTGGCTACTTTAATGGAGGAGTCAGTGACTGAAGAGGGTGCTGCAAAACAGGAGGAGGGTTTCGCCGATGCAAGTTCAAATTCTGAAGATGTAAAGATGCTGATTTCCCAAATGCATGATCTTTCTTTTATGCTCAATAGCGATCTTTCAAACTCCCCAAAAGTGAGATGGTTTTAATTTAATTTCTGGCCGAAACTTTCCAACTTTCACATTGTAATATTCTTTCCAAGTTCAAGTCTTGAATATGAATGAATCGCTCTAGCACATACATCCTAGATCATTTTCCTACGTATGACTTGATCAGACAACAGCATGTTGTGTAGTACGTAAATAATCCATATGGCGTTATCCTTCATCGATATTGTTAAGCAACTGCTGCAGCTGAGCCGTCGTCGCCAAGTCATCCTGGAAGTAGGTAAAAAATTTATGAATTAAAAATTTTCATGAATGCCAATTTGAATACTCATATGCTAAGGAAGCACTTACAGAAAACAGCTGAATGAGAGGAACCCGCTGAATAAAAAGGGGACTGTTCTAACCTCCAGGAGAGCCATTTGCGCAAGCCCTAGATGGGAATTTGAAGCACAAAATAAATTTTATGATTAAATGGAAATTGTGAGCTTAAAATGGAGAACTTATCAAACCTTGGGACTACGGAATGCTCAAGGTAACAACCTCGACCGAACTGTTCGACGACTACCACTCCCATGGCAGAACATATTGCATTAATGCTTTCAACAGAAGCACAGCAGCAGCTCACTCCATCATGCGTCAGAAGTTTTTTGAGGGTAAAAGCAGCAACCTGTTAAGTGTGAAGTCATTTATATGTAAGATGATATAGAACTTCTTGTGTAAAATTAAGAAAAAAAAAACACCAAGTTTTAAAGAATTCTTAGGCACTCACTGTTCTTGTCACTTCATTGCCTAGTTGCAGGCATTTGTAGCAACTAGGAAATTAAGCAGTCAGTCGGATTTTTCACTAATCAGATGAGATCTCAAAATTAAGCGGATTAGCCTTCGAGATTAATTTTCAGATGAGATTCGACCCGATCCAACTGACGATGATCCCTACTTGCATACATCCAAGTACCCTCAGTTTAATTAGAATAAGATGTGGGCTCGGATTCATTGATTACATATAGTAAAATTTACACATTTTTACCCACTCATCATACGTAGAATTTAACTTTGCATGAAAGTAAGAAAACTGGACCAAAAACTCATGTCATAATCTGATGATCGCATCCACATGTGTATATATATATATATGATGGACAAGAATAAGATTGAAGGGAAATGTTTTCATTTAGACTGATCATGAATTATTAGGTTGACGGGTAGGAATTAGATCGACTAGGTCTAGCTTCTGTCTTGTGCGCACCAAAAGCTTTTTCCTTTTGTTTTTTTCAACTATACTAAATTTTAAACTCCTATAAAATGAAAAGAACCAAACCAATTAATGTTCTTTTTATATTATAAATCAAAACGTTGACTATGATCCTGTCGTTTCTACGTAAAAAAGCATTCAATTAGGTGGACCCATAGTTTTTACAAAAGGGCTAAAGAAATCAAACAAGTTGGGTGACCTTTCTGTGCAAATAAATCTTGCCCTAGCTAACTTGCTTGAATCACGTTCTAAAGAAGGTCCAGGCATGCACAAAACACACCTATCACCTTTTTTCTTCTTCTTCTTCTTCTTTCTTGCGCCGTATTTTATTTACTTGATCCACTTTAATTAGTTAATTAATTACTCTAAACCACTTTTTTTCTGTTCTTCTTATCTTTGGTCCTCCATACTCCATAGTACATAGGAATGGATGGGTTGTTTGAAAACCAACCACTCTCTCTTCACATAATCAATATCGTTATTACTTATTAGACCAAGAAAAAGTTTGAAGTATAAGCTCTAAGCTTAAGTTTTAGGTTATAGAATATAGAGATTGTTTACTTTAGTTAACTATCGTGGTCAGTTGTGTACAGGACTAATTGGAAGAAGAAGTTGAAGCGTGTGAAACAGCCAACAACACACTGTCCGAAACTTCGTCAACTTCTACGGCCAACCGACGATTTCACTCTTCTGCCGGACAGAAAAACAAAAAAACAAAAAAATCTTGGCTTGTCGTATACGGAACATATAATATCTGGTAAATTGAAGAATTGAATATCATCAACATATATATATATATAATATCTGAAATAATATATGATCAAATGAATACTTATAATTAACATCATATATATATTATTATTTTTAAAATTTATGGAGTTATTAAATCTGTTAGGTCAAAATGTGGGGCTTAAGAGATTGACCCGTTCCACAAATATGACCACCCGGATTGGGCGGGCGGCCTTTTCCCTCTGTAAATTGAGTACCGTTGAGTCAACGGTGGTGATGGGGACAGATATTGGCCCTTATTTTGACTTCACCTTGTGGACCCCAGAGACTCGCTTGTAGTGGAAGACTGATCCATCTCTTCCGATTTGTTTATTATTATTTATCCCCATATCACTCGTTTATTTTTTCTTTCATAATTTATTATATATTTTTTAAATAAAGTTTATGATATGCACTTACGTGCTTGTCAAGTCGAGCTACAACAATTCCCATCTTTATTAATTTAAATAAAAAAAAGGAGTAGATTAAAAAAGAAAAGTTTATGATATTAATACTTAATATCAGATTTTAATCGTTAAAAAAAAAATCATATGATTAAATCTTTTCTTAAACAAATTATATTCGTTGAAATATAAAAATATTGAAAACATTTCTTAAATTATAAAAAAAAAAAAAAATTATTTTCCTTACTTTTTGAGTACTTACTCAGGGACGGACAATCATTTGATCCGTATATGACCCAATCCGTTGGATTGAATACAAATCGGGTAATGGTCATAAAAAACTAATTAGATTGGATATCCGTCATCCGACATATCGGATACCATTATATACCTTAAAAAAAAATCAGCTTGCATGCAAAACCTTCTCCCGTGCTGAGAAAGACTAGATCCTGTTGTCATCGCCCGACACTTCGTCCTCCACTCTCCGCTCGATGCCGCCACCGTTCCCTCTACTCTCCGCCCTCGCCCTTGTCTGCAGATCCAGCACTGCCCTCTGCCTTCTGCACTTCGCTCGACGCCGCCACTCGGCCACCTTTTCTCTCCCTTGCCCGTAGCAGCCTCCTCCCACAGCACGCCCTCGACCCATTGTCCCTCTTCCTCCCTCTTCAATCCGTCGTTGCCTCCTCCTTAGTACACACAATGTTGGCCATCCTCCTCAACAGATGCAATGCAATGTCTCTTCCATCCTCGATTTGGTTATGCCTTTGTCGAAGATACGAACGGACGAGTATTCTGATTTTTTGGTAATATTCTAATTTGTTAAAATTTATGATCTGTTACAAAGGATGATTAATTTGAAGTTTAAGATGAAATTGATGAAGTTTAAGATGATTAGAAATTTGAAGTTTAAGATTAAGTTGATAATATCCTAATTTGTTGAAGTTTAAGATGATTAGAAATTTATATCATATTTCTCGATATAATACTGAAATATATTGTATATTTATATTTAAGTTTATTGAAATTCCTTTAATTGCAATCATGAATAAGATGCTATATGTGTCACTACATTATTCCTTATTAAAAGGATAGTTAAAAATGGTAATTGACCGAAAAAAAATACTAACAGAACATCCCTAATGATAGTAGTGCATCGCTTGTTTCTTTACCAGATGACCTTTTCCTCTCAGATTATGATGTAGACATTGATGATAATATAATAAATAGTGTTACAAATCAAGGCAAAAAGAGAATTAAAAAAAAAAGAAAAAAGAAGTATGCAAAGAAAGCATCACGTCCTTCTACTTAGACTAATACGAAGAAACAACTGACAAAGAGTTCAACATGGAATAAATTTATAACTGATACAACGAATGGTACGACAATGTGCATTCATTGTAAAAATGTAATGTCATATAATGGTAATAGGGAATTGGGAACATCACACCAGATACAACTCACAAAGAATCATTGTCCTATAAGGAAAATAAATGTCCCGATGGATAAAATTCTTGTCAGTGCGAAAAAATCCAATGAGAGCACAGAGTTGGTCGTGCACTGGTAAATGATTTGTTTCCATTAGTTTAATTAATTATTTAATTTTAGTTTAATTAGATTCGAATGTAAATTTTAATTTATTTCATATTAATATATTCTGCAGTTTCTATGGACCAGTTATCAGAGCACCCATTTATACGGTGGGTTATTGAGTCGGAGCAAGCCTTCTACCAAGTAAAGCACCCAAGCTTCATTAGATTATTGAAGACGATTGATTCATGTGTGAAGGTGTCATCACAGTCATGACTGCATGTGAAGTGATGAAGTTATTTATACCAATGTTAGTGAAGTTGCAATGGTTTTTTAAAGAGTTTGATGGATATGTTTTTTTTACCATCGACACATGGACTTCCGTTCAAAATATGTCTTTTATATATGTGACTGCCTACTACGTTAATAGTAGCTGGGAGGTTCAGAAGAACATTATTGAGTTCAAGGTAGTGGACCATCACAAAGGCAATACTATCGGGAAGCTATCAGAAGATGTGGCTTGACACCATCACTAGGTGAAACTCGACGTACATTATGTTTCAGAAGGTGTATCAATATCGTAATGCAATCATAAAGTAAGTTTCTTGGCATTAATTTTTTTTGTTCTATACTTTTTGCCCACTCTATGAAATTTTTACTCATGAATCTATTTTATTGATTCAGGCTGCAGATGGTAGAGCAAGCATCTCTAGAACTGAGTGATGATGATTAGGAAATAATCCAGATGTAATTAAAAATTTTGGGACACTTTTTTTATGCAACCGAGATGTTAATAGTCACAAAGCATGCAACCGTCCATCAATATTATATGCAAATATTCACCATTCAGGAGATGATTAGAGAAATGTCTCAAGATACACAAACTCTTATGTTTAATAGGGTGGCTGATCGTATGTAAGAAAAAGTTGATAGGTATTGGGGCAATCTTGATAATATGAATCTTTTAGTTTGTGTTGCCAGTCTATTGAATACCCAGAACAACTCTGCAATGACTTGTGAAATGTTCAAGTATCTTTATGAGGAAGGCTCAGATAGTCCGAAACATGCTAACCACTTGATCAGGGAATCGCGAGTGTGTTTGCGGTTTTTGTATGATTGTTATAAAGATAGGGATCCTGCATCGTCATCTACGAGCGTCGCATTATTTGATCGCTCCTTCACCTTATAGCTAGACGTAGAGACACGATCTTCACGTGGACTTAATAATTTAGTAAAAGATTTCTATGCGAGTCGAAGTTTAAGGTTGCTCACTTGACAGACTACTGAAGTAGAATAATATCTAGATGTTCATGGTCTTGTTGATTACCATGACCACCTTGATGTCCTAGGATGGTGGAGAGTGAATAAGTAAAAGTACCCGACACTAGGGCGAATAGCCAAAGATATTTTTGTCATACATATATTTACAGTTGCTTCAAAGTCCACGTTTAGCACGAGTGGACATACAATCACTAACTTTCGTAGTAGGCTTGCTCCATATATGGTTGAGACACTTATCTAGGTTCAAAGCTGGCTTTCCGGTGTGAGGTTCACTTTAGCCGATGTTGTGGATGCAATAAAGATCTTTGATAAAGAAGATGATGGTACGTACTTATTTTGTTATACATTTTCTTGTGTCATATATTATTTAGTTGTTTCCAATATTATATATATTTATTGAGTTCTTAATTTTTAATATCAAGTGCAGAAGAGTCTGCATATGTATAAAAATGATCAAAAAGTAGATATTATTAAACTAGTTGATGTTTTTTAATTTGGTAAATTTATTGATTTTTTAAAATTTTTTTGGTGAATTTGTTAATGTTCGATGACAAACCCCACACTTGTTGTGATTGTGATCGTGATAGATATGTCTATATCTATATCTATGATAATATATATTTGCAGGTCATTTGTAAATGATAATTACATATAAATTAAATGTTATTGCCCAAATTTTAATCACAATCAGTTACGTATGTATATATTTTCATTAATAAATTAAAATTTTACATAAATATATATAATTAATAGATATATTATAATTTAAATATATATAATTATGTGTAATTATTATTTATAAATTAATAATAATAATAAATAGATATTCAACTATCTAATCGAATTTGTATTAAATTTAAGTATCCAATCCGATCAAAACTGGTAGATACCACATGCAACGGCTAGGATCCCCGTTGCATATATCTACTATATATATATATAAATTTAATTATCATAAATAAAAGTAATAATAATAATAATTATTATTATTATTAATTTAGATAATTGAACATAAAAAAGATATCACAAAATGACTCGATACAGTTCTATAATTTCTACTCTCGATCTGGTCTGAGTTCTTCTTTGTTAAAGTCTTCATCTCCACATTTTTTGGCGACTCCATTGTGCCGTTCCGAAGACCTTTCTCTCTATCACTACATCTCTTTCTTCTTCTCCTCCTTCTTCATCCATTTATGGCCAAAGGAGGTGGACTTCCCGTTGATCTAGATCCATCTGCCGCCACCTTCTTTCTCCACAATCCTGTAGTCCTCAACTCTTTCCCAGAAAATCTAATCCACTACCCTAACCATCATATTATCAACACTTTTCCTTCTTCTTCTACTGCTTCTACTACTACTACTCATATCCCGGTTAATAATCTCTTCATGATGGAGTCCAAAGTTTCCACCGCCACCGCCACCACCTCTAACTCGGCCTCAGTATCTCCTCCTCCTCCTCCGCCACCTCCTACTCTTCTTCCTCCTTCTAAGACTTTCCAATTAATCCCGGTCAACCTTATAAACTCTTCCCATGACGATGATTTCGATGACCAGCTTCAACCTTCACCGTCCGATGATGGTCATCATAGACGGACTACCATAATTGAGATGGACTTCTTCGCTCATGATAAGAAACCAGCCTCCTCTTCCTTCCCTAACCTTGATATCGATCGGAAAGACTCCGACAACCGACAAGTCAACGTAAACGTAAGTGACGGGACATTTTCATCAGTTTCAGTTCTAGATTTCTTGATTTCTTGATTTCTTGATTTCTTGATTTCTTGATTTCTTGATTTCTTGATTTCTTGATTTCTTGATTTCTTGATTTCTTGATTTCTTGATTTCTTGATTTCTTGATTTCTTGATTTCTTGATTTCTTGATTTCTTGATTTCTTGATTTCTTGATTTATTGTTTTTCTTTTTTCCCCTCAATTTTTATGCAGACTGGTTTGAATCTTCTTACGACAAATACATGTAGCGATCAGTCGATGGTTGACGACAGGATATGGCCGAACATAGTTGCAGATGATAAGAGAGCTAGAGACAATGAGGTAAGATATTGGTATGAACTTTAATTATTGTTACCCATATGATAAAGATTCGAATTTCCATGGTCAATCATGTGTTGATGTTCTTCTTCAGCTGACAGTTCTTAAAGCTGAGCTTGCGAGAATGAACACGGAGAATGAAGAATTAAAAGGAGTACTGAATCAGGTTACTAGCAATTACCAAGCCTTGCATCTACAGGTTGCGAATCTTATGCAAAAACAGAAGGCTGAAATTCATCATGATCCAAGTATGAGCTATGTTCTTGATTCAAAAGGTGTTAATTCTGACGAAGTATTAGCAGTGGAGGAAAAGAACGGACGATTGGTGCCAAGACAGTTTCGGGAACTTTCTAGTGATATATATGCTGATACTAATACAAATTTTTGTGAGAATTCGAACTGTTCATCGGAAGGGAGGAGTCGCGAGAGATCGCGGTCGGATCCAGGAAATAATGTTAATAATGGAGATGAGGTAGGTTGCAAAGGGCAGCTTGTTTTTAATGATCAAAATAAGAAGGAATTAGTAATTGGTCGAGAGCAAGCATCTCAAAGATGGGTTGCTAATAAAGTTCCAAGCTTCAATTCTACTAAAGATCAAATGGACCAAACTGAGGCCATCATGCGTAAGGCTCGTGTTTCTGTTCGAGCTCGATCCGAGGCACAAAATGTACGCCAACTAATTCAAATTAAATAGGGCTAAATCAGTTTTCTTTATAAAGTGGTATAGCTAATTTGTGTTGCTTAATTGAATGTTTTTAGATCCCTGATGGGTGTCAATGGAGAAAGTATGGCCAGAAAATGGCCAAAGGAAACCCATGCCCTCGAGCTTATTATCGATGCACGATGGCTGCCGGATGTCCAGTTCGTAAACAGGTAAACGGAGCTAGTCTGAAACATTTGATAAGTACTTAAAACTAACTTACTTGCCAATCACTTATCATACGTTAATATGAATTAAATAATGTAAAATGTAATCAGGTACAAAGATGTGCAGAAGATAGAACAATTTTGATAACAACGTACGAAGGTAATCACAACCACCCACTGCCTCCGGCCGCAATGACAATGGCATCGACAACCTCATCAGCCGCCAGAATGCTCTTGTCAGGATCAATGTCGAGCGCAGACAGGCTAAACAACGCGTCGAACAACAGTTTCATGACAAGAAGCACTCTCCTGCCATGCTCTTCCACCATGGCAACCTTCTCAGCCTCAGCTCCATTTCCCACTGTTACATTGGACCTCACTCAGAACCCTAATAACCCTTTACAAGCACTCCAAAAGCACCTACTTCAACAAAACCAATTCCAATCACTCCCATTCCTGAACCCGCATCCAAACACTCCTCCAAACTTCGCATCTCCAAGCAACAGCTTGTTCCCTCAAATTTTTGGATCAAAAGTGACTGGTAGTGACACTTTTAATGCTGCCAGTGCGGCCATTGCTGCAGATCCAAACTTCACCGCCGCTCTTGCAGCAGCCATTTCCTCTATTATTGGTAGTGGTTCTCAATCTCATCCAATTATTAACAGATTTACTAATAACAATAATGATGGTAACGTTAAGAGTAATGATAATAATGGAAATCTTGCCGCAAGTGAGAGTAATGATAATAATGGAAATCTTGCCGCAAGTGAGAGTAATGCTAATGTTACTACAAGCAACAGAAACAACAGTAATAGCGATAATAAAGTCAGCAACACAACTTTTTCAGGGAATTAGAGGGCGGGAAAAGCTATTATACATTTTCTTCAACATTTACTTCTTCTTTGTTCTTCATGATCTCATGGGGGTCGGCAAAACTCAGAAATTTACTTTTTTTTTTCATTTTTTTTTTTTTTGGAGATTTATTTCTTATTCTTTAGCTTCTATTTTTTTCATTAATATTTTCAGGTGTATGTCAATATATACAAATTCAGAAATAAAAGAAGAAAAGAGAATTAGATAAACTAATTCAATTTCCCATTTGAATCTTGTTTGTTTGAAGTTCGACTTCCAAATAGAAAAAATGATGAAACAGACCTATGAACGATAAGACTCACCTTAAAAAATAGAAAATTGAAAAAAGAGTTGAAAGGTGTATGCATTTTGGTAGACCTTCCTTTCTATCTCACTTCTTCTTTGAATCATATTTGTAATAACCTAAGAATATAAATAAGTAAGACAATACAGATGAGGAACTAGTCAATAGTACTTAGTCAACAAGGAGATAGAATCATGAAAACGATAACAAGTCCACAACTACATATTCGATTCGTTTCGATTCGATGTCGCATTCTCTGTTTTACTTTTTAGGCCATTGTTTATTTTGCTTAACGTGATGGATTAAAATTTAATGAAGTAATCAACATAGGGATTAGGGTAGGGGGTGATGAAGGTAGAAGTATTATCACATTATATGTGATGAAGGGCCGAGGGCATGGCCTAATTAGTTGGTATTGAGGCCCAATAGTGAACTATATGTTTAGGCTTTTTCTTTCAGCCCGATGGACCATGTCGGCCCAGTTAAACAATTGGAATCGTTCGGACTGGTTGTTACAAGGCCCAATAATCAGGCTACCTGCCAAGTGGGAGATCGCACGCTCGCGATTCAATGTATCGAATAGAGATTCGACTTCAAACGTGGACTGGTAGTTGAGTTTTAAATAACGGTTAGATATTTCGTGAAATCGTTAAGGTACCAACTACCAACCAAAGCGTGCCACGCTAAGAAACAGTGGGCCTAGAATTGACGAAAATTCGAAGTAACCGTTGGATACAAAAGTTCAATTCTTATCGACGGTCAGAATGTCCACAAGTATCTAGTTCGTAAAGCAGGGGAAAACACTCTCCGTCGTCTATTTTGTCCTCCTGGCTTCGTGAATCGTGAGAATCGGTTCCTTCCTTGTTTCCGTCTTCCCCTTTCCTCTTCCTCTTCCTTGCGATCTTCAGAAACTGTAAGTATATTCCTTTTCTTGGTTGAAGATATAGACCATTTTCTTCAATTTTTCTTTTCTAGTCTAGATTTTATCATTCTAAGTTATTCTTGCTAGTTGAGTAGGCAGAATTCATATAGATAAGCTTAGTTTAGTAGCTGATGGTAGAAGAAATGAACAGAATCTCCAATTTATAAGCTTTCGTTTTCGTTGGATTTTCTTTTGTAATTATATTCATTATCAGTAAGCAACAATTTGCATGATTTGATTTGCAGCCCTTAAAAATGGAAACGATATCTAGATCCTGTTTGGTTTCGTTTTTTCTCTTGCTCGTTCTATCCCCTGAGGTTTTCTCAGCTTCAAGTAAGGGATTGATCAGAGTTGGGCTGAAGAAGAACAAACTGGACCCGAGCAACCGCCTTGCTGCTTCTAAGGAGCAGAAGATTCTGCAAGCTCCTGTCAGGAATTATAATCTTCGTGGTAATCTTGGCGATTCAGAGGATGAGAGTATCGTTTCACTTAAGAACTTCATGGATGCTCAATACTTCGGTGAAATTGGTGTGGGCACACCTTCTCAAAAGTTCACTGTCATATTCGACACGGGCAGTTCTAATCTTTGGGTGCCCTCATCAAAGTGTTACTTTTCAGTAAGTTGTTTTAGTCTTCTTCTTTAATTAAGGAGTTAATATTGTTGGTTGCAATTGATTTTTGTTTTGTTATTTGTATAGGTAGCTTGCTTCTTTCACGCCAAGTATAAGGCGAGCCAATCAGTTACTTACAAAAAGAATGGTATCGTGATCCTTTTCTCTGACTTGATATTCACGTAGTAGTCGTTAAAATTTTCATATTTAAATGTAAGAGTTTGGACAAAACTGTCTCAAGCTATCATTTCATTTTTGTGGCAGGGAAATCTGCAGACATCCATTATGGGACTGGAGCCATCTCGGGTTTCTTTAGCCAGGACCACGTCCAAGTTGGTGATCTAGTTGTTAAGGACCAGGTTAATTGTGGTGAAATCTTATTTAGTGGAAAACAAAAAAGGGTAGTCAGAGTTTGCTTTACTTATGCCATCTGTCATTTAGGATTTTATCGAGGCAACAAGAGAGCCCAGCCTAACATTCTTGGCAGCCAAGTTTGATGGTATACTTGGACTGGGGTTTCAAGAGATCTCAGTTGGTGATGCTGTTCCTGTCTGGTTAGTCACCGTATTTTATCTTCAAAAGTATGCCTATTTAGACTGCGAAACTTACTCACCTTCATATACTTATTTTTACAGGTATAATATGGTAAGTCAAGGTCTTATTGCAGAACCAGTTTTTTCATTTTGGTTGAACAGAAATGTTGAAGGGGAAGAAGGAGGTGAGATTGTATTTGGTGGGGTTGATCCTGATCATTACGTAGGCGAGCACACATTTGTTCCTGTGACACAAAAAGGTTATTGGCAGGTTGGTCAAACTTCAGTCCAGCTTTTTCTGTTGTTTTCTCGGTCTTATCTCTTCTTCTCCTTTGACTAATTGTTAATCTCTCCTGTTGGTAGTTCGATATGGGTGATGTTCTGATTGATGGCAAATCTACTGGTAAACGAAAATCTTATTTGTCTTCTTAAGGGGATATTAACTTTTCTGTCTAGACTTTTAATCAGTTATTCATCTTTATTTTCTATGGTACTGAGCAAGGAACGTATTCCTTTCAGGATTTTGTGGGGATGGTTGTGCAGCAATTGCTGATTCTGGAACCTCTTTGCTGGCTGGTCCGACTGTATGTAGTCTGATTGACATAATAATTGGACTTTGCGTATTTAGGCTGTTCAAGTTTAATGGCATAAAATTGACATAAGGGTGTTTTAACTTCATAATTCATATCATCCAGACCATTATTACGCAAATAAATCATGCTATTGGTGCATCCGGAGTTGTGAGCCAAGAATGCAAAACAGTGGTAACACAATATGGAAAAACCATACTTGATATGCTAATAGCTCAGGTATTTACCTTTTCAAAAAAAAATAGACCCCCCTGTGATGGGGGGTGGGGCTCCCTCTTTTCCCTTGAAATGACTCATATTCACATCTACTGCTGCTCTTATATAGGCACGACCAAAAAAGATCTGCTCCCAAATTGGCTTATGTACTTTTGATGGCGCTCGTGGTGTTGGGTTTAATTCTTCAACCTACCTGATTCTTAATGTAGTATTTGATATTTTGGATAACATTATCTAATTCTAGAATCGGTTAATTATCTTCTTCCAGCATGGGCATTGAAAGCATGGTGAACCAAGACGGTCTGCATGATGCAGGATGTACAGCTTGCGAGATGGCTGTAGTATGGATTGGGAACCAACTTAGGCGAAATGAGACTGAAGAGCAGATCCTGGATTATGCCAATGATGTGAATTAATTAGCTTCTTATTTTAATGCTCGTTTCTTTGGGTTTGAGCATAAGTCATAATTGACGTAAAACTCACTCGCTTCTTTCTGATCATTATTTGTAGCTTTGTGACCGTCTTCCCAGTCCCAACGGAGAATCAGCAGTCGACTGTAGTGATCTATCTTCCTTGCCTAACGTTTCCTTTACGATTGGTGGTAAAGTATTTGATCTTGCACCAGAGCAGGTAAACCTCATCTTTGCTAGATCTATTATTATTGTATTTAGCAATAAATAATGTTCGAGTACAATGTGTAAAATGTTTCATCTCGTATTTTTGTAATATTGCTTGCAAAACTGGTGATTTTGCAGTATGTTCTTAAAGTGGGCGAGGGAGGTGTAGCTCAATGCATCAGTGGGTTCATTGCTTTAGATGTGGCCCCACCTCGCGGACCTCTCTGGTACTCCCATCTCTTCAAAATTGTTGCTTATATATAACATCGCATCAAGTCATGATATCTTACCATTTTTTTTGCAATATTCCCTTAAAAACACATCTGCCAAGAAAACCAATAATTTGTTCAAAATCATGTAGGATTTTGGGAGATGTTTTCATGGGTCGGTATCACACCGTATTCGACTATGGAAACCTGCAAGTCGGCTTCGCGGAAGCTGCTTAAATGGATATGGAATAATGGAACAACCGTCCCTTTCGTGCCTTTGTATCATACTTAGTTCTACCATAAAGAATGCCAAAACGGACATTTCCATCTCCCTTCAAACTTGTATTGTAAATAACTGAATACGTAAGATTTGCTTGTCGTCGTTGTGTATATGATACATATAAGAATCTTTCTTAACAGTTCGGTCAAATAGAATATGGAATCTATGTTGTATAGTTCATGTGAGTTTTTATTTTGTATACAAGTTCAATCCAATGAATCTTCTAATCCACATTGTCATTGAATAATTTAGCTGATTGCAATGGACAGATAACTAAGAAGTATTTTGCTGAAGTATGAGCTGACACGTGGAATAAATGTTACATGCATGCAACAAGTTCATGTTACATATTCAATGTGATCAATATGGTACAAGTTACACATTAAAAACAATAATTATGGCATAGAATGAATCTCCTAATTAATTACATGACAACCACTCTAACCTACGAATATCCTTAAAACAATATTCACTAAATGACGTACAAGTTACAACATGTATCAAAGCATTTTCCATACGCTTTATTCTTAAATCTTAGTGACTGATTGATTCATCATCACTTAGCTGTTGTTTAAACAAAAAGATGCATGGAAATCATGCCATTCTCACGCCTACCCACAATCTAATAAGCAACGCATTGAATGATTAGAAGCAACGCATTGAAGGATTGATTTACAGACCCTTTTTTTTTTTATTAAATACTTCAGCTACAATCTAATAAGCTAACAACTACCATTAACACTAACCTGCTTAATTATAGTTAAATTATAACCTTTGATTAATTTCTCCTTAATTTTTTATTTAAACCTTTTTGTCGTATATTAGTTCCACCTTCTAAACCACTCTATCTCTAGCCCTCTTTCTTTTACCTTCTCCTCCAAACCAATAACCATCCCCTAGCCTTATAGCTTGCATGAATCATGAATTCATAATCACTTTTTTAGATGAACTAATGACTGTTGATCAACAAGTGTTTTTTAAGTAGCACGATCGATGATTCATTTTTAATCCTTCTCTTGATCGATGATTCATTTTGTAGGCCCTCGATCGTCATTGTTACTTTGCATACAAATTAATTTTAGTACCCCACGTCCAACATGCATTATGATTGTTGCTTTACTTTACTTAGGAGATACAGATCCTCTTATTAAGTTAACTAAATCGGATTTTGGTCAACGGGGAAACGAGTTAAACAAAGAATATTAGTTCTAGAAGTTTGGGATTAGTTTAATGTTTTTGTCTAGAAAAAATATGTTACTGTTTTGACAATTATGAGAATCAAATGGCGGTAATGCAGTTCAAAGTTGAGGTGACTAATTATGTTCAAACATGCTTGCTTGACTTTTCTCCTCTTTTTTTTTTTTTTTTTTTAAATATCTCAAAATTCCCATTTATGCATGCACTTGCACCTTTCTGTTATTTTTATTTTTTGGTCAAAATCTTGTAATTTTTGAAAAGTAATGTGTACACACGTATATGTTATTTAGTGGTATATACCCAAATTTTGTTTTTAGGCTATGAATAATATGACATAGAGGTTGAATCGATCTTCAAAAGATAACACTTTGTTTATGCTAATAACATGAAGATGAACAAAATAGAGGACCCATAAATTCAATCCGTTTTGGTGGGTCAAACCCACTCCAAATTCTGACCTAAAAGAGTTACCCAAGACTTGATTTGTCAAAGTCTACCTGTCCTTAAACCGAAAAATAGTAGTGAATAATCCACGTTTCTAGATTATGCCCATTTCCAAGGAGAAAACCCTTTAAAAGACTCCATTTCCCATTAAACGTGCCCACGTGCCATTTTGCCAAATCTACTAAAACACGACCAGGCCCTTTCCGACGGTACCCATAATTCGACACGTGTGGACTCCTCTTACAAAATCGTCAACTCTTGAGAAGGAGAGAGATAGCCAACCAATAAAACTAACCCCACCCTCCCAAACTGCAACGTGTTGACGTGGCCTCGCTTCTCTTCTCACTTGCTATATATAAAAGATGCAAATTTTAATTAGCCCAACTTGAACTCAACAACAAAGCCTTCTCCTGACCTTCTAGCTAAAAAGATGGTATGGACCAGAGGGCAAGTCATTGGCCGCGGCTCATCAGCCACCGTCTCCATCGCCGCCAACAATCTTTCCGGTGAAGTTTTTGCCGTCAAGTCCACGGAGCTCTCCCACTCCCACTTCTTACAGAGAGAGCAAAAAATCATCTCATCCTTAAATTCCCCTCACATAGTTAGCTACAAGGGGTGTGACGTATCCAAAGAAAACAACAAGCTCATCTACAATCTATTCATGGAGTATCTTCCCGGCGGCATGCTTTCCGATCAAATCCGCAGGAAAAATCTCCGGCTCGACGAATCACTGATCGGAATCTATACACAGCAAATCGTACAAGGGCTCGAGTACTTACACGCCCAAGGAATTGTACATTGTGACATTAAGGGTAGCAATATTTTGATCGGACAATACGGGGTGAAAATTGCCGATTTCGGATGCTCCAAACTTTTACGGGTCGACCCGGAAGCAGAAATTGGCGGCGGAACCCCTATGTTTATGGCTCCTGAGGTAGCACGTGGGGAAGAACAGGGGTGCCCATGTGACATATGGGCTCTCGGGTGTACAATTATTGAAATGGCCAGTGGTAAATTGCCATGGACTGATAATTCAGGTGATCCAGTTTCGGTTCTTTACCGGATTGGATATTCCGGGGAATCTCCGGAGATTCCGAGATGTCTTTCCGAGCAAGCGAAGAATTTTGTGGAGAAGTGCTTGGTGAGGGATCAGAGAGAGAGGTGGACGGCTAGTCAACTTTTGAAGCATCCATTTCTTGAAGAGATCAATAACAACAATAACACGAATGGAAGGAAGATAATTCAAGAATCTTATTCAACTTCGTCTCCTACAAGTATTCTCGACCCTGACATTTGGAACGTGATGGAACAAGAGTTGGGTAGTAATCCAGCGATCAACGCAGGTAGTTCCAGATGTCTTGGCGCCGATAGGATCACACGGTTGTCAGTGTTTGAAGTGGGGCCCAGTTGGAGAGAAGAACATGATGATGATGATGCTGATGATGATGATGATGATGATGATGATGATGATGGGAATTGGATTACGATCAGAAGGAGATCAGTCGAAGATGAAATGAGAAGTGGGTCAACGCCAGCTTGGAATATTAATGAGTTGGAGGAGATGGAAAGGAGTAGTGGAAATAGTAAACTGGAAAAGTCGTTGGAATTATTACATAGAATTAGTTGGAAAAACAGTTTTGTAATTAGTGACAGCATTTGTAAGAGACCAGGCAAAGATAAGTCGTTAAATCGTGTAGTAACAAGTTTTTTAATCACTTAATTAATCATTATCTTTTACCCATACTAACTATTAATAGCCAACTTATTACCGTCGAAATTATTTACTTAGACATGTCATTAATTAAGGTAATATTACGGTTTAAATTTAGGTGAGATGATGTCAACTATGATGTAAGGACAAAAAGTAGAACAAAGCAAGCTGTCAAGGCAGAGATGGGAGATGAGATCTAGTTAAAACTCATGTCGGCCCAACGTAAAAGCAAAGCGTAGACAGACACAGCTAGGAGAAACCGGAACCAACTACCATGGGCTTTTCTATTTATTAAGCAATAAAAATTACAGGTTGGGTGGTCTGGCTTTTCTTTGTCAATATGAAAATAAAAAAGTGAATCATTATCATTTTCTACGGAATGATACCCAAATGATAGAATGACAATATCATTTTCATAGCAAACCATTAAACCATTACGATGCATTATTAAGTGAGACTCCCTCAAAATCGAACATAAATATGTTGAAATGCTATGTTTCTAACATAAAATGTACCTACAAGAATCATATGTACATAACAGAATAGCATACTTCCTCGATTTTCAACAAGTGTCAATACCTAAGGTCGAATAATTAAGAAGAACATGCTAAAGCAAACGCCCAATCTCTAGAAAACAAATATAAAACTGTTGTTATACATTTTGATTGCATGTTAAGTTGAAAGACATACACTCTCGCATCTAAGGTCCTTGGCATTATTGATTTAGAAATAGGTATTACATTTTATCTTCTATTAAGTTGTTGCCTAGGAATCAGTTTGATATTTCAAAGTGACGTTCAAACGGACAATGCTGTAAGAACCATCAACGCTTGCAAAATAAGTGCTACTCAGACCGTACCCGCTAACAAACCGAAATTTTCCAGTTCCGGAAACAACAGCTGATTCTCTAACAGGTTGGGATGCATCGGCAACACCCTGTAACTCAAGAGTACTACTATTATATGCTTGATTTGTGAAAACAATAGAAAGTGTGCCGTAAACTCTACTGCCTCCTAAACTTGCTACGACTAACAAACCCTCGAGTCGCCCTATTTGGGTCGAATTAAGATTTGGGCCTTCAGTTATAGCATCGTCTACGACAATTATTGTTCCGAATTGTCCAAGTGTCCATGCCTTTCCTTGAATGCCTGCAACTGGGATTTCTGTGGCATTTGGTCCCGAGCGAATTTGTTGAACGTAAAAGCCGAGATTAGTTTCTTTACGGTCGTTAATGGATTGGACTAAGACCAAGGTCATGCCAAGAAGACATGCCAAAAGCAATTTGATACTTTGATTTTGCATGGAGTGCTTTTGAGCCATGGATGATGTACTTCTTTTCTCTATACTGGTTCTTTTGACTTGTGAGTTGGAACTCTGGTTTCTATTTATAGTATATAGAGACAAAGTTATTGTCCTCTCTCGACTTTAACTGGATAATGTATAGTATGTAGTGAGGATAAAATTTGGTAACGGTCATCTTGAAGATATAGCCTCTAGGCGTGGTCAATCTATCTATTGAAGTTAATTGATATTAATATCTCTAAGGTCAACTAGATTGTACCAAAATTGTGGCCAAGAAGATACACTGAAATTAATTTGATTGTCTAATTTGGTGTCAGGTTTCCGGCTACATTAAATGGAAGATTGTTTCCTTTTGGGTGATCAAGTTGCAGAAAGAAAATTAAGATCATAACGACTTTTTAGATGCAGGTTTTGTTCGTGCTATAGCATACACAGAAACAGAGTACTACTCTGTTTACAATTTTATCAGCA
Organism: Coriaria nepalensis; assembly: GCA_027186245.1. NCBI lineage: Eukaryota > Viridiplantae > Streptophyta > Magnoliopsida > Cucurbitales > Coriariaceae > Coriaria > Coriaria nepalensis. The sequence continues at coordinate 10,170,710 of CP114492.1, forward strand.
TATATAGTTAAGCTGTATGACCAATCCCAGATTTGATACTTAGAAAAAAAAGAAAAGAAAAAGGTTTTGGAATAGCAGCTAGATTTCTTAGTTGAAACAGAGAGCACAACAGTAACATAATCTCTAATTATACATAATACATAGCGATTGACATACTATTAGAAGGCATAGCAAAAGACATGTCACTTTATTATCATAATAAACTGTTATCAAACGCTTATTTTACTTCTTTAGGATATGGTAAACTGCAGAAATACAAGCTGCCTGAGTGAAGGATTCATATTACACATTGCATGATACGTTTATTTTATTTTGTATATATCTTCTAGCATGCTGGCTAGAAACCTTGATTCCGCAGAGTAAGGTTGAAGTGGAGAACGGAGTTCGAACCGGTGGGTTCGAGAACAAAAATATCAAAAGTAGCATATCCTTTGATGAACCTGAACTTCCCAGTTCCGGATACAACCGAAACCTGTCTAACAATCTCGAGCGGTTTACAGAGACCTTGAAGCTCAAGAGTGCTACCGCTGGTTTGTGAAAATAATAGAAAACGTGCCATATAATGTACTTATGACGGCGAAGAGGCCCTCAATTCGTCCAACCGAAGGTGAGTTAGGATCAGGCCCTTGAGTCACGAGATTATCCGCAACGGTTACTGTTCCAAACTGTGTGATGCTCCAGGCCTTTCCTGCAATGCCCACAACTGCAATCTGTGTCGCGTTTGGGCCTGATCGGGCTTCATGAGCGTATAGGGTCATCTTTGTTTCTGTAGGATTAGTAGATTGAGCCAATACTATGGGTATGATAAGAAAAGTACATGTCAAGAATAACTTGATAAGGCAATTTGGTGATGTGTATTGCGCCATATGATCAAACAGTAAGGATTTTCTTTGGATCTGTGTGCTTTCGAAAAGGCACTCCGGATAATCTATCGCGCCTTCTTCTCTTCCTCCTCTTCCATCGTGACATTTTTTTCATATTAACAAAATATATAAAAAACTATTTAAAATAATTTACGTCTTCAATGGTTAGATTAAGTAAAGCCATCACATAATTAATGATGTTATTTTTAATTTTGCTGTTGAATGGATCAATATTAATCATATAAGGAGAATATTTTTCCGTCAGATATAAAATTCTATATAATCTAATTTATATTATTAATTTTTTTTTAAATAAGTTGATTAATTAAATAATTATTAATTACAATAAAACTTAACATAATAATTACTCAAAACTTTAATAACTTTTTTAAACATTGGTTTACTAGAACGCATAGCCCAATTTAAAATTTGTGACTTACGTGTTTTCTCTAAATACTTTCTAAGAGTATCTCCAACACTTGAAATTGTTTCAAACACTTATACCTAAAATAATTTAAAAAATATTATTAAAAATTATTAAGTAATAAAAACTAACTATAAATCAAAATTAAGACTAATTACTTGGAAGGTGATTGAAAAACTAAGTAAGTTCCACTTAACAACCGAATTTTCTCTATTTGCAACTCTTACAGATTTCTCGATAAAGTTATCCGTCTTAATGCTTTGTACATTTCTCTCATGAACTATTTTATCCCAAGGATAATTAATGGATAACTTAATATCTGAGACTATATATAAAAATTGATGGGGTATTTTATGCGACTCTCTTAAACCTAAGAGAGCAACCACCAAAAAGTAAAGAAGCCCTAACTTCACGTGTAAATCATACATCTTTATTGTTTCATCAGCATCTTGATTATGTCGTTACTTAGTTCTACTTTCAATATTTTCGAAAATCTCTATAAGCTGACCACATGTAATTTTATCGTTTCCTTTAAACTAGTATTTCAAGAATTCAACATTTTTCCTCACTTCGACTGGTAAAGAGACTAGTATTTTATAACAACTCCATCTGATAATAAGAGTAAACTATTTTATTGAATAATAGAGAAACTGTCCATTTATAATATATTATGACTCATATATATATATTTTGACTAAGTTTGACGGACAATCAAAGAATAAATTATTTGGGTAGAAAATGTAAGCTTATCATCAACTTTTAAAAAATATCTGAAACATGATTTACTAATTATTTCTAACTCTATATAGTTAAAACTTTTTCTTAATCATACAAAAAACATCATGCAATTTCAACCTAACGGTAATGGATGATAAAAAATGTTCTTCCGATTTGAGAACGCGAGAAAGTCTAACTGAAAATTCACCCTGAAAAGAAACAAAAATAACAATTTCAATTCCTATATTAAAAAATAATAAAAAGCAATAGAATTTTACAAAAAAATAGAGTTCGTCTGAGATGTCTGTATGTGCATCTCAGACCCACATCTCACATATCGGTTTGAAATCTCAGACTGATATCTCGCTAACATCTAAGACCTCATACCGACATGTGAGATGTTGGTCTGAAATGCATAAACTGACATCTCACATGTCAGTCTGATCTAGATCCACATTCAGCTCAAAACATAATGTCTCATTTTTATATTCTTCGGACCAAACTTAAATATAAACTTTAGATCATATAGAAATTTTTTCAAATTCAAAACATGTATTTTCATTTTCATATTCTCCAGACCAATTATCCTCCTCCATGACTATCGAGTGAGTGAGAAAATAATGAGAGAAGAAGAGTAAAACGAAGAGAATAAGAAATAAGAGTAGATGTCGGGTTGGAATTTTGTGATTTAGGGAGAGAAGAGGAGGGAATAAGATTTTGGCTTGGGTGAAACGAAAGAGAGAAGAGTAATATCGGTTTGGGATTTTGGTGATTTAGGGAAGAGAAGATGCTAGTTTGTGATTTTGATGATTTAGGGAAAAATATATATCGGTAAGTTATGCGAAAATTAATTAATAATTTCATATTTTTTTATTTTTTAAAAAGGGTAAAAATTAATAAAACCGAGATGAAGAGTATTTAGCAAGAAAAAAAGTATTGGGAAGGTTAATTTTAAAATAATCTCTTTCGATGGTGTGTGGGCTAAAATTAGGCGCCACACTATTTTTTTCCTAATTCTGATTGTGAATTTAGGTATTAAAAACATATGGTAAGACTACCTAGATTCAAAATCTCTCTCATAAAATGCAGTTTGATTGTAGTTTAAGTCGTTTTCTGGATAGGGAAACGCAGGCAATATGCAGCGGTTACGGAGGCGGTTTCGATAGTCCGTAACATTCCGACGTTTCGTGTAAATAAAGTGAGACCTAGTCACAAGGAAGAACAAGGTATCTAAATTACAAACATTTATCAAACAATCAGAGAAACCTTTATGCCACAGCATGCTGATAGGGGGTATGAAAAACATAAACAGTAGTGATCAACTTTTATTATTGATGATGATGAAGATATATCTAAAGTGTGAAGTAGCAAGTAGAACAGTCTTTGCTTAACTAGAGTGCCAACACTCGACGGGGCAGAGTAATGTTTAGGCGGACAATGTTGTAGGAACCATCAGGGGCTACATAGTAATCATCAAAAGTAGCATAACCACTTGCAAATCGGAACCTTCCCGTCCCTGATGTAACTGCGACCTCCTTGACTGCCTCAAATTGTTTATAGATACCTTGTAACTCAATGGTGCTACCGTTATATGGAGTGTTCGTGAAAATGATTGAAACTGAGCCATAGAAGTTACGACCATCCAAACTTGCAACTGCAAACAAACCCTCAAATCTTGCAACTGGACTGGACTTGAGATCCGGTCCTTGCGTTATAAGGTTGTCAGCAACAAATATAGTTCCAAATTGCGTGTTTGTCCAAGCCTTTCCTTGAATGCCTGCAACTGGGATTTCCGTGGCATTTGGACCTGCTCGGATCTCCTGCAAGTAATAGTTCAGCGTGATTAGTCCAACATTGGCACCAATTGATTCGACTGAAATGAAGGCCATGCCGAGAAGACATAGCAAGATCAATTTGGTATCATGATTTGGTGCTGAGTTTTGGGCCATGGATGACGGATTGAAGATTTTGTGACTGGATGAAGTGAAACAGGTCGAGTGATTGTGTTTGTATATGCTGGTTGAGTCTGTGCTTTGGAAGTGAGTAGCATCATGCATTGGCTTCTATATATAAGGGAGGTTGAGGTATGAATGAAAATATGTATTTGGTATTAATTGGAGATAGATATCTATTAGATAGACATACATTCAACTTACTGAAAATCTTGGATCCTATTTGGCAGCCATTTTCGTTTTTCATTTTTTCTAAACGTTTTTCGCAATGATTATTACTAAAAAATCGTTTTTATAATTAAGAAAAACAAAAATCAGTTCTTATATTTCTCTAATTTGATTTTTTTTTATCATTTTTTAAAAATCAAACTTGAAAATATACAAATATATATATATATATATATATATATATATATATATATATTACTAAATATATTTGTCTGCTGAAAAAACTGATTTTCACTTTTATAAATAGGAAAAATATTTTTAAAACGTATTTCCAAATAGAGTTGGATTAGCATTTAAGAAGTTGCCAAACTGCCCAACTCAATTACATCATGCATGCATTGTGAAAGTAAATGCAATTTGGCAAGTTGATGATAGATTTTAAATTCTAAATGTAATTGTGTTCATAGGTCCTAGACACCAAACTTATATACTATACTGAGGCGGGGAATTTGATTTTCTATAGTGAGATTATTGAGAGAGCGGGAGATCAGACAAGCATCATGCATGTCATGTTACGTATAACTTGATGTGGTGATGTCTTTCAAATTGTCTTGTGTTGCTGCTATCTTTCTACTCAGTACGAAATGGACTTATTTTTATATCAAATGATAATAATAATAATTTTTTAAAATAGTATATAATAAAATGCATCACATGATGACAAATTTAAATTACGGAAGAGCACTTATTATAATTTTCAAAGTTGGAGACTTATTTGTTGTATCATTCTTCAATCGATGAAATCGTATTATTCAGTTTTATTATCTTTCTTCTTCTTCCTTCCGATTTTATCAGAGACAAAAACCAGCAATGCTTTCTTGGGTTCGCCTGATGACAATTAAAGACATCCATTCACATGTATTCAAGTTAGTACTTATATTGATGGAGCGTAAGGTTCAAGCGGAGAAGGGAGTAGAATGTAGCAACGTCAAAGGAAAGAGTCTCGAAATTAGCATAGCCTCGGACAAATCGAAACTTTCTTGTGCCGGATACTACTCCGTACTCTCTAACATCCTCGAATTGATTACTGTTACCTTGTACTTCAATGGTGCTTCCATTATATTCCTTGTTTGTAAAAACAACCGAAAACAAAACGTGTGTGTTATAACCGTCCAAACTTGATGTCGCATACAAACCCTCAATTCGTCCAACGGAAGGTGACTTGGGATCCGGACCTTCAGTTAAAGGGTTGTCGGAGACAAAAATCGTCCCAAACTGTGTGAACGTCCAAAGCTTTCCTGCAATGCCTGCAACTGGGATTTCCGTCAGATTTGGACCTGATGATATGTCCTGAACATAGAAGCTGAGTTTGGTTTCTTTAAAGTCGACAGATTCGACAAAAAATATCGCCATAGCAAGGATAGTACATACCGACAACAACTCGGTACAGTAATTCGGTGTCGACTTTTGCGACATTAATGGGGAATTATAGGCTTGTAGCTAATATCAAGCTACAAAAGAAACGAGATAACAAGGATTTCTATTCTATACTTGCTTTTTGCTTATGAGGTTGTGCTCTAGTTTCCTTTTATAACCTATATGACTTATGTATATTGTGTTCTTAGTACTTCAAATGTGTACAAAATATCAGCAAGATAGAGATGGGAGCAGGTATAGGTCGTATACATATAATTGAAAAGGGACAATCATTGCTATTGAGTTGAATTTTGTTACATAACGCCATGGCCAGCCGGCCGCCTGAATATTTAAATCAAAGATGGTACTGTTAGAACTTTGAAAGTTTGTCAGCACTTCAACATCAATAGTACCCGCAAAGTCTGTCTAAAGAAAAGTGATAAGATTATACAAGCATGAATTAAATGTCTTTATTTTGTATTAAACAAGCAACCAAGTATGAGTTATTGTACTTATAATTTTACATTTTTTTTTTCTTTAAATAGCAGCCTAGCTGCTTCATTTCAGAGTGTGAAAACCATATAAGGTTTCTCTCCAAGTGTGTAGAGAGCATGTATGGCTTCTCACCAAATGGGTGTAAACAAGTACCTCTGACTTGTATTCGAAAGTAATGTAGCCTCTTAACCTGAACTTTCCTGTTCCTGTTATGTTTAAGAACAATCTAACAACCTGAGTATTTTGATAAATGCTGTGTATCGCAATGGTACTACCGTTATACGCCTTGTTTGCAAAAACTATCGAATAAACTCTGACCGTCCGTATTTGTTGCAGCAACCAAACCCTGAATTCGGCCAACTAAACCTGACTTGGGATCGGCTTCTTTGGCTATAAGGTGGTTCACGACGAATATAGTTCCAAATCGTGTTGGCCTCCAAGTCTTTCCGTCAATGCCTGCAACTGGGCTTGAAGTCGTGTTCGGCCCTGAATGGATCTCTTGCATGTAACTGTGCAACTTAGTCTCTTTAAGACCATTTGTAGATTGAACCAAAACCATGGTTTTGGGAAGAAGACACGCCAAGACTAATCTGGTCCCATCTGGTGTATAGTTTTTTGCCATTAAGAAGGCGGATTTTGGCTAAAAACTTATCTGACAGAAAAAAAAATGGATAACATGATGTTTTTCAGTTCCTTATGCTGGTTTTTTGGCTTTTGAGTTGACGCTCTCTTTTTTGTATGTAGCATATATGATTTTAACTTTATAATTTTCCCTCTTACATGAATAGTTGAGATAGAATTAGCTACGAATCGATAATTTTTGAGGTCGGCGTGTTGCCTTGTGCATAAACTAAGACCTAAATTCGGTCACATAAGATAAGATACTGTTTGAACTTTGAATTGATGTAGGAATAGTTATTCATTAATACATTATTGTCATTAATCTCTCCATCTCTCCCTCCCAATGAAACTACTAAGACGGATAAAAGGTGCTGTAGTTGCAATATCTTGATGACATGTAGGCTCAAAATGATAGAAAAGTCTAACAAATCAGAGGTTTCCCATTTCCGAGATTAATCCGTATACTGTAATAACGACCTTAACATGTATTCTAATTATTCTTTTTAAGTATTAAAACGATGCTTCGGCATATTAGAATACATTCCTTTTCAGTAATCTTGTAGTGTAAGGTTCAAACGGAAGGTCGTCAAGGAATTCAGACTGACAGTGCTCAACTTGGGAGATTCTAAAGTAGCATAACCTCTGCTAAACTTGGATTGTCCGGTTCTCGTTACATTTGCGACTTCTCTGACTCCCTCAAGTATTTTGCTAATACCTTGGATCTGAATTGTGCTCCAATTGTATTTCTTGTTGGTGAAAACAATAGAAAATGTGTCGTAAAGTTACTTAATATTCATACTTGCTACAACAACCAAACCCTCAAGTCGTCCAACTGGACTCGACTTGAGATTTGGTCCATTGCTTATATGGTGGTCTACAACATATATGGTTCGAAACTGTGTTGTCCAATCCTACCCCGCAATACCTGCAATTGGGATCCCTGTCGTATTCGGTCCTGATAGGATCTCTTGAACGTAGTATGTCAGCTTGGTTTCTTTAGTTAGATCATTAGATTGAACCAAAACTAAGGCCATGCCAAGAAGACATACCATGATGAATGGGGTCTTGTGATTCAGTGTACAGTTTAGAGCCATTTTGTGATGGAGTTTGGGATATCTAAAACAGAGCCCTTTTCTGTTCTATATGCTGATTTTGTGTTTAGAGTTGGTGTTCTGGTTTATGTATATATATATATATATATACACAGCATATATAGAAACAGAATTACTGTCCCCTTTGCATTAAATTAGATGGTCCATAAGATATTGTGGAGATAAAATTAGGTATGACTAGCTTTTAGCTTCTGAGCATTAGAGGTGGCGCTACCAATCATAAAGATAAGACATATAGAATAGGTAGACGTCTAAACTATTTATTTTCTTTCTTCTCGTCTTCTTGTTTGGTGTCTTATCATCATTCTAATGCTTCTCTCTCATTTTAACACCACTAGCATTATTAATATGGATGTGTAGCTTCTACCAAATTTTCTAGAAAGGTGGGTATTGTAGCGTGATGTTCAAGTGAAGAAGTGACGCGGGAAGCATCAAAGTAGACAGTCTCACCGGTAGCATAGCCCCTACCGAACCTAAACTTCCCAGTTCCTGATACAACTGAAATCTCTCTAACGGCCTGATCTTTTATCTCAAGGGTGCTACCATTATCGGCTTTGTTTGTGAGCACAATTGATTGTCTGTTATATATTTTATGACCATCCAAACTTGCAACAGAAAACAAACCCTCAAATCTCCGACCAGTTTTGAGTTACGATATGGGACTTGAGTTAGAATGTTGTCAGTGACAAATAGAGTACCGAATTGTGAATAAGTTCAAGCCAGTCCTGCGATTCCCGCAACAGGAATTTCCGTTATGTTTGGACCTGATTGAATCTCCTGAATATAATAGCTCAACTTGGTTTCTCTAAAGGCAATAGATTGGACATAATTCAAGGTCATGGCAATAAGACATAGTATGTCTGACATACCCACATTAATTTTGTGGTGGAACTTGGTCTCAAGAACTGAACCATTAGCAGATCAGGTTAATGGAGAAGGATAGGATAACAAGGAGTTGGGTTTCGTATATGCTCGTTTGGTGCTTTCTAGTCAGTGACTATGTATATATAGGATGTAGAAACAGAAGGCTTAAGGCTTTTTTTCCCAAATGGGGGGGGGGGGGGAATGAATTCGGTACGGCAACCTTTCTTAATTAGAGGAAGTTACTTTTGATGGCAGTTTTGTGTTGTGAATGGAGAATTAATGGTTACTAGGAAACAAGGTGAACTTTTATTTATCATATTAGGAAGTTGCAGAAAGAGTGACAGGGATTCTTTTGGGTTCACGGTACAATCGCCTTTCCATTACAAATGTATGTTCTAATTAGCAACAAGAGTCAGGTTCAAGCGGATGACCGCGTAAGACGTAGTAGTGTTCAAAGAATAAACCTCAAAAGTTGCATAACCTTTACGAAAGAGAAACTTTCCGGTTCTTGATACAACTGCATACTCTCTAACAGGCTTGAATTGGTTACTAGATCCTTGTATCTCAATGGTGCTTCCATTATAAGCCTTGTTTGTGAAAAGAAAGGAAATGGAAATGTGTATTTTGACCATCCAAACTTGATGTTGCATAAACACCCTCAACTCGGCCAACTGGTTCTGATTTGGGATTTGGACTCTAGTAACAGGATTGTCCGTGACGTATGTTGTTCCAAATTGTGTGAATGTCCAAAGCTTTCCGGCAATGCCTGCAACTGGGGTTTCTGTTGCATTTGGACCCATTGAGATATCGTGAAGGTAATATGACAACTTGGTTTGTTTAACGCTAATAGGATGGGGCAAAACCATGGCCATGCCAAGAAAAGTACATACCGAGACTAGTTTGGTACCATAGTCTGAGATCGAGTTGGCCATTTACGGCAGCACAGATTAGGACTAAAGTAACAAGAAGAAAATGAATAGATGACAACAAGGAGTGCTTCTCATCAATATGTTGGTTTTGAGCTTTTGAGGTGTTGCGCTGTTTTCTTTTTCCCCTTAAATGCAAAAATACTAACTGACATTTCTAGCCTGTCTACCTAATTATGTTCCCATTTTAGTTAAAATGTTAATAATCACCAAACTCTATACTAGGGATTTTTTTTCTCCCAGAGAAGAAATTTAGGTGTATATATATACGAAGTATACAATGGGTTATTCCATTGCTTTCTTTCTTTGTGATGCTCCTCTGTTTCATTGAGGACAATAGGTGCTACTGTACTAACTCTGCCATTACAATTCTTCAATAAAATGCTCTGCTTTTCATATAGAGATTACAGAGACAGAAATCAAAGCTATGTTCCATTTGATATGATCCTCTGCTTTTCAAATAAATCAAGTTTGAAGTACACAGTAAAGATATTACTAAGAAGCTCAGTAAAGTTATGCTATTATTTGAATAATGTACATTAGAAATACATATCTAAACTCATGAGCTAGCAGTGTAGAGACATAATGAACCAGAAACTGTCATTATGTTTTGGTTTCTTACATGTTCTTCTTACCATCAGATTGAGACAAGCTTTGGTCATTAATTGACTCAAACTGACTCCTTAGGTTCTGATTGTCTTCTAGTAAACGATCATACTCAAGGAGCAACTCTTCAGATTGCTTTTTCAGAGCCTCTGCATTGGATTGTGCAGCTTTTGCCTCTCTATCTTTAGCCTCACATTCGGATTCTAGTTTCTTCGCCTTTGAGGACAATATAGAAACCTCTTCTTGCAGGGCTTTGATCTGCTTCAAATTGTCGTCTGGACCTTGGATTTGCTTCTTTGCAGCCTCCATGGTCTTCCTTAGGATACGAAGTTCTCTTATGTAATGGTGTAATCTGTCTATCATCAGTGACAGGAACAGCATAAATCCTGCAAGAGAAAAAATTCAGAGCATTTTGGAAACCGAACTGAAAAATTAAATCTTTGGTTGAATTCCAAAGAGATGTAATAAATCCTTGTTTGTTAATCTCATGATTTATATCAGTTTGAGAGTATAACTGAGTTTTGAGACTAAAATCCAGTTTGCCTCACAAAATCCAGTTTTGTAATCTCGTAAAATTGTTATAAAATGAACTTCAAACAATATTATAAAACTAACCCAATAGTTTCCCTGTTTAATACGCCACAGATCACCTAATCTTAGAGTTCCAATCATTTCTTGAAAGAAAAAGATGAAAAATTTGTGACCGAATTGGGGGAATTAATTAGTCAATTACCCATAAGAGAAGCCTCAAGCATGTGTTTGGACATAAGAACCTGGTCCGTGGGATTAAGCGCACCGACCTCGATCGTTCGCTTCTGTATCTTGACCATACTATACACGCTCGACAAGAGCACGATCAGAACGGTTCCGGCGACGGTGGAGGCCATGATTGGGCCCCTACCCTGCTTGACCCGATCCAAGCCCATAATCACTAGCTTCCTCAAAGGAGTCTTGAAGAGAAGGATCAGAATCAGAGCCATTTCAGCTCCGATTACTGTGAAAAGCAGCTGTATCATTTCCACCGGAGGTCGGGACTCGAGAGAGAGGCGGTACCGCGGCGGGTAGGAATTGGTGTCGGCAGGTAGTGAGTCAAAGTGGCAGACAAGTAAACGAGCGCGCACTCTGTTCTATAACAAGTATGTACGCGTAAGTCGTAAGACAACTACTTTCCCTTCCTAAATTATGGCTTGGTCCTTACATTTTTACTTCTATTTCAAACTAGTACTTGTAATTTTAATTATGTCAATTTCATCCAAATATGTTATCAAGTTGTTTAAGTATAATTCATTTGAGTGAGAGCTCAAAACTAGAGGTGGGAGCCTTGGCTCTCGAAGGGGCATTTTTCTATGGTCTTAGAATATGTATTTTGGCTCGGATTATGTTATTTATTGGAAAATTATTATTTCAATATGTTATATTTTATACTTGATTTTGAGTAGGATCTATTTCGTATAAACGAAATATCAAAGTTAATTTCATATTCTCCTTCATGAAAGTTTTGAATCGGTATATGATACACTTAAAATAATTAATGGGTGAATGAGAAATCGAATCTCAAAGTGCAACTATTGAAATGATTTGAAATATAAAAATAAAAAAATGAAAATTTTATCCAACATTGAAAATATGAATAAGTGGAAGAGTATTTATATAGAATTACATATTTGTTAATGAGTAATAAAATATAAACTAATTTCGGTAGTCTATCATTACTGTTCATCTTTGTTATATCTTAAGAGACAGATGTCGTTCAACCTTCTACACTAACGTAAGGAACAAATCTGTTTTAAGAAAATTGTTACATGACATGTATCAGTTTGATTCTCATTTTGTTATCTCACTTTTTTCAATCTTCTATTCAATTATTTATTATGCTCATTCATTTAACATATTATTATATTATTTCAATAAGTTTCTATATTATATATTCTGGTTTTATTTTATTTATTTTTTTACTAATTATTATTTATAGTTTCTTAATATATTTACTATTTTATAATTTATTATATTATTATTTATTATACATCTATATTATTTATTGTTTCTCTATTTATTATATAAGTAACTCATACAATATCGTCACTTTTAACGACGTGATGTAATTTAAACTATTTATAATAGATATTTTAAAAATTTTCCGTAAATCAAAACATAATTTACACCCGATCCAAAACTTAAATACTAAATTAAAATCTAAATCAGTATTTATACTAAAGTTCATTTTGATGTACATACGTGCCTGGATACCTTTGTATATAGACTATAACACCTAATTCCGGAACAGAACTATGACTACAAAATCATGTTTTAGTTTAGGTAGTGCAATGTAGAATCAATAAGGATTCACTTCTTGAACTAATTAGTTGTCAAGTAAAGCTTTCAATGTTTCAACCACGTCCTGACACACAACGTGTAAGTTTGGTAAGATTGTTTTTAGGTTGAATGCAGCATTTAATCTCCCCCTTCAACAATCTCTTCGAATTTGCAAAACAAAAACCAAACCTCATCAAGTCGCTTCAGTAGATATAGAAGCCTGTCGCTTTCAACACCACAACCTCCACCAAAGCCACCACCTCTACCAAAACCACCATGGACTCTTCTTCCAAATCGAGGTCCACGACCACCAAACCTATCACCGCATCTTCTTCTCCATCGGCAATCATCATCATCGCTGAAATTAGTTTGGTCAAGCTTGTCATCACCAAGAGTACCGATCACACTGAATTGGAAGACCGTGCACACGACGAGAAGACTCAAGGCAAACCACTTTGAAAAATCGGCCATCACTTTCTTCCTGCTATCTAGCTAGAGACGCTAACCGGATTTCTTAGCAATTTTGTTCTTCATTGGCTTCAAACCAAGCCTTAATATAGTGTTCATACACCCGCGATCAATCCATCAATCCATGTAACGCGCTTGGAACCGTTGGGACGATTGGCGGGAACATTAAGTGTGCAATTTGAAAGTCACCGATGACTTGGTAATTTGACTCTTACTATATACATATATATATATATATATAGTGAACGCAATTATAAATTACATTATTACAGAACAGTAAGTACTCAATCAGTACAGCATTCAATTTTTGTTAGGTTATAGTTTAATTAATACAAATTCTCCATTTTCGAACAGCAAAACTCACACCGACATGCGACCATTCTAGTATGTAATTCTACGACAGCATCACGTTAACTATATCACTCTCTTGACTCGACATGATATCTTCTTATTACTAAGTATTTGTAAGAACAATATTATTATATGAATCATTAGTGCCATAGTGTAACGATCGAATTTGTTCAAGTGATCGTCTGGATATTTAGCAGTGAAGTTTAGAATTAGCTCCTTTTCCACTTCTAAGCTAATTCTAGTTGGCTGCAATAAAAGAAGCGAAAGCGAAGGTGCCAATTGTATTTGTCGGCGGCGACAGGGTGATAAAGGAAGAAGAAGAAGAAAGAGGAGTTTGGATAAACTTGTGACGTGTAAATGTGATCGGAAGGCAAAAAAGAGAATCAAAATTGATATGCCTTTGAATCGAAGAAGATTTTTGGCCCAAATGACAAACGACATCACGTGTCTATTAGAAACAGCATGTCGTCTCAAGAAACACACGATGTGCCGTTATTGATCGACCCAATAACTAGTTAGCTAGTTACTACATACCGGTACGTACGTACGTAAGTACGTAAGATGTATGTATGTATAGCCAAAAGCATGCATCCATTGCATCAATTAAACGGAAAAACAATAAGTTAAGCAACAAAATAAAACTTTATTTGAAACTGATAACATAGATTTCAGAAAAGCTTCCGAGTCAAACGTGATATGATAAAACTAACACCAATTAACTAACGTACAGACAGAGAATTTGCAGCTAAAACTTACGAACATAAATCCGCTTATATATATTAATCGATACAGACGATCAATATATAAGTCACGAATCTCACGATCTTCGAAACTTAAAGAAGACAAAAGGCTGAGGAAGTTGCTTTGATCAAGTCTAATGCTTAAGACATGATCAAATAGATTAGGATTTTGTTGAAGTATAAAGAAGGGGAACTCATCGATCTGGAAGTACGAAAATGGAAACCCTAGCAATACATCATGACGATAATCACATGGCCGCTAATTAATTAGCTGATGTGAAGTCGCAAGTGTAGAGGTCATTGCACCCATCTCTCATGACCAGGAAATTCTGATGGGTGTAAAGTTGATCACGATGAATAACTACAAGGTAAGGGAAATGAAAAAATGGAATCACGATTTGATAATTATCACCGCTTGATAAGCAAGGGAGACGTGCATGCAATAAGATCATATGATAATCATCAATTGATTTTATGTTGTGAAAGGAGCTTAATTGATTATTACCAGGAGAAAGCTTGCACCAAGAAATGTGCATTATAAGATGAAGAAGCCATGCTTGAGTATTAATACAACCACTACTACTTCCATCTTGATCCGATACGTACGCATCACGCTCATGCTGCCATGGCCGGGCTGCTGCTTTATTTACTGAACCAGACATAGTTTCACGATCACGATCATAAGAAGCTTCATTGGCGGTACTAATTACCTTCATCAGAAGGATCAAAGTCTCCTTTTCGATCATCGGGGCCATAGTTACCTGCAAGTAAGATACCATTACCGAACAAGAAAGCATATATCAGTAAAACTATTGCAGCGCAGATCTGGCCACATATATGAGAGATCTAGGGTTTGGGAATACTTTGAGGATTATAGATCTCTTTTTTTTTTTCCTTACAAAGACATGAAAAAGTCTAGATCGGTGCTTTTCTGGCTTTCTAAGAATATGGCATCGATGATCTGATACAAAAGCTTATAATTAGCTTTTTCGCTGGAGCACATGGACCCAGAAGGAGTAAAGGAGTTAACAATCATAATCTTTTTTTTTAAATAAACAACAAGGGAATTAAATAAAGTTATACCCATTAATTAAATGAAATAGAACTTACTGAGAGAGAGAGAAGAGGAAGATCATGATCATATGGAGAGGGAATCAAGAAGAACAAGAAGCAGCACTTAGCCAAGACTCTCTCTCTCTCTCTCCCCACACTAATGACAAACCCTATATAGTACAAATATAATTGCTCATGACGGAAAGGTGGTTTACCACTACGATTCATCAAACATGGTCACTATTTGTGCATCATCAAATTAAAAGTTAGCTCCCTATGCATGGCATCAGATCATACCATATTTGCATGTCTATACTCTTTTCAGATCATACCATCAGATTATAATATCTTTTTCCTATTTTAGGTATAATCTTCTGACAACGCATAGTTTAACTCTCTTCTCTTTTTCAGATCTCTGCTAATAATTTATTAAAAGCCTTTCCATTTAAATCTTCACAAGAAAAGCAACATGTCACAGCATCACAATCGCAACAATATTATTTGTTTTGTTAATTACGTATAAACAATTTTTTGCTTTTGTTGGGTAATAAGTAGGTCAGTATACAATATGATTCAAAGGGCAGACAGACAGTTTTCTTCGGTTTTCACGAACCCTACTTAACCAGCAAAAAAATGTATATAGTAATATGATATCTACGGCTTATCGAGTAATAAATCAAGGTTGGTTCGATCTCAATTCAATATGAATATAGTTGAATTTAAATCATACGGTATAAATATACATAATAAGCACCGAAATCGGAACTATACATTTATATAATGAGAGAATACACTAACTGCACTAACAACAGTAAATAAATAATTCATTAATGAATTAAGAAAAATACGTGAGATGGAATCCACCCAACGACTGAAAAGCCACTTTCCTCACATTAAACGTCAAAAAAAGAAGATGGAGCTATCACATCTACAGCATGATGCTAAGTCAGCAACCCATATAGACTAATGAAAAGCTTGCGAAAGGTATAAGGGAATCTTACAGACAAGCAAAAGTATATATATGTATATTGGTCATTTGGACAACTCTCAAGCGAGTAAACCCATATATAAAAAAGGAGGAAAAAAAAAAGAGGCAACTTTACTGATCATGACATGCTAACTTATAGTTTTTCAATTTGAAGATGAGAAGGATATATAACAAAAAGGCAGTTTCTATATAGGAGTTCAATTTCAGCTTGATCACTTCCATTAGAAAAAGCTTATAATCTTAATTACTCAACATGACCAAAATGGTAGCCAGCTTGAGATCGTAAGTTTTTATGTCTTCTACAGCAGAAGTGAGATCTGAAGAAACCAATACATGCAATAGAAGAAAGAGGGATGATCAAACAAACACGTACGTACCTGATCAAAGCAAAAGAAAAGAAGACAGGATCAGGTTGAAGCTGAAGTGGGAGCTTGAATCATAGACCTGACAAGAGTTCATGAAGAAGAGGAAGTAGATCTAGAAGGAGGATAAGTATGATCACGGTCGGTTAAATTAGTGTAGTGTGTGTGTGGATAATGCGTATCTGTGACTGGTCATGGTCGTGCCATAAATAATGAAGAAGGTAAGAAGAGTCAAGGTTCATTGAACCTGGTCATGTTTTTTATAGGCACGTTTGGAGTAGACCAACGAATCTCCTAATCTCCGCATGCAACCCTCTAAACACTCTTACTAACTTGGTCATTTTCGTAATTAATTAAGAACCTATCACAAACCTAAGTCTATAAGGATTCTGCCCTTTGGAGATTATAATATTTTCATTACATGGCACTCACTAGCGAGCTGTCGTGTCTTTGTTTATTATGGCTCGACTTTTTCTAAGAAGCATATTCCCTATGCAAATGAATCCAGTCCTAGGCTGAAGCAAATTCAGAGCGACATGAACTCTTAATTAGTAGTCTGATACCTAATTAGTTAGATTAATTAATTGCTAATTATATTTAATAGCCAGCTATGAGTGCTCTTGAAGGGGATCTATTGGTGGCATCTACTTCTAATCAACAGTCCAAACGGAAACTGCTATGTTTCCTGACTAAGCTCTATTTTTTTTTTTTAGTTTTACCTTCAAGCATGACTAATTTTTATGGGAGAGATATATTTATCAGGTGGACTGGATCCACAGGCACATCTGAAAGACGGCTCAACCCAAGTTGCCTCTCTCACTTTGAATAGCCTGTCAAGCTGCTCTCATCACCTTATTTACGGCGGGCCGGTATCGTCGCTTCTTAATATTTGATATTTACTATTTACTATTTACCCATATTGAATTCAACACTATAGGGTTAAGTAACATCGGTTATCAGACTTGCTAGCATTGAAATAAGGATAATGACATACACAAAACTGGAGAACAAATTGAGGACAAATACGAAATACGAAATACGAAATAGAAAAGAAGCCATAAATATACCTCCTCATTTAAGTATTTTTCAAATGAAGACAATAGTAAATCAATACCAAGTATTTACAAATCAACTCCCTCCCTCCCTTTCTGAGCCCACACCTTGTTTAAAGCATCTCTACACAAAACTACTACTTGCTTCAAATTTCACAATAAATCTCTAATGAAGTCAAGGTTAAGAGTATCTCGAACGACTAGAAAAAACCCGAGAAGTATAACAAGCATTATCCCAGACGATATAATCATTTGCTCCACTTCCAATGGAAGCTCCTGCCCTCCCCTAGCTGCCTCTACGAGGATCAAAGCCAACAAGCCACCATCTAAAGCCAGTAAAGGCAGAAGTTTATAACAGCAAGATTAAGATTAAGCAGAGCTGCAAATTGATACAGCCCATCCGTATTTGATTTTGCCAGATCCGCTCCAAGCACTATAATAGCCACGGGACCCGAAACCTTACCGGCTGATTGAGAGAAGTTAAGAAAAGTTTGTTTCAAACTATCCAATAAATTATAAGACAGACCCCAAAATGCTTTTCCGGCATAAGTAAAAGCATCTAGAAGATTCTTCGGCATAACTTTCGAAAACTTTATATTCTGATCCGGAGTGACCCTTATGACAAAATCTTCATTCCCTCTTTCAATTTTGAGCAACACATCTCTTTTAGGGTTTTTCTTAATAACATCTACAAATTCGGAAACAGCATTCAATCCGGATTTGGGAAATTGGGTTCCTTCTACTTTTAGGATTAGATCGCCAAGCAGGAGTCCGTCACGAGCAGCAGCCGATAAGGGCGGCACCTCAGGCACAAGGACCCCAGGAAATGCCTCTTGCACGGGCAGACCGACTGATAAGACTTGGATGAAGATTATAACAAATGCAAAGATTATATTAGCAATTACTCCGGCTCAAACCACAATTACTCTATCCAAAATGGGTCTTTTTTTAGCAAGTTTTCATCGTCAATTGGAATATCACTTTCTGGGTCATTACCAGGGAAACCTACAAACCCACCTAGAGGAAAAGCCCTAATTGAATACTCAACGTTTTTAGCATTGAATTTTGCTAAAATTGGACCAAAACCAACTGCGAATTTATTTACACGAATGCCTTGAAGAGAAGCAGCAAGAAAGTGACCACTTTCGTGAACAACAATTATATCTGTTAATACTGCCGCTGCTTCTATTACAGACTGTGCACTCTCAAAGTTGCCTAAATCGAAACCCCTATTGCCCATGACCTGAAATCGTTATCCCTCTTTCCATCTGGGTATTTGCTCCTTTCACCAAAAAATTGAGTCTTGCTTCTGAAATTGAGGTCGGATGAAGAAAATGAATAGCACAAAGAAGAAGTTGGGGATTTAGGTAAGTGGTTCTTGGGCTTGAACGAGGAATCTGACAATGGCAATTTGAGGAGAGAGAAGGGAGGTGAAGGGGAAAAGAGGTTTACCAGCAAGACCATGATTCTGTTTAAATGAGCAACGGATGGTAGTGCTGAGAAGGCAGTCTTCAATGAAGCAAGGGAATTTTGTTTGTGTGTCCATATACCATATAGGCTTGTCCATCCCGTGGCATTTTGTTTAAGTAGCACAAGTACGGCCCACCTAATTTCCAGTAACCTACTTTTCTGGCCCAAGATATCAAAAATCCAAGCAACTATACAATCAAGTTAACGATAACATTTAGAGCCCTCGTACATGTTAGCCCAATTTGTTTAGGTTTTACACTTTTTCCTTTTTTTTTTAAATCTATAACTTTTGACATAGTTAATTTATTAGTTTTTTTTTTTTTTAGATGTTATTTGGGCATTAGGAACAAAGGAGTGGTCTCGTTCATATTCTCATTTCCGATCATTAATATTGGGAACGAGAATAGAACATGACCGATATTTTGATTTTCGATCAATATTAAAAATAGAATGTGACCGACACTTTAATTCCCAATCAGTACTAAGAACAGAAAAAATGCTCCCTCTTTATTAATTTTTTATTGCAGAGAGCCACGCAAATATTATTTATCAAAATTCAAAAAAAAAAGGAGTTAACTACGAGTACTAATACTTTAATAATAGTTACTAAAAATAATCATCTATTACGAGTACTATTTTCTTTGTCTAAAACAATAATTAAAAAAAAATAGAAATAGAAAAAGATATATATTTTTATATAACTTTTAAATATAAAATATGGTCAATGAACCCTAATCCTTTGTTAAGGGAAAAGAGAACCCTAAGAAACAAGTTAGTTGTAACGTAATTTAGTATGGTCAAGATAAAATATGGCATGAAAAGGAAAAACATTTATGGCCTTGAGAAAACGACAACAAAATAAGAAAAGTTATTAACAAATAGAAATCATTCAAAATTGAAAAACATGAAAAATGACAGAACCGGGAAAACAAAACACACACAAACTTCATTTGAAAAACTAAATAATTAATAAATAAATAAATAAATAAAACCTTAAAAAGGAAGATTAAAAAATAAAATTTAAAAAAAAAAGGGTATTTTAAGGAAGGAAAAAAAAAACAACCTTAAAAAGTGATAATATATATAAAAAAAAGCATACATGAATGATGAATGAATGTAGCACTTAGCATGCAACGCGGGCCGAAAGAGCAGCTCACACCTCTAAATCAACACCTCCTCTTCTTCTACCTGTCTCTCATTTCACAATTACCCTCACCAAATTAAACAAAAACTCTCTCTCTCTCTCTCTCTAAATCTCCTGTATTTTTACTCATTCTAAGACTCTAATCCCTTTTGTTTAAACAACACAATCAACCTATCTTCTCATTTTCTCCTATCATTTTCCCAATTTTCCCTTATAACCTATTACGTGATATGTGATCTGTTGCGTATAGACGTTACGTCCACTACACAGAAGAAAGAGTTGAGTTTGTGGATGGTGATCAGGAGCAGTAATGGAGAATTGGGATCCATGAGGAAAAATGAGGGAGACAGAGTCAGGTTGGAAGCGGAAATGGAAGCCGGCCGAGGGCTTAAGAAGGGGCCGTGGACGGCCGCGGAGGATACGATACTGAACGAGTACGTGAAAAACCATGGGGAAGGGAATTGGAATGCGGTTCAGAAGAACACAGGGCTTGCTAGGTGTGGAAAGAGTTGCAGGCTCAGATGGGCTAACCATTTGAGACCGAATCTCAAGAAAGGTGGTTTTACGCCGGATGAAGAGAGACTCATCATTGAACTCCATGCTAAGTTCGGTAACAAGTGGGCTCGCATGGCGGCTCATGTATGTTGTTTCATTTAATTTCTTCGTCTTTATCTTTCTTCTTTTTTATTTTTATTTTTCATATAAAGCTATCTCGATTTCAGATTTGATTGCGAAGTATCTGTATTTCTTTATATCTCATTTTTTGAATAAGTTTTTAATTTATAAAGTTCTTTTAGATTTTTTCTTTTCTTTTCCAAATGATTTCTATGTAAGATAATTTGTTTTTTTTTTTTTTTTTTCTAAGTTACCAGGAAGAACTGATAATGAAATAAAAAATTATTGGAATACGAGGATGAAAAGGCGGCAGAGAGCGGGACTGCCTCTATACCCTCAAGAGGTGCAACAAGGAGCTGCAACGTATCATCTTCAACAAAGCAATGGCCACCACCAATATCTCCAAAACCACCAAGGCCATGACCCTTCTCCTTCCTCCTTCTCATCTCTTCCATCATCATCATCTAACCCTCACAAATCCAACTACAACAACCTCGTCAACTATTCATCATCATCAGCTCTACCTCCTCTCCATAACCACCCTCAAGACCATTCTGATTTTTATTCAAACCCCATTTCTCAACTGAAGGGAAATGAAGGTAATTTCGGGCAGCTTCCCTTGTCCCCGGTTTCGCCGTTCGAGCCCTATTCTTCGACCTTATTTACTCACAATCTCCCAACCCTACCCATGTCACAACAGCCACTGCATATGATGAATTATGGAAATAATATCTATGGTGGCAACAATAATTATAATAGCAACATTAAAAATAATTGTAGTTTAAGTGCAACGATCATGACTGCTAGTGGCTCCCCATATGACCAAGCGCTTTTGGGGTTACAAAAGGAGCTACCTTCAATCCAAACACCCCCTAACACGGCTACAACCCCGGCTCGATCGGGGTCGAGTTGTGGGGACGGTGTGCTCGGGGTTGGTTCAAGTAATACCGATCACGAGTATGATCAGTTGCAAAGGAATAGCGGTTTGTTGGATGATATTTTGATTGAGGCTAAGGCTATTTCTCGCAACGAGAAACCGAAGGATGAACCGGTTTTGAGTAGCAGTACTAAAGATCGGACTCCTGTCGAAAACCAGTCCGATTACTTGAGTTCTTCTCAATCTTCAATTGGTGAGTTAGTATATGTTATCACACTTGTTTTTCCTATAACTATCAATTAGTTTTTAAGATGTTTTATATTTAAATTTTCATGGCGACTTCACTATTGTTTCCTGCCCTTTAGGACATAATTCATTATTGTGTCAAAATGGACTTTGACCGAACAAATTTTCACTACCATATATATACTTTTCTTTTGAATGTATTATTGAACGACGGTTACATAGTATACTAAGTTCTTACAATTTCTTAATTTGTAGTTTCTCACATATTTTGCGGGGATCGAACATACATGCATGTATATATAAACTTGTATATGGACATCTACTTGTTACCAATAGGTTGTAATAGTTTTTTGGTTTTGTGCATATAGTTGGGAGAAAACGTCCAAGGGAGGAGGGCATACAAGAAGAGACGGAATCAATGTTCGACGACTTGATGAGTCTTCTCAACTTCCCTGCAGCAGTGTCAATTCCCGATTGGTACCGAGGCGGTAGCGACGAAACCTTCAACTGGCAATCGTCGAATGTATGTGATGATAATCTGTCGCTAATTACGAAGCAAATCGACGCTACTTCACCAAGACCAAGTGATGCTTCCAGACATAAGAACTACAATGCTGTCTTTTAGCTTGTACCAAACCATTTGTACACTACAATCAGCCATATATATGAACAACTATCCTTGTTTTAGAGTAGCACCGGCAATGAAGTTGGTGCCAATTTATCCATTTAACACTGTCTCTTTTATTTACAAAAAGTGGGAAGGGAAGAAAAAAAGAAAGAAAAGTTGAAAGGTATCAGAAAATTGTAATATATATATACTTTCTTAATTATCGAATTTTTTAAGTTCTTCAATATGGATTTTAATATAGTTTTGTTTTTGTCATTTTATTAAGACACCCTTTTACCTTCACGAATCCTTATGACACCCTTTTTTCAAGCCATGTTTGCTCCTCCTCACCAACCTTGTGTGCCTCTCCTATTTCCTTCCTACTTAGTAATCTAATTCCTGAGGGACATTTTTGTCAATCATCACCCACTTTCTCAACTTCATAAGCCCAACCTACTTATTTACTTATACATGAAGGAAATTTGGATGAGATCGGATTCGGTACATACCAAAGTTTACGCAGATTAAACAAATTAAGGATAGTAATCCAGTCATTAGAGATTTGAGTGTTCACGTTTTTCCACTTCATTTAATAAATTATTAAGACTTGCTTTTAGCAAATTAGTGTGGACGATTAGATGTCATGTACATAAATCACATTTATTGATCTTTATACGCCTTCTTGTTATTCAAAACAAAGTCCATGAACTAAGTCCACTGTGGGCCCATATTGAAACCCATAACCCAAAACTAAAACGAGATATTATGAATTATTTTTAGTAGGCCTAAGAAGGATTGAGCCGCTTGACAAAATGCTTTTACTTTAGTTTGTCCTTTGAGGTGAAGGACAACTTCGCTCAAATTACAACTTGTGAAGAGGGAAGCTAAGCTTGGGAGAAAGGAGTCAATTCCATTGTAGGTCTGATACTTGCATTTGATCTTGCCTTGTTTGATGCAGCCTTTCATCTTCTCTAGAAATCCCAAACCGATCCAATTATGAACCCATCATGTAGCCATGCATCCTCACCCTTTCTCTCTATCCAAACCTGCATGTTGATTCCTTCGAATAAGATCCATAAAATAATAAAGAAGTTTATATTCTCTATCTGTTAAAAATATAGTTATAATCTCTAAAGTTACTACTTTTATTATGAAAGAGTAACATGCAATAAATAGATTACATGCATGGCCATATTTCGAATTAGATTACATGCAATAAATATTATTTTTCATGCCTTCCACTAAGTAATATTTATATTGATATCATTGCGGGCTAAAGTTTCAATCATTTTCGAGTTAGGACCTTCGCTACCCTCACAAAAACTATTTATCAAATGTGTTTCAATTACCAATGTGTGTGCTTGACGTTATTTGTCATATAAGTAGTTGAAGTTACACATGTGTTGATATTTACCTTTATAAGTTCGAATTTGGAAAAAATAATAATCTTTCTTTTCCATAGCACAGAGGTTCTACTTGCATTTTGGTTCTATACAACCGACAACATATATAATCTTACTCGACTTCTTCACTTTGAATTAAAAAATTTTGTCGGATCACATGCATATATAGACTCATCTTTAGCTTATTCTTCGACTTAAAGAATTTAATACGATAAAACTCATCTCCGCTTGATTGAAAATATACAATCAAGAGTAAATTGCTTCCATTGTAGGAAAAGTCAGTATTAGACTCCTCAAGTTGAGTAGCAATAGGAAAAATATTTGCATACTTATCATCACTCTAGCCTTCAATTTTATTTTATGGTTGTGGTAAAATAGGTTCCAGTAAGTCAGGAATCGTTATCGGATTCAGATCTTCTCGAGCAGATAAAACATTAAGTATATTAGAGGTAAGTACTACTCTTTCAAATTAATCATCTTGGAACAAACGATTACCATATTCTTCCTCCGTTCTTCCACCCTTGTCATCTTCAATCTCATCATACTCTACATTCTTTGTCTCATCATCATTCTCAACAATATTTCTCTCTACATTCAGACCTTCATTTATATATCCATCACCACCATCTTCATAACTCATATAATTTTCATTTGATCATTACCAACATCGGGTATTTGATGTCACTCTAGAATATGAATATCATTTCTCCCCTTCGAAATCAACGTTACATACAATGGAGATGGATTTGTTGTCGAACAGGCATGGTCTAAAAACGGCTTCACATATGCATAATTTTTAATAAATTTTGGATGAGTGATTAATGAGAATAATGGATTATATGATATTATCATACCAATTTATTAAGATCAATGTGAATAGTATTATACACGTCATATAACAGCTCACTAAAACTGATACGTGCTCTAACTGCAACGCTCTTCCATCTATGTGTGCCTTTTAAAACTCAAGATTTCGATGGTTTTGAGTCATCATCATCATCATTGGACCAAAATCTTGTATTGAAATTTCAGACTAGATTTAATTGGTTTCAAATTATTTTTGGTCCAATCCAGATTTCTGTCGAATGGAAGAAAATGAACATATTACTAGTTCTTTTTGAGATCAAATAACCAAAATTTTAAAAACAAATAAGTTAGGCATATATCCATTAAAGAAAAAAAATAAAAAGAGATAGAAAAAAATAATATATATTTCCAAAATCTTAATTTTTTTATGAGTCGGAATAATGATATGTTTTCTTTTCTGATGAAAGAAAATTATATGAAGTGACTATTATTTTTTGTTACGGTAATTATACGAAGTTACTTAAAAGAGTTAAAAAGTTTTACATTACTTACTAAATTAAAAAAAAAAAGTAGAAAAATAAAAGGGAAGAAGAGATGAAGATATAAATTTAATTTAATTTTAAATATTTTTATTTATTAAATACTAAAATAAAATTATCTATAAAAATAAAAAAACAAAATTATTTGATATAAAATTAAGTAACTATTTAAATATCCCTTCCATAAATAATTATTTCTTTTCAATGAAAAGATTTGCGAAAAAAAAATAATAATAATAATTAAAAATTAGTAAAATTAGGACAGCCGACAGCATGAACACGTCAGTATTACGACACTCAGTCGGCCAGCTGGATTTTGTGGGGAAATTTAATCCCTTAACGAAAAAAGAAAAGAAAAGAAAGAAAGGTCAGAGCAATTGCATCCAGTCGGCATCTGATCCCCCCCCTCCCCCTCTCTCCCTTCTTTCTCGCCAACTTTTGCTCAAAGAAACCTCAGCAGCTCACCAACTTTTTCCGGGCCCTCTTTCTCTTCGCTTCTTTCTCGCCTCTCGCTATCACTCTCCTTCAAATCAAATCAAAGGTACAGCCACTTTTATTAGTTAAAATTTAATCGCTTCCTCTGTATTATTAATTTGTTTTCCTGTATATCTGATTATCTGGGTTTTTTGTTTTGGTTTTCAATCTTCTCTATTCACTTTTCTCTGAGCTAAATCTGAAATTCCAAATCGGAATTTTCAATTCATTAACTCATCCATATCTTTTCTATATTAGATCTAATAAATTGGCCCCTCTAAAATTCTTCTGGATTGGTTTAGATCTAGTGAACTCAATTTTCATGATTTCCCTTTGATTTCCTTTGGATCTATAGTATATTTTTTCCCCGATCTAATTAAATTTGAAGTTTTTTTTTTTACCTTGATTTTGGAGTCAACCTGTTAGATTTCCCCATGAGAAATAGTTTATCAAGTCACCACCTCATTAATATTATATTCAAAATTTGACTTAGTGAAGAATTGCAGGAAGAATGGGAAGCAAGGCACCAAGTTGGGCTGACCAGTGGGGATCAAGAAATTATGGGGTTGAAGACGAGAATGAAAAGGATATGACGACTCACAAAGGGAGCGGCGGAGACAAGAAGATGGACAAGGCCAAGGCAGCAGCTTCGGCCGGATTCGACAAGGCCAAGGCAGCAGCTTCTATCGGCGCCATGAAAGTCAAATCCGGTACCTCAGTTGGTATCAAATGGGTCAAAACTCAGTATCAGAAAAGACAATCCAATTCCAAGTAAAAAAGAAAAAACTTTATGACAAATTGGGATTGTACCCATTGCTTGTACTGATGTTTTTGCATCTCTGTATTTGCTACATTATTGTAACTGGTGATATATGGTAGCATAAGATTTCTCATATGGATTCAACCAAGTGTGACGGTAAAGTAAAGCTCTTTAACACCATTTCATAAATTTGAAAATATGACTAGTTATTCCGTCTGTCCATTGTTTCAACTCCAAGTTATGAACTGTTTATGTCGGAGTTATACAGAAAAGAACGACCAAGTATGAATTTACAGCTAAAGTGAATTAGACACTTATTTTTATCCATTTTCTATGCACACCCATTTAAAAAGAAGCTTGATAAAAATTTCAGCACAATCCGAATGTGTTCTCCCCACTGTAGGTCATGTATAAGAAGCCGTCTTCATCCTTATTTTCCTCATAGATTGCAGACATCATCGCAGCTGCAAATAGGAATTTATCGGATAAAAGCAAAATCAGTAAAACCAAGGGTTTACTGAAACTATATATATAAATAGCATGATTTTCCCAATAGTAGTAAGATACTCACCAGTGGGGGGAAGAATATTCTTAACGAAGATGAAGATAGCCTTCTCGGGGCTGAGCTTGATTCTCTTTCTTACTACATAAACAAACTGGCCAACAGTCAAATCAGCAGGAACCAGATATCTGCAATCATTAAAAATGACAATAATGAAGATCAAGTCATGCTAGAAATTCTTAATTACATCAGGCAAAAGTAGGAATAAACAGCAGCGAAGAAGCAAAAGAGAAGAGAATGACAAACTTTTTCTTATCAACATCAGGCACGTCACTCTTTTCAGCCCTTTCCACGATCACCTACACCAGAAGTACAAATAATGATCAAAAAGGGTGTTTCAGTTACATAGAAATCAAATCATAACACAGAGAAAAAAGCATACGGGTATTCTATCAGGATACTTCTCTCTTATACGAGCAGATTCCGCCTGCCTCCTCTCTGCTCGTGAAAGAACCAACAGACTTTAGTTTAAATTTATAAAGACCAAATCAAAAGCTCAAATATGAAATCCATTTCGCTCTGTCGGGGCATCGATATAATAAGAACCCAAAATAATTACTATGAAGAAAATGGTCCATATAAACAATTTAACCGATAATTTTAAAAGGCTTTCAGGTCAGCCTACTACAAATATTCAACATTATCATATCTAAAATCAAGTTTTATAATTTCTACGTGTTCAGGCCAGAAAAAACAGAGACTGATAAGTCTGATATGCATCAAGAACAATCCAATAAAACCCAAGCGAAAAAATAAAATAAAAAATAAATAAAAAACTGAATTAGGTTATTGAACAGAAAGCAAACCCAAGGGGTGTTCAATCTTGAACGAGCTTTTAGCCATGGCGATCCTTCGGTATCTAAGATATAAACGAAAAACAACAGAGAATTAGCCGCAAAACACCATCATAAACAAGAAAGAAAATCGAAATTACAGAAAAATTTATAATAAACAGAAATTTCGCTTACAAATTTGGAAATGAAGGGAGAGAGAAGAAAGGGTTTTTAGGGTTAGTTCGATAGAAGAAACCCCAACAAACAAGCAAAGAATTCAACAACACTCTTTGACGCGGGTAGATACCGTATTTATGGGCTTCACCTCCGTCTTTTCTTCATTCCCATCGCGTTTTCTGTGCTACCTTGACAAAACTCTAGGCCCACTTAGAAAAAAAAAACCCAGTTCTATGAAGCAATTTGGGCTATACTGTACAGACTTCTGAAACAGCCCAAATTGATCATGGGCTCTGATGTAGAAGCAACCCAACAAACACAACTTGCATAAAATAAGAATATAAGAGAGTCCACAAGTCAATCAATAAAATTAATAATTTTAGTTAATTTTTATTTAAGATAAATATATTAAATTTATAAAATAATATATATTAAAAAATTTGTATAAATCTTATATAATATATAAATTAATAATTTTTTTTATCAAATTTAATTATGATAATTTTTTTATTGGCAACAAAAAGTTATTATATCTTTTAAAAAAATATGATTTAATTATTAATTAATTTTTTAAAACTGATATCAATTTATATTTTATCTCTAATTTTTTTTAATATTACTTGAATCTATAAATTTCATTATTTGAAATATAGTAAACCTTAATGAATTATTAAATATCTTAATGAATTATTAAATATCCAAAATTTAGTATTTTACTAAATTTATAAATTTTTTTATCTTAAAAGTATTAATTATCGAGATTGTAATATTTTTTTTTGGGCAAAAATTATATCAACTAATTAAGAACTAATATATGTAGTAAAATATAATGCAAATATATATATAGTAAAATATAATGCAAAAGGACAAGTGGGAATCATAGCCTCATTGGATATAAAATACGTTGTCAAAATTCTTCAAAGCAACCCCACTTGGAAGGTTGCGTTTGGATTGGAAAGAACAATTTGACTTATTCCGAATGAGTAAACAAAGCAAAAACGCCAAACACCGCCTTAGCTACATTTAGGTACGTAACACATTTATTTATCTTTATTATTATTATAATAATCCACACCCCATCACCATAAATGACAAAAAGAGAAAGAAGCAAAGTAAATGCAATGCTTCACGAAATTCCCAAAGTGTTGCAGGCAAAAGAAAGTAAGAAGAGACAAAGGAGAGAGAAACAAGAAGAGGAGAGAGAGAGAGAGGATTTGTTGGTATGTTTGGTTTGATGTAATAAATGGCGGATTGAACAGAACAAAAACATAGCAACAGGCTTTCTGTGTGTGTACCCATAAATCATAAATGCTGGAGAGAGAGAGGGAGAGAGAGAGGGAGAGAGAGAGGGTCTCCCATTAAAAGCTCCACATTTGTCTCCGTGAGTTTCTTCACGATTCCTTTCCTTTAGAATTCAATATTCGAACTTCCCCTTCATTCTTAGGTGGTTGAGAATTATAAATGCTTGCTTGAATCCATTTGAATTCTGAGACCCTACCACCTTTCCAACTTTGTTTTAAAAAGGCCTCCTCCTTCTCCACTTTCTCTTCCCATTTCGTTACTACCTGCCTACCACAATTCTCTCTCTCTCTCTCTCTCTCTCTCTCTTTCTGCTTCTTTTTCAGTCCAGAATTCCGGCAAGCATACGTTATGGTCACAGTGTCCAAACAGAACCGTTTTGCACTTGAAAGAGACGGAAGCTATGTTAGTTGGCAGGTAAATGGAATGTGGGGGGGTTTGACGGGATATTGGTCCGGTTCAATAAGAAAGCCGTGCTCCAGCAAAACTTCGTATTGGACCCGTTTTTTTTTATTGAGCCGTGCCAATATCACGTGCCACTTGCTCTCTTTCTCTTCTCACATTCTACTTCTCATCTCTTCCTCGTAAAACAATGCTTACTCAACTCTCTCCTCTTAGCTCTTGCTATATATACATATATATAGTTATAGTTATAGTTATAGTTATAGTTATAGTTATAGTTATAGTTATATAGTTGTATATATAGGCATTGACTATATTCTTTTACTGTTTCTGCAATCTTTTCTTCGGTTTGGCAGCACAAATGCAAGATCAGATTCCTCACTATAGTTTTTTGTGTCTTTTACAGTTACTGTTATTTCTCTCCCTTTCCTTCTTAATGATTTCAGGGTAATTAGTCGTAATCATATAAAGATATATATATGTTCCAAACTGGCTGTCTTGATTAGAGCAACTCCAGCTAATCTTCTCTACATCGCCTATGAACTTCCAGTCGAATGAAGCGATGCACGCGTTACCTCTCAGCGCCTTCCACTCACAATCTGCATATCAAGTTACTTGCTCATCAAGAATGTAATACAACACTTGACATGATAACAATTTACCTTTGTAATATAATCGATAAATTAATTACCGGGTGGTGTGCTGCAACAAAATCTCCGGTCATTGATATTTCCACGTCAAGTCCGATAAACCATGATCTCTGTGAGACATCTTCGTTAGCATACTTGTGTACAACATACCTGAGATAGCAATCCGAATGTCAATATGTGATTGTATCCTTCTAAAGGAGTAGAACTAGTACTGGTTTATTGATATGTAAGAAGCCAAGTCTTTTGAAATGTGGCATATGTAGCGTGACGGAAATACTTTTTACCCGCCTCGCGGAATCTCCGGTACTCGGGTTCATAGTACCTTACCCCTCTGTATCAAATGAATGTCGATATAGTACTTAAGAGACTAAAAACTAATACATTGAGAAGAAAACCTATATATATGCCTTACTTTTGTGAAATAACAGGACCGGATTTCATGCATCTAAGGTATACCTGTGGCTCGGATCGATGTCTGACTAGTGTTTCGCCAAGAGTTCCTGTAACTTGTGTTGATATTGGATTGTCCGATTTGGCATATACATTCTATAGAAAGTAATAGAGATTAGCTTACCGATATTTACATGAATATCATCATCAACTTTGATGTAGAAATCAGCATCCCATGTTGAAACAGCTGTAGCAAAATACATCTTTGTTTTTAGCAGACAATTCAACGTGGTCCTGCAATAAAAAGACCATACATTCTGTGAAAATTGTCTGAATATAATTAATTGATAACATAAAAGAGGAAAGAAGGTAGAAATGAGAATCGTTACCAGCCTGAGCAAGCCTCCATGCTTTTTGTCCTCTGCTTCAATTGCTCTGTCTTGAATACACCCTGACGTGGCACTGCAGAAAAGAAGGAAAAAAATGAGAATGTTTATGTTAAACAACCAAGGAGAAATCTGCATTGCACCTTCTATTTTATGTGATTCCTTTTCCGGCAGAAAACCCGAGTCCAATCCGATAAATGGATTGAAGTCTGAAGAGTACGGCCTTCTCTTCCTCCGACTTCTTTATTTTCTAATAACTCTCACTTATTAGCAGATTGAAGACAGAATAAACGAAAAAAATTAACAAAAGTATCATAACCTCGAGTTATTCATGTAGCACGAACGGAATCTCGCCTTTTCCGGCTGCTAAAGGCAGTATTAATTCCTATAACCATTAGTTACCGACTTATTTTCCGGGACGTTTCATTCATCGTTATGTTTCAGATGAAGTCAAGTCGCTTACTAGTATCAATTCACGACGTGCCTTTGCAGCAGCTAATTCAATCTCCAAACTTGAAATACTTCTATCTAATGTCCTAAATTCAACTTATTATTAGTACACATTAGAATCAAACTTGTTGTAATCTGAAAAAATAGTAGCACTCACGATACGGCATTACAACTATTAGAAACTCGACCGTATACATTTTTTGATACGCGATTTACTTGTTTCCGATCACAGCCCTCTGAAACTAACTTAAACTGCTCAGCTTCTCCGGCCGTCGTAAATGTGATGGCATTTTAGGCTCATAAACTAATCTTTAACCCAAGTAGTTTAATATGACCATACATTAACGTGCAGAACGACATAGCGATCCAGATTTGTGATTTAGGGGAGCGAGTCCAACGACACCTAACAAGACTAACATCTGGTCCTCTATGCATTAAATCGTGGAGCGACGTAAGAAATGCTGCCGTCCTTCAGTAAACGACATGATGGAATTTAATAACTGACATCGTGCCGCGCGCCAGCAAATGCTGTCGTCGTCCTCTCGTAACCAAGCCGCCGCCAACCGCCACCATCTCGACCTCTGAGAGAGAGCTAGGGCAAAGCTGAAAACAGCAAATACAAAGGGAACGAGTGAGAGAGAAGAGTAGATTGTAGTTGTAATGGAATACAGGAACAAGGTGAAGATCGTTCTTACCGTAGCTTCTTTCGCTGCTCTCACAATCTTCTTCACTGTAAGACGCCGGAAGAAGCAGAATCGCATTCGAAGTTCGTGTTATTTACGAGACGACCTGAAGCCTCAGTACACGTTTAAGCGAGTCCCTGCCGACAATTCCTACTCTCTATTCAAGCACCTCAAGCTTGACGACTCGCACAATGGTAAGATATTCTGCCTAATGTGTTTGGTTGCTGAGAAAATGCGCATAAATAGAATTCAATATAAATCATTTTCTTCGATTTCATGTTGTCTAATGCAGATACCAAGTATAGTTCTCACCCATACGAGGCAGAAATCCAGTCATTGCTGGAAAATCCTCTGCTCGATTTCAATTTTTTCCCTGAACGTATGGATTTGAAAATGAGGGAAGAGTACATTTGGATAGATACGGAGTCAGAGTTAAAGAAACTCGTGAAATTGTTAAGTGGAGAGCGGGCATTTGCTGTTGATACTGAGCAGCATAGCTTAAGATCCTTTCTAGGTTTCACTGCTCTAATCCAGGTACATAGTTAGTTGAACTTGTATATATATTTGTGATCAATTATCTTTCTATATCTTGATTTGTTGAAATTCTTACAGATATCTACTGAAAAGGAAGATTATTTGTTGGACACAATTGCTCTACACGATTCAATGGGTATTCTTTGTCCGGTTTTTGCAGATGGTAGTATCTGTAAGGTACAGGAATTAAAAGCTTCTGCCTCTCTCTGTTTCATGTTAATACTTTTCTCACATTTTAAATCATGCAAGCGTTGATCTAATTGCTTTTTAGGTGTTCCATGGCTCTGATAATGATGTTGTATGGCTACAAAGAGATTTCCACATTTACATTGCTAATTTATTTGATACTGCAAAGGAGAGTTACTGGTCTTCTCATTCCTCTATCCCTCTGCCTTGGATTACATGTTTTGGAAAATCCACATAGAGAGAACTACTTTTTCCCGACATGAATTTATTTTCATATTACTACGGTGCAGGCATGTGAGGTGCTGTCAAAACCACAAAAGTCGCTTGCATACTTACTTGAAACTTACTGTGGCGTGGCCACAAACAAACTGTTACAGGTTAGCTTTGGCAATGAAAAGAGATATTCATATGATTGCTCCTTATGGAATTATAATGGGTACGAGACCACATATTTCTGCTTGTTTTTGTTCTTGATGTCTTATAGCGCGAAGATTGGAGACAGCGACCCCTGTCAGTAGAGATGGTGGAATATGCTCGAACAGATGCACATTACCTACTCTACATTGCAAACTGTTTACTGTCTGAGCTCAAACAGCAAGATAATGGTATGTTTTAAATTATTGAGTCTGTGTTTGATCTCATTCATTTGGTGTTTAAACTGTTCCAGCTCACCTGCTATAAAAATAGTAAGAATGATTTGTGTGAATCGTCTGATCCGATATAATATGTCCAATAATTTACCAAATTTCGGACAGTTGAGAAAATCTAAATATACTAATGTATCAGAAAACTCTTGTCCCGATGACAAATTCCGTTTTGTTCATGAGGCTAGTCGGCGTTCAAACATGATTTGTTTGCAACTTTTCGCAAAAGAGATTGAAGCTTATCCTGGAGAGTCTGCGGCATCATCAATATCCTCTAGATGTTTTAATGGTCGAGGAGGAGGTTGTTCATCAGTTCCCTCTCACCCTGAGGTTGCTTCTTTCTCTTTTACTTTTAATTTAAGTTGAAAGTAGCACTTAAATACAGACTTTGATATCTGTTAGCCATTTTCCTTATTTAATTTTCTCTTAAATTCAGTTTCAAGATCTCGTGAGGAGATTATGTGCTTGGCGAGATCTCATGGTCAGTAGCTAATTTTTCCTGAAAGTTCTAACCTCTTGTTCACATTATTAGGTTGACTAGATAAGTTATCTGATTTCCTTACTCTTTCAATTAAACCATCTTATTCACGTACAAGAATAATGTGTTTTGATTCAGGCCCGGGTCCATGATGAGACCCCAAGATATGTGTTGTCAGATCAAGCTATCATTGTTCTTGCAGATCAAGCTCCAAAAACTGCATCAGAAATTGACCAAGCCATTTCACAAGCTGATCAGAACCTTGATTCGAGCTTTAATTCCAATCTTCCATCTCCATCTCCAGTTGTTTCTAGTCACTTGGATGATCTCTGTCATCTCTTGCAAGACAAGATAACTGACCTTGATAATATCATCACAATGGCTCTACAGAGGTGCCTAGGTCCTAATGGTAGTTGCCCACTTTCTATATTTAATTACGGCTTATTGGTCAACCACAACCTTAAAACTATCAGACTAGTGTCCAAACAACATGGGTTTAAAAATGCAAAGCAAGTTTCTAAGAAGATTTCTAGGCAGCTGTTTGTTCAGAAGTTTTCCTGCAAAGCTCCTGTTTATCACAATTGCAGGATCTATGCCAATGATAACAGGTTGCTCTGTTACTGTGATCGTAGAAAGCTTGAATGGTCGGTACTGCAATCTTCTCTTATATAGATATAAAATTTTCTTCTGTATTTGTTGCTCATTGTGTTATTCAACTTAGGTATCTTCGTAGAGATCTGGCAGAACTTGTTGATGATCATCCTCCTGCCATAAGGCTTCTCTTTGAACCCAAAGGCCGCCCGGAAGATGAGGATAATGACTTTTATATCCAAAGTAAAAAGAATATATGTGTCGGTTGTGGTGAAGGAAATCACTACTTGCGTTATCGTATAATTCCCTCATGCTATAGGATGCATTTTCCCGAGCATTTGAAAAGCCACCGTTCTCATGATATTGTTCTTCTTTGTGTGGATTGCCATGAAGTTGCCCATGCTGCTGCTGAAAAGCATAAGAAGCAGATTGCTGCTGAATTTGGGATTCCACTTTTTGTCCATAAAGTGGTTGATCCAGGACAGGCAGAGGTTTTAAATGGGTCATCATCTAACTCAGGGGCCCACTTTGAGGATGCGGGTGTTTCTCCTTTGCAGTTAAGAACAGCTGCAATGGCTCTCTTGCGCCATGGATCAAGAATGCCATCTGACCGCTGCAAGGAACTAACAGAGGTGTCCCTTTGGATCAGATTACAGCTTTCTTAATTAAATATATTTCTATGGATTGGGTTTCATGTTTCTTTTATGTATTTGCAGATTGTCATGAGATACTATGGAGGAAGGGAGATATCTCATGAGGATTTGGAAAGGGCTTTACTGGTTGGCATGAGTCCCCATGAGAGAAGACGGCTTGAAAAAAAGAAAGGTTTGTCGCTCAACAAATGTATGCGTGGACCAGAGAAGCAGAACAATGCTTGTGAAGAATTGAACAGTTCAGATGTAACAGATGAAACCAGTGATTTAGGCAACATAACTTTTAGTGCTGATCCAGGGATTGGTGATGAAGTTGCTAATGGAGTTTCTGATGGAGACGTCTGTGTTTTAAATGACGAAGGTAACTTTGAGGAGAGATATTGTAACGGAACTGGTCAAACTAAGTTCAATCCGAAATTATCATTATTAGGACATGGACCACATGGGAAGCAAGTTGTTGATCATCTGCTAAATGAAGATGGTGAAGAAGGGATAGGTAAGTTCTGTCAAAGGTGGAGACAAGTGTTAGTAGATGCTGTTCGGCCTCGTTTCTTACCTACCGGTTGGCATGTAACTCACAGGTACGCTCATTGCTCTCCTAATTGATATAAAACATCATAATGCCTTCATCGGAAGCATTGCATCACTTAACCCATAG
The DNA here is from genome assembly GCA_027186245.1 of Coriaria nepalensis. NCBI lineage: Eukaryota > Viridiplantae > Streptophyta > Magnoliopsida > Cucurbitales > Coriariaceae > Coriaria > Coriaria nepalensis. Next base: position 10,206,659 of record CP114492.1, read on the forward strand.
CAAATGGAGCATAATACGGACCAATACCAGCACAGCTAACTTACATTCATGCCCTTATGTGAGGAGATACTGTTTCTTTGCAGTGGTTGAAGGGACTTCGGCGAACTCAAGTGTATCCAATCCAGCTAACAAAGGCTCCGATGCTGCTAAGGTCCCATGAAGAAATACTATATTGCTGTTACAGAGATCATGCGGCCAGCGGCATGTAAGGTATGCAACTAAAGCTTCAAGCTTGAAGGCCTTACTATGAAAATATATGATTTCTTTATAAATTTTCATTGCTATATTCATATTCCCGGATATTATTGGGCACGCCCCCATATGAAAAAAACTATACACTATAGAGCTTCAAAATTCTTTAAAACATCTTCTATTTTGCTCTCTTGTTCTAAAAACTTCGTGTGAACCTCATAAAAAAGGATGAGACGGCACGTGATCTTTTTGGCAAAGGATTCTTATTTTTTATTTTAACATAAGGCGCGCTCGTTCAGTGGAGAAAAGTAACCGCTACATCTGAGCGCGGAAGAGTCAAGTTGCTACAATAACTCGCACCATCTATTGATCCCAATGCAACCTGCAGAATCAGGCTCATTCTGACCGCTTGATCAATCTAAAATATAATCAATAATGTAAGTATTCTGATCAATAGAAATGATTCCTACAACACGCTTCACTATCAACGGTCCACATATATCATCCTACAAAAATAAAATAACCAATTCTTGTTCTTTTTTTTTTTAATAATAAATGGAGATAAATGATTCCAAAAAATTTTCCACATGACCTAATCATACGGCGGCGAATTTTTCTCTATTATGCTCCCTGATGTGCATTCCATATTTTCCAAGGTCTATACCTTCCAATCATATTCTGCCACCTGTTAAATGAAATAAATATATTTAGCTTAGAATATCCCTTTACGGGGTCCCACCCTATTACAGGACAAAGTCAGCAATTTCATACATTTTTCGCCGCACTCAGTGATAGACAAGTATTTCTCCGAACTCTCCTTCCCTCCCCGGCCTTTTCTCTCCCATTCCTTTTCCAGCATTTAACCAGGTAGCTCGCCTCTCTCTGACCACACGCCTCTCTCTCTCTCTCTCTCTCTCTGAATCGGCGTGAAGCTCCTCCATAACTCTATCATCGTTTTCAGACTCTGACCCCAATCCACTGCTTCTGGCTTTTTTTTCTTATTTTACTAATAATTATATATATATATATATATATTTTTTTTTTTTAAATCTGAATGAGCGAGGGAGCTCAGGTATATAATGGCCTCGTCCTCATCGTTTGCGCTCATTAGAGCTTCGCGGGCTAGGCTTTTATCGTCCCAAGTTTGTTCCAGAACCTTCCCTGCATCTTCTACCAAGCCTTCTACTGCTTTTTTAGCCAATAGCCATCGATCTTTCAGCTTCTCGTCTGCTCTACGATCTGTTCGCTGCTCGGCGCCCCGCTGGAGCCACGGTGTTGATTGGAGGTCTCCGGCCAGTCTTCGTTCCCAGATCAGAGCTGCTACTCCGGTGATCGAACAATTTCAGCGGAAGATCGCTACTATGGGTATGCTTCGTATCATCGCTGCAAATTTATTTATTTATTTTTCTTCCGGATTTTTTTGGAATAACCGAGGCTGATTCAATAGTATCCTTACACTGATTTCGAGCTTAGCTATCTCTTTGATTTATGTATGGTTTAGTGCGTTTATAGTCTTTTTGGCCTTTTATTGGAAATTCTGATCGTTCGTGTTTATTGTTGCAGCTTCTGAAAATCCTTTCAAGGAAAACTTAACGAGTCTCCCAAAGCCTGGAAGTGGTGAATATGGGAAGTTCTATAGCCTTCCATCCTTGAACGATCCAAGAATTGGTATTTCTCTAATGCGCATGATTAAGTTGCTTTGCATTTCACTTATTAGCTAACATACAATGGGTATATGATTTCAAATGGTTATTCAAGACTCAATTCCGTACCTAGTAAAGCGTAGTTTTCTTTCCAAAATAATTTGTTTCACCCAGCAATTGAATTGTGTCTGTGTGACAGATAAGCTGCCGTACTCTATCAGAATTCTTCTTGAATCTGCTATTCGTAATTGCGACAACTTCCAAGTGAAAAAGGAAGATGTTGAGAAAATTATTGATTGGGAAAATACTTCCCCCAAGCAAGTAGAGATTCCATTCAAACCAGCTCGTGTTATCCTCCAGGTGCATCTTAATTTTTTTGGTGAGAAAGTGTTTTTACGTTAGATACTTGCTTTTGAATTCTTCTCTAACACAGATATTTCTATAATATTAGGATTTTACTGGAGTGCCAGCTGTGGTTGATCTTGCTTGCATGCGGGATGCCATGAATAGACTTGGCAGTGATTCCAACAAGATTAATCCTTTGGTATGTGTGCTGTTTTCCTTTCTTTTAAGTACTCCAAACTGTAGCATATCCAAACTGTAGTTTCACACTCCAAGGAAGTTTACTTTTTCAGTGGTCATCTACCTAGTTGTTCCCCTTACCAATATTATTTTTTTCTTTCCTATTTCTCTGCAGGTTCCTGTGGATCTTGTCATTGATCATTCAGTTCAAGTTGATGTAGCAAGATCAGAAAATGCTGTGCAGGCTAATATGGAGCTTGAATTTCAGAGAAACAAGGAGAGATTTGGTTTTCTAAAATGGGGATCGACTGCATTCCAGAACATGCTTGTTGTTCCTCCTGGCTCTGGAATTGTGCATCAGGTAAAGCATTTTTGAAGTAAAGTGGAAGGATATACTTCAGGATTTCATGTAATTATCTTACTAAGCTATAGGCTGTTGCAAACTCACAGGAATACCGTTTTCATTACTACCGTTTAATTTATGTCTATTAGGAGGAATGAATCTTTTGCAATTTCAGGTCAATCTTGAATACCTTGGACGAGTGGTTTTCAACACTGATGGCTTACTCTACCCAGACAGTGTAGTTGGAACTGATTCTCACACAACAATGATTGATGGATTAGGAGTTGCTGGGTGGGGAGTTGGTGGTATTGAAGCTGAGGCAGCAATGCTTGGACAGGTACATAAGATATGGCTTTTGTATTTTTATTTTATTCAGTGTTTTTGCTTTTGTGTTCCTGATCTCTTGAAAATATGGAAGTTCTTTTTGGCGTTTTGTGCTTCTAATATACAACCTTTTATCATGACAGCCTTTGAGCTTGGTCTTGCCTGGTGTTGTTGGTTTCAAGTTATCTGGAAAATTGCGGAATGGTGTCACAGCTACTGACTTGGTCTTAACTGTTACACAAATATTGAGGAAGCATGGTGTTGTTGGAAAATTTGTTGAGTTCTATGGTAATTAGAAACCTTTTCTTTCTGCATTTAAGTTATAATCAGGTACCATTCTTCTGTCTAAACTTGTGGATTCTTTACTTGTATGCACTTGTAGGGGATGGCATGGGTGAACTATCATTAGCTGACAGGGCTACTATTGCAAATATGTCTCCTGAGTATGGTGCAACTATGGGCTTCTTCCCTGTAGATCATGTTACCTTGCAATATCTTAAGTTAACTGGAAGGAGTGATGAAACTGTGAGTTCTCACATAATGGAGTTGCTTTTTGGTATGAAGAACTTATAAAGCCGAGCATAATATGATTCTTTATTAATTATAGGTGTCAATTATAGAAGCATACCTCCGTGCAAACAAAATGTTTGTTGACTATAATGAGGTAACAATTTCCTTCATTTTTGTTCTTATTTTCCATTTCTGCGTATAAGATACAAGCTACAAGTTCGAATTTAGATGTAATTTTTTTCCTAATATCTGTCTATTCAGCCTCAACAAGAACGAGTATACTCGTCTTATCTGCACTTGGACCTTGCAGATGTTGTGCCCTGTATCTCAGGACCAAAGAGGTGAGTGTTCTATCCTCCCCGAAGCTGGACAACTGCTTCATTCAAATATTTGGTTCTCAAGTGAATGTTTACCATCTGTTAATATGATTTAACTTCTATCCACTGCAGACCTCACGATCGTGTTCCTTTGAAAGAAATGAAGGCCGATTGGCATGCTTGTCTCGATAACAAAGTTGGGTTCAAGGTTAGTCACCTGGTTGACAATACCACACTGTAATCTAATGGATGTATTTCTTGGTTGAGTTTCAGACTGTAAATACATTTCCTAATGTCGTCTTCCTACCAAAAAAAAAAAAAAAGGGGTTTGCCATTCCGAAAGATGTGCAGGAAAAAGCAGCCAAGTTTTCATTCCATGGACAGCAAGCTGAGCTCAAGCATGGTAGTGTTGTGATTGCTGCAATCACAAGCTGTACCAACACGTCAAACCCCAGTGTCATGCTAGGGGCTGGTCTTGTAGCTAAAAAGGCTTCTGAACTGGGTCTGCAGGTAGGCTCTTTGGAGGCAACGCACATGCCATTCATTTTAGGGATGCGACCAGCCGTTCTTTTCTTTCACTCCAATACGCTCTTAATTTCCCCGATTTTAGAAGCCTTCTGTTATAAATTAAGAATTCAAAAGTAGTTTACTGTGTCTTGACTTTTGTTTTTTGCATAATGTTGCACCAGGTCAAGCCATGGGTAAAAACCAGTCTTGCTCCTGGTTCTGGAGTTGCCACCAAATATTTGCTTCAGAGGTAAGTCTTGTCATGTCGGATAACATTTTAAAAACTATTACCTAATAATGTCTTTATGAAAGAAAAAAAAAGAAAAAAAAGAAGATGTACGAGGTTGAATTTTATTGATGCAGTGGACTACAAAAATACTTCAATCAGCAAGGATTCCAAATTGTTGGATATGGTTGCACAACCTGTATTGGGAACTCAGGGGATTTAGATGAATCAGTAGCTTCCGCAATATCAGAAAATGGTAAGTAAGGATTTGTTTGTTGTAAAGATTATCCAGTATACAATAGCTGGATTGAATGCAGTTTAAGGGTAGTATAGTTTCCGCTTGACCATCTGCTCTGTTTCTTCACCCAGACATTGTAGCTGCTGCAGTACTCTCTGGAAACCGAAATTTTGAGGGCCGTGTTCACCCACTGACAAGAGCAAACTACCTTGCTTCACCTCCATTAGTGGTTGCCTATGCTCTGGCTGGCACGGTATGGGGAACTATTTTGTCGTATGTGAATGTAATAAAAAAACGCCCATCATATATTTACAAATCTATGAGGGTTTCAGAAGAAAATAATACCAGGTTCTATCACAATTTTTTATTCTGTAGAAAAGTTTACCCAGCAACAAGCAGCTCAGTTAGCTTCCTTATATTTATTTCCAGGTTGATATTGACTTTGAAAAGGAGCCAATTGGTAAAGGAAAGGATGGGCAAGATGTTTACTTCAGGGACATCTGGCCATCAACAGAGGAGATTGCAGAGGTAGAGTAGTATCAATTTTTCTAAATCTCTGATAAAGTATGGTGAAATAAAGTTGATGAAAGTAACTTGAATGGCATATTGTTTAGGTTGTTCAATCTAGTGTTTTACCCGAAATGTTCAAAAGCACTTATGAATCTATAACCAATGGCAACCCTATGTGGAATCAACTTCAAGTGCCCACAGCCACTTTGTACTCATGGGATCCCAACTCAACCTACATTCATGAGCCACCCTACTTCAAGAACATGACCATGGATCCTCCTGGTCCACATGGAGTCAAGGACGCTTACTGCCTCCTCAATTTTGGAGACAGCATCACTACTGATCACATTTCTCCAGCAGGAAACATCCACAAGGACAGCCCTGCTGCAAAATACCTTCTTGACCGAGGAGTGGATCGCAAGGACTTCAATTCCTATGGAAGTCGGCGTGGCAATGATGAGATAATGGCCAGAGGAACTTTTGCCAATATCCGCCTTGTTAACAAGCTCTTGAATGGTGAAGTTGGTTCCAAAACTATTCACATTCCTACAGGAGAAAAACTCCCAGTATTTGATGCAGCAGAAGTGAGTTGTTCATCATATCCATATCTTTTCTGTCCTGTTCTTTTCTTCTCATGACGACTAACAAATTAGCAATAAATCTGCTATTCCAGAAATACAAGGCTGCTGGACAAGACACCATTGTAATAGCTGGAGCCGAGTACGGAAGTGGAAGCTCCCGTGATTGGGCTGCAAAGGGTCCAATGTTATTGGTAACTAACTCGTTCTTTCAATTAGATGGCTTCTCTATACTGCATTTTTACTATGTTGATTTAACGTGGGTATTCAACAGGGAGTAAAAGCCGTGATTTCAAAAAGTTTTGAGAGGATTCACCGTAGCAATCTGGTTGGCATGGGTATTATTCCGCTGTGTTTCAAGGCCGGTGAGGATGCAGACACATTGGGATTGACTGGTCATGAACGGTTTACTATTGACCTCCCCAGCAATATCAATGAGATCAGACCTGGCCAAGATGTCACCGTCACAACCGACTCTGGAAAATCTTTCACCTGCACAGCTCGCTTCGACACTGAGGTATATTTTCACTAATTCCTTTTTCGTTTCTCCTTTATATCTTTCTGGTCAATTATGATGAACCCAGTTTTTCTCACTATAAAACTCTGGTTGGGATTTTTCAGGTGGAGCTGGCCTATTTCAACCATGGAGGCATACTTCCATACGTGATTCGGAATCTCATCCAGCAATAAGGATAAGCGATATACCTGAATGGCAAAGTTTTTGTTCTGGAGTAAGAAACGAGAATTGCTTTCCTTGGACAGCAAACAGGAACTCTCAACAATTTGAGAGAACAAGTTAATTATAAAATTCTGTCTTGCTGATTGCTTATTCATACAAAGATAATACCTTCTTTTCTTTCCTTAAAAAATGTATTCCACCCCATTTAGTGCGGGCTTGATCTCTATACATTGCCCCTTTGAATTTTCAGTTTTACAGAATACAGAGCATGAGTTCTTATCTCTAGTGCCCTTCTACCCTTTTAAGTTAATAAGCCATGGCAGTCTCTATAAACAAAAACCCATTTACTATACAAAAATGAAAGGGATGTCGTTTCTGCCCAAACTAAGAAAATCCATAAGCTGGGCTTATTTCAATACTCGATCTCTAATGTACGAAAGACTCAAGATAACTTTTGCGATGCCAGAGAGAAAAAAAATCGCAGGGAGGTGGAGATCGTGGTCACGCGAGAAGGGGATTCGCCGCTCTGAAATTTGAACGTACCAATAAGCGAGTATGTCAGTTGGGTACTCTCGCGAGTAGCAAGTGCGCGCCCTTCTTCAATAACTAACACGTCCATTGAGTGTTCCCTTCTTGGCTTCCCGCCAAGAAACTGAACCTGAAAGGCTGAAACCGCATTCGATACCGATTTCCATTTTGAATTTTGAATCCCTGCCTATAAATACCATTCACCTCTTTCACTATTTCATTTTCACACAACCACTCACTCTGAGAAATTTCCGATTCTAGCGACAAAGATGAGAGTTCTCAGAAACGCTGTCATTGCTCAAAAGAAGCCAAATGCAGAGTAATTTATAGACTGGATTTAATTTTTTGATCCGTTTAACTTTGTTTTCTCTCTGAAATTTATGATTTCTGATCATTTAACTTTGCACTTATCGTAACTTTTGTTCTCTCTTAATTAGCTACTTTCTCCGTTTGCCTGTTGATTTTTCGTTATTTTCTGATCGTACTATATTTTCTGCTAGCTGTGATCGAGTTATGCTTTGTTCTAAACCTTTTTATGACGTTCTTCACTTTGACCTTGTGTTAGGTTCTTATATCGTTTCTTCATCACAGCTTCTTCCTGGTTCTACATTTGTTTTGTTCAGTGCCTGTCCTTTCTTTCTGCTTCTATCTCGCCATATCTTTTTTAGTTCTGTGTTTGTGCCTCGCAAGGCGTATATATTGCTTTTAGATCTATGCTTTTGGAATGCTTTAATCGTAATTGCTTCTGTGCCTTTGGAGGCACTGTTCCTTTTCTTATCGGTATTTTTTTACCCGATTGGCTTCTTAGAGTTGCTTGTTTATGCGATTGGTTACTTGCTTCGTATTTCTAAGGATCCTGAAGAAAAGCAAGGCTGAGAAGAACACTACGAAAAAGGAGACAGCCGGCAAGAAGGATCCTAATGCTCCGAAGCGTCCTGCTAGTGCATTCTTCATTTTCATGTGAGATCTGTTTTTCAGTTTCTTGAGCTATTTTCCTTAATGTTATTCACTGTTTTCATTGCAACTTATTCTAAGTTTGATTTCTGTCTTTGGTAAATCGAAGGGAGGATTTCAGGAGGACATTTAAAGCTCAATTTCCTGAAGAAAAATCTGGTCCAGTTGTAAGATATTTTCTACAGAAACTTCCTTTTTCTGATTTCATTTTATCTCTCTAGTATAGTTATCCTTTGAAATTCCTGCGTTTCTTTAAGCTGTTGATAAGAAAATACAAGAAAGTCAGACCTAGATCTCATATTTGTTTTTTGGATTCAGAAGAATGTCTGTGTAAAACTAGAAATCAGAATTTCTTATACTTTCTAAGATTTGAATAAAACTGAGTGTTATGATGCTGCATTGTAATCTTAGAGATATTGAAAATGCAGGTGGGGAAAGCTGGCGGAGAGAAATGGAAATCAATGTCTGATGTTGTAAGATCTTCTATTTCCCATGCTATAGTACTATCCAAGATTTTAAACAGAGAAAGTAATGATAATAGAAGGCTTAATTATTTGGATAGAAACTTGAATGTACGTATTACGTTGTTTGTTTTCCTTCTCACTTTTCAGGAGAAAGCTCCCTTCGCTGAGAAAGCATCAAAGAGGAAGGCAGAGTATGAGAAAGCTCTTGAAGCATACAAGAGAAAATCAGTAATAGATTCCTCTTTTCTGTTTTTCTCTTTTGGACTCAGCTGCTTCCTCTTCTTTCTTCTTCTTCTTCTTTCTTTTTTTCAACTTCAAACCTTCTAAATTCTGTCTACTGTTGAACTAACAGAGTGGCTCTGCGAGCGACAAAATGCACGAGGAATCAGGAAAATCTACTTCTGAGGTACATGATGATGAAGTGGAGGAGGAAGTTAATTCTTAGGTACGTGGATGAAGATGTAAAATAGAGCTAGAAACTGCTTATAACGATAACTAATGCTTCTCTACCCCAACTTGGTCGCCGCTCTAGCCTTTTTCTACGATATCAATCTACGTAGTTTAACCTTACTCCTCTAAAATCTGTGTATTCAGATTTTGTTATCGTACTCTTTTAACTTCCTAAGTGATTTGTGATTCCACTATTTTCACCTTTCTAATTTCAGTGATTAGTAGAAAAAATAAGGAAAAAAAGAGGGAACTCACAAAATTCAAATAGTTATCATTACATAGGACATGCCTGAGGCATGAGAAAACAAAAGCAAATAAACCGCCGTCAATCACTTCTTCTTCCCTGCTTTTCCCTCCTTTCTTCTTACAACTTCATCAGCATATTTAACTCCTTTACCTTTGTATGGTTCTGGAGGTCTCCATTTCCTAACAGAAGCAGCAAACTGACCAATGGCACTCTTATCATATCCAATAACAGTGATTCTTGTGTTATCGTCAACCTTCACTTGTATACCCTCTGGAATTGCCATTCTAACTGGATGAGAAAACCCGAGGTTTAACACCAAGTCTCTTCCTTCTACAGTTGCACGATATCCGACACCAATCAGTTGGAGTCTCTTCTCAAACCCTTTTGACACTCCGACAACCATATTGTCCGTAAGCGTCCTGAGCCGAGAAATCAATTACAAAAACCCTTGTTTTTAATCCATATAAAGGTCAAAAGGAAGGAAAAATAACAGTGACTATCCTTCTAGTCTTTTCCATCCTGCTAACTGATAGGTAAAGGTGAGATTACCTAAAAAGCCCATGCATTTGGTTGGCCCTTCTAGTCTCAGTTGCCTTGCCGAGCTTCCAAACCCCAGCCTCAATCGTCTCGAGCTTAACTTCTCGAGGATAAGTCAAGGCAAGCTCGCCCAAAGGACCCTTCACTTTCAAATCTTGACCTTGCAATGTAATAGTCACATTGGATGGAACTTGAATTGGTTGCTTCCCTATTCTTGATTCCTTACATTCTACAGTCTTCCTTGAGAAACCGAGCTGAGGGACCGAAATGTGGGAGGCAAAGAAGTCATTTTTCTCGCCCAAGAAAACAGACCGAATATTGCTGAAACATAATGGAGAAAGAAACTACGTTTAAATTCCAGATTGTTTCAAGCTTAGCTAAGGAAATTAACATTTCAATGGAATAAAAAATACACTAATTCTATCCCCCACACTCTCAACAAGCACTAATGAACTCAAACAGCTATCTCTTGGTAAAACCCTTCACTTTATAACAACAATATAACGATGCCATATCAGAACCAGTAAATTTCAACAAGATAGCAGAAAGAAAAGAAAGGAAATAAGAACAAAAATTTTCATGAATTCGTTACCTGGTTTGGAATGTAGTCGTCACATAGGAGGCCATGGCGAAATGTGCTCGTGAGTATCAGCTAATATTACCACTCATAAAGATTGAAGACGAAGGAGGGGGGGAGATGATATCCTTGTCCAGATGTTCTGTTATCCCACTCTATGCCTTCTTCGAAATGACGCAAATACCCTTTTTAACAGAATAGGAGGCTTTTTCTTTGGGCCACGAAAACAGGCCGAAACCCAATAAAAGTGGATAAGCCCAAGGAAAGCAAACACTCCCTGTAAATAAAATGGCCGAGAAACAAAGTAGCCCAACCCAACAAACATGGCATCTTCCTAATTAAATATTGTGCTGAAAATTAGTTATGGGCCTATGGCATCTTCTGTACGTGCTTAATTAAGATTATCAGTTAAGAAAACAAATAAAAACTAGTTAAACGATATCGTAGCCCCTTCGTTATCGCACATCATCGTGATAATGACAGATTCGCATCTATTTTTTGTCCTATCATTTTCTTTCGAACTACGTGTCCAAACTTTTCTTATTCCTGTCTTTAGATATGACTCTTAAAGTGACATATTTTAGTTGTTTTAATTAAGTTTAATTAATTTATAAAATAATTAATAATTAATTAATAATATAAAATTTATTTAATCTTAATTTATATATCATTATCCCCCGTAATTATATACAACCCACCCCAATAAAATATGTTAAGCTTGTTATCATCGTATATTGATTAAATACACACTGAGATACTGATCAGTTGAGTGATGATGATCATATCAAATTGATGATTATTTCGGTCAACGTTTGTTATAATTAATCATATGATTATGATTTTTATGTGGATCGAAGGGGCGCCATATATTAATTTTTTTACTTTTTTTATTTTTTATTTTTTATTTTTTATTTTTTATTTTTTCTGATTACGTGGAAGGCCCGAGTGATATTTTGAAATAACGTGTTTTACTTTTATACTAAGAAGAAAAAAAAACTATATATTTATTAAATAATATTTGTTATTATGATCATTTGAAGATTAGATCATATCATATAGTTAGGAATCATGATGGGACAGCACGAAGGAATATTTATTTATTTATTTATTTTTAATTTTTAAGTTTGCAGAAGAAAAAGGTTACGTGCAACAAGTAATGTCATGTTGATTACTCAACTACCTCTTAAAAATAAATTCATATATTAAGGTTTTTATTTTTCATTATTTTTGTAATTATAATTTATTTATCAATAAAATATTTGGCAATTTAGGATCTTATTTAATAACAATTGATTCGTTATTTGCAGAGTTAAAATGATTCGGCAGCTTTGTCTGAAATAGCTATTAGCTCAATAGTGAAATCATTTGAAATTCCATAATTACCCCTCAGTTTTGCAGAATGTCGAAGATAAATGGCCGGTAATTTGGACCATCTGTATTCTTGTCCGTGAAACCTGTCAACCGTTCCGTTAAAGTAGCCTCTTTGATAGCAGAAAGTCTCTGTGAATTTAGCAAAAATACAAAATAAATAAAATAAAATAAAATAAAAATAAAAAAATGGAAGGTATGAGAAAAAAATAAAAGAGAAAGAAGAAGATAGTTTTCTAAAAATGGCGACAAGTTTTATATGAAGAGCATGACTGCCCGGAATCCCACTTTCATGGCCTATATGGAATTACCCATTTGAGGCCGTCAAGAGATTCCCCCCGCCACAAACAAAATAAAAAATGTCCCAAATTTGCCGGCAGCTCAGCCGCAGACAGCGGATCCACCGCCGTGTGTTATTGAGCCTCCAACACTACATTCAATCCGTTCTAGATAGAATGTTCATGTGTTGTATAGGTAAGTCTAGAATGTACCGCGTGTTACCACGTCGGGCAAGTTCGGTAACATCATCTCCGACACCTGTCACTACCACCTCCGCCACCCCCGAGGCCGATATCAGATTGTCACCGGATAGTGTGATCCCAGCGTGTCGTAACCACGACAGCTCGGATTCGAATCTCGTGACGTTGAAGATTAGCCTGTTGGGTGATTGTGATATTGGAAAGACTAGCTTTTTGGTTAAGTATGTAGGGAATGAAAGTGGAGACGAGGGACAAGAATGTCATTCTCCTTCGCTGGAGAAAGGTTTTAACTTGATGGACAAAACGTTGCTGGTCGGAGGTGCACGTATTTCCTATTGCATCTGGGAAGTAGGAGGTACGTTGTTTATTACATTTAATTCCCGACATGTCGTGTTGTGTATTTCTGAGAAAATTATAAACAGAAACGATTTTTGTTTTTTTCCTTTTCAAAGCTGATAAAAGATCACAAGATCACATTCCTACTGCATGTAAAGACTCGGTTGCAATCTTGTTCATGTTTGATCTAACATGTCGGGGTACATTAAACAGGTATATAAGATTATCTTTTGATTCTTTTGAGAAATTATACAATATCCAACGGTTAGAATTGTGGCACACCATCTCATGGCAGATGCTCAAGCGCCGGGAGTATATACTCCTGGAGCACCGAAAAAATGTTGAATTTCTTTGATACTATTGATTTTCTGCGATTGCAGTGTGTTGAGATGGTATAAACAGGCAAGGAAATGGAATCAGGTCTTTGAATTATTACATGCATTACGATCATATTTATTACATTTATTTTATAAAAAATAAAAATAAAAACGTATTGATTTTACTTTGGATGATTTGTTTTGCAGACGGCAATTCCAATCTTAATAGGAACAAAGTTCGATGATTTTATCCAACTTCCCATAGATCTACAGTGGACGATTGCAAGTCAGGTAATAATTGATTAATTAGTAATAATAATAATAATAATAATATTATTATTATTATTTTTCTAAATTATTTCTTCATAAGAGTATACGTTCTTCGTTTGAACAGGCAAGAGAATACGCAAAGGCAATGAACGCAACACTGTTCTTCTCGAGTGCAATGTACAATATAAATGTGAACAAGATCTTCAAGTTCATAACGGCAAAGCTGTTCGATTTACCATGGACTGTGGAACGGAACGTGGCGATTGGAGAGCCAATCATTGACTTCTAGAGGCCAGTCAATCGTACCAAGAGGAGGAGAGAGCTCAAACTTTTGTAACATCCCGGGTAAAGCGAACCGACAAGACCAATAGATTGTCTTCTTCTGGTTATATACAGATCATATATATATATATATGCATGTCTGTGTAGATATATATATATATGAGACTAGATTGTATAAGTATAAGATGATATGATGATTTCAGTTGTTTTGATTGTGGTAAAGCAATTGAGAAAGATCAGGCAGCAGGCTCACATCTCCATAGCCATATATGTTTAAGAAAAATACGTGTTTGTCAAACAAATCAAAGTTACGAGATTTCGTGATGAAACAGAATACAACTCCTCAAGTTCTCCCTTTCATCTAAAATCTGAACTATTTATCTGTTTTCCTCTTTTTGCTGAATTCATCTGTTTCAGTGCGACGGCATAAGGAAACAGACAAAAACATAATGAAGGGTAGTAAATATAACCAAAGCTTTTTTGATCCAGCAAAGATTCTGGAGATTCTTGTTATTGATTTGATTAGGAAAGGTAACAAGAGCATCCATGAATGCAAACAAGATCATAAGCCTATAAGATGGCAGAAAAAAGTCTGACATCCATTTGCAAGAACAGAAAGTTTAAGCAAATTTATGAGTCTGAAAAAAAAAACAAAACAAAAAGGGAAAGTAGCAGCTTCACTCCAGTTTCACCTCTCTTGTTGGTGGGTCCAACTGCAGATACGTATATGGCTCAGTGGGTTCCTCTCTGCATTACTTGCATATATTCATATAGTTCATGTACTATGTATCAGAAAAAAATGAATTGAATAGCAAAGGACAGTTTAAGACAGACTCAATGTAAGTTATGAAATAGATTTGATAATGTAACATGGATGGATACTTCCGATTTTTCCGTACCCGGGATTAGAACGCATACACCGCCAGAAGAGCTTGAAAGGTCCAGGAACAGTCTTGAATGGGTTCCCCTCAAAACAAGCCTACAATACAAACCATACTCGTATACCAAATCGCTAAACTACAACTTTAAACAGGGGCAAAACGAGTGAAAAAAAAAAAAAAGATCCTATCATTCATGTTGTATCTCAATTACAGGTTGGAAAATAATGAATGGGGGCAGTAGTGACTAGTAATCAGTGGATTCTGTTGTGTTGAAAAATAACAAGAGGGTCACTCACTCTGGCTTCTATGCATTGTTTGCATCATATCACATAGGATACCAAATCACTCTGGCTTTTAGTTTCTGCTAAAACACTTAGCTTCTAATTCTTTGCTCCTCAATTCAATTCAACAGACCATTATTCTAATCTTCAAAGGCCACGACAATAGAAACAATTGAAAAACTTCATGAGGAATAAATAGTAAATCCAGCAAGCTTGAGGGAAATTTGCAAACTGACTCATCCATATGCAGAATTAATTCAGCATTAGCCCTTTTGCTAGAACCAGTTCATAATTCAACTTAATATTTAAATCATGAGAACATAAATAAAAGAAGAAAAAGAAAATTGATTAAGACAAGAGTGGACTGACAAGGCACGGTGGAATTGGAAGATCTAAAAATAGAAAAGGCGAAGAAGAAGAAGAAGAAGAAATGAAATATAAATAATTACTTGGATAACATCCTCAGCTCTGTCATTGCATCGATGAGCCTTAGGTTGACGATGATCCCCTTCCGGCGTACCCCAGGGACTCTCTCTCCTCGGCACTGGTCTCGTCTCGCTCATCCTTCCTTCTCCCCCCTTTCCCCTTCCTGCCTTCCTCCGCCCTCCGCCCTTTTATTCGTATCTGCTTTGCTTCTTGGGTTTGCCCAATCTATTGGGCCTTGATTGTAACGGATTTGGGCTGAACTTGTTATTAATTGGGCTTAACAGCCTGTTATTTTTGTAAATAATTCTACAAATATTTTATTACAAAGTGATCGTAACTGGGAAAATACGACATCTCTGGTACCTTCTTGTACCTAGAGTTGCAAACAAAATTAACTGCCCCTTTTACCCTCAGCATTTCTTTCTGGCCACCCAAAATTTCCCTTCTTATGATTCTGTCCCATTTTCGAACATTTATTACTAATTTACTAGCATTCATCTCTTAAATGGTTTTGGGCATAAACGGAATTTCGTCACTTTAATACAATATATTCTTTTAGGCCTTTTTTTTTTTTTTTTTTTTTAATTTAGATTCTAAAAGATTTTTAATGATTTAAATTTATTTTGATTTTGAAAATAATATTAAATAGGTAGTTGACTTAAAGTGATGAGACAATAAGTTATATCCTTTTTTTTGTTCCAAATTATGTCCACTCCCATCCAAAACCATATTATATAATATAATAATTAAATTATTTATTTTTTGTCCATCATAATATAAAAATTAAAATCATACATACATGTAAAGTTGTAAATAGGTGTGTGGATTGGTCGGAAGATTTGGGTTCGAATAATTTTTATAATAAATTTAAATATAATCAGTTTTTTAAAATTTTAACTCATAATTAATTTAAATATCTTAAAATTTTAATTATATGGTCAAACAGTCAACGCTAAGTAATGATGGACACTCTTCACATGGGCTTGGACTAAAGACCTGAAGGGTAAGCACTGCATGATGAGCTGGTCTGGACTAATAATGACCATGAAATGGAGTATCGTGTATCGTAGGGACCCGTGACGTCAGAAAGTTCGAATTATTAGTCAAAACCCAAACTTAGTCGACTCATATGAGCGATGACGTGGAGTGGTTTCTCTCTTTTGAATCTATCTCTACCCACGTACGTAAAACACCAAGTCAACCTTTGCCGCACTATAATTATAATAAATTTTTTAAAAAAATAGACGTTTATTTTTGTATTTTTCTTGGTGTCACTATTTACTGATCAGATAATAAAACATTTATATCTAATTCTAATTATAATTCTAGTACATACATCACATCAAGAGTCTCTTCTTTCAACACTGTTTGCTTTCGTCATCTAATACGACACGAACCCCGTTCAATTACAACTTTATTTGTATTATTGTTGGGATCAGCCAAGCGACGTCGCTAACTACGTTCATCAGAGGCACGAATTTGAGCTCGTACCCGACTTTGGAGAAGAGAGGCTGACCGATCAAATGTAGCCCTTGTGGATGAGGCTGATCCGACGAAGGGGCCAACATCCCCGGCCATAGAAAGACAGGTTCTCCCATAGTATCCGGGAATATCTGATCGGTCATCCTAGTATTTGATCGGCGTGATTCAACAAAGGCAGGTTTGACCTCTGTGAACGCTTCCAACATAGGGACCCACATCAGCCGGAACTGACTCACTACTGGTTAAAACACACCGTTTGACTTCGCCATGGTCAGGAAAGGAAGTACACGTCCGTCACAAGCTCTTAATCACGTGATCTCCACGCTCCTACCTTACGCTCCCGGTTTTTCTTAAGCACGCTCGAGATCTAGTGCGTGGAAATGACGCATACACAGAATTAAATATATATGTGTATGTATTAATGATATTTCTGCAAACTCGATACAATGGGGGGGGGGGAAGAAAGTGCGAGAGCGGCATGAACGTAGTAAATGACCTTCGCCATGCAGGAACTGTTGGGTTCAGGCTTATTTAACGAGGTTTGGATCTGAATCGCCGAATCACATTCGTAGGGCATGACTTGGGATTCGAAATTGATTTTTAAATTACCCATTTAACATCATACTATCATCATACATACTAACATACATGTATTTATTATATAGACAATTAATTATGTCAAATATTGTTGACGTGTAATTCTATTTGAATAAAACGATTTACGATCATCAATATGTTCTAAGATTGGATGGGCTTACAAAGACAAAATTAATAGACAATGTCGGGACGATGGCCGAAAAATCTCTCTCAAACAATCAAGTCAATAAGGGTTGAGGGAATTCGGTGGAATGCAATGACTATGGAAAATGGTTGTACCTTTTCCTAATGAAGTATAATTCATTTTATATTTTTGATATGAATACAAAATCCCTGACATGTCTATGAGTTTGGGCCATATTGGCCCATCCTTTTACTTGCATGAGCCTCTAATCTCTAACTTGACATTAATAGTGGCGATTCCACACTTTCACCGTGATCGCCTCTCCAATCGAGACATAATGTTTATCCTTCACATGCACTTTTTCCATGCACCCTCATCAACGAATATAATTATTTATCCATTAATGTTCAAAATAGGAATCTGGGCTCCCATTCACCCCTTCATCTATGAACTCCTTCACGCTTGAATGTTGCCCCCAAGTCAGTTAACGTCGAATGCATGATGGCATATCATAAGCCTCTACATTCTTTACTTTAAGGTAGTATACAAATGTCACCTAAGAGGGTCTTCTTCCTCTCCGTCCTCAACTTCAGCCGCAACCTCCAAAGTTGGTACTACACCTCCACCGCAACGATGGGAATCCCTTGACAGGCCTTCTAAGGTTCAACAAACACTAGAAGAAAAAATGGTGCATCTTGACCATAGAGTGGTAGCGTTCGCGGAGAGCTTATAGAGTAAAAAACACCTTATGTTCATCATGTAAGTCCTTCTTCCTCTAGTTTCCAGGTTTTCCTTAGGTTGGCTTCCCGACTTATGTCATTTTCTTAAGTAATGCTTACCATCCCTCGCCTTATTTGATGAAGATGAGGCCGTATGAAGTGGAATATTAGACAAGCCTACAGTAGAACAGTACTGGGACACAATTTTGATGAAGGAACACCTCATCGAGTATGGCCTCATAGATGATATTCCTCCCCTAGAGGTACACCTCTTTAAGGTTTTTTGGGCATCATAGGATGAGGGTAGAGTTTTGACCCCCCCCCCCCCCTCCCTTATTTTCCTATTTCTTTCACATGCTTTCAAACTTGTAAACTCTTTTTAGTTAATGGAATGAACCTCTCTCTGCTCTTTCTTCATACTTCTTATCCTCATCGTATTTCATCTTATCTTTCTTCCTCCTTTGAGAGGCTGGCCTCTTTAAGGGTCAGGGTCTTAATATTGCACGAGATGTGATTTTTTTTAGCGCTCAACCTTAGCTCTTCTAGTCGTTCAATGCATCTCTAAGTGGGTAATGGTTGAGCCTCTAGTGGCTTCTTAGCATCAGGTTCCTTAGACACTCAATAAGTGCCCAAGTATGATGGTAAAGCTCCTGGTGGGTGCTTAGCCTCAACTTCTATGGGCAACAAATAAGTGCCCAAGTATCTAATGGCAGAGCCCTTTACGGATATTCATCATCAGTTTTAGTGGACACCAAATAAGTGTTAATGTATGTGATGGTTGAGTTTTTAGTAGGTGTTTAACATCAGGTTACTTAGATACCAAGTAAGTGTCAAAGTATGTGATACCCATACCGTTGGCAGGTGCTCAGCCTCAGCTTCTGTATGCACCAAATAAACCCCCAAGTATGTGATAACTAAGGTCTTGGCAAACGCTCAGCCTTAACTCAGGTTACCATCAGATCGATGATGGGTAAGCAGTAGTTGTCTTTTGAACAGACTATGTTCAGGTTGGTGAGATCTATGTATAAACATCACTTACCTCTACCTTTCGATACCATGACCTCGTTGATCAACCACTCTGGGTATTGGATCTTCGTGATTGCCCCAATTACCAATATCTTCTTGACTTCCTCCGATGTAGCCTTCCTCTGCCTAGTGGGACCTACTCCCGGTTTTAGCCCTAGTTGATGAACGATTACATCTTCATTCATTCCTATCATCCCATATGAACAAATAAAGGTTATCTTTTAGACATCCGATAATTACTACATGGTCAGCCTCCAGTAAGAAGACGCTCACCTTTAACTTTTTCCCTCTTTACTTCAAACTTTTATCATTTTATGCCGCTCAGCTAAGGTGACCCTGGTACGTCGCATTCGCTCATTCTCCTTTCGCAGCCCGTCTTTAGCTTTCTTATTTTCCTCCTCATCCATTGGCGTTGCAACCTCGATTGTATTGACCTCCTGGATTGGGACTAAGGACTCTCCTTTCAGGGTGGCTAGATAGCATTGACACGCCTTGATTTAGTTGCCCTTGACGACCCCCACTCCCTCTTCTGTAGAGAACTTCATTGCTAGATGTTTGGTGGATACTATAGCTCCCAAGGTATGATTCAAAAATGACTGAGGATGATGTTGTAACCAATAATGTCTCTTTCATCACAAAGATGTCCATCATGAAAGTAGCTTTGCATGGATTTTCTCCTACTATCATTTGCAGGCCGATTAACCCCCTAAGGTATACTGTGCTTCTAGAGAATCCGGTGAGGGGCATGTTGATGGGTTTTAGCCTCACATTGGTTATCTTCATCCTCTCAAAAGTGGTGAAAGATACATTATTTGATGTGCTCCTGGTATCCACAAATACCATATTGATGAGGCTGGATGAGACATTAACCAAGATAACTAAAGCTTCATTATGTGGATATATCACTCATTACTCATTGCCCTAGTTGAATGTGAGCTGAGCTGAGGCTGATAAGGAGAAAATCTTAGTATGAGCGAGTAACCTCAACCATCATTTTCTTTGTGGGCTAGAATCGCCTCATTCCAGTCCACCAGTGATGACATGGATCTCTCTGGCTACCCCTTGATGTTCAGCTGTAGCTCCTACCTGCTTGGTCCTAAGGATATTCTTATCATTCTCACTTCTACCTCGCTCTCCATTTCAGGATCCTCGGCCTCTATCCACATACTTGCCCAAGTATCCCTCCTGGATAAGTCTCTTAATTTTTCTCTTCAATTGATGACACTCCTCAATGCGAGGGCTATGGTCATGATGGTACTTGCAATATAACCTTTTATCTCTTTGGGAAGGAGCACTCTTCAAGAGCTGCTCTAAAGAAAGAGGTTTTGATCCTTGTAATGGGTGTAGATTACCTTGATGTTATAGATTAAAGGCATAAGGGTCTCCTTGGGTAGTAACATACTGACCTTCCCGTCATGGCTCACCTTTTCACAGCTTTCTTCTTCTGATCATTTCCCTAGTCCAACCTCCCCATCGGCTCATTCTTCTTCCGCTTGCTATCCTGACTTGAACCACTACCCTCAGCTCGTCCTAGTAGGGATATCATTTGCCTCTCGACTATCTCAGCAGTCACCTCGATCCTCTTAGTTTCGATGAGTGCCTCAAAGAAAGATTTGAAATGAAGCTTTTCTGAATGGGTAATGAGCTCTCTATCATTAGTCATTCCCATGAAAGCGTGTAAGACTCCCACGTCTATAGGTGCTTCCGTCTTATTAGTCGCAACATGGAAACAATTCACATACTTTAAAAGAGGCTCTCATGGGTATTGTTAGATAGTGATGAGATTGATCTCATGCATTATTGGGGTATTCCACCCCTATGAAGTTGGCTAAGAACTGAGTGCTCAATGTAAGCGACTGATACCACTCAATGGCAGTCTCCTTTAACGTGATATAAAAAACTTGACACATTAGATCATCTCCTAATTCGTTCAACCTCATCGTGGTCTCATAGGTTTCAATATGATGACACAATTCCTGAGTCCCATCATACCTTTTCTTGAGAGGGTCTGAACTTGGATGACAAGGAAGCTCTTAAAATGCACTAAGTGAACGGGCTCCTTGGCTTCTTAAAATCGGCATTAGCTTCCTTCTTGATTAGCACCTCTAACTCACTAAACTTCTTGTTCTGCTTAGACTTCTGGATAGCATTCTTGGCCTTTTCTGCCCTCGGCTCAGCCTTGAGGTCATCAGAACTGGCTACCACTTCTACTATGAGATAACATTAAAATGTCATTCATCTTCTACTGGTTGCCTGCCATTAGTATTATTGGGATTCTCCGGCTGTTGCATTAGGGGGACCTCAACCCGTGCTTCCCTAGGAGTTGTAAATCCTCCCTCATCTTGGTTCTAATACGAGTAAGGGCATCTGTCAACCTCTCATCCATTACCCGATCCACCGTCCGAGCGTGCTTCACCATATTTCTCCATCCTCTCAAAGAGTATGACCAAGTCTACTCCCTCACTCCTAATAGGCTGATTAGTTCGAGAAGGTGCGCCTCCTCTTCCAAGCAGAGATTGCGCTTTAGTTTGATGCCTCCTTCCCAAGGGCGGTGGTGGGTTACACTCCCACATCCCTATCTACTAGCAACCATGTTATTTGCATCCTCTGCATTTTTCCCTTTCTGTTCATCTCTCTCATTGCCTTCGTGATTCAAATAGTCTAACTCATTTGAAGTTTCAAGTATGGAGATGAAGACGTTCCCATGATATATGTCAAATTGTTGATGTTCATCCGAACGGAATTTCGCATCAACGACTATGTAAAAAAATAAAATAATAAATATGTTAAATTTTTTTTTGTTGGATTTCTGACTTTTCCTTAAAAATAAAATAAAATAAGAATTTAATTTCCATGCATGAAAGGAAATTGACAACGTAAATTTGACAAGGTGTTGAGAAAGCATACAAGAAAATTGAATGAAACGCATGTAAATAACAATATTGAATATTGACTTTGATACATATGAATCTGACAATAAATATAACATATGATACGATCATGAGTCATTATTATTGTATAATTGTAGAGAATTAATTAAACCGTCTCTGAGGAGAAGTCCTATAATCATAACTCTTCCATGAATATAAAATGCATTTATTAATTGGCCAAAAAAAAAAAAATAACATAACATAACATAAAGTAGGTAACAAGATTACATTTATCATTTATGTTGTGAATGGGACACTATAGATAATAGGATATGTCGCAAAACCATGACAGTCCAGAAATTAATATGACCTTCAATGTTATTAAAAAAGTATGCGTATATCTGCTCTGTCACTTATTACATTCCTAATAATAAATAAATAAATAAATAAATAAATAAATTGCACAAACAAGTTTTGAATGAGAGGGATTGCCTTCTCTTAATGATTAGTATTTCTTAAACATTATTATTAAGTGAAATAATATTAAAAAAAAAAAAAAAAACACACACACACATTTATTACAATACAAACCTTTGTCCCAAAACTTACAATTCATTGCAACAAGTAGGGCTTATGGATAGCAAAGCTTGGTATGGCTTATTGTTTAAAAACAAGTGACTTGTAATTATCTGTAAGAAAACAAGTGACAACATAATTTAGTTATGCAACAAAAGTAAGAATACTATGTACTTAGGAATGTGATTAAGAATGAAGAAAAACGTTTCAATCATGATTAAGAGATAAGGTATATCTTCAAATTATAAGAGAAGTAATAAAGAGATAATATATGAGAAGATAACAATGAATATCGTAGATAAACTAATATACCAATTACCGAACAACAGATGCAACATCTCGAGCTATCGGATTATCTAAATTGTAGCTTACCTAATATAATTTCATTTAAAATCATCTTAAGAAAAACTTAAGATCATATTAAAAACAAAATCTAAAAAAAAAAAGAAGATATAATCTTAGTAGGAAAAAGTTGGAACTGTAATCAAATAAACCCCATGGACTGAAATTATAAACCTAAGAATGTATTGGAATCTTGTAACAAAAATACGTACGCAAAGGGAGATGTAAAGGATATATAGAAGACGAGTTGGTAGCCGTCATTCATTGCACCATACACTCTCCTTGAGGGAAAATTAAACTCTACAAATTATCTCTCTTTCTCTCTCATCTCAATTAACACCTCTCGCCCACCATTAAATGCAATCGCATCCTCTCAATTCGCTCTGCATTTACTCCTTCCCCTTCCTTTCAACCTCTCTGACTCTTTCTACTCCCTTCTGATCCTTTCTCCTTCTTCTCCCTTCCCCTAGCTCTAAACCACCTCTCATGGCCAAAACATCGTAAGTTTAACAGCTCCATCAAAGCCTTAGATCTCCCGTCAGAAACCAGTGCTGGAAAACAGATCAAGGAACACCTCTATATTACATACTTCCATCAACGGATTGTTCAATGGTGTGCCGCTATCTCTCCTCTAAACAAACATGGTAGCTTATGTATAAAACCACCATTTAAGTTGCACTCCTTTTTTTTTTTTTGCCTTTATCTCCATCTTTTTTTTTTCTTTTTCAATATTAACAGTACAGATTTCATACTACTACATTCATCTTACTTTGTTTCTTAACTATAAAAAAAACAAATTGTGTGTTGGCTAAGAGTAGAAAGCAAAGTTTGGAAGCAAGAGTGTAATAAAATATAAAGTTGGACTTATATATTGTCCGAGATCTTCGTATGCGTTATGCACATTTTGCTGGTTTTCGTCTGATCATGTTTGATCTGTCCAAACCTAAAAGCCGTATCAACTTTCTCAAACTTTCCCTAAAATAATATACTCTCTTCCTTTTTAGCGATTATATTCTATCGGGTTCCCACGTAACAAAACCTAGAGGTTGCTCTTCAAAAGCAGACACATAAACAAACATCAGCTGTCCATCTGTTTTTGCAGCATTTTTCTGGAAAAGAGAATCTAAACGAGTACTAGCTTCATATATCTAATCTTTGTTTGAAAGGTAGAGTAAATATGCCAGCTGGGATTATGAACGCCGCCAGAAACACGCCGTCGATGATCGGAAGGAACGGAAATGTTAACAGCTTTGGATCCTCATCGTCTCTCAACCTTAGTCAGGTCAGTCTGTGTTTCGGTTCTCATCTCTTTCTGTAAGAACCAGCGGTTTTAGGTCTCTTGATCTGCCTTTTCATGTATTTGTTTTTTAATTATTAAAATATATAAATTAAGTTCACTTTTTAACTAGTTTTTATATCTAATTCCATTTCAAGAAAAATCCTTCTCGATATCTGTAACCTAAGAGAAATGGAGAGAAAGAAAGGCAAAAGGTGGGGAGAGTATACATATTGAATTTTCAAAAATAGTACCTTTGACATGGCTCTTTCTTTCCCAAGTATAAAGTCTTGCCGGTGCTTATTTTCACACACACACACATATATATATATATATATATATATATATATATATATATAATCACAAATCTCAAAGGGTATATATCTAGCTAGGGTTCTTCTGTACAAAATTGGTCATAGAATAAGCATTTTTGTTTTGTTTTATAATATGCTGGGAAAATTAATTCATGGTTTTTTAGTGGGAATTTTCTTCCTATTCTGTTGCTAGATTGAAAAATCATTATTAAAAAAAAAAAAAAGATATAAAAAAAGGCTCTTGCGGAGAACCTAAAGATCTATAGATATGTTCCAGCAGCCTAACAACATGATGGAATCCCAAGTACTCCACCCACTAAACATGGCCCAAAACACTTCCGATAGCAATCTTGCCGCCAGAATTCGGAATGATGATTTTGACACCGCCACAAAATCCGGCAGTGAAAACCAGGATCTAGCCTCAGGTGATGACCAAGAACCTCGCGCTAAAAAGAAGCGCTACCACCGCCACACCCAACATCAGATCCAAGAAATGGAAGCGTAAGTACCAACAATCAATAAATTAAACATACCTTTTTTTTTTCAGTTGAATTTGATGAAAAAAAAAACTTGTTTTGTTTGGGGGTTAGTTTCTTTAAGGAGTGTCCACACCCAGATGACAAACAAAGAAAGGAACTGAGCAGGGAACTAGGGCTAGAGCCATTGCAAGTCAAATTCTGGTTCCAAAACAAGCGCACTCAAATGAAGGTAAATTAACGAATCTTTTTCTCATGTCAAAATTAATCCCTTTATTACTTTACGGGGTAATAAACTTCTAAATTTGCTCTTTTTACGGATGTATTTCTTGTCTGTACGTTTTCAACTTTTGTATTAA
Source organism: Coriaria nepalensis (assembly GCA_027186245.1). Taxonomy (NCBI): domain Eukaryota; kingdom Viridiplantae; phylum Streptophyta; class Magnoliopsida; order Cucurbitales; family Coriariaceae; genus Coriaria; species Coriaria nepalensis. The sequence continues at coordinate 10,231,806 of CP114492.1, forward strand.
TTATCTTCCTTTCAGGCCCGGCAGTTACATGTAGTAATATCTACATATATATATATATATATGTATTTTTTAATTTCTTGGTCTCAAAATTAGGAAAAATTAACTAGAATTTGCAAAAGCTGTCAAACCCTTTGTTGTTATTTTTAATATATATATATATATATATTATTTTTTTTTGTTTTTGTTTTTTGAAAGTAATTAGATTTATTTTTCCCTTTGTTTGGCGCCTTTTGCATGATATCTTTCAGACCCAGCATGAGCGCCATGAAAACACACAACTTAGAACAGAAAACGAAAAGCTTAGGTCTGACAACATAAGATACAGAGAAGCCCTTAGCAATGCGTCATGTCCCAATTGTGGTGGGCCAACCGCCATTGGAGAGATGTCTTTCGATGAACATCATCTCAGACTCGAAAACGCACGATTACGTGAAGAGGTATCAACAGTTTAATTAAGCAATCTTCAATTATATACAAGCATTACTCATTGCATCATCTACATTGTTTTTCTAAATCTATTGTACCATGTATTACACTAGCTGGCTATATATACATATGCATGTAACATCTTGTATTTCATTTAAAATCTTTTCTTTAATTTTTGTGGGTTTCTAGATTGATCGAATTTCAGCTATAGCTGCGAAGTATGTTGGAAAGCCGGTGCTGAATTACCCTCTTATTTCTCCAGAACCCTCTAATTCTCGTCCATTAGAACTTGGGGTAGGGAATTATGGAGGGCAATCAGGGAATATTGGAGGAGATGTTTTTGTGGCAGAGGATCTTCTTGGGTCGATTAGCGCACCGACCGAGGCTGATAAGCCAATGATTATCGAGCTTGCAGTTGCAGCAATGGAGGAATTGATCAGAATGGCTCAAATGGGGGACCCCTTGTGGGTCAGATCAGGGATTGATGGGACCACATGTGTACTTAATGAAGATGAATACCTTAGAACATTTCCAAGAGGCATCGGACCAAAACCTTCTGGATTTATATGTGAAGCCTCTAGAGAAACAGCCGTTGTTATTATGAACCATATTAACCTTGTTGAGATACTCATGGATGTGGTAAGTTTGGTTAACTTCTTATATATATATGTCATGTATGTGTTACAGTGGGTATATGATTTTTGTAATTGTAACGATGTGTAGAATCAATGGTCGACTGTGTTTTCTGGAATTGTCTCAAGAGCCTTGACACTAGAGGTGTTATCGACCGGAGTGGCCGGAAATTACAATGGGGCATTGCAAGTGGTAATTAACTAGTAGCACAATAAAAAAAAAATTGTTTCAATCAACTAATTTGCCGATCTAACTATTGCAGTTCTGCTACAGATGACGTCCGAATTTCAAGTCCCCTCACCGCTTGTTCCAACCCGTGAGAGTTATTATGTAAGGTATTGTAAACAGCATGCTGATGGGACATGGGCTGTGGTCGATGTTTCTTTGGACAACCTTCGACCTAGTCCCGCAGTCCGGTGTAGAAGAAGACCCTCTGGCTGTTTGATTCAAGAAATGCCTAACGGATATTCAAAGGTATATTACACTAACTTTTGTACTTTATATATATATATAGAATGTGTTAGTTATCTGTCACGTCTGATTTATTCCCTTGATGAATGCATGTAGGTTACATGGGTTGAGCATGTAGAGGTAGATGATAGAGGGGTCCACAATCTGTATAGGCAGCTAGTTAGCTCCGGTCACGCATTCGGGGCGAAGCATTGGGTTTCCACCTTAGACCGTCAATGTGAACGTCTTGCCAGTGCAATGGCCACAAACATCCCGACCGGTGATGTTGGCGGTAAGTAATAACAAAAATTCCACGAATGGCAATGACTTCCATTAATGTTTACTAACTTTTTAAATCTAACTATATGTTAGTGATTGTGGTCAGTGATTACAAATCAAGAAGGAAGGAAGAGCATGCTGAAGCTTGCAGAGAGAATGGCAATAAGCTTTTGTGCTGGAGTGAGCGCCTCAACAACACACACATGGACAACACTATCCGGAACTGGAGCCGATGATGTTAGAGTTATGACTCGAAAAAGCATAGACGATCCCGGCCGTCCACCTGGCATCGTGCTTAGTGCTGCTACTTCCTTCTGGCTCCCTGTCTCTCCCAAAAGAGTTTTCGATTTCCTCCGTGACGAAAATTCTCGGAGCGAGGTACATTAACTAGCTTACTATTTGAATATTTCATGAGACGGTATCGAACTTTAATTCTGGATGTTGACTGAAATTGTATATATCATAGTGGGATATTCTTTCAAATGGTGGAATTGTACAAGAAATGGCACACATTGCTAACGGCAGAGACACAGGCAATTGCGTATCTTTGCTTCGAGTAAATGTAAGTTTCTTATGATTACTTTCCTTTCTACATGGATATCCGCTAACATTATGGTTTCAATATTAATCTGAACAAATTAATGTACATAGAGCGCAAATTCAAGCCAGAGTAACATGTTGATACTCCAAGAGAGTTGCACAGACGCAACAGCCTCGTTTGTGATCTATGCTCCCGTCGACATTGTCGCTATGAACGTGGTACTAAACGGAGGGGACCCGGATTACGTGGCACTTCTTCCCTCAGGATTTGCAATTCTACCTGATGGAACCACATCTAACTGCGGAGGAGGACCCGAGCCGGGGACCGGAGGGTCCCTCTTGACAGTTGCCTTCCAGATACTGGTTGATTCTGTCCCTACTGCAAAACTATCCCTTGGATCAGTCGCTACCGTTAACAACCTAATTGCTTGTACCGTTGAGAGGATCAAGGCTTCTTTGACCTGCGAGAATGCATGATTAAACCCCATGTCAGTGAGTTTTAGTTAACTAATTGTTATGGTTGCAGTGATGATTAATTAAGTAGAAGAGAAACCAAAGTGGATACTGGATACGATTAGATGGGAAGTCAAGAGCGCACCTACCAAATCCATGCAGAGGCGGATAACGGGTTCGGGTATTGACTTTTTTCGGACAGAAGTAAACATTAGCTAAATGAAAATCACTGCTTAATTAATTGTAGTGAGACTGATGGATTCATTAATTTTGTTTAAGCCTGTATACTGATTGTGGTTTTATTTTTAATTTGGACAATTAATTACCCTTCGATATGTTGTCTTTCATCCTTTTGTTTTCGTTCTAAACCAGATTAATGTAGTGTTTTGTTTCATTAAGTTGACTTGGGTATATGGTTTTTGTGTCAGATGTACTGGTCGATTAGATGTTTTCAGTTAAGAATGGAATAATAGACGACATGTCGTTAAAGGGCTGGAGCTCTTGCAATAAAATTTATTGGGCTGAGCTTTGTTTTTTCATTTCCGAATTTTATTTATTTTTATATTTTTTATTTATTACAATTATTATAATTATTTATTTTGAACCTTTAATCCAAACTCTTGACCAAAAGTAGAGACCAAACATCAGTTTGTGTTGGGACCATTAAGGAAATTAAGTGCGCGGTTGAGATACGTAATTGAGATTTTACCTAATCCAACAAAATGTTAATTTGTTGACTTTTTCTTGTGTTACATTGACCTTTTCTTGTTTCGGACGAAACATGAGTTTTCCTGATCAAATAAAACACTCTCTTATTTTTATGACAAGATCGTTCTCTAAAAATATTAATCATTGCTTTTATACTCAGTCTTCGTTAATTAATGGTGTTAATGTCATTATCTCGTCACCACTATGTCTAGCAAATTCATGTACTCACTACTCTCAATCTTTTAAGAATCTAATTTTATTTAATCCACATTAATCATATTTTTTTTTATTTTTTTTTATTTTTAATTTTTTTCTAATTTTGACGAAGCAAATGTGGAGTAAAGAGTATTGAATGTCACATCTAAAACCACAAAGGTCAACCCCTGCACGTTCTCTCTCTCTCTCTGGTTTTCTGTTGGAACCGCTGATTTCATTTAACTCCCGCCATCTGGGCCCCACAACAAAGATTCTACATCATGCGCGTTTCCCCCTTCTTCATCTCCTCCATTAATCTAAATTATTTATCAGTATATAAGTCTAGGATTTGCGTTGGATCTATCAACTCCTGTCAGAACCCAAGAAAGAAAGAAAGAAATCTAAGCCATGGACAAAGCTTATCATCATGTTGCTTCCCATGGAAACACACAGTACTGCACGGAAGAAAGCGGCTGGACAGATTACTTACAGGATTTTTCAAATCATGTTAATGGTTATGAGGATGATGATTATGGAGATCAAACCAGTTTGGGTTCTAGTACTTTTGATGACAACTCTTCCTGGGTTTCAGATGCTGCTTCTTGTTCTGCTGGGAAAAATAATATATCCAACAACATTATTAATATTACTAATGTTCTTGCTGCTGCTCCATGCTATCCGATCATCGAGACTATGAAATTTCCTAATAAATTGCAAGGCCTTAAGCCAAAAACCCGGACGTTTTTCGATGACAATCCCTTGGAAGATACTGCCAGTTCTCCTGTAAATAGTCCCAAGGTAATTACACCAAAACATCTTCAATTAAATCCTTGGTAGAATTTTTCATTACTTTTTTTTTTTTTTTATATACCCCTTGTTATTTGTTACGAAAATTTTGGCAACAGGTTGGTGATGATTTGAGACCAGCTCCTGAAATATATATAAATTCAAGAAAGGGAAATGATCACATGATGAACAGTAGTTTTCTGGTAATGAAATAACCATCTGTTTATTTATCCCTTAAATCTTGGATTAATATAAAAAATAATTAAACTTATGATTAATCTTCTGGTTTTATGTTGATAATTTTGCAGAGGGAAAGGTCAGCTGCAGGGAATTATACAGAAGAAGTGTTAGTGCAGGGAGAAGATCATCAAATGAAGGCGATCAATTTTAATGGGAAGGATGAATTTGGAGAGTTAAAGAAAAGAGGGTTGTGCGTTGTTCCTGTGTCCATGATAGTAAACTACTTTGGTTAATTAAGTGATTACTAGCCTTCTTTTTTTTTGTTTGTTGATTGTTAATACTCTTTTTAAGTAATCCGAATTACACCTCTATCTCTCATCATGACTTCCATCTAGCTTTCTGATCAATGTATCTTAAGCTTCTTGAAGAAGTACTACTCATGCATGTATATATATATTGATTATCATCTCTGTTAATGATTCATGGTTTCAGTTCTAGTGTCTTTCTCTTCCTCCTCCTCCTTTTGCTCAAAAGGGTAAAAATCCTTATGATTCTACAAGGAAAAGAAAAGAAAAGAAAAGAAAAAAAAAGAAAAAAAAGAAAAAAAAAGGGAAAATGGGGAAATAAACTTGAATTGTGGCTAGCTTGACCTAGAAAAGTAATTAAGCTGTTCACATACGTAACATGGATCCCATCTTCATTGTTTTGTTCCGTCAATTATATTAAGTTGAATGAGTAATTAGTAATTTAAAACATAAAGTAGTTAGCATTTATAAGAAATAAATGTCAGTGGGAATGTGTATAATATATAGTTTTATTACCACCTAATTACTGGTTACATCATGAGTGAAGAGGTGTCTGAATCGATCGATGATGCATGGGAGGTGGACGAAGGTTCCTGTGCACCCACTTTAGTTAAGTAAACAGAATAAAAGAAGAGATAATAATTAGTGGAAAAGAGAAGTAGATAGATAGGGTTTGTAATCTGTAAATTATTCAATTCTGCAGCCAATAGCTCAAGCAGGCCACTCATTTTAGTATTGTTTTGGAAACAAGAGGACTTAAAACCCGACCCATGTGCATCTAAAACCCCACCAGAAGTACTTGAAGCTGCTCACTTCAAGTACTGACTAGAGCCTACATACTCAGTAGCAGTACAAATGTCATAAAGCAATACATACACGACCAAATGTTTTCTGTTTCGGTTAATCCTGCATGTGTCTTCTTTTTTTTTCCTTCAATTTATTCCCCCTTAATTAGTGGGTTCTTTAGCTTGTTAATTAATAAAAATAACTAAATGTTTACAGTCTTGAATAGTTGAATCAATCTGTGACTTGAAACTTGACCCAAAACCATTATTAATGCAAATAATTCCGAAAAATGAAAAAAAAGAAAAAGAAAAATGGCTTCCCAGTTCTTAGCACGACAGTTTGACAGGTAATTGCGGGAACACTGAACAAAGACGAGGTTTGCACTACAAGAATCAAAATGTTTTTTTCCCCCCCCTTAAAAAGACATATTAATGCACCCAATTAATAGCTCTAATCCTATAATTACATTGACTAATATGAAATTAAACTCCTAAACAAACCCCGTGAAACGAGAAAAACCAAAATGAGGGGTTAATTAAATTGATTGATTATTCAACTAGGCCCCACATCGTGATTAGAAGTTTATATGTAGAGTTAATTAAATTGCACTATAATGCTGTTCATTTTAGCTCAAGAAACTTCTATTATTGTACACTATTTTTTTTTTTGTCGGAAAAATGAAAAAGAAAAAAGGATACATAAAACAAAATTTTAGATTCGCTGGTTTTTAAGATAAGAGAATTTGTAAAATTAATCTAAAAAAAAAATTTATTTAATATTATATCTCAAAAAGTTTTTGTTAAAAAAATAACTTCTAAATTTTGATTTTTATTGACTTTTGAAATAAATAATAATAATAAAATATAAAATTATATTCTTACCCTTCAATTAATTAATTTAAAATAATGAGAAGAAAAAAAAAACAGTCAACCCTTTCATCCTCTCTATATTTTTGAAACAATCTTTATACTTCAACATTTCTTCTTCATCTTCTTCTTATATATTCTTCTCTTTTCGAAATATCCATACCTTAACATCCATATTCATATTCCAAGATTACCCGTTGTACCGGAGGATATTTCAGACTTTCTAAAATGATGTGTCCATGCTATAACATTATTTAGATGTTTCAGTCATTACTAATGGTTTTAGGACAATATTCTCAACTACTATAGCATGATAGATCTTTTCATGTGGTTGGTTAAAGATATCATGTGTAGTGGATAACCATAGAAGAGAAGATCCACTTATAACGTGTGACTTGAGGGTTGGTAGATCCAACAAGTTACATAAACCAAGAAAGATTAGAAAAAAGCCTATCCTCAAACAACAATTTTGGTAGTTTAACGTCATAAATGTAATTAGTTCAAATAGTAATTATAATTATTAGACATATTTATGTAATTAGTTTAAGTAGTTTAAATAGTAATTATTGGTTTTGTTGAAACTTATATAATTAATTGATCAGATTTAGTTATTTGCATATTGTATTTTGTTTGCTTGTAAGTATTGAGAATCTGTTATAGGTAATTTTACTTGATAAATTGAGATTTTTCAGTCATTATATTATCCACTTTCTTAAATATTTGATTATTATTTCATTAAAATCTTAATTATATGTAATGATTAGTCTGAAACAAATATTTAATTATGAAAACTCAAGTCAAACTTGGCAACAACAAAAAACTACAACTTCTAAGTCACTACTTTTTATTTTGTAGAGTCATCTTTAATGCTTAATAAGCACTGTTAAAAAGCTATAGAGCATCAAACTTTCACTCTAAAGGAAACCCAATTCTATGTTGCAAAATATTTAATATATTATGACAAAATATGTTAATGTAAACCCTCAAGCACAAGCTAGACTATGTATAATAGTAGAAAAAGAAATATATAAATAGTTTAGTAGTAAATTTTAATTCTTACCTAAGCTTAATTTTAATAACAGAAATAAAAAGTGACTCTTTTGTAATTTTTAAAATTTAAGAGGAGGTTTAATTTAATTAATATAAATAATAAAATAATAATAGTAAAAGAGGAGGCGCTAATGTGTTTAATGACACATTAGCAGTCAAATTTTTGTCAGTATAGTTTTACTATAATATAAGGATATTATTTTATTATTTGTTGTTGTGAGGTTAAAATTGTTGGAATGATTGTTATATTGATTTAAGGATAGTGTAATTGTTAGTAAGCATAATGAATTTAAAATAATATTTATTATGCTAAGGTTAATATTAGTATTTGGATTATGAGTATGAATGTTATATATCATGTTAATTTGGGAATAGTATGATTTTGTTTAACATGTTAAAGTTAAGGTTATTGCTAAACATTTTATAGCATGTTGGTTGAATAATAATATGATTTTTTGACATGCTAAAATTAAGTATATTGCATTAGTGTTCATACTTAATTTAAAAATGAACTAATATTATGCTAGTGATATAAAGAAGCATAATATTATAGTGAAGTACTGTCAGATCATGATAGATTCTACTAGAGAGATCGCTAACCTTGTCAGGTCGGATCTCACGAGAGAGATTGCTAACATAGTCGTTGGTTAGGTTGGATTCCACAAGAGAGATTGCTAACCTTGTCAGGTTAGATCCCCAAGAGAGATCAGTGACACAATTGTTAAAAATATGTCGGTGGCAGCATACTCAAAACCCCAAGCATATAGAAGGAAATTGAAATATACTAGCTATAGTCATCTATTTTTTATGCAAGTGAGTATGACTCTATGTTTACTGAGTTTCTAATTGATAGTGAATTTATTTGTATTGTAAGAAAATATAAAAGTAAAACTATAGAATTTGGGTATGGAAAATGAAGGAGATTTGCCTTGTAGGATATACATATAGACCTAGAAAAACTAATAATTTTCTAGAGAAGTTTAATATATATATATATATAAATATATGTGTTTTGAAATGGTTATATAACAACGTTTAACAAAGATAAAAAATAGTATATAACACAATTTTATGGGTTTTATGCTATAAGAAGTGTATTTCGATTATATTATAGTGTTTTAAAACTGTAATGCACACCTACTAACTATTTAGCTTATCAAAATGAATATAGTTAGTAGGTGTATTACTTATTAATTAACTTTAAAATTCTTTAACAAAAATGTGAAATAACTTGAATTTTATTAAAATACTATAACATAACTAAAATATATTTCTTAAGGAATAAAACTCATAAAACAGTGGTATTCAACTTTCTTTTTATTTATTAAACACTGATATATAAATGTTTCAAAACTTATATATATACATAAGTTATACTTCTCTAAATAATTTGTTACATGTATTTTAAAACTTTCATCTTTCTACAAACCGAGTCCATATGTACTTCTCACAAGATAGACCTCATTCATTCGTCAGACGTTGAAACTATAGTTTTAGTTTTATATTTTTCTATAATACAGAAATAATTACTATAAATTAAAAGTTCAGTAAACATAAGATCTTACTCACATGCAAAAAAAAAAAAAAAATACTCATTTCAATTTTATAAATTAATAACTTGTTCTATATGCAATTTATGCATCTAACATGCTTGTCATTTCTTTTCTTACTATATGCTTATGCTTAGGACCCTAAATATGATTCTACGGGCATATTTTTAACTGTTGTATTAGCGATATCTGGTGAGACCCAACCTTATCAACTGCCATGTCAGCCATTTTTTTTTTGTTCAATCAATGGCAACCGAAACTTATAAATGGCGACAAAATAACAAATAATGGGTGACAAATGAGTAAAATGGGATTGGAAAAATGAGTATTTCAGATTTCTAGGTTTTCTAAGATGGAGAACACAAGAGGAAGAAGAAGTAGAGGAAGGTGTGATGTTGCACGGGGAAAAAGAAAAGGCAAAAAAAAGAAGATGAAGGTGTAATGGTAACTTTATATATTTTTTTTTTTCTAGAGCAAGAGTAGTATGATCAATTCAAATTTTATTAATTTTTTTAAAATTAAAATTATATTAAAAGACCATTTTTCCAAATAAAAAACTTTGATGGACTAAACTTACAATTTGTTACCAAATTTGATGGACTAAATTTGATCAAGAAACCCTTTTTTTTAAAGCCATATACTTTAACATAGATTTTAATTTAATTTAATTTAATTTAATTTAATTTAATTTAATTTAATTTAATTTATATTATCTTATTAATAAAATTTAGAAGAATATAAGAAAAACGCTTTTCAATTTTCCTTCAGGCCAGAGCCTAAAACAGACCACTTGATGGGCAATTTCTGAAGGATGATAAGGCTTCGAAAAAAAAGGAAATAAAATTAAAAAAAACAACATTAGACTTTTAGATTTTTAGGCTTTTTGGGCCCACTCTTCTTGGGCTCAATCCCAGTATTACTCGATCCTCTTCTCGCAAAATCTAGGACACAAGCTGATGATCTTACTGGGCCCAATAAGATACGCATACGAATATTCACAAACAGATATATACTTTAGGCCCAATAATAGAACCACATTTACAAAACTAAACACACATACATACATACATACATACATACAGTATTACAGTATAAAAAGTAAGAGCTTTATTTCATGTTGCTCTCTGATCTTTCTGATCATTTCATATCGTCATTCTCAAGTATTTGGAAGTCCAGTACTTCTTGATTTCATCTTCTGTTCTTCCCGGTATCCTCCCAGCAATTAAAGACCACCTAATCCAAGAGATTAGTAGATTTCGGTTCAATTAAACTCCTGATCAATTACTTAAGCTCTGAAAAGAAGAATCTAATTTTCAAGGAGAGAAGAAAAATCAGTAAAAAAACAAAAACAAACAAGCCCACCACCTTTCACCAACCAGAGCATACATCCTTGCGATTAGAGTTTCTTCGTCTTCTGAAAACTCAAGCTTCTTATAAGCAAACCCACTCCTTTCCTCCTCTGCAAAGAAAAATCAATCTCATCCATTATCAGCTAATACAACATGAAAAAATAAGTTAAAAACCAGATAATGGGTACCTTTAGAATTCACAGAACCGCCATTTATGGAGAACTGATCCGGGGCAGCCATGGAGAGCGGTGTATGTAACAATAAACAAGTTCTTCCTGGTGGGGCTAAATAGAATGTTTAGTTATGTGAAGTTGGAACTAGTTAATAAATAGTATTAATGGAAGATAGCGATGTGATCGAATACTCGAGTCAAGGGAGAATGGTAGTTGACACAGTGAGGTTGCTTCCAGTCTCAAGGTTTGATAGGTAGCTAGAACACTAATGGAATTTTTTTGTTAGGTTATATGTTGTCGTGTTCGAACAAAATAATTTAAGAAAATATGCTTCTTTTGTGGGTCTAATCATGTTGGCAGTAATTAAGAAACGCCATATCGAAGACAGAAACAGTTTTGTCTCCGTTATAGCTATTAGTCTTGACGTATATATCAGATTCATACTGGTCGACTATGAAGACGGGACCACCCAATTCTCGATGCAGTAACGTAGGAGAAAGATTCTTCGCATTGACATACAAACAGACAGACCAACTGTCACTTACAGATGGGTGAGCCTCATTATTTAGCGTTTGCCGTTTGTAAGTTCTTTTGTGTGTTCAGTAATGAAGTTGGAGAAGTTCAGGATTAGAGAGCAAGAAATTAGTAGTAGAAATATTTAGGATACATATTTCATAATATTCCATGACTCGGTCCACAAAACACAGCAAGCACTGGAAATAAGAGGCAGAAAGGCCTGTTGTTACAAACAGCCAAGTTCTGAGAGTCGCAGACTTCTCGGCGTGGCATATAATCGCTAAACATGTACTAGTGTAAGATAATTAATAACCCGCTGCTATTATCCTTCGGGTCGAGTCTATTCCAATAGATATCGCAGCTTAATGATCAGAATCCATGAATCTTGATATGTTCCTTCTTCACAATGCCAGCCTGCGAAAAAGGAGGGGAAACAAAAAAGAAAGAAAAAGATGACATAAGAAAATTCAATTACAATATAAGAACAAAAGAATTATGGAGGGAAAATAAAAGCCGAAAGCAATATTACCTGCACAAGGAAGGTTGAAACATTCTTTCTTTGGTCTCGCTGAAGTTGTATGACCTGAAACCATCATAAACAACAGAAATAAGAAAAAAAAAAAAGGAGGGGGGGGGGGGGCTGTATAGAGAAACATAAAATATAAAAGATTGCATATTTGTTGGTAGAGGAGATTGCATATTTGTTGGTAGAGGAGGAGGAGAAGGAGTGAAAAGAAACCTGGCCTAGCTCTGGGTCTTGGACAACAGTACCATTACAGCAGAATTCCTTTTTGAGGTCCTTGAGAATCTTGTTGTAGCTATACTCCTTCTTCAATCCTGGGACAGTGGTCAGGCTTTTTCTTCCGTTACGTTGCTGTATGCGCACATGTACGTATTCTTTTGAACCAGCACCCGAGTCCTCAGCATTTGCATCGGCAAATGGGTCTGGGTCCACCCATAGATATAAACAAGCCCCACAATCAGACCAAAAGAAAGTCGATATGTTTCTCAACCACCTCTTAATTAAATCAATCAAAGACTCTCCAATACATATATATTAACATAAGGAGGAGAGTGCATACCAAAAGCAGATGGAATCTGAGTGTCCAGTTCAGACATGAAACTTGGACGTTAGAAGTTGAGGCCCGAGGAACAAAAACTTAATATTTTTTTAATCAAACGATCTATTATGAGCTGCAAAGCAATACAAGATGATAATCAATTATAAATGTGCATTTATAAACTTACTTTTACAATTATTTTCACTATTCTTTGTTGATCCACTGGAATCGGTTAAGACTTAAGACAAGCATAATAGAAACAACACCAATCTAAGATGGATGTAACTGAATTTACAGGTTTCGTCACTTTAGGCAGATTATTCAAATTCTATATACACTATTCATAAATCTGTAAACTCAGGCATCTTTTACGTTTGCTGTAAATATGCTACTTTGTTCATTTCTCCCTGATTTCCGGGAGGAAAAAGTCTTTTTTTTTTCTTTTTTTTTTCAAACTTATGAAATCGAAAAGACAACAAGAACAGGCAAAGATCCATATTTTCCCAATCCAGCAAGAAAAATATGGCATATAGATGAATATTCACACAATAACAGCAGGTATCAAAACAACAGCTTAATTCGACTCGATTAATACTCAGGTCAATAACGTGGCGCCGTCAAAATCAAAGCAAAAAAGAAAAATCCAAAAGAAAGCAGAATTAAGGATTCAAAGAAACAATCGAACAATACAGAAAACGAAAGGCAGATCAGAAAGTACGATATCTTACCTCTTACAACAAATATGGTGAAGGAGAGCGAAGGGAAGGAACAGGAAACAGACGATGTAAAATGGCAAGAGGAAGAAGATGTAGAGAGGAGAGAAGCGCTTTGAGGCCACACAACTACCGACACCGACCGGATCTGTTATCAATTACGTCTGTCACCGTAAGTCAATTTTTAACGGTTGAGATTAAGAGATTATACACGATCTACAGCTATGACAGGACGACGTCGTCTATTATTTTCCTGAAATTGGTTTGGGTTGGGGCCCTTTCATTGGGCCGGTTCACCGCTCGTTCCGTAACCGAAACGCACGTTTTGGACCGGACTTTCTGTCAGAAAAATCGCATCACAGAAATCGGAGCGGGAAAGGGGAGAATCGTCGGAGTCTGTGTAATCGTATATTGGTTTGACGCTGGGAAAGGTTGTTGCTTCGTCGAACAAGGTACGCGCGGGAATTTTGTGTCTGATCTATTGATTTTCATCTTTCTCTTTTAGATTTCACTTTTAATTGGTCGATGAGATAAACGGATGTAAGAAAGAATTGTTGAAGACAGAAATCTTCGCCTACTTTCTTTAGTTGTTCGATCGTAAAGTGTTGAAATTTTTCTGTATAGTCGAAAAAAATTATTGATCGCTTAGCTAGCTTTATCTTCTTCTTTTTTTTTTCTTTTTTTTTTAAATTATTATCATCTGGAGTAGTTGTTTTGTGGCATGATAATGATTTGGAACTTAGTTTAGTTGACTGTCTTACTGTTTCAGATTCTGGTTCAGATAGATTCGGAGCATAAGTGATGAGTACTAACTTTTTGATGAAATGTTTGAGAGAATTTTGGTTTATATTCCTAAATTTTAGTATTAGAATATTGCCTATTGGTGTTAGTTCTTAGTATGAGAACTCCGTTTTATGGCAATTATAATTACTTGTCTTATTTATAAGATGATATATTGTATTTGTCTGTATGTGTTATAGAGAGAGAGAGAGTGTGTTCATGGCTATGAGGAATAAATTGTGGCAGAATGTGTTGAGGGATTTCATGCATATACGGTGTCATAGCTCCAAGGTTGACCTGAAGAAGCTCAGACCCATGATATTGAACAGAATCCAAAACCGGGCAAAGGATTATCCTGTCACGGGCATGGTTCCAGTTGCCCAAGAGGTTCTAAAGGCCAGGGCACTCCTTATATACGGTGTGTCCATCCTCCTTAAAGTGTTACCTGTTTTAACCTGCAAGTAAGTCTCCCAATTTGAATCTCTCCCCCACCACTCCAGGCATTTTTTTTTTTTGCTTAAGCTTTCATTTATTTTACATCTGTCCAGGTTCTGTCAGGAAGTATATGTTGGGGAGAAAGGTCATCTAATTCGGACATGTTGTGGTTACAGACACCGTGCCAAGAACAGGGTCCATGAGTGGATCAATGGCGGTTTAAATGACATCCTAGTCCCTGTTGAGGCATTTCACCTACAACATATGTTCCAAGACGTTGTTAAACACAACCAAAGGTTTGACTTTGAACGTGTTCCTGCTGTCCTTGAGCTTTGTTGGCAAGCTGGAGCTGATCCAAATGATGAAGATCTTGTCTCCATCAATTCAAATGACATGGATGGAATGGATTCCTTGTCACCTGGCGAATTGAGGTTTGTAGCATCTAAAACTTTGATATCTTGGGAAACACTTAGAACTGGAGTGCAGAAGTTGTTGTTGGTTTATCCAGCAAAAGTCTGCAAATATTGCTCGGAAGTTCATGTGGGACCATCTGGGCACAAGGCGAGGATTTGTGGGGTTTTTAAATATGAGAGTTGGCGTGGGGCCCACTTTTGGAAGAAGGCTGGGGTAGATGATTTGGTTCCACCAAAGATAGTATGGCATAGACGGTCTCAAGATCCTCCTGTGCTCATGGATGAAGGGAGGAGCTATTACGGGCATGCTCCGGCTGTAGTGGATCTATGCAACCAAGCAGGTGCCATTACACCACCAAAGTATTACTGTATGATGAAAGTTCAAGGTTTATCAGCACCCACCTGACTCCAATTTCCAGCCTATATGTTAGTCAAAGTCAAAGTTTACTTAACCGGGTGAGTTAGAGCTATTGATCAAGTTTAATTATGCATTCTTTTTATTAGTGCCGGCCTATTGATTTTCATACCATGTCTTGTGAATGCAAAATAGTCTATTGTACGTGCATTAGAATTTGTAACACCATTTTTTAACATGAATAATTCCGAGCTTCTTTAATTCGAATATATAAAGTAGGTGTTAATTAGCATCTTAATTAGTATCCGTTGTGGCTCACCGTGCCCTTAAACACGTAAAGAAAATCCCCATTTTCAACCCCATGCCATCTGAGACTACAATTATCACGCATAATCCTCTGCTTATGAATGAACAGATAATCATCTATGGGAAGTATCTTTCCTGCCAAAAGCAATTGCCTCAACTCGTTAACAGTGCTTGAATCTCTCATTTCCAAAGGAATTCTTGCGGCATTGAGCAAAGTTGATGATGTTTGAACAACTATGTGCATCTTTCTCAAAGGAGGTTCGTCCCTTAATCGGCTCATCGTTTTGAGGAAGACGATGACTTCGGAAAATTCACGTATACCATATTCGCTCAAATTCCGAAAATCTTCTTCCAGCTCTATCCCGGAATAGAACAGAGACAATCTTTTTATCGGCGTGCCTTCAATTATATGGATTTTTTCTTTCAAGCTGCTCACCGTTTCCGTTCTTTCCACCTCTATATGAATCTGCCTCGATGAGAACCTTACTACGATTTGAATCTTAGCGGGATAATTAGGTTGCATGTATGTAAGTGTGAGGTTAATTTTTGTACCTTCAGTGATAATCGGATAATCTTCCATGTCTAACCCATCTAGTAACTCCCATCCATGAACCGAAAGAGTCTGTAAATCTACAGGAACTCCAATGATCTGTTCTATCTTGCTTTTAATCGACATTACAGGCTCTTGACAACCCGCTTCGACCGGAAACTCAGGCCCCCATGTGACTATGATGATCCTCATCGGAACAAGAATGCTTGTGTTTTTTTTTTTTTTTTTTCCCTTACTTCACTTGGAAAATTAATTACTTAGATGGGTCTTATCAATGTTTTTGCTTCATAGGAGAGAGAAGATTGAGGAGAGGGTGAATTCTTACAAGAGCAGTCATATTGTTTGTAAGTACTGAATCAGAAAACATTATAACAGTTAAAATCATGCAGACAGCATTCTCATTTCTCTGTTTGTTCTGAACGGCATGATCTCATGCATGCAATATTAGCCTGTGTACAGTACTACTCCCTACTACTACAATTTTTTCCAAGAACCCATGTGAAATAATCTCAATCCAGAATTAACTCCTCCCATTAGTTTACAGAGTAATTAGCTACCTTACAATAATCACTCCACTACCCAATTTTTGAGCTTCAGGCCAGCTCCATCACGCACAGGTCAGATTGATTCATTACTTAACTAAATCTATAAGTACAGGGTCGATTATAAATAAATACATAAATACATATATGTATATATATATATATACGAAACTGAACCATCAGGGTTGGTAGCTCTAAAACTTCATACTGGAATCCGACATTTCCACGATCTTAACAGGTGGGATTTGGCGCAGATTATGCTTAGACACTCTCCTACAACGATTGTGACAATTTAAAAAAGAGAGTGGAAAAAAAAAAAAGACAAGAAGAAGAGATAATGCGTGTTTAAAAAACTAAATTGATTGTTGGATGCAATGTGCGCGTAATGCACATGCTGACCTTTCTTTGCTTACGCCTCCCTTCTACCTAATCAATTAAGCTAGACTTACTTCTGCACCAGACATATTCTTGATTTTTGTGATTCAGTTCGAAAAATTCAGTTTTTTTTTTGAAAATTTGGAATGAATCGATCTATCTCAATTATATATTATTGATCTTCTTATAAGACTTAATTTCTTAATTAGGGTTATATATATATATATATATATATATATATATTATAATTACCACCAACAACAAACAAGAGTCATATGCATGTAATTTATTTTGGGTGACTCTAAAAATGAGATGTCTAAATACCTACTTTTTTACATGCCTACCATCCATGACATGACTTTTATTTAGTTCCTTTCATATTAATCTATCTATACTATACTCTAATTTCTATATGATTATCAAGGCCGGTTATGCTCGAAAATGACTTCCTTGTGCAACTTGCACACATGATGTATACTGATCATTTGTCATTGAATTTTTTTTTTTTTTTTTTAAAGGACAACTTGAAGGAGAATCTACATCTGGAAGACATTCCAGTACTTACAATATATAAGCCAAACTAAAAATAAAGTCAATGCTTAATTAACAATTCCATAAAATACAGACTGTATATTTTAGAAGAATTCATATCGAATATTGCTTGAACTCAACAACTATAAGTAGTAGAAAAATGCTGTTAAGTCATGCATCAATTCAATCTGATCGAGGCTAATTAAGAAAACAAGAGCTGAGACAGTTGCTCATTAATATCGTGAGTTAGAAAACAAAAAATGGCGATTCCAAAGAATTTTTCAGCTCATGTGTTTCTACAGTTGATGCTTACTCTAATTTGTATCATAGAAGTTGGAAAAGCTAAAAGCTTGACATATGGGTTTTACAAGGAAACCTGCCCAGAAGTAGAGGCCATTGTCGCGAAAACGGTAAAGCAGTACATCTCTAGAGTGCCAACCCTTGCCGCTCCTTTGTTGAGGATGCACTTCCATGATTGCTTTGTTAGGGTACGTACGTGCATGCATATGTTATATTAAGTTTTCATCAATCACTCATTATGTTCAGAATATTCTAGTTAAAACAACATGCATGCATATATATGTAACATTTTACTGTTTTTGCAGGGATGTGATGGTTCAATTCTGATAAATTCTACACCAAACAATACAGCAGAGAAAGATGGGATACCAAATCTAAGTCTAAGAGGGTACAACATAATTGATATTGTGAAATCAGCCTTAGAGAAGAAGTGCCCTAATGCGGTTTCTTGTGCTGATATTTTAGCCTTGGTAACTCGAGATGCTGTCATGACGGTAAATCAATAGTTACTTCTAATTTAACTACCATGAAAATTTAGGACATGACATATAATGTTTCATTGTTTCTCTCTCTCTCTCTCTCACTATATATATATATATATACAGATTGGTGGACCGTTTTGGCCAGTTCCAACAGGAAGAAGAGACGGAAGAATATCATTAGCTTCAGAGACTCTCCAAAATTTATTACCCGGTTTTGCTAACATTACACAGCTAAAAGCAGGTTTTGCGGCAAAGGGTCTTAGTGTTAAAGACCTAGTCGTCTTATCAGGTAACTCACATAATTTAAAAAATTTTCTCTCACGAGAAATATTTGAAAATTAATCAATGTGAAAATTAATTGAATTAGGGGGACACACAATTGGGACATCTCTATGCTCCTCTTTCTCGAACCGGTTGTATAATTTTTCCGGCAAAGGCGACAGCGACAGCGACCCCACACTGGACAAACAGTACGTTGCTAACTTGAGGAAGAAATGCCCGAAAGGCGACCAAAGAAGGTTTGTCGAGATGGATCCAGGGAGTTTTAAGACATTCGATGAAGATTACTATGTTCTTGTCTCCAAAAGAAGGGGCCTGTTCGAGTCTGACTCAGCACTGCTTAATGACCCTGAGACCAAAGCTTACGTGCAGAAACAGGTCAGCACAAAGGGATCCACCTTTGCTGCTGACTTTGCCGAATCGATGGTCACGATGGGACAGATTGGGGTCCTCACTGGGACGGATGGAGAAATCAGGAAGCACTGTGCTTTTGTTAACTGATTAATTTGGAAAAAAAAAAAAAATCAGGCATGCGTGGAGGATTTGCTTGATTACAATAACTAGTTGAATTGATTTGCTTTGTTTTTACGTTGTCGCGTGACATTACATATTATTGTAAGAAATTGAATTTTGCATGGCAGATTTCTTTGTGATTTCATCTTAATTGCTTTGAATTTTTGTCACCATGCATGTAATACTACTATCTTTGATTGATTATACTTCGTACGATATTATATTATATTTTTACTCTTACATCTTGAATACAATCAGTGTTCCTTTCGTTATACTCATAATCAATATTCAATATTCCTTTCTATAGAGTTATTTTCTTACATATCATGATAATCAATATTAATTTTCTTTCATTTTTTAATCAATCAAATATACAATTTATCCTTTTAGGCATCGGATCGGATAAAATCTAACCCGATCCAACCAATGTTCATCCCTAGATATAAGTATATAGATCACCTTCCTTAGCTATAATATAATAAAATATAAATAAGTAATCGATGAATTTATCTTTAAATTTTGAAAAGCTAATGATCGTATCTTAACAAACCCAAAACCAGTATCTTTATTGATATTTACTGATCTCAATAATTTAGGGATCGAATTTGAATCGACTTAGTTAGGAATACCAAAGTTCTATAAATTCTACACAATATAACAAATCTGCATAGAAGGCTAATACTATATACTGTGATGGCTATGGGAACCATTTGGCTTCCTCAAGAGAGTATAGAAGAAATCTTAATACGGTTGCCGGCCAAGTCGTTGATGCGATTCAAATGCGTAAACAAAGAATGGAGAACTCTTTTCACGGCTAATCGTGGATTTATCAGAAACCATACCGATCATGCTACGGGCAGAAATCAAATTTCTAGAACTATTCTCTCTAGTTCACTCACTCTTCATTCAGTCGAAACCTCAAAAGAAGAAGGCAAACATGGTAAAAAGATGAAAAATTTACCTATTGAATTTCCATTAAAGCTTCTATTTCCTTTTTTTACGGTTAAAGGTTACTGCGATGGAATTTTTTGTGTCGTTTTGAATCACCGATCTCTCATGTTTTGGGATCCATGTTTACGACAAACCAAGAGAATAGACACTCCAAAGTCGTTCTATTCTTCCGACAGATTAGGATTTGGGTATAATCCTTCAACTGATGATTATAAAATTGTTAGAATAGTTAGATGGGATTATTCAGGTCGATACGACGAAATATGTTGTTGGGAAGTACAAGCCTTTTCATTCAAATCTGATTCATGGAGATCAGTTCAGGATCGATGCCTCGGTTGTGCCATTAGATCTGTTAATGCAACTTACATGAAGGGACATCTTTATTGGCTTGCTGAAAGGGATCATCCTAATTATACGTCGTCTGTTGAATTACTTTTTTAATGAAATTACTTTATTGAATTGCTGAAAGGGATGGTAATGTTCATTGGGGGTGGGATGAGGAGCTTCTAATGAAATTTGGTTACTAGGGTTTATTGTGGACACATGAGAAGTAGAGTGATTAGAAAACATATTAGATGTGTTGGTAGTAGTGGTAGTAGGAGATTTGGGGGGTGAGTGATTGGGTTACAAGAGGATCCACCATTTTCAAGTGGTGTTGGATTGGCTTTGCTGGAATAAAAGCTTGTGTAGTGTCTTGATGTGTATTAATTTGGTGTGGGCGGGATAGAATTGAAGATTGTTTTGTAAGCCCTTGCTTCTCTTCACTTGGTTTGGAAATTGACTTTGTAGACTCTTGAGAATTTATTGATGTTGAATCTAAATCAGTTGCTGGTAGAGTTTTGGCAATAGGGGAGATGACAACTTTGCACTGAGAGTCATGATGACTAATTTTCCAACATGTTTTATAGTAGGAGGGCATATTTTCGTAGGCGATTGGTTGCTAAAAACTAATAGCTTTCTGCTCAATCCATACCTCAGAGACTACTTCATTTGCTACATCAAGTTCGATAAGGACTCTAGCAATGTTCGGATGGGAGAAATTGGAAGTAGCTTCATCCACTTTAAGAGGCTTACCTATCAAACCAGCAATGACAGCTAAAGAAGCCTTGGTATAAATGTGAGATGGTAGCAGAGGAAAGTTAATCCAGACCAGTGTTATGGAAGGTTCTTCGTCTAGAATAAAATGTGGTTACCCTTTTAGCAATCTCATAGAGTAGCCATAAATCCACCATGAACCATTTAACCAAACCAGAAGATAATCCCTCTTGGGAATCAAATCTCATAATAATATGTTTATGGTTAATGACCCCAATGTGCACCACTTCATGAAAATCAGTTTGGGAGAAGGATTTCCCCTAATGTCAATAATGGGAGGCTTGCCATGGGTGAACTTTCCTATAAGAGTGAGTTCGAAAGGTTTAGTCAAGGCTTGAATTTCGGCACAAGAGAATCTTATTGCTTTTGCTCCCTCGAATGAGAAGGATTGATCAATAGGATTTGAAGAAGGATTGGGTTATTAGTCATGAGTTTACTTTGGTATGAATGGGGGGGAAGACATTTCCTATTAGTAGTCATGAGTTTATTTATGAATGAGTTTTAGTGGCAGAGGTCACAGAACCAAGTTCGTGTAAGAGGCAAAAACACAAATAGGTGGTTGGCAATACTCAGCGAAGTAAAAACCAAGAAATAAGATGAGAGATCCAACTGCTTAACCATGGAGCCCATAGAGTCCCAGAAACCAAAATACCAATGCCGACAACACTATATACACTCAGCCTTCGGAGAGCAAAGGAAAAAGGAACAAAAGAAGAGAAATACCTCCCAACCAAGCGAAACGGAAACTACCCAGGTTGTTATACATCGCAGCAACTTGTGGGAAGCAAGGCCATTTGTTAGTTTCGTTTATTATTTGGATCGAGGCGACTTCAATGAAGGAATCATTAAAGAAGCCGAAGACGAGGGCTTTTTCTTCTTTTTTTTTTTTAATAATGTTTTTGACTTATTTAATACATACTACTAATGATTATTTTTGAGAGAATATTTGGCATAATTAGAGTCAATATAATTTAATATAATTTATAATCAAAATTTAATTTAAAAAATATATATTAATTATTTTATTTTATTAAAATATTATCTCTAATATTTTTAATAAAATCAAACGGTTATAATTAAAAAATATAAGTTACACTTATTTTATTATTCTATTTAAAAATTGATCCATAATTAAATATTTATTTATATATTTAAAGTAGTAAAGTAGGTTAAGAAAATATTATATCCATATACTTCTTACACTACTCATCATAAAAGAGAGCTAGCTATTAAAATGGACAGACTTTTCAGGCCGACTTGCCAAAAAAACTTGGCCTCCTTATATACAAGGCAACCTTGGGCATAATTTCAAGTATCGCAAGCTAGTCTAGGATTTAGGCTCGGATAGGCCTGGGCCCATCTCATAAGTTTGACCCCCTTTTTCTCAAAAGTTGGTGTGGGTTGAGCCGAACAACCTTAAATAATAAAAAGTTTGACATAACTCAAGTTGAGTGGTCGTTTTGATAGTTCTATTAAAAAAAAGTACCTTATACATTATATAATCTTATCATCTCACATTTATTTTCACTCTCATCTTTTTTCAAAGAAAGAAGGAGAAAAGGGTGGCCCGATAACTCTACCAAAGGTATCCTGTAAATTGCACAATCTTATCATCTCACATTTATTTTCACTCTCATCTTTCTTATGAGGAAGGAGGAGGAAAAGATGAGAGAGGCTCAGGTGATTTATTTTGTTGAGAAAAAAAGAGTTAAGGCCTAGTAATAGAGAAAAATGGTGAACTTATGAAACAACAGTTTGGGCCTAGTTATAATACTCATTAAAGTCCATCTGAAACGTGATGGATTTGTGTTGGTGGCCCAACTGTAGTCAAAGCAGTGGGCCCATAAGATATTTATCCGTTGGTCATGGTTCAGTCTTCTGAATGAATCAGACCAGCCCGTTGATAATGCGACCCTCATCAGAATGCTTACTTGAGCTCATTCAACGATTTTGTAAGAACGCTGATCGAGTCAAACAGATTCATTCCCTCCTGATTACAGATGCTCATCTCCTCCATAACTCGGAAGCTCCATCGAGTCTAAAATGGATGCCTACCCTCCTCTACAACGCTCTGATCGGAGCCCATCTCTCTTTCGGACAAGCTCAAAAGGCCCTCCTCCTCTTCACCCACATGCTTTCCCACCAAGCCACACCCAACAGCTTCACTTTCCCTCTCCTCATTAAATCCGCCGCTATTTCTTCGCCTTCTTTAGGAGAACCTATCCATACTCAAGCTCTTAAGCGAGGGGCTTCGAACGACCCGTTTGTACAAACTTCTCTTCTTGGTTTGTACGCGGAAGTTGGTGAACTGCATTATGCACGTAGGATGTTCGAGGAAATTAATGAACCATGCACTGTAGCGTCTAATGCGATGCTTGATGCTTTTGCTAAAAATGAGGATATGGGGTCTGCGGTTTTGCTTTTCGAACGCATGTCTAACAAAGATGTGGTTTCTTGGACTAGTGTTACTAATGGGTTCTTGAAGAATGGGTGTTTTATCGAGGCAATTCGGGTTTTTGGGAAGATGACGGTGAAGCCAAATGAAGCTACGTATGTTAGTGTGCTCTCTGCGTGTGCTAATTTGGTTGGGAGAGGAGCACTATGTAGGGGCAAGGAAGTTCATGGATTTATTATGAGAAATGAAGTAGAACCGACTGCTTTTATAGGGACTGCATTGATTGATTTTTATGGGAAGATGGGTTGTTTAGAAATTGCTGCAAGTGTTTTTAATCTGGTAGATGTTAAACAAGTCTGCATGTGGAACGCTATGATATCTGCCCTTGCTTCCAATGGAAGGGAGAAGGAAGCTTTAGACTTGTTTGAAAAGATGAAGGTTGAAGGGAAGCATCGTCCAAATGAAGTCACATTTGTCGTTGTTCTCTCTGCATGTGCTCGTGGAAAACATGTTGAATTAGGCTTGGAGTTATTTAGATCAATGTCAAGTGAATTTGCAGTGATACCAATTATGGAACATTATGGGTGTGTAGTTGATCTCTTAGGCAGAGCAGGGCTTTTGATGGAAGCATATGAGTTTATAAAAAGTATGCCGGTTGAGCCAGATGCTTCTGTTCTAGGGGCTCTTCTGGGTGCTTGTAAGATTCATGGAGAAACTGAGATGGGAAATGAAATTGGAAGAAAGCTGGTTTCTTTGCAGCCAAGGCACTGTGGGCGATATGTGGTGTTGGCTAATATTAATGCTCAGGTAGAGAAATGGGGTTCTGCAATTGATATCAGAAGAGATATGGCAGAGGCTGGTATTCAGAAGATTCCCGCCTTTAGTTTGATAGAATCAAATTCTGCTCTGCATTATGTGTAAGGTATAGAAATATAACCGTAGCTCAGTTCCATTTTTCTCCTGTTCAAAAAGAAAGTAGATATACTAATAACAGTCCTTAGACAATGCTGGTTTTTTAATCCATACTAAATAAAAGCCTGAGAAAGGAGACTCGAGAGAGTGAACTGAAAAAGGAAACAGAAGAGCATTATATATATAAGTGACTCAATCCGGCTCTTATCCCTTTCCTTGTAGAATCTTTGTGGTCCAAGAATCTTCAAGAACGAAGTTCTTAAGATTGTTTTCAGAAAATGTCAAGAGGAAGAGAAGCGGGGTCCATGCAGTTTTAGTAGTATCATCCATATTAATGACAGGTAATTAAGCCAATTAATGACTATTAATACTCCTTTAAGGTCACCGATATTTGGTTACCATTCAATTAATGTCATTTATTTTGATTATCAATTATGCTAACAATTAAATGGCTAGTAAGTGATCTGATCTCTTATAACATCCCAGCATCCAACCTTTTAGGATCGGTATACTCAACCAGGATCAAGCCTCATAATATGACGATTGTGTCACATTTTGAATCGAAAGTCTCTGACCTCTGAAGATTGAACTTGGTCCGACCTTCATAATGGCATGTTGAATAATGATTCAACAACGAATCTAGCCGCCACATTTACACATTTTAACTCCTTAACATATTTAAAATGCAATAACTTATTTTATTCAACATAAATACTTTTGTTCCAACATAAGAAAATTGTATATCTTTTACACATATAGTAATATACAATATGATTTATTCAAAACATATATAACTTCATATATAGTAACACACAGAGATACTTAAAGAAATAAAGTTTGTTTATTTTAGGATGGGGTAAAGTTCATATCTAAAGTTGCAACTCCCACTAGCAAATCGGCCACCAATCTTAGAATCACAGCACTCCGGAAGCTGATCCGCTATAATACCGTCAAGACACTCCTTACAATTCGGGGCCGACAAATCTCTGGTACACTGAACCATGCCATAAACCTTATTCGATTCTCCAGCTGCAAAAAACTTTGGCGTAGTAATAGCTCTATCAGACAAGGTACGCAACAGCTGCTTTACATTCCGATTAAATGGTGCCGGATCTTCTACATCTGGTGCCGTGTTCCACCCAGAGAACTTGTTTGTATTGTCAATTTGGCCAAAGAAATTCACACTTGCGTACCTCAAGTGGCAAAAATCATACCAAATTATAGCACCTTTTTGGTTAGGACAACGAGTTCGTAGCAATCTTCCCGCTTCAGCGACACAGGCGCCACAGTCTCTAGGTGAGACATCACCTCGGCATAGAGCTAGGCCGTTTGCTTGACCGACTGTCTGGCGGCCAAAGCCGGTTGGAGGAGTTGTTTGGGATAAACGAGTGAGTAAATCATTCAAGTTGGCAGCATATGGGCTATTGGGTGGGTAGGTTTCTGGCCCTTTATTGCAACTGTGGAATAATGCGTCAGCACCATTGGCTGCATGGAGGAAATTGGAGAATAACGATAAAAGAATTAAGTTGATTATTGCTTTACAGCCGATTACCATTTTGATCGGAAGAAAATAGATTGAGGTTGAGTTTGTGGATATGCTTTAGCAGGTGATATTTGTTGAAGAGAATTGCTTTAACTTACGTAAATATTTATAGTGGTATAACATATTAACAACTGCCTCCTATTACTAAGGAAGTCTAAACATAATATATCTGTCAAATATTTAAAAGGGAAAGTCAACTAGCATTATATCCGGAGGATAAAATATGAGAGATAGGCCGCGATTAGAGAGGTCAATCTTAACCCTTAACGGCTGAAATTGAGAACGAGACAGCGGCTTGGTAAGAATGACAATCAATGGCCACATGATTTATTCAACAAACGATATTTATCTCACACTTATAGTAATACATAATATGATTTATTCAACATATACAACTTTGTATATAGTAACACACAATAGACGTAAAGAAATTCTCACTTGTGTACTTGAAGAGGCAATAGTCATACCAAATTATCACCTCCCTTTCGGTAAGTACAACTTTTTGGGAGCTCTTTGCTCGCATCGACAACGCATGTTTTACAGTCTGTGTGAGACATCACCTCAGCATAGAGCTAAGCCGTTTGCTTGACCGACTGCATCGAGGTTGAAGCCGGTTTGAAGAGTTTTCCGGATAACTGAGTGAGTAATTTGTTCAAATTGGAAGCATATTGGCTATCGGATGTGTAGGTTTCTTGGTTAAAACAGAGGTGGAATATTGGATCATCAGCACCATTGGCTGCATGGATGATATGATGGAAGAATGAGAGAAAGATTAAGTAGAACACTGCCTTTGAGCTGACTGGCATTTTGTTAGGAAGAAAATGGAATTGAGGTTGAGTTTGTGGATACACATACTTTTGAAACAGTACCATGAGACTATAAATAGATTGGCTGCAACTCAAAACTTTTTTTAGGTCAACTTAGGATTGAAATTGCTGACCTTTTCTCCGTACGTCTTAGTGTACTTAGTAGGAATAAGACTTCTATTACAATTTACACATGTAGAATGTAAGTAGACAAATTACCTTCCTTAATTATAAGCAATAAATAAAATATAAACGAAGAGCCAATGGTCTGGCATCTATGTCGAAAGAACATCATTCATCAGCGTAATTTGCTGCCTGTTCACTTTCTTTACCTTAATTAACTTACAGAAGCTTAATTAACAAGAAAAAAGAGAAAGGGAAAGATTAAACAACAACAAAAAAAGGAATAAAGCCATAGATCTAGATTATAGCATCAATACTCATATCTTTCTAATTTCCTACTTTACAATCAATGGGTTCTTAATACTCATTCTATAATGGCTAATCGGACCAAGATTAAGAACCCTTAATGTCGTATTTGAATTCCAATATTTGATATTTCAATCTTATTCTAATTAACTAAGGCCTTATCTCGTAATCCACGAACCATTCCTACTAATAGTGAGAATACAGTCCATGAGTTAATTATATATATAAGCTAACTTTAGGTTATAATTCAAATAATAGAGCAATCCCTTTTACGTTACCATATGCTCGAGGCGGCGCCACCGTGCATGCATGTGGGGACCTGGCCTGCTGGCTGCTGCTACCCAATTATTATTTTTTATGATATAAACTATGTCGGTGTAGAAGAAGAACTGCTTTTTCGCCATGATAACCTTTTTATAGCTTAGCCTGATGTAGAGCAGGTGAACAACTTTGATCTTCTTATATTCGGATCTCTGTACGTAATTTCACATATATAAATAACAAATATCGTTAAGAATCCACCACCTTTGACCTTTCAAGTAGAAGAGAATTGAATTGAGAGCTGTTTTTAAATCTTATTATATACGTCTCATATGTACATATTTCGCATTCAGTCACTTGTCCTAATTTGCAGACAGGTATATCTTAATCAATTATCATAACCTTAATTACACTTAATTATCATAATTAAATGCTAAAGCTCTACCTAGACTACATGGTAGTTAGCTACAGCATGGGACCACTTTTCTCCCGTACGTCATGAAATTTCATGCTTCTTAATTATCGTGAAACAAACCAAACATAATTATATGATTATATATGTGTATTTGCCTTCTCTACCTCTCTGTAGTATACTGATCACGACACAGTTTTGAGTCATTTCGAATCCTAGAAATTGCCTAGCTAGCTAACAGTAGCAGTAATGGCACGGCCCATATCTCATTATCATTCAGCAATTTTGATCGTAATTAGTATTTTAGGGGCTCTTAGCTTCCACTCAAGCTCAGCTCAAGCTTGGGTTTTATTCTCAGACTTGCCCTAAAGCTGAGAAAATCATACAAGATTTCGTTCACCAGCACATCCACAATGCTGCTTCTCTTGCAGCTGCCCTCATATGACTCCACTTCCACGATTGCTTTGTCCGGGTTTGTGTTTGCAATTAATCTCCTCCTCCTGATCGTCATCTTCTGAACTGATATTATCATGTGTATGGATCATGATCAGGGCTGTGATGCGTCTGTACTTATAAATTCAACATCGACCAACCCAGCTGAAAAGGCGGGAGCGCCTAATCTAACACTAAGAGGCTTCGACTTCATAAACAGAGTAAAGAGCCTGTTAGAAGCTGAATGTCCGGCGTTGTCTCTTGTGCCGATACTATCGCTTTGGTTGCTAGAGACTCCATTGTTGCCACTGTAAGAACTACATACATCACTGTAAGAACTACAATCATGTTTTTTAAATTGATCGTGATGTCGTATGGTTATGCAGGGAGGTCCGTTTTGGAGTGTTCTGACAGGTCGTAGGGATGGACTGATCTCAAATGCCTCAGAAGCTTTAACTATTATCCCTGCTCCTACTAGCAACTTCACTACTCTCCAAACGCTTTTTGCTAACAAGGGTCTCGATCTAAAAGACTTGGTCCTGCTATCTGGTATTTCATTAACCAGTCAGTTAAGAGTAAAACATGACGTAATTAAGATACTAAGTTTACGTACGTGCGTCTATTATTTACAGGAGCTCACACGATCGGCGTGTCTCATTGCTCATCATTTTCCAGCCGTCTGTACAATTTCACCAGAGTGGGCGATGAAGGAGTGGGCGATGAAGATCCAGCTTTGGACAGCGAATATGCAGCGAATCTAAAAGCCAGAAAGTGCAAGAACGTAAACGATAACACGACGATCGTCGAGATGGATCCCGGAAGCTTTAGAACGTTTGATCTAAGCTACTACACTCTTCTTCTCAAGAGACGTGGTCTGTTCCAATCTGATTCTGCTCTTACCACAAGCTCTACTACAAAAGCGTACGTCACACAACTGGTTCAAGGCCCGCTCGGGAACTTCTACGCTGAATTTGCTAAAGCTATGGAGAAGATGGGTCGGATCAGTGTAAAGACGGGATCGGAGGGTGAGGTTAGGAAGAACTGTGCGGTGGTGAATGGTTAACATATTCCTAAAGTGGGTTTTGTTTAATTAATACAAGATTTGTTTGAGTCTTGACTAAAGTATAGTTATCATGTGCTTCTGTTCAGAATGTTGTATGTGTTGTCGTTTTGGGGGTATACGTTGCTTTATTCGTTTGAAGAATTGAGCTTCTTTGTAATCTTCCATTTTTCGTCTTTGTCTAGGAAGCTGATTCTGTTTGTACCATAAAAATATTAAATAATTAATAAATTAAATTGTGAAAAATGCACGTTGCTATTTGAGGCCACAAATTCTTCTACGGAATCTAATTGCTCAGCCATTTACATTAGAAACGAGAGCTGTTGCTTATAAACAGTACCGATCTTTATAGTCAGTAGAATATCATGATAATTATGTAAATGTTTAGTAAAAATTAAAAGTATTGAATATAATATATATATAATTTTTAATAATAATTAATATTACTGTTAATGAAAATTATTTAATGACTATTTTACATGTAACTCTCAAACTTAAGACACAATATTTTCTTGAGTACATAGCTTCATGTTTTGACATCATTTTAATTAGATTTAGCCCTAGCTATGGGTGAATACATTGTGAACCGTTAGGAATGAAGGTTGTTAGTGGTAAAGAGATAATCAATCGCTTATGTATTTGGAAAAAATGTCTTATGGATTATATATTTTATTGAATAAAAAATCTCTATAGAGTAGTATGGTATGAAATGAGTTTCTGTAAATTTATTATCGATATCAATATAGATATAATGGTCTATATGATTTGTCTATTATGGCTTAACAGTTAAACCATGCTCTACGACGAATTGGAATATTGGTGAGATTGAAAGATTACTATTGTAATCATATTATAGTAACAACATGTTCATTCAGAAAATGGTACTTCTCATATCCTAGGTAGTCTTGACACTATACTAGAAGTTAATATTCGAGGTCTAAAGTTATTTAATCATAAGATGATTAAGTTAACTTTTATAATTTAAAATGTTATTTTAAATTAAACGAACTTAATTTAGAATTAAATCAAATCATAAAAGTGTATGAAATCCTCACACTGGCGTGATGTAGAATCCCATCAGTCACACACATAAGGTTCATAATAACTCAGTTAAAGTTTTGTCGGAAAAAAAATGAAAAATTGACCAAAATATTTTAAGGTAAAATTATAATTTGATTATAATTTATTAATTTATTTAGAAATTCTTAATAGTAATTCTTAAGAGTTTATTAAGGGTAAAATAGTAATTCTTAATTTATTAATTTAATATAATAGAGCTATATTAATACAACTAAGTATGTCATTAATTTATTTAGAAATTAATAAGTTACATATTAACTTTTGTTTGATTATAAAAGTATTCTAAATATTCATATTAATAATCAAATATTAAATAGTTAATGGATTAGATTATTAATTAAATTTTTATAGGTCAAATTAATCAAATTGTTGATTAAATATCTGTAAGTAAGACCCATTAGAGTGGCCGACCATGATATTGGTTTGACTCAATTTTATTTTTTAAGAGTTTTAAGAAAAAAAATTACTTAAGGTGATAAGAGTTTTAAAATAACTATAAAATCTAATGTGATTAGGAAATTATAACATAATTGTGCCTTTATATACATCCTAAGGCCTTGGCCAAATACATCAAGTTTGCTCGCAAGCACCCTAGGCCAAAAAATCCATGGGAAGAAAAGAGTATTTTCTTTTTCTTTTTCTCAAACTTATTATCTCATGTGTTAATATTCTAAGTGAAAATTTAACTGTGTAAAACAAATCGTGTGGACTAAGGTTAGAAGGCGAACACATTGACGCATTCTCATCTTAATAAGAAGAATTATGTAATCAAGAAGATGATGTATTTCTTTTCCTTAATCTTAATTTAATTTGATGAGATTTTTTGTGTTTTCTATAAAATATTATATATAATATAATATTGTATGATCGATCTTGACAGAAACTATACATGTTGATTGATTTGATCAAATTCCTCATAAAAAAATGACTGATTCAATTTAGATACCTCACGAAAAAATCAAATGATTTTGTTCGGTTTTTTTTTCTAAAAAATTGGATTTGGGTTTTGTTTTCCAATTTGTCTAATATTAATTTTTTTTTTTAGAAAATAAAAAATTTAAATTTAAATTATAAAATAAAATAAAAAATTATTAAAAGAGAAAAATAATAATAATAAAAATTAAGGATGAAAAAAAATTAAAAAATTCTCACTTAAATTATATAAAATTTAAAACGTTGCAAGAATCCTGATAAATTTATATAAATCATATTATATATTAAAATAACATACTTACTTTAAATTCTAATAAAAAATAATTAAATTAAAATATTATAAAATAAAATGAAGAGTATTAAGAGTTTTTTTTTTTTGTAATTCTTTAAATTTTTGGCTGACCCGGTTCGTTATAATTGGATTATTCCACCAAAGACGTGGTAAAAATATTTCATCTAAGAATTTCTCGCTTTCTGCCAGTATTCTCTTCCGGTGAGCGTTTGAGCGAGGGAGAAAAGCAATTTTACTCTCTTCGATGTTTGTTTCGGAGAGAGCTACAGAAAACGTACAGTTCCAAATGCTGAATGGCGCAATCTTCTTCTTGGTGAAGCTTTCATATATGTTCTTCGTCTTCTTCAGAGATTAACAACAAATATCTTTTCATAGAAGAATCTTGTGAACAGGATACACCGTCAAGATTCTATTTCTCCGTATTTGTATTTGGCTTACAAACTTTCGCGGTGAGGATCGGTGCTGGTGCTTTTTCAGAAGTATATTTCTCTGTGTACGCTATAGTTTTTTTGTGATGGTTGAGCGGAAGCAATTCAAGACAAGGCTATGCGCCCAGTATCAGAAAGGCCGGTGTTCACGCCCCGATTGCTCGTTCGCACATGGAAACGCCGAGCTCCGGCGTTTCTCTAGCTCATATAGGGGTAAAATTGTGCTCCTTTTTTCTCTGTTCTTATTGCTTCGTTTTCTGCCCTAATTCAACTCTTAGTAAGGGGGCTGTGATGGATGAATAAGCAATATTAGCTGCTAACCCGGTCTATGTGCTTGCCAATCGATGTTGAGTGGTTTTTCTGCTTCTTTCTACGCCTTATCAACTGCATCCCTACAGCATTATTATATATAAGTAGTATCATTGTTAGTGTTTTGTTGCTTTTATTTTGTGTTTTAGTAAGGTATGGTTACTGGAACGAGTGACAATATCAATGTGGTAGTATAAGAATGATAAAATTCACAAGCGGCTGAATTCCTTCAACCCCTCCTGCTATTTGTGTGCTTACTTTTTTGACAAGCACTCATGCAGCTCTTACTATGAGCGAGTGTTAAGTAAACTTGCAAATGAGCTTTTCACCCCTTCGTGATTTTCTGCTGCTATTCTATGACTTCTAGAGGAGGGTTTGTCATCTGGTTGATGTTCTCCTTGTTACCTTTCTTGTTTGTAGTTGTGTTTTTATGCACTTTTTCCCTATCCATACACTTTATTTAATGTGCTATTTGTTCCTTGTAGTGCATCATAAGAAATAAAATTTGAGTGGAGGAAGTCATAGATTATATTCCCAGCTTGGCATGAAACAATTACTAGAGTATGAAAGAAAGTGGTCACATAAAGTGCACCACTGACTTCTGATTATTGATTCTAACATCAGCCTCTATATCTGACTTTTGACCCCAGTCTTTAAGTTTTCATCTGTTGTAGTCATAAGTTTTAGCCACATTTCTCCAGTTGGTCCATTTGATTGATGTTTATATGATGTACTTGTGCTTATACATGTATAAGGTATGTGAACATAATTCCACTTCCATCACTGCTATGTGAGTTCCGGTTCCTAGATGATCGATATCCCCATTATTTAATTGGTTCTGTACATATCAAGCAAGAGAACCTGTATGTATGTGTACTTATATATACATGTAAACAGATAGTATTAGAGTCATTCCAATATTGGGAGATCGTCAGTATCTTGTTGTAAACATATGCATTGTCAGAATTTTCGCAGGTCACTAGATTGAAAGTTTAGATGTAATGACAGGTTCAGAGCACTTTTTTCTTCGGAAAGCATTGTGCTGGATGTTACATCTTAGAGCTGATGTGATATTTTCCTGGGATTTTTTTCATGGTTTTCTGTACTGCATCCACAAACAGCAAAGCTTTTATTGAAGGATCATGAATTTCTTGCTAGTGTACATATCTTCGACAGAATTTGTAAATTTTCCATACATGTTCTTAGTCCAAGTTCTTCCATTCCGGTGATTGGGGCTCACCATACTTCATTTATTAATGCCCCTTGAATGATGATGCAAACGGATTTCTTATATGGAGCATCAATGCTTCTATAATGGCGAGTTTTACCAGAAGATCAAATTTTCGTTTGTATGGATTACATATATCCATCCCGTTATGTGGACTTCTGGAGGTATCTCTTCCACTTGGATCAAATTATATATTATATTGCTGATCAAGAAGACGCGGATTTAGACTGTTCTTCGTACTCTGATATTTGAAGGTGTTCTCATTGATTGTATGTCAATTGAGGATTTTTACTTTTTCATTATCTCCATGGCCTTACTAACTGGCATGGAGGCACTATTACTGTTCATTTTTCTGTTTCTCATGTTTTCCTTGTAATGGGAAGCTTAGCCTTTATGAGATTATAGCTGACTATTCTGCTTTTCTGGAAGAGTAATTAGTATTTAGATTAAACCTGCCATGGAAATTCTTCTCTCTTTATTACAGGCACTCGTGATTATCCAGGCAGTGATCTGAGAGATAAGCTTGGCAGAAGGCATTCTCCACTGCAGGGTAGAGATGCAAGAGGATGGAATGCACTTCGTGGTAGGAAACAATCTCTTTTTATTCATGTCTTTTTGTTCTCCTTTAGTACAATTAACTACAATTGCTTGATACATATTTTACATTCAGCCCCTCATGAGTATATCATTACATTTATAGTTTTCAAAATCACGAGAACATTTGTAATCTTTCACCCAATCCTCACTGTTTTTTGGTAAAACTTAAATTGCAGATGGCTCCTCCATGCCCCTCAACAGACCGGAGTAAGTTATCAATCCCTTCTCAAATTCAGGTGGTTAATGAACCTCTGTGTTCATGAATAGTGGTTCAAATTTATAGTGATAGAAAACAAAGGAAAAGACATCATGCTGATGGACAAAGGGACTTTTCTGGAAGTTTCAGAGTTTCAGACGGGAGGGAAGAACAAGTTAGAAAAGGAAATTTTACCCCATCCACTTCCAGAGATGTTTCTGAGGAGCAGGTTTCTGTGTAGATAAATATTTCATTAATTTACAGTAATGGTTTCTTTTGATTTATGTTTCTTGAATTGCAGATAAAGAAAGTGCTGTCAGATATTACCATGGCTGATGACCATCTTCATCGAGTTCTGGTCAGTTTTCTATCATATGTATCAGCTTCCTGCACCCCTTATGTGTGTGCATGATATAGATAACAAGATCCAAGAAAGTTGATTACTCTCTTATCACAAAGTCAGATGTCACGGGAGTACAACAGCCTGTCTCAATACTTCCTCAAGATTCAAAATGTAATCCCAATATGGTGTCTGATTTGGGATTCCGATTAGGGGGCTAACAGAAAGTTTTTTTTTCCTGTTCATCCATGTAACTAGTGTTGATCATTTTATCCGCATCCGACCCAATTCGATCCAATCCGACATGTCGGGTACCATTATATACCCTTTAAAATATTCTACGGGTCGAAGGGCCTCGACCTGTGAAGGCCTTTTGACCCTTAGAGTTACTCTATGGGTCGAAGGTCTCAAGGCCCTGAGAATATACATATTGGTCTGTGGTCAAAGGGTCGAAGGGTCGAAGGACATCTCACATAAATTAGAGTCGAAAGACATCTCACATAAATTAGAGTCGAAATGCATCTCACATAAATTAGAGTCGAAGGGCGAAGGGTCGAAAGTCTCGAGGCCCTAAGATGCACAAACCAACGTTTCACATGTCGGTCTAAGACTCAGACCGACATCTCACATATCGGTATGTGGTCGAAGGGAGGACATCTCAAACCGACGTCTCACATAATTCGAGTCTCTTCGAAGGGTCAAAGGGTTGAAAGGTATCTCAGACCGAAGGGCATCTCACATAATTCGACCATTCGAAAGGTATCTCACATCTCACATGTGAGATGTATAATTAGTTACGTACGTAACTATGTATATATTTTAATTGATAAAATCTTACATAAATACATATAATTAATAGATATAGTTACATACATCTTAGTCTAAATATATACAATTATGTGTAATTACCATTTACAAAATAATAATAATATTTAAAAAAAAAAAATGGGTATCCGACCATCCGATCCTGTATGGATCGGGAAGGATCAGAGATACTACCTCCTATTTTGATTGGATTGGATCGTATTTGACCCGTTGCACATCCCTACATGCGACAACTTATACTACAACAAGCATAATGGTGACACTGTGATACACCTTCCCTTACCTGTGAAGATGATATGAAATTAGTCCAATCGAAGAGTCATCACATATATATAGTTTTGGCTCACTTCTCTCAAGTAAATTTCAACTAGGCTTTCTGTGACGAAGCATACTTTTGTTTTTGGAAGGATCGCATGGATGAGAAGATGCAAGAGACGGAGATTCTCACTTCTAGAATCAAGGAGCTTGAGTCTCAACTATATGCAGAGAACGAAGAATGTAAAAGGTATTGTCAGTTGATCGCTAGGTTAGGTTTTTTTTTTTAATGAATATTTCTGCTGAATATGGATGCCTCTTTACTCCTTCTGTGGGACATGAATATTTAGGATCACAACAAAAATCAAGAAATTTGTCAAAGCACATAATCATTACACTCGGGCACAAGATGAACTGAAACGGCAAGTTTTCCCCACCTGAATATATTATAGACTGTTTTCATCTGCATATATTTGTATATATATATATATACTGTGGTGTCAGGTGTGAGTGGAGAGAGAGAGTCGAAGTTAGATAGGGTTATTGAAGCTTCATGAGATGTTTGAAATTTGTAGATCGAATGCCCGGCTTCAAAAGATAAGTGATGAGCTTGGATTAGATATTTCTAGAAATGGTGTCAATGAAGAGGATTCTAGTGTCAATATCATGAGTGATGGAGAGACAACTGGCCATCAGCTCAAAGGTACTACTCCAAGCAAGAGAAGGTTGTGCATTGATCAACCCGTAGCTGAAGAATCAAAACAAACTGGTATCTTATGACAATCCTTTGTTACAAAGGATATGTAGAACTTCGAGCTTGTTTACAAATTCATCTAACATGATAGTATTTTTTTCATTACAGAATTGTATTCCAGCTTATTCTAGTCTATAGAATTTTTTTATTCTTCAGCTAGTTGATGAAATTGATCACGTCTTATTAACATTAACATGCATGTCCTTTGATAGCAATTTTAACTAAAGGACATCCAGAGGAAGCTAATGGATTGACAAGATTCTCTCGTTGGAATATACATCCTCAGTCAGCCTATGGCAACAGAATTGAGGCAGTGGAAAACAGAACATATGGTCCTAGGGCTATGGAAATTGGAAGCAAGCATAAGAGAGGCAGAGCACACACTAATAGCGTTTCCCCTGCTCATAAGGTCAACTTGCTCTAACAATTTATAAAAAAATTGGTGCATTAGTGATAACCCACATTATAACCTGCGTATTCTTTCTGTCGGAGATAAACTCTCATTATATATATAATCCTTGCATTGAAGTTTTGTTATAATCAAATGTGCAGTTGCTAAGGGGTCTAGAGCCAGGTGTTATAGTCCTATCAACCAGCATGGTAGCTCATGCAGTTGACGAGGAAGTTGATACTGAATTAGAGGATAAAATTGAGGCCCGTGAAACTGCATCCAGAAGGAACAGGAGAGAACCCAAGAATGAGAGCATCGACTTGCCTCTTCCGCCTCCTCCTCCACTTCCGCTTCATCTTCCCCCACCTCCAATTCATCCAACTCATCATCTTCAGGTCTGTCACCAATTCAGCTTTACACGATTCATATATATGCATTATTTTCTGATTAGTTTTTTTTTACCCCCATAAAATGTAGCCATTGACGTAAGATTTTGCTTGCAATTTCAGGGTAGCGGAAAAAATGCCACCATCGAGGAAGTTGGAGAAGAATCTGTGCATGTAGATATTGTCTGATGATTAACTTAAATTTTCAAGACATGGCGGGAACAGATTTGATACATCGGTTTGTGTAGATCATTTTTGCTCTGTTCTCGTAGAGTTGGACGCATAGATTTTTGTCAGCTTGTGAATTCTTAGCATGCATCGAATGGCTGAACCACTTTCTAAGTTTTCGACAATATTAAAAGTTTCTACTATTCTAAAGCAGTACTTGGTCAAAGTAAGATGGTTTACTTTTTGTCAGCTAAAATCACAAACGATCCCATACAAGACTTCAAGTTATCAACGATACACTGATAGAAAAATACGACCAAATATAACAGTGTACTGAAATAGCAAAATGTGTTCAATATGGAAAACCCTTGAATCTGGAAACGAAGTAGAAAGAGTTGAAATCCAAGCAACTAAGATACATCAATAAACTTTTTTCAGAGTCTGCTGGACACAGTTCGTACGACATCTAATACATTGAACAAATGTCGAATGGAACATATGCCTCCCAAGGAACGCAGGAAGTATACAGGGGCAGTCCTCTATCTAGAAAATTTTAGTTTCATTGTTTTACTTGGCCTGAGTATCAATTGGATCCAAAGAAGTGTTCCAATGATGGAGAGGTGAACACGTTAGACGCAGCCCGCTCTGGCCTGACAGGAGCTATGTGAAGTTGATATTTGATGAACCTCTGTTATGAAACCGAAAGAAAGAAGTCAGTTGATTTTTTTTTTCCAAATGGTTAATAATGAGAGAAATATAGCTCGATGTCTCAATAATAGTCAAGGGGGGCATACAGATAATTGAGAAACAATATCGGGACTGGAATCAATATGCCAATCGGGTTCCAGTTGCCGAACAAAAGATGTCCGCCCATTCTCAGTGCTACAGAACAGAACCTAAAAATATAATGCAGATGAAATAAAAATATTATGAAAGTGGAAGAGACATCTATCATTAGGTGTCAAATTGTATTCTGTCTATGGTTTAGTCTTAATGAGCTCCACTGCTGAAATTAACCTTGTCTTTGACCAGACCGCCAGATGTGAAAATCCGAGCATCTTCCAGAGCCAGAAGAACCTTTTTCTGCAGAGGATACTTCACTTATTAATCAAAGCTAAACATAAATGCAAATTGGTGAAGAAGAAAACCAACATCTACAACATTATTATAAAAGATGTGCTTTCATATGGTATGAGCCGATGCGATGTAATGCATCTAGAAAATTAGGTAACATCCAAACTAATACTTGCACTCACTTCGCTTTCATCATCCAAAACTCTTTCCATAAGATAAAGATCACAGTACTTTGTGATTTCCAATAGCACTTCCAAAACAGAGGCCCTTACAGTTGCTTGCTTCTGCCAAGAATACAACAGACTGTTAAACTCCAGCAGTACAGACTACATTGCAGTTTTTAAGCAGAAAATTCACCAGAAGGAGATCTTACAACCTGCAGCTCCTCTGGACTAGTTTCTTCGAGAATAACTCCAAGCAAAGAGCATGTTACCTAGACAAAATGCAACAATAAATCAAAATTTCAATTAATTCTTGAGTTGTGTTGAATATAGATTGCTACTCGCTTTTGTATGATCGATACTTCAATACAATATATAGAAATATGCTATATTCTAAACATCAGCTAGCATCATAAATAAATCAGAAGGAAGTGATAAACTGACACCATCAAAATTCCATACCGCTGGCCTTAACATATCATATCGCACAGAAGCTTACGAAAACATATCATAATAAAATTATATCATCGGAACCCTGATCATAGCATTTGAGATAACTTGGAATTTTTACCAGCTTTACTTCCACCAAGAAGAAAAGAAAGCAATCAGACAAGGGAAATAACATGAATAAAACTATATACTGCCAGACGGAGCATGTTAAATTATTACCTTTCTTCCTTCACTCAGCTTCTGCCTAACTATTTGCCCCAATGTTGGCTGAACAAGAAAAGACATTTAAACAAAAAAATAAAAAAAACACTTAGCACCCATGAACAAAGTCACTACAAAAGATTACGCAACATAAACCTCGAGTAAACTATCCACACATATACCTTCTCTTGCTGGAATAAATCATCAGAGACATTTTGAGTTCTCAAACCCTCAGAAGATTGATGAGAACCAGTAGATATCAATGGTTCATTCAAATTCGTATTGACTCCGGAAGATGTAGGTGTAGGAGCTTGTCTCTTTGGTTGCCTTCTTTGAGGTCCACTAGGTGATCTTAACAGCCTCCATGTGAACACTATTGCAAGAGCAAATCCAGCTATAGCCCCAACAGATCTTGAATTCTGGTAGCAGCATAAAAGGTGTAAGACCCCTGATTGCTTTTAAATTCAGCATTTTCATAATATTTAGCAGATATATAAATAAAAATAAACCAAAAAAAAAAAAACGTAAATCACCCTTAAAAGTAATTTCACAGAATTCTAAGCTGGCGAAGGAAAAAGATAATGTACGTAATTACTGGCCATGGCTCATTTAAAAAAATTTCCTGTCGGTTATCATTCAAACGAGTACAAACTTCAGAGAAAATTGAGAATTCGAGCTCAAAACAACCAAAAAATTATGCGCCTGAAATAACAAACCCCAGAATTCGAAGAACAACTTTTAGCAGAGAAAACCAGCAGATCGGAGATTAAGCCAAAGAGACAACGTTAACAACACGTAGAGGAAAGAATAAGAGAAATCGAACCAGATTCTGAAGCGAGATCGGAAGAAATTTGGATAATTTGAGGGTGAGGAAAGTGCCAAGGCGCTTGATCAGCTGGACCAGCTCATCTTTTGGAGAAGACTCGTCCGCCATGTCGACAACCTCAAGAAGTCGTCCTATGGAAAAAACACAGAGCCTCAACTATATTGCAGAAAAAATAGGTCACACTAGAAAATCCACCATATCGGTTCGAGGTAGTGTAAAATGGCGAAGAGGAGAAGGAAAAAAGAGGAGAAGATAAATTGTGACTTGCGTCAATAGCCACCCAGGATCCCGAGCAGAGAGAGACGCCCCATTTCGATCTGGCCACCCTTTTTATTATTTCAATATATATATATATATATATTTGTTATACGATGATGACGAGAAATTGCTGTATAAATTATATTTATATATTTATTTAATAAGATTAATAGATCTTATTATATATCTATCTGTCACATAACGTAATTTTATTTAACGGAAAAATGTTCATCCAAGAAGTTCCTCTACGTTTCGGAACAATAATATGAAACGTGGCATCTGTAGTTTAATACTTATTTTTTTAGCATGCTGGGTGAAAAAAAATGTCATAACAAAATGAAGTCGTGTACTCAGATTGTATCAAGTATTTTTGCCTGTTAACGTTTTAGTCCCAAAAAGGATGCATACATAATTTTCTTTTTACACCAAGGAAGAGTGAAGAATGAAGAACCAACGAACGAAGAATGAAGAATGAAGAATGAAGAATGAAGAACGAAGATACTTTATAATATATGATTGAATTTCATAAATGAAATGGAAAATCCATTTTCTTATGTTGACGGTCAAGAATGAAGCTGTTTGAGAGGGGCTACACACTGTGGTCGCTGGTAGCAAGTAGCTTATCTTCTTCTGTGGAGAGGTCACCCATGGAGAGCTGTACATTTGACTTGGCGTTCATCTTGTTCCACTCGTTTTCTACTCGGAAGAAAATCCATTGGAACCGGCGAAATATCTCCAAGGCAGTGATTGCAAATACCGTGAGATAATTGTGGCGAAGATGTGCAGATAACTTGTATGTCCATGTACATCGGAAGATCAAATTGCTCCCTATCACCCAAAAGTAAACCTGAAAAAATGAAAATAAAAATAAAAATTCCTCAGATGCTTACATATAAGGTTTCCAGCCTTACGTTTGTTTACATATAAGGTTTCCAACCTTACCCATTTCCTCCCGTAGAAGATGTGAGAGATAACATGCAGTTTATTGAACTTGAAAATCCTAGTGAAGACACTGCCACATGAGGAAAAGTATTTTTAAGCAGTCTACAAGCTTTTACCATGACATATGATGATGATGATAATAATTATATTGAATTGTATGCTAGAAGAGAGAATACATATAATATTATTACCTCAAGTCCCAATCTCGTGTCACGTCCCAGTAGAATGAGTATAAGGAGTTCAAAACACTTGAGAGGAGCCATAGAGGCCGATAAAAGGTATTCCACTTCTCAGGGAAGACATGGTATTTAAGGGCTGACAGAAAGATAACTGGTACTGCCGTTGAAT
This sequence comes from Coriaria nepalensis, assembly GCA_027186245.1. NCBI lineage: Eukaryota > Viridiplantae > Streptophyta > Magnoliopsida > Cucurbitales > Coriariaceae > Coriaria > Coriaria nepalensis. The sequence continues at coordinate 10,273,424 of CP114492.1, forward strand.
ATTTCAAGGCTGTGACAGTAAGCAAATGGAGTTACTAGACCATCGAGGCAACATATAAACATAAAAACATTGAGATATAACTATTGTTTGATCTTTACCATTTAGAAGGCTTGTTTTCTCCCCAGTGTCCTTGTGTTGTCGAAGACATTGGAACAGACGAAAAAGGTAAGGCAGAACAAGAACTAAAGGGATTCCAACAGAGTGACTGCCACAAACAGAATCCGCTTCAAACCACGCAATGGTGGCAACCTGGATGAGTTTGAGAGATCCACATTGAGAAATATAGGGTCATCACTATTTATCAAATAACTGTTAAATAGCATCGGAATAAAAAGCAAAAGAGTTGGGCTGCCTCCTAAAAATCATGCAAACCTGAACGCTCTATTAACACTTTGATACTAAACAGTAGTTGCTCCCAGCATAAGAACGTTTACATTTATTACATACATCTGTACTAACAGAACATTCAAAATTCAAAATGTAAAGTGATCTACTTGATTTGGACTTGCTCTACTATTCATAAGGCTGAATGTTTATGTGAATATCACCTTCAGCAATGTGATAAGGAGAGAAGAAAAACCAGTACAAAGTCAAATCAGTCCAGTCATCACAATGTTTTTCATCTCATTTTGTCAAATCGGATCAAATAGATATTACCATAAGGAGAAAAGCATATCATCAAAAACCAAGACAAGCGAGAAGTTCATCTTCTTTCCGTTGCAACAAAAGAATTACATCATGTCACCTGACTGGAGCCAAAAATTCACTAGGCTAGCAAATTTACATGATGCTCTCTAAAAAGATAAAAAGAACTAACCTGGCGATGGACCATTCTACACACTGAACGTTCCAGATCTGAAAACACCTGCAGATCAGTGAAAATTACCCATCTGGTTATGCATAGGAAATCAGCTCACAAACCACTTCTCAGTTGGGCATAACAGACAAGGTTATAGGAGCCAAAACTATACTGGCAGTAAGTATGCAACCCATTATTTACTCTCTCCTTCAAAGTTATGAGTTCAAAGAAAAAAGCAAAAAGTTGCATGCTTCTACATCTTTCCTCATGAATAATATGTAAATGAATTATAATATCTATCTATCTATCTATACATATATATATATATATATAACAAATACAATACAATTGTGACTTGTAAGAGGACTTGCATTCTAGAGAACGATCAAATCATGACAGTAGGATGCGTACCTTTGACATAGATGTCAATATATCAGCCAAAAAAAAATCAGCAAATGTGATCGCCTGCATTTAACAAATAAATGTACAAATTGAAACCCAACCTACAAAGGACTGTATAACTACCCAAAAGAACAGATTGTTCAGCATAAATGGAAAAGGTCATTGGTTTGTGATTTTCTGACCCAAAGGTGATCATGATACATTATGCTAACTCATAGCTACTTTAATATACAGCAAGAGAGGCAGCAAAGAACCTTGCCTGTATCGGGAAAACTATACGCCAAAGAGTCCTTAACAAGAAAAAGCGAGATGACAAATAGAAAATATCAAATGGGAAAACCAAAAGCATAGCAACAACTGCATATAAGAGTACCTGCAGTACAAAGCAAGTAAAACTTAGTATGACCATAATATTATAGAGAAGATAAATAATAGGGCTTTTCGGGGCTGACCTGTGTCAAATAACATAAAATTCTTGACAAATAATCATTTCTACAGGAGTCTACTTAATTGTTGTCTAAAAAGCATAATATATATGTATTAATAACATCTTAAAGTGATAAGATAAGATGAAGATCATAGATCCAACATCTATTGAAGTTATTCTTTGATCAGATTATAGGAAAACTCCAGTAACTATAGGCATTTATCAATAACTGTTAATGGCTGGATGCGTCTATTACACCGGTTGTGATGCAGCCAATGATACTTCTCCATGGGAGTAAAGATACAGATAAGCTGTCATGCTAGTTGGGACAACAATTGTCATCCAGGTGGCACACTGCAAAAGAAACAGAGTGTTACTAGAATAACACTATAGAGATGGAGAATGAAAATAGGGAATAAGAACAAATTGAACACCTACTATATGGAAAGAAATAGAATGACACTTTTCCCCTAAAGTATACCAACTGAGAAAAAGAGATGTTAAGAAAACACTATCACAACTTGAGGCCAATGATTTCATGCTAAACAAGTGCATTGGCTGTAAAATTTGTTACCTTCCATATTTCTTTGTGAGTAAGATGATTTTGATCAAGTTCAAAAATTTTTTCATAATTGATAGTAGACTGGGCAAAAACCCATAAGTTTATCCCCCAAAGCCAAACCATCACAGTCTGCAACACAAAAGCAGAAGAAATGATAAGTGCAAGACATGTAAGAGGCTGGCTCAAAAAACTGAATATAAAGAAGGAAAATATGACTGACCATTAGAAGAAGAGGATTATAATACAAAAATGCCTCATAAAGAAACAGATCCCGCAGGTCCACACTCATTCTCATCACAGAATCCCATCCAATCTGCAAATATACCCAGGGAGTAATATCATAAAATAATGGATGTAACCATTTTACCCATCAAATCAGAAAACAAATATCTGTAGCCTGAATATCTCACTAACTTTGCAACAGCTGCAGCCCCACAAAATGAACAAAAGAACCTGAAAATTGTTCTTAATTAGGATTCAGTTCATGGTACGGAAAGATATAAATAAGGTAATATTTATATTATATAACCAAGGGAGATCATATATTGGAACAAAATAGACTCCACCCCTAAATAATTATTAACAACAGTTCCTAAAAGGGACTGAAAACAGAAATATAATCAGAAGAGGTCCTAGGAATTAGCGGCATGAAACCTTGAATCTCCATAACAAAACAGGAGATGGTAGAATTGCAGTAGGGTTCATTGTTGGACTAGGAATCTTGAAACCATTCATTTCTGCAGAACTCAAGAAACCTTCATCAACGTCGTTTCTCAGCTCACTCGCACCAGATAAATCTTCTGCAAGAATAAAATGTCTCAAAAAAATGAAAACCAACATAATTACATGAAACCAGTAACCATTAAACACAGTTATAAAAAAGCTTGCAAGTAAACTATACCAGGATCAGATACTATAGATCTGCTTCCAGACTTCCTTAAATGTGGACTATTGGCAGTACCTGCCACCAGATTTCCAAACATAGAAGACAGAAAGAAGACTGTTTTATTTTATTTCTGCCACTCAGTCCACACTAAGAACCTGAAATGAATTGACCGCACATAAGTATCAGAAACACTACGAATGCACAAAAAAGAAGATAAAAATAGTCCAGTTTCTCACCAAATTTTTTTTCAAGGGACTATATCTATGTATGATAACATTCTAGATCATATTGATTAGGTCTTCTGTTTTACAGTTTCAAGTACATAAACGTCTCAAGAACAAACTACATTCCTCTAGCCACACAAACCAAACTCATCTACAGCAGATTGTATCAATTATGCTATAAGAAACAAAAATTTCAACGCACATTCATTTTATACAGAAACAGATGTTCTCTTCACCTCAGTAGCGAAATTTCTGTACAGAAAAAAGAGAAAATCTCCTAGCAGCTTATGAATCGAAAATACAACGAATCTGAACAGATAGTCAACAGCCGATAGGAGAGTTACGCATCTACGGCAGTTCCAGAAAGGGAGGAAATGCAGTATGACAGGTTGATATAGCTCGTATGGAGAAGAACACAAGGAAAAAGAAACAGATAGAAAGAGAGAGAGAGAGAGAGAGAATTGATCAAATCGGAAGAGAATTACAGTTTTCGTTGAAGGAGGCTAACGCTTGGAGCATTCAATTGCATGTCATGCGGATTCGCCGAACGCCAACCCCTTCCTGTTTTTTCTTTCTGGGTCCGCTGGATCTACTTGATCCGGTGCAAAAGGTTGGTGGCGGGGTTGAGTAAGGTCTAAGTAGAGTAAAATGGCAAAAGTCAGAGGTCCATTTTCACAATTTAAAATAGGTTGGGGGGGGGGGGGGGATTTGACTAAATTAATGCCAACATGTTTCATGTTCGACTTCGCTTTTCAGTCAATGAGTGGGCTGGGCCTGGGCCCGTGTGGGTGTGTGATGGCTTAGTGGGTTCATAGTCCAAATGGATAATGCATATTTCTTAATCTTCACAAATTTCGCATTAGAAGGCGGAAACAAGAAACGCCATGAAGCGGCAGGCCAGGGAATCAAAAACATGAAGAGCCCAAGACAAGAGAGTTTTGACTTCTCAACCAGAACCATTCAACCTGCCAAGTCAGCACGCATGTGTGCCATGTCATCAGACCTGATATCCAGATTCGGAACTACATCCTCGTCTCAAGTTGCGCATATGCCGACTACGTGGCAGTTAGTTTGTGGCCCATTTCCTTACAAGACTCACCTTCTCCTTCTTTTCATTTACTCGTTTGCCACCAACCAACCCTGGGTCCGGGTTCAAAGGCGAGCCGCGAGAATAATCCTAATCACCTCTCATAAATCAATTTCCGAAGCCATTAAGGCGCCACGTGTCAATCACCCAGGAGGCATGCAGAGAAATGTGAATGTGAATAAATAACGAACACCACCTAACTGGAAACTAACCTGCAGTGTCTGATCAAAATCCAGAAAAAAACTTTTTCTTACAACTTTTTAGGTGCTTCATCTATGATTCAAAAATCAACCTTTTCAATTTTTTTTTCCTGATTCTTGATCAAAATATCAACTTATGCTCATAATCAAGCTTCGCTTTCGTTTTCCGCATTAATGGATTGTGGCTTCCTTGATCTTGGCTGATTGTGCAACTGTTCATGGCGGGAATTCGGCATTTACCATTTTTCTTTTTTTCCTTTTTAACAGTAAGTACTTTTCTCTTACTGTTCTTAGATTTACCTATCTTACTTTTTATGTTCATCTATGGATAGTTGCGTTTTCTTCCAATGCTGAAGGATTAGGGGGTTTCTGGAATTTGAGGATTAGTCAATAAAGCCGAATTCCCGCCATAAGCATTGGTAGTTTTTTAGATAGCATAGATAAAGGAGTAACCGATTATCATATTTAGAATTAAACCCCAAAAAAAGGGAAAAAGAGAAAAGATAAGAAGCATGGAACCAATGTGTGAGTTCTGTGGAGTGGTGAGAGCCGTTGTTTATTGCAAGTCGGATGCAGCTCGGCTTTGCTTGCACTGTGACGGGTCCATTCATTCTGCAAATACATTGTCACGCCGACATCAGCGTTCGCTTCTATGCGATAAGTGTAATTCACAGGCTGCAACTGTCCGATGTATGGATGAAAATATGTCTTTATGTGAAGGATGTGATAATTGGAATGGAACTAATTGTTCCGGAATGGGACATAGGCGACAAACATTGAGCTGCTACATGGGTTGTCCTCCATTGTCTGAATTATCTAGGATTTGGTCTTCAGTTCTTGATACGCCTGCTTCGATTAGCGTGAATTCTGGCCAGGGCCCGATTGGAACTCAACCAGTGAATGAGAATTGTGCGAGTAGTAATAGTTTGGTCCCCAAAGATCTTAACGTGGGGTCATTTGCATTAGGAACGGGAAAATTGAATGAGTTAGAACCTTGTCCAAGATTCGAGCCATGGACCGGATCGTCTTCTGTGAATATTCCATCCAATTCAAATTTCATGTCTTTCTGCAAAGACCAAGCACCGTTGTTTCTCGAGGAGCCAAATCTTCCCAAGGTTTTTTTTTTTTTTTCCAAAAATAATTAAGGTAGTGATGAATTTGATACTTCATCTATATGTCTAATATTATGAACAGGGCGATTCGAATTTCAAGCATGGTGGAATTGATCAGGAAGGTGACAGTCTCTGTATTGATCTAAACATGGATGATGTTTCATTTAGCTTTGAAAGCGAAGATGGCCTATTTGGTTGTCCACAATATCCCGGAAAATGCCAGTTTGAAGATGGAGAACTAGATTGCCTCCTCATGGACAAAAATATATCCGTCACCGGCTCCAACTGTCCCATTGAAAACACCATGGAGGTTCTGTCTTATCACTCTTATCTACACTTTCTTTCAAGGAATTTTAATTTGCATCATGTACTAGATTAATAAATCAATGCAACCCTTTTAGGCATCATCTTCTCGGAAACAAGAGTGCGTCGGCTTTCAATCCTCTCAGATAGTTGGTGCGCCCCTGGGAATGATGCCAGCTATGAACAATAGCACTAATTGCTTGCTTATGAATGCTAGTTGCAATAGGAACATGAATCTTGTATTTCCTACAGGACAAGTTCACTCAAGTATGTCACTTTCGTTGTCTAACATTACCGGCGAAAGTAGTGTTGCTGATTATCAAGATTGTGGGTTGTCGCCCGCATTTTTTACTGGGGAACCTCCATGGGAACCTAACTTAGAGCAAAGCTGCCCACAAGCAAGGGATAAAGCTAAGATGAGATATAATGAAAAAAAGAAAACAAGAATGTAAGTTTTCACTAGCTTCTCCATAATGATTTTTTGTTCTTGCATTCATATTTTCTATTTAGTTTATCACTAACTTGATCTGTGTAGGTTTGGGAAACAAATAAGGTATGCTTCTAGAAAGGCAAGAGCCGATACGAGAAAACGTGTGAAAGGGAGATTTGTGAAAGCAGGTGAAGCGTATGATTACGACCCTCTTGTGCAAAGGAATTCCTGACAATATTCAAAATCATTGGATCTGGAATCATGAATAAGATTGGAAGTCAAAGCCATATTGGATTGATAGATAGACTATCTGAAGAAGATCATTAGAAGTTATCAAGAAATAAGAGCTGTTACAAACATACAGTCATTAGAAATTCATCGTATCAAGTTCATAAGATAGCAATCAGTTCATGAAAAACTGAGTTGAATAAGGGCCATGCGTTTTCTTTTGAATCGGGGCCATCTATAAGCAATCCGACAGGTTATAATTGATCGGTTAAACCTCTGACAGGGGCAGATATATTTGATCTGTCTATGAAAAGGGATCGGAATGGCAGTCTTTTCTTTTCCATTGCTATATCACTAAGGCTTCTTCATTTTTCCGATCCATTTGTTGCTCTCAATTAATAGCCGATGAATCACACGGTATACGGATTCTACAATAAAAGCGAGTAACTTTTCATCTTGATTTGTTATCATTTTTCATTGAGCTCCATAAAATGTGTGCCTTCTTGCTCTTGCCTTGTATGTACGACTCTTTCTTATAAAAACCAGAGATAAATTGGCCTTCATAATGATTTGATCAACATTGTTAATCTCACAGGTCATCAGTTTGCTATTTTCCTTCTCTCTTGATGACCATCTCTTTGAAGAATGTCTTACTAATTATTGCAGCAAAGCAACTTGGTGATATGCCAACAGCATCCATCATCTTATCAGGGGGGGATATATATATATATATATGATGAAGAAATGTTTGGCATCTCCGATAACACCCAGCCTAGTATGTTTATGGCGTGACATTAGGCATAGTTCCGGGTTTGATTTGTTTCTGCTGCATGTAATAAGGTTTAACAGAAACTCCAGGCCAGTTTTGTTTTCAGATTGTAATAAAAGGTAAGAGTAGTTTCATGCCTTCATTCATCAAGACAAGCATAACTGGTATGTTATGACTCCATGTTCATTAGTACTATTAATAGGAAAAGCAAGCAAATAACCGTATGCATACAATGATACAGATAACCGACTTTCCAGTTTGTCTTTGTTCAAAGGGCCGGCCTCATAGATTCTTGGATGTTAGTCGCTAATGAAGACTTTTTATGTATTGTTATATTATACATTATCAATTCTTTGACTATATATATATAATAGTGTTTATGTGATGAACACACCTTACCATTTGTACAGAATTGACCCTTGATCAGATTATTCTAAACTGCAATAGAATTAGTCAAATACTGACAATTTTTTTTAATTATCTTTTTATTTTAATCAAACTAACAGTGTTCTTCTCTGTGTCTTCATCGCATGTTGTCTCTCCCTCCCCCACACTGAACTTGCAAGCAAAATGCCTTTACTCTTCATGTCAAATCCACTTCAACTCCTCTTCTTATCATGTCTCTTCCAGTTCTTCACTCTCTCAATATCACAAACTAACTACGTTTACAACTGCAACACTTCTCTTAATTACACTTCAGGAAGTGCTTATGAACAGAATCTAAACCAGACCCTCAAATCTTTATCCCTAAACGCTTCTCTAAACGGCTTCAACACCGCCACTTTCGGTCAAAACAATGAAACCGTTTACGGCCTCATTCAATGTTGGGCCTATATCTCCACCTCAGATTGTCAAACATGCGCAGATTACACATCTAACCAGATCAAAACACTCTGTCCTAACCAGAAACAAGCTTACATAGCACATGTCAATTGCTCCTTAAGATACTCCAACCAGAGTTTCTTTTCTGCTGTCTTGAGTAATGGTATGTTCCTTTATGGATATAATACGGACAGTGCTGATGATCTGGAGCTGTTCAATCAACAGCTGGGAAACTTGTATAGCAATCTCTCCTCTAGAATCGCTTCCGTTGATTCTAGATATGCTTATGGAGTGACCCGTTATACAGATTCTGTAAATATATATTCTTTGGTTCAATGCACAAGAGATTTGCAAGAAGATAGTTGTGTAAACTGCCTGCAATCGATTCTTGGTGCTACTCCTACTTTCTGTAATGGGAAAATCGGTTGCTTTCTTGTCTACATGAGTTGCTATTTTCGGGCCGAGTTATATTCATTTGTTTCGAATCAATCAATTTTGGTTCTGGCGCCACCTCCTCCGCCTCCACCCCCACCCCCATCTTCGTCTACGACACCCACACAAAGTAGTTCAAATACAACAACAAATACTAATCCTACAAGTACTCAAGTTGGTAATGAGGGTAAACTTCTCCCAATCTTCTAGATTAGTCTTTATCATTGTGTCTATTTTCAGAACTATGAGATGTGTTTGTTCATTTATTATAACTCTTACAGGAAAGGGGGCGACTTCGAGGGATATAGTTATTGTTGCCGCCTCTTTAGGTGGCGGATTTGCCGTAATATTTGCAATTTGTGGTTGCTTGTTTTGGAAATTCGCTAAGAGAAAACGAGCAGGTAACATGAGATAAATTATTATTTAGTCTCCTCATAAAAAGATCTTAAGGTAATTTCTTGTAAAGTTGTGTTCTATTTTCATATAGATAAAGTGGATGATGAAAGCCAAGAATCGCTTGTGTTTAGCCTGACTACACTCAAAGCAGCAACTAATGATTTCTCTGAAGAGAATAAAATCGGAGAGGGTGGTTTCGGTTCGGTTTATAAGGTACCTTTTGCTATACAATTTGTTCGCTTTTGATATTATATATATATACTACAAAATGATGAATAATATGGTTGCTATTTGTAGGGAAAACTGTTTGATGGAAGAGAAATAGCGGTGAAAAGGCTAGCAAGTACTTCGGGGCAAGGTTTAGAAGAGCTAAAAACAGAAGTAAAGGTAGTTGCCAAGTTGCTTCACAGAAACCTCGTAAGCCTTCTCGGCTTCTGCATTCAAGAAGATGAAAAGCTTCTGATGTATGAATTTCTGCCCAATGGGAGCTTGGACAAAGTACTATTTGGTATATATACTGGCTTGATCCCTTACGATTATACAATAAATTGCGAAATAGCTGATATGATCGATATCAGCATTTGCAGTTATATCTTCTATCTCTTGATTGTGTTATGTAGATCAAGCAAGACGTTGTGATTTGAAATGGGAAACACGGTTCAGAATCGTTGTCGGGTTTGCCAGAGGGCTTCTTTATCTGCATGAAGAATCACAGCTTAAGATTATCCATAGAGATTTGAAAACCAGCAATATTCTGTTGGACAATCACATGAATCCCAAGATTTCCGACTTCGGTTTGGCCAGACGGTTTTGTGAAAGCCAGACTCAAGCGAACACAAACAGAATTGCTGGAACATTGTAAGTCAAAACTTGTTCCAAAAATCTCCTAAGATCTCTAATATGCTATCATTATGTTAATTACTTACTCTATGCTTCGTTTCTTGATGCGTAAAGTGGGTATATGGCTCCAGAATATATCAAGAACGGAAACTTTTCAACAAAATCTGACGTCTATAGCTTTGGCATTATAGTATTGGAAATAGTGACGGGCCGAAAAAACTCACTCTACCATGATGCAGTGAATCTCCAAACTTATGTAAGTTTTCTTTTTATCATTTTCTTCCCTTAAAATGATTGTCCTCATGTTAATTTCTTCAGAATCTGATGGTTCAAAATCCCTTGTGATTACAGGCATGGGAAAATTGGTCAAATGGGTCAGCTATGGAGGTGTTAGATTTATACTTAAAGGATGATCAATGCCCAAAAATCGAAGTCCTCAAATGCATTCACATCGGCTTGCTGTGCATCCAAGAAGCAGCTTCCAGTCGACCCACCACGTCCCAGATTGTTACCATGCTAAGTAGTGATTCTATAACTTTTCCACACCCCTTGCGACCGGCATTTTACGTACGATCAAAAGAAATGGTCGGTTCAGATTCGAAGCTTGAAGAAGAGGCTTTCCTCGGTTATTCGGAATTTCAATCTCAATCCAGGATATCTGTGAATGAGGTCACTATTACGAAATTAGAATCCCGTTAGAAGTTGCTTGTAATCACCTCATGACTCGAGAACTATAGAGCAGCTTGCATGTCAAGTTGTCAACTCTATAGCGTCGGAAGGAGTCAGATTATCTCAGCCAAGCTCTTTACTCAATCTAGGACTGTGTAATAAAATAAAAAATAAAAAATGCCCCTTCCAGAAACAATTCTATATTCTAAGAACACTTTCAAAAAATTGTGGCCCCCTTTTGAAAACTTCTTTCCTCAACTTTAACCACTACCAGTTCCAATCGAAAAGGTCATAGATTAAGAATTGATCTCGAAATGTTTTCTTAATTAAATCCTCCTTAGTTGAGATTTCAGATGACCCATTAATCGCTACTCTCTATATAAAAGCTTCATCATCTTAGCCTTTAGACCCATCATCAGCAAGCATTAATCATCTTCAATAATTAACAATGTCTTCTTCAAGATCTTTATGCTCTCTCTATCTCATTATACCTTCCCTATTGCTCTCAATCCAAACAGTTTTTGGAGTAGATCCACTTTTCCACACCTGTTTAGATAACTATAATTTCACCCATGCGGACCCTTACGACACAGACTTAAGCTGGCTCAAGGATTATCTCTCTTTTAGCGCTCCCCTCACCGGATTCTCCCTCGGCTCACTGGGCCCTACCCAAGACCGGCCGCACGGTCTCGCTCTATGTGGCGGAGATGTCTCGGCCAATGACTGCAGGAAATGTGTAACAAACGCCACGTTCGATATAGCCAATCTCTGTCCGAACAACAAAGTTGCAACCATTTGGTATGATAACTGCCTTTTCAAGTACTCGAATGAGGATTTCTTCGGACAGATCGATACTAGCATTTGGATGTATTTGATAAATGTGCAAAACGCGAGTGATCCGGATATATTTAACAACAAGGTGAAGGAATTGTTGGGCGAGTTGAAGGAGAAAGCTTCCGGGGATTTGATCAGAATGTATGGTTCTGGAGAAAAGGAGTTGTCACAGAATTGGAGGGAGAAAATATATGGAATGGTGCAATGCACAAGGGATCTTTCCGGCGAGGAGTGTAAGAAGTGTGTTGATATGGCGATCGAGCAATTGCCGACTTGTTGCAGTGGGAAAATTGGTGGGAGAGTTATTGGAGGGAGCTGTAACATCAGATATGAGACATACCCATTTGTTAGTGTTTGATTATAGAAACACTTAAAAACACATTGGTTATGAATACATGTCTTACAGATTTGTTCATTTAATGTTAAATAAATTGTGTCATATTATATCATGTACTTGTTCACTTGTTTAAAATAAACTTTAATTATATTTTTTATATATCATATATTAATTTTAGAATTTTTATAAAACTTTAAAAATTATTTTAAACTTTATATTTATAAATTTTACTCTAATAACGTAAAATAAAATATAAAAAATGAAAATGAACTATTTAAAAATTTATAAATAATTATAAAAAAAATTATAAAAATTCAAGAATAAAAATAATAATTTAATTTTTTTAAAAAAAATTAAAATAATACATAAACTAAAATTTAATAAATAAATCACTAAATAATTATCGATTTATTTTATTTTCTCTTAACTTTGTCTACTTAGTTCGGTATGCTATTGCTCAATTTTAAATTAATGACAAGACAGATGGAATCTGTCCTCACATCACCGTCAAAAAGTCAAATGAGTGTGAAAAAGACATCGCCCCACAGGTCACAACTATTTATTGTCCGGTGAGGGAGATATTCTAGAAACATCCATGGGCCCCACACTTGATATATATATATATATATATATATATATATATATCTCAATCATTATATAGATTAATATTATATAATTATATTATATAATCATGCATGGTCAGACATGCCGACCTGGCTTGCACATAGTTTTATCCACTACGTGCAGTTTGAAAGAACCAATCATGTGCAACTGATTGCATTTCCAACTATAACGGCATCGAGAAAGTTTGACCAGTTATTTTCAGATGAGTGATCAATCACTTCCCTTCTACCTAGAACAAATGAGTGGCTTGATCAATGAGCGGCGCACTTCGTAGTAAGAGTCAACAATTTCAACTCCAAAGTTGGCCGACAAAAGTAAGCACGAGACAGGTTTTTTTTGGAAAGTGCCTCATGGTCAAGAAAGAATGATGTATTATTTAATAAAACATGACATATGATACGTAGATATGACTTATACTTAAAATTTTAATTATTATATATGATATAGAGAGAGAGAGAGAGAGAGAGAGAAATCATGAGGAACCTACTGGCCACTAATTGATAATGGCTGCATAGGTATAATATATATATATATATATAATAATAAATAAAGAACGATAGAGGTCAGATCAGGTTGCACATAGTTTTATCCACTTCGTCGCCGAATTTGAAAGAACCAATGCAACGCAACTGGTTGCCTTTTCAACTTACCATCTAGAAAGTTTGACCAGTAATTTTCGGATGAAGTGATCGATTGAGAAAAATCAGTCACTTTCGATGAGTGACTAGATTAATGAGCGGTAAAAGTCAGCAATTACAACTCCACAGTTGACCGGCAAAATTTAGCGTGAGAACCTTTACCTATTTATAGTCTCATGATATTGTTTTGCATATCCACAAACTCAACCAAACAAAATGGAAATCAATTCAACAGCAATATTCCACTTAGTTCTTCTCTCATTCTTCTCTCATCTCCTCCTTCCAGCCTATGGTGCTAGCCCGCTATTCAACTTCTGTTCTAACCAAGATAACTATACATCCAATAGCCAATATGCTTCCAACTTGAATGAATTACTAACTCGTTTATCCGAAAAAACTCCTCCAACCGGCTTCAGTCTCGATTCAGTCGGTGAAGCAAACGGCCTAGCTCTGTGCCGAGGTGATGTCTCAATCAAAGACTGTGAAACATGTGTCGTTGATGCGAGCAAGAAGCTTCAAAATCGTTGTCCTTACCAAAAAGGAGCTATAATTTGGTATGATAATTGCCTCCTGAAGTACACAGATGATAGTTTCTTTGGCGAAATTGACAATACAAACAAGTTCTACATGTGGAACATACAAGAGATAGATCATGATCCTGCAACATTTAATCTGAAAGTAAAGGAGCTGTTGAGTAGCTTGTCTAATAAAGCTTATTATACGCCAAACTTTTATGCAATCGGAGAATTGAAGCTCGAGGAATCGAAAAATCTTTATGGGTTGGTTCAGTGTACTAGAGATTTGTCGATTGGGAATTGTAAGAAGTGTCTTGAGGGTATTATAGGGGAGCTTCCGAATTGCTGTAATGCGAAGATTGGTGGGCGAGTTGTCAGTGGAAGTTGCAACTTTAGATATGAACTCTACCCCATTGTGGCTTCCCAGCAATAGATCAATAACTTTTGAAGTGTATTGTGTGTTACTATTGATAAAGCTATATATGTTGAATAAATCATATAGGCATGTCAATGTTAAATACGTATCCAAAAAAAAAAAATATATATATATATATATATATCAACTAAAAATAAGAAAGTATGAGACTAGTTGTTATTAGCGAATAATATCCTATCTTTTTTGATCCATGCACAGGACATGTCATAGGAAGGAGTTTCTCTCCATAGCATGGAGATGTCATAGTATGATACTGTTACTCTGCACAATTGTATCCAACAATTTGCTTCGTCGAGTCTCCACATTTTCAGATTGCTAAAAGAGGTACCAAATAAACATAAGCTTCCTCCGAATAAACATAACCCGTCAAAGCTACAATCTAATTGAAGCCGTGGCGGTATAATTATGTCCTTAAATTTCTCCTCCATCATATCAAAACTTAAAAGGAATTCAACATGTGTATTAGAATAATGCCTTTGAGCAAACCAATAAAGATGTCTGTTCAAATAAGTCACCTTTTGCATAGTTTTAATGCAACAACCTACACATTGATCAGAGACTAACCTCCATGAATCAGATTTTAAGGAAAGTACGTCTACTTTCCTTACACATATTTCGTCGTCGCATCGATAGGAATAAACACATTTAGCTATTCTCACAACATTATAATCATCAGTTGAAGAATCATACCCGAATCCTAACGTGTCCCAACGAACATCGAAAGACTTTGGAGTGGTTAACATCTTGGTTTGTGTCGTAAACACGGATTCCATAACATGAGAGATCGGTGATTCAAAACGACACAAAAAATTCCATCGCAATAACCTTTAACCAGAAAAAAAGGAAGTGGAAGCTTTAATGGAAGTTCAATAGGTAAATCTTTCATATACTTACCTTGTGAACTTTCTTCTTCTGATGTTTCGATTGAATGAAGTGTGAAGGAACTTGAAAGGATAACTCTAGAAGATGGATTCTTGCAAGTAGCACGAGCGGTATGTTTTCAGATAAATACATGATCAGCCGTGAGAAGATAATTCTACACAAATTAGACTCCCATCTTCAATGACGATCTAGGGAGGAAAAGAAATGGGATAAAAACATGTTTTAAAATAATAATAGTAATAATAATAATAATAATCATTGATGTAACTTCTTCGTTTTTTCAATCATACATACCTATATATACAGTACTAATAATAATAATGAGTAATAAAAAAACATTCATTTTTTCATTTATATACTTTATAAAATGACACTCCAATTGTTATTCTATAAATCAATGGCGTCATGGGTGATAATTACTGGCATAGTTTCAAATCTAACGAAGAACGGATATGAGTACGAGTATCGGATGTATCGGATCTAACGATACAACAAATTTAAAAATTTTAGGATATGTATAACTTGCAACCTAGCTATCACACTAGCAAAATAGGAAAGGTAAAGGACTACATGTTTTCGGATCTTCATGTTCACTCTATCTCATACCTTTTCTATTGCTCTTAATCCAAACAGTTTTCGGAGCAGATCCACTTTTCCAGACCTGTAATAACTATAATTTCACCTATGCGGACCCTCACGGCACTAACTTAAGATGGCTCAAAGATTATCTCTCTTATAGCCCTCCACTCAACTCACTGGATTCTCCTCGGCTCGCTGGGCCCCACCCAAGACCAACCACGCGGTCTCACCCTATGTCGTGGAGATGTCTCGGCCAACGACTGCAAGAAATGTGTAAGAAACGCCTTGTATTGATCCTATCATACTCGCACACGTAAGTATTGGTGCCCTTGTTTCAAGTATCCTTTCCAAATTCTACCCACAAAATTAAGAGTTAGAATCGAAAATTGACAATATATGTCATCAAAGGCCAAGCTTTTTTTATTTTTTTTTCCTGCCAAACAAAGGCAAAGCTATTGACCAACTAAAGTGTAAATGCATTTTGCTTATTGTTTCTGTTTTACACAGGCTCAGTAGTTACATATTAGTCACTACCTTCTAAGCGTCAGTTTTCCCCACCCTAAAAAGCCCCTCCAACTTGCACATAATAAGCATATAAATTTCAATACAGCAAGACAGCAAAACGAATCTAGAGCCAAGTAATAAGCAGACCATAATCTGAACCCCCAACTGCTCATTTTAAGCAACTGGAGAGCGCACCACATGGTCCTGTGACGTGTCAACGGCAGCCGGCGGCATGAACTGCCACATGGCAACGCTGGGGTAACCTATAAAAGGCATCAGCTTATTACCGACCATTTGCCCTTGTGTGGCAAAAGCAGCTGACATGGCAGGAGGAGGAGCTGGGAAGTTCGGTTGAGAACTCAGGGCTTTGACTTGCTGCTCCAACTTCTCTTTATCTGCCTTCAACCTCTGCTTCTCATCTCGAAGCTCAATCTTCTCAGCCTAGCCATAATAAGTATTGGAGGAAAAAAAACAAAAACAAAAAATCACCATCCAGGATTGAAAACTTGAAAGAGGAAAAGACTAAGGGAAATGAAATGAAAAAAATTATCACCTTGAGTTCTTTAATCTTTGCTTGCAAATTCTCGTTTGATTCCTTTAGCTTGAGTATATCACTTTGTAATTGGGTCACCATACGAACGGCATGGCTCAAAATAGTAGCCTTATCAGTTTTGGGAAGCTTTCCCGGCTCTAAGATTGAGCCCAACTCGAGGAACCTAGATACCACAACATCACATTGAAGTGAAACTAAATTACTAGGAAAATAGAAAATAGAAAACACGAATAGACAAGACACCTTTCATTAAGTCTATCCCTTCTCAGTTTCTCCCAGCAAGCTTTTGAACCAGATGCACAGGCCTGTTCAGGCCTTGAACTACATATATGAAAACACATCGATAGTGAAAATATATGATGAATGATTGAGAGATAAAATTTTAAATTTTAGTTACCGTTTTCTTGATCTGGATCCCTTCAGGCTATCTGTTCCATCCGGACCATCCCCAAGAGAGTAATCTGCTTCCTCACTAAAACAAATTCCACAAAAGCCATCAATTACATATTTACACTAAACATGAAATCGACAAAAAGCACTGATATTTCCATGATGGCAGATATAGAGACTATACAAGCACAAGATAATAAAAATCTGAAATTCAAAACACTTTGTCTCAGCTTAACACAATAGCTCCAATTAGGTCTTAATGACCATCATTTCTAACACAAGATAGCGTAAAAGATCCCCTATTAAAAATTTCCTTCATTTTCTAGACGACCAAACATAAAAATGAAGACAGAAGATGACAAACCCACCTGATGTGAGACGCGGAATTGATAGGCTGCGAAGGCCAGCTGAAGCCAGCGACCGGAGCCGGAAAGTCACAGGCGGCAACGGCGATGTCATCGACTATTCCGTAGTCGTACAGCCAATTAGAAGTCCCAACGGAATCGATGTCCATTATTTTTGGTTTCGGTAGGAATCAATGAATCTGTGTGCGCATGTTGAAAATAAAACCGAAAACCGAAAAAAAAAAAAAAATAATAATAATAAATAAATTCAGACCCACTTTCGATGGAGAAAATTAAATCAGGTTGCAGGTGTTTTGTTTAATCGGAAATAGAGAAGAAGGATGTGATTAGACAAGCATTTTCTTGAGTCTTACTATTATTGGGCTTTACAGTTTGGGCTCTGCCTGGACTTGGGCTTGGCTCATGTTTTGATAAGTACTTACCAAGAGAATTAAGTCAACCCAATATTATTTATACTTATATATATATCCATAAAATGAAACATTTTTTTTTCCCAAGACAATGAGATGTGACGTCATATTTACAATTAAAAAAAATGGGCTGATGCAATAAAAAACGATAGTCATAATAAAAAATGGAGATTGAAAAATGTTTTAAGAAATGACGTCAAGGAAAACGCACTCTTTCACTCCTTTTAAGCCTTTTAACTTTTTTTTTTTTATATTTTTTATTTTATTTTATCATATCTTCATTTAAAAGGGTAAAGAGTATATAAAATAATGCATTAAATATGATATGATGAATATTTCAATTATCAACCACATCTTATTATTATATCACATAATTTTTTGTAACATTTTATTTGGGTGAAATGAAGTGGTTCTGTTTGACCCATTATGCTTAAAAAATCTAGCAGTTTCTGGCCCCATGAAGGCTGCTGCTGTAAGAGCGCAAGGAATCAACATGAAATTCCAAAAAACATTGTTGGTTACATGTGCAATTACTTGACAAAAACTTTCACTACCAAGCAGTACCCTGTTCTTCTGTTTATTTTCCATTTGATCACTTACTCTTTAACATTATCATATAGGGATAGGGTACCCCCTACATACAGGAGGCACAAGTGTCAGAATCCATCTCACGGCTTCACAGCTTTATAAGATAAGGACAGTTTTACGACCATTTTTCTTTCTTTTCCTTGCAAAAGATCATCTGTCTTGTGGGGAGGTGTCCCCTTTGTTTTGGGTCTAAATGATAACAGTCTTAAGAAACAGTGCATTACAAATTTTCAAGCTCGAGTTCCAGACTGCACATTCCCTGCCATTTCTGTGGTGAAAACAGAGTACGTGGTCGAAGGTAGAAGGTAGAAGGTAGAAGGTAGAAGATGATTAAAGGAAGCAATGGAACTGGGCTTTCAGGCGTTACCTTTCACTTTTTTAGATCAATGAAAATGAGAATGACTCATAGTAATACAATATTGTGGTTACAGTAGAGAATAGTAGAAGTGTATTTGATTGAACATGTCCCCTTTGACCATGCACATTATGATTACATTGGTGGGTGAAATCATGAAATCAATAGTACCTTTCGTTTCTGTTAGAATCCTATGAAGAAATTTTAGCATTTGGTGGCATCAATTACTCAAAAAAACAATGCACAGTACAAATATGAACTAACAGAGGGGGGGAAAAAAATCACAACTTTTTATATGAAAGCTTCATGAAAATGAATAGTATTAGAACCCAAATCCGCAATTACCAGATCACCAACTCATCCCACAGTTTCACCTCAAACTAAACAAAGTACAAACCCATTTAAGATGAAGGATTTTTTTTTTTCCTTTTTTGGATAATCGAAAGAGAAATGACAGCTAGAATGAAAATGACAAAAATTAGCCTCAGAAATTACTGCTAAAGTTCTTATCTGATCGGGAAATGCGGCAGAGCTTGCATTGGACCTGGGGTGCCAGGTACAGAACCGGGAGGATTTAATGGTGGTGGCGCCGCCCCAGTGGTCGTCACGGGCGGTGGTGGTGGAGGAGTGATGAGATTAGTGTCAGGAGGAGGAGGAGGTGGTGAGCTTGGATTGGGATTAGGCGGAGGTGGGCTTGGGTTTACGCTGAAGTCTGGACCGTCTGGTGGACTGGACTCGTTGCCACTGGAGATCGGGGTTGGTGGGCTGGGTTGGGCCGGTTGCTGGCCGGCATTTGGGTTAGGGAAGATCACCGGCGGAGAATGGCAGGAATCACCGGAGCATTTGTGAGACTTATGGAGACCGTGTCGTAAGAGTCCGAAACCCAGAACAAGGCCCATAACCACTAAGACTGTGATTATGAAGATGAAGATCTTCGTTGCTTTGCCCACATAACACATTTTCATGCACCTTCAAAATAATTTTTAAAAAAATTGAAAAAATTCAGAATCTGAAAGATGAGCTCTGTTAGTGTTCCAATCGTTAGAAGAAGGAATGGTGCTTAAAATTTGTTTCTTTTTCGTCTCTTTTTCATGGCGATTTGAAGGAGGAGGAGACTGAGAGTGCGGAGGAGCGACAGTGGAAGTCTTTTGAGGATTGGTCTGGTTTGTGGTTTTGATGGCATCAAGGTTTTTCCGAGAGAGGAAAAGAGTGTTAATGTGGCACGTGATGCCCAATAAAACGGCCTTATTTATCTTTTATTTATTTTTTATTTTTTATTTTTTATTTTTTATTTTTTATTTTTTATTTTATTATATTTTTTATTATATTTTATATTTTTATTTTTATTAATATTAATATATATAGCCCCGCCATCTGTTCGTCAAGGTCCAAGTAACTGCATATTTTACGACGAGGGGTTGGTAAGGATTTACAAAAGTTGACTCTCTTCACGATTTGTTACTTCCAGTTTTTACCTTTACTGTGGGCCGAACACAACAATAGTGAACAGCCCATTTTATATTGTGGTCCGGGCTGAACATGTAGTCTGCTATAGTAATGGGCTTGTATAGGATGATACTGTCTCTCTTGATTCTCTACCACATGGATTGCACCTGCCATCTTGTTCTGTAATAAATAAATATCTTGCTCTAGAACACTTTACCAATGTCGGCCAAGGCAGAAAAAAAACGATGAACCCCCCCCCCCCATAGGAAGAAACATGTCGGAAAGTGATATTAACTCATCTGCCTGCTTGGAAGCAACCTCCATCGTTGACAACTTATCTTCGCTTTGAAGCCAGAGGACGCCATTAAACCTTCAAAACCATGCACGACTTCCACACCTCCATAATAAGGAACACTGGTTCTTATCAACACACCATGTCAAGCATTGTGTATCCAATACAGTGCCGATTGAGAAAAAAGATCCAGCCTGGGTTCGGACATTTTCCCGGGAAAGTGACATCATTTGATCATCTGAGATTTGCAGGTGGGAAAGGAATGCAAGTAAGCCGGCTAGGACTGTCTGGTACAGTGAGGACCACTACCATAGAAGCAGAGGTAATGATAAGAATAATCCACTCTCTTCCTCTCTGTCTTTTCTCTTCTGTCAGAACATCATAACATTTGTGGCCAAGGCCAAGTCAGTAAGATTCTTTAAATGAACTAATTGGTTTTTCCAAATGCAGACATCAACAGGCTTTGATTATGATGAAAAGATGCTCGCAAACTATGTTCCCGTTTATGTGATGCTACCGGTAAGTCACAGACAGATCTCTATGGCTCATTTAATGAACAAATAAGCAGCATGTAATTTTTGTTTTTGGTCCTTTTCCGAAACAGTTGGAAGTGGTTACTGTAGACAATGTCTTGGAAGACAGAGATGGGATCGAGAAACAGCTAAAGGAGCTAAGAAGAGCAGGAGTTGATGGTGTAATGGTGGATGTATGGTGGGGGATAGTAGAATCTAAAGGCCCAAAAACGTATGACTGGACAGCATATAGAAGCCTGTTCCGGATAATTCAAGAATGCGGACTAAAGGTACAAGCTATAATGTCATTGCACAAATGTGGAGGGAATGTAGGAGATGCTGTAACTATTCCGATTCCGCAATGGATTCTCAAAATTGGAGAATCCAACCAGGATATTTTTTATACTAATCGGTCAGGGAATAGGAATGATGAGTGCCTTACTCTTGGCGTAGATAACCAGCCACTCTTTCACGGAAGAACTGCCATTGAGGTAAGCTCTATTGAAATTTTCTCTTCTCCTGGATGAACGTGCTCAAGAAAAAATTATTTTCTCTATGTAGTTATATGGAGATTATATGAGAAGTTTTAGAGAGAACATGTCAGATTATTTAAAAGATGGACTTATAATAGACATTGAAGTAGGGCTTGGCCCGGCAGGAGAGTTGAGATATCCTTCATATACTCAAACTCAAGGATGGGTTTTTCCTGGCATCGGAGAGTTTCAGGTGAAACCGGTTTTTTTCACTGTCATTTGACTTTATATATATATAAATATATTAATAGAATTAAAAAATTCCTTGTCAAATATTACAGTGTTATGACAAGTATCTCAAAGAAGAATTCAAAGAGGCTGTAACAAGAGTAGGACATCCTGAATGGGAATTGCCTCAAAATGCAGGGGAGTATAATGACAAACCAGAATCTACAGAGTTTTTTAGATCAAATGGAACATACCTTACTGAAAAAGGAAAGTTCTTCTTGACTTGGTACTCGAACAAGTTACTGAGCCATGGTGATCAGATCCTTGATGAAGCCAACCAAATATTCCTGGGTTGTAAAGTCAAGTTGGCAGCCAAAGTAAATATCCGAAACTAAAAAAGTTCCAGTTAAAACAAAGAAATTACTATTTTACTTTTGATCCAAATAATTGTCATATGAACAGGTGGCAGGAATACACTGGTGGTATAAATCGGAAAATCATGCGGCAGAACTTACAGCTGGATATTATAACTTGAAGGATCGAGATGGATACAGACCGATAGCAAGGATGTTTTCTAGACATCATGCTGTTCTTAACTTCACATGTCTAGAAATGAAAGACGAGGAGCATGTTCCATACGCTAAAAGTGGACCGGAGGAGCTTGTTCAGCAGGTAAAAAATCATTGCAAAATTTCAGAATACGAAATTTTTTTTTATAACAGCGGTTACTTACTTACCATCAGGTATTGAGTGGAGGTTGGAGGGAAAAGATTGAAGTTGCAGGAGAGAATGCACTTCCAAGACTTGACAGAGCAGCATATAATCAAATACTTTTAAATGCTAGACCAAATGGTATTAACAAACAGGGAAGACCAAAGCTAAAGTTGTTTGGATTGACATACCTTCGCCTGTCAAATGATCTTCTGCAGAAAGAGAATTTCAATATATTCAAGAAATTTGTGAAGAAGATACATGCTGATCAGGTAAAAGAAAGAATCCGTATGCACATTTTGCCGCCTCTTTTTCCGTCTGTAGCAGTTTCATTTTACAAGCCCTCTCTGTTTTTGAAGGATTATTGCCCCAACCCGCAGAAATATGGTCAATCTAGCATCCCACTTGAACGATCCAAACCGAAGATTCCTATCGATGAACTTCTAGAAGCAACCAGGCCAACAGAGCCATTTCCATGGGACAAGGACACGGATTTGAGTGTCGGAGGAGCATTTACTGATTTCATTGAAAAAATATTTTCCCTATTTAAATGAGCTAATGAAATAATCACCGATAATTGCCACAAGAATAAAATCCATCTGGGAAGTAAGAACACCCTTATCTGGAATAATGCCATTCTTTGTCATTTGAAAAATCAAAATGGCTTCTTTTTTTCATTCCCATGAATGGAATATCCTACAATCATTGCACTCCAAGATACCAGATTCTTTTCAGGGAGCTCATAAAAAACTTGGCGTGAACAAGACAAACTTCCATATTTTGCATAACGTCAATAAGCGCGATTCATTCTACGAAAGTGCTTAAGATAAAACCTTCTCTTGGAAAGATTGCAAGGCGGTGATCTTATCACGAGCTCCATGTACAGCTATACTCGTTACTTCATCAGGTGCTGCTGCCCCATCTGTAACCATTTGACAGGAAAACTATTAAGCTCTGAAAAGCATGTCCATTCTTTTCAGAGCCTGAAATCATAGAATTCCATGATAAGCGCTCCTCTCCAACTGCTCAAAGAATCGACTCGCATCGTCTGTAAAATTGCACTTTGAGGACATTTTAATAAGCGAGTTCATCAAAAATTCGTTATAAATAGAATGACCATTTCGAACGACATAGCCATGAATCTATCTTACCCTGATTCAAGACTGTCAAGTAAGCACAGGCAGTTAGGAGTACAAGCAAAGAAGTTCCATCTGCATTTACCCCAGTTTTTCCCATAAGATCAAAAGTCACTAGCACTTCTGCCGGGTTATTATTCCTCACATAGCCTGTTAAAAGTGTGTTCCAAGAAACCAAATCCGTCTCAGGCATTTTATCGAACAACTTCTGTGGGAGATTCATATCCCCAAACTTCAAGTACATCACTAAAACAGAATTACCCACATAAACATCTGAATCCATCCCACTAACCACTCCCTCACCACGAACTCTCTTCCCAATACCCCCAAGTCACAAGCAAGAGATCGCCACAAGCCTTCAGAATAAAAGGGTAAGTAAACTTATCAGCTCTGTCCATAACCAAGCATTTCACGGTACAAAGCAATGGACTCGAAAGCACTACCTCACCATGAACACTCTTCCCATTTCCATTGAGATATGTGTTGCTGTGGAGATTTTCCGGAGATGAGCATCTGGGCGTGGAGTTATTTTCCTTTGACCAAGGATTCGGGGCCTGGTGATTGATTGTAATATTGAGCTGCACTGTAGAGAAGTGAGTGGGAAGACTGGAAAAAAAAATGGAAAGAAGATGGAGAAGTGGGGTATCGATCCCCATACCTCTCGCATGCTAAGCGAGCGCTCTACCATCTGAGCTACATCCCCAAGTTGTAAAGATGATTACCTTATATTGTAATTATACAAAATATACTTGAGCTGTACATGGAAGAAGCTATGATATATCTAGGAATTTGTTTGGGCCAAAATTTTTCTGGTTGAGTTGCTTATTTATAGAACCTGTTGGGCTCTGAGTACTCCTCGAGCAGATTTCTGAAGCCCAAAATTTTTCATGACAAATGCTGTCTATTGGATTATTTTTGGGCTTTTCAGCCACTTCTGAATTTCAGCCTCTTACGAGAATACACATTCGGAGTGACTTAGTTAGTTGGAATACGTATATGGCCCGTAATTTTGACCGTTAGTTAGTTATCTATCTATCTGGTCCAAAGCCGACAAGGAAACAACTATGGGCCCGACACATTCAGAGCTGAACCCAGTATCATGAACAAATTGAAAAGAAAAATTCGTCGGTGTCCCTGTGGTCATACGCACGTCTATTTTACGCGTGATCTTCTCGTCTGATTCTGTCTCTTCTCTCCCCCCCCCCCCCCCTCTCCGAAACCCAGGGAGGAAAACAAACACATCTGAATTAACAGAAAACTGATTTCAGAAAATCATCCCTACCAAAAGAGATCAAAGAATATTTTTTCTTTTGTTCTTTTAATTTTCCCGTTTAGATTGCAGATTAAAACCCAAAATCCAGATTTTCATTAGTTTCCAGTTCTGGGTGGGTTGCATTAGAACTCTGCTCCGAATCATCTCTCTTCTTTGATTGCAAGCTCGTTCCTTTTTCTTCTTAACCGCGAAGGCGAATGGCATTTTCGTTTACGTGGGTTTTGGGCCAGGTTAAGAAATACGTAGCAAAATAGAAAGCTTGCTGAGAATAATTCTCTTTGGTTAGAGGGAAAAACTTTTCACAGAAGAATTTCGTTCATGTTCGATGAAATGAAAAGGAAAAGATGTGGAGAGGATTCTGATTCTCAAAGGAATGGAATTGAGAAGAGCCCGTTTTGTTGCTTTCTTCTTCGTCATTCTAATCTGCCAGTTGTCTACATCAAGTTCAGGAAGGAAGAGAAGAAAATCAGCGACGGTTTTCGACAACTGTGGTGGCAGAGGTTTGGTACGTAAAATTTTCTTTTTACTTCTTCATTTTTGTGTTTTTTTTCCCCCAATTGAGCTGCCTTTTATTTGTCTGCAATTGGAATTTCATCAAAAGGTGAACTGCA
The DNA here is from genome assembly GCA_027186245.1 of Coriaria nepalensis. Taxonomy (NCBI): domain Eukaryota; kingdom Viridiplantae; phylum Streptophyta; class Magnoliopsida; order Cucurbitales; family Coriariaceae; genus Coriaria; species Coriaria nepalensis. Next base: position 10,298,704 of record CP114492.1, read on the forward strand.
AATCTTTGATTTCTGGATGATTAGACTCTGCTTAACTTAGAATCAATGAAGAGAAAAATGCACGGATTAGAAGATTGACCAAGTATGCCAATGGTTAAAAATGATCATCCTTATAATTTTGAAAAGAATCATAATGCTCTTTTGATCACAGGCAGAGCAGACGAGAACTCGTTGCAGGAAAGAGTTGACACTCAGAGAAGATAATGTCAAAATGTATGATTCAAATACCCCACAAAACACACTTGATGGCATCAACTTATTATCCTTAGTTCAAAAGCAAACACTTCTACATTGCTTGAGAAAGAGAAACCTTACATTTTGTGGTTCTAGCGAAGATGATAACCGTAACTGTCAGTTCAGTATCTGTCTCCAGTCCATTCTTCATGGGTCACATTTTCATAGAAGAAGAAACCTAGTTAGTAATTCACAAGGCCCAACACCAGCCGCAGCTCAGTCTCCAGTTCAAACCCCTAAACATCGTCAACCCACAAAAAGGCCTCCTCAACATCTTCCACATTTACATGCTAAAATGCTGCGTTCCCTAGCAGAGAAGCCCGACAACAATAAAAAGATAATTGCTGCAACTCTTGCGGTTTTGATTTTTGTCTTTGCATTGCTTATATTTTGCTGTCTTAAGAGGAGGGGAAACAGAATCAGCCTGAAAGATTCAAAGAGAGATGAGAGTCCTCTTCTCAACTTATCCTCGAATGATTTATCAGCAGGTAAGTATTTCTTGTGATAATCTCATCTGCACATTGTAATAATCTTATGACAATTTTACATTCTTTCAGGTTCTTCAGAGAAGTCATTTAGTATAGGACATGCAAACACAAAGAATTTCATGCTCAATAGTGTAAATAATACTAACCCATTAAGTAGAAATCTGTCCTTTAAGGCTCAAAACAATCACTTGCCAGGTGAAGCTCCATCATCCAATGGAGCATCACCTTGTCTGCCTCTAAAACCTCCCCCTGGAAGATCAGCTCATCCTCCTCCACCTCCCACACAACCACCACCTCAGCCGCCGCCGCCGCCTCCACCACCACCTCGTCCTCCGCCGCCATTAAAACCTGCTCCTTCAAAACTGATGCATGGTAAGACTAAAGCCGCACCACCACTCCCACCTCGTCGAGGTCTATGTGGTTCTAATGATGTCAGCGATTCGGATGGGGAGTCATATAATAAGGCCAAGTTAAAGCCTTTCTTTTGGGATAAGGTCCTCGCAAGTTCCGATCATTCCATGGTTTGGCATGAGATCAGTTCCGGGTCATTCCAGTAAGGCTTAAAAAGTTTATGGTTTTTTTTTTTTTTTTGGGTGGTAAAAGAACAGGTCTAAGCAGTGGATTTTCTGTTACTTGTTTAACAGGTTCAATGAGGAAACGATGGAGTCTCTATTTGGTTATGTTCCGGTGAATAAGAACAAAGGTGAGGGAAGTAGAACTTCATCATCCTCAGAATTAGGAGTCCAGTATATTAAGATTATTGATGGAAAGAAAGCACAAAACCTATCAATTCTTCTACGTGCCCTAAATGTTACAATAGAAGAAGTTGTTGATGCCCTACAAGAAGGTAATCTCCCAGTTTTAATCTTAATAACTGAACTTTTAGTTTTTATTCGTTATTACTAGGATTGACACCCTTATTATCATCAATCAACTAAAACAGGTAATGAGCTTCCAATGGAGCTCCTGCAAACCTTGTTGAAGATGGCACCAACCGCAGATGAGGAACTAAAGCTTAGATTATTCATCGGCGACCTTAACCAACTAGGCCCTGCAGAACGGTTCCTCAAGGTCTTGGTTGACATCCCGTTTTCTTTTAAGCGACTAGAGACACTGCTCTTCATGTTCACACTCCAAGAAGAACTTCCTGTAATTAAGGACAGCTTTGCAACCTTAGAGGTGATATGACAATTCAAAAAAAAAAAAAGGAATTTTAACCTTACTATGTTATTTTTTTTCTTTTCTTTTTTTCTCTTTCCTATTGATTAGGCTCCATGTCGAAAATGGCAGGTTGCTTGTAAAGTGCTCAGAAACAGCAGGCTATTCTTGAAACTGTTAGAAGCTGTTTTGAAAACCGGAAACCGTATGAATGACGGAACATTCCGAGGGGGTGCTCAGGCATTTAAGCTTGACACGCTCTTGAAACTCTCCGACGTTAAAGGGACTGATGGAAAAACCACCCTCTTACTCTACATCGTTCAAGAGATAATCCGATCAGAGGGTGTACGAGCTGTCCGTATGTTGCGAAAAAGTGGGCCTCTGACCAGCGAGAGTTCCAATGATGTATCTGTCGAACACTATCGCCAGCTAGGACTTGAAGTGGTCTCTGGTTTAAGCACGGAACTTGAAGATGTCAAAAAGGCAGCTGCCATTGATGGTGATGGAATAACAGCTATGGTTAGTAAGCTTGGGAAATGGTTGGTAAAGACCCGAGATTTTATGAATTCTGAGATAAATAACCTTGATGAAGAAAGTGGATTTCAGCATTCGGTTTCGGGTTTTTTGGAGCAAGCTGAGGGTGACATAATGTGGCTAATGGAAGAGGAGAAGAAGATGATGTCTTTGGTTAAGAGCACATCGGATTATTTCCATGGAGATTCGGCGAAAGACGAAGGATTGAGATTGTTCGTGATCGTCCGAGATTTCTTGGTTATGTTGGATAAAGCATGTAAAGAAGTTAGAAGTTTGGCTATGAAGCCGGTGAAAGTGAATACTGGTAGAAAAGAGACTCCAAAGAGTTCATCTGCTTCTTCAGAAAATCGTCATACGGCTTCCCAGGTTGTTAGACAAAGATTGTTTCCGGCAATTACAGAACGTAGAACATATGATGATTTCAGCTCAGATGAGGGAAGTCCTTAGTTTTATTATTCATACATACATCAGAAATTTTGTTACTTTTGGCCTGATTCTTTTATACATACATTGTAAATCTGGAATTCTTTTAATCATCTTTATTTTGGGGAAAAAAATAAATTAGGGATTGATATTTTTTGTTAGATTGAAAAGATCTGTTTTTTTTTTTTTTTTTCCTTATTCTTCTTGGTATGAAACTTCTTCTTCTTCCTCTTTCTTCTTCGGCAATATCAGCATGGCAAGAAAGATCGAAGAAAAAGTTCAAATTCAAACTCATGTCCGAAGCGAAAGGGACTTTTATCATTGGAATCCATGGCGAAAAAGCCCACGAAAGTCGCTTGAAAGTATGATATGTTTGATGGATTATTAGAATCATTCGAGACATCAAACAAACCCAAAAATGTCACTATCCACTTAACTCGGTGGATAAATCGAACTCTTAAAAAGCAATCGCATTGTCGATCTTGTAACAATTCGAAATGATAATTCAACCTTTGAAAAAGTAAAGAAAAGCATGAACACATAATATGGAGTTTGATACGTCAAGCTTGCATGGAAATGAGAAAAGAAGGAAGAAGCAGCCATCGAAATCGAGCAGTAGGGTGAGCAACATTACTTCTCTATCTTTACCAAACGCAGCATCGTTTCAGCAGGGAAACGGAAGAATCGAATAGAGATGTCAATGATGATAAACTTAGCTCGAAAGATTTTCTCGTTTGGTATCCATGGCTAAGTGCTTCGTTTCAGCTGGAGGAAAATAGGGTTTGGTCCAACTCTTTAATGCACCTTGTGAAGGAGGGAATTACGGCAATTGGAAGCTCGACGCGAAGGAGCTTGATGAGAGGTGGAGGCAGTTGAGTCTGAGTAAATTGGAGTTGTATCTGAAGAAGGTGGATTTGATTAAGGAACAGACTACATTGATTCTGGATTCAATGCGATCCAATTAGGTTTAAAGACCTCTTTTTTCTTAAGGTAATCTATATCCTTAGCTTTTGCTTGTTATTATGACTTGAAGAAAACACAAATTTTGGCTTTTGCTCCATTTTGTTCGAGGATGAAAAATTAATGCTTCCATGGATACATTATACATATTATGTTTATGAATAATTTCTCTCTCTCGTTCTTTCTCAAAATTTTGATATCTTTGCTTCATCTACTCTCTGCCTCTCTGGGTATTTTACCTCCCACAAGACTTTGCTTTTATTCAATCCCATTACAATCGGTACGAACCCGTATAGTCTGGATCGAATCCGAACCCAATGATATAATGTGTGGCAATTGCTTAGAGAGAGAGAGAGATTAGAAGTATCATTGTTTTGTGTCGTACGGGTTACAACTTACAAGTTAAAAACAGAGTAGCAAGGGTCAGGTAGAGGAAAGTCTAGATTGAAGAAAAAAATAGTTGGTTAGAAAAATGTAGAGAGAAGTGTACAATAAACATGAACGTGTTTTAAGCGGTGGCAGTAGAGGTAACGTAGTAAGCAACAGAGAAAAGCCCATGAACAAAGCCCATGATGCCTCCGATGGATAGAAAGTGATGGTGTGTGAAACCACAAGAAGCTCTTGACTTGCTGTTGGACAAAGTCCCAATCACCAGCACAGACAGCCCAACAGCGTATATGATCCTGATCATCATCCATCCAACATCCCCAAAAAAAAAAAAAAAAGTGATACCAGAATCTAAATTAGCCCATCAAACGAAACCAGAAGAAAATAAATTATTACGTAGTACGCTAATTCTTTACATACCAAGTGAAAACTAGACAGGCCATGGACAGTTGTCTGTTAGGAGGAGCTTTTTCAAGCTCTTCTTGGGAACAGATGCAAGAGCAGCCAGCAAGCAAGCTGGCTATGATATGGGCCAGTGACAGGACTATGGCTGCAGCCAAGCCCAGATTGAAAGCATCATGGCTTGGCTCTCTACACTCGAATATCCATAACCTCAGGTGCTGAACCTGGTTTTTCAAAAGCAACCAAAAAAAAGAACATTTCTTCTCAAACTAAGTCATTACATTACCACAGAGTTAATGTCATTACTCATTACCTTGTTCTGTTCCGCTTCAGCTTCTATGCCAAGAATCCCTGCTACAATATCAAGAGCCACAATCACAAGACAGACCAACAATCCTACCGCCTTCACCATTCTCTCTCTCTCTTCCTCTCCCTCTCCCTCTAAGCTAAGATAATGGAATGAGAAAGAAAAGAAGGTATATAAATACAGGGGACGAAGCCAAAAGAGTGAAGTTGGATTAATTTAGCCTTATACAGTGAGAAAACTTTAGTGAAGTTGATCCTAATCGCTTTTTTTCTTTAATGGTGTTTGTTTATGGTCTTGGGATTCCTTTGATGGAGGAGGAAGGAAAGTAGGGCATAAAAACCAGCTCATGTCATTGAGCAGCGTGGTGGTAATCTGGTCGGCATCTTTACTTTAACCCCAACCAGGGCTATGGCCCATTATGCCATATCTATATTATATGGATTACCTTTTTGACTTTTATGAGAGAATTTTCCACACGATATACAGTTATTTATTTGAAACCATGAGCATATTAAGAAAAATTATGGTTAGGGTAAAGTAACATCCATCTATACTAATACTTTCTAACCTATTGATTAAATGATTGATGTGGTTGAATTTATCACTTCACCTAAGTTATCTAAATATTGTTTAACCGTGTTTTATGTAACATTACCCAAAATATAATAATTAACTAATTAATTCTGAATACATGCTTTGAACAGAAGAAAGAAAAAGAGCAGGCCCAAACAAAAAACTGTCACCGGCCCATATGACCACTGGACCAGTACAAGCGAAATGGGCCTAAGATAAAATACACAATACCCGACATGTCTTGCATCCGATTTCTTTTAGCACTAGGCCCAAAAATCATGATCCAGAAAGTAGAAAAGAATCACAAAAGAGCAGCATGAGCACATCATCATTGTATGAGACATTAAAATGATAAACAATGAATATTGTTTCATCAAACGTTGCAATGACTACTTAGAAAAGTCTTTACCAGTTCTCTAACTTCACTTCTTCTAACTCCGAAATCACTCATATAACAGTATCATAGCACTAATATAGAAAGCTAGTTCTTTTGTTTCCTAAAAACAGTCAAAGTGATATAACTATGGCTAAGCTTTAACATGCTGATCGATCACTATCTCTTATCTATCACCCGCCACCAGTCGACCAACCACATTAACAGCCGTGGAAGGAGGAGGTGGAAGAAAACTTGGGGCAGTTATTAAGACACTGGTTAGACAGTTCGACCCTCCGTTCAGTACTCTTCCGGAGAAACCCCAGCTGCTCCGCGGTGAAAACACAGCAACCCTGCGAGTAAAGCGCCGTTTGAGCAACAGGCGAATTAATAAGCACCTGCAGCAACTGGTTCCTGCTCAGCCTCTCTAGTCCACAGCCGAACTCACGATCTCTGAAAGAAAGCCTCGTCGTCGGAGTGGGAGAAAATCCGACGGAGTTAATGGGCATGAAATGGAGAGACACGAGCTGGGCCTGGAGAAAGCTGATGTACTTATGGGCCTCCTCGAGCATGGTGGCAATCTCCATCTTCTTGTCGCAGGGTAACAGCTTCTGTAAGCAGCGGTACTTGTCGGTCAGCTTGTGGCGGCGTTGACGAGCCAAGGAGCTCTGTGGGATTGGACGTGCCATCGGAGGAGGCGGAGGGGATGGATTGTACTCGTACGTTCCGGTTAGGTAGCCATGGTACTGGGTTTGAGCTGGCGGTTGAGTATTCATTAGTACTGAGTCGAGCAGAACGCGTTTGCGTGAAGGAGGAGAAGAAGATGGAGTTAATGGTGAGGAGGAGTGTTCCAGCGACCGTAACTCTGGTAAGTGACTGAAGGTTGCCGGATAGGGGCCTGGATAGTAGGGTTCGCTTTTGGGTATTTTGAGGCTTTGATCAGGAGAAGATGAGATTGAAGCATGGAAGGGTGTGAACGATGAAGGAAGATGCGACGTCGCGGTTTGGGTAAGAGGGAGAGGTTCGGGGAAGTAGTTATATAACAGCGCGGGAGGGTGAAGTGTCAAGAGGGAGTGCAGATTCATAGCACCGGAAAAGGTGGGGTTGAAGCTTGGCAGGTCGGAGATATGATCCGCCTCGTCGCCGGTGATGAGTGGAAAGTAAAAATTAGAGGAGTTGATGCCTTCATGTTCTTCATTGGAACTGATGAAAGGAAAAGCTCTATCCATGATAACAGAGAGCGAGAGAGAGAGTGAGAGAGAATATTCTTGAGGATGAAGAGACGGCCAGTGAGTGAATGCATTTAATGTTAGGGAAATGACTACTATGGTGGACACGTGGGGGTTAGGGAGAGGCGGGTAGGTGGTCGAAGATGATTGGATCCGTACCATGGGGAGGGAGTGTAGCTGCTGACAGCCGACAGACAGACAGACAGCTGGTGGTGCATGAGGCGTTGCAGCAGCAGCGCAACTTTGATCCCGATCCCTTGCCTTTTTGTTTTGTATGAAAATTTCATCACCGTTCAGGGGATAACTTTACTCTCTCTCTCTCTCGGCAAACTCTATTTTTGGGCATTGCGGGATCTGATGGATTTCCGTTATATAATCGGGCGCCTGCGGCCTGCGGCCTGCTGCCTGCTGGGCCCGTTTCGGGAATTTTCTGGTACAGTATTGGTATGATGTGCAGCCGGAGATGAGGGTGTCTTATTTATTTATTTATTTATATTATTATATATCTCATGTTTCGTTGTTTATATTATGGATGAAACTAAAGAAAGAAAAAAAAACTATCTATCCTTAATAGATAATAAAATAAAATAACTATACGTTGCTTAGTATCTACTCTCAAATGGTAGTTATAAATATAGAAAGTTTGCCAAATAAAAAATGTAAATGGAAAATAAAATGAGACTTGTTACAGAAATCTCGAAAGAAAAATAAACAAATGACAAAGTAGTAGTGTTATGCTCGAGATGATGATAATTAAGGTGATAATTGATTTCTATACAAATTTAGTATGTGTATGTATATGTATATTTGAATAAAAAATAAAATTATTTAAAAATTTTTTGGATTAATTCACAATGATAAAGACTTCTGCAATAATATCAAATTATTACGTTGTTTCCTTAAAAATGCTTTTCAAAATAAAGTTTATTATTAAAATAGAGAAAGTTAACGGCCCCCTACTAGTTGTACGCATTTCCTTCCAAAGTATTCAATACAATAAGCAGTTGGTAGGACGGGTGTTACAGTTTGGTATCAGAACCTAACGGTCTTATAGACAACCCTCATATGTACAAGTTACAGAAGTGATGTCTTCAATCGTTGTAAGTATGGATCCAGATTTACTTAAATTTTATATTTAAAATATATATATACAAAATTATTAATGAATGACACGTGTTCTTTAAACTATGGAGGAACTAATGAATATTCTAACCACTACTTATATCCGGATTATGAAGTATAAATCACCTAAATTCTCAGGTGGCCATAATCTAATAATAACTAAAAACTTGATCGGAATTCGAGAAAGACTCTTCAACAAAGGTTCCAGATAGCAAAAAAGTACATTGTGCAACATGTCTATTGCGGGACAACGTGAATTACTGGTGGGATACTATGACAAGTATTCATGATGTTGGAACAATGACTTGGGCTAAGTTTCGAAAACTAATAGAAGACAAGTATATAATGATAGCTTTATGGGAAGTAAAAGAAAGGGAATTCCTAAACCTGCGAAAAGGCAACATGAAAATGGAAGAATTACTATGAAAGTTCGATGAGTTATCTAGATATGCACCGCATATGGTGACTACAAACAATTTAAAGATGAAACATTTTGAAGATGGTATTTGACTCCGACACTCGGAAGGATTGAAAAATAATAAATTTGGACGATACGTCTTTATCAAAAGTGACAGATAAAACAATAAGAATTGATCGAACAAAAGGAAGCTGTCAAGAAAAAACATGTCAGAAGAATGGAAGGAAGGTGATAAGAGAAATACAAAAAATAAAAAAAAGAGGTTAGGCTTTATTAATACTGCATACTACAATATTAAAAAAATATAAAGAAATCATATATAAATTAAATAATAAAAAAAAACTAAAAAGATAAGAAAATAAAAAATTTATTATACTTTTAATAAATAATAAAATAAAATAATTATATATATTTCATAAATAATAAATATTAGTAATTCTGTATGGCATTAAAAATTAGAAAAGGACAGGGACGAAAATATGAATGAACAGAAGGGAATAAACGCCTGAGCGTGCATGCACGTACGTACCTTCTGAGCAGGCGGGCTATGCAATATTCATACAAGGAATTGTTTCACCATGAAGAGACAAATAAGACAATATATACAACACATACACCAAATCAAGAAATGAAGTACATATCTTGCTGTTACACTTTTGATTACCAGCATTAATCATATTATAAAATTGGAAAATCTAAATGATTAGCCAAAGGGTATGTTAATACATTAAAGTTTAGATAATGTTCTAAAAATTTATTTTAATTAACGGGGACAGTTCCTTTTAAATAGATTTATAAATTAATGTAAGAATTTACTATTTGGATGATCACTATTATAATATTCACGATCCCAATAATTATATTATTTTATTTTTCTAGCTAAATTAGATATTCAAATAAGATACTGTAGCCGCCGCCGTGGCCGCCGCTTTGGATCGGTAACAAGAGGAGCATGTGAAGAGGAATCCTATTTTAGGGATCGATGAACGATGGAGACGTGTTTAGAAAGTGATTTCCGCGTGATTTTATGAGTTGTTGGAATCTGTTGATATGTTTTGTGATGATATGTAGTGTGGGGTTAAATATGGGAGACTTTTATGATGAGTATTAATGCTTCTTCGACTACTCGTGGGGTCTGGGATTTTCTTCTTTTGTCCTTATCTGTTGTTGCATGTTGTTTTGCACAGAAACCGGTTTGTTTTTAGGAGTCGTTATCCAGTAAACCTAATAAAACGGTATGGGCTGAGCCCCATTTGGACAACTGGACCCATGTAAGAGGGAATCTCTTGTTTACTATTTGGTCATTTCTAATACTTTGATATGATTTGAAAGGGGACGTGTCGAATATGTTGTATACATTGTCGCATTGAAACAGTTTTGACTTTTATTGGGCCGGAAGGATCAATCCTAACACTTCTTAATTTCTAAGGGACTTTCAACATTTTTTTGTGAGCCGATAATTTGCACGCAAGGGAATTTGGGCCATTAATCGTACTTAAAAGCCCAATTTAGGGAGCCAGACTGAATTCATACCTCAAAACTAATCTCTGTCGTTTTGCGGTTAATTGTCTTATTATTTTCCCTTTCTTTAATGAAAAATATTTGTCGACAAACATGAATTCTAACTACACATGGCCTGATTAGTCGTCTCATGCAAATTATTCTACACGTTTTTTAATGATTAACTACAGTACCTTCTATCTTTTCCATAAGCAGTATCGTGTACAACATACATCGATCAAAGACAAGATCAGGATTAGAATTATAGTTAGTTGAAATAGTCTGAATGATCTGGATATTGGACCGTAAGTTGGTTGAAAATTACAAAGCTTATGTACTTAAGATGGTAACTTGTAATTCTTATTTTCATTGACATGCATGCGTGAATTATTGGAAAGAAGTCTAATTTGTCGTATACTTTCGCATAACATGGCACAAGCGACCAAAACTGATCTAATTGTCATCAATGTAATTAAACTTAACGTGCGAAGAAGAAGCTCCAAATTAGGGTTAATTAATTAGTTATGTCGTCGTTTAATCACATTCCATGAGCACGAATATGACAAAAGAGTGGCCGGCTGAGACAGCTTGCTTGACGTATTCTCCACCCTATGTGCTCAACAATGTAGTATATATATATATATACGAGTGCGATCTGTGCGTTTTTAGAACCTTATGACTGTGATAATGCATATCATATATATATATATATATATATTATGGAGACATACATACGTATAGAGAGTATCTGAACGGATATGATTTCAACATACACCTTCTTCTTTTATATATATATGTATATATAGATATAGACTTAACATTACTCCAAGTAGTTGATAACATAACTAGCTCCCTCCCTTCTCCCACTCTCTCTCTCTCTCTCTCTCCTTCTGTTTCTGACTTCTTCTCAACTTCCTACCGTCCATGCACGTCTAGCTAAGGAACAAATAGACTAACTTTGTAGCCCTACCATTTGTTTGGAAGACATGAAAACGGAATTGAGTGGAAAGCCTACTTCCATTTCTAGTATTCAAACCCCTACCTTTTTCAATGCTGCTCATACCTCACTTTCAGGTGCACTCAAGGGCTGTCTTGGAAACCTTGATGGGGCTTGTATAGAGAAGCTTCTACTTCACTGCGCAAGTGCCCTAGAGAGCAATGACATAACCCTGGCTCAACAAGTCATGTGGGTGCTCAACAATGTTGCCTCACCACTCGGTGACCCTAACCAAAGACTAACCTCATGGTTCTTGAGGGCACTCATCTCAAGGGCTTCCAGGGTTTGCCCGACCGGGATGAGTTTTAAAGGAAACGGTAACAGTAGTTTTCAGACCAGAAGGCTGATGTCCGTGACTGAACTGGCCGGGTACGTTGATTTAATTCCATGGCATCGGTTTGGGTTTTCTGCATCGAATACTGCGATATATAAGGCAATTGAAGGATACGCAAAAGTTCATGTACTAGATTTTAGTATCACTCATTGTATGCAATGGCCTACTCTAATAGATTCCTTAGCTAAGAGGCCTCAAGGGCCATCTGCACTTAGAATCACTGTCCCTTCTTTTAGGCCACCTGTTCCACCTTTTCTAAACGTACAAACCGAAGAAGTTGGGCTACGCTTGAGTAACTTTGCTAAGTCTAGAGATGTACCCTTTGAATTCAACATGATTGAAATTCTTTCATCATCATTACCATCCAATATTTATTCCTCTAGTCACGATCACGATCCTAATTGCATTGAATCGACGAGATTTCACTTAGAGTTACTGTTAGCTCAATTAAACCCTTCAATCTTAAACCTCCAGATTGATGAAGCATTGGTCATAAACATTCAAAATTGGCTACGTTATGTTTCTGATGAGAAAGAGAGTATAAGGACATCTCAAGGAATCTCCTTGCGCGATACTTTCCTTACTACAATCAGAGGCTTAAACCCTAACATCATAATTGTTGTGGATGAAGATTCAGATTTGAACTCGCTAAGTCTCACGTCAAGAATCACAACATGTTTCAATTATCTATGGATACCCTTTGACGCATTGGAAAAGTTCTTGCCGAAAGATAGCGGGCAAAGGATTGAATACGAAGCGGATATCGGTCACAGGATTGAGAATGTGATCAGCTACGAAGGGTTCCAAAGGGTAGAGAGATTGGAGTCAGGTGTGAAAATGGCGGAGAGGATGAGAAATGGAGGGTATTTGAGCATACCATTTGGTGAAGAGAGTGTTAAGGAAGTCAAAGCTTTGTTAGATGAGCATGCAAGTGGATGGGGTATGAAGAGAGAAGAAGATATGTTAGTGCTCACATGGAAGGGTCATAACTCAGTCTTTGCATCGGCTTGGGTTCCTGTTAATTAAATGGGTGTGGCCTAAATAAATTCATACGATATGTGGTCGATCTGGTGTTCTAACTTTAGACGATCAGCAGTGGTCCAAAAAGGGTAAAGAGACAATTACAACACACGGTTGATGCTAGCTGCTGCATGTGTTTTATTTTATGTTAAAGGCTGCGAAATGGGCAGAGTACGACACAAATCGACACTTTGACGACAGTCGGGTAGCTAGAAGTTTAGAATATTTCGGTAGCAATGTATGAGTTATGATTTTAGGTACGTAGCTAGTTGGCCCTTTTTCTTGTATGGTTTATTCACAGTTCGACTTATTAATTATGTGTGTTCTAGTTGTAACGTTCAAGTAGTCATTTCTTATTGATTGAGAAAGAGAAAAATGAAATGTTGGGACCAAATAGATCGGAGATGTGAATGCATGAAAAATAAGAAGTCAAACAAAAAACAGGACCACGTCAACCTTTTTTAACTTTTACTCTATGAACAGTCAATTTCATGCCCAGGATCGGCAGCATACAGCACGACAGTCTGCTAATACAATACATATAGAAGTGGAAGGTTAAGTAGTGAAATGTGTTAAATTCTTGCGTTTTTTTTTTGTTTCCACGAAAAAAAAAAAAGAGTGCCTCATCTTCTCTGTGGTCTGTACACAAGTCATCACTTAAAGCAATGGCACGACGTGGGTAAAAATCAAAACGACATCGTCGTTTCATTTTCGGTACATGTTTAATGAAAGTTGACAAAAAATACGTCGACAGCAGGATTCGAACCTGCGCAGGCAAAGCCCAACAGATTTCGAGTCTGTCTCCTTAACCACTCGGACATATCGACGCTCTTGCGATATCTGCATAACATTAAGTAATTTTAAAATAACATATTTTGACCGTTGACCACTACCGAACGATCTGTCATTTGACAAAGAAAAGGAACTTTCTTCAGTAGGACCACATCCTCGTTGTCTGGGTAATTAAACCGAACTCGGCGAAACACTGATACAGAGAAACTTGCATCTATAAATAAAAATGGAACAATGATAGCTAAGCAGCAAAAAGGTTATAATATTTACTTAAAAGCTAGCTTTCACAATCATTTAATGATACTTAACGTAATCCGTAAACCAAATCATGCAGGAATAAGTCAAAACAAAGGCTAACAATCGGTCCCGGATCAACCTCTCTGACCTCTACTCTGTTTTTATTTATTTATAAATCTCAGCTTCTGTAAAATTCTCTTCTCTGTCTCTATATTCTTCCTCTTCTCACAGAATCACAGTATCAGTAATCTTGTTGATTTCACCTTTATTTTATGCTTCTGCAACCCGTTCCAGAGCCCACGTCTCACATTTGTCTTCTTCCCCATCTCAGAATAAAACTTCTTCTATCCTCTATCTCAAACACGGTACTTGGTTTGAGGTGGGTTTCTTTTTTTTAACCTTTTTTGGGCTTTGCTTACTAATTACTAAGCAATGGAATCATGCTGTTGTGATCTTGAAGTGGATGTAAATGGGGAAGAAACTTTCATAGTGAGCAAGGTAACCTCATCGAAAACCTCTGTTTATGATGTGGGTCATAGTTTTTCCAAGAGCTTTCCTTCTAACTATTCGTACCATTCATTTTTCACATGCTTTGTAGTTTGTAGGGTCATCCTGTCTGTTTCCTTCGTTTGATGTTGTTGTCATGTAGCTTAAATGCACATTAGTTTTCTGTATTTATCATATTTCTTTATCCCTATACCTAACTCGGGTTCATTATTTTTATTTTCGGCTTTCGTATCTGCAGAATATTATATCTTCATATTCAGGAAGATTGAGCAAGTTGTTAGATAGATCAAAAAGCACCAGAAAATTAAAATTCATATTCCACAACTTTCCGGGTGGAGCAGAGTGTTTCGAGCACGTATTGAAGTTCTGTTATAACAATGGCAAAATTGTAGTAAGTCCATCAAACATAAGTCTTCTACATTTTGCTGCAGAATTCATGGAGATGAACAGTTCCGTTTCTGGGACCTTCAATTTACTAGAACATACCCAGAAATCCTTAAAAGACATCAACTACTGGAGCTGGTCCGAGCTTTTGGTCGTTTTGAAGCAATGTCAGTTACATCCAGTTTCGAATTCGTTGATTATTCTTGAAAACTGCTTGGATTCTATGGTCGAAAAATTTTCCCTGGCTAATGAAGCCAGCCCTTGTCCATCATCCATGTCATCATCAGACAGTTCTGGATTCCGGTTTTCTTGTGACACGAAAAGCACAGAGATCTCAAAGACATGTTCCTCTTCTTCAACATTTTGGTTTGAGGATCTTCTTGTCTTGAATCCTTTTTCGGTTAAATTGTTTGTCAAATCCATGGTCTTGAGAAATTTTGATCATGTTCTTATCACTAAGTTCCTTATTCATTATCAGAAATCTAAGTTTGTAACTTCCACAAAAAATGAGAAGCGTGAAATTGCGGGGTCCGTAATTGAAATGCTTTATACTCTCGAAAAGAACTCTGTTTCTTGCAAGACTTTATTCACAATTCTCCGAATTTCTTCGGGGTATGTAAATAAAAGTAGCCGGAACAAGTTAGAGGGTATGATCGGTGCAAAGTTGGATCAAGCAACATTAGATGATTTACTTGTTCCATCACCATATGGGATGAGTTGTTTATATGATGTGAATCTTGTTCTGAGATTTTTGAAAGCATTTCTTCATGAAGGAAAAGGAACTACTAGTACTCAAATTTCGGAATTAAAATTGAAGAAAGCTGCTAGATTGATTGATTTGTACATGGCAGAAATAGCCCCAGATCCTTGTTTGAAACCTTCTAAATTTTCGGCTCTAGCAATGGCCCTACCGGATTCTGCTCGAGATTCCTATGATGAAGCATATCGTGCCATCGACCTGTACTTAGAGGTATCATGTTATCTTAACACGTTTTTATTAGAGTTTGAAAGTTTCCTGGCCTTAAAAGATTGTTTGGTTGTCTGTTATATTACTTTTATAGGTGCACGGAAAAATTTCGGAAGACGAAAAGATGAAGATATGCAGTGTGATCAACTATGAGAAGTTGTCATCTGAAGTATGCAGCTGCATTTCAAAGAACCCGAAATTTTCGTTGCAGATGAGAGCAGATTTGAAAGGGATGGAATGGAGGGTGATGGAATTAGAACAAGTCTGTAAGAAAATGCATACAGAAATAGGCAAGATTTTGAAATCAGGAGAGACAAGACATAACAATACTACTAATACAAGATCTTCCTTCCCTTGGCTCTGTTCATAGAATCTTAGTTTAAGAATCTTTTTTTACTTTTTGGTATTTATGAATATCTTTTGCATGTACAGCTTTTTGATTGCTTATGAATTGAAAACAAACAAGTTGGGCTGGATTCTATGGCGATTAGCTTTTGATGAATCTTATGAGTGACATATTACATGACGTAAGGGTGATGATAGTTGATTAGACCAAAGAGAATATGCTCTAAATATATATATATATATATATATATATATCAGATGAATTTCTGGGACGTTTTGTCACGGTACACAATGATGAATTAAACAAACACAAGATCAAGAGAAGGCTACGTTACGTTTGGGTTTTGCTTTGATTTCAGCATTTTTGCTTAGACGCCACTCTTTCTTTTAATGTCAGCATCTATTCGCTTATTATTGTATTGCAGTAGTTAAAGAAAAGAAGACCTTGGTACGGTTTGGGTTTGTGAAGCGTACGTAGACATGGCGCATGGGAAAAGCAGTGAGCTTCTACATCATACAATAATGGGCCTTAGTCAACATGTGTATAATAGGGCCCATGGAGTCCAGAAATAAACCAAGTAGTTTTGTGAACGTATTGGGTTACAGGCTCCAAAAGCCCAAATTTGCCTAACAGCCCAAACAGGATAGAAACCAGAAAGTAGAAACGACCCCCACCTCCCTTTCTTCTTCCTCCCACTCCTCGTTTTGTTCGTTCTGAGTTGCCTTTATCCAACCTAGATCAGGAGCAACAGGTCAAGCTTCAATCTCCAGGTTCTTTTCACGATCAAGCTTAATATATATATCAATACTGCATATCTGAATTATAATTATTAATGAAATTTTACAATAGTTTAGCTTTTGATTGCTAAGAGTTGAATTTTACCGTTTTAAGCTTAAATATTGCCATTTGAGATATTTAAACCAGTTACGCGATTTGAAATGAAAATCTTCATAGAGTACAAGTTGTACTCTTTACAGATTTTGAAATTTAGTTGAGTTAATAAGCTGAAAATTTGACAGATGGGGGATCTGGCGGCAGAGAATCATGTTAAGTATATTCTATCTGTTGAAAAGGTGCGTGTTATTCATTTTTTAGCTCGCCTTCATCTATTATGTTTGATGTGTACACTTGTAAATTTTGAGGTGATATTGTACACAGAAGAAGGATGATTTACACTCGGTGGTGATGGAACATCTAAGAATGAATGGGGCTTACTGGGGTTTGACTGCTCTTGATATTCTTGGCAAGCTCGATACTGTAGATGTCGATCAGGTTGTGACATGGCTCCTCAAATGCCAGCACGAATCAGGTACCCAAAAGAGTGTTTGTTTCTTATTGTTCGACACTGTCAGCTTGTTGTCCTGAACCTCTATCTTCTATTATATCAATGCTCATAATCTATGCAGGTGGCTTTGCTGGCAACATTGGTCATGATCCACATATTCTTTACACCCTTAGTGCAGTACAAGTTTTAGCTCTTTTTGACAAGCTAAGTATTCTGGATGTTGATCAGGTGACAAATTGTATCCTTTGGCAGACATATTTTATTAAGTTGTTTCTGGTTATGTCCTTTATATCAATGATTCTACAATTATCAACTTTCTAGAATTGAGGTTTCTTAGCTCTTTGAAAGAGAAGAGAACATTAGTAAGATCTTGTTATGTTACTTAATGTCAAGCTAGACATTGTCGGTCTACAAAACGAGGATGGATCCTTCTCGGGGGATATATGGGGTGAAGTTGACACAAGGTTGTCTTTCCCTAAAGACATTTATTATCTTAGAATCTAATATTTTGATTTTGCAGTTAATTTACAGTATGTTCCAAACCACTGTCTTTCATTTTAGGTTTTCTTACATTGCAATATGTTGTCTTTCATTATTACGTCAACTGGATAAGATCAACATAGAGAATGCTGTCAACTATATTTTAAGCTGCAAAAATCTGGATGGTGGATTCGGGTCCACACCTGGTGGGGAATCTCATGCTGGCCAAAGTATGTTATGATCAAATACCATCATGCTTTTGATTGGCAAGGTTCTCTTAATTGTCTGTCAATAAGATGATCTGCACTCTGATATAATAATCTTTATGTAATGTGACTGCAGTTTTCTGTTGTGTGGGTGCCCTTGCCATTACGGGATCTCTTCATCACATCGACAAGGATCTTCTCGGCTGGTGGTTATGTGAGCGGCAAGTTAAATCTGGAGGTCTTAACGGCCGTCCTGAGAAACTTCCTGATGTGGGTGTATGATTCCAATATTGAAAAACCAAAATTACTCTCATGATCATTCTCATATTTTCATTTACATCACTTCAGGTATGCTACTCTTGGTGGGTCCTTTCCAGTTTAATCATGATCGATAGGGTCCACTGGATTGATAAAGAAAAACTCATCAAGTACATCTTAGATTGCCAGGTAAATGAAAATCCATTCTTCTAATGTAATCCTTTGGATATAAATCGTGAATATGAGCCAAATTAATCATTGAAATTTTCAGGACATAGAAAATGGAGGAATCTCAGATAGACCAGATGATGCGGTTGATGTGTATCATACATACTTTGGAGTAGCCGGTACTATATAACTCTGCCATGAATGTTTTATTCCATATACTTTCCATAACAGCTTAAGCTTAAATCTTCTTTGATGCAGGGCTTTCCCTTCTTGAATATCCAGGATTGAAAGCGATAGATCCAGCTCATGCTTTACCTGTAGACGTTGTAAATAGGATTCTCCTGAGCAGCAGATAAGAAAGATTGTCTAACAATGGCTCAGGTCTGCCACTAATTTCAATTGTATCTTTGCAATAGTGACATGAGCATTAATAATAATCACATTTTGTCCAAACACATTTTGCCACTAATACAAACACATTTTGTCCAAACATAAATTTATGTCTGTAATAATAATCTCTGTTCGAATTTCTGTACCTTCTTTGATTTGTTTTTACCCATGGAAAAGTTTGATGGAAGATTTAGCCTATGAATCAGAGAAAATCCCATATGGTCCAATTATTACGCCAGACAAACATAATTGATAACATGATTTCATCATCTTTCCCTGGAATTGCATTTCATGGTTATATCGAAAATGTTTTGATGAACTTGTTAAAGCAAGTTTAGCTTCTAGTGACCAAAAACACCAACAGCCAAGTAACAATCTCTATCACACAAAATGGTAACTTCGCTACTAGCCAAAAGCGCCCTTATATCTATTGATCCATGAATCTCTCCGCAGTTTGTGAAACAGACAGTTAGAAACAAACACGTTTTTAATGGAATATTGCCTCCTCGTTGAAGATTGAGCACCGAATTGAACAACAGAGAAAGAGAAATATCAAATCAATAAATGTACTCACGTGTATATTGTTACTACTACTTCCTCTATACTCAACACTCCGATTTCCTATTTTTCAATTTTACCACAATGTCACGTGCCTGAAACGATGCCAAAATTCACTTATTAATGACCAAAAGTGATTAAATCATTGATTGGGGGGATTAGTGGCAGTGCCAACTGGCAAAGTAAGTGAAACAGCTGTGGTCTGCCACACGTACAACAGTGGACCCAAGCTTTTGTCTTCTAATTTCCGCAACGGCATATTTTTATCTTTTCATCATTTAAAATTTTAAATTTTCTACCCTTCTTTATATGTCGAATGGGAATCCCACGTTTCAAACAACGTGGCAGATGACGTGGGGGGTCTTTGTAGCCATACTGTATAGCTTGTCACTTGCAAAAGAAGCCAGAGGAAGTGACTATCTATAAAAGACACTTCTTTTCATTTCATAGAACAACAAGTAGAGAGAAACCATCTTCATCTGCCCTCTGGCTCTCTCCCATGGCTGTTTCAGTCCCAGTCTCAGTCAGTAAGATGTCCGTTCTTCTTCTCGGGTTCTTTGTGGGTATCTCAATGGTGGGTTCGGTCAGCCCTGCAAAGTTTGATGACCTTTTTCAGCCCACTTGGGCCACTGACCATTTCATATACGAAGGAGATCTTCTCAAGCTGAAACTTGACCATTATTCTGGTAAACTTTTTCTCACCATTAGTTTATGGATTATGGGAGCATAAGTTTTGTCTTAGATAATAAATAATTACTTTAAGTTAAATAAATTCAGGTGCTGGTTTTCAATCCAAGAACAAGTATATGTTTGGGAAAGTGACTGTCCAGATCAAGCTTATAGAAGGTGACTCTGCTGGAACTGTCACCGCATTCTATGTAAGTAAAAGTGAAATTGAAAATTTTGCTTTGATCATCTTGAATACTGATCACCCTTCGTCTTATCTATAAATGCAGTTAGCATCAGACGGTCCAAATCACAACGAGTTTGATTTCGAGTTCCTAGGGAACACCACAGGAGAACCTTACTCTGTCCAGACCAATGTGTATGTAAATGGTGTTGGCAACAGAGAGCAAAGGCTAAACCTCTGGTTTGATCCCACCAAGGATTTTCACTCTTACTCCATTTTCTGGAACCAGCGACAAGTAATGTAAGGACCCCATCAAAATTACGTACGTAGTAACGTATTAACCGAGATTAATGTTCAATAATTTGTGTTTGTATTGTTGTTTGATCAGATTCCTAGTGGATGAGACACCAATTAGAGTACACAGCAACATGGAAAAGAAAGGACTTGCCTTCCCAAACAACCAGCCAATGGGAGTGTACAGTTCAATATGGAATGCAGATGATTGGGCCACTCAGGGTGGCAGAATCAAAACTGATTGGTCTCATGCACCATTTATAGCCACCTATAGAGGCTTTCATATCGATGCTTGCGACTGCCCGGTAACAGTTGCGGCTGCTGAGAATGTGAGGAGGTGCACCAATATTGGTGGCACTGGCAGTGGCAATGACCGGAACAAGAAGAAGCAGTATTGGTGGGATAGGCCCACAATGGGTGAGCTTAGTTTGCACCAGAGCCACCAGCTCATGTGGGTCCGAGCTCACCATATGGTCTACGATTATTGCACTGATACTACTCGGTTTCATGTTACACCGGCCGAGTGCATTCACCACCGCCATGTCCGCCACCACTAGTGGTTGCTAGCCTAGCTCCCTAGAGGATGATCATATCATGTATGATAATTATATGAACTCTTATGTATTTGTGTTGTTTCGTGTTATGGTTGTTGTGCAGAAGTATGATAAATGAAGTCTATTAATTCATGTTTCAACATTTCTCTCTAGATCAATATTTGAATATAATTCATTCGCTGTGGCGTGGCCTGAAAGATAGGGCAGCCATAATCGACGAGTTCAAAATGAGTAGGTGAAATTTATTCACTCACGGGCTGGCCGAGCCTGGGACCCAGAGGAGGAAAATCAGGATCAGAGTCCGGTCAGTGTGAGTCAGTCAATGTGTAGAGACTAGTGAGTAGATGCTAGTTTGGATGAAAATGGAAATGAGGGGAGGAAAATACAAAAGAAGTTAAATCGTGGGGTCTACACTAAATTATTGAATCAAGAGGAATGAGAGGAATTTAGTAAGAAAATTTATGGATTTAAATTCATCTTTTCATTGCCCGTTGTGCACTATAAAGAAGCTTTATGCAAATTACATTATTTAAGGGGTTATTAATTATTATGTTTTCCTCCCTTTTCCTTTCCCCTTTTTAAAAATCAGTGAAAAAAGCAGGATGCGGTGTGGAGGCAAAATCATCATCTTAGTCTTAAGTCTTTATTCTTATACCTTTATTTTTCTCATTCTCGTTTTTATCGCACCTAAACTTGTCGTAAATTCCCTAAAAAGATGGCTACCTTCTTAGCAGTAATATTAATCTTGTTTTTATCATCTACGTATTAAATTCCTCTTCCTCTTTTGTTCTCGGACTGCGAGTATTGGAACAAACTGGTGGAAAATAACATCCCTTCATTTATCTTGTATGGTCGCAATTGAGTGATCCGGAAATAATGAAGTGATAAGATTCGGTCCGAGTGCAGTAGACCATGTTAATGTCTCAGTTTCTAATCTTTCTTTTTCATGGTCTCCCACATAATAAGCTAGAAAGCAAAGCATGAGTTGAAAATGGAGGCCATCAATCAAATCAAATCGAGTCGGGTGGCTGCAAATGTGTCATCCTTAAACCCAATTATATATAATGTATATGTTAACGTGTCATCTTCCCATTGTACAAGATTCTGACTATTTTTTACTTCACAATCAATGTTAGAACCTACTTTTTTATGTCATGATAAATATTTGCTCCTTATTAAGGTATTAGAAAGGTACCTCCTATTCATAATTTTGCTTCTCGACCTAGATCTCGAGCCTTATCTCATGTTGATGATACACAAATGAGCGCCATGGTCAGCCTCGATATAATCCTAGCCACGGTCCAATCTGCTCAGTTAGACAGCCACCAGCCAAGGTTGATGACCTTGGCTTCTCGGCTTCGGTAGACATCCCTCGTGGTTCATGCCTTCAGGTCAACTACATGCTTGACTCAAAGTCTTAGATTGAGAGTGCTCAAAATCATAACCTAACAATTAACTCTTTGACATGCAGTATGAATTGGTGAGGGGTGCATGACACTATGTCCTTCATTTATATTGACTTGTCCCAAACAAAACTGTATGACCCACGTCTGATCTGACAACTAATAAATGACATGAAACAACACATTAAAACCCATTTTGCACACCATTATCATTTTGCGTACATCATCAATCGTATAGGGCCACATGTCAATTCATAGTTGTCATACTCAACCGTCGCGTTCATTCTTTTTCCTTTCTTTTCTCTTTCTCTCTTCACCTCCTTCATTCTTGCCATTTTCAGTAACATTCCTTTTCTTTTTTTTTCCCCATAGAAAATGCTTCTCAATCTTCATCGTTGCTCATATTACCAGATCACTTTCCTACCAATTTTATTTCGATCAAAACACTCTGACGCCCTTATCTAATCACGATCATCCACTTTGAATTCAAATTCACCACTGAATCATGTTTGACAAAGTAAGTAAGTGCCTCATTTATGTGTCTTCTTCTAGGTTTCTCACAATGTTATTCATATAAATATATTCGTACCTTTTTAAATTTTTTAAAATTTGTCTTTTTGATCTAGATTTAACCTAGAACTTAGATTGTTAGGTGTTTCCCCCCTTTGTGGACTTAGAGTTCACTGATAGAAAATAGGTGAACTAAGTTTTTCATAGGGTTTTTCCAACACTTTTTTTTTCCATTCTCTGGTGAGTCTGAGCCAAGGAAATTAGGTTGGTACTAGGCCAATGTGGACAAAGGAAAACCTATAACTGGCCTCCTCAAGCCAATAAGCACTGAAAGGATAGATGGTTTGTGCTAATAGAAAATTGGCAATCTCCTTCCTACCAGTATTCCTTATATATCGAGTATCAAGAAAAATGAACTCCTAATTTTGACTTAGGCTTTTCTGAGTGTGATGAGCATATATGCGAAGCCATAATAGCAAACTTGAATAGGACATACATTTTAAAACAGTCTCGATGATTGATCGTTTGATCACTTATGGATTAATTTGTGTTGACACCTCTTTAGAAGTAGATCCTTTGAAGACAATTCATCACCCTTAACTTAGTTTATCTTACACTTCTTCTTTTCCTTTTATATATCTCTTTTGTAATATGCATTTCTTATTTTTCTCAGAGAAAGTTTCCAAGGTTGATATATCAAGAACAAAAAAGGTGTCGTGAGGAGCTAAAAGCGACCAAGAACTTCAAGAAGAGACATAACTCATCTAAGGATCCATCTAACCAGAAAAGACAAATCCAAAACTAATGACCAAGTCTCTCGAGAGTAATTAACTGTAACTATCTCCAATAGGGATGTCCTATATTTATTATTTAATACTTATCGATAATTAATTTCTCAAATATTAAATATTCGTATTAATTTTTAATGTTTCAGTTTAATTTGCAGTATTATAATTTATCAACTGATCATATAAGATTAGTTACTTTAAATTTTTTTTTTCTTTTACTATATTCAAATCGAGAATAACCGACATGTCGGTTGGATCGGAGGTCCAGTTCATTTCATTTTTGCCTCTACAAGTTCAAGCTCCAGTTCCGATCTTTGCCACAGGATTAACTCTCTTTCCCTCTTTCCCTCTTTCCCCTCAAGAAAGAAACGACAATTCATCATTTCTCATTCACAAAATGGCTTGTTGTTGTTCAAAGTGGTGGCAAGGACCAGCGATCTTCTCAATCTCTGTCATCTTGGCTTTCATCGCCATTTCCACTGCTCTGCATTTCACTTCTAAAGATTCATCTTCTTCATCAGTCCCACCTAATAAACCCATCAACGATGAACTCTCAATCAATGCCTCTAAAGCTCTAAGAAAAGCCGGTTTCAATATCATGTCTACTTTCCTTCAGGTCTCACCTGAACTCTTCCTCATCACCAATCAAAACTTAACCATATTCGCCATTGAAGACTCTGTTTTCTCCAACACCTCCATTCCTCCATGGCTCTTGAACAATCTCCTCCAATACCACACCTCTTCTTTCAAGCTTTCCATGGAGGATCTTCTACACAAGCCTCAAGACAGTTGCTTCCCAACTCTTTATCGAGCAAAGAACATAGCAATCACAAAAGTCGATTCCAAAGCAAGATTGGTCGAAATCAACAATGTACAAGTTTCTCACCCAGATATATTTCTTGGAAAATCCATCTCTGTTCACGGAGTTCTCGGACCATTTTCACCAATTGATCCTCGTTCTGTTCGTCAGCAAGGATGGGACCGTTTCATTCAATCACCCACCTGTGAATTTCTTGAATCGAACCAGACTGCAGAATGGAGAAGAGTTATCAGAACACTTAGTTCAAAGGGCTTTATTTCTTTCGCAATAGGGTTACAATCTGCTCTTGATGGGATTCTTGAAGAGCATCGAACTCTGAATTCTGCTACAATTTTTGCTCCTTCAAGTTTTCGATTCGTATCATCTCCTTCTTCGTTACTGAAGAGAGTTGTGAAGTTTCATCTACTTCCACAGAGGCTCTCTTACAAAGAACTTGCTTCTTTTCCGGCTAGAACATTGATAAGAACACTGGTTCCTGATCAAAACCTTGAGGTGACAGGGGTTTTAAATTTCATGCAAGGGTTGATAATCAATGGAGTAGAGATTGTCTCGCCTGAAATCTTCCGTTCCGACAAGTTTGTCATTCACGGAATTTCTCAGGCTTTTCAGATTGCAGAGTTACCTCATACATCAAGATAAAGATTAGTTTTTTTTTTTTTTTTTTGGGGTAATGAATTCAGAGAAGTGTAGTTGTGAGTATTACTCAGTACTGATTGTAATATGCTAGCACTTTTGTTTGAAGACATAATATAGCAGAAGATTGACTCAGAATCTTGATATAATACTTGATTTAACATGTTTGTAAGTTAATCTAGAATAACTCTGGTTTCAGTTTATTAACAAAGAGAAGAGAATTATGGAAAGAATAATTATAAACGAAGAAGAAACAAATCTATGTGTCCACTATGAAGTTCATAATAATTCTTGTCATTTTCAATCCAGTAAGAGTAACATTCACAGCGTTTACAAATTTCGAATTCCTAAACAAACCGATAATTTATCTAATCTCTTGATTTCCACATTCTTCAACGGCGACCAGACACGTCCCATCGGGTCGAACCGTTCTCTCCATCTCCGATACTAATCGGGTCGGAAACAACGCCTCAGCCAGATGAGCAGTAAACGCGAAATCAAACAAGTCATTAAAAAAAAAGGAAAATTATGAGGATCCGATCGGCTCACCTACGGCGGCGAATCAACCAGTTGGACTCCGGTAACGTCGTTGACTCCCATTTCTGTAAGAGCCATAACCTCATGTCCTGCGCCGGCGGAAATGCAGATCACTTTCGGTTGGTTGTTGAGAAGACCTAGATCTTGAGCTGCTCGAAACAATTCCGTGAAGGAAGCAACTTTCTTCTTCCAGGTTTTACTCGACCGTAATCGCTTGTTCTTCTTATCGATCGATATGAGCTCGCGAGGGGAGTGATCGCATGAAGATAGCGGGAATTTGAGGTGAGGTTTGGGAGGTGCATCTGCCGGAAAGGATAGCCTGTTCAGAAAAGCCTGTATGTGATGGTCCATTTTTTTCTGTTTGTTTCCCGCGAAAATAAAATGCAGAAAGGAAAGTTAGAAGGAAATGCTCAACTGGAGGCCAATAATAGGCCCAATGGGCTTTCTTTTCTGTGCTTGCTAACTAACTTTTCATGATTCAGTTATTTTTCTTTTCGTGGCTCCGAACTACTCGCTCCCTTGCAAATTCCGTAACCAGTTTACCTCTCAGTTTTTTCTTCCCGCCAGAAAATTCCAACCGTTTAACATTGCAACGGTAAAATCATCTGAACTTCCTGTTTTTCTAGTTGCTTTTCTCAGACAATTTTCTTCATCGTCGCTTCCTCAAGATACCTCATTTGAGGATGATAATCTCTACTCTAGCTTCGATCGAAATTCATTCTACACGAATCTAATTGATAGTTCTTCCCACAAACAGCATTTGGATCAACTGCATACCCGTTTAGTTGTCTTTGGATTACATCAGAATGGTTTCTTAGTGAACATGAGGCTGAATATTGGAGATATTAGTTATGCATGTAAACTGTTCGATGAATATCCCAAACCCGATTTATTCTTGTGGAATGCAATCATTAGAGGTTATTCACGCCTCAATATGTTTTATGATGCTATTGTAATGTATGCTAGGATGCAAATGGCGGGAATCGGGCCAGATCGCTTAACATTCCCTCATGTTCTCAAAGCTTGTGGGGATATTTTAGAGTTTGAAATGGGCAGGCGGGTCTAGGGACCCCATTGTTGAAGAAGGATGGGAGCTTTTCCTCTGCATGAAAAACGATGGGGTCAAGCCTCGAAATGAGCATTATTCTTGTGTGGTCAATCTTCTAGGTCGGGCTGGATATTTAGATCGAGCTTACAATTTTATAATGAACATGCTGATCCAACCCAGAGTAAGCATTTCGGGGGCCCTTTTGAGTGTTTGTAGGATCCATAAACGTGTGTAATTAGGAGAATATGCAGCAGCTTTCAATACAGGGCACTATGTGCAGCTTTCAAACATTTATGCATCAAATGTGGGACCATGTAGCAAAGATTCGAATATTAATGAGAGAAAAAGGTCTAAGTATGGACCTTGGATATAGTTCGATTGAGATTAATGGAAAGCTCCAAGCTTTTCGGATCGGAGATAAGTCTCATCCTCGGTCTAAGGAAATTTTCGAGGAGCTTGATAGGCTAGAGAGCAGGCTAAAAGAGGCGGGGTATATTGCTAATAAGGAATTTGTTCTTTTTTATTTGAATGATGAAGAGATTGAGGAGAATCTTTGTAATCATAGTGAGAGGGTGGCAATTGCTCATGGGCTTATCAGTAGTGTTCCTGGAACTATTCTCAGAATAACTAAAAATCTTAGGGCTTGTGTCAGTTGTCATTCTGCAACTAAGCTTTTATATCGAAGCTTGTTGGAAGAGAATTCATTGTCCGGGATGCTAATCGATTTCATCATTTCAAGGATGGATTTTGTTCTTGCGGAGATTATTGGTGACGTGTCAGGCTTGTTTTAATAAAAGGTTTCCCCCCCCCCCCCCCCCCACCTACCTCAAGTTAGCGCACCATTACAGTTTATACCTTGATATATTGATGTAAATAATTCCATATGATAACCAGTGAGTACATGCGTTGCACTTGATGATATCCATTCCTGAATTATTGATATACAAAATATTCATATATTTTCATCTCTAAACGAATAACAAATTTCAATTTCAGGAACAAGATATTGAAGTGATCTAAAAAGGTTGAAGATTTGGTTAAAGATCCTGGCTGATGGGGTATCTAATCAATCATAATGAGAATCAGGATCTTTGAAACTCCTTGTCCAGTGAGTCTTGAAGCCAAAACAAGGAATCTTGCATCAACTCGGGGCTCAATCTGAACATTAACACACAAAACTCCATCTGATTTAGAGCACCATCACCATCCAAATCACCCTCCTGCATCATGTTCACAAGCTGCTCCTCTTCCAAATCTTGCAGACCCAGAAGCTGGGAATTCTTCCTTAAGCTTTCCAACGTGATCACTCCTTTGTCTCTGTCCGTGAGCAGAAAAAATCCATTACACAGCTCCTCTATCAGCCCCTCACCGCCCAGTTTATCCGCCATTAGAGGGAGAAAATCTTGAAAACCAGCAGCTTCCTTTTCGCCTGCTCCTGGCATCCTTTTTCTGCTTCTTCGAAGAAGAGGGACGAAAACAAGGCTTTGATTTGAAAATGAAGGTGGGTGTTTATGAAGAAGAAATGGGAGTGAAGATTTATATCTATACAGGAAAGGGAAGATGGAAATGGTGGGGGGGTTCTTGGAAGTTGGAGACGAAGGTGTTGTTTAATGCCATGACAGTAAAGGAACAGGCAGATGTTGCTTAGCTGCTCTGTCGGCTTTTATGTTGGTCTGAAACTGCCCATCTGCTTCTCTATGTTTTTTCGTAAGGGGGTATCTTCGTCTTTTAGTAGGACATTATTACAAAATTACAAATGAATAGAACAAACAGATGAATAGAAAAAATTCCTCACAAAATTCAAGCAGAGAATACAGTGTTCTTTTAAACTATAAACGGCTATGAAAAGAACAGAAGAACACACAAGACAACCTCAGATGCTATCTGCCATCTTCTAAAGTGACAGTTAGCTCGTTATTCGAGAAAGTTTCTGGTTTACCGGAAGAAGAAGCTCGACTGGAAGGACATCTCCTCACTACGAAAGCCGGCTGTTTCGGAGAAGGAAGAGTTGCCGTTTCACTCCCAAGCATGAAAATCACATTAGACATTGTAGGCCTATCACATGGATCTTCTTGTACACATAAAAGCCCTAAATTCACACACTTCATATATTCATTTGTGTTGCAATTTTTCCTACACAGTGTAGGGTCCATCAAATCCATTGCCTTGTCTTCTATCCACATATGCCATGCCTGTGAAGAAGAAAAAACAGTAATATGAATCATTGCTCGGTCAGATAAAGTACTATTTTTTTTTACGAAAATTGTTAATTAATATCTTACATAGCCTAAAAGACTCAAAGCTTGTTCCGAGTGATAGAATCCAGTGTTTCTTTTTCCACTTATCATCTCTATAATTACTACGCCAAAGCTGAAGACGTCGGATTTGACCGAAAATAACCCGTCTAATGCATACTCTGGTGACATGTACCCACTAAGATTTCAAAATTTTCTGAAATGGTTAGTGAAAGAGATTATTAATGTATCTGGTTTTCTGAGAAAACGGTGTATAGAACTTACTAAGTTCCTACTACTCTTTTGGTATTTGTAACGGTTTCTTTGCCTCCGAAGATCCTCGCCAAGCCAAAATCGGATATTTTCGGATTCATCTCCTCATCTAGAAGAATGTTGCTCGTTTTGAGATCTCTATGAATAATCCTCAATCTGGAATCTTGGTGAAGGTACAGAAGGCCTCGAGCAATGCCCGAAATTATTTTGAAGCGCATTTCCCAGTCCAGTAACACGCATAGCTTCCGATCTAGTAAATTCGTAAATTTCAGTTCACTTAGATTTGTATGATTATATCAAATAGCATAGTTGTAAGAACAGTTATTGTATAGCTAACCAAATATGAAGGAGTCTAAGCTCTTGTTCGGCATGTACTCATAAAGCAACATCTTCTCATCTCCTTCAACACAATAGCCTAGAAGTCTAACGAGATTTCTATGCTGAAGTTTTGCGATCAATAGAACCTCGTTCTTGAATTCCTCGAAGCCCTGTCCCGAACCACTTGAAAGCCTCTTTACAGCAACTTCTTGTCCACCAGGAAACTTGCCCTGATAATTAAATTTAGTGATAACATCAGTTAGCTGAAAAAAATGAGTATAATTTTGGATTAAGAAAAGAGTTCTATTACTAAATA
The DNA here is from genome assembly GCA_027186245.1 of Coriaria nepalensis. Lineage (NCBI taxonomy): Eukaryota > Viridiplantae > Streptophyta > Magnoliopsida > Cucurbitales > Coriariaceae > Coriaria > Coriaria nepalensis. The sequence continues at coordinate 10,328,319 of CP114492.1, forward strand.
ATTACCTTGTAAACAGGTCCAAATCCTCCTTGTCCCAGCTTGTTGGCATTTGAGAAGTTACTTGTTGCAGTTAAAATACTTTCCACATCGAAACACGGAATGTCAATCCCTTTTGTATCTTCTTCTTTAAACCTGCCTGATTCGAGAAGATCCTTGACTCGTCTCTCGTTTTCATAGAGTTGAAGTGCAGCATCCTTCTGACTGTTCCCCCAGCTTTCTGAGTTCAAAAAACAGTTAGCTGAGACATGTTAAAATAATCCACATTTTTTGTTTCATTTTTTTGGAAAAATAGGAAACAACTGATTGCATACGTTGTCTCTTCATCTGCCTGCTTCTCCAGAAATAAGTATAAAACATGGTACCAGCCACAATCATTAAAATGAACAGAACTACAAATGTAACTGCAATAATCAAAGACAGGGCCGCCTTTTCTCTTCTATCCGTTTTCTTTCTATAACTATCGTGTGCACTGCAATTCATTGCCAAGCCATCCCAGTGAAAATCAGTCTCACAGAGGCATTTTTTCTTCCCATAAACAGTTACATTGCAAGTCGAATCAGGCCAATCATGACAGTCCAATTGTGAAGAACAAGTCGGTTCGGATGGTGGGTCCCAACCAATCTCCACTTCGTCATCAGCATTGCACCAGTTGATCACATGGTACGGAGACGACTCATTTAGCCTAAGAGTTCTGTTTGTCCAATTCCTATCCCCGCAATTTCCAGCATCATTGGTTTGGACTAGAAACTTTCTTTCTTCCGGATTTATACTCTTGACCCGGAAACTTCCCCCCGGTACCTCAAAGCTTACTTGCCCATTAGCAACACTGCAGTTGAAATTGAAATACACCGGATCACCACATTCCGGTGATCATAGTGAGAGGGTGGCAATTGCTCATGGGCTTATCAGTAGTGTTCCTGGAACTATTCTCAGAATAACTAAAAATCTTAGGGCTTGTGTCAGTTGTCATTCTGCAACTAAGCTTTTATATCGAAGCTTGTTGGAAGAGAATTCATTGTCCGGGATGCTAATCGATTTCATCATTTCAAGGATGGATTTTGTTCTTGCGGAGATTATTGGTGACGTGTCAGGCTTGTTTTAATAAAAGGTTTCCCCCCCCCCCCCACCTACCTCAAGTTAGCGCACCATTACAGTTTATACCTTGATATATTGATGTAAATAATTCCATATGATAACCAGTGAGTACATGCGTTGCACTTGATGATATCCATTCCTGAATTATTGATATACAAAATATTCATATATTTTCATCTCTAAACGAATAACAAATTTCAATTTCAGGAACAAGATATTGAAGTGATCTAAAAAGGTTGAAGATTTGGTTAAAGATCCTGGCTGATGGGGTATCTAATCAATCATAATGAGAATCAGGATCTTTGAAACTCCTTGTCCAGTGAGTCTTGAAGCCAAAACAAGGAATCTTGCATCAACTCGGGGCTCAATCTGAACATTAACACACAAAACTCCATCTGATTTAGAGCACCATCACCATCCAAATCACCCTCCTGCATCATGTTCACAAGCTGCTCCTCTTCCAAATCTTGCAGACCCAGAAGCTGGGAATTCTTCCTTAAGCTTTCCAACGTGATCACTCCTTTGTCTCTGTCCGTGAGCAGAAAAAATCCATTACACAGCTCCTCTATCAGCCCCTCACCGCCCAGTTTATCCGCCATTAGAGGGAGAAAATCTTGAAAACCAGCAGCTTCCTTTTCGCCTGCTCCTGGCATCCTTTTTCTGCTTCTTCGAAGAAGAGGGACGAAAACAAGGCTTTGATTTGAAAATGAAGGTGGGTGTTTATGAAGAAGAAATGGGAGTGAAGATTTATATCTATACAGGAAAGGGAAGATGGAAATGGTGGGGGGGTTCTTGGAAGTTGGAGACGAAGGTGTTGTTTAATGCCATGACAGTAAAGGAACAGGCAGATGTTGCTTAGCTGCTCTGTCGGCTTTTATGTTGGTCTGAAACTGCCCATCTGCTTCTCTATGTTTTTTCGTAAGGGGGTATCTTCGTCTTTTAGTAGGACATTATTACAAAATTACAAATGAATAGAACAAACAGATGAATAGAAAAAATTCCTCACAAAATTCAAGCAGAGAATACAGTGTTCTTTTAAACTATAAACGGCTATGAAAAGAACAGAAGAACACACAAGACAACCTCAGATGCTATCTGCCATCTTCTAAAGTGACAGTTAGCTCGTTATTCGAGAAAGTTTCTGGTTTACCGGAAGAAGAAGCTCGACTGGAAGGACATCTCCTCACTACGAAAGCCGGCTGTTTCGGAGAAGGAAGAGTTGCCGTTTCACTCCCAAGCATGAAAATCACATTAGACATTGTAGGCCTATCACATGGATCTTCTTGTACACATAAAAGCCCTAAATTCACACACTTCATATATTCATTTGTGTTGCAATTTTTCCTACACAGTGTAGGGTCCATCAAATCCATTGCCTTGTCTTCTATCCACATATGCCATGCCTGTGAAGAAGAAAAAACAGTAATATGAATCATTGCTCGGTCAGATAAAGTACTATTTTTTTTTACGAAAATTGTTAATTAATATCTTACATAGCCTAAAAGACTCAAAGCTTGTTCCGAGTGATAGAATCCAGTGTTTCTTTTTCCACTTATCATCTCTATAATTACTACGCCAAAGCTGAAGACGTCGGATTTGACCGAAAATAACCCGTCTAATGCATACTCTGGTGACATGTACCCACTAAGATTTCAAAATTTTCTGAAATGGTTAGTGAAAGAGATTATTAATGTATCTGGTTTTCTGAGAAAACGGTGTATAGAACTTACTAAGTTCCTACTACTCTTTTGGTATTTGTAACGGTTTCTTTGCCTCCGAAGATCCTCGCCAAGCCAAAATCGGATATTTTCGGATTCATCTCCTCATCTAGAAGAATGTTGCTCGTTTTGAGATCTCTATGAATAATCCTCAATCTGGAATCTTGGTGAAGGTACAGAAGGCCTCGAGCAATGCCCGAAATTATTTTGAAGCGCATTTCCCAGTCCAGTAACACGCATAGCTTCCGATCTAGTAAATTCGTAAATTTCAGTTCACTTAGATTTGTATGATTATATCAAATAGCATAGTTGTAAGAACAGTTATTGTATAGCTAACCAAATATGAAGGAGTCTAAGCTCTTGTTCGGCATGTACTCATAAAGCAACATCTTCTCATCTCCTTCAACACAATAGCCTAGAAGTCTAACGAGATTTCTATGCTGAAGTTTTGCGATCAATAGAACCTCGTTCTTGAATTCCTCGAAGCCCTGTCCCGAACCACTTGAAAGCCTCTTTACAGCAACTTCTTGTCCACCAGGAAACTTGCCCTGATAATTAAATTTAGTGATAACATCAGTTAGCTGAAAAAAATGAGTATAATTTTGGATTAAGAAAAGAGTTCTATTACTAAATAATTACCTTGTAAACAGGTCCAAATCCTCCTTGTCCCAGCTTGTTGGCATTTGAGAAGTTACTTGTTGCAGTTAAAATACTTTCCACATCGAAACACGGAATGTCAATCCCTTTTGTATCTTCTTCTTTAAACCTGCCTGATTCGAGAAGATCCTTGACTCGTCTCTCGTTTTCATAGAGTTGAAGTGCAGCATCCTTCTGACTGTTCCCCCAGCTTTCTGAGTTCAAAAAACAGTTAGCTGAGACATGTTAAAATAATCCACATTTTTTGTTTCATTTTTTTGGAAAAATAGGAAACAACTGATTGCATACGTTGTCTCTTCATCTGCCTGCTTCTCCAGAAATAAGTATAAAACATGGTACCAGCCACAATCATTAAAATGAACAGAACTACAAATGTAACTGCAATAATCAAAGACAGGGCCGCCTTTTCTCTTCTATCCGTTTTCTTTCTATAACTATCGTGTGCACTGCAATTCATTGCCAAGCCATCCCAGTGAAAATCAGTCTCACAGAGGCATTTTTTCTTCCCATAAACAGTTACATTGCAAGTCGAATCAGGCCAATCATGACAGTCCAATTGTGAAGAACAAGTCGGTTCGGATGGTGGGTCCCAACCAATCTCCACTTCGTCATCAGCATTGCACCAGTTGATCACATGGTACGGAGACGACTCATTTAGCCTAAGAGTTCTGTTTGTCCAATTCCTATCCCCGCAATTTCCAGCATCATTGGTTTGGACTAGAAACTTTCTTTCTTCCGGATTTATACTCTTGACCCGGAAACTTCCCCCCGGTACCTCAAAGCTTACTTGCCCATTAGCAACACTGCAGTTGAAATTGAAATACACCGGATCACCACATTCCGGTCCCGTGCTAAGTGGATAAGGGATGAGGTTTGTCCCACAAGTTTCACAATTTCTCTTTGTCAATTCTGCCAAAAAAAAGAAGGTAAATCTGCAGATTCATGATAGTATTATTGTGCATAATGAAGGCAAAAAGGAAACGAACATAAACCTAGATCAGAAAGTGCAACACGAATGTAGAGATCGCGGCCGCTATCATATTCCTCTTGGAGATTGTTAAGGTCTTCTGACCAGATCCAACAAGAAGGATTTCCAGTCCCGCTCCGTTCTATAATCTCTGCTTCCACATATGAATAAGCTTGGCATTGGCAATTATTAAGGCACTCTATTTTGCATTCTATATCACTCTTTGCATTAAATTGAGAATCCGGGTTTCCCGCCTTCATCATCTTTAAGCTCAAGAAAGTGTCCCCACCTGAATCCTTGTTGCATATCAACGACTTTCTAACGCACCCACCGGAATAATCACCAGCATTCCAACTTTCCGGGGAAGAAGGACTAAAACCGGGCAGACATTTACAAAGCACATCACCTTTACTATTACAAGAAGCGAAATTTCCGCAAACATTATAAACACTGCATCTATCTCTTGGCTCGATCCAAACGAGAGACCAGACCTTTTCGCTGTCCCGTTTTAGATACTGGGCTTGGCCCAAAGAACTCATAACTAACCTCGTATCATTGTACATTGAGGATATCAGATATGGGATCGAATCATTATGGACTATACTTGAAGTGAAATTTAAAAGAAGGTATAACATTGAGGAAGGCATTTCGTCTGTTGTGATGAACTTTCCGGAAACTCCACTTTTCCAATATCTAACTGATCTCTTCCAAATGCTGAACTGATTATTCCCTCCATCTTGATCTAACTGAAAAGTGAAGTTCCCTTGAGATGGATCATTATAGCTTTTCCATGAAGTTAGGATTAAATTTTCGTCCATTCTCATGCCTGGAAGAAACGTATCTGTTGGGTTGTTAAAACTCTGCCAGAGGATTTTTATAGATTGATCTTCTTGGTCTTCTTCAGTAAAGACCAGATTTCCATCATCGAAAAGCTTCACTGTTCGGGAAAGAGAAGAAGAAAACGATGATGAAGATGAGGTCTTTTCAAGATTAGTAGACCAAAAAACCTTATTTCCCTTCGCATCCGACAATTTAAGGTTTCCATCATTGGAAATGGTAAGGACAGTGTTCGGACCCGAAACGGGGCTGTCGCGATTTGCGATCCACACAATGGCACGTGGATTCGAATTGTAGTACCATATTCCAAGGTATCTTCTTGTAATATCAATGCTTCCATTAGGAGTAAAGAATCCTAGTTGAAATCTTTCCCCTGATGAAACAAGACTGTCTTCTCTTTCATCGCTTAGTAAGCTGTCAAACAACATAGTATCTTTCGCCCGACATTGTCGAATCGAAGTGAAGAACAAGAACAAGAACAAGTACAGAAACAGCGTCATGTCATTTGCAATTACCGACACAGTAATAAATCTTCTTTCTACTGACATGATATGAATTCTGGAGTGGTTAAGAAAAAGAAGAAGGGAAAGGGAATAGGAGGGAAGATTAATAAAGTTTGAACATCTCTGGTTTTGAAATGCAACCTCTTTTTTTGTTTTTGTTTTTAACTTACCTTCTGAGAAACTACCCTGATGTTGAATTGTTTTCCTCTTTTCAACAAAATTGTTACCCCACAATTCTATACTGTTTCATGACTAATGACTACTATCCCAACCAAAGGAGATTTTTTTTTGTTTTTGGTGAGGGGGAGGGGGGTAATAGTTAGTAAGATAAGCATTATGAGGTTATCTTTTTAATTTGACTGTTCAAGTTGAATGATTGTAAAGAAAAAGCAAAGTGACCAAGGTCAACATTGTCTGATTTTCATGTTTGTGTGGACCCCCCTTCACTTTTAATTACCAATTAGTAAATGGATTAACTGTGGATTGACAGTAATCTGCCTTTTAATAACCATTGTTTAATGATAATGATAATGACGTTTGGACAATTTGTCAATTCTGCACAATCTTTAATGATAACAGCAGATATCAGATGGTGGCATTATTATTAGCCAATCCAAAAGCTCTTGGTTTAGCGCAAGTTCAACACCAGCCTAACCTTTTTCTCCCTATCCCTAGACACGTGTTTGAAAATGAAAAAGACAAAGCTAATCCTATACATCTTCTAGATCTAATATTAGATGCCAAATGCTATGCTTGCTAAGAGAATTTATCTTACTTCTTGACACAAGGCTCAAGTAGAAAAACAAGTCTTTCGGCTCTATAAAAGGGAGACAAAATATTGGAAACCTGGTTGCGGGTATCTTTATGGAAGTGATGGACACATGAACACAAGTTTATGTTTCCGACACTAGTGCTCTGCTTTGACATTGGTAACAAAGATGATGAAGGTCTCTGCTTTATGGATTTGTTTTTGTCATATATTCCACACGACCAGGTTTCTCCTGTTATGCTTGTGAAGTTACAATGCCTGCTGCACAATCTCACCCACACCCCAAAAAAGGGAAAGTGTACGTCGTTTCATGCGTTCTACGTAAGCGTTTAATGATCTTACAAGAAACCAAATGCTCAAAACTCATAAGTTTGCCGCCAGCAGCTTTTACAAGTTTCAAGTGTCGGCCAAAGAAAAAAAAAAAAAAAAAGTCCGAGCATTTGGTTTCTTGTAGGATTGAACTTTTCATATTGACATTGCATTTAAGGGGTGGCCCATTTTTGTTCTGGATCGGGCTATGCCTAATAGATTCTGATTTCTGATGTGAAGGACTATCAACTATGGGCTTTCAGTCAGGAATTGGGCTTTTCAGAAGAAAGCCTAACAAACAACAAGTTGAACTATTAGTACCAAGGGGGGCCGGCCTTCTGTTGATTATATCGACCTGTCGTTCACTCTTTGGAATATTAGATGATAGAAGGAATCCAAGGCTCAGAATTTACTAGGCCTAAATCGCAAGCCGGAGGGGCGTGCGGGCCCCACTGTTGTAAATGTTCTCGACATGATATGAATATGGATATCCACGTGGCGCGGTTACAACCACCTAAACAGATCGGACCCGCAATCGAATCAAAATCTTCGTCATAATCACTCCACTATAGGGATCAGGGAAGGGTACACGTTAGCAAGGTTTATGGCATAATATCCCTTCTTTCTCTCTCTCTCTCTCTTTCTCAGGTTAGTTTCGTCATTTAGAGTAAAAGAAGGGGTGTTTCTTTGAACGACTGCAGCCAGTGATCAGTATGCCAACAAATTAGGCTTACTCCTTTCCATTCGTCTTCTTCTTCTTCTCATTCCCATCTCTGCACAGAGACCAAGAAACGGAGAAATCTCTAGGAAATTGAAAGAAACTGAAAGAAAACTTGGAGCTTTCGATTTATGAAGACTTGTGAGCTGTGTAAGTCTCTGGCTAGGACCTACTGCGAGTCGGATCAAGCGAATTTGTGCTGGAACTGCGATGCTAGGGTGCACGCAGCCAACTTTATCGTGTCCAGGCACTCGCGGAGCCTTCTCTGCCATGCCTGCCAGTCTCCGACTCCATGGACGGCCTCTGGTTCCAAGCTTGGTCGTACGATTTCAGTTTGCGAGAGATGTGCTATTGGCGCGAAATGGAGGGAAGGTCGAGAGGAAGTGATTAGCCAAGAACGCACTGCTAATGAAATCGATGTAGAGGATCACGAAGATGAAGAGGAGGAGGTGGATGGCGGTGATGATGATGGGGATACTCAGGTAGTTCCATGGAATTTGGCGCCAAATCCACCAGCTGCAAGTTCTTCTAGTAGCGGAGGAGATTATACTGAATCGATCTCAGAGTTTCCGCAGAAGCGTAGGGGAGAAAATGCTTCGAGTTCACGCTACGAGGTATCTTTTTTCTTTCATTTTTACATCTTCTCTATACCTAATAATCTTCTTTTCATTTTGATTCCAGTTTCGGTTTTGCAAATCAAAATTTATTCTGATTTTCTCCTGTTTTCTGTTTCTGGATCCACTGAACTTTTAGGGTCCTGAATTCTGACCTGTTAATCCTTTTCAAACTTACAGGAAGCTCATTCAAATGGATTCACAGTTGACGACGAAGCCACCTCTATTGACTATGAGAATTGCACTTGATCGGACGGTTCAGAAACGCTCAACGGGTCCCGGAAACTGATCGACGGACCCAAAACCGGTGATTTTGAGCCTCACTTCTTCTAGCCTTCTGATCTGACAGAGCATGTAGTCAAATTTGTTTTCTCGATCTATATTTTCCTTATCTTTTGTAAATTAGTTTCTCATAGTCAGACATCTCCTTTGAATTTCTACTAAAAAAAAAACAATTTTCTGTAGAAACTTATGATGTACATGTAAGGAAGCCGGCCACCATACCAGCTGGTGGAATTCAACTCAAAATTGAAATTGGGAACAAAAAGCTTATTACGTTTAATGAATTATGATTAAAGAAATTAAAACGATCACATAAAGCCAAAATCACATTGAGAGATAAAAGGAAGAAAAGAAAAAAGGGAGCTGACTTCTTTGTGGCGTGGCGGAGATTTCGTTTGTGTATTGGAACCAAAGGAATGTAACGTGCGGTTATACAACGGTTCTAATACTTAGTTTTGACAATTGATAGAAAGTTCTATGCATCACATAAAATGAACGATAGAGATACTGCAATTGTGTTGTGTTTTACACCTGACCCATCCTAGCTGCAATTGGGTCAGATTCAAATTTTCTTCTACTATATTTTTATTAAACCAAATCGATAGTGGTAAATATTGACCAGTTTCAAGAAGGGAAGTATTTAATAGTAAATTAATTATAAATATCTTCAATAAACTAAGTGAAAGAATCATCTAGTGGTTTTCTTATCTTAGGTAGATAAAATTGACAGCCACTTGTGTCAATATTTCACCATTTTCCCAACATAGGTGAGTAAGAAGGAAGTTGTATTCTTTTGATTACTCCTTTTTAAGGTTACAATGAGAAAAATCCCCACAACTAATGTTGCAAACAAGTATACCAAATAGAGCTTGAATAGAGGGGGAAATGGTGGAGAAGAAACTCTAGAAAGATATACATACAAAGAGATCAAGTAGGATTGATGGGTTCCCCACATAAGCTCTGCAGCTCGGTTTCTAAGACTCTCAGAAAATTTTCTTTGTTCCGCCTATAAATCCAAGCTTTGGAACTCTGATCCCAATCGAACCTGGACAGACCGCTGCAAAGAAAACAAATATAATATGTCAGCGTTTAAGATAGTCTAATTCAACCACTTCAAGGAGATGGTATTGACTTATTGGCCAACTTGTACCATTCAGACCATTAACACAATGGAAAACCCCATTAAACTAAACCTATTGAAGAAAGTCAAACGTCCATTTCCAAAATACCAAATATTGGTTGTTGAAGTATCCTCGTAGTAAAAACATATGGATTATTAGATTTAAACATCTCATATTATCCATTCATAGTTCATAATACCTGCCCAACTTTGTTAGCAAATTCAAACTACACTCTTGCTTATTAAGTCAATTCAGACCTAACCAATTGACAACAATTACAAAACATATGTTTATTACCTAATTCTCCCTTATTCATACCTAGAACATCTGAATAATACCAGTAATTAGTCATCAGCATCTTCATAAACCATACCTGACAGGGGAAGACAGCCAAATTTGTCGATTCAGAGTTTGTTTGTTCAACACATAGATTCTGTTATCCCCGAGTTTAAAGGTTAGCACATCATTCTGTCAAGTAAACACATGCATTACAAAACTTGCCATTGCCCTCCCATAAAGTAAAATAAGGCAATTCGAAACACTAAATTAAATAATTCTCACCCCACAGTTGACGTCAAAACCATCGATTTCAACATTATCTCCGTACTCCTGCCAGGTACACAAAAACAATGTATGAAGTGTTAAGAATCTCAATGATAGATAATATACTTGAGCACATTTTCTACCGGTTCAAATTTTTAGGACAATCGGTAACTTAACATGATATTAGAACTGAGGTTTTAAGATCAAATCAAAGTTGCTCCTCCCTTTGTTATTTTTGCATATGATATGCTTCTTAGGCTTTGTGTGCCATTTGTTCGGACGTACAAGGCCTATATTGTTATAGGCTTGCCCGTGAGGGGGAGTATTAAGAGTTTCAATAATAGATAACATAGTTAGGCTTGTTTACTACCGGTTCAAACTTTTAGGACAATCAGTAATTTAACGTGAAGGTCCAAAACAAACTAGGACAAAAAATGAAAGTTGAAACCTAGATTAATGGAAATGTAAGCTACCTCCAACTTCTCTTGTAAGACATGTATTGTGGAATCGGCTAGCCCATGAAATTCATCCTCTTGCAGCAGAGAACTGTATTCACATTAATCATTAGTGAAAAAATATTTTAGCTCAGTTGTACTAATGCACTATGAAATTTTCCTACTTCATTCTTTCCTTTCTCAAACTTTCCCGCTAATAAACAGAACATGTAAAGAGTATTACCATTTACGTCCCCACTCCTCTCCCCAAATTGTAGTTTGTCAAGAGCAAATGAGCAATTCGATATTACCAGGTGATCAGGTCAACTTACTTACGGAAATACAAATTTTTTTGATGCATTTCCTTATAAAACTTAATTTATATGGACGATTTGTAAGCAGTTTTAGAATTACAAAGGCTGATAACAGGAATATAGCCAAGTAAATAAAGTTATCGTTTGTCTTTCTATATATTCTCTGAATGAAAATGGAGACACGGCAACAAAGAAAAAAGGTGGAGAAAACAAGGCACCTGTAATCAATGGCGGCGGGGCCTCGAGAATCACCGTCGGTGAGAGCAGAAATTTCTAGGACAGACGGGATAGCAAAATTCACAAGACTTCTCCAACAAATCGAGGGCCAACCTTGAAACAGCCTGAAGATGATACAGATATGACCTGGAACGCAGAGAAGAAGTAGAAGGAGCAAGCTTCGTGAGCCTCGAGACGCTTCTCGGTGCGAACAACTTAAAAGCCATGCCAGCTTCTCCACCCCCAGAATTCGGCCCCCTTAGAAAGGCAGATGGCAAAGTCAATAATCCTGACACGGAAGCTGCTAAGAAATACATATCTTCCATGAGTGGATCATCTACTACTGCTCAAATGTCGAACCTCGGGCTGTTGTGATTCCATTTGTCAGTGCATTCGTAAGTTCGAGGATTCTCAATCTATCGGAAATTCCGTAGGTTTGTATGATTTTGGTTTATTTCTTACTTGACATGCTTTATTTAATATCATCATTGATTAGCAGTTAATGGAATGATATAATCTTTGCATCATTATCTTTCAGTGAGGATAACTGCCGGTTCTCTTCCAAGGGGTCTTCATATGTTGAATTTGTCAAAAAACAGCGTCTCCACCATAGAAGGCTTACGTGAGCTTACACGGCTAAGAATCTTGGATTTACGCTCCAACCGAATCACCAGAATCGGGCATGGTATTATGACATTTTTCATTACATTACATATCTGTTGGTCCGTTGGAATTTTTGTTTTACTGTCTGTTATATGTAAATATATATGTATTTTCTGTTTGCGTAAATTTGTTGTAGGATTGGCTTCTTGTTCCTCCTAAATTTGTTTTACTGTCTGTTAAGGAATTGTACTTGGCGGGAAACAAAATCAGTGAAGTAGAGGGACTTCATCGCCTGTTGAAACTCAGTGTGCTGGATCTACGGTTCAACAAAATCTCTACATCAAAATGTCTAGGCCAGCTTGCAGCGAATTATAACTCCCTGCAAACAATCACTTTTGAATGGTGTTATATGAGAGTCTTGTTTAAAGTTACTGAATCAAACAGTTGGGATAGAATTATGCGATGTTCACATCAGTAATGTTTTATTCTCATTCAAAATTATGTAGAAGTTTGCCTTCAGAAGTCTCTGAATTTCAACAGAACAGAGTATTGTTTCCTAACGTAGTAATCTGACCAAACAAACAACAGATTTTCAGAAAGCTGTCGACTTTTTATCCTTAACGAAAGAGGGAAGAAATCTCCATGAAAGGCCAACATCCTTTCAGAAGAAGTGAAGAACGAACAGAGACTCCATCCATCATGTTGCAGCCAAATTCTCAGGCGTCTCGATCATTAATCTCTGCATCACAAGAGCAAAGTCATATTCTTTTACCAATGCTTGAATGAAAACCTGAACGGTAAAGAGGTAGAAAATTTTAAAAATCATGCCTTTAGTCTTTAGATTCATATTCAGGATCGTGATACTCCTGATCTGATTCAGGGACTGGATGGAGGTCCAGCTCGTCCCCGACCACACTCTTCAAGGAGCCGCCGTCTCCGCCGCCGTTACCAAATAAATGTTTATCATCCGGAGACCTGACTACCACAACGGGGCAGACACAGTGGTGAACACAGTAATCGCTAACGCTACCGAGCCGAACTTTACTGGCTCGTCTGGCGGCACCAAAGCCACGGCTCCCCATAATGACGGCGCTGAGCCTAAGTCTCTCTACCTCCAAGCAGAGCCGCTCTTTCAGGTCGTGGTCTTTGACAATGTGGATTTTGAAAGGGATTTGGGCCTCCACTAAGGGCTGGGCCAGGTCCACCGCCTTAGTCGTCGTAAAATTGTCGTAATCATCTTCCAGCTTTTCCTGCGACTCCTCGGATGAATCGACGGCGCCGTTGGTGTTGCTGTATAGGGTGAGATCCCCGGATCCCCAATCCGCACCGTATAGGACGCTCGTGGGACGCACGTGGAGCAGGATCACGGAATCCCCTGGGCGGAGGTAGTTCCGAACGGCCCATCTGACGGCGTATGCGCTCTCATTGCTTAAATCGACTGCGATCGCTATCCTTCGGTCATTCCCGAATGAGAGTGTCGGAGTCAGAGGCAAGCTTGGAGAGACCGCGGCGGGGGAAATCGGTTGGTCGAAGTTCATGTCGGAGAGAAGAGGGGTGAAAACTACAGTATTGTCCCAGGTAAAGTGAATGAGGACAGTCAAACTGAGAAATTTAGGAAGATGATCAGCGATTCGCCGGAGTAGAGAAAGGAGGAAGGGGAAAAGCTTAATTTATTCATTGTTATATTATACATTGTTGATTTGTGTTATAAAGAGATGACAATTGAGCCTTTTGACTTTTAGATATTTGACCATTTTACTTAAAAAACTAATAAACATGTATGGATGGATTATAGACCCTTCGATTGCGGATGACATGATGAAGAGACTTAAAAAACATGCATTGTATCTATCTATTACATACAGCTGCTCACTCGGATATGAAAAGTGATAGTTATTAACTTATTATTATTTATTTAAAATTTATCTAAAATTAATTTTACCATCATCATTATTCTCGTGATCTCACCGGATACGTCTCTCCTCCATTCTTTGCAAACATCTTTCAAAGCCTTTTATGCAGGTACGTACAACTTTTGTTTCTTTCTCAGTCCTGTCGAACACGTTTGCTATATGCCTAAACTGATTGTCGATTTTAGTTCCACGAAGATGGCGTTCAGGTTCAATTATAACCAGTACTTTTCCAAAAAAAAACAAAAACAAAGAAAAAGGTTAACAGATATTTCATAATTACCGTACGCGTGGCTAAGTTCCTTCGCTTACAGACAAAACGAAGCAAGGAAAAAACAAGGGACCATTAGAAATGGGCAGGAAAAGGAATTCAAAGTCCAGTCACAAGAATATCTTTTATAAAAAAATAAATTAATTTAAAATATAAATTATTAATTGCCATTAGAAATATAAATACGTAAAATAATAAGAATATCATCACCTTTATTGATGAAATAACAGTAATTTACATTATGTAAAGAGAAAATCTGTAATATATCTTAAACCGGATGTGTGCGTCTATGAAAGTCCTTTTTCATTTGTTTTTCACCCTTTTGCATTTCGACTGGTCCTAAATATCGATGAAGAATGTGACAGTCATCACAACAATGAAGAGGAGGTTGTGAATCAAAGATACGAGGATGACACTTCAAGGGAGCAATATTTATGAGGAATGATGATAACTTAGATCACATACCAACTAACAAACCATTGTCACCATCTCTATGTATAGTCCCAGTCGATGAAATTCGGAGGATCGTGATAACTTGGTTCTACAACAATAGACGCGAGGCAAATCAAACAAACACCTCATTGACTCCCGAGGTGGAAAATGAGTTAATGAAAAGATAGTAAATCGTTAAGAATGAATGTTGGTAGCGTGAATGACTCAACATATGAGGTGATCAACGGTTCTACTACTAGTGTGTCTATAGCCTTAGATGAGAAGAGTTGCACATGCAAGGTTTTCCAAGTGGTTAACATCTCATGCACTCATGTCTTAACGGTTTTGAGTTACCTAATTTTGAATAACCACGTGATTCAACCTCACACTTTATGTTTAGAACACTGCATGACTATGAACTGGAGGGAAACATATGCAGAATTAATCTATCATATACCATCGAGGGATGGCTAAGACTTTCTACCAAAAAGAGATATAGATGAGATCAATGACTTGGATACTAACAGAGAAAAAATATCTCTTACACTCTTCATTCCTCATGCAAAAATGACTCTAAGCTAAAGTAACTTTATATACAAATACAATGTGCATATATACATATAAAAGTCGAAACGCCAATTAGGATCAGAAATCCAATAATTTCATCATTCATCAATACTAAAAATATCCCTAATTTGAACCTTTGAACAACAAAACACACAAAATATGTAGCAATCATGCATAATCTCAGTAATGACAACAACAAAAACCCTAATTATAGAAATGCAAAGAAAGTAAAGTACTAGTGTGAAATGGACATACCTTCCCTTTCTGGCATGGATTCGAACACTTCCCTTCACTTGAGACAGCCTCCAGTGACTCCTCCTTTCATCGTTTCTTTTCTTTATGTTTCATCTCAGAAACTCTACGAACCAAGATTTCTTTTCGAAAATTAAATCTTCTAGGTTCAAATTAAGAAGATAAAGTAAGATGAAGAAGTATAAGACTTAAAAGAAGAAGGTAAGTCGAAGACGAAGAAGATAGAATAGTTACTCTGGCTCTAGTTACCATTTTCTTTCATGTTAGAAGACGAGCTTCTTCTTTCCTTTGTTTTTTTATTTTTTATTTTTATTTCAAAATTTATTAAGGGTATTAATGTAATTTAATATTTCTTAATTTTTCAAAATTCAAAAAATAAGAAAGAGACTAGCGGAGCAAATTATTATTATTATTTTTTATTTTTTTTTATTTTTTTTTTTTGTGGTTCTAATGTTTTAAGCAAAGTTGCTAAATGGGCCAATGGCCCAAATTCTTTCCAAAAAAAAAAAAAACAATAAAACTTTTTTTTTATCCTAACATGAATTCAAAATTCAGCCTAACACAATTATTTCCTTTCTAGATTGGTTAACCAATCAACTAGATTGGTTACATATACATTTTAACAGGTTGTGGTCTCTATGATTTTTTTGTTAGTCTTTTTTTTCTTGATTAATTGTTCTATTTGTTTTGTAACGCATGCTACTATGTGCTAAATAATCATCTTGCTTATATATAGTTGCTTAATTAAGAAAAAATATAGGCGATAGACTTCTCGGAACATAGCTTAATCAGTAAGAAAATATATTGGTCGATGAGCAAGTTGTCATTACCTTATACATTCTAGTTGGTGTTAAAGTGTCGTTATGCGTTCAATCATAAGTCTCTACCCTGAATTTATCAATAGACCATAACTAATCAAAGTAAACTCTGAGGATAGTAGATAGAAATGGTTTAAGGTAATCCCTATCAACTTTCATGTTAAACAAAAATATAATATTAGTAATAGTATATTCACTGTTCGTACATGACTGTCTTGGTGCATTAGATGAGACATATCTTTCAATTCGGATTCCTGCTAAGAACAAACAACGTTATAGGAGTCGTAAGGGTGAGATTTCTACCAAATATAATAGGAGTCCGTTCCCAAGACATGTTGCTCATATATATCTCGACTGGTTGGGAGGGTTCAGCGGACAAGAGTAGAGTTCTAAAAAAACAATAGCACGTCCTAACGGGTTACCAATTCCTAGAGATTTCTATTACTTGTGTGATGCTGGTTATACAATACAAATGGAGAGGGAGCACCATATAGAGGACAATAGTATCACTTTAATGAATGGAATAATGGTCACTTCCTTGCTATCCCGAAAGAGATACAATCGTCGTCACTCTTTCGACTCAGAATGTGATTGAGCGTTGCTTTGGCCTCCTGAAAATGAGGTGGGGAGTTTTAAGAAGTCGTTCATTTTTTCCTCATAAAGTCCAAAATCACATTATAATAGCTTATTGCCTTATGCATGACTATATCTGACAAGAGATGTTAGTAGATTTGTTAATACTGAGGATGAGGGGGGCACGGGCCACAAATAAGGATGTAATCACGTCGGTTGAGCCAGTCAACATTTAGAGTACAATGCGAGATAGAATGACAGAGGAGATGTTTGCCGAATAGTTTACAAAATTTTTGACAATAAGAATTGGTATGTAGTTGATGGTTTAATGTTTGATTATGTTAGTTCGTCATATTTAATGATGCATAATTAGTTCATTTATGTTTATGTATGAAGTTGTTAAATTTCAGTTTATGTTACTGAATAAATATTTGTCTTTGCTTAACAAAAATTTATGTTTGATTGTTTTTAAATTTCTGTATACCATTTCTTTATTATTTCTGTTTAAATTCCAAATTGATATCTATATATGTTTGTGTTTGTGTATGAAACTGCGGTTTCTATTTATGTATTAACTTCCTGTTCAGTTTCTGTTTCTATTTTCCGTAAAAAAAAAATGATGTTTCTATTTGCAGAATGTGTATAAAGAGTATGTTTACAGAAACTGATTTTGTTCACATAATTTGTTTTTGTTTCATCAAGATTACTGTTTGATTACTCTTTATATGTAAGCAATGCACTGCTGATCAATGAAAACCGTAAAAAGTAGTGAATATGAGAAAGACAGTCAATCTGAGGGACCGGAAAAGAATAAGAGTCTTGACCGATAAGTTGATAAAAGCTCTGTTGGAGGCTATAATAGGCTTGGGAGGTACACCGTAGGTTCAAATGGAAATATATCACTGATGTTGATGTTGATGTTGATGTTGATGTTGATGTTGATGTTGATGTTGATGTTGATGTTGATGTTGATGTTGATGTTGATGTTGATGTTGATGTTGATGTTGATGTTGATGTTGATGTTGATGTTGATGTTGAAGAGAAGCAATCAAAGTCATTGTCAGGCGCATGTGACCCGCACATTCTTAGGAAACCAAACGTTTTCTTAAAGTTGTTCATGCCTCGGCAGCGGCAGAGCAACAACAACGCAAAGATTAACGACTCGTCGGCTCCAGAAATGAGGTTACTTTTGTGTGTGACGTCTGACTCCGACGCTTAAAATAGTGTCGTTACGGAAACTGAAACAGACTGCTGCGCTGGAGAAGATTTTGACGACGACGAGCAATCACCGCGCAGTCGTTTGAAAATACAAAACTACCCCGCCAAAAACAGAAGGGCGAAAATATTTTCTCTGAGTGAACATGCCGCCTCGTCTGCAGAAGGAAGAATTGATGGAGAAGGGTTTGATTTCAGTAGATCGGTGGACGGAGAATAGCCAGGTCTATTTTCTGACTCACCTCCACGCCGATCATACGCAGGGGCTGTCTTCGTCGTGGTCCAGAGGCCCACTCTTCTGCTCCCGTCTCACTGCTAAGCTCTTCCCCTTCAAATTCCCCGATTTCAACCTTTCTTTGCTCCGAGTCATCACCACTGGCACCTGGCACTCCGTCTCCCTCATTTCGCCCTCTACCGGATCTGAAACCGTTCTTCAGATCATGGCGATTGACGCTCACCACTGTCCCGGTAAATTCCTTTCAACCAAATGCTGTCGCCAATTCGTTTTTTCGGTTTCAATTTGTCAACAATGAATCGATTTAGGTTTTGAGTTAGAGATTCAGTTTTCAAATAATTTGGAATTTTCTAGTTTCGGACTACGGGGGTTCGATTTAAGGCTGCTGCTAATTTTGAATAGAGGTTAAACAATCTGAAGATTGGATCGATTATCTTGTTGTGCAGTCTGTAAACCCAAGAATTAACTGCATTGTTCATATTTGCATCCAACAGGTGCGGTCATGTTCTTGATTCGGGGATATTTTGGCTGCGTGCTTTATACTGGTGATTTTCGCTGGGAAACAACAAGTGAAAGGGCTGAAAAAGGAAGGATCAATCTCCTAAATGCTCTCAAGGATGACGTAGTTGACATACTTTACTTGGATAACACTTACTGCAATCCTTCTTATGCTTTTCCATCCCGAGAAGTTGCTGCACAACAGGTGAATTACGCCCTGTTTCTTTGAGAGGCTCCATAGTTATCATCAAATTATTTACAAACCAATTTGAATTCGTTCTGTTCATTTGAGGTTGCATGACTTAACTTTTCACTACTTCCAGAATTTCTCTATGCTGGTCTACAGGTTGTTGATATCATTGCTTCCCATCCTGAACATGACATTGTCATTGGCATTGACACTTTAGGGAAGGAAGATCTTCTACTACACATTTCACATGTACTTGAAATAAAGATATGGCTGTGGCCCGAACGCTTGCAAACAATGCATCTTCTTGGATTCTGTGACACCTTCACAACCAAGACTACTCTCACCAGAGTTCGAGCTATACCTCGATATAGTTTCAGCATTGACACTCTAGAAGGACTTAATTTAATCCGCCCAACTATTGGCATCATGCCTTCTGGTCTTCCTTGGGTTTTGAGACCGAGTGAGAAGCAACCTGAAAATTTAGGATCTGCAGAAAGATTCCATAAGGATATCTACTATGTTTCATACTCCGATCATGCGTGTTTTGCAGAGATACAAGAGTTCGTAAAGCTTGTCCGACCAACAAATGTGAGAAGCATTGTCTGTCAATCCTCTTGTTACAATGATCCTCTTTACTTCTTTGGCCACTTCTGTGGAGCAAATCAATCAGGGTTGCATAAGAAAAAAAGAGAGGGGAAAATCGAAAGGGATGTTCCTGACCCTGACCGAGTGAAATCTAAATATGGCTCTCGGAACTTTATTGGCTCAGGGAAAAGAGGAAGGACTACCGAAATTGAATGTTTAGGAGTTCGTTTTAGAAGGGTGAGTGCACTAAGAAGAGGTAGGCGTGGTGCAAAGATTGTGGAGAATGATTGTCCAAACTAATGGATTGACAATTAACTTCTGCCTCGACAGGTATGTTGCTTGTTGCTTACACTGAAAGTAATGGTCGAATGTAAATTCCCGAGTGTATTAGGTGCAAGAATAGTACTACTGTCCCTTCGCTTTATGATCTGAATTTTTTCCTAGAAAATGAGGATAGATTATACAGAAAGGATATCGGGCTGTGTTAGTGATTTTAACAAGTTTAATTCCGAACGAAATTTGGGCTCAAGGGTAATAAGAAAGAAACGTATGGGCCCAAAGATTGATCTTGACACTCAGGTGGCCCAATTGTTGTTTGAAATTGGAACGGCAACTTCGACAAGCAATCTTCATTGTTGTTTGAAATAGTCCAACTTTCTCAAGGTCCGTGTGTTTTGGTCGACCCAAATAAAAGAGGAAGGTCCTTGTGTGACTGAAAAAAGACAAACCCCCTTCTTTGACTTTTCCCACCACGAGGATGACAAACAAATACACTCTATCGACTTAAATACCGAGTATGCCCATGATAATAATTTCCATTGAAGAGCAATGTGTATTCTAGTAAGGGCATAGCAGTCAGTTACTACTTTTGGTCGACTTCCCCCATCCTTCATTAGCTTCTCACATTTGCCGCTCCGCCTCTTCCTACCTCTCTCTCATTGCCAAGTCTATCTTCCGAAAAAACAGCTAGCTTTGTTTGCACTTTGCATATGTTTTCTGCAGTCATGGAAATGAAGAAGAGCAGTCCATGGCTCATATACTCTATATTCTTCCTCAGCTTCTTCCTCAAAAGACATGTCTGCCTTGGAGCTGATGCAATCACAGCAAACAATTCTCTCTCTGGCAACCAAACCATTGTCTCAGCCGGAGGGAATTTTGTATTGGGTTTCTTCAAGCCAGGTAATTCTTCAAAATACTACATAGGTATATGGTACCAAAAAGTCTCTCTCCAGACCATAGTTTGGGTTGCAAACAGAGACAAACCTGTCTCAGACATATTCTCTTCTGTCCTAAGAATCTCAGATGGTAATCTAGTTTTATTCAACGAATCCCAGATTCCAATCTGGTCCACCAATTTGAATTCCACCACTTTAGGCTCTACAACTGCACTTCTCCAAGATGATGGCAATCTCGTCTTCAGAGACGAGTCTAACTCGACGAAGCCCTTGTGGCAGAGCTTTGATTTTCCAACCCACACATGGCTTCCTGGCAGTAAGATTGGATTCAACAATATTACCAAACAGAACCAACTTCTAACTTCATGGATAAACACAGAAGATCCTGCACCCGGCCTCTTCTCTCTTGAGCTGGACCCGAAAGGAAGTAATGCGTATATTATTCAATGGAATCAGTCGAACCAATACTGGAACAGTGGATCTTGGGATGTGCAGACGCGGATTTTCAGTTTGGTTCCTGAAATGACGTCTAATTATATCTATAACTTTACATATGTCACGAACAAGAATGAGAGCTATTTCACTTATTCTCTGTACGATTCATCTATCATTTCCCGTTTCGTGATGGATGTTTCTGGTCAGATTAAGCAATATACATGGTTGAATACTAATAAGCAATGGAACTTGTTTTGGTCTCAACCAAGACAACAATGCGAAGTCTATGCTTTTTGTGGAGCATTTGGATCTTGCACTGAGAGTTTACCCTTCTGTAGTTGCTTGACTGGGTTCAAGCCTAAATCAAACAATGATTGGAATTTAGCCGATTATTCCAGTGGGTGTGTTAGGAAAACCGATTTGGGCTGTGGGAATAGCAGTTCTAGTAATGGAGCAAAGGACAAGTTTTTAACCATGTCTAGCATGATATTGCCTCAACATTCTCAATCCGTTCAAGCTGGAAGTGACAGAGAATGTGCATCTTCTTGCTTGAACAATTGCTCTTGCACTGCTTATACTTATGACCCTAGTGGATGTCAAATTTGGATAGGAGATCTCTTGGATTTGCAGCAGCTGTCACAAGGCGATGCTACTGGGAAAACTCTTAATGTCAAACTTGCAGCTTCTGAGTTTTCAAGTACTAAAACTGATAAAGGAATGATTATTGGTATCGCCTCAGGCTCAGCTGCAGGGTTAGCAATTCTTCTTGGACTAGTAATTTGTGTTATAAGGAGGTCTAGAATTGTTGGAGATGGGAAAGCAGTAGAGGGTTCATTGGTTGCTTTCAAGTACAGAGATTTGCAGAATGCGACCAAGAATTTCTCTGAAAAATTAGGCGGAGGAGGTTTTGGTTCTGTTTTTAAAGGGACATTGTCTGGTTCAAGTGTTGTGGCAATAAAGAAGCTTGAAAGTGTTAGTCAAGGAGAGAAGCAATTCCGAACAGAAGTCAGCACAATAGGTACAATCCAACATGTTAATCTGGTCCGGCTCCGTGGTTTCTGCTCAGAAGGTTCTAGAAAGTTATTGGTCTATGATTACATGCCAAATGGTTCTCTAGATGCCCATCTTTTCCCAGAGCAGAACTCAAAAATTTTAGACTGGAATACTAGGTACCAAATTGCTCTAGGCACAGCTAGAGGCCTCGCTTATCTTCATGAGAAATGCAGAGATTGTATCATACATTGTGACATAAAACCCGAAAACATTCTATTGGACTCCGAACTGTGTCCAAAAGTAGCAGATTTTGGGCTGGCAAAGCTAATGGGCCGGGAATTTAGCCGGGTTTTGACAACCATGAGAGGCACTAGGGGCTATCTTGCTCCTGAATGGATCTCAGGCGTTGCGATTACTGCTAAGGCAGATGTTTTCAGTTACGGAATGATGATCTTTGAGCTTATTTCTGGAAGGAGAAATTCCGAGCATATTGAAGATGGCAAAGTCAAGTTCTTTCCAATCTTCGCTGCAAATGTACTTAAAGGAGAAGGCAATGTCCTGAGCCTTCTAGACCCGAGGTTGGAGGGAAAAGCCGATGAAGACGAGCTTATGAAAGTCTGTAAAGTTGCTTGTTGGTGTGTTCAAGATGAAGAGAATCATAGGCCATCTATGGGTCAGGTGGCTCAAATTCTTGAGGGTGTTTTGGATGTTAGTTTCCCGCCTATACCTAGATCGCTCCAAGTACTTGCTGATAATCAGGAACATATTATTTTCTTTACGGAGTCATCTTCTGGTTCAACGCAGAGTTCACGGAGACAGAGCAACACATCATCGTCTGCATCCTCTAAAGTCGAAGGTAATGTATCAGCATCTTCAATGACCTCTAACCCCAGAAAGGAATGATCGGACTAGTCTATTTAATAAGCAATCTGAGGAATTGTAGCTGACCGTTTTCTTGAGTGTATTGTATTTGTACTCTTTGTACCATAAGAATGTAACTAGTCAACCGAGGCAGGTTTAGTGACATGCCTAGTTTATGTGAAACTGGAATTGGGATTTCATTCAATTGCGAAAATTTTATTTATGAAAAATAAAAGTATGCTATAATTTCTCACTCGGTACCCCAAAAGAAATCATCAGCTAAAGCTTTGTTCAAACGAATCAAAATGGACACGATAATAAGCTGGATACAAATATTACAAAACACTATAGGATGTGAAAGACAGTAGAGCGAAGTAGAAGATTGAAGATTATCGACTGAAGTTGGGAGAGCAATTAATCTGAAAACATAAATTGTGTTAAATCCAAATGGAATAATTTCATTTGTAGACTCCGGAAAGGGAATAATGCATGAATCATATTCATATTCGTATAAGAATTTCTCGTTAAATAGTATCGTAAGGAAAAAAAAAATACAAACAAACAAAGAATATTTCTAAAAAATTCCAAAAAAACTGTATTGAGGTAATTCTCCGAAAACTTCCCAAAACCGTTTTCCGGAAAACATTTCGGCCGATTTTCTTGAAAAAAATCTCACAGTCGTTATATACCAATACAGACTAGGAAAAGAAGAACAACACACTATATATGGTCTCAAAGACTTTCAACATCTGAATTGAATTTCTTATATTCTGACGGTGAAAAATGAGATACAAAAACATATTATATGTTCTTGGTCATCACCCCAAATAAGTTGTCGAACAGTTCACACTTCACACTTCCATGTTACATCTCTAGATCCCACCAGCATTGAATAATGACTAATGAGACTTGACTCGGCAAGCAGTTCAAGCTCAAGCTCGTGCACTGTATAATGCTTCTTCGTTTTCAAACTATGTTCCCATTACATATAGTTTATTGACCACGTAAATATTAATACTTTACTCCTTTTTTCTTTCTTTCTTCTTCTTAAAAACCAAACAGGTTTGTACATATACAAGTGGGGCCTGCTTCCAAAGTCATATATGGATTTGAATATTTGTATTAATGGTTGGAAAGCTAAGGCATCTATTTCCCTGTTGTAAGGCTCTTTGCCCATTAAATATAGGCCTGACTTCTTGCTTCTCTGATTTTGAACATCTCAAAATAATTGCAGGGTGTCATTGCTTTCTAGTTATGCCATTTAACCAATTGTAAGTATACATGATAGGGGTATTACATGCTGTTCATCGCGCTTCAAGACAATAGAAATATATATGGTATACTAAATATCATAATATATTCAGTTTTTGTTCATTCATCGAAATTAAATAAATCGGTTTCTTTTAAATTAAAGTATAAATAAATCAAGAATATAATTTTTTAATGGTTCACCTTCAAGATCTCAATCGGATAAAGAAAGTTATATTCATTTTAAGTTCCAACAAACTGTTGAATCTTTATGTACTATTTCATATCCAATTACAATCCTCAAGTCACAGATTATGTACCCTCACATATAATACATAGATCTAGAAACAGTAATCATAAAACTTCTTCACATATCTAATAATCATACAATAAGAAGATTCTTACCTCTTAAATTCTACAAATCTTTACGAATCATATACTAAGGATTTAAATCATTCAAACCTTATGAATGAACTAGATCAACAGTGACAAATAAAACACACATATCAGAACTAATATTGCACACTGAGAGAACATCGGAAGCAATCATTCGCAAACAAACCCTAACTTCTACCGAGTTGCAATGTGAAAGAGAGCATATATATCATTAATAAAAGGCTGAGATTAGATACCAGTTTTAATCCAATTGTTCAGAGTTGCTTCAATAATGTTGGGCCGGCTCAACAATATGCGACTAGGACATGACTTTATTCTAGAAACAATACTTCGATAAGATGTCTTCTCCATTTTTGCCGAGTTAGGAACTTAATTAGGACCACATAACCAGAAAGATAACTCCAAAAAGTCAATTTTAACTCAATTTCTTACTAAAAATTTGAGATGAAGACCACTTAATATTTCACCAAATTTGTGGAATATATCTAACATCAAGCAACCTAGTCAATTATATATACAATGACGTTGTATCTAGGTAGGTACTGTTTATTACTAGGTCTTAGAACCGTCCTGAATGCATAAGATTCCAACTTTCGTACAGGGATCGTTTGTTTCCATCTTGTAATTCAAATTATTCAATTAGTCTCGGGTCCATGTTCATCTGAAGTTCTGAACAATTATTGATTGATTTATTTATTGATTTATTTATTGATTTATTTATAAAAATATCTTCAAATTAAAGAAAATGAAGAAATTAAATGAAGAAAATGAAAATATCTTCATATTAAAGAAAATGAATAAATTTTTTTTTTTCTGGATATAAATCTTACACATGATATATATTAAAATAATATTAAAATAATATGTGAAAAATAAAATATTTAATAATATCAAGAATTTCTTTCCTTTTCATCCATCGATCCATATGATATTAATTAAGCATACTAATTATCAAGATTAATATATCATAATTAATCTTCATTTAAAATAATTATATTTGTACCTTACCAAAAGACCAATATGAAGTACTCATCTAAACCAATCAAAATCAAATGCAGATTTCACACATATGAATCAAATTATGAAGTCCAAAACTAATCTTACATAAGACCTATGTCCTACCTAAAAAGTACGTAAGTGTGAAAGTTTGATTCTAGTTATATAGTCACTTTCAATATTTAATGTGATAACATAATTCTCCACAAACTGGTCTGTTTTTTCTTTATGTGCTGCTATAAAGAAGATCGACCAACTTTTTATTCGTCATGTCTCTGGTCGGCTTTAGCCTGGCCCCAACCTTATCATAGGGCCAGCTACAAATGCTAGTAACCATTCCATCCATGGGAACTCTGAGGTTGAGATCAATGGGTGGGTGAGAAATCAATAGTAACACCCTACCCGTGACACTCAATCTAAAAGCTTTTAAAAAGTTTCAAATTAAAAACTTAAAATATATAAATGTAATTAATTATGCAACTAATCTTCCCATAAGAAGTACGTAGCAATATGCTAAAAAGAATTACTTATTATTGTATGTGCGTTAAGTGTTAAAAGATGCATTTTTTAATGAATGAGAAAAACTCTACTTAAATTAGGTTTCAACTTAAGAATTCATATTAATTTTATACTCAAATTGAAACCCAACTTAATTGAGGAGAGTTTTCCCGGAAGGAAGCTAACATCTGGTTTCCTAGAAACTAGCTAGTTAGTAGTTAGTGCTAGAGATTAGAAGTATGAATATTTCCTAGAAATTACTTTTATTTTAATTTAATTTCTTTATATAACTTTTTAGATTATAATGACTTAAATCGAATCTTCTTCCTCTCTACTACTACTACTACTACTATATTTTCATCCCTCGTGTGGCACGCTTTCTTGAATTCCTGCTCTATATAAGGGTGATCACCTGTGCCTCACATATGACTTCAAGCATTTCATGAGAGAGAGAGAGAGAGAGAGAGAGATGGGGAGAACTCCTTGTCGTGATGGCAATACTGGAATGAAGAAGGGAACATGGACACCTGAGGAGGATAAAAAGCTTATAGCTTATATTACTAGATATGGCAGCTGGAATTGGCGACAACTTCCTAGATTTGCAGGTAACTGATCTATGATGCGTTAACTATTTACTTCTTAAGTTTGTTTGGATTCCATTCTCATACAGATGATTTTTGACTAAAAGTATGTACCTTAATAGGACTATCTAGGTGTGGGAAAAGCTGCAGATTAAGATGGTTGAACTACCTAAGACCAAACATTAAGAGAGGTGATTTCAGCCAAGAAGAAGAAGACACAATTATAAACTTGCACCAATCCCTGGGAAACAGGTAATTAGCAATGTATTATATATCAACTGGGTCGAGTTCGTATCTATATAGAGTTTTGTTGCAAAATATTAGTGATTGATTATCGTTCAAATAATAATGCAGATGGTCCGTCATTGCTGCAAGTTTACCGGGACGTACCGACAATGAGATCAAGAATCATTGGCATACTACCCTCAAGAAACGAATTAGGGAGAACAAGTCGAATGTAACTAAAACTCGTACTACTGAAAATGAAACTAGCAGTAACACCACTACTAGCTCATGTAATGATATTTCTTCATCCCATGAAGAAAGCCCATATCATGATCAGCAAGAAGTAGTCCTACTCGAACAAACAAGTACTTCTCCTCTTCTGATCAATCCATGGAGTCCAAAAAGTCTAGACAGCTTTCCATTAATGTCTCCCCAACCCTCGATATCTGATTTTAGTGCTAGTACTAGTGCAAATTTACTCCCTGAACAATTTGATCAAGATCTAAGTTGTGATTTTTGGGCAGACCAATTTCTGGCAGATAGTAGTGTCGCTACAGCCACAGAAGAGGCAAATTCATTCAATTCACTTTATGAGTTTGGAGCAGCAACAATGGAGAAAAACATCACGAATATCGACCTTCTCGAACTGATGACAGTTAGTAGCAATGCTCAAACATCATCAAGTACTATCACTAATTCACTAGAACCATTTGGTCAGGAATGCTACAGTGATGAAAACTTGTGGTCGGAGCCGTTTTGGGATGATTATGCGTTGACTGATCATGATCCCATTCCGGATCCACAACTTTTTTCTTCCTTGTTTGATGAGTTCTTGTACCTAGTTACATGAGATCTGTTTCTGCAGTCAAGGCTTAATTTAATGACAAATGATATTAAGAATGGAGTTGATTTTTTGTGGCTGGGTTCGATTAATTATAATTGTATATAAAAATTTGATGTGACGAGTGATGTAACATATAACGTAACCAGCGCCGACATTCCTTAACCCTCTCCCCATTCACACGTAACCAGCGCCGAACATTCCTTCAACGCCGGCCGGTGCTCCACGCCTTGGCTCCCCCTTTTCGTTTCCCCTCTCTCTCTCCATCTCTCCATGATGGCCATGATGGCCATCTTTTATAATCTTATGAAAAAGATGGTTTCCCTACTGTGGGTTTTTCGCGATCTACCATGGAAAAATTAGAAGAGGTTTTTGATAAAGCTATTGTATTGAAATTCAACAATGGCCGTCCTTCTTTACAAGATATTCATGTTGGTGATCAAGCATTGATGAGAGGTGAGTTAATAGTTAACAAACCCAAGAACAAAAAAAACTAACCGCAGTTTCAGTTTTGTTTGGAGAAATTATGGAACCAACTACCTCGGAGTGATTTATTCAAATGAAGAATGCACATGTGATACACGGGTCAACGTTTCAAGTCGTGGTATCTAAAGTATCCTTATTATTTGTCTGTAATTGGAATCTTCATTTGTACGAGTAAATAATATTTCACACCAGAACTATATGATTAGTTACATTTATTTTCCTTCTCCTAATTAAAGATAATATAAAGTATTACGTATAAAATAATGTTGATTAATTAGGGTAAAGATTCATGCTACATATACTTATAATTTTGTCAATTAATGCGTCATATTTTTTTTAATTAAAAATAAAAAATTCTCATAATTAAATCATATTTCTTATATTTTATGCAATTATTAATTTAATATTTTATTTTCACCAATAATTTTACACTGCATGTACGCGTAAAGAAAAAAACATTAAACTAATTTTATCTGACATGACATGGGTTTGAAAATTTTAAGGTTTTATTTTTTTATTATTTATTATTTTTTTAATTCATAATTTTTTGTGTATAAAATTATATTATAAGCACTGCATATACAATTATAAATTATAATCTGCAAATGGACAGATATAATAAAGTTTTTTTTTTTTTTTTTTTTTAATGTTTTAAGGCTGACTCGAATAATTACGTGTGACATCATTCATTATGAAGAGGTATACGTCCCAGTAGACGTCATTTACTCCTTACATAAAATCAAGTTAATTTGTTATTTTTACGATCAGATTATAATATATAGAAGCATATTATAAAATAAAATAACAAATTTCTTGTATAATGTATACTATAAATTATAAGGATTTATTGGCATAGTTCTTATATATATATATGATGGTTTGCAAAGATGTGAATTAATTACGTCTTAATCCATCTCATCTGGACCAGAACAAAGCATAAAATGATGCATGGCCTTTGGATAATTTGAAATTTTGTTATAAGGGGAAGGAGGGGGGCTCTTATAACCCTTGAATATAGGAATCATCTTGGAAGGTTAAGTGTGATTAACTGGTATAAAGATACACGTTTTGAATATTCTAATGGATGGTCAAAGTTGTTAACAATATAAATCCACCGCAAAATCTTACTCTTAAGCCCATCTATTAACTTCTCTCACACTCTCTTTCTAGATCTCAAGATCAAGATGGTAAGAGCAGCATTCTTAGACAAAAATGGACTGAAAAGAGGTGCTTGGAGTCCAGATGAAGATGTGAAGTTGAAAGCTTATATTGAAAGATATGGTCATTGGAATTGGCGTGAACTCCCCAGATTTGCTGGTTATATATCCTTCTTCTTCTTCTTCTTCTTCTTCTTCTTCTTCTTCTTATCAAACCCTAGATCCTTTCCTTACTTCTTGGAAACTGGTATATATCCTCAAATACTTAAAAGATATACAAACTAAAAATTGATATGAATTTGGATTTGACTCTACTTTACAGGATTAGCAAGGTGTGGTAAGAGTTGCAGATTAAGGTGGATAAACTACCTCAGACCGAATGTGAAACGAGGGAATTTCACGAAAGAAGAAAAGGAGCTAATCATCAAACTGCATCAAGAACATGGGCCTAAGTATGATTTCTGTAACTATATATATAATCAGTAGCCATGAAGTGAAAGTATCTGTTTTATTTTTCTTATTTTTGGGGGTCAATGACACGATTGATCTAATTTGATTATATCTATTAATCAATCTACAGCTAGTATTTATAATTTTATACTTTAATCTAACCATCTTAAGTAATAAATCTGATGATATTTCATTCTACAGGTGGTCTAAGCTTGCTTCACATTTACCTAATAGAACAGACAATGATATAAAGAACTATTGGCACGCCCACCTAAAGAAACAGGAAACCCGAAAAGCTTCCAATAGCAAAGAACTGGAAACCCGAACAAGCAGCTCCGATCAATCACAAACTTCAAATTCAACTTCGACCATTATTACTCCCCAAAATTTTGAGAGCTCTTTGTTAGCGCAGGATACGGCATCATCAAGCGAATTGCTGTCAAACAATATTAGTACCTCCTCTACCAATATCGAACCTTTGTGTATCGTAGAATGGATTAATGTAGAAGATTTACTAGAGGGTGCTGAAGAATCAGGTGATGATCATAGAGGTTTTTGTGCCCAACCATTTGAAGCTGCTGGGAATGATCTATACTTGCAAAATCATGAGGATGTAATTTGCTTAGTAGATGAGGAATTCGTACGACCATATCCATTATTCTATGACGAATCTGTAGATTTGTTCTATCAAGTGATGCAAGAATACCAGAATGTTGTACAACAATAACATTCTTTGATGCTGCTACAGCCAATAGAAAGCTAGCTACAGCCTGAAAGGTGTGTGTAAAATATATATATATATATATAAGAGGTGTTATGTAGTTTACCGTAGCCTTGCCTATGATTTGATGCTACGTTGTAATAACATTCTTATATATATATAAGATGTTTTATGTGCTTCGGCATTCAATAAATCCTACTACAATATAGGTAGTTATCTTCCAATTCAGTTTTTAAGGTTTTGGTGGTTGTAACTTGCGAATCCTGTCATGAACTTGTTGGTCTCTTTTGTTTTGGTAAAAAGCAGCAATCTGGATATGGGGTTCATAGAATTTAATTGTTCCCTCTTCTTTGTAAGAAGCTTCATTAATGCATTTAGTCTACTGTAGACTGCAGTAGGGTGTTGTTCTTGGGCAAATTAACCGTGACGATCCATGCAAATCTGGGTCCAGATGTGACGGGGCCATTCTCCATCGTTCTAAATTTCATTACTTGTCTCCGATAACAAGTCTATAATCCTCAAGTCGGATTCCTCAGGTCCTTTACAGTAAGCTATGGTTATATATATATATATATACATACATATCTTGTGTCAAAAGTTCGATCCCCCGATTTTAGTGGAGGCCAGTGGGTTTTGACACAATTAACGAGAGTAATCTAAAAATAATTAGTATGTGGGAAGAAAAAAGGTAGTTGTTTTTGTCAAAGTTAATCGAGAAGGTCTTTGTTTAATGCAAGTCATTAAGGACTCGTAATTGGCGTCCAACTTGATAAATTATATAAATATAAAAATATATATTATTTATATTTTCTCTTTCATATATTATTATTTTGTTACTTATTATATTGAATTAATATAAAATTTTTAATTAAATAAATCAAATATTAAATGAAATTTAATTTAATGTAATTAATTAATTAAAAAAGCATTTCAATTTTATTATTATTATTATTATTATTTTTTTGGCATAGAGACATCACATATATATTTTCGTGCATCGAGCGGGATTAGACATATAGTATATATATACATTTGTATGTATTTGATATTTGAATTCAGACACTCACCGGGTATAAGGAACAGCATATAATAATCCACAATCCAAATTTTGAGTCAACAACAAAATCGAAGAGCGTGTCTGCCTGTGAAGTGTGGACAGTTACTTGACGTTAAACTACTGTTCCATTACCAATGTCACAAAATAGATCTAATTTCTGAGACAATGATGATAGCAAATAGCTGTTAGTTAAACTCTTGAAACATAAATACTGGTCACCTTTCTTACTTCATTCATTTGGATCAAGAGCTATACGTATCACCAGATACGTCATTCTATTTCTTAAATACTGGTAATGTGCCAATGTAAGGGTGTTAGATTCAAACCAACAACTTTGACCCTAAAAAATTGGGTTTTTCTTTGAGGTGTTGAGAATATGACTAATATGGGGAAGTCTTTTTTTTTTCTTTTTTTTTTTTTTTGGTTTAAAAATACTCGAATTTTGAAAAAAATTTGTTTGGTGATTTCGAACTCCTAATTTCTATTTAAAAAGTAATATAGGAAAGTTTTAAAAAACCTAAAAAATATGTCATTAAATTCATTATCAATAGTTTTGAATTAAAAATCGAATTTCTAAGAAATAGCATATAAGTGGCCCCTTAAGTCAAGACCTTAATTATAGGAATCATCTTCGAAGTTTAAGAGTGAGCAACCGAGTATCAAGAACTATTGAACGCGCTAATGGGTGGTCAAAGTTGTTCACAATATAAATACACCTCTAACACTCTCTTTCTAGTTCTCACTCTCTTTAAAAAATAGAAAACTAATAATAACAATAACACTAGTCCACGGCCCATCGATCAAGATGGTAAGAGCTCCATTCTTGGACAAAAATGGACTGAAAAGAGGTGCTTGGAGTCCAGATGAAGATGTAAAGTTGAAAGCTTATATTGAAAAATATGGCCATTGGAATTGGCGTGAACTTCCCAGATTTGCAGGTATATATATATATACCTGACCCATTAAGCCCTAGATTCTTTTCTTTCTTCCTGGAATCTGGTATCATCAGATATTCAAAGATCAGTAAATACTAAAAAGTGATATGAATTTGGATCTGACTGTACTTTACAGGATTAGCAAGGTGTGGTAAGAGTTGCAGATTAAGGTGGATGAACTACCTCAGGCCGAATGTGAAACGAGGGAATTTCACGAAAGAAGAAGATGATCTAATCATCAAACTGCATCAAGAACATGGGCCTAAGTATGATTTCTGTAACTATATATATAATCAGCGCCAAATAATTATAGTAAATCCAATCTATGTATTTGGGATGTAGCCATGAAAAGGTAGCTCTTTTATTTTTCTTTTTTTTTTTGGGGTCAGACGAAGAGTTTGGATTTATAGATCGCTCTAGTTGATGATATCTGTTAATCAATTTACAACTAGTATTTATAATTTTATACTTTAATCTAAGCATCTTCAATGATTAATCTGATGGTGTTTCATTCTACAGGTGGTCTAAGCTTGCTTTGCATTTACCTAATAGAACAGACAGTGATATTAAGAATTATTGGCACACCCACCTGAAGAAAATTTGCAATTGCAAAGAAGTGAAGACCCAAACAAGCAGCTCTGATCAATCACAAACTTCGAATTCGACCAATATGACTCCCCAAATTTTTGAGAGCTCTTTGTTAGAGCAGGATACGGCATCGTCCCGCGAATTTCTGTCTAAGAACAGTACCTCTTCTAGCCATATCGAACCTTTGTGTATCGTAGAATGGGTTAATGTAGAAGATTTACTAGACAGTGTTGAAGAATCGAGTAATGGTGCTGATCATAGTGATTTTTGGGCCCAATCATTTGAAGATGATGGGAATGATCTATACTCGCAAAATCATGAGGATGTAATGTACTTAGTAGATGGGGAATTCACATCACAATATCCATTGTTCTTTGATAAGTGATGCAAGAATTCCAGAATGATGTCCAACAATAACATTCTACTCTACCAATGTACTCTCACAAAGCTACAGCCTTGTAAAACACATATCAGAGTTGTTCACAGCTTATTACTACGCAGCTATAGCCAAAATAAGATTTTTCTGTATACGTCTTGTTTTTTGTTTTTGTTTTTGTTTTTTTTGCCTGCTTCATTTTATGTGGTATAAGTACTCTGGTCTTGTCTATGATTTGATGCTGCGTTGTAATAAAAAGTTCAATTACAGAGAGATATCTTCCATTTGATGGTTTAGGTACTTCGGCAATAAAAAAAAATCCTAATCTATATAGATATCTTCTAATTCAGTTTTACTATGTACTTGTTGGTCTCTTTTGCTTTTGTAAGAAACAGTAATCTGGAAATAGAGTTCATAATCATAGTGTTTAAATTGTCTCCTTTTGGGCAAACCAAGATTCATGCAAATCTTGGTCCGGATGTGTGTATGAGAGAGAGAATGGTTATAGTGGCTTGGATTAGATTTTAAAAGTTCAAAGGGTGCAAATCTTGCTTTTCGAAGTTAAAGGGGTATGCCCTAATATTTTCTAAATAACGATTTTAGTTGAGGCCAGTAGGTTTTAAGTCTTTAACACCATTAACGTTGAGTGCAATGCAGCAATAAAAGCTAAGGTCGTTTTTTGGTCAAAGTCAATGAAGAAGGTCTTTGGTGTGAAAATCTAAGGAATCGTACTTTGGTGTGAAAGCTTGATAAAAGTCGTGTCATTCACAACACAACTAACAATAAATATTTGTAGATCTTTAAAAGTTAAGTCCGCTCATAATCCCTTTCATTACGACGTTTGCAATTTTATAAATCTAGACATCACTGACCATCTGTCAATAGAAGTTTCAATTAAACACGTGACTAATACATTCCAAAGTCAATTCATAGTACATAACTGGTTTTTCGCAGTCAAAGTATGTGAATGCATTTTGGGCCCGCCGTGATGTCTTCTTCCTGCACATCACAACTCCGTACGTTTATTATGACAGACTGCCGCCTGCATCTGCATGCACGAAGTTCTAAGCTAGTTGGGCTTTCAATTCCCATAACTACGGAGTAGCCCACGTAGTTTGGGCTTTGTGTCGTGTCGTGTATACTATATCCATTATCCAGTGACCAGTAATGGATAGAGAGATGTTGACTACAAAGCTTCCAACACTTTCTTCTCTCTCGGGTTTCATTTGACTTTTCATATTATATGCCATCCCATGTCAATATTTATTATATAATACGTGGCTAGTCATATGACTCTTTAATCTGATGATCGAGTTTGGGGAGTTGAAGATTAGCAAATTTTCAACATATTTTTGTGCTAATTTTGTGTCGGAAGGCATTATAATCTATATGTTTAGTTCTTAGGTGCTACAGTCATCATCGTTAAGAAAGTACTGGAACACTATTACTTTCCATGCGGTTGCTACTCTAATCAGCACCGTTGGATTGTAAATATCTGGACCGTGTGATTGTTCATGAAGGAGTGATCTATCTTTCTTCTCTTTGCACCTCTACCTGCTCTCGGTACGGGACTCTCACTCTCATGCGTGTATGTGTATGTGCATGTTATGTGTTTGTATACCTTCAAGAAAGGAATTGACTCGTTCAAATGCAACATGAATGGAAGATGTAGGTCAACAGAACGAGATATGTTACTACTAAACCGTTGTTTACTTTCGAAACTTTTGAAATAGTATCTCGATCGGATACGATCACGATTAGACAACCCGAATTGTCCAATGGATACGACAAGATGCATGTTTTGGTTCTGTCTCGTTTTCTTATTACTATTCATT
Source organism: Coriaria nepalensis (assembly GCA_027186245.1). NCBI lineage: Eukaryota > Viridiplantae > Streptophyta > Magnoliopsida > Cucurbitales > Coriariaceae > Coriaria > Coriaria nepalensis. The sequence continues at coordinate 10,363,419 of CP114492.1, forward strand.
GGATTCTAATAAGAAGTAACGTATATATAATTATATATAATAATGTATAATGTATATTTAATTAGTTAAGTATAGAATAATCAAAGAATCACATTCTTACGTACGTGAATGACACAGGGTGATCAAGATGCAAGTGACGAATCCCTTTCGAGCTGTTCTTGTTTTTTTTTGGCCTTTCACAAAAGAAACAACTTACAAAGAAGAACGATGATAATATAGACAATTGCATACAACGTGGTTTTCAATTTTATAAGTTTATCACTATGGGAAACTGGAAAACTGGAAACTGGAAATAGAGCAGGGTGTGGACCTCCTTCTGATCTTCTAGCTGGCGAGGACAGTATCTAAGAACCCTAACTTATAATAATTTTGTAATATTATTTATTAGTTGGTCTGGAACTTAGGAAGACATAACGGCTGCATCGTCTTGAGTAATTATTGGGAATATGTTTTAAATAATTTTAAATTTAAATTATAATAAATATTTTAAATTATAAATTTAATATTATCATAGGTATATATTAATTTTTACTATCGATATAATAATACTAAATTTTTAATTATTTTTTTTAAATTTATTATTAAATATTAAAATTTATATTTAAAAGTATCATTAATTAATTTAAGAGAAAAATATAAAAATTGATTTTATCTTCTTCTCTCTTTAATTTTTAATATAAAAAAAAAAATTGTATGAAACGAACCAAACAGCTCTACTTTCTATACATGAATCTTATTTGACAAAGTTTGTTCAATTAATATGAAGTATATAATATAAAAATCGTGATTTGGGTTTTGACCCAAACTATTAATGATTCGGAGCAATCAACGTCGCAACTACCACCAAACTTTATATTATCTTCATCTTCAACATCACTTCACGTGTGATATATATATTTTTATATTATCTAACCTGCCATGCTCAATCTTCATCCTTCACCAAGGCATCAGCTCCTTGTTGAATCAACTTCCACGCGGCAACCACGTGGCGCTCTTCTGTCAATGTAGCCCCCACTGCGAACCTCAGTATATACACCCCGCTGACTACTGTATGCGTCATGTATGACTTCCCCGTTGAATTCACCAAATCCAGCAGCTTCATATTCAACAACTCGACGTAACCCCACCCAGAACATGATGATGGGTTTAACCGAAAGCAAACGAGCGCGAACTTCCTCGGGACAACGATTTCGAATCTCGGGTCGGATTTAACAAACCCTTCGAACATTTGGGCCAGCCGGATATCGGACCGGATATGGGATTGTATTTTTGCTACACCGTGGCTACGTAGTACGAGCCAAAGCCTGAGCGACTTGAATCTTCGACCCGTACCCACTTGCCAATCCTTATAATCCACAACTGACTCGGACTCGGTCGGTTTATTTTTCAAATATTCCGGGTTAGTCCTCAACGCTTGGGTTAACAGACTTGGGCTTTTGACCCATAAACAACACCAGTCCAAGTAACTGAGAAGCCACTTATGTGGGCTCAGACTAAACGAGTCAACTCGGTCAATGCCGTCAAAATGATGTCTAAACTCGGGACAAATGCAAGCACTGCCTCCATAAGCAGCGTCCACATGAACCCACACTCCGTATTCGTTAGCCACCTTAGCTAGCTTTCCAATAGGATCAACGGCTGTGGTTGAAGTCGTCCCCACGGTAGCACATAAGTAGAGCGGGACCAGACCGGCTGCCACGTCAGCCTCTAAACTTTTACGAAGATTTTGCGGGCACAGGGAAAACCCTGTATCGAAACTTGTCGGGATGGACCTGATGTTAGAGGGATTAATACCTGCCAACTTGGAAGCTTTTGTGAAAGTACAATGAGTCTGATCGGAGCCATAAACGACGAGTTTATGAGCGTTCTGGATGCGAATAGCTTCGAGGGCTCGATCACGGGCGGCAATGAGCGTGACGAGCACTGCTTCACTTGTCGTGTTTTGTATGACGCCACCACCTGTACCGGAAAACATGTACGATTTGGGAAGGTGGAGCGTGTTGGCGAGCCAGTCCATGACGACCATCTCGAGCTCAGTGGCAGCGGGGGAAGCCAGCCAGTTGAAGCCGACTGCGTTAAAACACGTGCACAGCATTTCGCCTAGAAAAGCTGCGGTGCTCACGGTGGCGGGGAAGAATGCAAAGAAGTTCGGGTTCAGCCAATGGGTCAAGCCGGGGATTATTTCACTAGACACGTCTTTGAGAATGGCTTCGAATGGTTCGGGACGATACGGAGCGGATCAAGGGAGCTTATTGAGGAGGAATCTGGGCTGGACTTGGGCCAAAACAGGGTAGGATTCAATGTTCTTGTAGTAATCTGCAATGAAGTCGACCATTTGGTGAGCTTTTTGGCGGAATTCTTCTGGGTCTAGGGGCTTGAACTCGTCGGATTCAAGCTCTGTAGGGGTTAAGTCAAGGCTGCCCATTTCGAAACGGAAAGTTTTTTGAAAAAGGGAAGTAGTTGTGATGAAAATGGAAAGAGCCGTGGGCTTTAAATGGAGAAGGTCACGAAAAACCAACTGTCCATAAGATAAAAACTAAGCGGTCAATTTTAACGTTATTTTGATTTTTCTGACTTCCATTAATTCCAGTTACCCCCGATTGGGTGAATGGAAGCTGGGTGCTAGCTATAGCCTTATATACATTTGGCTGCCAAATTCAGTGACTTTCACTTCTGATAAGTACATATATTTCATACAGATTTGAATTGCCCAAATCTATGTAATTATGATACGACAAATTGCTTTCGTTTTCAAATCTAGCCCTTAACATTAATGCAGTTTGATATACAATTTTATCATCTGCTGTTGTGAATTGATGACGTGACAGTTAGTAAGAGATATCAGTTCCTTCATTATCTGGGAAGCGAAGGGCATCATTATGCATATTAATCACGTAATGGTTGTTAACGACGAGCTGCTTTCGTTTTCTAATCTAACTCTTAACAGTAATGCAGTTTGATATACATTCTTATCATCTGATGCAGTCGTATAAAATCAAATACTTAATGGATCTTAAATGCACGCAGTATGGTTAGGTAGCATATGAACAAATACTAGCAACCCGAGTTATGATCACGTACGGTTTTTTTTTTCCTTCTTTGAAATTATAGAAGATTAAATAGTTGGACAGTTTCGTAATAAATGGCAAAGCATTACTTACAATTTAGAAGAGATGATAACAGTTATGGAAAGAACCATCAGCCATTAATGGGGTGTATGGACAGCAGTTAGGTGTTTGATCGAGCTATCAGATGAGAGAAGAATCGTTGTACAGTAAATTCGTGCAGATCAACTTTCCAGTTCTTTTCTTGTTGATGCCGACACTGGAGATTGAACAAAGAAGGTAAGAAACTCTTTTTGTGTTTTGTTTGTCTAAATGTGCATTGACTCCCTCAAATTGGGCTTTAATTTGGGAGTCAAAATGTTATAAAATTACTAAATATATGGGTCCCAATACTAAATTTACACGTGGGTTTTATACAGCTTATTAATTTTACATTAAATTAGACCTTCAAGATTCTTGGAACTCCAACTTGAGAGAGTTCTTCCGTACGTGTAAGTAAGCAGCAGATTAAAGCTGGTATTTTCATTTCGACACGTTTTTCTGTTCCTTTTGTTTTTCTTTTTGGTTAAGAGTTATAAACTACATGAAGCTCTCCGCTCATACATAATGCCATTGATAACATTCAGTGACAGCTACCGTTGGTACTGATGCGGGCTGGGTAACATCAGAAACAGAAAGTACCATCTCCAATTGATATGGGCCCTAGGCCCAATACCAGTTCTTGTGAGCTAAAGGGCTTTTGTAATCTTTAACGGGCTCTATAACCATTTGAAGATGGGCTTCATGGGCCTATACGTCAGGCCCGTCTTCAGAGTTTGATTGTCAAATGGTAACGCAAAACCTCGTACTACATTCCCGACAGTCTTTAAAATTTACAGTGTGAAAACACGACAAAATTTAAGTAATGGCCACAATTATAGTACGCTAGCTAGCTAGCTGCCTACCAATATAGCAGGTAAAAGAAGCTGATAAAGGGTAAAATGGGAAACAAATAGACCAACGGTGGTGATGAAGACTGTGCGTTCTCCAACTGTAGGGAATCAACGGCCAGCGGAAGATTCTCTTGATCGGGGCTACACCTGGACGCGTGAGTTGGATGAGCACCGTACATGATGGCCCGTAACACCGCTGAAACGGTAGGAATGAAAGCCGTTTTGTTCCTTGTCAGCAGCCACGTCAGCCCCATCAGCTGGCAGTCCCTGTCGAACATTTCACTCACTCTGTCTCTCGTACCGTTGCCATCCTCCTTTCCCTTCTTCAGCTGCAGAGTGTATAATCAACAAATGAAATTGGGAAATTACATTTCAGTCCAAGTGTAAGTATTTCGTAAACCGATATTTATCGGTAATTCGTTTTACCTTTTGGAGGGAAGAAAGACAATTGGTACAGCCGGAAAAAGAGGAGTTGCGGCAATTCTTTTCTAAATCACGAACCGCCGCTGTAGGGGTGGCGTTTTGGGGCCCTGACAAGTTAAAGGCAGCTGGGCAGGAGAGAGAACTAATCTGATGGAGTCGAATCCCGCAGAAGCATAAAACAGCGTCGCAGCTGGCGTTGGGTTGTGGGATTCGAATATTCCGGCCAAGAAGCCAACTCTGGAGCGAGTCGACGCACTTCTGCGAGTCGTCTGGGACTATCGGAAGATCGGCTGCGGGAGCTGGCGCGGGAGCAGAGATTTGAAGAGCTGACTGGGCATGAGCAGCGAAGAGCCAAGCGGCTAAGACAGGGCAGCATCGGCTTCGGTCAAGGTTTCCTCTACAGGCTTCGCTAACTCCGCCGAAGAGCTCGCCTGAGAGGTCGAGGCGGCAGAGTTGGGATTGGGTCTGGAGCGGGTAAGCTGGAACAGTGTTGGGGGATGAAACTTGACCCGATTTTAATGGCGGGTGATGGATGTCAACCGGTTCGGCGATTATATTGGCGTTGGCGAAAGAGTGAGAGAACATGTTGGGTAAGAAAATGAAACATACGAATATGGACGTGAAACAAGACATTTTTTCGAGTGAAATGTCGTAAACAGAAGGATTCCTTTGGTTTTAAAAACCACTCCCTCTCTCCTCTCCCATGTTTGACAGTCTGAGAGAGAGAGAGAGAAAAGGAGGAAGAAGAAACAGAAGAAGATTCGTTTGGTTTCTGATGTGATGTCAAAAACGCACTACAGTGTTTGGAGCTAATTTTTATATAAAAAAAAAAATCAATTTTAATTTTAAAATATCGAAATGAGCTCGAATCCCATATAATTGAAAAGCTCTAACTTTTTAGTCAAAATAATTGATTCTTGTATTCTTCATCAGAAAAACTCTTCCATAATTACAGTTTGATGAATCGTAGTATATATATGGAAAGATCACACGAAGTGGCCCGCTCTTATTAACTAAGTACCAACAGTAACAGTTTGTGATGAGTTTTGTACTGTCTTTATTTCATACAATAATTTGAAACCCATGTCTGAATCTGTTTGCTTGCTTACTGTTTTTGGGATTCCATAGAATGACAATCTTAAGGAATTGGTCTGGTAATAATAAGAACTTCTTAAAATATTATTTTAGTTATACTTTTTCTTTTTTAAAATATATAAACTGTTCATTCTTTTAAACAATAAAATCTTCTTAAAAAAAAAAAAAAAAAAAAAAAAAAAACTTCATATAAGGACAAATAAATACCACTTGAGTTTTTCTATCACAATCACACAAAAAAAAGGCAATGAGGGTCCTTTTGGTTGTTCAATAATGAAGGGGGGAAAGCATTATTGTCTCTCAGGATTTTCCCACTACCTAGTCCACGTCGTACCTACATGTTTCTGGATCATAATTTGTTTCTTTAACTGTGTTCATGATAGAGATTAACATGTTCTTTTGCTGGCATCAAGGTAAAAGCGAAGAGTAAAGGTAGCTACTTAATCAGCCAATCCTACCCGTTAACAGAGGCTTTAATCTTAATCTTCTTTAACTCATACACAGCACTCACTTTAAGAAATTTAAAAGCACCTTTTGCTAATTGCCATGGATTGATTCAATCTTACAAAGTAAACATTCTTCTAGAAAATATATATATATATATATATATATATATATATAGACCTTTTGAATTTGGGATTCACCTGCTCCAAATTCCAACGTGATAGCCTAGGAGCAAGGTTTTTTATTTTATTTTTTAATGTTCCGGTTCGGGTCCAACCATTAACTACGGGCTAGTCCAGTTCATGCTCATTCCGATGGACTGTCCATGGCAGTAGGCTTTGTTTCGGCCCAACCGCCCCATAGATATACACAGATTGAGGAAGCTGATTGAATTGTTTATTTTTATTTATTTATTTCCTTAGGCCATGTTATTTATAGGCTTAATAGTTTGTTTGGTTTTGATTTATAATGGGATGAGAACGAGTAGAATGAAAATTGTTAAAATTATGGATGAAATGAGGTTCGTAAAAATATAAAAAGATATTTTATTTTTTTTTTTGATTATATAGAATCACGATCAAACAGGTCATTCAAAGAATGTAAAAGGAAATGAAAATGAATAGAATAAAAATATAAATGGTAATGGTAATTTTTTTGTGTAATAGTTAGTACGTGAAATAAGTAGAATGATGAGTTTAAAAATACTTAAAAAGTCCCATATAAAAGATGAAATTTTGTATAATAGGTTGGTTAGTCAAAACATTCGTATTTCTATTAGTAGAAAAAGCACGTAGTGAGTCTAGAGGTTCGTTTCCCACTTCTTTTTGTGCTTCTTTTCAGCCATTTTATCATATACCATCATACACAACTTTACAAGAAGAAAATGATGACTGTTGGTCAAGAATAGAAGTGGCATGCAAGGACAAAAATGCACTTTTTAGCTTTAAATTAAAGCGGTAGGCTAAAAATTTGATCCATACCCATATTATATACAGCTGTGGCTGAATGATTCACATGTGCTGGCCGCTAGGGGACCCCTTCAAATCACTTATGTGGGCGGTTGGAAGAAGATGAATTGAATATGATGAGGATGATAACGATTTTTGACATGTTTTGAGTAACTTTGATCACTTACCCATTACATATTCTTCCTGTTTAGCCTCTCCTGATAACCTGAACTAATGATGTTCGCATCATGTATTATGACCTGTTTGATTTTCAACATGGTTGAAACTTGAAAGAAGTCGAAGATCGATGAAGTATTAAAGAAGCTAAAGACTTGCTATTCTCTTCTCTCAAAAGATGAATATAACATGTCCAGTTGAAGAAGAGATAGAATACTATCTGCTATCATACATGAGACCACCTTTTACAGGACCAAACAAAAAAAAATGGAGGACAAAAACTAACATAGAAGTTAACTATCGAACAACAATATCAAACTACAAAACATAAAAAACAAGTATACAGTATATGAAAGGCAATTTACAAAAAATCATTAATGTCCCAACTCTCCGGAAATTCGAACTCGAACAAGTTGTTGCAGAAGCTTTCCCTCTCGTCCTCGGTATTGATATTATATGTGGACGAGGAATTCAATTGCGTCGGGCTCGACATAGGTGTAGACATAACAGAATCAAAGCTCAAGTTCTGGTTGTTGATGTTGTTAAAATTAGATCCAAGATATGAATTCAGCTCTGGCACATGACTGTGGACCGTAGGATTATCGGAGCTTATGCAGTTAACATTATAATTATGTTGGTTTACCAATAAATCTGTCCCATGATTTGATGGCATCATGTTTTCGTGAGAACTAGTTGATTGAAATCCTTCTACGTTGCTTGAAGGTGTTTGAAATTTATTTTGTTGCAAAAGCAGTGAAGTTAATTGGTTTTGGATCTGATTAGAATTAATCTGGCTGCAAAGTTGATCTTCTTGGAGGCTTTTAGATAAGATGGAAGATGATGGGCTCTCTTGTTTTATGGATAAGAGGGAAGAGAGAAGTCTAATGACATCTGGATTGATGAGAGCTTGGTTCCCCAAAAGGGTAGAGAGATTGACAAGTGCTGGATTGCACAACGCTGAGTTGAAAAGGGAAGATAGGTCGAGATAATCTAGGCGAGGGGCGTGAGTCACCGGATCGATTCCCATACGGAGGAGCCTTTTTCTTATATGAGTGTTCCAGTAATTCTTTATTTCATTATCCGTTCTGCCAGGCAAACGAGCTGCTATGGCTGACCACCTAGTCACATAACCAACAAGAAAGTAATTAATCCCAAATAGTTAAAAAGCAATCAAATTTCAATCGAATGAAAAGAGAATCTAAGGACTTCCGGCCTTACTTGTTTCCTAAGACACTGTGCAACTGGATTATGGTCTCTTCTTCCTCGAAAGAGAATCTGCCTCTCTTGATATCAGGCCTTAAGTAATTAGTCCATCGTAGACGGCAACTCTTTCCACATCTTTCAAGCTCTGCGACATCAAATTAAACCATCATCAATTTTCCGTATATATGTGTTATAATCAAATCGGAGCTATGGATAGATAAGTACGTACCAGCATTCTTTGGAAGACTACGCCAATTGCCAGGTCCATGTGTCTGAATATAGTTGACGAGCTTGAGATCTTCCTCAGGTGTCCATGGGCCCTTCTTGAGTCCATTTTTATCACAGCAAGGTGCTCTTCCCATTGCCTCGGATTGATCAGCTGGTTTTTAATGGTTTGGTGTTTGAAAATTAAGCAGGAGATAAAAGTATTTGTTAAAGAGATTAAGCAGTATTAATTGCTGGTTCTGTAAAGGAGGAGATTGACTTCCATATATATAGACGAAGCTACATGTTGATTTGTGCTGTTATCATTTCTCTTAGTCAAAGAGATTTGGTGCCGCCCTCTTGCCACGTTCCTTGCTGAATCCAGGCATATATGCATATAGCTGACGTTCGCATATGTAATGCTGTTCTTGCTTTTCTTTATCTGTCTACCCTGGCTTCGTTTTTTTTTTGGCAAGCATAATCTAAACAGCAAGTATCACATGCATCATGGGTTTAATCTCATTTCCCACATAGATGTGATTAACAATCTTGTATCAATATTATTATACCGCAAACATCAGCCTCACCAATCACACCAAACATCATATCAGATTTTCATATAAACGATTATAATATTCAATCGGTGATGATTATATACCGATTCTACTCAAGTAAATTTACGATCTAATTAAATTTGAACCACTGCCTTTTCTTCTTGACGAGTGGTGTATATGTGTGCATGTGATACAAACAGTACATGATATGATCATATATATGTGTCCTTTGTTGCTTTTTTTTCCTGTCGGAATAGATTTCTTTGTCGATAAATCTATACATTGTATGCACTTTTTCTATTCAATCATGTGACTCTCACATGACTATTCCTTCGTTTAGGTTGTAAGGCAATGAAAGATTGACAGAAATTAAAGAAAGGATAGAAAGTAGTAATTAAAAGCGAGCTTTCTCGTTGAAATTTGTCATGTTCCATAACAAACAAGCTGTGTAACCTGCATTAGATCAGATTTGACCTTCTATTTTACGTTTCCAAACTGATCAGACTGACTGGACGGTCAGGTTGTTATAGTTTCTCGTCAACCATTGACATTTTTAACACTTACCCTTCTGATCCTATCACATTCTCTCCTCGATTACTTCCCCTTTAAGGTTTGATGTCTCTTTTAGTCTTGTTATAATCACTTATTATTGCCTTAAATTCATGACCAATCTTGTAGAGGAAACCTCTATCAGCAATAGTTTTAAATTAGCGTAAGAAAATGTTCCTGTCTCTCTCTCTTTTCAGCAAGCTATAGCAACAAGTTTCGTTGTGTTTCTAGACTTTTGTTACTAGAAATTCAAGCATTTCGTTAACTTCCTCAAAACTTTGACAAGCAAGATCTCTACTGATTTTGGGTGGTGAGCTACAAAATAATTTTTAAACAGAATATTTTATAAACAGGATCTTCTCCCCCGCTACTGTTCAGAAGTCTGAACCCTTATACTTTCTGACGATTCGATTTAGAACCCAACAAAAAAAAAAAAAGAAAAGAAAAATATATATATAGAATATAATGAAGGAGATGGCGTGTTATCTCCTTATTACTTGTTTTACGTACCTATAAGCCGCCAACTTTCCAACCTGGAAGCTCTATTACATATTCACCACTCTAACACGGCTACGTAGCAAACAGAACATGTGTTCTTTTCTGCTCTCTATAGTAAAGTCAACCATCCTCGAATCTATCGACTAAACCCCATCTCTCATTTGACATTTGTCCTTCTCTATTGTATTGTCAGCGTATCGTGTTATAATATATTAACATAGAATTTCTCTGTAAAACAGGAAAAAAAAAAAAAAACCATGCAAATTTAAAGTCATTGAAAATCTGGTGCTAACCGGCATCCACTTCTATCTAACTGCAAATCGAAAATCAGAAGTCAAACATTATTTAATTCCAGAAATCTACTGGTTATACGTATCGAATCTAAGTCGAGTAAGAACAAATTACCTTCTTTTTTTTTTTTTCAAGAATAATCCGAAAACGTCCACGTCGTACAATACGGCTTGTAGTATAAAAATTAATCTATCATCATATAATATATATCATGTTTCCCTAGCAAATTACGTACATATAAACTATAGAAATCGGGTAGCTGAAGTAGATATTATATAAAAATGAACGTAATTTATTTATTTTTCTTGTTGTCGAGGTGGCAATATATGAAACACATTTTTTAGAGCAACTCAGATTCGTCAATACATTTATAATTTAAAAATCTGCATGCATGGTGCATTATTTTGAAGCAATTGCATCATATACTCAGATACGTGATCGATCTACGTTTTTTGTTTTTTTTTTTTGGTGGTTGTGTGGATGCAGCATAAACCTAATACTATATCGTAGTTTGGTGCAGTCTTACTTTTGAAATGTTCTTACATGAAAATAAAACATTTGCCTGAATAAATGGCCACGTGGTTTAGGGTTGTGGTTCAAACTGGTACGTGAATCTCTGCATGGGAATTCACACGAAGTGACGAAGAGTTTGGTTGTTGTTGGTTGTAGATCAACCTGTCGTCTTAGTCAAAGAATTTAGGATTTGAGAACTTCAGTTTATGTTAATTATCATAATATAGCAAAAAACATATAAATTAATTAACTTTGATTATAAAATATAAATCAAAATAAAAATTATAAAATTTATTGCTGTCTGAGAGAGGTTGTGGGCTGAAGGACAATACCGAACAAAAAAACTTGCGATGAATAAGAACGTAGGAGGAGCCTTGGAGATGTAGGCCTACTTTTTTCCAAGCCCATTTTTGGACCATGAATTAGAAAGATAAAATAAAAAATAAAAAAAATTATAGGCCCATTAAGGCCCAGTTAAATGTTAAAAATATTGACTTTCTGCTGTGGACTGATTATCAATTCTAGCAAGAGAGATGAAATTTGTGTGGAAATCAGCAGTCGGTTTGTATTAAGAATCATTTCATCGGGTAATACAGATAAATACAGATAATGGAAGAAACAGTGTATATGAAAGCATTTCACCAACAACACTATTAGGAGAAAGGATTATACAAAACTGTGAAAGCTCATTGTGTCTTGCCTTTCAACCCAATTTCAACCCAAGAGCATATTTGATTCTGCTTCAAACTCAAACATGGGGGGTCAAGATCAGATTTGACAAACTATGCAGGACTCAAGTCATAGTCCGGCATGCTGGTATTCCCCGACGCATTTCGTGATTGCCTCATTAGCCTTCTGTGATTCAGTCCTCTCTTCTCTCTTTTTCTTCTCCCTGAAAACCCGAAAAGAATTTTAGATGGATGCGATCTCAAAGTAGGAGGAATTATGTTCCATCTCATTTATAAAGAGAAGTGAAATAATCATTTAAGTAACTCATTTCAACCTGTCCACATATTCCTTGAGCAGCTCTTTTGCCTGAACCAATTTGGTGAGCAGGTTGCGATATACATCAAGGTCCCTGTCCACATATCTTTTGTCGACATTTAGAGCGACACAAAGCTGTTTAGTGGCAACTATTGTCAATACATAATTCAGAAAATCCCCGACTGTCTAAGAGTACACATAAATATTGTGAAGAATAACCTTTTCCAGAATAGTTGGTTCAGTGACATTCGCCAACTCAAGGAGACGGAAAAGTCCAATTGCAAAGAAGCGGCTATAACTGAAACTCCCCTTGCCCCCTGCCTTGTCTGCAATGACCTTTAATATCCCCTCAACTTCTCCGTCTCTGGAGGAAAACTCGACTAATGACGTAGCTGTCTGAGCCTGAGCCCACTCCTCCAACTTTTGTGCATCACTTCTGTTATTTATAGCGTTGGTTTACTCAGAAGTAGAAACAGAATCTCTTCTTACATAGATTACTAAATCTAAATTATTGTGAGGAAAATCAGTAACCTTTTAGTATTTATTTCTTCTAACTCTGTCCGAAATAGAAATAGTATAGTCATTCACATGAGGAAATTTTTGACAGCACAAATAGTGAAAGGAAAAGAAGTTAAAACCTGTATTGGCCTGGGTCCTCTCTCAATGCCTTAATGTAAGCTCGGAAAATGGCATCCCGATCCGCATCACTAGGGTAGCCATCCATGAGTTGATCGTAGACGGTGACAAAACCAAGTGCAAAGACAGGGTCATATTGATATGTCCTCTTGTACCTCATCAAATGTTGCTGTACAATAAGCTCCTGTAAAACGTTGTTGTAGATACTTGGAATTGGTCGCTTATATGCTTTGAGGAAGTTCAATTTCGTCTCTGCTACAGTGGGAACATCTGCATATTAAGAAGACACTAATCATCTCTGAAACTGATATACTTACTCTTATCTCCTTCTAAGTACAAAAAAAATTTGAAACAGAGAAATTCTTCCAAAATTGAACCCACTCCACTTCATTCATACTTTTGGTGCATGTGAAGATTCAGAATTTACTTGGGTATAATCTATTTGATCAAAATGCAGAGACTTTCAATAATTCGTCAAACAAAAAAAAAAAAATTTACAAGCAAACAACTAAATGGAGCTCACCTGTTTCAGTTGACATGCAATGGATGATCATTCGAGAGTTTGGATTAGAAGTTCGAACTCCGGCATGGTGGGAAAACGAGCTCCTGGGGAAGCGGAAACCGTCGGAATTGAAAGCGAGCGAACGAGACGAAGAAACGGAGACTCTTCTTTCCGAACACTGACATAATGCTGAGAATGACGCAGACGCAACTGCCGCCATTTTAGGGCAGATCGAGAAGAGAAGAGAGATAAAGAGAGTGAAAGAAAAGCGGGGGGGTTGGATAGATAGTTAAGATTTAGAGATTTTCCGAGAAAATCGAATTCATGGGAAGGGGTCTGAGAAAAAATCCAAATGAGAAAATTTCAGGTTTGAAAATCGTCGTGGGGTAAGTGAGAGGTCGTGAAAAAATCGAGGCTTATCCATTTGTACGAGTTCATAGAATGCCTCTTACATCACGACACGTCGCCATTAAGTCCCTGTCCGTGATTCTAAATTGGATCAGCCGAGGAAAATTGAAGAAGTATGGACACGTTATTGGGTTTCAACATCAAATGGCCCACACACATACCATAAATGACGACCCATAGCCCAATTACATCTAAGAATAACTACAAACGACACATCGTCCCCATGAAAACCGCAGGCGCCTAAAAATACATACATGTATTCCTCTTAAACAAATTCTTAGAAGTTAGAGCCCCTGGTTTTATCACAATATGTCTATATAAAACAGTTTCAGTTAATTATAGTGGAGGCTAGCTTAGCTTGTCTGGAAAATAGATAAGGATCAAGAGAATGAGTGGAAGAAGAAGAGGGTGGAGGCGTTGAAGGATCATTAGAATCTGCAGGTGGAATCATTTGATAAGAGCTGCACATCAATACGCTAAGAACAGTTTTGGGTCTATGAATTCTCAGGCTATGAATCTGTTGTCTTCTTCTTCTTCTTCTTCTTCATCCTCAGCTTCTGTGATGTTCTTGAGCTGTTGATAAACTCCATCTCAATTATTATATATTAAATATTAAAAAATATCCATTAGTATGCTTGCCTACTACACAGGCCATGTGGATCATCATATGAATACAATTATTATTTAAATTGGATAAATAATGTTCGAATAATGATTTGATTTGATTTGATTTAAGATAATAAAGTTGTTGATAAATGCTTCTGTCCACTTACTATTGATTCATTCTCTGATTCCATTCCATTAATATATTAATAATAAATAAGAATAATTGGTGAAGGTAAAAACTTGAAAGTTAAAAAGCACCGCCAATTTTGCCAAAAAAAAAACAAACAAAACGGAGGAAGATTCTTCTATCTCTTTTCTCATTATAGAAATTCGCCAAATCTTATCTTCACGCTTACTAAGATTCTTCTATCTCTGCAATGGCTGTTGATGACCAGAGATTAGGGTCTGAAGGGAAGGCTTGGAGCTTTTGTAGAGTTCCATTTTGGCAGGTCAGCACTGTTTCGTCTTCTTCCTTGAATTCTATGCATAACAATGTTCATTCGCTGAATCAGAACCATCACACACTTGCGGAGCATTCGAGTATTGTTACGTCTATCGTGAAGTCTCTGCTTCCAACCAGAAGGAGGCTCCGTCTTGATCCTCCTAACAAGCTCTATTTTCCCTGTAAGTCTTCCGCGCTTATATATATATATTTTTTAAAATATATATTTTTTGCTATTATTTTGCTTGAAATCTATGATCTGTGTTTTCCTTTACTAGCAGCCTTTGTTTTTCCTTGATCCAAATCAGATTTTGGCTACCTTTTTTGGCTCCTTTCATCCCATTCCCTGTATTTTACTTCTGTTCTCCTTTGTGTTGCCTAAAGTCCTTGATCTGTTAGTCTTTTTGGGTTCAGTTTATACAGTGAGGATGCGTTTTGAATGAATCTTTTAGATGTTTAAAGGCCTTACCAGATTTGTTTGCTATCTAGCATACCTGACTGGGAATATGAGGCTTATTAATTCCTAGATTTTGCATTTGGAATTTGTTTCCTATATTTACTTATTCTTGGAAAGCATGGAATGGGAAGAGGTTGGAGAAATTTCTAAATTTCTAATTTTCTAATTTTCTAATTTTCTATGACAATTGTGGCTAATATCGGAAAGAAAACAATGTCACTCTTGATTTCCCTGTCTGTTGCTGTTAACTAAACATTTTTCTGTCTTCCTAAGATCCTGATTTGTTTCCTTTTCTGTTCCATTTCAAGATGAACCTGGCAAGCAGGTTAGAAGTGCTATTGAGATAAAGAACACTTGCAACTATCACATCGCTTTCAAGGTATGGAATATGTTCTTCCAAGCATTTAGTCTTCGTGCTTTGTCTTTCTTTACCACTCCATATCTCTCTTCAATATCTCATCATCAAGGCAGTGATCCAACAGATGATCTGATCTGTTAATTTGTTTTAGTTTCAAACAACAGCTCCAAAGAGTTGCTACATGCGTCCTCCGGGTGGTGTACTTGACCCTGGGGGAAGTCTTATTGCAACAGGTGATTAGTGATTCTTTTTCTCTTATCGCCAAAATATCATTTTCCAGTTTCTAGGTCAAGTACAGGCGATATTGTTGATGTCCTGATTTCTGGTATGGAACGTGAACAACAGTATTTAAGTTTGTGGAGCCGCCAGAAAACAATGAGAAGCCAGTCGATCAAAGAAGCAGGGTCAAGTTCAAGATCATGAGCTTGAAAGTGAAAGGACAAATGGATTATGTACCAGAGCTGGTATATGGTTCAGGTTCTTGTCTTAAATGTTTACCTTAATCTGTTTTAATTTTATGATTTTCTTAATAATCACCTCCAATTCTCTCAGAGGTGATTATCTCTGGTGTTCAACTGTACATATTTCATGTGACATATAATTTACAGGTTTGAACAGAGATTTTATTAAGAAATGTTTACTGGAATGAAATTGCTGACCAAGATGTTAAAATGTAAACTGTGAACAGTTTGAGGAACAAAGGGATCGAGTGGCAATCGAGCAGATATTGCGGGTCGTTTTCCTTGATCCGGATCATTCTAGTATGGTAAGTACAATTACCATCCTTTAGTAAAGCGTATGCTTGTGATGATCACATAAATGGTGGGCTTGGCTATACATGATTCCATAAATTTTAATCGGAAATGGGATATCTGGGGTTGTTTTCTTAAAGGCTCTGGAGAAACTGAAGCAACAATTGGCTGATGCTGAAGCAGCCATGGAGTCGTGCAAGAATCCTGCCAAAAATGTAGGCCCCAAAACTGTTGGGGAAGGACTTGTTATAGACGAATGGGTAAGACTCGTAGCTTTTTCCGGATCTTTGTTTTTAGATGAATTTTTTTTTCCCCACCTTATGCATTGCTAACAGTTTTTTTTTTAGAAAGAAAGAAGGGAAAGATACCTAGCCCGGCAACAAGTTGAAGGAGTTGATTCTTGTGTTTGATTACTTACTGGTCTCTTCTTGTGTTCTTAATTTTTGCTTTTTCTAATGACTTCCACATCTTGTACCAGAAGTCGTCTATGTGTGGAGCAAAAAGAACCAAATGCAAAGCAAGCAAATTAACCAATAGCACACCTCCTAGTATGATCGGAACGTTGACATGACTCAATCACGTCTGTGAGAGACCTATTTTTTTTAAAATAAAAAATAAATAAAAGTTAAAAGTTAGGTTGAAAAAGTTAAGAGGGTTAAAATAATAATAATGAAAAGTCATGGGGTTTAAATAAAAAATGAAAATACAAATTTTCTGTCTTTCACCCTACCCTCGACACCCTCTCTTCTTCTCTCTCTTAATCCCTTCAATCTTTGATTTCGCCGCTAATTATACGAATCATGACAGGTTTTTCAACTCTGATCTCGCTTAGCTCGGTTCTCCTCTTGATTTGAGAGAATTTGATCAATTCCTCTTCTATTTAGGTTTTTAACGGCTAGTTTTTAAATCCGGCAAGTCTGGAGTGAAGTTTATAAAGTCTAGGGAAGTATTAGTGCAGATTGGAAAGAGTTGGATCTGAGTCTTAGAATTGTGATGATTTGACTTTTGACATATTCTTCCTAAGTACAGTTGGTAAGAAGCTCCAGATTTTCTGGAAATTTAGTATATGGAATTTTCTGGAATTCAACCTGACAAAAGTAAAACTTTAATTTATATCATTCTTTCGATGAAAGATAAATGGATGAATGAGCGAAAAGAAAAAACCTAATAAAACACTGAATCCAGATTCTGAGGTGACGATCGACACTGACTAATGAAGTTATTAAGGTGTGAGTATTGAAAACATTTGTCTCCAAGTAAACTTTTCAAACAAAATCTTTGTTGTCATGAACAGTCTTTTCAAACAACAGAAAAAGATCAACCCATAGATCTTATATGGTTATTTTGAAGTTATATGTGCATGAATCTCATGCACGCAGTGTAAGAAATTATCGTTACTTTGCAGTATTGAGTCTGATATCAAAAACTATGTTTTCGGGCTCAAATGCGGCTCGAGTCTCTCCCGAAAATGTACCTCCTTGTCCAATCAAACACAACCAGACACCTAGTGCGCCAGCTCACTTGTTTGCTACAAAAACGAAAGTAGTTAAGTTAGTTATAAACACTAAGCAGATCCATTTTATGACTACAGTTCAAAACAAGAAAGTAAATCTGAACAATGATTAAGAAGCAGATGATCACCTCGCATAAACTGAATACCAGAGCCACTGGGTACTATGTCCCATCGAAACCCAGTCTCCAGGAAGTTCCGCAGCTGCCTGTTCTCCTCCCAGAGGAGCAAACTGCCCTAAATGCTTGTAGCTTAGAACCATTACACACCCAGTGATTAGTGAGAATAAAGAGATTCCATACATGCTCGAAAAGTTTGCAAGTCTAATTTGACTGTTGGTGAATATAGTGGGCTAAGGGAGAAAAGTCTTGAGACATACCGAAAGGGAAGAAACCGATGACGCCCAGAACTTTTGAAGTGTCTCGGACCTTCTGGACTATCCCTACACTGCTCGCTTTGGTTGAAGCATCTAGAAAGATATGCACCCTGTTGAGCAGCAACCTGAGTTCCCCCCCAATACAAATCCTTTTAGTACCTTGAGTTGCTAATTTTCAGTCTATAGAGGAACCTAGTACAGCTGTGCAAGAAATTGTGGTCTAATCTAATGAAAATATACGCACCTGAGCAGAAGCTGGTAGACTCTTTATCTGCAAGTCCACATGAGAAAGGGCCAACTTGAAACCTTCTATATCCACTTCATTCCTCTCATTCCCATCAGAATCTCGCAGCAGATCTGTTAAATCTAACAGATGCTTGCTCTTGAGATAGAGATCCACTTGGGGGTACCTTATGAGGATGTCATCAACTACATCTCGGAATTCCTCAACTGTTAGGGTACCAGAGTTGTCTTTATCCGCAGCCTCAAATATCGTGGAAATGTCTTCCTAAAGACAATTTAGTGTAGAATGTAAAGCAAGTATTCAACTGAAAGCATTGCCAGAAAATAACCTAATAGCTGCAACAAGGAAAAAGATAAACATTGACATAATATTCCTGTTCTGTAAAACAACTTGTAATAGGCTTCGCATACCATAACCTTGCGTTGATCAATGGTAGCACAATCACCAATAGCATATATGTCTAAACAACCCTTTACTCGCAACCATTCATCGGTTGCTAGAACACGTCTGTTGGCCTGCACATAGAAAACAATTTTGTAACTAACAAATTAGTCAAACAAAACCAACCATGCCAGTACTATATCCACTCGTAGGATTGGATCATAATCTTGAAAGAAAAGGTCAAATTAGCTCTCAAAAATCGTAAAACCTGTCCAATTTGCTCCATGAAGTCCTTCACGACAGGACGAGTCCCAATGCCAGTAGACCACACAACTAGCCCATGGGGTATACGGCATACTTCTCCCGTTGATTTCATTTTCATTTCAATTTCCTTATCTGAAACATTCAGAACCCGACATCCTGTTTTCACTTCAATACCATCCCGACCAAATTTCTGTTCCGCAAACGAACTAATTCTTTCATCAAACCTACATAGAAAAGAGATGTGGAATTTCAAGATTCCTTAAAAAATCCTTGATTGATTCCTTGCTAACGCATACTCCAAAACTACAAACATTTAGATATGTAATTTATGTTTATTGGGCTTACGTGTTCAAGATGTGATCTCCTGATTGAATCACGCTAATTGTGACCAGATCTGCAACAGAGGGATACAAGCTGCCTAGATCTTCATTGACGTAATCATGCAGCTCTGCAGCAAACTCCACACCAGTTGGACCCCCACCAACTATTACAAAATGAAGATTTCTCCTCCGTTCATCCTCACTCAGACTAGGAAGCACAGCCATTTCAAAGCAATCTATCACACTTCTACGGAGCTTTTGAGCATCCTCTACTTCCTGCATGATCATGGTTTCTCTATTAGCTAAATTAATGCCAGAAATCAGAATTGGAAACCAAAAATCACATTACCTTGAGAAAATGGCAGTTTTCCTTGACGCCAGGAGTGTTAAAAGTATTAACTTGTGCCCCTAATGCTATTACCAAGTAGTCATAGTCTAAAGAGAAATCTTTACTCCCAACCAGGTTATGGTCGTTGTCCGAGCGGCAGAAAACCTTTTTGTTAGCAGCATCTATCTTGATGCATTCTGCTTCCCAGTATCGTATTTCACCTTTTCTCTGCCATGGCAAGTAATATGGTTTAATAATTGAGTTAATCTCATAATAAATAGCCTACAGTATTTACCTTCTTTATGATGTTTCGTACTGGTTCTACGATGCTCCTAGCTTCAACCGTCCCGCATGTAACACTAGGTAATAATGGGGTGAATGCAAAGTAGTTGCAGGGAGAAATGACTTGAACATCATATATTGAAGCATCCAGATCCTTTAGGAAACTAGTACCAGCCCAGCCAGTTCCAAGCACCAAAACCTTCTTTTTCTTCGGCTCCTCTTCTGTAGGAGTGACAATGTTTGTTTGTGATTCCGAGTATGCAACTAGACCACCGCTACTGAAAAAAATTTCAAAGCAGGTGCATATAATCAGTGAGTGGTTCCATTAAGGTCTTTCAATCCTATTGAGAAGATCTACCAATTTGGGGCAAAAAACCTAATGGATCAATCTATAAGTTGAGTAACATAGAAGCTAAAGTCTATCAGACTTGGATCTGAAATCGTTAAGTGGGAAATGGGGCTCTGGGATCCAGTCTTCCAGATATACTTCACTATACCAATATACCCCCCCCCCCCCCAAAAAAAAGAAAAAGAAATGAAGTTCACATTATTCCAAACAGGGGGAAAAGCCATCATCTCAGGCATGTTTTGCTTACAGAGTGGCCTATTTCACAACCAACAAGATAAATCCCTTCCCCCCACCATTTTGTTCTTTGTTTCTTGCAATCAAACAGAAGAAAGAGAGAACAGCGCTAGAAGAGAAACTTGGACTGAAGTTGAAGAAGAAAAAAGAGTAAAGGTCGGATTTTGAAACCTGACTGTGCAGACAACGAGAAGCTTAGAGTAGGCAGAGTAGCCATGGAAAGCTCTGCTCAGAAACGAGGAAAATGTCATTGAATCTATCAGATCAGAATAGCCTGTGGGAAAGACCGAGGTTGTGGACGCTGTTTTAAAGGAGATCCAGTGAGGGACACTCCTTGCTCTATCTGTTATGTCTCCCCTTTTCAACGTAGCGGGATCAACTCTTCAGTCATCTCTATTGGCCAAAAAAATATAAAAAAATACTCTTCAATCATCTCCTTGAACAGTTGAACTAGATTATAAAAAAAGATTAATTACGTAATAACGATCATCTTCACACTTAACTTCCATAAGAATGGGCAAAGTCGTTGATTATAAGACTTAAACATATACGAAATCTCTGTTTTTATCAACTCCCTGTCGGGTATGTAATAAGATTGGTGTCATGCTTATAGCGACGCCATTCGTCCTAATCTAATGGTAGATAGGAATCAGGAACCCCCCCACCTCCCGCCTAAATTGTCTATGCTCCGTCTGGATGGCGCCAATGGCTCACTGTTAGCACATGGTTCACATGGGTACGTGGACCCCACACTTTAATCATTCTTCATCACCTAATCATCATCTACCTTGATACATGCATTTTTTGAACATAAAAGAGTTCGAAAACTCTGAGGTTTGGGTATGAAATGGAACATGTCAGATCAGAATCCAATGCAATTTGCATTCTGAAAATATCAAGATCCAAGAAGTAAGGAGGAGCCGTATGGTGGGTTGGAGTCGTTGAAGTCAACCGGGTTTTCTCAATAATCACATCACAAATTCAAAAAAAGACAACTGTATACAGTAATTATGTCTGTGTCTTTATGTTTTGTTTTGTTTTTTTCGTTTTTAATTTGAATTCAATATTAATTTTTTTTTATTTATAAACTTGATACGCAAGGAAAGAATTTGTACGGTGTCAGATCCTATTATTTCTCTTCACGCAGTTGACGGTCGTAAATGAAAAAGGCAGAAACCCTATTTACACCCACGTAAACCGCCACCTTCATTCATTCGTTCATTCTTTCTTTCAGTTTCTTCCATTTGTTCTCTCTTCTCTGCTCCCGTTTCTCTGGAGAAAGACAAAGAAAATTACAGACTTCGTAGAAAACGAGAATGAGAGGTTACTCCTTCTTCCAGAGAGCCTCTGTGGCCTTCCATGACTACCCCACACTCTCTAAGATTCTCGTTGTATTCTCTGTCAGGTCTCTCTCTCCTTTATTTCTCTTTTTCCCTTTTCGTTTATATATAAATATATATGTTACTGTTGAATTTTTTTGTTTATAAAGCACGAGATAGCAGTTCTAAAAAGATCTAAAAGTTTTAGATCCAGAACTTTTCCGTTTTAAGAACTATATATATATATATGTGATGTGGTTGGTGTGTTCTTAAACTGTCGTTAAAAGGTTTAATATGGATCTGCAATGAATTTGTATGGCAGTGGTGGAGGAATGGTTGCATATTCCCAAGGCAGAACATTCTACACTGCATATGCTGACGCCGGCCGACCAGACGACCAGAGTAAGAGGAAGAAGGTGGTTGTGGTTGGAACTGGATGGGGCGGGACCAGTTTCTTGAAAAACCTGAAAAGTTCATCGTACGATGTTCATGTCGTCTCCCCTCAAAACTATTTCGCATTCACTCCTTTGCTGCCGAGTGTCACTTGCGGAACCGTTGAAGCTCGCAGCATCGTCGAACCAATCCGAAGCATCACCAAGAAGGTACAATATCATATGACATATAGTCAACTATAAATTGTTTGACCAAGTAGGTAAACATGCTAACATATACAATGCTACATGTTTTTTTTTTCCTTGACATGGCAGAACGGCTTAGAGATACAATTCAGGGAAGGTCAATGCTACAAGATCGATGCTCAGAAGAAAAAAATATACTGTGAATCAAAGAACCACACAAGTTTGGGCGGGAAAGAAGAATTCTCCATGGACTATGACTACTTGATCATAGCAATGGGAGCAAAATCAAACACATTCAACACGCCTGGCGTTGAAGAGCATGCCCATTTCTTAAAAGCAGTAGAAGATGCTCAGAGGATCCGTCAATCAGTTCTAGACTGTTTCGAAAGAGCAAGTCTCCCTAGTTTAAGTGAAGAAGAGAAGAAAAGAATCCTCCATTTTGTAATTGTAGGAGGCGGTCCCACCGGAGTCGAATTTGCCGCAGAGCTTCACGACTTTGTGACAGAGGATTTGTCCAATTTATACCCTTCACTTAAAGACCATGCTAAAATCACTCTCCTTGAAGCAGGGGATCATATTCTGAACATGTTCGATAAAAGAATTTCTGAATTTGCTGAAACCAAGTTCCAAAGGGACGGAATCGATGTGAAAACTGGGTCAATGGTGGTTAAGCTATCCGACAAGGAAATCTCGACGAAAGAAAGAGCAACCGGACAGAACGTGTCTATACCTTATGGAATGGTTGTCTGGTCAACTGGGATCGGGCCCCGTCCGGAAGTTGTCGACTTCATGAAACAGATTGGTCAGAATAACCGCCGAGCGTTGGCGACGGACGAGTGGCTTAGGGTCGAAGGATGCGACGGGGTCTACGCGTTGGGGGATTGCGCGACGATAAATCAGCGCAAGGTCATGGAAGATATTTCAGTGATATTTAGCAAGGCAGATAAGAACAAATTGGGTACTCTTAGTGTGAAGGACTTCAAAGAAGTGGTAAATGATATTTGTGAAAGGTATCCACAAGTTCAGCTCTACTTGAAGAAGAAACAGATGAAGAATTTCAATCAATTGCTGACTATAACCGAAGGTGATGCCAAGAAACAACAGCCTGCTGAAATGGACATAGAAAGATTCAAATCTGCTCTATCTGAAGTGGATTCTCAGATGAAGAATCTACCAGCAACAGCTCAGGTACCAATTTTCTTTCTCTTATTGAAATGCAAATTATGTTGGCTTCTTCTTTCTGTCATGGCTTCATGTGTTGAAATATTTGTACAGGTTGCAGCTCAACAAGGTGAGTATCTTGCAGGCTGTTACAACCGCTGGGAGCAGTGTGAAACTTATCCAGAAGGCCCTCTTAGGTTTCGAGGATCCGGTCGTCATCGTTTCCATCCCTTCAGGTAACAATGCATTACTCATGTATCTGTTTGATATACATCATTGTTGAAGTACTAAAGTTCTGATGGTATTTGGTAAAAGGTATAAGCATTTGGGGCAGTTTGCTCCACTGGGTGGGGAGCAAACAGCTGCACAGCTTCCTGGAGATTGGGTTTCCATTGGCAAGAGTTCCCAGTGGCTTTGGTACTCTGTCTATGCAAGGTACTACAATATGCTCTGTATTTGTAAATGTTGATTTCAGGTTATCAGATTGTGTTCTAATGACAGTTTTTCTGCCTAATTTTACAGTAAGCAGGTGAGCTGGCGTACAAGGATGTTGGTGGTTTCTGATTGGATCAGGACCTCAGTCTTTGGAAGGGATTCTAGCAGAATCTGAGATGCTTTATGGGGGATTCAAAACAAATACTCATTACAATTTTGTTTTCTTGCTTTTGTTGTCTTTTAGTTTTTGCTCGTTTAGACAATTGCCTGTTATCTTCTGTTACCTTAGTATTTTCATTCTGTTTTGTTATACAGAACAAGGGATGGGTTTTCATCCCAATTTTCTACTATGAGCTTATAATAAACCAATAACTCAAGCGGATTATGATACAACACTTGCCATTAGTACTTACTCATGATATCCACATCTCAATCCAGCAAATCCATTAATACATTCAATTAAATTGTGATTACATAAATAGACATGGATCTATATGCTTGTTAAAGATTCTGCAACAACATTGTAGTTGGGGCATCTCCCTTGTGCGCAAATACTGTTCAAAGCTTGGACCTCTATATACCATTAAGCTAACCCTCTCAAGATGCTATCATATAAAACTTGTTAGTTCCTGCACAATTCAAATGAGATAAAAACTATATACCAACATCAATTGCCAGTAGAAAACCTTCCTTGACAAAACTGATCTTGAGCAAACCCGACTTCTTAGTAACCTTTTTCGGTACAACTTCCAAAGCTTCCATAGCTTTGAGGGGTTACAACTATCTCCTTTTTCGCTTGAAGTCCATTGGACCAGCAAGAAGACTAGGATCACATGAATTCATCTCCTCTGCAAAAGCCATAGCTAACTCAATCTTCCCCATCTTCTTTGAAGTATCGATGAGGGAATGGTATATATAGATTGAAGGCCGGATATGCTTGAGCTTCATTTCCTTGAAGAGTCTTAAAGATTCCTCAATATTCCCTGTTCGGCCAAGACAATCAATCAATGCCGTGTAAGTAAGTAAGTCCGGTTTGACCCCCTTCTCACCCATTTCCTTGAAGTAAATCAAACACAACTCCAATCTTCCTACCTTCCGCAAATTGTTTAACAATGTATTGTAAGAAACGACGTCTGGTTGAATTCCAATTCCCTTCATGGAGGCAAATTCATTGAGCATTTCATCTACACGACCAGAACGACCTAACATATCCAGAACAATGTTGTATGTAAACAAATCCGGCTTACATTCAAAACTCTTCATCTGATCAAATATCACAAGTGCCTTTTCAATCTCCCTACATTCAGAAAAGGAAAAGATGATTTTGTTTACAGCTTCTGAGCTAGGAAAGGTCATTTCTGATATTTCTCTTACAAATCTGTGTAGCAAGACAGAATCATTTGTCTTGGCAAACATTTTGGCAAGATTAACATAGTAGGTCGAACGCAAAGATTTATATGCCATTAAGAAATCTTTGAAGATTTGACATGAAAGTTCAAGCTCACCCCTTTCACTAGCTGCAAGCAAAAGAGTATTGTATGCCTTATGGCTAAGGAAGATGTGTTTCTCACGTAAGGATTCAAGAAGTCGAGAAGCAGCAGAAAGGTTGCTGGCTTTGCACAACTCCTGAACGTAAAAATCAGAGATTTCATAACTAGAGGTTGGAGCATTTTCCACTCTCGCTAGAATTTGATCGAGGAAATCACCTCCCACTCCCTCTTCATCATCAGGAGAACTATGTGTGGAGAATGAATGGTGATTGAAGTTTTTATCTATTATGGAAATGAACGGCAACGTCCTCGGGAAACCAACTGGAATTTCTGCAGCCCTATTCTGCCATTGAAATAAATTCAGGTCCAGTGAAGAAGAATACCATATTAGTTATTAATCAAGTATGCTATAACTCTCAGCTTACTCCGTTCTTAAACTGACTATTTCAGCTAAAATTCAAATTTTGTCGCTACTAACTAAACAAATTCTCATCAAGCAACGAAGGAAGAATAGTGATGTGTTTTACTTACAGGGTAGGGGTAATGTATGGGTTTTCCGGTCAACAGCGGATTCGTACACCCAGATATCGAACAGAAATTGAAGTCGAATCGGATTGGAATTGAGGAAATGTGTTTTTTCACATTGATACTCCCAAAAAAATGCTTCTTCAAAAAATGCCTTGGAACGGCTATCATGCTCGATTATGGAATAGAGCAAGGCCCTCAGGGGTTTACTATTCAGAAACACCAGAGGCCCTGTTCATAAAGGAGGTTCAAGCATTCAACTTTTGAGCTCGGGAGCTTCTAAATCACCGGAAAACGAAGATATGGCGCTTTCGGGCTGTGGCCTGTGAGTTCAGTATCTGCACTTCACTTGGAGCGCCGGAGAATGGACGATCCTTGAGGAGGATCGTCGTTTGGTGGATTGTTGTTTGTGGGTCGCGGGCTTTCTGGTTTTCCGGGCTCTGAGGGCTTTACTTCTTGGGCTTCCTCTCGTTTAGTCATAATTGGGCTTTTCCCGCTTTCAATGAACTTTTCTTTTTCTCGGGATAAAAAAAGAGTATCAAGATCAGTATTATCATTGCAAAAATCTTACAAATTGACAAAATACACACTTCTCCCAATCTTACACTTCCTTTTCAAAGCTCAATGTTTGACAAATGCAAGTGTCCAACGTGTCATCAGCACAGAAGAAGGATCTCCGGCCGATCAGTTCGGCTACCCTTTTGGCCGGCCCTAAATCCCTTGTACTCTTATTAGTAGATGTAGATCTCATTGCCCTAATCTTTGGAAGCAACACACCCATCTCCATAATAGACAATGCATCCTCCCCTTTACTACTACTATTACTCTGGCACGAGTTTGCTCCTACAGAATTAGCCTTTCAACCAATGAAGCCCATCTCTTATCACATTCTTCAAATCTCTATTACCATTCTCTGGCAAAGACCTCTTCCGGGCCCCATTGGATACTATATTTGCACTAGTGTGATAATTAACCTGAGTATATCTGCTAGCAATTACTCTGCCACCGGACTTCAATCGTTTCTTACTAGAACTGGAAAGGACTGATTTGTCATCATCTATAAAGAGCTTCTTTGGTTGAATTTGTTCAAAACTTCCATCCCCTTTGTTTATAGGTTTCTTTGATCCCACAGTTGTGGCAGACTGAATCTTGGACACAGTTTAATTCGATTTCAGGCTTAGAATCTTGGCCCAAGCCGAGGCCTCTCCGATTACTAAACTTAATAGTTGGAACAGAGATTGATTCTTTAATCTTCTTCCCTCCCTCTAAATTCTCACAATTATGTTTATAGGCTCCATGAATATAGCAGACACGATTCTTCCCTGTCTCTCTGATGTCTCTTCACTTTCTGCTCCACCTTTTCAAGTCGAAGCGCCTTAAGTCTTGTGGACAGTTCGTTAATCTCCTCTTCAATTTTCTCAATTTCCACATCTATTTTTCTTTCACAACAAACTTTCTTTTCTTTCGCTTCTCTCTTCCCTAAATTTGTCTTTCGGTTCAATCAAATGTGAGTTTCCACAAACATTACTCATCCCAAGATGTTTAATAATGGACCGAAGATTTAACAGAAACAGGGCTCAAATTTTCCATACCGAAGTCAAACTGCAGCGACTCCGGTATCTGGATCACGTGCACCTGTTGACATAAGACCAAGAAGTATTCATGGCCGCAGAACCGTTGACATTATTTCACACTTCATGATCTGGTGCGTTAATGGAGTATGCGGATTCACTAACACTCATCTTTGATTACTGGTTTTGAACAAGATTAGAATTAAGGAAGCTTTTCACGAACAGGTTTTATCTCATTACCCTTTCAAATGCGATTCTTAAACAGGATCTTGGAAAGTAATGGACATATACAGTTACATTCGTACTACTAGTTTTCAAACTGACCGTTAAGATTTTTTTTGTACATAAACTTTCAAGGACGCTAATTTGATTTAAGGTAGTTTAGCACCAAATTCTTATGGCACCAACAGCTAGATTATAAAAATACGCAGGACACATCCAGCACAACAACAAAATCCGTATTAGGAGACATCATATTATAACGACAACTCACGATTTCATTGCATGTCGGTACTTAAGTAAAATAGATTTAACTAGAAATGGGAGAACATGAATGGAGAGGGAGTATTGCTATAGATAGAGGTACAAATACAAAACGGAACAAAATTCTTTACAAAGCAACATTACATTATCTTCTCCAGTCAATCATCAGTGAATCGAACGGGAATGTAAAACTCCACTGGAACAGGTACCTGCACAGAGACAACAAGGCAACCAAAGTCGGAAATATGCTGGCAGCTACAGATTAGTGAAAAACGACTACGACCGATTCCAACTTTCTTTCAAACCAGGTAAAAGGACAAGATTGAATCAGGCTTGAGAAATTGATATGGTGCTGTTATTTAACTCCAATCTCGTAGAAAATCTAGAGACCAAGCTGATGACAACACTCGATCAATATGCGAGTTATTCAGACTCCAAACCAACAGACATGATAAGAGTACAGTGAAACTCGCACTCCAATAAACAAACAAAAAAGGAAAAAATTAATCAAAGGACGTTAAATCTTTTCCTCAGTAAATCCAGAAACGTCATATGAACGTAGCTTCACAAAGTAGGTTCCCTCTGTAAAACAGAGGCTTGGCTCCACCACATCTCAAACAAGCTGGATTACATCTTCATTGGAACGATTGAATCGATCAATGGCATAAAACATTTGGGTTATACAATAAATTGCATGAATCTCAGAAATTCCAGTAATTTCTTATGAATGTAGCAACCGCAAGGAGGTTCTCCCTGAAAACAGGGTCTTGCAGTACGCTACACCTCAATAACATGGAAATATCATCACTGAAATCAAATTCAACAGAAAAGGAAAAGTTTTTTTCAGAACGAATCAAACGAAAGGCTCAGATATACTACAGCTTATCAATCACATATTATCTGAAGCAGAACTGGCATTTATAGCTGCATTCAAGTCCTCACCGCCAATTTCTACAATGTAATGAAATCGCCGACTGAAATGAACATAGTACTTTATAATAAAACATGACCCTTTTGAAGAAGATAGGGAAGGAATAAGGCTCATATCAAGAAATTCAACCATGTTATCCTTTATGCATCATTGATTCCTCTCAGAAGCGCGGATAAGTTGTAATCATTGCCAATTACTGACAGACCAGTTCTATGGAAAACTCAAAAAGCATTCCAAGAGGCATGAGAATCTAAAGAATGGGATTTTGCCGTTATTTTGACACAGATAAGCCGTGGAAGAAAGAAAGGCCAAACTGCAACACTTAACGGCGACGATCTGGCACGAGCACTGGGGCTTTCACCGTCACCGTGACCCTCAGAGAAGCCCGGGGTGCATCGTGCGGTGATTAAAAGAGAATCACAGAACTCTAGCATACACTAAGGCTAATAGGCGTCCTTGATCGGCTATTTGAGAGTAGATTAGAACAGAGATGGAGTAATGAGGTAAGATAGCCTAAGCTTTACTCGTCTTATATAGGCAAAACTGAAAGTGAAACCCTAGACCAGGGAGAGGGCTAAAGACCACAGCCACTCTACTGGGCTTTCTTCTTGGACTTTTACCCGATGATGTATCATGGGCTATAATAATATTGTATATTGGACCCTGAATCAAGACGTCTTCTTCTCGGGTCGGCCCAGTAAGTCGATATGGAAAACTGTCGGTGAAGAAAAAGATCATTCGACAGGAACCAATCGGAAGCTGACCGGAGCTCATGAACATATAACTGGCCGTGAAAAGCTCTCACTCAGTCCCTCTCCTCATATCCTAGCAGAAACAGATCAGGACTGCAAATTTTCTCAAGCTCAGATTGAGGGAAACTGTAAATCGGCATTGCGAAGATTAGATTAAGAAAGCAAGACTATGAGACGGAGAGCTACAGATTTTCGTAGACCTGTTCGGAGGAGGTTTTCTAATGTGCTCTTGTGGGTGATCTGTGGCATTGCATTTCTACTTCTCGTCTTCGTCTTGTGTAAAGGAGGTCAGAGTGAGTCGAGGCCGGCGCTACTGAAGGTAAAAAATAAAGATAAAGCCTGTTCTTTTGTTTCAGTTAGGTTCAATTTTAGGATGTGTTTGGTTGCTAAGAAAATATGGAAGAAAAGGAAGATCTTAGATATAGAAATTTTCCTTTCCTTTCAGTTACGTAATCTAGGAGCTTGTCGAGTGAAGCTTTACTACTGAGTGAACTGATGTGAAATTCATAGATTAATCTTCTCTTTAGTTTCTTCCAATTTGATGAATGATTTTGAGATAACTTGAACGTTATTATCTCAGCAGCATTTTTCTTTCATCTAGACTGGCATGAAGAATCCGAACTGCTAAATAATTTCCAGTCAGTATCTACTGGTTTCCATGTTTTCTAAAAATTATGAAATTTTGGACATTGTTTTTGTATTGCAGAGATCGTATAGGCATGATAGAATTATGGAAAGCCTTAATATTACTGAAGAAATGTTGACTCCTGACTCGGTTGCCCGGCAACTAAGTGATCAGATTGCCCTTGCAAAAGCTTTCATTGTGATTGCGAAAGACAGCAATAACCTTCAATTTGCTTGGGACCTAAGCGCTCAAATCCGAAATTCACAGCTCCTTCTCTCTACTTCCGCTATAAGACGAGGACCCCTCACGGTTAGAGAAACGGAAACTGCTATACGTGACATGGCACTTCTTTTTTACCAAGCACAGCAACTCCATTACGATAGCGCCACAATGATAATGAGATTAAAAGCCAAAGTTCAAGATTTTGAAGAGCAGATGAGGTCTGTTACTGAGAAAAGCTCCAAATTCGGACAAGTTGCTGCAGAAGAAGTTCCGAAAAGTCTCTATTGCCTTGGCATTCAGCTGACCACAGAATGGTATAGAAATGAAAACTCAGAAAGAAAACTCAAAGAAAGCAAGCGAAATGATGCAAAGAAACTTAAAGACAACAGTCTTTACCATTTCTGTGTCTTTTCAGACAACATCCTTGCTACTTCAGTTGTGGTCAACTCAACCTCTTTAAATTCCAAAAACCCAGAAAAGCTCGTCTTCCATATCGTAACAGATCATATCAATCATGCAGCCATGAAAGCCTGGTTTACAATGAACGGTTTCAGAGGGGTAGCAGTAGATGTTCAGAAATTTGAAGACTTTAGCTGGCTTAATGCTTCTTATGTTCCTGTTCTGAAACAGCTCCAAGATTCTGAAACTCAGAATTATTACTTCTCCGGAAGTAATCAAGGTGGTGGAACCCCAATCAAGTTTCGAAATCCGAAATATCTATCCATGCTAAACCACCTCCGGTTTTATCTTCCGGAAGTCTTTCCATCTCTCAAAAAAGTGGTATTTTTAGACGATGATGTTGTTGTCCAGAGGGATCTCTCTACCCTTTTCTCCATTGATTTAAACGGTAATGTAAATGGAGCTGTAGAGACATGTATGGAGACATTCCATAGATATCACAAGTACTTAAATTACTCTCATCCTCTTATAAGAGGGCACTTTGATCCTGATGCATGTGGATGGGCGTTCGGGATGAATGTTTTCGATCTGGTTGAGTGGCGGAAAAGGAATGTGACCGGAATATACCACTATTGGCAGGAAAAGAACATTGACCGGACATTATGGAAACTAGGTACTTTGCCGCCTGGTTTGTTGACTTTTTACGGATTGACGGAGCCGTTGGATCCCTTGTGGCATGTACTGGGGTTGGGATATACTAATGTCGATCCTCATTTGATAGAGAAAGGGGCGGTTCTGCATTACAACGGTAATTCGAAGCCGTGGTTGAAGATCGGGATAGAAAAGTACAAGGTCCTTTGGGAAAAATATGTTGATTATGCACACCCTCTATTGCAAAGCTGCAATTTCCATTGATTCGAGTTCATGCAAGATTTCATATGGTCTGAGGCAGATTAGATGAGCGAGAAGATTCATATATTTAGGGGGGTATACATTTCTTACAATTCTTACAACGACTGGTGTGTTGTTGTAAGTTAGAACAAGTATACATTTGATTTTGTTCTCGTGTGTGGTAATATATTACTTTCGAATATTATTAATTTCCTCAAATTTATATTTAACATAATATGGTACGGGTTATATCTAACACGTGGATAAAACGGCGGCGTATTTGTTTCTTAATGCACCAACGACTTCTCTTAGTTGTGAAGTAGCTCTGCCCTCGCTCCCAGCTCCTCGCACCGCATCTCCTCTCTCCCTCTCGCAAGTCTGAACAAAGCCATCAGTCATGGCCACTCTAGCGGCGGCTGCAGCTCGTCAAGCCGCTACTGTAGCTCGTATTGCGTCTCCAAAGAGTCCGATTGAAGCTGCGAATCTGATTCACCGTCGCGGTCTCGCCAGCGCCGCTGGTAATTTCTAGTTCTCTATACAGGCACACGTGCACACCATTACCGAACTCAATCCCATTTTGCCATAGATCAGTATCTCAGATCCTGTTACTGTCAATTCCATTCTTTTTTTCTTCAAGTTCGAGGACGTTTTTGTGTTGCTGGAGAAAGTTATATTCATTCTTTATAGAACTTTTATTTTTCCGAGTGAATTTAACGGAATTAGATCGATTTGAAGATGAGTATAATCTCAAAGGAAATCAGTGATACGCTAATCAAACTAAAGAATGAATTTTTCCAAACTCGTGTGAATTACCTTTGACCATGTTTCTAGATAGTTAGCCTTACGATTGGTTGAATAACTTGTATAACATTAGTGATGCTCAAATTTTAGCTGTAAATATGATGTCTTTATTGAGTTTACAATGTTGTCTTGTCTGTTTGATGCTTTGCAGATCACCATGGACCTCCTAAGGTTAACATTTGGGAAGACCCCTTGAGTCCATCAAAATGGAAGGAAGAGCATGTGAGTCTTCTGCTTCAAAATTACCCAATGATCTTTTCACATAGGTTACATGGCAGTTAGTATGAATTGGGCTTGAAAAAGTTTATGGTTAAAACGAGAGATTGAGTACTATGTCAATACCTAAGCACTAACTCTTCTTGCGCTGGCAACTGTCCTAACCGGATGCTATAACTCTACAGTTTGTAATCGCCTCTTTGTCTGGCTGGGGAATACTTATCTTCAGTGCGTACAAATTCTTTACCGGAGGCAAAGACAAGAAGGAGGAGGTACTATTGAACAATTGATTGAACCTTTCTATTGCTCTCCTGTCTTTTTTTCTTGGGTAGTTTGACATGGCACATATTTAGGCAATAACAGAATTGATCTTTGTTCATTCTCAATGCGTTTAAATTATTGAGTCACATGTTGATGGATTAGTAGGTTAAAATCATCTAATAATTTGGTACTTGGATCTTGTACACGTTGTGAAATACTTCTCTCTTCAGACTGATATATTGTTCTTTTGATTTCAGAAACTAGTGGAAGCAAAACACTGAGGTTTGGAGCTGCTGTTTTTGCCCGTAATGTTCCCATAATAAGATTCTGATTCCCATAATGTTCCCAAAACAGTGGAGAGAATTCATCATCTCTCTTGACATATCATTTTCTTGGTTTGTTCAGTTTATAAGACTTAGGTGTTTATTTTCCCTGTAATGTACTCGCACCATTTCGAAATATTGGTGGATTGACTTGTAATTTTCTCATAATATGATGCCATTTTCGACATCCAAGGTGCTTGTTATATTTTCAATCTTCTAATAAATAGCTCCATTGTCGTCCAAAGGAGAAACAATCTCCTACAATGGTTATATATATGATACATTCTTGTATACAAGATCCGTTACTTTGATATAAGAGCAACTTTACTTTGATATGAGATCCGTTCCAAAAAAAAAAAGCTGTTAATTTTTGTTGTTAAACAATGGTTGGAATGTCAACCATACACCGGTATACAATATCTTTCTCTATATAAATGAAAAGGCAACAACTAACTTTGTACTTTTGGCACTAATGCATACGAAAAGACACCATTGTTTAACCATTATCATAGCTGCCAAATCCCTGAGATAATTTCAATTTCCTCAAAACTTTTCTCCAATTAACTCTTGTACAAGTTTCATTGAAGAACAAAAGAACTACCGGACAGGACCGTGATGTTCTAGTGTATTGTCCATGAAGTTTGAAGTTGCATTAATACAAGAGAAGAGGGAACGAAAATCCGCCACTCAACATCAAACCTTATAAGTTGGGGTTACGCTAATTTACAGTAAGAAGCTATATCAACTTGACCTTTATCATCATCATGTACATTGCTTCTCAAAGGATTCTTCAGACAATAGTGTCTGAACCAGCCCCTGCAACCTCTCCACACCGGGCCCGAGCCGAAACACCGAGTAGTTCCCCCGCACAATGCATGGGTCCGCATCATCATTAGAATTCCCAGTGCACCATGCTCCGGGGGAGAATCGAGCTTTCCGATCGAGAAGCTCTTCATCAATCTTGTCCAAAACTGGGTCATCCTTGGCAAACTTCCGAGCAAATGGTGCCTTGCTATCCACCATTGCTTTGAAGTCCCTAATTGTTAGGAATCGAGGATGTTGCTTTGGAGGGCTGTCCCAAGCAATGTAGTGTAGGTCATGGCCTACTGCCGTGTGCCGGAATTCTTCTGTGTTGCAAATTACTGTGTGAAAATACCCTTCTGGAGAAGACACAAAATTTGTGTAGTACATGAGGATAGTCCTTGGGAGATTATCCCATCCCCATATACAGTACTCAGCAAAAGATCGGGTCAGTATAACCCAAGCTGAACCTATGATACATAGAAAGAATCAAGGAACTAGTTCTCATTGTTAAAGAAAATACTGAATCGAAGAATTAATATATTGATTCTATTAAGTAAAAACTGAACCTGTAAACAATTTAAATGATGTTGGAAGCGAACGGCGTTGACTAGTCCAACCAAGGTCAGACTTCTTTGATTGGTAAAGACCAGGATCATAGATGATCGGTTTAGCTCTATGAAATCTGCAAAGGTACACATTATAAATGACTTCTGCAAACAAAAACAAAAACAAAAAAAAAAAGGGAAAAAAGCCTTGATATGGATTATAAGAAGGCGAGCCCAGGAGTAAGCATATAACATCTTACTTACAGCTTCCACCCAGAAATTTTCGTATGTTCAATAAAATTGAGATTTCTGGGCAAGTTGGAGAAAACATGAAGCAAATCTGCACAAGGAAACAAAACAGAACTTACTTCTCTTAACAGAGTTAATAAAACCACAGCTCCTTGCATTATGGGATTCAATTGGTTAAGTTCTGTAAATAGAGCCATTAGGCCTCTTGATCAATTAGAAGTGAGAACTATAAAAGAATGAAGAATTCAGGCAAAGACCCTAATTCGAGTATAAGGCATTCAAAGAAAGAATTTACCCCATCCAACAGATTTTCAACAAACAAAAATCTAACTTTTTCAGATAATCGGATCATTTTAGTAATTCTAAAGGAAAATTGAAACTAACCATCTTGGGTCACAAGAGGATAATCAGAAGCACTAAGATTTATAAACCAGTCCCATTCCAAGCTTTCTTTCAAGAGGATGGCTATTGCTTGAAGAGTACAAGCAATCATTGTAGGGCCCTTGTAAGTGACCAAATTAGACTGAGCCATAACACGGACATTCTCAACTTCTCGAAAAGTTGAATCTGCCTTTACCGAATTCGTCAACTCCAACCTTTCTCGAGGTGGGGCCTCAAGATCCAAATGCAGAATATATTGATTTCTTGGATGATAAACAGCTTGTAAGGTCCTCATCATTCTATGGCTATCACCTTTTGTCCCTGAAATAAGATATGCTAATCTTGGAGCAGCTGTTGTCTGAACCTCATTTGCATTTGTAGACAATCCCAATTCCGATTCGACAAAATACCCACCTGTATACTCCGCTGGTCTTGAATATGAAATAACATCAAATGGTGTTTGTTCTCCATTATGTCTATGAGGAGGAGAAAACAACCCACAAATGGCAGTTAAAAACAAAGTAATCGAAATGAGCAAACTTGCAAAAAAAGGGACAATCCATTTCCTGTCACTAAACATCCTTCCCGAGTGAAAATTGAAAGTTTTCCTCATACTTAAAACGGGCGCTTCAAAACAGCTATTTTGGATTGTACAGTTCTTAATCACCTTTCCCACTAAGAACAAATCCGAGCAGCCTTCTACGGGGAGGAAGATCAAAGAGAAGCAAAGAGGTACGAAATCTGAACCAAAACCGCCTTCTTGAGTATACAAGTAACATTTAAGCTGAGGATCTAAGTTTCCAGAGATGAAAGAGGAGTTCCCACCATAAGTACATATAAACAGAAAGCTATTCTGAAGCTACTCGGTGGCGAAAGTTACCAAAAGGGAACAGATCAAACTTAAAGCAACTTCAAGGCAGAGTATGGAGGCAAAAACGACTGCTTGTTATTAATTATGAAGAAATATATGTATGCACGTGAGTTAGAGAGTAGCGGACTTTTCTCTAAAACGCCCAGATCTCAATCAATGAAATCCTTAATTAGAGAGAGAGAGGGAGAGTTGGGATTGAATGTTTCAGATACTTACAGAGGGGAAAAAAAAACCTGAAATGGGCGATAGAGTTGAAGAAAATCGAGAACCGAATGAGGAAAACAGGAAAGAAGATAGAAAAAAGCTTAGTTATAGAAAAAAGCTTACTTTACTTGGTAGAGTAGATTCGGAGAAGATTCAGAATCAAGAAGAAGGAGAGAATGGCAAAGGATGAGCTCAATCTGGTGTTTTCCAAGAAAGTAGAAAAAGAAGGGAAATTTGTTCCTGCCTCCTTTGCTAATTTCTTGGTGAGATACGCGAACGGTGGTTGATTGCTTGCTTGCTGTAATAGAAAGATAGGGCGATAGAGAGACTAATGAGGATTAAAAGTCCGTACAAAAATGGCTGAATGGTGAATATAGTGGACTCTGATTGCTTTAATCGATGGCAAAGCTTGAAAAGAAAAGAAATATGGTTAATTAATTTGTTATTTAATTGCTTCCTGGCTGGTGTTTTCGGTTGGTCTGGGTTTCATCTTTTTCTCATCTTTTGCTTTTGCTTTTGTTCTTAATATATATATACTAGAAATATTAACCCTGCCCATGGCCCATCCTGCCTTGCCATCAATTTAAAGCGCCGCTCCTTTGCACTTGGACCCATGATTTACGATCATAATTATTAAGCTTAACCGTCTAGATTTTAGATTGAAATTGATAATTTAAATTTTAAATTAAGATCGAATATTAATGATTATTGTCATTTGTTTATGTTCAACAAAAAAGAAAAAAAATTATGAAAAAATATGACTCTTAAATCAGTTGGAAAATGTGTTGTAAATGTGATTCGTTGAATGATCATTAGTAGCAGTAACATTACCATGATTTCGCCTATCACAATAGCAAAAAGGGGCAGAAAAGATGGCAATCATCATATACTAATGAACTCTAATGATTCTATCCAACTCCTTGAAGGGTTTTGTAAATTCTCTACCTTTCTTTTTTATACACTAATAAAAAGGGATTGGGTAAACACAAGGAATAGAATCTGAAGAACCAATCAAGTTAATTGTACCCTTGCAGGTTGGGTGAGGTGTGAGAGGAAATAATCTCCAGCGTCTAAGAGATGCAAATTGTTTTTACAGAGCAGCCATCATGGTGCCTCTTGCAGCTTCGCGTTTCATCTCTGCAGCCTTCCCGCTGCCTCGGAAATACATGTAAACTTGCTGCAAATTGGATTTGAAAAGAATAATTAATACAATGTTAAACAAAGGGACATGGATCAATCCGGAACAGAAATGCAAATTATCATCGAGTTAACAACCTGAATAACCCAGACACTGAGTAATGATTCGAGGCAGAAGAACGCAAAACCGATCAAGTAAAATATCTGCAAGAGGAGTTATCGAGAAATGTCAAGATATCAACTAACATGGAATCGGTAGCGGTCCCTGTTTATAGTTGCTAATCTCCAATTTGACACACCATGAAATTTGGAACTAGTAAAAATCACAAAACTTACCCCAACCAAGGCTTTATCGCCCAAGAAGCTTACTGCAGGCAGGATACCTCTGTTTCAGCCAAACCATACAATCATCAGATCCAGAGAACACAACTAAAGAAAATGTAACCTAGCATCAAAATTTCTTATTCATGTACATATATATATATACTAGCACTTGGGCGACACAAGAGTTCTTTTGGAAGTAGAGTATAGTTCGACAAATACTAGCACTTGTTGAAATGGGCAGGATTTCATTGGGAGGCTTCCCCTAAAAGAATGATGCTATTACAATTTTTAACGTACTACAAAAAGTCTGTTTCCTAACAGTTCAAGAGAAAAGCATAAAGATCAAAGAAAACTTACGTCAGAGAGTTCCCCTTGAAAATAATCGGAGGAGCAACAGCAGAAAAAATGCAAAAGCCAATATGGATCTGGATGGAAAATTCTTGGGTTAAGTGAGACACATTGTAAAATACATTATAATGAAAAGAGCAACTACCACAGCAACAGCAATGAAGCTACCCCGTAAACTAGGAAAAACAGCCCAAACTTCAAAGCACTATCAGTCCTGTTTAATAACAAAAACATATGGAAAGAAACAAAAATTAATTGTTAATATCCAACTTATAGTCCTATTGCCTGGTAGCAGAAACAAATAATCTCCTTGCCTTGTAGCACGATAAAGGGGGCGATACCACCCAACATAGGCTCCAGGAACACCTGATATGAAGTAGATAACAGCAAGAAGCCATATTGTTGCCCCTGTCAAACAAAGAGATGTTCATAAGTGACATATGGAATAAAGCAGCCAACTAGTAAAGGTTGATGGCCGTGTAATAAGCAACGAAAGCTACCTTCGCCTTTAATCCAAGCTACAGTAGTTGCCACGACATTCCACAAGAGACATATAACAAGACCTGGAAAACATAGATGTGGTCATCAAGTAGCACAAGACAAAATCAAGAAGCATAATTTGTAACATAATTTTGTCAACTATATAGTAGATATCTCTGAGCTTAGCAAATATCATCTTGACATTTAATGAGAAACTTGACCGCCAAGATTAAGGATGTGACATCAGCCTACCTAAATATGTCGCAAAAGCAGCATACTGAGTCTTCTGCAGATGGAGTGGTATTTCATTGGCAATGTCATGGTGGATAAGGGGGAAAAACGGCGGCCAGTTCTTATCCTCTAGTACAATTCCAGCTGTCAAATAAAAACAATGAATTAACAACTAACTCGCAAAAACCCAACAATTACTGTTCTAACTTCTAACAATTACAAATACCACGGGATACAGCATCTTCCCTCCGTTTAATTTCCTGCGCATCACAGATAAGGACAGTAAAATGCAAAGATATTGCATAATCCATATCACATGAATATGAAGTATTTCAACGATCTCCAAATGAGATCTTTCTCCTTTAGCTTTCAACGATCCATATTACAGATAAGGACTGTAAAGTTACCTGTTCTCTCCTTTTCAATTCAGCCTCTTTAGCTTTGAGTTCCTTCTCCCTAGACTTATAATCCTAAATTTAAAAAGGAACCAAATCCATTTTTAAGAGAAACACATCGAGTAGTACACATGAATAAGGCGGATAAGTATCATAAAATACATAATGTACCTTCGAATTATCAAGAGGTATATCAATGGTCGCACCGCGACCATAAGGTTCAGGAGGTAAAGGTGAGAGGTTCTTTGAGCTTGCAGGTGGAACATTTCCACCCTGCCAAAAAAATATATATATATATATATAATAATAATAAGAAGAAGAAAAGATATGCAGTGAAACAAGATGCCCATGCTGCTATGCAAGCATCAATAATAATTCAGACGCGCTACATTACAGAGATTACGATAAAAGAAGATAGAATGAGAAAAGTTGAATTTTAGAAAGTAGATCGGACTCTGTCCCCAGATCTTGGGATCCATTAAACCGAGATCAACATGAACGAAACCTATTTCTAAATCATGCCGAGTAAACAAAAAGAAAGAAAGAAAAAGGTAAGGATCGACATGATCCGATGTAAATACAGATACATGAAACCATCAGACCGACATTGTTCCAACCTCAGCATGGAGGTAAAGATAGAGGATGAAGAAGCAGAAAAATAAGAACTAACCGAAAAGGGATTGAGGTCCTCCTCGGCGAAAGGATTGGCATCGTAGCGACTCATGGGGATAAACCAGAAGATCTGAATAAGCGGAACCAGCAACGAATCCGCGGGGGTGGTAATGTGAGTATGAAGGTGGTTCTAGGTCCGATCAGATGATAAGAGGCAAATGGAAGGTAGAAGGGAGTTGGGTTTTTTGGTGTGGATTGTTTCCAGGGAAATACGAAACGGCAAACTGTTTGGCGCCTCGCTGACTCAAAACGTATGAACACGAAAGGTGCTTTAATTATCATAGTTTTCATGCCTTTTTGAGGGTTAATTTGGTTTTAAACCGACCCGTTAAATTCTGATTTATCCCTAAATAAAAATTATAAATATCACGTGACAGGCAGGCTGGTATATTTATTTATTTTATTTTTTATTTTTTTACTCGATCTGAATTACCTGATTCAACCGCCAAAATTAACCAAAAACAAAAAGGATTAAACAAAATTACCAGAATTATTTTGGTTAAACTGTATGTATATATGTACCGCACGTTAGTAACCAGTTAAATATGATCATTGGATTTTAAAAAAATTAATCTAACGATGGTAAAAAAAAAAATTGAATTCCCACCATCCTTTGTTCATTTGGAAATCTAAAGTCAATCCTGGCTTGATCCACTGCCACGTGGCTCTCTCCTTAGCATGTCAAATAAGTCCTGTACAACTTCTGACATGAGTGGCCTGAATTCAGGCTCCGGCTGCAACAGAAACCGCTCCAAAAATGGGTTTACAAGTTCTATTTCATGAAATATGGAAGAAAGGTGATTACTTTCACAAGGTGATATTCGAGTATTATCAATACTCACCTGAACACATCGAGATATGATATCGGCAAAGTGCGACAAGGATTTTGCTGGATATTGACCATGGAGAGAAGGATCAACCATTCTTGATAATGCATCAATGTCATGAAGCTGTGGGATTGCCCATCTCACCAGAAATTGCTCTCCTCTAGTCTTTGCCCTGTTACAATTTTGGAAGAATACTGATGAAATAGATAAAGAGGGAAAAGGAAAAAAAGAAACTGACTAATATGGATTCCCCTTTTCTTACTTGTCATAGGACATTCGGCCGGTCAAAAGCTCTAACATGACAACCCCAAAGCTATAACCGTCACTTTGAAGCGTATAAATGCCGGATTCAAATTCTGGAGCCCCATAGCCATACATTGATAGTAGATGCCCTGATAACTGTAACCAACCGAAACAATCGGAGTTGATACATTTTTAGTTTGTATTTTAGAGAACCGAGATAGGATGTAATGGATCATGATTTACCTGACTAACAGAACCAGATGATATCAATCGAGCTAAACCACAATCAGAGACATGCACAGAGAGTTCATCATCAAGAAGAACATTTGCAGACTTGAAGTTCCTGTGTATAACAGGCGGATGACAGACCTCATGCAAGTACCTATAAAGCAAAAAACATCAAATCACCATTCCAGAAAATGGTTTGGGTTGAAATTTTGAACAAATGGTTAACTTACTCTAGTGCTCTAGCAGCCCCAAGGGCCATTCGAACACGGGCATTCCAAGAGAGTTTCTTTTTGAATTCCTCATCTGAATGTAGAGCGTCCTGTAGAGTTCCATTAATGCAGTACTCGTAAATCAGAAGCCTTTGATCATGCTCCGCACAACAGCCCACAAGTTCAACGACATTTGCATGTCGGATTTTATCAATGTCGTTCACTAACTCAAGGAATTCATTGTTCTTCTGCACACTGGAAGCTCTTTTGTCCAGTTTCTTCACCGCAAGCAGCTACAGAAAGATTAAAAAAATGAAATAAAAAGGTGATAAAAATGAGTGTGTTTTCTTATCCATTCAGTTAATATTACCACCATATCGAAAACAAAATAAGTAATAACCAAAAATGTTACCTTTCCATTAGGAAGCCGTGCCCTATAAACACTACCCAGCATTCCGACTCCAATGAGATTCTCTTGTGAAAAGCTATTTGTATATTGCTGAAGGGATGCAATGGTGAAGGACTTTGCAAAAGTAGGGGTATTGATTGTTCTGCTGGAAGGCCTTACAGGAGAAACTTCAGCTGGAACAATAGGTTCAACGATGACCTTCTGAACAGGAGGTGGTGGTGGAGGAGGAGGCATCAGATGAACATCATCTGCACTAATGTCTATCTCATGATCATCTTGTTTTGGTCTTATGCCCATTCTTTGCATATCTCTCTCTTTCTCTTTCTGTGGCTTTCGTATTGCCCCCACTCTTTGAGTCTCTGTTTGATGTTCCTCCTTTGGCACTGGAACATCCTCCTTAGGTATTGGAACTGTTTCCAATATTCCAAAAGATTGTTAGAATAAAGTCAATGCAGCCAGAAAAGACAATGGCCAAACCCAATTATAGTAAAGAAACTTATTATGCCTTTATGTGTTTCACTGGTTGGCTGGACCAAGGGACTGTGCCTGGGACTCTCTCTGTCACCCCTGTAAGCACCTATTTGATGCCGCTTGGAAATTGCGTCGGCCCTTCTGCTCCTTTTCATACACCTTGGCATAAAAAGCACAAGTGCTAGAGCCAAAATAATAAATGACAACACTCCTGCAATTGATATCCAAACTACCCTTTTGGTAGATTTACCCTTTTTTCCAGCATTTGATTCCTTTGAGGCAGATGGTCCATCAGACTGTTTTGCGGGTGACTTCCCAGAAGGTGGTGTTGGAAAAAATGATGGTGATGGACCCGCCTGTGAAGGCTTTGATGAGAGTGAAGGTGGAGATGCTGGAGAAACAGTAGAATTCCATGGGTTTCCATCCTTTCTGGAAAAAATATGTCAATGACTCACAGTCATTCCTGTTTCATTTTTTCTAACAAACCTGTAAAAGAAATTTCATTACCTAAAAGTTGGGATATTCAGTAACTTTTCAGGTATGGGTCCAGAGAAGAGATTATTCTCTACATTCCTGCTCAAAAGAGGTAAAGTAATTTCAGGAAGGGAAAAAAAGAGGCAAATTTTCGAGGAATGGTTATGAAGAAAAATGATACCAAACAAATTTCTAATTGATAATCTATAAATGAAAGGAGAGATGATTGAGAAAGTACAAGTCTTTTATTGGAAGATCCTGTAAAACGTTGAGGGTCCCCAAAAGCTGATTATTCTGCAAACGCCTGCAAACATGAAAGTTAATACGTGTTGAGATAAAATAGTCAAATGCAGATGAGCTCACAACAGTTAGATTACTGACAGAGTGGTCAAAACCACTAAATCTTGTAGAGAGGAAGGCAGTGGACCGCTAAAATTGTTGCTGGATAAGTCCCTACAAAGAGTCGAGAGGTTCCCATCAAGTAAAATTGTCTTATAATGTAGAAGTTAAAACTGAAGAAACTCAATAACTTAGGCCTTACAAGTTGACCAATCCTGTAAGAGCTGCAAAAGAATCTGGTATTTCTCCACTTAAGTGATTGTCATTCAGTGACCTGAGAGGAAAAATATAAACAGCTAAGAGAAAAGATAAATTAAGTCGTTGAAGAGGGTCTCAAGAGATGCAAAACGAACAGCAGAGAAGTAATGTCTTACATGGCTGCTAGCTGAGTCAAAGATGATAAGGAACTTGGGATGCTTCCAGTAAATTGATTAGCTGAAAGAAAACTGCAATAGGTAAAGTCTGTCACATCTTTTGTAATGTAGAGAAGCAGTTTCTAATGTTTTTCATGTTAGAAGAAGGGTAAAACATACAGGTTTTGCATAGTAACAGGCAAGTTCGATGGAATACTTCCCCCAATGTTATTGTTGCTGAGGTCTCTGTCCGGAAACGAAGAAGAGTCTAACATCGATCCAAAAAGAAAGTAACAAGGATTCTCATAAGTAATTTCAGATATACGGTTATGGGAACTTACATTGATTGGATAGAAGTGAACATTCCCAAGCTATCACTCAACTCTCCTCCCAAAGTAGCAGCATTAATAACTCTATAAAACCAGATAATCAGAAGAATTTTGACAGTATATCCATGCAGTGTAAAAGTGGTAAGAGACGAGAGAAAACCGTACATTCTTATAATGACGGAGTTATTACATTCAACGCCTTGCCACTTATCACCACACGGGTCTTGTCCAACACCCCAGCCAGGAAGAACAGGGGAACCCCACGAAGTATACAAGTTACTAATGGCAGTAACTGATTCAATCAG
Source organism: Coriaria nepalensis (assembly GCA_027186245.1). Lineage (NCBI taxonomy): Eukaryota > Viridiplantae > Streptophyta > Magnoliopsida > Cucurbitales > Coriariaceae > Coriaria > Coriaria nepalensis. The sequence continues at coordinate 10,407,558 of CP114492.1, forward strand.
AAGTAGCATAAATAATAAGCAATAGAGCTAGAGAGAGCGGTTAAAATAAATACATTTTCAGGAAGTCAGCATCATAGCATATTTGGAAAATCAGCAGCTGCTCAGTTCAACTGATTTTAGCTACAACTTTAATTCGCTTTTGATTTTCCCACATTTTCCCAGCAACCAAACAGGTAATGAATACTGCAATGTACTGTATAATAATTGAAAACCAAAGAGAAAAGCTTACAGTCATTGGGATTAGTAATTCCAAGCGAAACTTGTACAGCACAGATCAACACGAAGCCCGCTAAAAACTGTGCGTAGATCCCCAGATTCTTCTTCCTCAAACCAGATCTCTTCCGCCCCATTGAAGTCAGTAAGACCCAACTTTATCGATTTTCCTTTCCCGCAACCAATCTGGAAAAAGAACCAAATCGAGAGCGCATAATTAACCAAAATCAAAATCAATTATATCCTCGACACAACTCAAAACTGCCGGAATTCAAAAAGAAAAAAAAGAAAGAAAAAGAAAGAAGCATCCAGATATAAACATACAGATGTAGAAGAAAACAAGTATTCGAATAAAAAAAGAATATCACAAAAAGGATATTTCTAGGATTAGTAGTGGAACTTACCTCGAAATTGAAGCATGAAATTAAGCGAAATGCTGAACGAAATGAATCAAAGTGGGAGAAAGCAAACAAGCAGAGAGAAAATAAATAAATAAACAAAAAGCTGGAAGCTACTTTTCCAAAAAGACAGAGGGCTCTACTCCAAAAAATTTTGAGTCTCCACTGAGGAAAAACTTGTCAGCTAAGGTTCAGTGAACTGAGCAACGATAGCAGGATAAGAAAGCATATATCACATCAAAAAATGATATATTTTTATCTCTGGAGAAGAAGAAAAAGTTTAAGAACCCTAATCAAAAGCTTTGGAATGAGATTAGAGAAGAAAGAAAATATTAGAGAAATGTAGGAAAACAGAGATGGACCCACCCTGATTCCAGGAAGACAAGACCAAACAAGTTAAGGCGGGAGTGGCGCGCCTGACTGCTGCCTGCTGTGTGTGAACTATAAATGCAAGCACAGCAAGATGAAAGAAGAAATCATAGGATCCTCTGCGCCGCAGAATGTTTGAGGGCCCACAGAGATGCGACAGTACTCAGTTCAGTAGTCCCTACTACTACTATAGAGTTGTTGTTGGTATCTTTTGGATGTGACCGATTATATAATATGATTTTAATTTATCTTTGATTGAAAGAAACTCTTTTGAGTTGCATCTACATATGTTTACTTATTCTTAATAGATAAAGAAATAGTCAATGTATAAGTGTTTGCATCATTAATAAGAGATGCAAGCGGGTCCCACTTTTAATGTCACAATCTATTTATGTATGGTGTGACGCTGATACGCTCGCCCCTGTGAAGATGCATAAATTCCCAAATTCACGGGTTTATTTCAATATGGTTTGAATTTTTGTGCTATTAGCTTTCCACAAAAAAAAAAGGGTGTGAAAAGAATCAAGAATAAGAAAGTGTAACAAAGTGACGTCGCAAAAAGGTTCGCAAGTTGAAACATGTGTTCGAGGGCCCAAAATTAAAGATAGCCCAGCCCGATTTCAAACTCTACAAAAATGGCCTAACGGGCCTATTATTGGGCCACGCTTCATACGCCTCTAATCATACATACCCCCCCCCCCTCCCCCCACTCTGCTTTTATCTTTTTTACTATCTTTATTCCTCCTTCCAATTTGTCTTCCGAGATTTGCTCGAAATCTGCTGGTCCGGGTGGGGGACCACCCGGAAATTGGGCCTGTTGATTGTAACGGGCAACTGATTTGTGCTTTTCAGTCGGCCCACAAAATAATAGAATAGGATATTTGTCTCTGCTCTGCCGCGACGTACCTATGAAACAACATGCCATTCTTAAGCCTGAGTGTGGTCTATTCGAACACAACTCCATATCTTCCGTTTCTTGCTCATACCAAAAATATACTCTTAATTATTATAACTCAATTATTTCTGTTTAATACTATCAACAGTACAACTCCCCTCTCTCTCTCTCCCTCTAGTCTCACCATAACACCTTATCTGCTTCTTATTTATCCGTTAAATTCAAATTTCTCAAATCCACCATGCAGTTCTTCTTTAATTAAGCTCATTCACTCCTGTTATTACTTCTTCACAGTTCTGCAAATGGGTTGCTGCATTAGCGCCACCACTAAACCGCCTCCCGAAAATCTACAAAAACCAGAGCTTTTGAACCAACATGACTGCGCCGGCGGAATTCCGGGACCGGATTGCGTCGATTCACCGCCAGTCGTCGAAGTTGAGACAGTGAAAGAGGTTCTTTCTGAGACGCCCATTATCAAAGCACAGAGTCCGAAAGAAATCCGTGACGAAGATATTCAAATTCCAGTGCTTCGACGTGAAGAGCAGATTCAAACAGGTGGCGGCTTTTCCTACAAAGCAGAGGAGGCGGGTTTTTCCGAGGCATCCCAGACGACGGATAGGCGGAGTGCTATGAGTCTTAGTGAAACTTTTTCGATGGCGACTACTGTTAATTCAGAAAACAGAGAGGAAGACGAAGCAACGAGTAAACGAAGAAGAGACGAGGGTCAGATTCACAGGGTGAAACCAAAGGTGCCGAGAAAGCATCAATACGCCGCCGGCGACCCTACCGGTCGGATACAGCAGAGAGATAAGTTTCAACCGAAGAGAAGAGAACGGTCGCCGGATAAGAAAACGCAGATTACGAGAAAGACTATGAATGCGAGGGAATCAGCTGGTACGACGAGGGCAGGGAAGGTTAACAAAGAAGCATGTAGTATCACTAGTACCTGGGCCCGACGAGATTCAGGTGAGATTTCTCGACGGCGGTCGAGGTCACCTGCTACCCGGGCAGCCGGTGGGGTGAATAAGGGAAAAGGAGCGACGGTCATGGTAAACAAAGGCGATGATGAAGGTAATAACCGGAAAGAGGCGGTGGCTCAGACGGGCGGTGACAGTGGAGGGGGGAAAGTGGAGGAAGGAAACGACGGCGCTGTGGAGCCGAGCAATAATGATTCAATCGAGAACCCATTAGTATCCCTTGAATGTTTCATCTTTCTGTAGCTTTTTTCTCGTCTTTTATTTTTAGGCGCCAACGCTATTCCAATGGATTGAGAAAAAAGCTTGAATCATTATCCTCTGTTTTAAAAAATGATTTCTCTGTCATGATTTCGTTCGCGGTTCTTCTTCTTGATTTGCTTACCAACAAAGAAACAAAATTCGCTATAAATTATGTGATTAAAAAAACCATAATCAATACAAACATGAATCTTTCTCTTTTGTCCAACTTCTTCGTTTCAATCCTCCGTTTGATCATAGAAATTCAAGACCACAAATTTCCCTTTAGCAAGTTAAAAAAAGGCAGCTCCTTTTTTCCTGCCCTACCCACTACAATTTGTCAAGTCTGTTTTTTTTTTTTTTTTTTTTTAGTTTTGAGATTCTCACTTATTTACATAGGGATTTGGATTTAAAACGGTCATTGTCTTCTCGGAATTGGGCAAATTGATTTTGCTCTTGGCGTTTGGGGAATTTGATTTTGCTCTTGGCGTTTGTGCTTTCTTTTTCACCTTGGTCGTAGTGCACATGTCAAGTTCTGGTTTACGTAGTATCCAGTTCGTAGATCCTGAATCCGGATTTAGTTTTTTTTTTTTTTTTATATGTAAATTTTGATCCTTTTTATAAATTAAATTATTAAAATATATGTTATATTATAAAAAATATATATAAATATAAATCGATTGAAATATAATTAATTTATAAATTATATTTAATAATTTTTATTTTATTTTATTAATAGTTATTACTCTCTTCTCTTTCTTTATCTTTAAATATTGACGAATGATGATAATCTTTTACACATATCTAAATCTGAAATATATAGATCGATATTTGATATGAATATCTGAAATCTAAATATAAAATCTATAAACCGGTATTTGATCTGAATATGAAATTTGGAGACCTATATTCAATATGTAGTTCCCATTGTGAAATCTAAAATCTGAAATCAGATCAAGTTCTCGGTCCAAACGGAATTCTCGGTGTAGAGTTCCCGGTGTAAACTGAGTTTTCAAGTTCTCGACGTACCAGTCTATCTAAAATTGAGATCTCATATGTCAGTCTGTGCATTTCATATCGATATATGAGATCTCAATCTACAGATCAAAATCATATGTCGATTTATGGTCGAAGGGTCGAAGGCCTCGAGGCCTTTAGATACACAAACCAACGTCACTCATATGTCGGTCTGTAATCGAATGGTCAAAGGTCTCGAGGCCTTGAGATGCATAGACCGATGTCTCACATGGTGGTCTGTGGTAGAAAGATTGAAAGGTCAAAGGACATCTTACATAAATTAGAGTTGATGGGTCGAAATGTCTTAGAGTTTAAAGTTCAAAGAGTATCTTAGAGTTATATGTGAGATGCAGATCGACATATGATCTTAGTCTATAGACCGACATGCCGACATGTGTTCTCGATCTATAGTTAGCCGTATGAGCTTTTGTATTAATACAATAGATTTTGATGCAGCATGTATTTTAACTATTGGATCTACAATGAATAGTTGAGATTTATGCATAAAAACAAACAAGAACAATAAAACAAAGACCGAATCTGGTGCTCATTTAATCTAATAAAGTGCATTAGACTCCCAACGTGTGGTTATGGCTAATTGACGAATGATGAATTTGGAAGTACTAGGAACAACTAATTATAATCATCCTGTCCGAATAAAATAGAAGTAATATACTTAATATACATGTTAGCTAGAAGAGGCTTCAAGAGGGACCTAAAGTTGTAGGAGGATAATGTTGATGAAGAGGCTTCGAAAATGGCTCGGGGGGGCACGGCGGCGGTGGTGGAGCAAGGTGCGCTATGAAGGTCGGAACTTCTTCTCCCGGCATTAGAACCCCTCTAGAATATACTGTCATCTGCATCCAAACATCCTCATATTACACCAACATATTATTATTTAAAGCTTACTAAAAAATGAAAAAGTTGGATCATTAAAGGAATACTATATAATAGGATTACTTTATATGATTCGTAAGATGCAAGAATTGGGACATAAAATAGTGGACAATGCTATATATGTTTGTAAATTTGCTATTCCTTTTCCCCATAAATCAAGGTCTTCTAATTGATAAAGAAATATTTTATCATACATAAATCGGTAATTGATGCATTGCCCATTGTGTTTGTGTATTGAGAAGAGTAGAGAAACAGAGCATGTGATTATGTCTGTATATCAGCAAAGCCAGTCAGACTTGCTTGTTTGATGTTTCTAAGCAACAACGATCCAACCAAAGTGTGAAATACTGCATTTTGCATTTAATGCTGCTACAATCTCAATGCATCATTTATCTAAGTTAAATTCGGACATATTAAAAATTACATGACCATCAATCTGAACAGGTCTGTCTTAAACTTTTGTGGTTGGACTGTAATGAAGAGTTGAGACAAAACCAAATGCTGGGTGACATCCTCTGGTCCCTCACCCCTTATTAGCGTAAACAAACAAACAGAACAAAGAGGATAATGTGTTTACTCATACGTTATGAGATAAGCAATAGGGTATATGTTAAGAGTTAATTATAATTCTGAAGACCCTTAATTAATCGACTAAACTCGGTGGACAAATCTAACCATGTAACTAATGACGATTAATTCGTTATTAGCGAGCTATCATTAATAAACACCGAAAGTAAAACGAACCGTCATAATCAATTTTCACGTACACTGGTCATAATTGCAGTTTTAAAGGAAACAGAGTACTTAGTACTTACTTTAGGTGATGGATAATGAGGCTTGCCGCCGTAGAGCATCTGAGCCTCAAGATCCGCCGGAGAACGGGAAACGGCGGGCGATGGAGATCTGGACCTGAGAAACTTCTCGAAGATAGCCATAAGAAGGAACATTGAGATGAGAATTGCAGTCGCTACGAACCCAAAAGAAACGGCATTTACAGAGTCATCTAAACGATTCCAATTCTGATCTTGTCTCTCTGCGTTTAACGGCGCCACAGCCGGTAATACCGGAGACACCGCACCCCATTTCATCTCGCCGCCCATCGCCATTAATTTAGAGCCGGAACAAGTTTACTTAACAAAACCGATCTCTTTCGCTTCCAATATAACTTTACTAACGACGCTCTGCTTTTTTTTTCTCATCAGCTGCTAAGACTCTCGTTTTGCTTTTCTTTTGAGGTAAAAGGTCATGAAGTGAAGAGAAAGAGCTGCAGATTCATTGCTTGTATAACCATGTGCTTTACTAAACACGAAAAGCAGAAAAGAAGCTCGAAAGAGATGACTGGAGATGAAAAGCTTGCTACATAAACTATTATTTATATGGCCTTACTTATTTTATAATTTTCACGAGCTGATTTTTCTAACATTCCGGTCTAAAATGAAATGAAATGAAATATAGTGCAGTGAAATGGGGTCAAATCTATGTTTGACCGGAACTGGTCTGGGCTAGGCGCGAAAATATATGGGAACGGGAGGGTTTCTTATGATGACGTGTCATGTTACTCTTCATGGTCCCCTATTGTAATCACGTGCTCCCTTCCTTCACAGATTTCTTGAAGCACGCAGTGTGGTCCCTACGCAAGGACCACTTGCTACGTGGCACTCTGATATTAACTTATCGGTCATCTACACTCTAAAGAGGCGTTTGCCCCATTTGATTGTGTTTCACTGTACAATCTGGTGGGCGATGTCGCATCACTATCCACATGAACACCATACAACGAATACCCGTTTTTATTTATTTAAACAGCAACATCTGGACCGTTCGTTGTTACAAAGGTCAAATCATCATCAATGGACTGTGATGACTGCAATGTTGGAAGGTCAGATGTGGGCCAGGGTATGGCGTGGTCCTCTGTGAATTCTGGGTTCACGTGTTCTTTTTAATTTTCTCTGCTCGTTCCATCATCTCTCTCCCTCTCTCTTCTTTTCATGTTCACGCAGGTTGCAGACTGGGTTTCATAGGGACTCACCCATTTTTTGTTATTATCTTTTAAATCATGGAATTTATATATAGATAAAAGATTAGATTACATAATCATAGTAAGGCCATTTCTTAATATAATCAACTAATCCGACGTTTATTTCTGGTGTTTTTGTTTTATTTTTTGTGTTCTTGATCCAGTCACGGTAACTGTGTAACGACACAGCAGTGGCTACGGAGCTCCTTTTCTCCTTCCTCTTCCATGGGTTCAAAGCTTCTCCATTTATACCCGTCAGCCGACGTTTCAAACACGTAGAAAACCGACGTCATTCTCGCTATCGCACCTGGCATACGATGGCCCGCCAGGAAGTACAACTGGGTCCCAATTGGCGCCATAGTAAGGTAAATCAGCTCCCCCCGAGCCGGATTCGATTCCATGCAAGCCGAAGTCGAAATAGGAGATGATATGGCTTCCAAGTGGGACCCGTCAACTTCGCTCCATATGTTGACTTACCCGTCAGATGCTTCGATATGATCCTTCCACTCATTCAAGCAATCCCCCGAGCTAAACAGCTTCTCATCGACGGCGACGATTTGATTAGGTGGGACGTCTAACTGCCACATCCCGACGATGAGGTTCCACGTGTCAGTCTCAGGATCATAGACCTCAGCAGAACTCCGTTCCGTGGTGTTCCACTTATCACCCCTCCCCGTAAAGCCACGAACCACGTGTTACTTTCGCTTCCACGTCACCGCTACACATTTGTACCTAGAGGTAGTCATGTTTGGAAGCGGTTTCCATTGATCAAGGGCCGGATCATAAACTTCAGCCATTGAAATTTCTCTAGCACTACCCAACCCGCATTTTTCTCCGGCGACGTAAATCGTACCAGCTTTCACCGTGCATACAAAATTAAAACGCGGCATGCCAAGCGGTGGGCATTCGAGCCATCGATCAGTACACGTGTTGTAACGCCAAACTTGTCGACTGACGTGGAGTTCACGTTCGGTATAAGGAAGCTTCACGGAAATTCTACCGCCGATCACGAAAAGCCAATCATCAATGAAAAATGTTGGGTCAAGAAATTTCTCATTACAACCGAATAAAAGTAATTACGACCCTTAAATGGCCAGCTCATCATGGTAGTCTTTGATACACTCAGTCTAAGAAGTAAGGCAGGCTAGTGCTGAGATGAGATGATCGCTCAGATCATCTAAGGTTGAGTAGGGTAGTCAACCTATTGAGTAAGTTAAACATGTGTTAGGGGACGTAGTATGAAAAACTGATCAGACCTTAAGATGTCAACTTAATGAGTAAGATAATTATATTGGGGAGACGCGATATAAAGAGTTGATCAGCTATGGCTGAGTAGCTGAGATTGAACAGGGTATAATTATGTGTTAGGGAGACATAGTATGAAGAGTTTATCAGTTATGACTGAGCTGAACATGATGGCAGATGATCGTCGCAAAAAGGACAAAGGACATGGGACAAAAAAGAAGATGAAGTGTACCACTGAAATGGCAGAGGTGAAGTATAATTTGTAGAGGAGCATATCACTGATATAACCAGAGTACAACTCTACGAGAATATGATACAAAAAAAAATGAGCAAAGATTATCCCCTCACATAAAAAGTTTAAAGCAACACTTTGCTTGACGAAGAGGGTAATTTATTTTTTCCTAATTTATTACTCTCTAAAAAGTCTCTATTTTATATACTCTTCAATCCAAATACCTTATTCACAAAAGCGTTGGATGGGGTTGGCCGGCGATAACCGAAGTTGACTTTGGAACATACTGTTTGGTTTGGATTCCTTTAGCTGAACGTGTTTGACTGAATGGAAATTAGCATTAACGGAAACCATGGAGAAACCGTTAATGACGTGATTAGGAGCAAGCCTTGGGATTTCATTAAGTCTCTACCATGAATTGTTTCAAAGGGTGTAAGAGGAAACTGAGTTAGAGATGAAGGTGTTTGGTACCGACTCCCTACCGCAAAATGACACGCAGATATTCGGATTTGGCGACGGAGGATAAACGTAAGGCATAATGAAACTCAGTTTTTGCTCTATGATACTTGAGAAATAAGACAACAACAGACATACTGTTTGCTCTATGTCTGTTGTTGTCTTCTTTCTCATTCCTTCGTGAAGACCAGACCCAAAGGAATTGGTCGGTTGCATTCGCGCTCTGCACATGTGACAGTTCCCATTTCGCACCCCTCTGTTTCCAAATAAAAACAGAGCCGTAAGCCCAACAAAACCAAACAAGTTATTGTTGCGTGTCTGACTTGCTAGGGCCGTGTTTTTATTTGGACCTCTAAAATCTCATGGCCGGAAAGCCCAGAAGCAAACAGAAACAATAAGAAGATCTGGACCGCCATTCAACACGTCGGATGAAGAAAAAGGAATAAGTATCCTTTTACTTTAATGCAAAATAACTAATAACAGAGATTATAACAGAGTGTGAATTTCTTTCTTTGGGGAAAACCATGGCAACTCTTCCTCTCAATAGCATCTTAGCTTCCCCTCTGCCTCTACTCACCAAATCCTGTAAACCCAAATCTTCTCCTATTTTCCATATTTCGCTCACCAGAATATCAAATACGAGAATCTCGGATAAAAAGAGAAGAAATTGGGTCATTGGGTCGGTTACAGAGGGCAGAGATTTGATTGAAGTGAAGGAAACCAATTTGGATGATAGAGAGAACCAATTACCGGCTAATGGATTGGCAGAAGTTGACGAAGTTTCCTCTTCCTCTTCTCTCTATTCTAAAGGGAAAGGAAAAGATGATTCTCTTACTGGATTGCAAAGCAGAGCTATTAATGCTGCTATTGTTTTGGGTTTAGGAACATTTGCCGTGACTAAGTTACTCACAGTTGATCATGATTACTGGCAGGTGAGTAATCTCAAATACAATGCTTGATTTTATTTTATTTTTCCTGTTAATTTCCCGCCCTCTCATTTGTGATAATCTACGGTTTTTGGTTGTTTGTATAACTTTTATTCATTTCTTCCCCCTCTCCTTCTACTTGTTATCTATTTAATTTCAGGGATGGACCTTTTATGAGATACTGAGATATGCACCGGAGCACAATTGGATTGCATATGAAGAAGCTCTGAAAAGAAATCCTGTTTTAGCGAAAATGGTGATAAGTGGGATTGTCTATTCAATAGGAGATTGGATTGCTCAAGTAGGTGCTTAGTTTGTTCCTCTATGAATTGTAAAAAACCTCAAAGTGCTTATCTTAGTATACCTCCTTTTTTTTTTTTCATTAGCAGTTTCATTTAACGAGTGATTGCAGTGTTATGAAGGAAAACCTCTTTTCGAGTTGGATCGATCACGTACGTTCAGATCGGGTCTTGTTGGGTTTACTCTTCATGGATCTCTCTCTCATTACTACTACCAATTTTGTGAGGTGATTTTTGGTGGTTATAATTTGACTTTTGCAAGCTAAATTCTTGACTTTCTATGTTGATAGCTGAAAATTGTTTACTTTGTTGTTTTTCTAGGCTCTTATCCCTTTCCAAAGCTGGTGGGTGGTACCGGCCAAAGTTGCCTTTGACCAAACAGTTTGGGCTGCAATTTGGAATAGCGTTTACTTTGTTGTCTTGGGATTACTTCGTTTTGAATCCCCGTCTAATATTTCCAGTGAACTTAAATCAACCTTTTGGCCAATGCTAACTGTAAGACCCTCTATTTTTATTGTATATGCTTGTAAAGTCCTAGACCCAAAAAGGCCTTTTTGATTTACAGGCAGGGTGGAAGCTTTGGCCATTTGCGCATCTCATTACCTATGGTGTGATACCTGTAGAGCAGAGGCTTCTTTGGGTGGACTGTATCGAGCTTATCTGGGTTACCATACTTTCGACGTGAGTATCTTATTACATAAGATATGGGGTTGATTCCCTTATGCTATGTATTTTTATGAATCTAAATTTCATAGATGTCAAAAAGGTCCTCTTCTTTTGCAGTTATTCAAATGAGAAATCCGAAACCAAAATATCAGAGGCATCATCCGGAGAAAACTCTAATTCATCAAGCAATTGTCATGAGGTATGCTTACAATAGGCTGGACCACTTCCTTATCTTTCATATGGTAAGGTATTAATTCTATACACGGCTCTGTCTTTTTCCAGGACTAAATAAATTTGGCCAATGTAGCGAAGGAAGCAGCATATCCTAACAGTAACAGTCATCAATAAGGACGATTAATGTGCTTTGCTGTTTGATGAGAGGATGGAAATGGCACTGCCCATAATTCAAAACCGCTCTTCATACATAATTCTGCTCTTTCATTTGGGGTTCTGGAAATATCGACGTTTGGAATATCTAATATAGTTTTGGATATTCAATATAGATGTAAACATTCAGTCGCGCATATATAGATATATGCATATATATGTATATTTTTCATGTAAGCTAGCTCTCCACGCCCCTATTGATATTCAATATAGATGTAAACATGATTCTTAATTAAAGTATCTTCTTTTCCAAGTGATTCCTTAATCGTGTTGGAAATGGATGCCCTCTTTAATAACTTGCATATCTTGAAGACGGGAATAACTTTCATTACTTAAAGGTTGGTTGGAAATGGCTTACTCTACTTTGATAAGCTTCCACCTGGAAAATTGGGAAATCAGGTAGGTAAGCTTGTTCTGAAATCTGTAGCTTAGCGAAGTAGATTATACTGCATTCTCTATCTATCATTATCTCTAACTTAATACCAATTGATTTTCAATCCACTTCTTCTTTTTCTCTACCACTCTTTTAACCTCAAGTTTAGCTTTAAACTGATAACTACAACTGATAAAGCCCACTTGTCAATTCATCATCTTTACTAGTTTTTTGACAGAGACTAGAGAAAGCTGCAAGTCTAGCTTCCAAGATTGCATGGGAACATCTTATTTATAAAATCATTTTTACAATACGAGATTAAGGATATATGAAGATAGATTAATACATGATTATACATGTATGAAAGAAGATCAAGGTTTGGTTTTTGCCGGAATGGGACGACCTCTACGAGGATTAGGGACTTCAACACCAGGATTAGGAAGCAAAGTATCATCCCCACCTGGAATAAAACTCCCATATCTTCCTCTCCCACCTCCACTCCCCCCTCTATAAAACGGCGGAAGCCCTACTCGGCCAACTCCTGGAATGAAAGCACTGCCTCCATCAGCTGCCCTGTATCTTCCCGCTCTCCTGTTTTGATATCCTGGAACTCTATATCTAAACGGGTTATTTGGTATACGCGGCAGTCTAGGTGCAGCTTCACTGACATCTGATATTACTAGAATAATGCTAGTGATGATCATAAGTAGAGCCATTATTGAACCTAGATGGTCTCTGTATAAAGTCATTGTGAAAAAGGCTAGAAGGAAATGAATTAAGGATTCTTGGATATGAGGAAGTGAAGATGAACTTCAAACTTGAAATTCTTCATATAGAGAGATTTGGAGGGAGGTGGGTGAAGATATGGCGGTGGAATAAAAGAGGTTGTTGCCTTGAAATTACCCTATGACATGTTTTACATGGATTAATGCATGCATGCATATGGGGGAGAGTGCGAAACGTGATCTGCAGAAAAGCAGAGAGGGGAGGCTAATAATTTTGTAATAATGTGTCGTCCTGATTGATTTTTCGATCCATTCATGCTTGTGGCAGTGGTACGTTGGTCGTTCTGGTGTGTAATGAATGAATTGATGCAATAAAGTGTTAAAAATTTGGACTTTCTTTCTGTTTCTATTCCTCACATGTTTACGAGTGTATCTGTTGCCAACAGCTTCTGCGGCTTATAAATGGAGTCTCCAAGTGGACGAACCAGAAAACAGAGAATGAGCTCTGCTTTTATTGTTTTGACAGTTGACACATCACCATTCGAACATATGATTAACCACTTATCTAACCATTTGTTTTTGATTTGATTTGTAGTTGTTTCCAGGACAAAACTACAGTTCGATAGATGGCAACCCGAATCATAGATCAAGCTCAAAGTCAGATTTTTCTGGAATACAGATGAAGAGTTTGGAGTTAAGTCAAACTTGGTCAATTAAGAAGTTTAAAAACTGGTTGTTGTAGTACCAAATGAAGTAAAATTATCTTATTTGTTAGAAACAAAATAAGGAAGTGCAATTGTATTTATACCAACTACAAATGAATCAGTCTAGTCCCATGTTGAAAGGTATTACCTACAATTTTTCTGGGGGCAACAACAGCAATAAAGGGTTGGACTTGAAATTTCATGAAACTTGAGGGGAATTATTGACCCTTTCCTCTGAGAATCTGGGAAGTTGAACGAGGGAATTCACTCTCGTAATGCCTTCCAAACCCGAATAGCTCTGATCTTCACCTAATACAGTTTCTTCATCATGACCTTCAACTTCAACCTGTACTCGGGCAAAAGTACTCTTATTTTCTTCAGATGATCTAACGGTGTTATTCCTCTGCAAAGACGGCTCAGACTTCTGCCCATCATCTTCTTCTTCTACAGCATTAGCAGAATGATCAAGTTGTAGAATTGCAGAGGAGTAACATTGTTCTTCATAATCAGATTCGGAGTCCATTTTCCCATCCAAAAACAAGCAAACCACTGCGCAATCATCCATTTTAGAAGTTGGGTACTTGAGGTTCCACTCACGAGCCGCTGACTCAACCACGGTCCTAGCCGCTGAGGATCGGATTGAAGCCAATGAGACTATCTCAACCACCTCTTCATTGCTTAATACATCCCAAACCTGTAATAACCAGAACTCATATGATCCTTGTCTGGAAAAAAAAAAAACCATGGGGGGTGGATGAATCAAAGGACTTTGTTATTACCCCATCTGAGGCAAGAACTATGAATTGATCTCTGTCTGTAAGAATCCGGTGCGAGAACTCGGGTACAGAGATCACACCATAATCCTTCAAACAGAAATCCCCAAATGCCCGAGCCATCGCTAATCCAGGTGCATCATCAAAGGGCAACCATACTCTAGGCACTTCCGGCTCATCTTGTAGGGCAAAGACTCTACCTTTACACCGTTTTATCCTTTCAGCTTCTCCTACAAATATATCAACCATTAAAAGAAAAAAATTCATTGCAAAATCAAATATAGCAACAATTTCAGTTTCCTGAGACATACTTGGTAAATCAGGTTTTAAATCAACAGTCAATTGCGTTGCGACCATAGAATCATTGCTGTCCTTAGATCCAAGGATTGCTCGAGAATCCCCTATATATCCCATAAAAAGATTTGAACCCTGAGGATAAAACCAAATTTAGAAAACAACACAAGAAGGAAAAAGACGCGGTAAGTAAAAATTGTTGCTTTTTATTCATACCTGTTTGACTATAGTTACAGCAGTACTACCACTACAAAAGCAGCCCAAATTAGGATGTGATCTGAGCTCTTTATCCATAGCCTTGTACGATTTCAAGAAAGCCTCACGCCACAAAGAATTCATTTCATCCTCAACCAAGCTATCCTTCCCGGAATCTCCATCTCCAGAATCAGAGTTCTTCAGATTCTTTTTGAAACAGGTATTACCGGACCCATTTTGCTTTGACTGAGAAGAATGCAGTGAAGAGAGAAGCTTAATAGGCAATGCATCCCTCACTTTTCTCGCAACAAGGTGCCCATGGGGTCCATGACCATCAAATACACCGCAAAATGTCGCATCTGACATGAAATCCTACAGAAAAATTGAAACCCGAGGTGGGGAAGATTAAACCACTAAAAAAGAAATTGAAAGGATAATCACCACTTAAGACTTGTAAATAGCATTTTACTTACTTCCCATACAATCATTGCATCCTGGTTTATGCCCTTCCGACCCTGCTGTGTGAATATACACGAAGTTCGACTCTTTCCATTCATAAAAATCCGATTGGGTATGGACGGTAAATTCTTAAGAGAAACAATGTGATTGGAGAAGGTTTTCTTTGTTTTCTTTCTCGCGTAAAGTTTAAGAGCTGAGAATGAGGGAGCTTTTTCTCCATTGCTCCCATTCTTGAAAGCATTCTTATGACTAGTAGAGACACAAGCACCCATTTCTCAGCCCAAGAAAGAAGACATTAGTAGATTTGTATCAAAGAGGTTCTTTTTCTATGTGGGAGATTACATTCACATAAAATTCTGAAATTCCTAGAAGAGTCAAATGGAAGATAAGACCAGCTTAATGCTGAAGACTTCTGAAATCAAAACATTGAGTGAGTCAATGACGAAACCGGCTGAACCTGAACAAAGCAAGAAGACAATTGGTTAAAATATTCAATTGTTTAATCCACAAAACCAAGAAACATAAGCACAAAAAAAAAAAAAAAAAAACCCATTACTTATGTCATAAACTAGGCCTCCATGTGAACAAGATATAGAATATACTAAAAAAAAGGTTGTCCTGATCAGTTTGTCCCTCATGAGATTCACATTGAAATAAACAAAGTGGTAAGACATTGTTTAATTCAATGAGTAACTCTGGAAAAAAAAAAAGAGACTAATTTATTAGAAAAAATCATCTGGTGTAATAGAAAATAATTTCAGACAGCACACCATAACCAATGCAAGTCAACTAATTACAAGCCAGAAAATAAGAAATCGGTCAAGTTCTTCCGATCAATCAAGGGTCAAGGAGCAATTTTTACAAGTCCCTCTGTTTTATCGGAAAGGCAAAAGATAGGTATTGACTCTTAAAAGAGCAGAGAGAGAGAAAGAGAGAGATGGAACCATCTCAAATTATCATACCTAGTGGAAGGAAGAGGTTAGGCAAAGAAAGCATAACATAGAGCACAAGACATATGTAAGCAGCAAAAGGCAGAATTTTGAAGAAGAATATTTATTAAAAAAAAATCAACTTTCCATTTGATCCGTGGAAAAATACTCGTAAACTTTATACTGAAATTTGTATAGTAAAAGCAAAAAAGAAAAAGAAAATCCCTTCACCCAGGTTTCTCGCAGTAACAACAGAGCTTGATGAGTATCAATGGAGTGGGAGAAAGAATAACAAAGCAAAAAAGAAAGTATACGAGTTTGATTTCCCTCTTCACTTGAGAGAATACCAAGAAGGGGGGATAAGGCTAAAAAACAGGGGGGAACAGAAAAGGACGAAAAAAAGGCATGATTTTGTCAAAACAGAATCAAAGATAACAAAAAAGCAAGCGCCAAAGCAAAATAGATCCAACTAGCAATTATATATATATATATAATTTTTTATTTTTTATTTTTTTTGGCCACATTTATATTACTTGACGGAGTGGCAAAAACTGACTACTATGCTCTTTTCGGTAGAAAAAAAATAAAGAAGAAGAAAAGAAATGAAGATCAAAAGTATTAACGCAACTTAATTACTGAAATTTCAAAACTTTCACCCTCTTCTCCTTACCTCTTTTTTTCCCAGTCACCAAACGAAACCCAAAACTCCAATCTGAGCTTTTCCTCAGAGAAAGTAACCAAACCGAAGTATACAAGTAGAGCAGAAAAACAAAGGAGTAATAAACTAATCAAGCATGCAGAATTGCAGATCGTCTTTACCTAAAACAGTCTTGGATTAGAACTACTAAGTACCAAGTCCCAAAATTCAAGCAAATGGAGTCATACCCAGAAAGCATAAATGAGTAAGGGAGCAGAGAAAGAGCCAAAGGACGTGCTCGATTCCTGCAATGAACAAGTTAAAACAGAGCAAAAGAAAGAAGACAGAGATTCAGAGGGTGTGAGAGATTTTCCTTTTAGTTTAGCGACAGACTGGAAGTCACCGCATCGTTAGTCATCAGAGCAAAGGAGTAAATGCAAGGGCAGTGGCACTACCGGAGAGCGAGAGAAGAGAGAGAGAGAGAGAGGATCATTAATATCTTACAGGTTTCTGCATTTATTACAGTTCCACTATCATATTCTTATATCTTTTTACCTATAAGTAATAAAATAGAAAAATAATTTAATATAAATAACAAATAAATAAATATAAACTAAATAAAAAAATTAAAATAACTATTTCACTTCTAATAAATAATAAAATAAAATATTACATTTCTTCACAAAAGTTTCCCTCTCTCTCGTCTCCGTATCTTCGTAGAGAAAGAAGAGTGAGAGAGTGTGAATCGACTACCATCCATCCATCCAGCACGGCACGGCACGGCACACAGTCAGCATCATCATCATCATCATCATCATCAGGCAGTAACTTCGAAATTACTTCTGTAACATCTAAGTAAAACAAACGTATCATCTGATGAGAGCGGAGGGTGGAAAATCTGGGACGGGACTGAATGTTGAACATTCCAAGAACAGGAAAGCAGGCCGGTCTGACACTATAAGACTTTAGGTCATATGTGACGTGGCATTCACAGAATGGAGAATAAAAAACACTATACACAAAGTATGTCTAGTCTAGTCACCTCCTATCCTCATACTAGTGCCTGTTTCGCTGTCACTTTTGCATTTTTTCAAAGGTAAAATGGAGTTAACGATCTAATTAATCTCTGTAGATTAGGATGGAGGGAAAATTTGCATGGGCCTAACTGGGCCCAGCCCAACGTAACATTGCACCATCATATTATCCTTATCCATTTGCCGCCAATGTCATGCATGATGCATGCATGATTCCCGCTCTGTTCATACGAGATTACGTAAATTAATTTAGAAAAACTAATGTATATTCAGAAACCTTTCGGTTATAGTTAAAAGCCCAGGCGGGAGATGAGGTCAAAGGCTTCGATCAAGACCAAAAGACCAATAATACCTTAAACTAATCACTGTGTTTGATATAGCTAATTAAGGCTATAAATCCCCAACCGTCAAACCCAGCAGGCCATTACTTTAATGCTACGACCTCCTTTATCTTCCGACCGATAGATAATATATATATATATAATAAAAATTAGATTTTAAAATAAATAATAAATTTATTAATTTTAATATAATGTTAATTAATAAAAATATATTTTATTATATAATTTAAGTATTAAATAAATATATTTTATACGTTCATAAAGATATTGTATATATGCTCCTATGTATATAATAGTGTATGTATAGATGCTTGTGTCACAAGTTATCTGTTACTTTCTGCAACGAGTTAAGTGGAGAGAAGCAGTCACGGACTACGCACTCGCTTTTCATTTGTTGCATGTTATTATTATCACATCATCACGTGGCCTTCATTTCTTTATAGTATGGGCTGAGAAATGGACTTTCTTCAAAGTTCAGTCCTTTACAACAAATTGTCTTCACTTTTGTTATCTTGCGTTCATATGCTTCTCCACCTTATACAGTTTCTACCTACCTATACTATACTCTTCCACTCCAGGCTCCACGTGTCTAAGTCTATCAACCTTTTTCTTTTTAGAAAATGATTCGGAAATTAAATACAATAAATTTGATATAAAATATGATAAATTAATAAATTTTAGGTGATATATAAATTAAATTTAAATATAATATAATAAATTGATGGGCCATTTGGACATTTTTAGTTACTTGTTGGGCTTCATCTTGGACCAGATCCCCAACCCATAGAATCCATTCAGCTAAAAGATCTGAATAGGCCCAATAACTATTTGGTTATTATCTGGAATGGGCCTTGAAAAACATGCACCGTGACATAAAGTAGGAGCAAAGTTGTTCTTCAGAATCTGTTTTCTGTAATTAAATTGGTAACATGATTACATCTCCATCTGGGTACGGGGATGGGTCAATCGTCCATGGAAAAAAAAAAAAAAGTGTCATTTATTGGGCAACAACTGGGCCCACTTAAGACTTACTTTTTGGGGCTGACAGATATGAACGATGACAGTATTAACATGCTAAATCCTATAGTAATCTAGTTCCTAATTCCTATACCATTTCCCTAAGCAAAACGAATCGTCGAAATAGAACTTTCCGATATATACGGCAATGAATGAGCAGGTAGGAAGAAGTTTTTTCTCTTCCCATTTCTATGCTTTGAAGAAATATCTAAAAGTAGTAGGCAATGAGAGAATTCATGTCAAGTTGGAATTATTCAGAATATATCTCTAGTCGGAAACAAAACTCTGTAAGCTCTTAACATTTGCTTCGGTCGGCTCTTCTATTTCGTCGACGAGTCGGATTGGTTTCACTTTCTCACCATTATTTTAAGAGACCGGAATTCTGACAACAATCACAACTATTCTGCCATAAAACTTGGGTTTCTGAAGTCGAATAATTTAACGTCGAACCATTTTGACATTTCGTAAGAGTAAATAACCGTGTCTTGAGTATAAGATTGCATTGATTGCATTTACAGATGTATGAAAGGAGAAAACAGAGAGGGAGCTCGATTTCTCTCTACAGTTAACGATGGTGAGTAGGAAAGATACTAAATGAGGGAAAAAGAACCGAGCAAGAACGACAAAGAAAACAGATTTGAATCTGACAGCATTCGCAGAGAAGACTCTGTGAACAGAGAAATGAGCAAAATCAAAGAAAAAGGAGGGAGAGAGAGAGAGAGAGAGAGAGAGAGAGAGATTTTGATTATCCGTGAATTTTGCCGACCAATTGTCAAAAAATAGAATTCCATTGCGTGAAAAACCATTTCTTTTTCCATTGGAAATATTAAAATCCGGGAAAATTCTCAACCCCATTTCCCCTTTTTCTCTCTCTCTCTCTCTGCATTTTTTTTTTTAATTATTAATGTTCTTTTGAAGGTGGGATTCTTCTGTTCTCTCAGGTTTGAGGGAGACTCTGAATCTCTCTCCTCCCCCCCCCCATCTTTCTCTCTCCTAAATCCAGAACATGATCTTCGATGAAGGGTCAATGCACTCCAACCTTAATTGCTTTCTCCATGGCATCACACCGGAAGTCCAATCCAAATTCCTAAACAAAGTTTGCTCTGTTTTTTCCTTTTCAAAATTCTCACCCATTTTTGTTTCAGATGAGTCTCATTTGTTTTTTTTATTGTTGGTTGTTCTGTTTTCCAAGAATGAGATTAGGAAACTGAATCGTCTATGGCATCCATGGGAAAGAGAAAATGTTGAGTATTTCACATTGGGGAATCTCTGGAATTGTTATGATGAATGGAGCGCATACGGAGCAGGAGTACCTATCAGCTTGAACAATGGCGAAACCCTTGTTCAATATTACGTCCCTTATCTCTCTGCAATCCAAATTTTCACAAGCTATTCATCATCAATCAGCAGCTTCAGGTATCAATTTGTCTGGGTTTCTTACTAATCCTAATTGGGTTTCTTACTAATTGGATGGAGGGTGGTGGTTTCAGGGATATTGCAGCGGAATCTGGTGAGGGTGAGACTAGGGATTGGTTTAGTGATAGTTGCAGTGACGAGAGTGATTTGTGGAGATGGGATGGATCCTCATCTTCAGAGGAAGGAGGTGGGTTTGAGAAAGAAACCATTTTGAGTCAGCAGAAGCTGCTGCCTAACGAGCGGCTTGGCAACCTCTATTTTCACTACTTTGAGAGATTAACTCCATATGGAAGAGCTCCTCTTTTTGACAAGGTTTTCATTTTTTCTTCATATCCTTCTGTTTCTGACCATTTACTTAGAATCTTTGTCCAAAAGGTTAATACTGCTTTTCAGATTAATGGATTCAGCAGAAGATACCCGGGTTTAATGTCATTGAGAAGTGTTGATCTTTCACCTGCTAGTTGGATGGCAGTGGCTTGGTCTCTCCCTCCCTCTGTCTCACATATCTCTGTTTCTCTCTGTCTCTCATTCATCATATCATGAGATGATATGTTTTTATGTTCAGGTACCCAATTTATCACATTCCAATGGGAAGAACAATCAAGGACTTGTCAACATGCTTTCTCACCTACCACACTCTATCATCTTCATTCCAAGGTATCTAATAATCTCTCTCTCTCTCCCTCTCTTTATTGGCCCTGTAAATTTCTTGGCTGATATGCAAGAGTGGAGACATTTTAGATGAGTTCGAGGGCGATAGGAAAATGGAAAAAGGTGGTGAAGGAATAGTAAGTCTTGCACCATTTGGTTTGGCCACATACAAGTTGCAGGGAAGCGTGTGGGGATCAGGCAATGAAGGTAGGGACCAAGAGAAAATGGGGTCGCTTTTGAGCGTGGCTGACTCTTGGCTAAAGCAACTTAGGGTCCACCACCATGACTTCAACTACTTCACTGCAACTCGTTGTGGCTGATCACAACTTAACTTCCGATCAAATGGGGTATTCGTATAACCACCGATCATAGCCTGGTGTGATGTGCATGCGAATTGAGGCTCTTTCTTGGCTGCTGTGTTAAACCATATGTTCTTGGTGCATAGAGACAGGCTGTTGATGTTTCTCAAGAAGAGATGAGAGTTTGATTAAGAAGGGTCATTCTGTCTAGGTAACTAGCTTCCTGTTTGGATTTCGAACCCTTTTTTTCTGTTTTTTTAGCCCCTAATGGGTTGGTAATGGAGAATTGGGACAAGAGAGGGGAAAATGTAAAGAATTTGTGTAGTGCTTATTGATTTGCCAGTATCAATTTTGACTCTTCACTTCTACCTGTTTCTGGGAACAATTTTCTTAAGATATATAACCTAGAATCAGCTCTAGAATGACTATTTTGCAACACCAAATTCAAGGGTTAGATTTAGTTTTGCGCAAAAAGTATTGATTGTTATGGCGCCATTATAGATCCTAAATGAGTAAATGATAATACGTGACAGCCATGCAGCAAACAACACGTCACGGCTACTCAACGCACGTTATAGACAATCCATCACCTCATTACGACCCACCCAAAAAAAAAAAAAAAGACAAAAAAAAGACAAACTTGAAAGCCTTGTATGGTTGAGCCAATAAAAGGAAAGCCCAGTAATGTTATGCTGGATAAGCCACTATAATGGAAGGTAGAGCTGCAATTTTGGTGATCATGAACCTCTTAAACCCTCCTTCCTCTAATAACTTCTTCCATTCCACCTCAGTCCTCTCCTTTCCTCCTATTGTATGAACCATCATCAGTAGATGAAACACCATGCGCGTGTTATCAAACGACTCCTTCCCTTCTGGCTCTAACACTATATCCACAATTATAAAACATCATCAGTAGATATTGAAGATTTCTTCCCTGTTTTTTCTGGGATAGCTTTCCTGCAATTCTTCAATATCTTTACACAATGCTCGTGGCTCCAATCATGAAGCACCCACTTCAACAGGAAAAAGAAAAAAAAGGATAGTAATTAGTCTTCGTGAAGTAATTAACCTTACAATCAGAACAAATAAAATGATAATCTTTTGTCAGATAAAAACCTTCATGAAAATGGCGTCAGCATTAGGAATGGTCTCAAACATGTTCCCGCCGACGTGGGTGATCCCTTCACACGCCCGGGCAGTGGCGACGACATGTGGCAAGTCAAAGTTGATACACTTGATGTGCGGCTGAGATCTCGCGATCTCAGCAATCACCTTCCCGGTCCCACCTCCTAAGTCAAGCAACGACGTAATAGAATTCAACCCATCTTTATATTCTACAAGGAACGCACCCATGACTGTCTTTGCTGCACACGCCAATCGCGTCGTTGAAAACCCGATTGAGCTGTGGATTTCGAGATGCCAGATCAAACATCTCACAGCCATGATCCATCTCAAATGCGGTCCCATCTTCTTTGACACATCGGCTAAGTAAATGCCATGGGGCCAACTGCAGAGGATGATTTTCCATGATGATCATAGGGACCGGGCTCATGTTGGAGTCAGTTAACAGCCACTTTGACTTGTCAGTCAAACCGTAGAGTGTATCTCCACCGGCGGATGCATGATGTGCGGTGAAGATCTTTTTGTGGACGAGAAATCTCATGATGCGCGAAAGGTGGGGGATATGGGGAGTTAGTACTTGCTGTGTCGGAGTAATTACTAATCGATGATTTGAGACAAGGTGATTGGTGCATGGTGAGAGCGTATGATATCAGCAATGTGGAGCTCCACAGGACATTTTAAAGCCATGGAGTCGGCAAAGCTGAGCATTAGTTCCCATACTTGAAACTGGCAGCTTCGAAATTCTTCAGACTGAAGTTTTGCTGACAATTCCATTTCTCTCTTCTTTAAGCTGAATTAGAGATGTGAGATTAATGGTTGGAAGAAGTTGCTGCTTTTATATTGCTTTTTCTGCAAATGCGTGCATGCTAGGTAGTAGCTTCCTACTGATTTGGCAAAGAGATGTAGACATGAAACTGGTGTTAGGACTCAAAGAGCATTAGAGCTAGTACTGTGATAGTGTGATTACAGTATAATGGCTAGATAATAGTACTACCAAATTCGGTAAAATTTAAGTACAATTAATTACGTCGATTTTGATCATTTATATATATATTTATTTATCACCCTCATCAAATAGAAAACCGATATAAATTTGATTTTTTTTTTTTTTGATAGATTTTATTTGGTGGTAAATTTGGTAGATTTCGTTCAGAAACATGGAAATTGCAATCATGGGCCCAAAATTGTTAAGCTAAATTCATATGTACCGAAATGGTCATATGTACCTATTTAAAGATGAAGCCATAGATCTTGTTTGGTATTTAAAATTACTTTGCATTATTTATTTTAAAATAAATATATGTATACGTGGTTTGAAATTCATGCATATAAGTAAAAAATTAAAAAAATAATAATAATAATTAAGTAAATAAAACAAGTCAATTCAACGTAGAATTCACACAAGGACCGATGACCAAGGCGGTTGTGCCATAGAGAGACAGGAGCCCGAATGGGAAATATGAACAAACGAGGTGGTAGAGAGTAAGAAGAGGTTACTTATAACTTGGGCCCGAGGAAGCAGAAGCTTAGAATGAATATCCTTCACAATAAAAGAAAAAGGTGATAATTCAACAATGCACGAGTACCAATAATAAGGAGTACATTTTTTAGAAGAAGGGGGCAAGCTTGGGTAGGAAGTAAGATCGTGCCGATGTGAGTTATGGAAAGAAAATTACCATTAATTGACGAGTATATTATCCAATCCAGCGTACGGTTGTGATGAGAGAAGAAGAGGAAGATCATGAGTCATGTGAGACGTTGCGCCACTTTCCAGAAGCTAATTAGAGACCACAAAAGGAGAAAAATACGAAAAATCTACTATAGGGGTATGAAAAGGCGTGCTGGGCTGGTAGATGGGCCTGTGAAAGGTGATATGAGCCTAAGTCTGTATGAAGCTCAATAAGGAAGAGGTGTGACCTAAGTCAGAACACACAGGATGACCCTCAAAGAAATGCGCTGGTGGAGAAGGATTCGCATACGAACCCGAATGGACTTGCGCAGGTGGAATGGGATTTGCTTGCGAATCCGAGAATTTGGAATGAGCACCCGTGTATCTATCTGGTCCCTGAACACGACCTACAAGCTGAAAATTGGAGGGTTGATGTGACACCTAATTGTGGGAGAGATAGGAGGCTGCCGCCAATGAAACACCACCGCTATTTTTGGATTCCGAGTAGCGGTATTTACAGCGGGATGTTAAGTGACCATTCTGTTTGCATATTTTGCATGTAATGGTGGAGAGGTTGACAAGGGGGGGATCTACCACCACTGCGATTTGAGTATCCACAACAGTTGTGGTCGAATCGTCCACCACAATTATGGAAGCTGTCACTGTTTTTGGATTGAGGGGAGTATTGACTGTGAGAAGAAAACATGGCCATATTCTCCATGAGGGTCGAGTGGGTGTGTGAAGATTGTATTGTTGGAGTCATTGCTCATAAACCAGTAGTTTGGACTGGAGTTATGAGAAGTTGGGCAGTAGGGTTTGGTTCTCCATCGTGGTAATGAATTGGTGGTATGGAGGATGAAGATCATTGAGCACATGAGAGACAAGGACCGAGTCAATAACGGGCTCACCAATGGAAGCAAGGGAGTCCATGAGTTTCTTAATAGTAATAAGATAATCGGAGACGAGAGATTATCTTGTTTCACTATATGAAGTTGATACTTGAGAAGAGATTTCTTGGCCATGCACTGTATCATATATTCATCACCAATGGTAGTCCACAGAGATCTGATGGAGGTACATCTAGGAGCAATATGAGAGACATTGGGTGATAAAGTGGCGTTGATAACGGTGCATACGAATCAATCTGATTTACGCCATACAAGGTATTCCATGGATGGTTGTAGTGGTCAAGCAATGGTGGAGAGCCTAATGAGCCATCCACGCATTGAATCAGATCCCAAGTGATGAAAACTGATTCCATTTGAAATTTCTAGATGAGATAATTATTTCCATCAAGTTGAATAGAGATAAAGCGTGTTAAATTTTGGATTGGTAATGTTGTTACTACAATAGGGGTGTAAGCTATCACGGCTACCGTTGGTGATGGAGTTCATGGTGGTGTTTTCTTGGTACTGATTTCGTGTATGTTGTCTTCTAAATTTGATATATTTATGAATCTCATTGGCGTTAGCTTAAATTATTTGATACTAGAAAAGAATAGAAAGGTTGTGAAATAGTATTTTTGTATTCTATCATAAGGTACCAATTACATGCGAGAGCATTTATTCATAAGCCTCATCAGGATTTATTAATAAAATAAAATAAAAAAAACAATAATGACAATTACAGATTTATCCTTTCACTATAAGTTGCATGATACATACACGTCCGACACAAAATTAATAATCACTCATTTGACGAAAGACCAGCAAAGAAGACAAAACCAATAATTAATTACGTGCTTATTCAAATACTATAAGTTTACTGTTTGCTTAAACCTCGCTGTCATCTCCGATGAACCTTAACACCAGATTTAAAGACAATACTACAACTCAGAAATTTGGATATTTATGCTGGAAAAGCTTCGATAATGGAAGGAACAGCTGCAATTTTAGTGATCTTATAGCTCTTAAACCCTCCTTCCTCCAACAACTTCTTCCATTCCAACTCCGTCCTTTCCTTCCCCCCGGTCGTATGTGCCATCATCAGCAGATCAAACGCCATGCGCGTGTTATCAAATGCCTCCTTCCCTTCCGGCTCTAGCACTATATCCACGATAACAATCTTCCCTGTTTTCTCCGGTATCGCTTTCCTGCAATTCCTCAATATCTTTATACAATGTTCATCGCTCCAATCATGCAATACCCACTGTAACACAGCAATCATAAACGTATAGTAAACATATGGATTAAACTTGCAGAATAATAAAAACAAATGTTGCATGCATTAATATCGACCTTCATGAAAATTGCATCAGCGTTGGGAATAGTCTCAAACATGTTCCCGCCAACATGAGTGACCCCTTCAAAAGGAAGTGCGGAGGAGACGACATGTGGCAGGTCAAAGTTAATCCCACTGATGTGCGGATGAGATCTCACGATCTCAGCAATCACCTTTCCGGTCCCACCGCCTAAATCAACCATCGTCTTAACAGAACCGAACCCGTCTTTATATTCCGCTAGGAACGCCGCCATGACCATCTTCGCAGCACACGCCATCGCATCGTTGAAAACTCGATTGAACTCTGGATTTCGAGATGCGAAGTCCCACATCTCGCAGCCGTGAGCCTTCTCGAATGCGATCCCGCCTTCCTTGACGCAACGGCTAAGGTAGTGCCACGGGGCTAATTGCGGTGGATATATTTCCATGATGATCATAGGAGCAAGGCTCATCTTGGAGTCAGTTAGCAGCCATTTGGATCGGTTCGTTGGTCCATAGAGAGTGTCTGATCCGTCACCGTCTGATGCAGTGAAGATCCCTTTGCGGACGAGTGATCTCATAATGCGTGCGAGGTAGGGGATGTTCGGAGAGGGGGAATCGGAAAGTGCGGAGGCGATTTGGGACAAGGTGATAGGTGCATTGTGGGAGTGAACGATATCAGCAATGCCGACCTCGACGGCCGATTTTAAGGCCATGGAGTCTGCAAATCCGAACATCATCTCCCATATTTCGACTTGGCCATCTAGCAATTCTGTAGCGGCTTCTACAGCTGCCATTGATCAATTTCTCTCTAAAACACTTAGAAATATCCTGAAAATGGAAGGTGGTCTATTTTGAGCTTTATAAAATACGATTTGGAGCTTCTCTTCAATCATTAGTACATTTAATATGCTTGCTTACAATTGTATATATGTATCCGTCATTACATATATAATAATTAGTAACTTGTGGATCCTCGATCCATTAATTATTTTACAAAAAAAAAAATAGTAATAATAAATATAATTCCCCAATATTTTTAGATTAATCATAAAAAAAATAAATTTAAAATTAACTTATTAATAATTTCTAATTTTCATTTATATCTAATTTTAATATGATAGAAATAATAAGATATCTTTTAATAATTTTTAAGATTTAATAAAAATTTAAGTTTAATTAATGAAAAAAAAGGTTAAGCTGTAGCCACGTTTTAATGAAGTGTCATGCTTAATATTCCACTAGTCATCCTTAGAGAAAGATACCAGACATGTAGGCCCACACTTGTCACTATTTCAACTAAAATGAGTGACTAATCTTACCTTCCGCATCGAAATAGAAAAGGGAAAGAGAAAGGAAATAAAGAAAATGAAAGAAGGGAAAGAAAAAGAAAGAAGGGAAAAAGGAAACGAGAAAGAAAATAGGGAGAGAAAATCAGAAATGGAAGGAAAATAAAATTAGAATCATTAAATTTTTGTAAAATTTGTTGTGAATATAATATCACTATAATATAAAAATATTGTTTAATTGCTTGTTGTTATAATGTTAATGTTAAGCTTATGATTTTCATATAATATATTAAGTATAATTGAAATACGATGATTATCATACTAGAAATAATAATCATAACTAATATGAATATAATATAGTATGATGTTTTAATGATAGTACAAACTTTAAACATACTACGATTAATTATATATGTTCATATTTCCAGATATAAATGTTATGCTAAGATAGATAAGAAGCATAAGCATGCTAGATATATATCATAAAAACATTAATTAAAGGTAGTCATTAAAAGAATAGTAATATGAATGAGACGCTATCATTACTGATTTTCTAGCTCATAGATGTCTACCATGTATTGTATGAAATTACAAAAGTAAAGCTGTAAGTTAAGGAACAGACGAATGGAAGCAATCAATTTCGTGAAATTGTACATATGAGACTCAATCTCTATAAGTAATGAGTTTGAAAAATCCACACTTCCTTAGACAAACTTATGTATATGTACGTATATGTATATTCGAATAAAGAATCAAACGGTTTAAAAAGTTTTAGAATTAATTCTTATGATAAAGACTTTCACAATATTTTTAAATTATTATGTTATTTCTTTAAAAATACTTTTAAAAGTAAAGTTTATTATTAAAATTAAGAAATATAACATGCCCTTATTAGCTGTACGTGTTTCTCTCCAACGTATTCAATAGAATAAACAGCTTGTATGACAATACCATAAGAAATAACACCAATTATTTCAAGATTATTGATAAATATATTTTCTTGGTGGTATTCCGACGTCTAGATTACTCTAATGTATGACTTTTGAATAATTAATTGTGATCTCATGTTACACGATATAAGATCAAATATACTAATGAATTGCGTTAATTTAGTCCGATGAGCTTGTATAACAAGTTAGCACAAAAAGGGATTTATTTGTCAAGGGATTCGAAAATGACATTTGGGTTTGAGTGACATAAATAGATAGCCTAAAATACATTATGGCACGAAAGGGCAGGTGATTTATATAGAATTGGATTTTAATTTATAAAGTCTTAAAATCACTATTAATGTTTTAATGCCACTATTCAAACATCGATTCATATTATATAATATAATAGAGAAATTATTAGATTAACTAAGCCCTCGAAATTATATAGTATATGTGTATTTTATATTATCATATCATAAAAGATGATATTAACCAATTATGGGCAAATTAATGTACGTGGAAGCCAAGATCCAAATCTCAAACTTCATTTAGCAAGAAATTTGATATTATTGTTGAACTTTCTAGATTATCGATGATAGAAATTAGTTATAATTAATGATAGTAAGAGTTAGTTGTATTGATGGTGTTTAATGAGAGTTACATTAATATTTGTAGTTGTGAAATAAATTTAAATAGCTTTTTAATATCAGAATCAGGTTTCTCTTATTCATCAATTTGAAATTTCCTATTTACAAAAAAAAAAAATCATCTATTATTTATGGAAATCTCACATTTTTTAAAACCCAAATCCACTTTTTTTTTTAATCAATCAACTTAAATTCATCATAAAACTACCAAAAACTTTTTTCCCAACAACCCGAAGTTCTCCCACACTCACACTCTATCAAAGGATTCCAAGCTCAAATCCATAGATGCTGCGGGTGCTAAGGTTGAAGAAAACATAAGATTTTGTTAAGTTTTATTTTTGCCTAATAAGTTATTAAATATTACAATTTGAACTTCATTTTCATTGATATACTTCTTCAAACTACATTTACACACCATTTTTCACTATAATATCTCTTTCTCTTGTAATTATTTTGAAAATTCTGAATTAGCCTCCCAAAATTCTAGAAATTTACCTTTTTTTACCCCAATTAAAAAAAATATGGAAGAATTATTTGAAACCAAATTAGCACATATTATTTTTCAATCTAAGGGTGTTTTCAATGTTGGGATCACTCTTATAGAAACAAACTATGATGTGGTCTCAAATCATGGAAAAATAATGCCACCCACAGATGTTGATGAACGATACGAGAAATAGTATGCGAAAAATCAAAAGGTTCAAAGATGGTTACTAATGTCCATGAGTTCAGAAATTATGAATCATTATTTATGCATATCTACTACTCGTGGGATGCTCTAGCCAAGGCGTTTTATGATGGAAGCGATGAGCTACAAATATTCTTCTTGAACTAAATGGTGTTCATTGCCAAACAAAATGGAAGATCTCTCTATGAATATTATTAAGAGTTTATTGAAAATTTTCAAGAGTTATATCATCATGATAGAGTTGTCATGAGGAATCCTAATGATGTCATAACCTATAAGAAGTTCGTCAAGCATCTATGGGTTCATATATTTCTTGCAGGACTAGATGGCGACTTCAAACAAGCTTGTGGAGATATTCTGCGCAAAGATACACTCTCAAATCTCGAAGAGTGTTATTCCCATATTCGCTGTGAGGAGGTACGTCTCATAAAACTTAAAGGGAAATATGAGAACTTTGAAGATTCCGCTATGGTTACTTGGCATCGTTCTACCCAAAATACATATGATAAATAGAAACAAAAGAATACAGACAAGTCTTTCCAGAAATATACCCATTGCAATAAAAAGGGTCATACGAGAGGTCTTTATTTTTGAACTTGTAGGATATCCATATTGGTGGGATCGTACTCATGAGACCTAGATAAAAAACTTCAAACATTCAATTCTTGCCGCTGTTAGTGAATCAAAAATTATGGCAATACATCCGCTCTAATTGCTGCAACATTTCATGATGGTAAGATTTTACATACTTCTACACATGTTAGTAATAATACATGGCGAATTGATAAAAGTGTTATTGATTATATGACTTTTGATTCTAGACAAATCTTACTACCTAAACCCTCATCCCAAAAATTTGCGTCTACGACCAATGGTGCCTCCACTTCGGTAATTAAGGAAGGCTCCTTGTCCCTTATTAATACTTTACATTTGGATTCAATATTAGTCATTCCATCCTTCACTTATAACCTTTTATCTGTTTCCCAAATAACCACTGCTTTGTCTTGTATTGTAATTTTATGCCCTGACTCTTATGTTTTTAAGGACATCCAGACAAGATAAACGATTGGTTATGGTGTTAGGTGAGGGAAATTATACTTCTTGGACTTGGAGTCAACAAGTTCAGACAAACTACGTTCAACACTAATATGGATGGATCCAAAGGGGAGAAATATAAATATGACATATGGTTATGGTATAGGCGGCTTGGGCATACCCCTTTTGGATACTTGAATAAATTATTTCCTATCTTATTTATGAAAGTTGATATTTCCAACTTTAAAGTGATGTTTGCGAGCTCACAAAAAATCATAGAAGTTCTTTTCCATCAACCTTAAATAAAGCTTCAACTCCTTTTATGGTTATCCATGCTAACATTTGGGGTCTTTGTATAAAGTCCCTACTCTAGTTGGATCTTGTTGGTGTGTTACTTTTATCAATGATTATAGCAGGATGACATTGTTATATTTAATGAAGTCTAAAGGTGAAGTAAAATCATTATTTCAGAAATTTCATATAATAATGAGTATTCAATACAATGTCTAGATTCGAGTTTTTCGTAGTGATAATGGTGGAGAATATTAAATTGATGAACTCAAAAAATATTTAGAGATGCATGGAATAGTTCATCAAACTACTTTTTCATATACATCTCAACAAAATGGTGTTGCTGAAAGAAAAAACTGACATTTGTTAGAAGTTATTCATGCCTTATTAACAGAAGCTCATATGCATTTGTGTTATTAGGGAGAAACTCTTATTACAGTAGCCAACTTAATCAATCGAGTTCCCTCTAGCTCTATTAACTTCCAAACACCTTATTAGGCATTGCTTGATGTTTTTGTGGCGCCTAGTACTCAGAATCTGTCACCGCATGTTTTTGGTTGTGTGACATTTGTTCACCTACATAAGCATCAATGTAACAAGTTTACCCTTAGAGCATTATGTTGTGTTTTTGTTGGATATTCTATTTAATAAAACATATATCGGTGATATTATCCGCCCACAAAGTGATAGTTTATCACGTTAGATGTTGTTTTCCATAAAGATACGATGTATTTTTCTTCTAATGCTGAATTTTAGGGGGAGAATCACTAAACAGAAATTCAGACTCTCACTTATGATCTTTATAAGGAAGAACAAGTATTTGAGAGCAGTAATGGTATTGATTCACAAAATCAACTTATCAACTAAGAAACAAGTGAGTTTGAATAAGGTGAGCATCCATATCATGAAAATACTCAAGCACATTAATCTCCATCAACATCTGAGTATGAGTCCCTCAAACCAAAAGCTGACACACCCAATCAATCGTTGCTTGAGGATGCTCTTACCGAAATACATGAGTCGGTCATAAAGCAATTACCACAATGTCAAAACAGAGGTATTCCTAAGCCTATATATGAACCCGACCTTTCTAGTAGAGTCAAATACCCCATGAGTCATTATGGGTCTAACCATCGTTTGTCAGAATCAAATCAATCATTTGTATATCAATTATCTACTGTATCTATTCCTAACAATGTGCAAGAAGCCTTATCTAATCTTAAATGGAAAGCTGCTATGAATACAGGGATGAAATCTCTTCAACGAAACGACACATGCAAACTTGTTGATTGCCCACCCTAAAAGAAACCTATTGGTACTATTGAAAGATTCAAAGTAAGGCTAGTGGCAAAAGGGTATACTCAGACCTATGGGATCGATTACATAAATTCATTTGCACATGTAGCTAAAATCAACACAGTTCATATTCTATTGTCTTTAGTAGCAAATCTGAATTGTTCATTACAATAGTCGATGTGAAGAATGCTTTTCTTCATGACAAATTGTCTGAAGAAGTCTATATGGATAGCCCTTCAGATTGTATGATACTAGAAAGGCATAAGCAGAAAGTGTGCAAATTAAAAAAGTCTTTGTACGGTTTGAAACAATCTCCAAGAGTATGGTTTGGAAGATTTACAAAATGTTCAAGAGAAGATTTACTTGTCACATGGACAAGTAATAAACAAAATGTTGTTGCTCGCTCGAGTGCAGAAGCATAATATCGAGGCATGACTCTTGGTCTTTGTGAAACTTTGTGGATCATACTTCTCTTGTAGGATTTGGGATATCTACCAAACAACTAATTCGCCTATATTGTGACAACAAAGTAACGTGCGACATTGCTTATAATCCGGTTCAACATGATCGTATAAAACATGTTGAGATTAACAGGTTCTTCATAAAGGAAAAATTAGAAAACAAAATTTTGAAGTTGTCCAAAATTCGATTAGTCAAATCAAGTATTCATGAAGTTCCTTGTCAAGCTTGTTATGCATGGCATAAATGCATTGGCTTGAGGGGAGTGTATAACTTTCTATATTATTGATAGTAAGAATTAGTTATAATTAATGTTGGTAGGAGTTGATTATATTAATAGTGATTGATGAGAGTTATATTAATATTTGTAATTGTAAAATAGATACTCCTCAAATAATTAGATGTGAGAAATAAAGAAAAGTCTCCTCAATTTCAAACTATCATTAGCATTCACTTAACTCTCAACTTATTGTCATATTACATAATCTATAATGTATAATGACATCTTTACCAAAAGCACAAATTACTAATTCTACGAAGAAGGGCGACAGAATCTAATTCAGAAAATAGTAGACGGGTTTGTTATTGATAGTTTGACTGCTAGCCCAAAATAGACGAGCAAAACAGTGCAAGACATATGACGGTTTCAAAACGACAAAATAACAGACCGGTTGGACAAAACTACAAGACCAGTACAGCGAAATTATTCTGTCCACACACATGAACAATGTCTTTAATTAACCATTTCTGAGAAACCAATTTCACCCAACAAAAAATTCTCACCTTCCTCTCTATCTCTCTTCTCTTCTCACCTCCGGTCAAAGCTTCAGCTGGTTGGAGGGTATAGAGATGAACAAAGAAAGAACATCCCCTCTCCCTTTCCCTCCCTCTCCCCCCCATCTTCATTCTTCTGCAATATTCTGTAACAAGCTATGCCCCATCAAATCTTGAACGGCGTTAACCAAATCAGCATATCATCAATCCATAACTATTATTACAACATCCTAATCATTTCCCACCGTCCAATTATTACACCATTGTTATGGATCCTACACATGGTCAATACCAGCCTAGATACGTGTCTCTTAATCCAGGCAGCATGGTGCATCCCCCGCCCCCGTACCGTCGTGCTGTACCCCGTTACGAATCTCAAGGATCGGGCGGAAACTGTTGCCTAAGGATCTGTTGCTGCATCTTGGTCTTGATCATAAGCCTTGCATCTCTCCTTTTCTTCTTATACGCCGTTTACAAACCCAGCGTTCCGTCTTACAAGATCAATCAGTTGAGCGTCAAGACATTGTCCATCTCCAACAACAATCTGGACGTTGAATTCGACATCACGGTCAAAGCGGATAATCGTAATGATTTTCTTGGTTTCACGTATGGGAAAGATAGTTCGGTTGTTGTACTGTTCTCTGAGTCACAGATCTGTGCGGGGAAGATTCCGGGTTTTCATCAACCGAACAAAAACGTGACGATGATAAACATTGATTTGAAGGGGAGAAGTGGGTTTGGGTCGAATCTTCAAACGGCGTTAATGGAGGGACAACATGAAGGGAAAATCCCGTTGAAAATTGAAGTGACTGTGCCGGTAACGGTTGTGGTTGTGAATATCCCGTTGAGGAAGGTAATGGTGGTTGTTCACTGTTCGTTGGTTTTGGATAATTTGGCGGCGGGGAAGAAAGTTGGGATTGTGTCTAGTGATTATGATTTCAGGGTCTCTTTATTATGAGATACTAGAATATTAATGCGCTAATTGTTTGATTAGGAAATTGTATTGCTTAATCTCACATGTGATCATATACTTGAGTGAGAGAGAGAGAGTCATAAACACCATTAATTTGATCACTTGTAAAACGTATTCAATGCTTTGAGACTTGAAACCGAGTTGTGTGATTTTATATATCGTATGAACTATGGGAATAACGTATGAACTATGCAAGAGTTTCTGCCACATTCATTACCATTACGATATATATGTACATACTACGGCATGCAAGGAAGGAATAGGTTAAACCACACTGTATGGTTCTGATTACTAGTTTTAATTTGTTTGATTTGATGTAGTTAACTAGTGTGATACGATTTGATTACATTCATTAATCAGTATTTTGTATTAATTTGGAATTCACATCGACATGTCGTTTCAACTCTCAAGCAAAATCTATTTAGCGTAAGTGACCAATGCGAGCTCGAAACGTGGAAGAGTGTTCTCAAGCTCGAATGTGGGTTGTGGCCCTCTTTCAATACATATTTTATGCAGAAAGTTCTTTAGCTTTATTTTTTTTAATTAATTTCATTTTGTTTTTTCAGTTTGTGGGGCCCAAAGGCGGAGCACGAACACCGACCGGTGCGGATTTCGCACCGACGGTTGTATTATGTTGTTTGACTTTTGTTTTATTACATAAGACGACAAGCGGATCTTTGCATTGTTTATAATTGGTTTGAATCCTTCCACCGAAAGTAGGTATAAATCCTAGGTGGACCAATCAGGATTAATGATTAAGCCTGATCAAATCTATTTCTGCTCTCTTATAAAACCTCCTTCTCTTCCCCTGTTTTCCTCTGTATCTTCAAACACCGATTTAGAAACTCCCTCTCTTTCTTTCTCTCTTTAAACTCTAGAGCTTCCAAAAACCCATGTCGGGCAGGCCTCATAAGAATATTCCGGTCCCCGACCGTCAAGACCCGGATCAAGCATCAAATTCTTATTTTCCTCACCCAACAACCCCCTCCTCTGTTTCACCATCATCAGAACCACACTCTTCTTCAACAACTCCATTTCCATCCATTTTAGAAGAACCAAAAAATCCACTCCAATTTCTCCATCAAAATCATCATCAGATGATATCATTTTCTCACGATCATCCCCATCATATGGGCTACCCACCGCCACCACCACACCTCGTTCATTACTGGAACAAGCTCAACCCAAGAGAGAGGATGATGGCAATGATGAGAAGCAACCCATTGGACTTTCACGGCGGCCCAATTCAGCCGCCTTTTAGCTCAACCAAACTTTACCGAGGAGTGAGACAGAGGCACTGGGGAAAATGGGTTGCAGAGATTCGTCTCCCTAAAGACAGAACAAGGCTCTGGCTAGGCACCTTCGATACGGCTGAAGCGGCTGCCATGGCGTATGATCGTGAGGCTTTTAAGTTGAGAGGAGAGAATGCTAAGCTCAATTTTCCAGAGCGTTTCTTTAGTAAAGATAAAGCAATGGCCTCCACCTCTCAGAATCCAACATCTTCAGCTTCAGCTTTATCTCCTACTTCAGAAGCAGGTAATTTGCAGGGCTCGGAAACGGACGCAGTGATGATGTCATCTCCTCCGCCGCCGAATAAAGATAACAAGCCGGATAACGATTCGGGTGGGACTGGACCCGGGTTCGTTTGGGGTGAAATGGGAGACGATTGGTTTAATGCAATACAACAGGGGTGGGGTCCAGGGAGTCCTATGTGGGATGATTTTGACACCACAGATAACAATTTCATGCTTCCTAATTTTTTTAATACAAATGATCAGCAGCAAGAGCATGATAATGCAGTCACTACGTCTAGTTCTTCTTCTTCTTCCTCTTCTTACCCTACGAATATGGTGGACTTCTTTTGGAAGGATCCGAACTAAAGAGTCCGTCTTCCTCTCCCTCTTCCTCTTCCGTGTGTTCACTGGTTGCGTATTTTTTGACAGACAACCATTGATTCTGTTGCATGCTGACTGCATGTTTTTTCAAAAGCCCTTTTCTGTAGTTGGTTTGTTATTGCTGTTTCCAGTTACGTAGTTTTTTACTAGTTCATGTAGTTCTTTTAGAAATGGACCAGAGCTGCTGAAGGAAGGAGACGGTTTTTATAATCTCTTTCGTGACTGGCGTTTTCCTTTACGAGCTTCGTTTTTACAGCTCCACTGCAATGGAAATAACATAATATGAGTATAATAGTTTCTGTACATATATAACTCTTTTATTTTTTACGAAGTTATCTTCTTATTATGATGAATTTAGATTTTGCTTTAGCAAGAAGTATGTCTTGTGCAGTGTATGATGAAAATCCTCAAAGTACATTTCTGAGATTGTATGATTACATATAGGCTGTACAGCAATTACATATGAAAATCAATAAATACAATGAATAAGGAAATAGAATAATGATGCATAAGGTAAGACATAATCGTAGAATGATTGTTGGCCGTTGGGAATACGAAATTGTAGCAGTTAATCATGTTTCCGTTATACAGTGTTCCGCTGGAGAAGTCGATGATCGCTTGCTTGTTTATCAAGCAAGTTTCAAAGCAGTTGACTTTGACAATATAAGTTTTGACTAAAAACTCTTATTAGAGGGGCAACAGCCGTCCTGTGAGATCATCGAAGTATCTGAGACGGCACGATGAGAGAAGAATTGGTCATACTGTTACTGTCTTAACTTATGTAGCAGCCAATGAGAAACAGAGGATATCGTAATATAATTAATAAATTGCATGGGGTTAGACTTTAGAGATGTAATATTCAGAAAGTGGAGGACCTTGACAATTAACTGGTTGATTATGATTAACAAAATAGGTGGCGTTTTGGGCCAGATAGCTTTCGTTTTCTGGTTCGGGTTTGATGAAGTTGAGTGAGCTAAAGAATCAGTAATTCGGCCCAGTTTCAGTCTATGGTGGGTATGGTGATGGCCCATATTGCAAGTGGTTTCCCATAGCTTCGGCGAAGCCCGTTGTTTGTATATAGACCCAATACAGTCGACAGTTGTTTACCCGACAATTTGTTAACAGGTTAGTGTTTATAAAACTGATTCCTTTCTCTTTCCAAGATGGTGAGATTCACAGCCATTAAAAAAATGGCATCAAACAAGTGGATTTCTCTTTCTTTAATCAAGACGTGCAGTCACATACACTGAAATAAGAGAGAAAGAGAGAGAGAGGCAGAGATCCAACAATGGCGACAAATTGCTTATTAGAGCATCAAGTCATCAACCTTAGTTATGACTAATTAGGCGAGTGGCCAATTGATGCAGTGTTTTACACAAACTTCCACAGCTGTTGGCCTGTTTCCCTCGTAAAGCACTCTTTAAGCTAATTAATTAAGAAAGTAATGTGATTAAGGGTCAGGAGTCAGGACCCTCTGATGTGGACCAGGACCCCTGGCACGTGTAAAATGGCAAGTGGGTGTTTCGCGTCGACAGAATTAAAGGTCCTACCTTTTTTGTATATTTGAGGATATTTGAGGTCACAGTCGTCTCCAACTATCCTCTGCCGTGTTTCAGATCTAGACACCCAAAAAAACTCTGGTCCTAGATATTTTAATGGTCAAAGCCCAATAAATTTCTTCTTCTTCCGAGTCTGTCCTATTTTAAGCTTTTACTTGGTCGGAAACAGGGAAGGGGGAGAGGGGGAGAGGGGGAGAGGGAGAGATGGGATTGGGTGATGCCCACGAAAATGGGAGCGGAGATTCGGGTCTGTCTGATGTTGGATTGGGAAGCAAGAATAAGTACAGGAGGATGGATTCTGATCTAACATATGACTTTGAAGATGATTTGCAGCTCCGACATCATCAAGATAATCGAAGTAAAAAAACTAGGAAATATGTTTTCGCCTGTGCCGTTTTTGCTTCTCTCAATTCTGTTCTTCTCGGCTACGGTATGCACTTTTTCATTTTACTTTTTCTGTCGGTGCTTTTTCAAAAGCCCTTTTCTGTAGTTGGTTTGTTATTGCTGTTTCCAGTTACGTAGTTTTTTACTAGTTCATGTAGTTCTTTTAGAAATGGACCAGAGCTGCTGAAGGAAGGAGACGGTTTTTATAATCTCTTTCGTGACTGGCGTTTTCCTTTACGAGCTTCGTTTTTACAGCTCCACTGCAATGGAAATAACATAATATGAGTATAATAGTTTCTGTACATATATAACTCTTTTATTTTTTACGAAGTTATCTTCTTATTATGATGAATTTAGATTTTGCTTTAGCAAGAAGTATGTCTTGTGCAGTGTATGATGAAAATCCTCAAAGTACATTTCTGAGATTGTATGATTACATATAGGCTGTACAGCAATTACATATGAAAATCAATAAATACAATGAATAAGGAAATAGAATAATGATGCATAAGGTAAGACATAATCGTAGAATGATTGTTGGCCGTTGGGAATACGAAATTGTAGCAGTTAATCATGTTTCCGTTATACAGTGTTCCGCTGGAGAAGTCGATGATCGCTTGCTTGTTTATCAAGCAAGTTTCAAAGCAGTTGACTTTGACAATATAAGTTTTGACTAAAAACTCTTATTAGAGGGGCAACAGCCGTCCTGTGAGATCATCGAAGTATCTGAGACGGCATGATGAGAGAAGAATTGGTCATACTGTTACTGTCTTAACTTATGTAGCAGCCAATGAGAAACAGAGGATATCGTAATATAATTAATAAATTGCATGGGGTTAGACTTTAGAGATGTAATATTCAGAAAGTGGAGGACCTTGACAATTAACTGGTTGATTATGATTAACAAAATAGGTGGCGTTTTGGGCCAGATAGCTTTCGTTTTCTGGTTCGGGTTTGATGAAGTTGAGTGAGCTAAAGAATCAGTAATTCGGCCCAGTTTCAGTCTATGGTGGGTATGGTGATGGCCCATATTGCAAGTGGTTTCCCATAGCTTCGGCGAAGCCCGTTGTTTGTATATAGACCCAATACAGTCGACAGTTGTTTACCCGACAATTTGTTAACAGGTTAGTGTTTATAAAACTGATTCCTTTCTCTTTCCAAGATGGTGAGATTCACAGCCATTAAAAAAATGGCATCAAACAAGTGGATTTCTCTTTCTTTAATCAAGACGTGCAGTCACATACACTGAAATAAGAGAGAAAGAGAGAGAGAGGCAGAGATCCAACAATGGCGACAAATTGCTTATTAGAGCATCAAGTCATCAACCTTAGTTATGACTAATTAGGCGAGTGGCCAATTGATGCAGTGTTTTACACAAACTTCCACAGCTGTTGGCCTGTTTCCCTCGTAAAGCACTCTTTAAGCTAATTAATTAAGAAAGTAATGTGATTAAGGGTCAGGAGTCAGGACCCTCTGATGTGGACCAGGACCCCTGGCACGTGTAAAATGGCAAGTGGGTGTTTCGCGTCGACAGAATTAAAGGTCCTACCTTTTTTGTATATTTGAGGATATTTGAGGTCACAGTCGTCTCCAACTATCCTCTGCCGTGTTTCAGATCTAGACACCCAAAAAAACTCTGGTCCTAGATATTTTAATGGTCAAAGCCCAATAAATTTCTTCTTCTTCCGAGTCTGTCCTATTTTAAGCTTTTACTTGGTCGGAAACAGGGAAGGGGGAGAGGGGGAGAGGGGGAGAGGGAGAGATGGGATTGGGTGATGCCCACGAAAATGGGAGCGGAGATTCGGGTCTGTCTGATGTTGGATTGGGAAGCAAGAATAAGTACAGGAGGATGGATTCTGATCTAACATATGACTTTGAAGATGATTTGCAGCTCCGACATCATCAAGATAATCGAAGTAAAAAAACTAGGAAATATGTTTTCGCCTGTGCCGTTTTTGCTTCTCTCAATTCTGTTCTTCTCGGCTACGGTATGCACTTTTTCATTTTACTTTTTCTGTCGGTGCTTCTCATACTATTGACATAAACTGCCTCTGTTCTAGTTCCTCAACTATCCCATTATGCTTAGTTGATTGTCCTTGAACTATACGAATCCAAACTACCATCCTGTTCCAGATTTCACTTTTTTCTAATCCCCTGTTTTGTTTCGTACTCTGCCCTTTTTAAATTAATGGTTGCAATAACAGACCTTAATTCTCTTGTATACCTTTTCATTCTGGTGCGTTACAACGTATAAAAGTTAACTACTTTTTGTAAAATTACTATTTGATTGGTACCAGTATATTGATTAACGCGGTAAGGGGTTGGATTCCTACTTTCGGATTTTATTGGATTTCATGTTTTAGGGATATATTTGATTCAAACGCATGTTTATATTTATTTCTATAATGACACATAAGGTCTATCAAACATTAAAATCCTTCGAAAAATGTGAAGGGAAGTTTCATTCTAGAGAAAGCGACGGGCCAAATTCTTTAATTTACATAGATCTATTCATCTTGTACTTTTCAAATCTAAAGGGAAATAAAACTGTGGCTAAAACCTTTTTGCTTGATTTTTGCAGATGTAGGTGTAATGAGTGGAGCAATTATATTCATTCAAGAAGATCTAAAGATAACCGAGGTTCAAATGGAAGTACTGGTAGGAATTCTGAGCATTGTTTCACTTCTGGGTAGTTTAGGTGGTGGCCGGACCTCCGATGCTATCGGCCGGAGATGGACAATGGCCGTAGCCGCCGTTGTCTTTCAAGTCGGTGCAGTTATAATGACAATAGCTCCCTCCTTCCAAGTACTCATGATTGGAAGACTATTTGCCGGGGTCGGAATTGGCTTTGGCGTCATGATTGCTCCTGTCTACATTGCAGAAATCTCACCTTCTATAGCAAGAGGCTCTCTAACCTCCTTCCCTGAAATCTTCATAAATATTGGCATTCTACTAGGATATGTCTCAAACTATGCCTTTTCAGGTCTACCCTCCCACATAAGCTGGCGCATAATGCTAGCCGTTGGAATTCTCCCTTCCGTTTTCATCGGGTTTGCACTTTTCATTATACCCGAATCGCCTAGGTGGTTAGCTATGCAAAATAGAGTGGAAGAAGCAAGATCTGTTTTGTTAAAAACAAATGAGAACGAAAAAGAAGTGGAAGAGAGACTTGCGGAAATACTATTAGCTGCTGGAAAATCATCAAATTCCGACAAGTACGAAGAAAAAGCTGTTTGGCATGAGCTGTTGAAGCCTACTCCGGCCGTTCGACGGATGCTAATCACTGGATGTGGAATCCAATGCTTCCAACAGATTACGGGAATAGATGCTACTGTTTATTACAGTCCTGAAATTTTCAAAGATGCTGGAATTCATGACAAATCTAAGCTTTTAGCCGCAACTGTTGCTGTTGGTGTTTCAAAGACTGTCTTTATATTGGTTGCTATTTTTCTTGTCGATAAGCTTGGACGAAAGCCGTTGCTTTATGTAAGCACGGTGGGAATGACAGTATGTTTGTTAAGTTTGAGCTTGACATTAACTTTCATGGGAAGAGAGCAGGTTGGTATTGCCTTGGTGATTCTTTCGGTTTGTGGAAATGTCGCATTCTTTTCGATTGGGATGGGCCCGATATGTTGGGTTGTGACTT
Organism: Coriaria nepalensis; assembly: GCA_027186245.1. Lineage (NCBI taxonomy): Eukaryota > Viridiplantae > Streptophyta > Magnoliopsida > Cucurbitales > Coriariaceae > Coriaria > Coriaria nepalensis. The sequence goes on from CP114492.1 coordinate 10,449,494, forward strand.
CTGAGATATATCCCTTAAGGTTGCGTGCTCAGGCATCCGCTTTAGGGGCAGTTGGTAATAGGGTTTGTAGTGGTCTGGTTGCCATGTCGTTCCTTTCGGTTTCAAGGGCGATAACTGTGGGCGGGACATTCTTTATTTTCTCTCTGATTTCTGCGCTTTCTGTTGTGTTTGCTTACAAGCTTATTCCGGAAACTAAGGGGAAGTCATTGGAGCAAATTGAGATGTTGTTTCAGAGTGAAGATGGATGGAGAGGAAGTGAAGTGCAGCTTGGAGATGCCGAGCTTCTTGTGCAGAAAGAGTAGTTTTGCATGAAAGACTTCCATCATTCCATGTTTTTGTTAGTTTTGGAAGCTAAGAGGAATTTGAAAGGCCAAGTCAGTGATTCATGTTTCCAGTATTTGTACAATTGAAAAAGAAAAAACAATCAACCATTTTGTTTAATACACGATTGATTTGCGATGATATGATTATATACTACTGTATTAGTTTCAGTTCGTCTTAAGAATTCGGTTCAACTTAAGAATAATTACACAATTTCTTCATCCTTACCTCTGTATCTGTTAATGGTTCTTATACAGATATCATATTCAATCGTGTAACACAAGTAATTATAGGTGTTCCTATTTAGGCGGAAGATCATCAAATTGGTGTTTAATTTGACTTCTTTTTGAAGTACAGCTGTGCCGTTTCATTCTTTTAGGACCAACCACCACTGGTCGACAAACAAATCGCCATCTGCAGATATTGAAAGATTCCTGGACGACTATAGACAGAAAAGAAACAATACATAAACCTGAACCCTTTGGCATTTCCGCCTCATCCCATCATCCTCTCTCTTTTGAAAATCTTAAGGCAATGGAGAAAATCCAGCACAGTCACATTCAGGTCAACGGACTCAACCTTCACGTTGCCGAAATTGGAAACGGTAACTAAGATCCAATACTTCTCTTCATATTCTCATATATATAATAAAAACGACTGGAAATGGCCAGATCTGATATATATAACTAAGATCCAATACTTATCTTCATATTCTCATACAGACAATCTAATCAATCTTAACTATGTCCATTCACGGTGATGATCAGGTCCGACAACCGTAGTTTTATTACATGGATTCCCAGAAATATGGTACACCTGGAGGCACCAGCTGATTGCTTTAGCCGACTCCGGTTACCGAGCAATCGCCTTTGACTTTAGGGGCTATGGACTCTCCGACCAGCCTTCAAACCTCGAGAAAGCTTCCTTCAACGATCTTATAGACGATACTGTCGGTCTCTTTGACTCTTTGAACATCACCAAGGTCCATAACCTCATTTCATCACTAAATTTCTATGACCATGCGTAAGGTATTTTCATTCGACTCTTACTAATGTTTGTACATTTTTAGGCTTTTATAATTGGGAAGGATTCTGGAGCTTTTCCGGCTTATCTAGTAGCTGTAGTCCACCCTGAAAGAGTGCTAGGTGTTGTAGCACTCGGCGTTCCCTTCATGCTACCTGGTCCCTCTGCTATCAGAAATGATCTTCTTCCTAAAGGCTTTTACATTGCAAGATGGCAGGTAACTATGTGAAATAATCGAATATTGAGATGGCAGGTAACTGAGTGGTTCATTGATTTTGCAGGAACAAGGGCGAGCTGAGGCGGACTTTGCGCGGTTTGATGTGAAGTCAGTGATAAGAAACATTTACACTCTATTCTCTAGCAGTGAGATTCCAATTGCTGGTGATGATCAGGAAATCATGGATTTGTTTGATCCATCAGCTCCCCTACCACCTTGGTTCTCTGAGGATGATCTTGAAACCTATGCTTCCTTGTATGAAAAATCCGGGTTCAGTTACCCACTGCAGGTTCCTTACAGGTAATTTTAATACTAAATAACTATGGGTAACCGAATACATTCCCACTAGAATGTTTACTTAATTTTCTTGGAGTTTGTTTTAGGTCCATAGGTAAGGATTGTGGAATAAGTGATCCAAAAGTGGTAGCACCAACATTGCTGATTATGGGCGAGAAAGATTATGTGCTGAAGTTTCCTGGAATGGAGGAGTATATAAAGAGTGGAGCTATGAAGCAATTTGTGCCTGATTTGGAGATCGTTTACATGCCGGAAGGGTGTCATTTCGTGCACGAACAATCTCCAGAGCAAGTGAATGAATATATCATTGCGTTCCTCAACAAGCATAGTGCTTGATTAGAGGAAATGTTTGTTGTTTGTAAGTGAGAAGTGACAAGAGAGAAGCCTTTGTTGAAATGAATAAGTTGTTACCTTATATGTAACCATGATTGGCTGCTACAAACTTGTCTCTTCTTGTTTCGACTACTCTGTTCATCAATCTAAGACTCTGTTTTTTACTTCTTCACATGGCTCTAGATTTTCTATAACCTCAACTGGTTGTTAATCTATAAAAAGGATGCACGAAAGGAATTTTCTTTTTTCTTCTTCGCCTTTTTCGATTTTTGTTTTTGTTGTTACTATCATTATTATAATAAAATTCCTCAACTCACACTCTCTCCCATTATTCTGTCCTAATATAATCGTAGCTGCTCCCCTTGCCTTATTGCTTACATCTGCTCCCATCTCTCTCTCTAAGCTCTTCCGCAATGGAGAAAATCCAGCACAATTATGTTGAAGTAAGAGGACTGAAGCTTCACGCAGCTGAGATTGGAAACGGTACGTTCCAATACTTTCTCTAGATCTTTCCTTTCTAATGTGCTTTCTCTTCTTTATTCATTGTGATTTAATAATCTTATTAATGTCCGTTTATTATGTCCACTGTAGTATTCTTACATGGATTCCCAGAAATTTGGTACACATGCAGGCACCAGATGTTCGGTTTAGCCAATGCTGGTTACCGAGCAATCGCCTTCGACTTCAGGGGCTATGGACTCTCCGACCAGCCACCAGAGATTGAGAAAGTCAACTTCAACGATCTTATCGATGAGACCATCATCCTCTTGGATGCTCTGGAGATTCCTAAGGTTCCGAACTAGTTATCTTGTAACCTATAATTTCTTCTAAACTATTTTTTATTATACAGTACTATCAAAATGCATATATCTAATAAGATATAAGATATTTGCTTAGGCTTTTCTAATTGGGAAAGATTTTGGAGCAATACCGGCATATCTAGTAGCCGTTGTTCGTCCTGAAAGGGTGTCAAGGGTTGTAACGCTTGGCGTCCCGTTCACCCCGCCAGGTCCCAGAATTGTAAAAGATGAGCATCTTCCTAATGGCTTTTACAATACAAGGTGGCAGGTAAAACTAAACTATTAATTTAACCAAATTAATATCAGAAATGGCAAAACATTGCAAGTTTTTATAAATTTGCAGGAACCAGGGCGAGCTGAAAGTTTGGACGGTTCGACGTGACGTCAGTGATAAGGAACATTTACATTCTCTTCTCCGGCACTGAGATCCCAATAGCTGGAGACGATCAGGAAATCAAGGACTTATATGATCCATCAATCCGTTACTGCCGTGGTTTTCCGAGGACGATCTTGATGTGTATGCTTCATTGTACTAAAAATCCGGATTCAATTTTCCACTCCAAGTCCCATAATACAGGTAACAATACATATCAAACAGACAGACAGACTTACTAATGAACTGTAAGAGGAGATCTTTTGACATGTGAGGCTTGTTTGAATGAATGGTGTAGGAGTCAAACACAGGATTGTGGGATAACTAATCTAAAGTGGCAGCACCAGCTTTGTTGATAGAGCGTGAGCAGGACTATGTGATAAAGATGGCTGGAATGGAAGAGTTCATAAGGAGTGGAGCTATGAAACAGTTTGTGCCCGATTTGGAGATCATATACATGCCGGACGGAAATCATTTCATCAACGAACAATTTCCCGAGCAAGTTAACGAACATATCATCAGGTTCCTCGACAAGCATAGCGCTTGATCGGAGCAAGGATTTGTAATTTTCCAGAGAGCGTTACAAGGCGGTCCAAATCAGTTGAATAAATTTACATTCCGGTTAAAAGTTGAGCACGTGAATCATGTGGTTGATGAATCTCTGCCTTTCTAGCTTTTTCGTATTATTCTAACATTACACGTATTTCATGTGTTTAGTAATTTTTAGTGATAGCACTTTGGATTCTTGCAACTCATGAGTGAAACAATGCTTTCATCCAAAATGTAATAATAACATACAATCCACTCGATAAATAAAATCGTATCATATATATATACTTATACTAAATCTAAGTCGTAAAATTTCATTTATTAATAACGGATTAAGTCGTAGACTTTGTATTAGTATGGTTGTCATTTAGCTTAAATTAGGCCGCCCAATGGCTCGTTAGTGTTTAAATCCGTTCATTATCTTCCACTGTTGAGTGGGTAAGAAAGTAATTTCCTCCGCAGTATAGTAGATAATGTAGTGGTCGCTTTTTAGCATTTCCTCTAACTCTTGTCTCAGCTTCTGTCTCTGTATAATCTCTGTCTATGAACACAAAATCAATGGAGAAGATCCAGCATAGTCATGTTCAAGTAGGAGGGTTGAAGCTTCACGTAGCCCAGATTGGGAGCGGTGAGATCCTATTGATACACTAAGTTCATACTCGTTCTACTTTTTCCCCTTTTTATTACTACTACCTTGTTGAATCCAATTATTGAGCTCTGTCAATGATGGTCAGGTCCAAAAACGGTGCTTTTCTTACATGGATTCCCAGAGATATGGTACACGTGGAGGCACCAGATGATTGCTGTAGCCGACGCCGGCTACAGAGCCATCGCTTTTGATTTTGCAGGCTATGGACTCTCCGACCAGCCACCGGAGCCTGAGAAAGCTTCCTTTACCAATCTTTACGATAATATCGTCGGCCTCTTGGATGCACTAAACATCTCCAAGGTACCTTTCTTTATGCAAAGTAACCGAAAAAAAAAGGAGAAAGAATTTTATTGATCAAAACATATTAAATATATATCTGTTTAGGCATTTCTTGTTGGGCAAGATTTTGGAGCGGTACCGGGATATATGGTGGCCGTTCTTCACCCCGAACTAGTGTTGGGTATCGTAGCGCTAGGCGTTCCCTTCTTCGTCCCGGGTGAGGCTCCTGTTAAAGATCATGATACTCTCCCTAAAGGCTTTTACATGACAAGGTTTAAGGTAATAACATTAATGTATCTTCTTATTAATCTATATTTGTATTATAAATTGTCTGGAAATGGTGAATTACAAAATGTTCCGATTGCAGGAACCAGGGCGAGCAGAAGCGGACTTTGCACGGTTTGATGCGAAGTCTGTGGTAAGGAACATTTACATTCTCTTCTCTAGAAATGAGATTCCAGTTGCTGGTGATGATCAGGAAATCATGGACTTGCTTGACCCATCAATTCCATTACCACCGTGGTTCTCCGAGGATGATCTCGAAACCTACACTTCCTCATATGAAAAATCTGGATTCAATTTCTCATTGCAGGTTCCTTACAGGTAAAATTTCAATACCACATAACTACGACTACTTGAATGTATGCGGTATTCCCACTAGAGTGTTTGTTCATCTTTTTGGAATTGTTTCAGGTCCTTAGATAAGGACTGTGGATTACGTGATCCAAAGGTAAGAGCACCTGTATTGCTTATTGAAGGCGAGAAAGATTACGTGCTGAAGTTTCCCGGAATGGAGGAGTACATAAGGACTGGAGCTGTGAAGCAATTTGTGCCAGATTTGGAGATCATTTACATTCCAGAAGGGTGTCATTTTGTGAGCGAACAATTTCCAGAGCAAGTGAATGAACACATCATTGCGTTCCTCAACAAGCACAGTGCTTGATTATAAGTGAGAAGTGACAAGAGAGAAGCCTTTGTTGAAATGATTAAGTTGTTACCTTATATGTAACCATGATTGGCTGCCACAAACTTGTCTCTTCTTGTTTCGACTACTCTGTTCATCAATCTAAGACTCTGTTGTTACTTCTCTACGTGGCTAATAATGGAAAAGAGTATTTTTGTAAAGAGAGAAACAGAATATCATTTTATCGTGATGATTATCCGACAGATAATTATTAAATGTAGGAATCTCTGCACGACACTCTCTAAGACTCTTAACATCCTTCTCTCTCTAATCACTGGCCCTCACTCAGCTTCTAGTTTGTAGAAGATGGAGAAAATCAAGCAGTCATGTTGAAGTATGTGGGCTGAAAATTCACGTAGTTGAGATTGGGAGCGGTAGGATCTGATTACACTTCACATCTTCATCTTCATCACCTTCCTTTTTTGTACTAATTTGTTTAATCATGCACGCCATCGAATCAACCTAGCTTCTTAACGTTCATGAAACGATGTGATCAGGTCTAAAATCAGTACTTTTATTACATGGATTCCCAGAAATATGGTACACTTGGCAGCACCAGATGGTCGCTTTAGCCAACGCCGGTTACCGAGTCAACGTTGTGATTTAAGACCGATTATATTATTTACCAATTTGATTATTTGGTCAACATAACAACCTAAATATTGCCTAATAAATTTGTTCATTCACTGTCCCATTTTGTGGTAGATTAATACATTCAAGATTCAATCTAATAATGCAGAAACATAAAAGAAACACACAAGGTATAGTGATTCCATTAAATGATTCAAATAGATCACGAATCTACATCTATTCTCGAGCTTCCGAAAACGATCGGCACTCGTAGCGCTATAGATTGGAGTTTCTTTACAGATTACATCACGACAGTCAACAACCAAACACGAATCAAACCAAATCCTCAAATTGGAATCATAACCGTAAGAACATAAATCAAGAAATAACCCAACCATGAGAGCAACCGTGTCTCTCATAGGCTAGAACAAAGCAAATCGAAATCAAGAGAGAAAGATCATACACATACAAAGAGTACAAATCAATCAAGAGGATATTTCGCACATGTTCGCATGGAGAGCACGGTTTGCGTGCAAGGAAGGAGAAAGAAAGGAATCACTGAGTGTTACTACATCCAACACCCTTTCAGGGTGGAGAAGGCTACATAATACGCCGACACAGCACCGGAATCTTTCCCGATTAGAAAAGCCTACACGTGTACGTTTATCCTTCCTTCTCGTTACAAAAATAAAAAAGCATAATTATTGTTTTAAAAAATTGGTAGTTAACTAGAAAGGGGCCTTGGAGATGTTGAGGCCATTCAAGATGAGATCGGCTGGGGTGCCTGTGCATTCACTGCACGTCCTGTTAATTAGAACTGTCTAATGTTGATCAGATGGATGGTCTTAAATAATATTGAGAAAATACATGCAGGTGTATTATAAATAAACCATATTTTCTCATCATTAATTAGGATCGTCCGATCAGCATCAGATGGTCCGCAGTTGCACAGGCATGGGGTGTGCAGGCACCCCAGCCAACCTCATCAAAGACATTGATGATGTCATCGTTGAAGTCAGTAAGGAAGCTTTTTGAAGCTCTGGTGGCTGGTTCGAGAATCCATAGCCTCGAAAATCGATGGTGATTGCATGTAGTTGGGCCGGGATTGTGAAGCCTAAAATGCGTTTGGCAGCTCGTGAATCGTTGGATCACGAGCTAACCGGATATTGCTGGCGGGTCACAATTCATTAGGGCCTAACCTTTTTTCCTTTAGCTCATATGGAATCAGCCTAAAGGATTTTACATAAACAGGTTTAAGGTAACTAATTTTTGTGTTTTTTTCTTTCGTGTTTATACATTTATACAAGTAAAATGCAGTTGCCGGGAATAGCAGAAGCAGATTTTGCGCGGTTCGATGTGAAGACGGTAGTGAGGAACATATAAACTCTCTTCTCTAGTAGTGAGATTCCAATTGCCGTTGATGATCACGAAATTATGGACTTGTATGATCCATCAATTCCATTACCATCTTGGTTTTCTGGGGATGATCTTGAAACCTATGCTTCCTTGTACGAAAAATCCGGGTTCAATTACCCGCTTCAGGTTCCTTACAGGTTAGAAATTTAGTACCAAACAAAAACATTTTACTATAACCGAAGATTCTTAGACATGACAGCAACGTTCTTCTTCTCTATGAGATGTCGTAGGAGTTTGAATAAGGAATCTGGAACAAGTAATCTGAAAGTTAGAGCACCATCTCTGCTGATCCAAGGCGAGAAAGACTACGTGATGAAGTTTCCTGGAACTGCAGAGTATTTACAGAGTGAAGCTGTGAGGAAATTTGTTCCGGATTTGGAGGTCGTGTTCATTCCCGAAGGAAGTCATTTTGTTCACGAACAATTCCCAGAGCAAGTGAATGATTTAATCATCGCGTTCCTCAACAAGCACGGCGCTTGATTATCAGTAGCACGACTTGCACTTGCTAGATATGAGAACTAAAACAGAGGACCCCAACCTATTACTAAATACCTTGTCTTGTATCGATTCTCGTGTTCTAATCTGTTTTACCAATCTTAAGAATAGAAGAGACCTATGAATATGATTAATCAAGTTTTTCGTTTAATATTCATGAATGTCTCTTCATGATTCCATCAACTAGCTTCCAAATCTCACTCAGTGGGCCCGATGTGTGTTAAAGTTCTGAGCTTTCAGACATTTTGCATGTGGGTGACGCGTGATGGAAAACAGAGAGCGTTATTCTGTGGATGTGGAACCAACTGCAGTTGCAGTGTGTAAAGGACCAACAGCTCAGGCCATAGTAAGTTAACCAAAGCAAAGGATACAATTTAGAAAGAAGAGTCAACAAACAAACTTTAGATAACATTACAAATTCCAAGCTCTCTCTCCACTTTTGAAGAGGGCTACAAGCCTACACCTAGAACACACTTGCACTCACATGTGTAAAAAAAAAAAAGAGATGCATCGAAGAAAACCCACAAAAAAAAAAAGAAAAAAAAGGCGGGGCGGGGGGGGCTAAGAAAAAGGAAAGAAGGCATTGAATGCCATTGAAAAAAGAAACAGAGATAAAGCCGACAAAAAGCCCTGTTTTTGGGCCATAACAAAGAAAAGGAAAAAACAGAGCATTAAAAAAAAGCCTTATTTTTTTGGTTACCTCTGGCTCTCTTTGCCAAAAGGGAAAGCCAAAGGGTGACCCTTTTTCGGCTTAGGAGAAGAAATTCAGGCGGGAAGTGTAAGTGGCCTTTGGAGACCAATTCCCTGGAATCACATCTCTTGCAGACAGAGTTCTGGCCGTTGATAAAGTCGTTAACTTCACTGAAAATGGGCCCTTTAGTGGCCCACCAATTATGCACCAATTTGCACCCCACAGATGATTCATCTCCACCCACTCACTAGCCCTTGCCTGTCGTGTAAACCCCAGAAAATCAGAAACAAATATCGGTCAATCATAAAGCTGCAAAGATTGTTACAAGATAAAAACAGAGGAACATGGCAAAAAACACAAACTACGATTCTCTACATGCTTTTCCATCATATGAGCCAAGTCAAGGCATAAAGTGGTCTTCAACATATTGCACAGTGGCACCATTAACATCTAATCACTCACCAAACAAACAATTATATACTCCTAAACACTGAGATTAAGGAACTAATCCGCAAGATTAGGAGCTTAAAAGATGTTTTGAATAATAATATATAACCCACTATCAGATATGGGCACGTTCATCATCTGTTGTTTAGGTGACAGTGTGTAAGTGCATCAAAACAGAGTAAACAAAAGAAGATACAATTAATAAAATAGTAATAATGCACGTACATCTCTTATATGCATTGAGCCGACATCTCCATCTCCATCCTCGAACTCAACCAAGAGAGAGAGCCAATAATCGGTCGAACCTTCATTCACATGGAACGCAATGTTCTTCCCAGGATACTTACATGGAGTCCTGTGTAAGTACTTAGATTATTATTCAGGAAAAGTGAGAAAAAACAGGAGTGGTCAAAGTTGAGTATATTTATATCGTAATTTAATGCAAATGGACAGGAAGGAAGCGACAAAACAGAGAGACCGTTAGGCAAGTAAGAGAAGAAGGAAAGCGACAAGTAGACTAGTAGTATGTATGTAATTATGGATATGGTAAATTACCTTCGGTAAATGACTGGGATCTCTCCTCGGTTTCTGAGTTGACCGTTTTCGCCGGAAACAGCCATGCGCCCAAAAGCCGCCCCGCTGAGGTCAAAGTGGGTCCGCCCGTTAGAGCAGTACCCGCCCGGACACTCGTCGGTGATAATCACAGTCACGGCCCGTCTCGAGCAGATGGATTGGTCCAAGCATTTGACTTTGTAGCACGCGCCGCACCCTTCGCCATTCTTGAACAGCACCGGACTCACCGCACCCACCCGAGCCTTCAACGGCCGCACGTCCACCATGTCTCCGTATCCACAGGCTCCACCTTAATTTATCGGCCGAGTTTCGAAAAAAAAAAAAAGATTAATTCAACGTTTAGAGATCTAGAAATTAAGTAACGAATTCAGGGAGGACAGGAGTACATACCGTCGCTGCCGTCCCCTTCGGGATCTCCGTACCAGGTGGCGGTGGCAGGGTGCCAGTTCTTGTCGGAAACGGCGTGTTGGAGTGGAGTTAAGGTCGCATTTGCGAGCGAGCTCGCCATGGTCGCCATGATGAGCAAAAGGCTGACAGAGGAACAACGGAGGTGCATTGTCTGAGTGGAGAGTGTAGTTGGCGCCACCACTTAGCTCCACTTAACAATGTCGGTTTCCGATGGCAGCGGAATCCAAGAAAATCAGTTGGAAAAAGGTCTGCAAGTGAGGAGCTTGAGCTAGGGAAGTAGAACCGGAGAGTGTGTGTTTTGCCGTAAGTTTGGTTGGTGTAAATATATAAGGCTCTACACCAAGTTGTAAAAGCTTTTGTTTTGCCTTTAAGGAGGGGCCGACCGGCTGTCAGATACAGCGTTAATTCCGTTGAGCGTATCAAATTTTATAGATTTTAATCCTGATTATGATCACAATTTCAGATTTTCTTCTTCTTTTTCAATTAATTTAACTTTTTTTTTTTCTTTTCTCGTGTCAGAAAATTTTTCAACGATAAAAAAGGAAAAAAAAAAAAATGTAAAAAGTTATTTTGAAGTTGAAACCATTTTAACCAAACAGAATGTACATAGTTGGTTGTTAATTGTTATTGCTGTTTTCAGCCGTTGATCTTTTTAGCCAAAAAAAAAAAAACAACAACCGTTGATCCTAGTTTGGTGTACGACCAAAGAGGGAACCGACAGCAGATGGTGCATGAAACGATGACGTTAGACGGGCCTGGGAAAATGTTCTCATGCCGAGGAGGAAGAAATGTAAACGTGAGAAGCAGATTTTGTTGACCGATTTCAACTTCAAGGACATGCATGATACTCTTAAGGCATAACATAAATGCTATTATTTCAGCCGACTACTAGATTCAATCCTTATTTGCTTGGTCTATTTTTTAAATAATATTTCAGTTATTAATTTTAATTTAAGAATTAAAATAATATTACGTGATAAGATAAGAAGAAAATATAAAAATATAAGTAAATTGAAAAAAATAAATTATATTTAATCATTTATCTTTTTTTTTTCTTTAAATATTGATGAATGATGATGACTATTAATACTCGATTTAAATTTAAAATATAGATACCAATATTTGATCTGAATTTAAATTTGAAATGTGGAAACCGATATTCAATCTGAATTTGAGTTTCCGATCTAGTCACATGTCGATCCGAGATGCACATACGACATATGAGATCTCAGTTTGTATTCTGAGATCGAGATTTCATAGTTTGTGCATCTCAGACCGAAAACTCAGTCATGTTTATTTCTTTCTAAATAAAAAACTCAGTCTAGATCGAGAACTCAAACTTAAACTGATAGATATTATATTATATTAGATATCGGTCTGAGAATGAAGAAAAAGTTCTCAGTCTGAGAAGGAAAATGAAGAAGTCGGTCTACGAATGAAGATGATGAATTTAGTCTGGAAAATGAATTCGGTCTCTGAAAGAATAAATTAAACTCGATCTAGGAAAAATAAAAGATCTCGATCTGGGAATAGAGCTTGGTCTATGAATAAATAAATTGAACTCGGTTTAGGAAAAGTAAAAGAATTAGGTCTGAAAGTGATTTTGATGTGTTGCGTAAAAGAAAAAATTTTCGATCTGTCAAATATCTTATACGGCTTGCGTAATAATTATATAAACTTTCATATTAATACGAACTTAATTTAAATAATTTTGACATGATATGTATTTTAACTATTAAATCTATAAAAATAGCTGAGATTTACGCACATAAACCAACAAGAATAACGACACAAAAATTGAATCCGCTCTTATCCGAGAGTCAAGATGCCAACTACATGCCATTATTGAAATAATTACTAATATTAAATACATAATTATTTTTAATGTTTGATATATTAAATATTATATAATATTAATAGTTAATAGTTAATAGTTAATATAAAAATACCAATATCATTTCTATTTTAAAAATACCTCGTTCAAGTCAAACATATGATCGACTTCAACAAAAAACCTTCGATGAAATGAATACCCATTTCACACCGAGATTTGGCTCCCATATAAACCGAACCCAGTAAAAAAGAAAAGTTACTACAAAAATGCATGCTCAACTGTGATGAGCGTCGGCTCCGATATAGTGGGATGTCCGATGATCAAATCGAATATTCAATTTAATAAGAAAATTTACTCATATATCTAATTTAAAATCATTTGATATGAATGTTCAAAATTATTATCATATCAAATACTTGATTTGATCAATTTTTTCATATTTATTATCCGATTCATATAATCATATTTTTTCTATCTGAATATATCTCCAAATTTAATGGACCACCCACCGGAACTAACTGCCAAAAAGGGTCCATTTTGTATATATAAACAGGATCATTGCATGTCACATCACAAACGGCGATGCTCTATTATGCATCGTGACTTGCATGAGAAGAGAAGAAACACGCAGGCAAATAGCACCATTTCCTATTTTCCACTACAATAATTTGAGCACAAAACGTGTCTTCTTCAGATAATTCATACTATTTTTTTTTTGTCCTAATTTTCTTGATCTTGTCCGTGACCCAACGGGCCAACAATAGCATAAGAAAGAAGATAGTAGTAGCAGCAGTGATCTAATCTGCATCATGGATTTAGCACAATAGCTTATGCACATGCTATGCTTTATATAAAAAGAACACAAAACGCCCACTCGATGCCGGCCGTAATTTTTAATATAATAATAACAAATAAGATGGCCGTTGGCTACAGCCTAAAGTTGAAGATGATAACAATGAGTGACGTGGACCCATCATTAACCACCAGACAAACATCGTCTATCTTCTGCAATCATACCAGATATGGCCAAACTTCATCGCCATTCAGAAGCCGCTACTCCTTACCGATCCCTCCTGCAAAAGGAGTGAAGGAGATGAGACGAGTAGTATGAAGAAGACATGACGATGTCCTTTAAGTCAATTAGGCCATCATGAATCATACCTTGTTGGGTGCAGAGACAGGGTCGACTACAACATAACGAGGCGAGAGAAGTGCATTGTATAGTAGAGGAGCTCTCACTGCGGATGAATGCTCTGTACCATCATCATCACAATCATAGTGTTGAGCTGGTCCAAGCACTTTTAGAATCATGGCCAGTAGCAGAGACACTCCCTGAAATTAATTAAGAACACTTTCATGGATAGAAGAGCTTCAACAAGCCGATAATTTGCAAGAGAGAGAGAGAGAGTAGGAAACCTGTATACACAAAACAGCGAGGCCGATCGATTTGCAGATACTGAAGTTTGATCTGATGAAATCTCTGAACCGATCAAAACTCCCTGTTGGATCCTCGGGAAAATCCTGGTCATGTCAAAAGTTATATAACAAACAAATCAAAATTCGTAGAAGAATTGAAAGGGGGGAAAATTTCAGACCTTCTTCTCCCAGTGATGATTCAGAAACACTTCAGCAGCAAGTGCGACCTCCAACATGAAAAGCGTATGCACGAACAACATATATATAATTTGCTCATTTAAGGTCTTAACCAATTATGTACTTGTTCATTTACCTTTCTCAAGTAAACAGAGAAAAGGATTAAGTATACCGGAGAGAAATGACAGGAGAAAATGAAATGAAGTATACCGCAGTGTCCTTAAGAAAGTATTCAAACACAAGGATACCAAATAAAGGCAGTAACCGCTCGCGTATTCTGCTGCGATATGACCTGAGCATGTGATCACACAAAGAGCAATTCTAAGGCCGAGAGAAGCGTAGATAAACCTGTGAAACAAGCATAACTAGTATGTAATTTGTTCAAAGATAATCCTTTCACCCAAGTATTAACTCGTTTGGAATTGAGGAGGAATAATCATGAATGTTATTTAAGTTTCTACAACGCAGAACTTGTGAAGCAAAGATTATCTCAACTTGTAAGTTATGTTATTGAATTTGGAAAGAGTTTCGGTTCATATAATCGGAAGCCACAATAGTCACAATCAAAGGATTTCAGAATGAACAGAAGAAAAGTGGGACACAATAGAAAGAATGTTATACTTCAACATTAACATAATATAAGATGGAGAAGCAAGAAAGCAAACAACAAAAAATTCCTTTCTGGTCACGAGGAACAAAAACGCAGATGGAAAGTGCAAAAACAACATCCAGCGTTCCTGTTTCAGGTCCCAAACAATGAAAAATCGAAACTTTGGACATCCCAGTTCCCACATTTGACATCCTGGCTTAAGAACTCGTTGACCCAATAAAAAAAATTTCATATTTTCTGATGAAGAAAAGATGAGAACATAAAACCCAGAAAGAAAAAATGAGAGCAAAATACCATGGAACAGGGAAATGAGAGTGTCCAATGGGGAACTGACCCATTTGCCTCTGCCAAACCTTAATCAACCAAACACCGTACAGAATGAGGGCAATCCCAACCATACCAATCCCTGAATTCACCAACTTCAACATCGATTGTGTACAGCTCCTCACCATCCTAACCATTTTTCTCCCCAAAAACCCGATTTCACAAAAACAAGCAGAAAAATAGAAATGTGTAACGATCTCAATAGATCGATAAACCAAGAACAGGGGAATCGATTAAGAACAGAGAATGGGTAAAGGTGGGCTTTTATTGAACAAACCTTTTTGAGGAAGGTTTACCTCCAGTAGTGATATCAGCTCAATTACAACCCCCAAAACAGAATGAATCAATGCTACTCTCTTTCCCTAACTATACTACACACGTAAAACTAGTTACCAGAATCAAGAAAAAACTAACTCATCAACGGTCACCATCGGTCTATCTAATCACCCCTTTACATCTTTCCTTTAGACGATGTTAAGGAACATAATTATGCTTCCCGTGTTTTAGGAACAGAGTTAATTAGCTGGTTTATGAGTTATGAGTTCGCTGAAATCGAAAACGACATATGTGGGATTTTTCTTACTTCCCGCCCCCGCCTGCCCCAGTACAAAAAAAGAAAGAAAAACGACAAGTCTTAGAGCATATACGACGTCTCTTCGCCTGTACAAACATGAACGACTAGTCGCTGTTTATAAATTTTATTTGTGGGAGGGGAGAAGGAAGAAATGAAACGTCCAAAAAGTTACGAGGCCTTCTTCCTCTCAAAAGAAAGAGATAAACCGTTAATGGTCGGTGGATTGGATTTGGCGGTAGGGAAAGAGTTACTGGGCTGATAGTAGCGCCTCCTCCTTCTCTTAGACCACAACCCGCTTTCCATTTCACTAATCCCACCAAAACTATATGCTCTGTAAATGCTCCTCCGCCTTCCATTCTAAAATCAACTGCAGAGTCCCCTTCAAGTACTTCTGCGACAAAAATGGAACTACCCATGACGCCTCTTCCCGGGTAATTTGGGAAAAATATAAAATTTAGCTACCAAGCAATTTGACCCGTCATCAAGTTTCGATTCACCCCCCCCCCCCCCCCCACAAAGATATGTTAATATTTGATGAGCTGGATCAAAACTGAGAATATTGTGTGAATCTGGATTTTACAGGGCTTTTCTAAACTGGGAAAGGATGTTATGTGGGATGGTGAGAATGTATGGAGCACAATGGCTTTTTATATGTTCAGTTTGCACATTCCTTTGAGCTTCGGAAGCTTGTCAATGGTTGCACAAATAACTCACCAACCTGATCTTGATCCACAAACTCAGGTTAAGCATTATTTATTTTTTTCTTCTTTCTTATCAATGATTTGTGCTCAATTATGTGCACTTAACAACTTATCCATCATTCTTATCCTAATGAAAGTTACATTTCAAATCACTCTTTGGTCTCCAAGTAGGAGCTGTTGTCTCTAGTTAGCAGCAAGATACTTGAGCAACAAGTATATTTATTATACTCACCGAATGTCACAGAGACTCAGAATCAAAGAACTGCATTATGTTTTAAGAGGACTGGCAGCCATGCAACAGTTGAAGAAAGCTCCAATGGGATTGTAATCTATGTGTGATGGAAGGATGGTCTAATTAATTGATTGAAACATATTATACGAATGCTGATAATATCATCCGAGCAATAAGGTGCATGTAACTATCCTAGTCATACCGACCAACTTTTATGGAGGTGATACGACCATATCACGAGCAATGTTAATTTAAGACAGAGAGAGAGACAGAACAGGAGATTCTAGAGACCCCTGAGTCCCTGACGAGTGAGGGCTGGGAGCTTCTTCAAGTACATATGGACCCCCTTGCAGTTAATGCCGTAATGGGTTGGTACTTCAACGCCCTGATGAGAGCTTCAAGTTTCAGAATTCTGGCCCAACTCATTAACTTCAGACACATCAGCTGATGGTGACGGTTTTTTTTTTTTTTTTAAATTGATTTCTTACCTTATAACCCGGATCTATAATGAAAATATTGTTCTGACTGATAACTCTACATCTGAAAGTAGAATTTTAAAAAATATATAAAAATAATAATAATAATAATTTGGGTAAACTTTCCACCTCAAAAGAAAAAGGCTCCAACTTTGCGACTCTGTTCTAGCTCTTACCCCATTCCAGCAATGTAGCTGGTTTACTTCCTTTAGCAGATAAAAAGGAATCTTACTTGACCACGTATCGGTTAAATGTTCTGAAATTTGCAGGAATCATAGGTGGTCGACGAGAGAGAGTGCCAGGGTGGTTCAATGGGCCCGCAAGCAGATGCTTACGCCGCAATCAACGGCTACGAGGGAGAAACGTAAGAATCGAGTCTTTCGTTGGATGGAAGCCACGTGTACATGATGCGCTGGATCCCACGAGGGTTTTCTCTCTTTTATAACAGAGAAATTAAAACCTGGTACCACCACTCATCCAATCAACAGCAGCAGCTTTCAAGGGTTATCGATTTATTCTTCCTTTTTTTCGTCGGCAACTCTGTTTTGGTGTGTGGAAAGATGGGTGGATTTGAGCAGCAAGTGAAGAACAGGACAAAGGAGCTGAGGGGCTTGTTCAAAAAGGGCTTCTTCAAGAAGGGGGTGAAGATTGTAGGAGATTCTTGCAAGAAAGGCTGGAGAAAGGTCAAGCACTTGAGATCCTGATCTCCCTCTTCATGTTTGATTCTAGCGTATGAGATTTGGAGCTTGTTTCTTGTTCATAGGTTTGATTCTTATGTAAATCGCAGACCATCTTTTCTTCTCTTCTTATCCTTGGTTTAACTTTTCGTGCCTTTTTTGTTTTATTCAGACAGTTTTTCTTGGTGTTTGGTTCGATGTTGTAATCTTCTTCCTCACATGATGTTTTAAGCTTTGGATTTGTTGGATTCTCGAGAAAATAAATAGAAAAATTGTTGAATTATAAACTTTTGAATTATAAAAGACAAAAAGGAAGAGATTTGATAGAGAAACTATAGAGCTTTCTAACTCGGACTCTGCTACAGAGCTGTAATTTGTTATTAAGGTATGAGATTTGCTCTGGTTTTTGAGCTGAGAGTACAGACAGAGCTTTTACTCTGTTCAGTATGCCGTATACGGATCAACGGCCACTACACAAGCTCTGTTCTCGCCTTACACGACATTATTTCTGATGTCGTACTTACTCTAGATAACCGACATCTTTGTTTTCATGTGGTTTCATTCTTTCGTACAATTTTATCTTTTATGTCGTCTTGATATCGTACCAGCCCACGTTATCAAATCAACGCTACAAGGCCCGGCCCGTGAACGCCTTCCCTTTCCTAACACTCTTCGACGAGACGACAGCCAACCGTTAGGGCTTTGTTTCCTTTTTACGACAACATGCAGCTCCTTTACTCGAATCCATGGCGGAATTCTTTCATTTCTAGGGTTTTGGGAACCCTGTTCTACTCCACTAAAACCCTGACCTATTCGAAACCGACTGTAGATACTCTATACCGTAATATTTCTCAGGCAGGAGACCCTAGAGAGTCCATTTCCACTCTACTTGATCAGTGGGTTGAAAAGGGGGGTATGTCAAGCAAACCCAGCTTCAACAGTTCATCAAGCGGCTCAGGAAGTACCGTCGATATGCTCATGCTCTTCAGGTACCTTTAATTTTCAAAATGCATATCTTGGATATGGAATCATGAACTTCGAATTTTGAAAATCCACGTTTACTTTGAGGAATCTTAACTGACTTCATTTTGTTGCGAATCTGATTTCATTGGATCTAATTGGTATCAGATTTCAGAATGGATGAGTAATGAAAGGAGCCATGATCTATCGCCTCCTGACGTTGCAGTTCGGCTCGACTTGGTCTCCAAAGTTCATGGCTTAAAAGAAGCTGAGAAGTATTTTGATAGCATTCCTCATTCTTTGAGAGTCAACAAGGTCTATGGCGCTCTTTTGAAATGTTACGCAGATCATAAATCCGTGGAAGAAGCAGAGGTCTTCAAGGAGAAGATGAGGGAGGGAGGATTTCTGCAAACGTCACTACCTTACAACGTTATGCTAACCCTTTATTCTCAGCTGGGTATGCATGAGAAACTTGATCGATTAATGCAAGAAATGGAAGAGAGGGGAATTAGTTACGATAAGTTCACATATAACAAGAATGCATATGCAGCTGCATCTGATGTCGGAAAAATGGAGAAGCTTCTGATGATAATGGAAGCCGATTCTGAGATTTGCATAGACTGGCATGCTTATTATGTTGCAGCTAATAGATACCTCAAAGCTGGCCTATTAGAAAAGAGCAAGGCTATACTAAAGAAAGCAGAGCAACTCATAAGGATTAACCAAAAGCAGCTCTCATATGAATGCCTAATCACTCTGTACGCAACTATGGGTAGTAAAGATGATGTTTATCGGATGTGGAACTTGTACAGGAATATGGGTTTAAGATTAAACTCTGGCTATCTATGTATTGATTAGTTCATTAATGAAGCTTGATGACATCGATGGTGCTGAGAGAATCGTGGAGGAATGGGAATCTGTTCAGGTAGTCTTTGATATTCGGATTCCTACTATGATGATAACCTTTTACTGTAACAAGGGACTTCTGGACAAGGCTGAAGCATGTAATGGGAAGCTTATAGAAATTGTGAAGGGACCACAAGCAAGTACTTTGAGTCGTCTGGCTTCTGGATACCGTGTAAAAGTTGAGATGGATAAGGCGGTTGAGACAATGAAGAAAGCAATCCTGCTAAGTCAACCGAGATGGAAGCCTACCCGTGACACTTTGGCCGTGTGCCTCAAACACTTGAAAAAGAGGGGAGATTTGGATGAAGCAGAGGAGCTTTTGAGGTTAACTAGAGAGGACGGTCTTTTGTGGGTCCATGATAAGTCTGTTGAGTAGATTTGCAGTGAGAATCGACATTCGAGTCCCTTGATCGAACAGAGTCAAAGAATGAAAACAGCAATGGAGTATCGCATTTGAATCGTTTTCTTGTCGTCTTAATTTTGAGTCTATGGAACAGTGAAGGCAAATTTAAATTTCTCATCTGAAAAATTTGAATATCAATGAAATTGTTTCTGCTGTACATTTTGTTGCTATGTGCGTAATAATGAAAGTAGGTCCCGACCCAAGAAGTTTCCTGCTTCATTTTCTGGCACCCAATATTTGTCTTTTTGTCTATTGTTTCAATCCCACTTCGAGATTGGCACCTGAGACGAAATAATGCTAACTTTAGACGTATCCTTTCAACTGGTGTCATGGGAACCGAAAAGTGGGGAGCAAACTTTTTTTAATTAATGAATAATATCTATAGCTTGACAACGAAAATTGAACCAATTTAGACCGCTAATCTAGCAACTGATAAGGATCTTAGAACTGTCGTGAAACTGACGTTTTACACATGAAAAAGATGCAGACACGTTCTCTCTCTCAACTCTCAACTCTAAACTCTCAACATAAGTTTCTGTTGTACTTTACCAGCTGGACGACTGGCTGACACCACCATCTTACCTCGATTATTACTACATCAAGTATGGTCCTCTTGGACCATATCAGCTTTGTTCTACAGAAGTATGTCAAATGATGTTAGTCAAAAGGGGTTTTCCCCCTCTTTCTTTTCATCGAGTTGTGGAGATTTTTTGTGCGTGGGGTATCCTGTAATTTGCATTATGCATATTCTACAAAGTGCGATAATGATCGCCATGAATGAAAGTTTTACCTTTATCATCTATTATATATTAATATGCGCACGATAATTGGCACGACGATGGTCCATCGCGTAGTAGCATTTTTTTCTATGCCTATTAGCTAGCCAAAAGAAGCCAAGTTAAGCAAGGAGACAAGGCATCAGCTAAACAACTGCGTTATTTATGATATCCACAGTTTTTTTTTTTTTCTCTCATTACTTTTCAGATATAGAACACGAAATAGTACATGTAGCATACAGTAAGATTTAGCATTCAGAAGAAGAGAAGACATAAGACTAAGCAACAGAAGAGAAAGAAGGACATTCTGCTAAGTGATTCATCGAGAAGCATCATGTGCCTTCTAATCCTAGGACTAGTACTACCAACGAGACTGTACGAATTCGGATAGGCGTACAGATTTGTTATGCTGTTCCCGAACAGCCTCGCATGAAAGACGTCCCCGTACACTCCAATCGCTGGATCATCATGAAGGACATGGGCCCTGCTACTTCCGGCTCGAGAATAGTAGTGATGTGGTGGATTACGGTAAGGACTAGTGACGAGGTCTGGAGATATCGGACTCGAAACCCCACAAGTAGGGTCAACGGACCTACGTGGAATGATGATTCCGAGATCAGGAGCGTTTCCTTTTGACGGTTTTTTGGTCTGACCTCTGCCGTAGAGAGGGACTAATGTCGCGCGAGAAACTTGGGATTTGCAGACAGGACATTGTTGGCATTGCTTGTGTTGTTCTTCGGAGGATATGTTCAGGCAAGTAAGCCATTTGTAGATACATGGCCAGCAGTAGAGGTGACCACATAGAGTTACTACCGGTTCTTCAGCCGGCTCGAGGCATATGTTACAATCAAAACCACCCGATGGATCATCATCTTTGGAGTCTTTCATGCCGTCATTTGGCGATATAGTATCTTCGACGTACTCTTCTTCTATGTCCATATTGTTCGGATTAATTTCACGGGATATAATTGTTGGATTTTCCTAGATCAGATATGTTCATGGAAAACTAAGTTAGGATGATGATGATCATATATAACATAAGTTACGTGTTGGCGAAGCACATGGGTCCTACCGTATCGAAGTAGAAAAACTTGAAGAAAGTAACTGATATGGATAATAACAATTAACAAGTTGCAGAATCAGCAGGAAAGTAGATAAAGATTAAGATCCATTTTTACAATCACAAATGCTTTTAGAATACCGATTTTGGTAGAACCATTTGCAACTCAAGAGGGGGATGAACAGTAAAGTAGATATGGACCATCTTTAAGAAAAATATTAGAAAATTTTCCCATATGATAAGTTTCGTCTGCAACTTGAAGAAATCAGTTGAGATATGAACTTCTTGTAAAAGCTGCGGAAAACTTATGCTTTACATGGAAGAAAAGTATTTTGCTTTAAATATTTTTTCCAAATAAGACAGAAAGAAAAGTAATGAAACTAGATACGCATCCTTCTAACTCTAAAGGCTTTTAATCTTGAGAAAACAGAGTGTTAGCAACAGCAACAGCAACAGCAGCAGCAGCAGCAGCAACCAAAAAAAATTTCGTTACAGAAAACAAACAAAAAAAAAAAGACACATGAAATCAGTATCCTCTTAATCACTGCTTAATGAATGTTAAAAAGAGAGAAGCGGAGGGTGTGAAATGGTACCAAAAGAAGGGGACTGGGCTTATGCTTGGTATTCCAGCGTCAGAGCATATGGAAGCAACAAGGCGAAGGGATGGTAGGAAGCCTTTTTCTTCTTTTCATAAGGAAAAAAAAAAAAGGAGAGAATTCATTAAATGCAGTTGCTTACTTGCTTATATTGTACTTAAGATTTGTAGAAGATACACAAAAATGGACGTAAAGTTGTAAACAAGTAAATACCAACTTTATCCCCCACTCCTAACTTTGTTCTTCCCCTTTCCCCCGTCTCTTTCCCTAGCAAGTACAGAAACATTAACAAGCAAGTAATAATATATACTATTTCAAAATTAATTGAAAATAAAAATAATTAATTTATATTTTTCATATATTAATTAAAAAAAAATTATTCTTAAAAATGAGATATATATTTTTTTATATATAATATTATTTTGAATTTATATATAAATATTTTTATATGAATGATGCATAATACGTACGACGACGACGGTTAATCTAATTATATGTTGGATCTAATTTTAATATTATTGATGAGTTTAATAAATTTTTCTTCTAAAATCTTATAAAGGAAGACATAATTTTTAACTTATAAAGTAATTTTCTAAGTAATACGAGACAAATTATAATATTTTCTCTCACTTATGAGCTGATTATTCTAAAAACTCAATAAGTGATATAATAGATGATGATAATTGTTAATAAAATATAAATATATATATATATTTAGGATCTAATTTTAATATCATATTAAAATTTAAACTTTCATCTAAAAATTAATCGATAATTAAAAAAAAAAAAAAAAGTAAGTTCATACTCTTTATATACAAACTTTCTAGTAGAAATACCTTTCGTGGTATATATATTTTTTCAACGATGGCTTTACTAATCAATTAAACATGGCCCAGTCGTTCTTTTATTTATTTTTATTTATTTTTATTATAACCTCATATTCTTAATCCCATGATTCCATCTCTATTAGTTTAATCTGAAATGTGTTTTTACTTAAATTATTGTTTTTTCCCAACTTCCACCACCTATAACTTTCAGGCCCCTATCACCCACCATACCCGCCGCCGCCCCTTCTATCTCTTCCCCCTGTCATGGACATGCGGCATCCATATTATGATATCCTCTCTCTCTCTCTCTCTCTCTGATCAGGAAGTTGAGTCTAATTGCACAAAAACATCTTCTGATCATTGCATAATTTAAGCATGCACACAAAACAACATTGATTAGCAACAAGATATGCAATTCAGTTCTTCAGAATATTTCTTAATCTTTTGTGTCTGTCTTTGCTTTTGCTTCTCGCATGAATAAAGTTTACAGATAAAAAGCTAGAATCAATAAACAATAAATTGTATAT
Organism: Coriaria nepalensis; assembly: GCA_027186245.1. Taxonomy (NCBI): domain Eukaryota; kingdom Viridiplantae; phylum Streptophyta; class Magnoliopsida; order Cucurbitales; family Coriariaceae; genus Coriaria; species Coriaria nepalensis. Next base: position 10,472,975 of record CP114492.1, read on the forward strand.
ACACATGCACGATCCCCTTTTTTGTAATATAACTCATCGGTTACATATAGAGAGAGAGGGAGATCGTATTGAGGATGAAAAATGGATGAGTAAGAAGGATCTAGATCAACTTGAATCAGCTGAAACTGCTCTTTATGCGTTCAAGCCCAACCCGGTCTGGAAAGAAGATGTTCAGTCCAAATAATCTTTCATTTATTGAAGAGAAAGTGAAACAAATGTGTTTGAAGTCGGAACAATTACAGGTAGAACAATCACCGATTTAATTATACATATGCGGAGGCAATCAAGCAAACATTAATATCTTAAACAGAATTGAAAACATGTAGAAGAATGAGAATCTGCAGAAATCAGAAATGGAAGACATTGGATGACCAATTGTTCTATAAGAATTTCTCTATGCTGGCTGATAGCATGGTTTTAGGCACGGCACCGATGATCGTGTCTTTCTTCTCGCCATTGACAAAGATCAAGGTAGTTGGGACACTTCTGATACCGCATTGGGTTGCAATTGAACGGGATTCATCGGTATTTAGCTTATAGCAGTGGAGCTTACCGGAATATTGTTCCGACAGTTCGCCGATTACCGGATGGATCATACGGCAGGGCCCACACCACGGTGCCCAGAACTCGACTAGGACGGGCCGATCAGCGTGAAGAACAAGCGAATCCCATGTAGCTTGAGTCACAGTAGGAACTGCACCATATTGAAAACAAAACAAGACAGTCATATCAGCTGTTACTAATGTACTGGTTCTAGGTTAAATCATTGAGAAACTTCACTTGAAAAGGTAAGATGGAAACAAACACACTGATTCCTATTACCAACATTAGATTCAGTATGTTATCTCCATCCTTCTAATAAGGTCAAAGATGTGTTTTTTTCTCGCATCTAATAAAAGAAACGCAATGAATTTCAGGTACAATCACCGAACCACAATAGGAAAGTGGATAAACTCACTGTCAATAGCAATATCTTGAGCTTCGCAGTAAATACTAGCACATCGGCGAAGACCCGTCTGATTTCTTGAGCTCAGCACAACCATCGATCGCCGGTTCTGGATTTGGATCCTCAATCCCCTAAATTCAGGCATCAAGGCCAATTTATTCCGTACGTAGAAGGAAGCCGAAGAGGACATGGTTATCGCCGGAGAGAGGCCCATTCCGAAATCGGAAGTAGAATTAGAATACAGACTCATTGATTCAGGTACAGCCGCCATGGCAAACAGAGGAGAAGAAAAAGAAACTTGATTAATTTGATTTCACCGTGTGATGAAGGAAGAGAAGAAAGTTAGGGAAATTGTTAAATAGAAAGTGAGAGCTAGGAATGGAGAAAAATCGGAGAGGAGACGAAAGGGAGATGGAAAGTTAGATGAAGAGCAGAACAACTGACTGCTGCAACTTGCAAGCTACAAGATGATGGCTGCTGAGTGGAAGAGTAGCTACATTGACGACATGTCGCTGGCTGTATTAACCGTTTTTGGAAAACGGTGAAATTGAAATGCGGTTGGAAAACGCCACCGTCTCTTTCTTGTGACCGAGAGAAGACGGGAGAAGAAATTCGGACATCGCAATCAATTAAAAGGAGACCGCAGAAAGTTGCGTTCAATCCTGAACAGCATTTTTTGGCATCATCCTCCATTATTCAGAAAGTTGCTTTACTTTTTAATTTTTTTAATTACCACTTGTTCTGCTTGAATTGAAGAGTCTCTCGTTTGGCCCAAAAATAAAAAAATAAAACAAAATAAAATTTGAAGAAAATAAAAAAATTCGCTCATTTTCATTGATAAATTGTGTTAACCTGATTACGGGATAGTCTCGACTGGACAGTTTAAAAAATTGAGGCTAGAGATCATCGGCAGAGATTATGAAAATAAGATGTCGATGAGAAATGATAATCGAGGCTAAGGTACGGATATGATTGAGAAATGAGATATCTCAAGAAGACGTTGAAGCTTAGTCAAGTATTTTCTCACTCGACTCAAACTATTAAATAGCTATGTTGATGGGATGGAAAGAAACTGACACGTGAGTGAAGACCATATGCTTAAAGTATCAGATAGAAGTAGCACTGTCATGCAATGAGATGCCCTTAACTATGTCCCATTGAGGTGGCGTTGTAATACTCAAGGAGATGTGTGAGTGGAGAACATATTTATTTCATGATAGGCTGTAAGACGCTGACGTCACCATAGAGCGGAATCATAACGCTAAATAATAGGAGTGCAATACATGTAAAATTATCGGCAGTCAACTAGGTATAAAAATTAAATATTTTAATAATAAGAGGTAATGTAAATTCTTTAAAAAAATAACATGTAATTTAAATACTCTCCATTTTCTCTCTAGAAAATTAATTAGACTATCGGAATGAAATCGGCCGACCATTGCCGGCCACAGTTTGCTATTGAGTGCAAATAAAGATCTTAAAACATATTCTGTAGAACCCATCGGTAATCTACGTCAAACAATTGTATTACACAAATTGCAATCAACTCAAGCACTATTTCAGGCCACTCATATGATGTCAATTCCGCTGCATCGTTGCAGTTATGCAACAATTTTCATTTTTCTCAGTCTCAATTAAAAAATCTAGTACAAAATCATCTAAGCAGAGGGGATGATGATGCATCGATGCCGCAGCAGTAGTAATCAGCAGATTGTTTTATCTGTGACCAGTGACTAGAGTTTCAATGAACCTTAAGCCATCAAATCTGGGTGCAAATTTGTCGGAGGAAGGAGATCTTCCTGAAGATGAATTTTCTTCAGCTCGTCCCTCCTGAGATATTCATAAAACAAGAAGCTTGGTGAATATGAAGTAGGCAAGTATGGGGGTTTCTTGGTTCGCAAGAAATCATAACAAAGAGAACGCATGATTCAAAAGATTGTCTCATAAAAAGCATCCAGAAACTCGTAAATTTTTTTGTGGGCTTGTTGACAATTTCACAAATTCCATTTTCTAGGCAACCAGACAGGGGAAAAGAAACAGGGGAAGATCACCCATAAAAAAAAATGATAATAAAAAACCCAAAATTTAATTAACCAAGAACGGAAAATTAACTCAGAATCTGTCAAAATACTTACTTGTCGAGGAAATCGAAAGCTGGAGGAAGTAGAGGAAGAAGAAGAAGAAGAAGAAGAAGAGGAGGATGCAGATAGAGCAGTGGCAGAGGCAGCAGAGACCGAGGCTGCGAACAGATATGATTTCTTCATTTTTTGGGGATTAGGTTGATTGCTGGTTCCAGACAAGCCAAGAGGGTTGAGGAAACTGATATTCTTCATCGTCCTTGCAGAAGAGCTCGCTCGAAAACCCGATGCCCTTTTACACAAATCACAAGTCTGTCGTCAGTGGAACTTCAAAGGGTATTCTGGTAATATAAGGATCCATTGCGGCTTCAATTGATTTTGTGGGTTTTGCGCCAATTTAGTAGATCATCTGTCGACACGTAATTGGCCCAGATGAGACCACGTAGTCACCATGTATATCGGAAATGAGTTCTTTTTGGCCAAAATATCGGGAATGAGTTGCCGAAGTGGGGAATAGTATTAGGAGCTTGCAACTTGTGGAAGTTAATGGACAACCTTACCCCCCTCACCTCTCATTCTCTCCTTATTTAAATATCGTATTATTTATCAAAATCAGATATATATATATTAAAATTAAATAATTAATATATAAAAATATATTTTTTTCTTTTTCTTTTCTAAATTAAATAATAATAATAATAATATATGGGAAAAAAATTTATAAAAAAATACTACATTGCTTGTCGTTTGGAGGAGCCGAAAGCAAATATGCCTAAACAAAGCAAAAAAGTCCAAAACAACGCAGAGACGTATTCGAGTTGTCCATGTCGAACACTTTCTCTCTGTTTATTATTATTTACCTTCAAAACAAGTACCAAATGGTCCACTCCACTCTGATACCGAAACAGTTCCGTCAGCAAACAGCACAGCCCGTTTCAACATGTGATACTCGAAGATTTCATTTTCATACAGCAAAACTAGTGCAACTTATATCATTCTCTGTTCCTGCTCTTGGGGAAAAGATTGGGTCAACCACATTAGCAAACATTACTACAAGACAGCAAGCACTATATGTAGCTAAAAATGGACGGTGGGTGGCGACAGATGAGAAATTCAACTAAAACACACACACAAGTAAGAAAACCATTGCACCACCCCCTCCTACCAATCTACTACGTACCATCCTCCCAAAAATTTTCTTGTTATTAACCAGATTTACACGAACTTCACATAACAAAGATTCAATCGTTTTGTCTGTAGCATCAAATGGCCAAGACAAAGAGGGTCATTCTCCTCCTTTTGCGTCTCGTAGCCTTAGCGGCTACCATTTCAGCTGCCATTGTCATGGCCACGAGTCGCCAAACAGCTGGCTTTTTCGGTGTATCGTTTGAGGCCAGATATAACCATACACCCTCTTTCATGTAAGTTCAGGTCCTCAACTACTTGATAAATTCATTAATTTATACTTGTAGCTAGCTAGTTACATTTCACTCTGTTCTTTTTTTCCTTGTATCGATGAAGATACTTTGTGATTGCAAATGGTATCGCGAGCGTTTACGGGTTTCTAGTCCTCTTTCTTCCTCCCAAGAGCTTACTCTGGCGACTAGCACTGTGCCTAGATATGGTATACATATCATCATCTAATTATTATAGTTTTGATTGAATATGATATCGTTATTGATTGGTTTTTCCCGGATTAATTGTGTAGGTTGTGACAATGTTACTTGCATCAAGCATTTCGGCAGCATTAGCAATTGCTCAAGTTGGGAAGAAAGGGAATACATATGCAGGGTGGCTTCCTATATGTGGGCAAGTACCTAGGTACTGTGATCAAGTGACTGGAGCTTTGGTTGCTGGCTTTATCGGAGCTGTAGTTTATTTGTTACTTCTTTTATATTCTCTTAACACTTTCCTTGATCCTCTTCTCCTTCAAAAAACATGAATAACTGGTTTCACTTTCTTCCTGAATACAACATATGGTTTCTTGATGTATTGGCAAGTCACTACATATATATAGCTTAGTTATCATCAATGTGAGCATTATTCATGCAGGCTTCTCATATCATTACATTGCTCTCTGTTTTTTCCCTACATATTACCTCTGTTCCTCCCCTTTTCATTTTACTACAAGATGTTGGAAACTTTTCATTATTAGCACATCACAAATCAATGTCTACACATTACAAGATCGTAGCAACACTGAGCATATTTCGATCATCATAACTTAAATGTGTCCAACAATGTAAACCCGAACTGACTAGCGGGTATTTCGTGACATAACATCCTCTAAATATAAAACTCGGGACGTAAGCAGTGACGTCAATCCGTTCGTCAATGTGGTAGACCTTACGTTTCTTGAAAAAAAGTTGCAGAGCAAGGGATTTCGAGAGACGCCGCATGGAGGGGGGAAACCAATAATTAGCTTGTATTATCAAGCATAACATCCTTAACCAAAACTGGGAGTATAAAAAACAGCATATCTCCTCCACCTTTGAATGCTAAATACCTTATGCTCCAAGCTCTCTCTTTTAGGATTATACCATACGATCGAATTATCCGAGTCCTTAGTTTAACATAATAGCTTCTCCATCGTCAAAATCCCAACCATGAATATAAAGAAGCAAGCAATTGTCTAACTTGTTTAATTCCAGTTGAGGGGTTAATCCAAGACATGGAAACATAGGGATCCATTGAATCTCTTCATCATCAAGCTTCAATGAACAGATCTCAGCAGGCCCACCAGCTGAACAATGATAAACAACCCAATGTAGAGCTCCATTTAAACAGACACAGTCATCTAAATTAGGAGAGGTAGGTGCATCGATTCTTATGGTTTTCCATTTGACAGTTCCAAGTGTATACACCTGTCAGAAATTGGATCATATTTACCATCTCCAACTCGTATGATCTTGTACTGATTTGTCTTCTCGCAAAACCCTATACCACTACATGACCAGTACTCCATGTCCCGGATCGGTTCTGGTATTGGAGCAGCAACACACTCTCGCCTAACTGGAGTGCAAACGTAAAATCTGGTGAATTCATGATTAACTAGATTGATCAAACTATTGTAGGGGCCTCTTATACGTAATGATTGAATGTCGGTTGGAAGGTAATCATGAGCATCAAACCTCAAGATATTCCAAGCATCAGTAAGGAAACCATTTTCGAATTCAACCAGGCAGAATCTCTCTAGAGGAGGCCTAAAGTGTAAGAGTAATCAAAGTGAGGATTTTTCAAGGAGGAGTTGGGCAAAGTAAGGATCTCAGATAAAATCACGCCATGTTTTGCACACGGTTGAGCAACGTAGTATGGACTTGATGGGAAATCTGGAAAGAATATTGCTCATAATTTCAATGGGTATACCTGAAAAGTCTGCTGCTCGGCCTCTTCTACGGTTTCTCATGTTGAGTTGTCAGGCAGAAATAACTTCAAAAAGGACTGCCTTTACAAGAGAAAAAGCGTATACTGACTTCAACGTAGCTGTTCATGCAGCTAAATAAGCTTAAAAAAGCAGATCAGCAAAGCCCAAAATTGAAGTCAACAAAAGGCAGCTGGGAACATGGCAAAGTTATTTTTTTCTTATTTTCACAATCTGGAAGTCATTCATAGTACTTATGAATTGAATCTGACCAATACGGCTTATAAAAAAGAGAGCGTATCGAAATACGAGGCAAAATCTGCAAAAAAGAAATCAAAACAGAAAAAGAAGGTCGGTGAGTTACTGATGATGAGTCTTATCCTTATCTGACCTTAAGCAACTCTCTATATTTCTTTATTTATTACATAACCATATATTCGCCATCTGGAAAACGTTTACTCAATTCCTTTCTGAAAATCAAACCCCCCAAATTCCAAGTTATAAAACGATAACACGCCTTCGTGTCGCGTAGAAACCCGTCTGGCTAAGGAAAACTCTTTCTCGCTCTCTCTCCAAATCCAACTTTTTTTTTTTTGTTGTTTTTTGTTTTTTTCATTTCGACGATTTTGTCTGTGATCCATGGCGTCTGGGTCGTCGGGTGGGGCTATTTCGAGCTCCAAGGGTTTTGATTTCGCCTCTGATGACATTCTCTGCTCTTACGAGGACTATTCTAATCAAGAGCTTTTTAACGGCACTCATAACGAGCCTGTGATCAGCTCCAATTCCGAAAAGGTACTGTTTTATTCATCTATCTAGGTTTTCCAGTAGTTTGGAACGCAGTGTTAGGGGTTTTTGTGGGAGTAATTCATTTAGTTAGATTGTTGGGCTTTGGTTAGGGTTAGATATCAAAGTGGAAATTTTTACTTGTTAGGGAAGCGGGACCTTCTTTTTCCTTTACAGATCTAATCAGCAGAAAGATTGAAGTTTTTGATTCAGTTTACCTTCGACTAAATGGAAGCTGAAAGTGTTCCATTTTACTGTATTTTTTCCTGTAATTTTCTCTTTTCTCCTTCAAATCATAAACATATCTGCATCTAGTTGGTTCTACATCGATACATAATCGCCATTTCTGGGTTGGTAGCTCTACGTTTTGAGCTCCGGACAATTGATGCACTCAAATAGCTTTGAGGGACATTTTTAGATGAAGAATAGATCTTAAAATACCGATATCACATAAATAATCAACCTTGGGACTCGAACTCTTAGCATAATCTAGCAGTTCAAGGCTTCTGAGTAAGCTAAACAAAGCTTCTAATATTCTTTTTGAACAGGATTTTAACAGAAGTAGAATGACGAGAACTTCAGCATTTCCTGCCACTGCCTACAATCAGCCAGATGATTCCTTGAACCAAGATGTTGTTTCCTTTGTTGAGGAAAGTATGAAAAAACACACTGCCAACCTTATGCGCTTTCTCGAGGGAATTACTTCACGTTTGTCACAGCTGGAACTATACTGCTACAATCTCAATAAATCAATTGGAGAAATGCGATCTGATTTACTTCGTGATCATGGAGATGCAGATTCAAAGCTAAAATCTCTTGACAAGCATTTACAGGAAGTAAGTCAAAAACTTGCACCTTCTTGTCCAATCAGTTATGTTCTCTGCAGTATAGTCTACATTAATGTTCCTTCCTCTGCAGGTCCACAGGTCAGTACAGATACTTAGAGACAAGCAAGAACTTGCCGAAACGCAAAAAGAACTAGCCAAGCTTCAGCTTGTGCATAAAGAGTCATCTTCTTCAACCCATTCACAATCCAATGAGGATCGAGCTTCTCCAATTCCCTCCAATCCTAAAACTAATGAGAACCCATCCGAGCCACATAATCAGCAACTAGCTCTTGCTCTTCCCCATCACCTTCCTTCACAGCAGTCGCGTGGCACACCCTCACTACTACCCCCACCTCAAAACATAACTCAACAACAATCTTATTACATGCCTTCAACTCAAGTGCCAAATCCACCAGCCCCAAATCAACACCCTCAGAGCCAATATCTCCCCCCTGCAGTGAGTCAAGCCCCACAAATCCAAGCATTCACTCAGTATCAGCCTCAATGGCCACAACAAGTACCTCAACAGGTTCAGCCGTCACCTATGCAGCAGCCACAAGTCCGGCCACCACCCATGTCTGTTTACTCTTCCTATGCACCGAATCAACAAAGTAATCCTTCTATCCAGGAGCCTCTGCCAAGTAGCATGCCAATGCAACAAGTGCAATTTTCATCCATTCCTCAGCCTGGGTCTAGCCGTGTGGATTCAATGCCTTATGGATATTCTGGAGCCGGTCAAACAATTCAACATCAGCCTCCACCTCAGCAGATGAATCCTAGATATGGAACACAACCTGTCGATGGGTATCAATCTTCCGTGCCCCACTCTGCACTCCCCCCTGGAAGTGGTTATATGATATGCGAGGGTGAAGGAGGAAGAACACATCAACCGCCACCTCAACAAGCTCATTTCAGCCAGGGTGGATATCCTCCAACAAATCTGTCTCTTCACAATCCGCCACAGTCCGTGGGCCCACCTCCTGTTCTTGTTCGGAATCCAAGCCAGTTGCAGTTTGTTCGTGGCCACCGTCATGGTGAGTTGATCGAGAAACTGGTCAGCATGGGATTTCGAAGCGATCATGTCGCAAGTGTGATTCAGAGGATGGAGGAGAGTGGACGGTCTGTTGATTTTAACACCGTCCTCGACAGGTTGAACGTGTGGCCCTCTTCATTAGGTGCTTCTCAGAGAGCATGGTAAAACAGGTGAAAAAGCAAATGAACTCGGCCCCATATCCACGACCCATTGCATGTTTTTATTATGCAGTGAATAATAATAAAAAGGGCTGAATTTGTGATACGCCGGCGGCATTCTCGTGTTTATAAAATAGACACTCTTGAGCGATGCCAAGGTTAGCTCGTTCAACATCTTGCTTTTGGATGTATTCCCCTCCCCTATATACAAAAAACTACTATATGATATGTCCTTCCTCTTTGACATTTTGTATTTTTGTTTGATATTTAATCTTTGTATTATAACATTTTCCTCCCCATCAATTTGCTGCTAATCACGATTAGTCCATTGATCTTGGATAGGTCGGTCCCGTTTATTCTGGATCTCAACATTTAGAATATGATTAAAAGTCTCGAAATAATCAATCTAAACATACTGATGTTATTACAGTGGAAAATCCTCAAAAGCCGTTACCAATTGAATCGGCTTTTCCAAAGCGTCCATATACAAATAAAACAAGTTAAAAAACATATTTTAGACAATCACAAGGGAATCATAGTTATAGTTATGTGTATGGGTCGTTGTTCTTCTCTACCGCATCTGACAGTGTCGTCCCTTTTGGGCTAAGAGACATAAATTCATATTACTAAATTCGTATACTAATGTATTACTAAAGTATGTGACGCCGACCTAAGTAATTAATTAATCACTAAGTCTAAGTGGTCCGGTCCGGCTGTCCGGTCTAGGTTCCTGTCTATTCTAAATTTCTGTTAATATATATATATATATAGGAGTTTTTCTTTTCCTCAGGATAATTTTTTTTTTCATATTTTATTTGTTATTAATGAATTTATTTTTCAATATAATAAGGCAATAATAGGGAAAAAAAAAGAAAGATATAAAACATCGAAATATCTGGCATTAAGAAATGCAATGGAAAGTTGGTTTATTACCTTTGACAAATCGAGCCCTCAATATTCTTCAAAACAGAGTCGACGATCCAAGGACGCGGTCTGACGGTCTCTACTGACTGTGACCACCCCGAGCGATCCTGACCGTCCAAAAAACATATCATTGTCGATTTGTCCCAGCAATTTCGAATTTCGAATTTCGAATTTCAAACGCAGCTTACATCGCCAAAAACGGTAGTAACTGGCAAACAGAAACTACGGCAACTACGCGCCTTCATCGTCAACCTTGCAGGCCTTCGTCTTCTTTTCATTTTAGTCTGAGATCTCTCAGCCATTTCTCTCTGCACCTTCTTCCCCTCGTTATCTCGAAGTAAGATTTTCTTCCCAGTACTCGGACCTCTTTCAGTGTTATTTCTTCGAGATCTGAATGCTATGAGTTACCGCCATCGTCCGCCACTACCACGATCTCCAGTTCCACCTCTTGAAGAAGAGTCTTACAATATCATTCCGGTCCATAACCTTCTCGCTGACCACCCCTCACTTCGCTTCCCCGAGGTACGCGCCGCAACTGCTGCTTTACGCGCCGTCGGGGAACTCCGCAGACCGCCTTACGTTCAATGGCTTTCTCACATGGACCTGCTGGACTGGCTTGCCTTGTTCTTTGGCTTCCAAAAGGACAACGTCCGCAACCAGAGAGAGCACCTCGTTCTCCACTTAGCAAACGCCCAGATGCGGTTGACTCCTCCTCCTGACAATATCGACGCACTCGATGGTACTGTTCTGCGCAAATACCGAAAGAAGCTGTTGAAGAATTACTCTAACTGGTGCTCCTACTTGGGGAAGAAGACCAACATTTGGATCTCGGGTCGTCGTGACTCTGATCAGCGCCGTGAGCTGCTCTACGTGTCTCTCTATTTGTTGATTTGGGGCGAGTCTGCTAACTTAAGATTCATGCCTGAATGTATCTGTTATATCTTTCATAACATGGCTATGGAGTTGAACAAGATTTTGGAGGATTACATTGATGAAAACACTGGTCAGCCCGTTTTGCCATCTATTTCCGGTGAGAATGCTTTCCTGGATCGAGTTGTGAAACCTATCTATCAGACTATTAGGTCTGAGGTTGACTGTAGCAAGAATGGGACTGCCCCGCACAGTGTTTGGAGAAATTATGACGATATCAACGAGTATTTTTGGAGTAAGAGGTGTTTTGAAAAGCTCAAATGGCCAATTCAATTGGATAGTAATTTCTTTGTGAATTCCAATAGGAGTAGGCATGTGGGTAAGACTGGGTTTGTAGAACAAAGGTCGTTCTGGAATTTGTTTCGGAGTTTTGACCGTCTTTGGGTCATGTTGATCATGTTCTTTCAGGCAGCGATTATTGTTGCTTGGGAGCAGAGTCAGTTATGGACCACCCTGAAAAGCATGGATGCTAGGGTTAAGCTCTTGACAGTGTTCATCACTTGGAGTGGTTTGAGGTTTTTGAAGTCGTTGCTCGATGCTGGGATGCAGTATGGTTTGGTTTCAAGGGAGACTTTAGGGCTTGGGGTCAGGATGGTGATGAAGACCATTATTGCAGGTGTGTGGATTGTTGTGTTTGGGGTGCTTTATTGGAGGATTTGGAATCAGCATGACCAGGATGATAATTCATGGTCTTCAGAAGCAAAAAGGCGAGTGATAATTTTTCTTGAGGCAGCGCTTGTTTTCATTCTTCCAGAGCTTTTGGCAGTAGCTCTGTTTATAATTCCTTGGATTCAGAATTTTATCGAGGAGACGAATTGGAGGATATTTTATGTCTTGTCATGGTGGTTTCAGAGCAGGACATTTGTTGGTCGTGGCTTACGGGAAGGTCTTGTGGACAATATTAAGTACGGTCTTTTCTGGATCCTGGTTCTTGCTACGAAATTTTGTTTTAGTTACTTTCTGCAGATTAAGCCGATGATCACCCCGACAAAAGCTTTCTTGAAACTGAAGAATGTGCATTACAATTGGCATCAGTTTTTTGGTGGGAGTAACTATTTTGCTGTTGGACTGCTCTGGTTGCCAGTTGTTCTGATTTACCTCATGGATTTGCAGATTTGGTATGCTATCTATTCCTCTTTTGTTGGGGCAGCTGTGGGGTTGTTTGATCACATAGGTGAAATAAGAAATATACAGCAGTTGAGGCTGAGATTCCAATTCTTTGCTAGTGCAATTCAGTTTAATCTGATGCCTGAGGAACAGCTGTTAAATGCAAGGGGCAATCTGAGAAACAAGTTTAAAGATGCTATTAACAGGCTGAAGCTGAGATATGGGCTTGGTCAGCCCTATAAGAAGCTAGAATCTAATCAGATTCAGGCTACCAAGTTTTCCATTATATGGAATGAAATAATTGCAATTTTCAGGGAAGAAGACATTATTTCTGACCAGGAAGTTGAGCTTTTGGAAGTCCCCCCAAATTCTTGGAATGTCAGGGTTGTTCGCTGGCCCTGCTTTCTTATCTGCAATGAGTTATTACTTGCTCTCAGACAGGCCAAAGAATTAGCGGATGCTCCTGATAAGTGGCTGTGGTACAAGATATGCAAGAATGAGTACAGGTGCTGTGCTGTCATTGAAGCTTATGATTGCATCAAGCGTATGTTATCAGAGATTCTTAAGCGTAACAGTGAAGAGCAATCCATCGTGTCAATTTTGTTCAAAGAGATTGATCACTCTCTTGAGATTGAGAAGTTCACCAAAACTTTCAATATGACTGCACTGCCTAATCTTCATGCAAAGTTGATCACACTTGTTGAGCTATTGCAGAAACCTGAAATAGATAATAGCAAGGTTGTGAATGCTTTGCAGGCTCTGTATGAGATTGCCAAACGAGAGTTTTTCAAGGAAAAAAGGACCAATGAACAGCTGGTGGAAGATGGTTTGGCTCCTCGTAATCCAGCTTCTGTTACAGGGCTCTTATTTGTGAATGCAGTTGAATTGCCTGATCCCAAAAACGAAAACTTTCACCGACAGGTTCGGCGATTGCACATGATTCTTACTTCCCGAGATTCAATGAACAATATACCGAAAAATCTCGAGGCGAGGCGGAGGATTGCATTTTTCAGCAATTCTCTGTTTATGAACATGCCTCATGCCCCGCAAGTTGAGAAAATGATGGCTTTCAGTGTTCTAACTCCTTACTACAATGAAGAAGTACTGTACAGAAAAGAGCAGATTCAAAATGAGAATGAAGATGGGATATCAATCCTTTATTATTTGCAGACAATTTATGATGATGAATGGAAAAATTTCCTGCAGAGGATGCGCCGAGAAGGAATGGTCAACAAGGATGAGATATGGACAACTAAGCTGAGAGATCTAAGGGATTGGGTATCTTACAGGGGCCAAACACTTTCCCGGACTGTAAGAGGAATGATGTATTATTATCGGGCTCTCAAGTTGCTGGCTTTTCTTGATTCTGCATCTGAGGTAGATGTTATGGAGGGAGCTCGTGAACTTGGTTCGATAAGGCGGGACAATGGGTTGGATAGTCTTACCTTGGACAAGTCACTTTCTTCCGGTAGTTTAAGTAGAACAAGCAGTGCTGTGAGTTTCTTATTCAAAGGCCATGAGTTTGGTACTGCTTTAATGAAATACACATATGTAGTCGCTTGCCAGATATACGGGATGCAAAAGGCAAAGAAAGATGCACGTGCTGATGAAATCCTCTATTTAATGCAAAACAATGAAGCCCTTCGAGTCGCCTATGTTGATGAGGTTTCTACTGGCAGGGATGAGACAGAGTATTACTCTGTTCTGGTGAAGTTTGATCAGAACTTGCAGAAGGAGGTGGAAATTTACCGAGTAAAGTTGCCTGGTCCTTTAAAACTCGGAGAGGGAAAACCAGAGAACCAAAATCATGCCATGATTTTCACTCGTGGTGATGCAGTGCAGACTATTGATATGAACCAAGACAATTATTTTGAAGAGGCTCTAAAAATGCGAAATCTGTTGGAAGAATTCAAGCGTTCTTATGGCGCCAGAAAGCCTACTATCTTGGGTGTTAGGGAACACATATTCACTGGCTCAGTTTCCTCCCTAGCTTGGTTTATGTCAGCTCAAGAAACGAGCTTTGTCACCTTGGGACAGCGAGTTTTGGCAAACCCTCTGAAAGTCCGAATGCATTATGGCCATCCAGATGTGTTTGACAGGTTCTGGTTCTTGACCAGAGGTGGGATCAGTAAAGCATCCAGAGTGATCAACATCAGTGAAGACATCTTTGCTGGCTTTAATTGCACATTGCGTGGAGGCAATGTGACACACCATGAATACATCCAAGTAGGAAAGGGAAGGGATGTTGGGATGAATCAAGTGTCTATGTTTGAAGCCAAAGTTGCTAGTGGAAACGGGGAGCAAGTTCTTAGCAGAGATGTCTATAGGTTGGGTCATAGGCTTGACTTCTTCCGTATGTTATCGTTCTTCTACACAACTGTTGGGTTCTTTTTCAACACAATGATGGTGATTTTAACTGTGTATGGATTTTTATGGGGCAGGCTTTATCTTGCTCTCAGTGGCCTTGAGGCTGCTGTTTTAGGAGATGGTAATAATAAGGCACTCGCTGCGATCTTGAACCAGCAGCTCATCATTCAACTTGGTCTTTTCACTGCCCTTCCCATGATAGTGGAGAACTCCCTCGAGCATGGTTTCCTCCAATCTATCTGGGATTTCTTGACAATGCAGCTCCAGCTTTCCTCTGTTTTCTACACATTCTCCATGGGAACCCGTGCTCATTATTTTGGCCGGACTATTCTTCATGGTGGTGCAAAGTACCGGGCAACAGGGCGGGGCTTTGTCGTTCAGCACAAAAATTTTGCAGATATTTATAGGCTCTTCTCCCGTAGCCATTTTACAAAAGCAATCGAACTTGGTCTGATACTGGTTGTGTATGCAGCACATAGCCCTCAATCAACTAACACATTTGTTTATATAGCCTTGACTTTTACCAGTTGGTTTTTGGTACTATCATGGATACTGGCTCCATTTGTTTTCAATCCTTCCGGTTTCGATTGGTTGAAAACTGTTTATGATTTTGACGACTTTATGAACTGGGTCTGGTATCAGGGCAGTGTGTTTGCAAAAGCTGAACAGAGCTGGGAAAGATGGTGGTATGAAGAGCAAGATCATCTAAAGACGACAGGCTTTTGGGGAAAGGTGCTTGAGATTATCTTAGACCTTAGATTCTTCTTCTTTCAGTATGGTATTGTCTACCAGCTTAAAATTGCAGATGGAAAGACCAGTATTGCTGTTTACCTGCTGTCTTGGCTATATGTTGTTGTGGTCACTCTGGTATATGTCATTATAGCATATGCTTGGGACAAATATGCAGCAAGAGACCATATCTACTATCGGCTGGTCCAGTTTCTAGTCATCATACTCTCAATACTTCTGATAATTGCCCTGCTTGAAGCCACCTCATTTGAACTAGTGGATATATTCACTAGCATGTTGGCTTTCATTCCCACCGGATGGGGCCTGCTTTTGATTGCTCAAGTATTTCGGCCTTGTCTCCAGTCAACTATACTCTGGGATACTGTTGTTTCTGTTGCTAGACTGTACGATATAATGTTTGGAGTGCTCATAATGACCCCTGTGGCTCTGCTCTCCTGGTTGCCTGGGTTTCAGTCTATGCAAACTAGGATCTTGTTCAATGAAGCCTTCAGTCGAGGTCTCCGTATATTCCAGATTGTCACAGGAAAAAAGTCAAAGGCTGATTCATAGGCTAGAGGTAAATCTTCAACCATCTAGTTCCATGAAACTTCTGGTACTGTCTGTCAAATTTTCTAGCTTATAAATATTTGTTCTGATAATATTAACTTTATGTTGTTCTTGCAGAAGTCACACCATAGGTATCTATCATTGAATTCTTTTTGTGGAGTCGTCTCGGAATCATCTTTCGCATTGGGGTGATTACCAATTCAACTTGATCTGTATATAAACTCATGTCTCGCCTTTCATGCTCGCTACTGATTGACTGACAGAGTTGTCTAATCTTTCTTTTTCAGGTTTGGGTAATTGAGACTGTTACATCTCTCTTTTTGATTTATGCTTGCTACATTACATTTCGATGCAGAAGAGTGTATGACGGGAGTGTTGTTTCGGTTCTATCTTCTCCGACCACTTACAATAAGGTGCATTTCTTGTAGCTAATTTAGTTACTTGCATACAGAGGGGCTTGGCCCAAGCCTTATAATAGTGAAGCCCAGTTTGAAACAGCCCAATAAATAGTTAAAACCTATAGTCGGCCTCGTTTAGGGATGATATAAAAGGCCGACCAGGAAGATCGAAAGTGAGGCTATCCATACATCTACTGTTTAAAGTCTAAAAAATATTTCATAAATATATTTCACATTACAAATAGATAAAATTATCAAAATATTTATAAGTGATTGTAAATGATGAGTATTTATGATAATAAATAAGGGTTGAGATATGATCGGCACTTGCACGCGTGCGTGTGGCTTGAGTGTGAGGCGCTTTTGGTACTTATTAGATGTACTAAGTACTTTAATTTTAGGCATTGGCCTCCACACGCGATGGTTGACCGATTTAATTTTACTATTTTAATTAAACGGTTGATAGTTAAAATAGTTAGTTATCGTATATTACCATTAAAATAATTTAACCATTTTTCCAATGTGTATGACTATTTGTGAAACAATGTACTATTTCACGAACATGTGATAATTTCGCTTAAAAATATGAGTAATATGGAGAGAATAAAAATACTTTTTCTTCTACCCATATCTATATTCCATAATTTTGTGAGACTTTATAAAAACTTACCATATCTGAAAATAATTTTCACAATAATCTAAAATAATAAAAGAATGAAAATATCATTTATAAAAAAAATATGTTCTTTACATATTTTAAATCTCAATTACTAAAATACTACAAACACATACTTTACGTATGGATTAATTTAAAAAAAATATATATACATATACGATATATTCAAAAATTTCTCTCATGGATCCAAATTTTTTAGCAATTGCGTTTTTAGCCACTTAGAAGCGAAAAATAACTTGAAAATAATTAGTGTTAATCTCTCCATTGGTGTTTACTTTGATTGCAATTGCTTTTTTAGCTGCTTAGAAGTGAAAAACTAAAAAGTACCTGGCAGTGTTTTCATTTGTATCCAAAATAGTAAAAAAAAAAGAAAAAGGGATATCCATAGCTAATTATCATATGATGACAAAAACAATTTTCATCCAAAAGCTGCAGTTTTCAATTGCGGTTGCTTCATCCACAGATCATCCTTCCTTATCTATATATCCAGCCAGTTTCCATCATATTTGCTAATAAATCTGCTTTCTCCTCACCCCCTATTTGCTTGCTTATAAAGTCAATCCATAATCACTTATGCTTGAACACGAAACATCTCGCAGTCCGTCGAACCATTTCTGTTAAATGCTGTAACGAGCATATTGATCATCCTACCTACACTTGTCCTGAATTCTCTTGTCCCACTCGCATCGTCTTTATCGGAAGCTGCGTCCTCGGTGACTGACCCAACAATGGCACCCTCTGAATAAGCTTTACAGGCTTCCAGAATATTGTGCGCTCTATTCCGAAAATGACCCTTAACAAAGTTCTCAAAATGCTGCAAACATAGCCCAATTCATCAACTAATATTAAGAAAATCATAGAAGTACCGTACATGTTTGCATATATGCTTCAAAATGTTTCATCGGTGGCGACCATATAGCATAACAATAAGTAATATACCTTTGGTGGTTGCCGCAAAGTATATATCATCGTCTTCAAGGACAATATAAAGGCATGCTCACTATAACGCCGGGATCTTTTACACCCTTCGGCTCCGGTATATGAACTTTCATACCCAGGTTCATTAAAAAAGGGCTCTGCGTTCAAAATTAAAGCCTGTATGGACACTAATACTTGCAACATTGTTGATTGGTCAGGGACCCAATTCTCATTGTTGTGACCATTCCACGTGCCCAATAGGCTCAGACAAACTTTCCCACATTCATACAGATTAGGATTTAGTCTAAGGCCGCCCGAGTAATAATACACCATCTGTCCAACGAGATTCAACAACATCATTTTCCAGCAGAAAGATATTATTATAATACTTGAATAATTGGACCCATTAATACTAGTTGCATACTGGTGGAGAGTTGGGATAGTCAGAGGGGAAGAGACAGTCAAACACAAAAAGACCATCATGGTAAGGAGTGCCTGAAGGTCCTATGATAACCGCTCTCAGAAGCTCCATCCTTGATTCATATACCCTAACATATATTGTGTCTGCAGAAAGAAACATGGTGAGAGGACATGTTACGGTGCACTAAGGTTAAAAAAAATTCCTGCAATCAGCAACATCGAAAAAAATCAGGTATTAGAGTACTCATAGCTCCAACTTAAACTTAATTTAAATAGCCAGTATATCTTTTTTCTTCCACCATATGCATCAATAAAATTACAAAGAAATAAACGAACCAATAAGCATGATGTCACAGATTTGACAAATAAGGAGTCATAGATGGCTGCTGACCTGGTAAATCCTTCTCCAGAATTCTCCATTCGTCCTGAATTTTCTTTGCCCAAGTCTTGGGTGGCTGTCAAGAATCAAAAACACATTTATCACATGATACCCAGATATTACAAGCCCATGCATATGAATGTAATACATGCAAAGCAGTAAGAAGGAGAAGGGGTGTAAACAACAATGGAGTAACCTGCTTCTCTGAAAACCCCATGCGACTATAGTGATGATCGGAAAAGTCCTCAACAACATCAAACTGTTTGAATTGCTGGAATCTTTGCATAACCACATCCTCAGCATCTTCTACGTTTTCATTACAGCTTTGCTCACTAGATACAGCTGTACTGCTTGTGGCGCCTCCGTTCCTTTCACTTCCAGAAAGATCTAATACATCCAACGCCTTGGTGTTTGCTGGTATAACTTCACTTGGAGCAGGGTGCTTCAACCAAGGAAGCGGTGCCTCCACCCCAGGAGGCAAATCCACGTTGTCAAAGTGGGATTGCATTGTCTTCATATCACTTTCAAAGACGAAGTCATCATCATCATAATTATAGTCTAAGCCATCATCGTCATCCTCACTATCACATGACCCATCGGAAAGTGAACCAAGGAAATCATCTAAATTGGAGGAGCTCTTCATGGGAACAACACCGTCCACTGATTCCGTTGTACTTGCAGAATTTCCAGCATTACCGGGCAGAGCATTCTATAAAAAGACGTTTAGATCACTAACAACATAATCACGCTGTTATTAAACCAAGACTAACGTATTAAATCAGCTAGAATGAGAGATATCAAGAATAAACTATAACTTGAGTTTGAGATGTCTCATCGTAATATATTTTAGCCTTTCCCTTGCTATGTGAATCGACTTTCTCCCCAGAAAGCAACACTCCAGCTGGACCTTCGTCACTTTCAGTATCAGTTGCATGCGAAAGAACAACCTAAAAATGAGATCAAATAATCAGAATCCATCATATAATTTTATTCACACCATTTGCTGCTAATTCAAAGACCTCAAACCTTCAACCCACAAACCATCTCAGTTTATAAACACGAAACACTATGATATAGTTAAATGGTATAATTTATGCCAAAATTTCCAAAGAAACCAGAGAGAAGAAAAAAAGAAAGGGAGAATTCTCAGTACCAAAATGCAATTATATCACAAAATTTTCAAACCTTGAACGGATTAGATGCAACATTAACAAATCAAGAAGCCAGTTTCTTTAAAACCAAATAAAGAGTCGCAAATCATTTCAATACTTTCGTCCCAGAACCGAAACCCTTTTTCCGTACATCTTAAAAACTTTACCGTCTCAATCACGCCTCCACAACTCGATCAAACCCAAAATAAAAAGCAAACAAACCTACCTGGCTCTGTTTGAGCTTCTTATTGATCGAAGATGGGTCACTCTCAGACGCAGAGCTATCCATATCAAGATCGATCGCGATTTAAAACCACAATTGAACACAGCACAGGAAGTCTCCACAGAAAGTCTCTTCTCCGCGATTTAAACCTAAAAGCACCTTAACCCCCCTTCCCTCTAGCCTCTAGGTTACTCCAGAGAGAGCAAAAGAGAGTGAGTTGAGAGAGAAGTTGCCGCCAATTGAGAGAAGGAAGATGAAGAAGAGTGAAGAGTCGGACACCCGTTTTAGTAAACTCTGATCGCTGACAACGCGGTGAGAGGAATTGGTGGTGGGTAAATATTGATCCCACCAAGAAGACGCGCTCCTCACACGTGTCTAATTTCTATTGGTCTATTCGTTCACTGTTGTTAGAAAGCGCGCGTTACGTTGTCGTATCAAGAGCCGCTCTTCTCATGAAATCCTGACCGTCGATCTTCTCTTTCAGTCAAAGAAATTGATAAATTACCCAAATACCCATATGCCAGAAAAGAAAACAGAACATTTGCAAAAATTTGGCGCCACCAAGTTAGCGCCAAGACAACATTTCCCGCCGAATCCCAAACCCGAATGGCATCTTCTATATAATTCCCAAAATGGTTACCGCTCAGAATCAAAATGCTCAATTAACTGCACGTTACAGAGAGAGGAGGGAAAATCCAAACTGGCCCCTGTTTTTCCCCTAAATTTGGTTACAAGCCTCCGCCATGGTTGTTCCTCTAAGCCGTGTTGGCCCTGTCAAGTTCTACGGCAGCAGCCTCCCCCGCCCTCGTATCTACACCGATCTGAAGTTCAATGACGAGCGGGTCGATCCGCCAACCGCCGTCACGGATCCGTTTATGTCTTGGGCCCATGAGGCCCATTGGTCTATGGGCGGTCTGAACACCAAGCGCACGCGCCTACAGGGCCGTATCGAAGGCAGCGTTATCAAACTCCGGCGCCAGCGTGAGAGGAAAGAGAAAGCTGGTAAGAGCGCAGATCTTCTTTCAGACAAGTCAGATTCCGATGAGTCGGATCGCAAATCTTCAAGATCTAGGGAGAAGTCCGTGTCTCCTCCGCCGGCACCGGTGGCAGTGAAGAGAAAACGCTACATGGCTCTGATTGATGATGATGAAGAAGACGAGAATGAAGTTGTAAACGCTATGAAGAGGAAAGGGCTGGTGAAAAAGCTTGGTGATGATTTTGATCGAGTTGCTTCCGAGAGTGAGGGGAGTAGTCCATTGAAGCTCTCAAGGAGTTGGAGATCAGAGGAAAACAGCAACAGCAGCATTGGCACGGCAGTGATGAAGGTTGTTGAGAAAGCAAATCCCAAGAAGGAGAAATCAAAGGGCGGCGGAAAGGGTAAAAACGAGATGAACGAGTCTCCTAAATCTGTTTCTGGAATTAGATCTTCTCCCAGACTGGCTAAGCGTTAATGTAAAATTTTAATTTCTCTTCGGATTTATATCTTCTCCCAAATGTTTATGGCTTGTTTTTCTCTTTAGTTTAACGTTGTTCATTAGTTTCTTGAACTAACATTCCAATGAGTAAATGTCATGAATTTTCTGATATAATACAATCTTGATATCTGATTTGCTATGTTGGCACTCAAAAATTCCAGAAACAAAAAATGTAATTCAGTTTTCTGATTGAGAGAAAAAAATGGTTATATTCTGTGAAATTAGGAGCACAGTTTTTTCACAATTCTATGTTGAGGGGTATGTCCTGGGATTCTAGCCAACCGGCAGGACTGTTGGATTATGAGCCGGTACATGGTCGGCCTTTCCCATGGGACAAACCCATAATCATCGTTATACTCTTCCATTCCTCCTACAATGTATTGCCAGGCCATAGATCCTGCCCCTGCCCTGTTCCTTTTAGCTGATTTGTAGATAATGTCAAAAACAGTTTTGTCGAATTGATCTCTCTGAGATGGTTCAAAGTTTCTGATCAGATTCGATAATCCGAACTCCGTGAATAGGATGGGTTTCTTCAGTTCTCTGTCACCATCTTCAATGTGAGATTGCATCCACTTGGATACAAACTTCAGTTTGTTTTCTAATCCTTGCTCATGAAACCTAGCAAAAACACAAGGATAAAAACCAATTATTAATAACAAGAAATGGGAATTGACCTTTTATTCTTCTAAGCAGGGCCTGGTTAGTACCATTGATCGGGATAGATATGAACAGAAGCGAAATCGATGTCCGGGATTCTGGAGTTTCGGATGAAATCGGATCCGAGTGTGGCTGCCCAGAATTCTGGGTTGACAGTAAACCTTTTCGAACTTTTAGGGCCGTAAAAGCCTTCTAGGCCCACAGTCAGTAGATGGTTCTTGTCGATTGATTTCACATGAGCTGACATTTCTTCGATCCAGTCCTGCAATTTATATCCATGAGATTAGTTCATAGACATGTATTTGGTATGAAGAATCAAAAATCTCACAAGAACCTACTTGAAGAGTGTCACCGGAAGCATCGGACATACAACGAGGCTCATTTATCAATTCCCAGGCAAATATTGTAGGATCGTTTCTATATTCAATTCCGGTAATAGTGTTCTTCCTTGTCAGAACAGCCTGGCAAAGATAAATGTAGAAGTATAACTAAAGAGTATGGGATGAAAACAAGAGCTTGTTTATGGTTAACCTCATTCTAAAAGATCGCAGATAGTAGATTGAAACCTTGATGTAATTCTTGAAGTAATTCCGGATAGATGGATCGAAGAAGAAGGAATCATTGGAAGAGCTTATACCTACGCCCTCCTGCCAAGCCCACTTGACATACTGTGTCTTCCCACCATATGCTTGCAGGTTATTAACTAAGCTAAGGAGAAGCCTTATCTTCTGCTTTCTTGCTTCTGCAATCACGTAATCCAAAGCCTGCCCATACCAATGCCAAAAACACTAATTCATTGCAAATTTCTAATCACAGATCTTGTTTTAGCAGATTCTCAGATTGCATAACCATCAATGCATCATACAAACATAAACAAAGCATAAGAATCTGCCATCTGATACATAAGGAAGAACTCACCTTAAAAACTTGCTCATTGAATCTGCCGGGTGAAACCTGGAGGGCGTTGTAATCACCATCATTAAAGGCCCAAGTCCGGCAAACGGTGAGACCCATCTGAGCACCGGCTTGCAACATGGCACGGACCCTGGGCCGGGTATATTCGTTCACGGCGTGGTCCATGAACCAGTAAGAGTTCCATCCATTGATGTAAAACGCTCTACCATCCAGCATCAACTGCGACCCATTCCTCTCCACAAAACCCATCTCTGTTTCTCTACCAGAACTCAGCCCCAAATCACCAAACGACATGTAGATAAAAGCCACACACATTCCAAATCCAAGAAGTGGGTAAAATAGCCCATTTGATGACTTTCCAGCCCCCATTTTGTTCCCATAAACAAACTAAACCAAACCTGCAGAAAATCAAGGTAGACGAGCAATACTAAGCTGAATCAGATCCCTATATATGATAAACAGAAATCCACCAACGAATCTATGAAGAGTTGTGTATTTGTGCTGCTTTTGGTTTCTGTTTCTGAATTTGAGGATTTTTGAAGAAAAAGAAAATGAGTGACTCACCTAACCTGTCCACATATAACTCTGAAATACCGAAATAGTGAGCTAAGAAAGAAGCAAGTGAAAGTTGAAAGTGATTGGAGTGTGGTGGAGAAAATGGTATCAGATCTGTCACTTTTTTTTCCTTTTTTTTTTGCTTTCCTTTTCTCCCACCTGCTTTGTATCTGAGACTAATAACTCTCTGTAACTATGGATGAAAATTTAGATTTAAAAAATAGATGATTTCAACACTTCATCTGCTGATTGCTTATTTTGCTCCGGCTTTGATTCTTGAACCTTTGATTTTTTATTTGCTTACTGATGAAAGTCAAGGCCACTGTTACTAACTACAGACAAAGATTGCAGGGATTTTAAGTAATAATTGAAAACTACAACCACATGTGAAGGACAGGACACATACTTTCAGATTCCTTTATTAACTCAAGAGTCAGGAGGCTTAAATACAAAGTTGAAATCAAACTAAGCATTAACGATGATCATGGACTGCTTACCAGCATTTTGTGTCGGCGATGGGTATGAAAGTTTGGAAGAAAAGAAAGCAACTAATCAATTAGTACTACTGTTCAACCCTTTTTGACTCGTCCCGACATGTAGTCTTCTCACGTACAGTTAATCAATGCGCTTTTTGAGGCGTACGCACAAAGTAAGGAATAAGAATTAGGAACAGAAACAACAATAAGCTCTCTGTTTCATTAGCAAATCCAATCTAATGCAAAGTTATTTTGTTGTACAAATTAAAATTCTTCATTTTAGTTTCTACCCACAAATTCAATCTGCCCAAAGAAACAAAAGGTGACTAAGATTTGAATCGGGGAGAAGCATCAGTCTTGTGCCTAAAAAGAGTGTCAGAAGCAAGAAGAGCACAAATAGCAGCGACAGCATTTCCTTCCTTCAACAAAATCTTGAACACAAACCCAACAATCTCTGTCGTTATCTTCCTCCCTTCCACGACCAAGGCCCTTCTGGGTTTCCCGAAGAAGGCCAACAAGAACACAACAGGACTCCATATCACCAGAATTGCCGGCAGAATCAGAGCGAAGGCAACCACCATTGACAGCATCCCAAAGGTCGCCCCAGCAACTACCAAAGCGTACAGGGCCGGCCAGCCTGAAGATGCTGAAGAAGAAGAAGATGACTTGTACCAAGAAATAATTGACTGAAGGAAATTCCAGCAAGTAAACGTAACGATGACGTAAACCAACACAAAAAGACAAACCCATGTCCTTCTCTGGCTCATCATTCTCAGAATCAACGGCTCCGCCATTCAAACATGCTTGAATTTCTTCTCTCCGATCGGTTTTTCTCTGTAATTCAAAAAAGGAAGGATTTTTAAGAGAAGGAAAACAATGAAAGCAGAGTGGCACGATGCAGACCTTGCACTAAACGGAAAGTCTTAGGTGGGTTCCCACTGCCCACGTGCTTCATAAGAAAAAACCAAAGTAAAAAAGGCAACTTTTTAATGTTCTCCTGACTCAATTCTACCTGAAAGCTAGTCTCGGCCCATGCCGGTTGGGTTTTCACGGGCTTTGGCGGTTTGTCTTGCTCGAAAATGGGCCATATATTTGGGCCTCATGCCTTTAATTGGGCTTCAAAGAACTCCCGACTATAATTGCACAATCTAAACTACATTGACTAAAAAACATCTAGAAGAAGCCCCTGGTTTTCAAATTCGGCGTAACGTACAATATTAGTTGAAGTACAAGGACATGGGAATTCAAAAGTCAGAGACATGTTGGTAAAGATTTGGACCATTTCATTCAAAAAAATTTAAATGCCTTTGACTCTTTTGTATAATAGTTTAGTTGGATTCTAAATTTCAAGATGACCAGGTCAAATGTCAATGCCTTGCTTTCACGTCATCTACTACGAGCCTACGTGTCGGACTCGCCTCCATTCTTCCTCCCGCTAATTAGCTACGATTGTTGAATGTTGCTCATCAATCACACCATAATGAAAAATTTCATGTCCATGTCATATTCTTGCTCCTCCTCTTCTTCTTCTTCTTCCGCTTGTTCTAACTTCTAACAATATTGTGGGCAAAAGAAGAGAGAAATAATCAACAAAAGCAGTCGTAATCAGAGGTGTTGGCATCTCTTTGATCGTTCTAATCGTTAAAACTGAGAGAGAAGTTAACGTGAAGAACACGTTGACCTTCTTGTAAACGTTTGCAACATCATAACGGAATGTCAACGACAATAACGGCTCCTTAGATCATGTGAGAGTAAGAGTGTATATTGTTGACTGAGGAAAAACAGTTGGCTTACGCAAGTCATCTCCATTATTATTATTAAGATAATAAAGATTGGTATATTTTATGAGGAGAAATGAGCGTTGAATTCAAAAGGGAAATGCCAAACACTATGCCGTAATGTTCGTAAATTTCTTGGTAATTCAGACTCTCTCTCTTGTACGTTTCTCTTTTACTTCTCTAGTTATCTACTCTTTTAAGCGATGAAAGAATATGAATATATATCATCAAATCTTGCCTCTTCTGTTTCTCCATAAACTTTGATACTTCTGTAAGAGATCACATCAGATTTCACAAGACAACAGCTTTTTCTTTTCTGGGTTGTCTCTCTAATTGCAAAAAACTTATTTCTTTCCTCTTCCCCTGTTTATATACTCAATTCTGCCAGATTCAGAGTTAGTATTGGTAATGGAAAGGGTGATTTGGGGATGTTTTAGCTTGCAATGGAAAATATTAGCGTCTTGTACTATACTACTAATATAAAGAAGATGGGTTGTGCGTGTACAAAGTCCTCGGCAGTTGAAGATAGCCGGGGGGACAGCTCGAACGACAGATTCACATCGAGCAGACGGCTATCATCATCATTACAAAAGGCTCTCAGATTGGAATCATCAAGAAGACATGAAGACTTTAAGATTAGTTCACAAAGATTAGCACGAAGATTATATTTTGATGATACCAAGGTTTCCTTGCACGGCACGAAATTCCAAGGTCCAAACCGGGTCCATGACGATCGAAGCAGAAATCGCAGTTTGGAGACAGTTGTTAAGAAAAACGAGCATCTATTGACAGGAATGGTTATGCCGGAAAAGAAGAAGTTGGAGACAGTTGCTATAGACCATCGAGGTAAAGGGAGTGTCCCAAAGACTTTGGAAGGAGAACAAGTGGCAGCAGGGTGGCCTACATGGCTCTCTGCCGTTGCAGGCGAAGCATTAAAAGGATGGCTACCTCGTCCAGCTGACACTTTTGAGAAACTGGAAAAAGTATGTTCTTTAACAATTCGATCGATTGGATTATTATATCCTAATTGTTCCACTGTATTCATTTCATTCTTTGCCTTGCAGATAGGCCAAGGAACTTACAGTAGCGTGTACAGGGCTCGTGATATGATTCATGATAAAATAGTCGCGCTAAAAAGGGTTCGTTTCGATAAGCTTGATGTGGAGAGTATCAAGTTTATGGCGAGGGAAATCCTTATATTGCGTAAACTCGACCATCCCAATGTGATAAAGCTGGAAGGCTTAATCACAGCACCAAGGTCTTGTAGCTTGTACCTCGTTTTCGAGTATATGGAACATGATCTTACCGGACTTGCCACAAATCCTAACATTAATCTCACAGAACCTCAGGTAAATTTAAACTCTTGACATAAAGGAGTGATGTTTCATCTTTCTAAGTTCGATGCATTATTTTCCTTACATGGTGTTGTTTGTGTTATGATGATTAATTAGGTCAAATGTTTTATGCAACAACTTCTAAGAGGGCTTGATTACTGTCATAGCCATGGCGTTCTTCATCGCGACATAAAGGGATCGAATTTACTAATCAATAACGAAGGAATACTAAAGATAGCGGATTTTGGTTTAGCAAGTTTTTTCGATCCTCATATGAGTAATCAATTGACAAGCCGGGTAGTGACTCTTTGGTATAGGCCGCCCGAGCTTTTGCTTGGAGATTCCCGCTATGGAATTGCAGTTGACTTATGGAGTGCAGGTTGCATATTAGCAGAGTTATATACTGGCAAGCCTATCTTACCTGGAAAAACAGAGGTACCATATTTGTGGAGTGATTGTCATATTCGTGCTAGATGCTATTGTTCCTAAGTTTTTTTGTTACGACTATGCTGTCATTAGGTGGAACAATTGCATAAAATTTTCAAGCTTTGTGGCTCACCAACTGAGGATTATTGGAGAAAACTAGAATCACCTCATTCGAAAGCCTTCAAGCCCGCTCAGCCTTACAGCCGATGTGTTATGGAAACTTTTAAGGATTTACCGGCTGAGGTTATTGGGTTAGTGGATGCTTTGCTCTCTATAGATCCGGCATGTCGAGGAACTGCAGCTACCGCTCTCAAGAATAAGGTATTTCTGATTATATTTGTTTTCTTCTTTTGGCAATAATTTGTGTTAGAAACACTCTTGTTATTTTTGTTAGTGTAATTGGTAACATGGTTTGAACAGTTATTTACGACAAAGCCTCTTGCTTGTACTCCTTCGAGTTTACCTAAATATCCTCCGAGCAAAGAGATTGACACGAAAATGCGTGAAGAGGGAAGCGGAAGGTACACTGTTTGGACATTGTAGCACTTTTATGGAGGGCCTTTCTTCCTAATGAGTATTATTGTTTATCCTTCATAGGCCGGAAAATGTTGGGACCAAGGACATGAAAGCGAAAATGGAAGGAAAACTAGCAAAAGAATCTCAGGCTAGTCTTGTTACTAAAGATCATGCTGAATTTCGCATGTCGATGCCGGTAAGTTCAAAAACTGTTGTTTCTTTTCAAGCTATTGCATTTCTGTGTAATTGTTTCATCTCCCTTATTTTTTTACAACAGAGAAAACATGGGCAGGCCACCTCAAAGAGAATAAGTGGACTGTTTAATCCTCCTGGAGAGGAACCGGTGTCCGGATTTCTAGTTTTTCCAACTAAACAACCACGAGCGCCGAAAGAATTATCAAACAGAGCTAACCTGAAGACATATCATCCTATATCGACTGAGATAGAGCGGGCCCTTCAGAGCCATTAGGAGTTGCAGATTCTGATCAGGTACAGAATGAAAGAAAAAGATTTGTCCTACTAAACTGTCTTGATTCGTATGACGTTTACCCGGTTTGTGATGTTACTACATGAACTCTTGTTTTCAGCAATTTCATGGGCCGAAGGGAAAAATGATTTTATGTGTCGGGTCCGTTACGTGGTACATCAAACAATGCGGATAAGATGCTTAAAGAACATGGAAGTAAGATAGGAGAATTCGGCCGGCAAGCAAGATACGAGAAAGTGTTTGATAGCTACTTGAATCAGGCAACAATAAATGTACGCTAGTAGCCTAGAAACAAAGGAGAGCTCTGGCTGTGAACTGTGAAGTAAAAGATTGATGTTGAATCAGACATATTACTTAGTGGCTGTACATAGATTTTTTACTACATGAACAGGCTATACAGAATTTTATTGGAGTATTGCACTTCTCTTTGTTTTTTTGGCTGCAGAGATTAGACGACATCCTCTTTGTCTCGCAATGAAAGAAAGAAAAATGGGCTTCAATTTAGGGTCGAAGTGGTGGTATTCCTTTGGAAACTGGAATGGCTGGGGTTCATCATCCTTCGTACTTCGTAGCAAATCAATTTGGGAAGCAGCTAAGTGTAACATCATCTGTAATGGGTATATTTTTGGCTTCATTTACCCACTACAGACACTCTATTTAACACTCTAGTTACCATAGTTACCATAATGTTACCATAGTTACCATAGTTGCCATTATCTTTATATAACTATAGATCTAGTTAATGGGAATCTTAAATTGTTTACATATATATATATATATATATATATATATATAACAAAATCACTTTCCATCTGCCTCCTCCTCATTATTTAATTAGAGTAATAATTACTAGGTTGATGCATAATTGCATATTACTTTTGAAACATGTAGTGTAGTTTATTATTTTAGTACTCTCCTTTTAAGACATTGTAGGTAGATAAAAAGTGGAAGACAAGGTTTACTATATCATTAGGAGTAATTTTGATATAGATAAGATTTATGGTTATGCAGCGAATCAAATATCATTATTATAAACTTAAAACGTCACTTAGTTTTGAACTAAAAAAAAATTGATATCTGTTAATCATTCATACTTTCAACACTAATCTTGCTCTAATCCATTCATTAATTAATTCTTAATCTCCTATATTTATTATCTCAAAGATCTAGACAATTATTATGTTGGTTGTTGAAGATTTGAACTTATCCCATTCCCCCCCCCCCCCCCCACAATAACGATTTAATCAAACAGATTATTTATTAACCAAATTTGTGATTTGGAACTTTCTTACTAATATGCCTCTTATACCTCGATTGCATCCAACACTACTCTCATTTAAGGTTGCTAATGTTACCTAGTACTGTTCGATAAGAGTTGATTAGTTTCCATGTTGGTTTTTGGATCAAATCAAGTTTATCAAATGGGGATGGATATCAAGTTTACCAAGTTGATCAAAGATCTTAATGAGAAGTGTGTAGAAGATAGGCTTCTCGACAGAATTCTACATTAATCAAATTATTTCAATTAATTTGCGACTCGGAGAGTGGAGGCCGCATCACCACCATTCATGATTCACCAACCAAAAAACCATTCGGTGCACTGGAATGACAGAAAGGGCCTTGAGGAGATAGAATTTATAGATAAATATTTTAGATTTAAATTAAATTAGTTTAAGTATAGTGTAAATAAAAATTTTATTTTTTAATCCTAATATTAATACGGGACCATGAAACGAAACAAGGACCGAAAACAAACTTCTTAACCCGACGGGAAAAATAATCACCACCGCTAAATCAATTTTGATAATGGATGCCACAAAAACACACTGGGGCCCGCCTAATATTGGGATAAGCTCACCTATCGGGACCGTTGTTATATAAGGACACGTCCGAAGAGCTTTAGTTGCCAGCTGTCCGTTAAGCAAATAAATATTCTGTTGGACCAGACACTTGGGCCCCACCACCCAAATTTTGGATAAGCCCAGCCCATCATGTCAAACATCCAACGCGTTTCCACGTTTAAAATAATACTTCTATTTTCTTTTTTCTTTTCTTTTTTTCTTTTTTTTCAATCATTTATTTATTGATTAAAAAAAACCCAAAATGTGGAAAAATATTAGAAGGGAGCGGATGGATATTCTCAGTCATATCCATTTCTCCGTTTCCCCAGAATTACTCGTGAGGACGTGGACGTAGTTCTGTGGCGAACCGTAGAATCCACATAGGACTGACTGGTGGGGTCCTTCTAGAGCTCCTCCTATAAGTCGTGCGACATTTTATGCGGTTCACTCAAGAAATACGAATTTGTTTTATCATCTTCTCTGCATTTCTTCCACCGGGCACGGTCATCTTATCACAAGACAGCCAATGCTCGGAGCAGTGTTGAGAATCCCGACCGGTGGCAACAGATCCTCCGGATGTGAGGATTCTGACATGTCGAGCAAGGCGGCAAGCTTCGGCGAAATGTTCTTCGGGTTTTTGGACGAGTCGCCGGAAAATTCATTAAACTCCGGCGACAACTGTTATTACTTGGAACTCGAGGAGGATGATGAGGATGAGAATTCCTGCAATTTTGAGGAGGACGAGGCTTTCTGGGAATCTCAAGATGAGCTTCTTCAGGTAAGCAAATGAAATTTTCAGTTACATATACATAAAGCTTGTACCTTTTATTATTGTTTTTTGAAGGTGAATCAAATTGATGATGTTTCTGGTAAATGATTCAGGGTGCATTACGGAGGACGACTTCAATCGAATTAAAGGTTCGTCAGGCAAAAAAAGATGCTCTGAGGGAAATAAATTTGGAGAATTTTCAGTGTGTGTGCCGGCGACCGGCGGCAGTAAAAGGCTGCCGGAGCTGTTTAAAAAGAGAGGTGTGCAAACGGTTAATAAGCATGGGTTACGATTGTGCTCTTTGCAAGTCCAAGTGGGAAAACTCACTCGACATTCTATCAGGTATTTTATTACAACATTAAAATTTACAATCGTAATGAAAATTCCAGTAACTTTTTTTTTTTCCTTAATGTTCTAAGTTGTGCAAATTTTGTGAATTTTCAGGGGAGCATACATATTTAGAAGTGGTGGAAAAAAACTCCAATCCGAAAAAGCCAGAAACGAGAGTGATAATCGAGCTAAATTTCCGGGCCGAATTCGAGATGGCAAGAGCTAGTGACAACTACAACCGGTTAATTAGCCAGCTACCGGAAGTATTTATAGGAAAACCCGAAAGATTAAGCGCGGTAATAAAGATACTGTGCGCTGCCGCCAAAAAATGTATGAAGGAGAAGAAGATGTACTTGGCTCCTTGGAGGAAGCAAAAGTACATGCAAGCAAAGTGGTTGGGTAAGTGCGAGAGAACGACGCCGCCACCGTTGCCGGTGGGTATGAACTCCGTCCGGCCATCTAAGACGAAAGCGTCGATGCTGACGTTAAACTTGCTTGACAAGAATCGGACTGCCGTTGCGGTTGTATGAATGGGTTGACTGGATGAGGAAGTGTTATTAAGAGAAAATTACAACGGGCGTTGGCCTTTATAGATTGTAAATTAATTTATGGGTTTGATGTGTAATAGTAAGAAGGGGGAGGTGGAGGGGGAGGTATGCCGAATGTGAAGTAGTACTGTATATAGCTTTTACAGAGAGAGATGTAATCGGAATTTCTTAATCCAGTATTTTGAGTTGGATTCCAGCTTATGATAAATTTGGTGTAATTGTTTTGGGCTATATTGCACACTTGTAATGGGCCAGGTTAAACATTGGGCCATTGTTGTGAAGTGCTATTGAGGGCTCATATAATAATGGACTCGGAATGCGAAAACTAGCCCAGCACTCGAGACTTTTGGCATCTTTAAGATGATTTGTAGTTTGTACATTTTACGAATGGTCAAATCTTCTTTAAACTAGTATCATGTTTGAAAGATGCTACCACTATTCTTTCTTAATCTTATTTTAAAACTTGATTAGTTATTAATAATAAAAAATTTAACTTAAAATTCCTTTTTAAGATTCAATTAGGTTTTTTATTCTTCTTTTATTCTTAAACTTTTGAAATCCCGAAATATATTTTTTATTAAATATTTATAAAATTAAGATATTACATATATATATATATATATATATAATAATATTTATAAAAAATATATAGTCATTTCAATAAATATACTAAAGTCCAGCCCAGATTAAGACAACGAACTCAAGTCTCTAAGTCTCAAGTCGTTCCAAGTCATGCACATTATTTAATTTCCACACAGAATTTGAATTGAATTACAAGCCGCAATTTGAACAGTGTTCATATGATCATATATCTCTTGTCGTGTTCTTTATAACTTGCCAAACGTGTCAGACAAATGGTTCAACCGTGCAGATCAAAGACCTAACAGCATCGTCTGGTTGCTTCGTTCATACTTCACACTACCCATATACAAAGCATATATGCATCTTCTCTGAAATTCGCAATCTATCATCGCGTAGGAATTTTCCGAATTTTAAAAAACAAAAGAAAGACATGATGAGAAAGGGTCCCACTGCTCCATCCGAGAAGGTAGAAGCTTAGATTAAGGGATCGCATATTAATTAGCACGTGAACGACCAGAGTCTTCCCATTTATGTGCATAGTACTTACCACACATAGAATTGAACTGACAGATTGCTACTAATTATGAAGTCAAAGAAATGTATGAACACATGTAATAAAGTAACCAAACCACCCCTGAAATTGTCATGATTGTGGTGTCATGGGTCGAGTTACATTTATAACACATACATACATACATACATACATACATACATACATACATACATACATACATACATACATACACACATGCAAAGAAAAAGAGTACGAAATAAATAAACCAGAACTCAAGAAGTATAACTAGAAACAGTTATCCCACGAGGCGGTTTACTTTTACCATCAGAACTTATAAGGTAGTACATATATCCTTCTAAACGTTTTCTTGACAACAAAAACGACCTCTTTCCTCGAGTTTTGGATTCGGTCCTTTGAACTGTATTGATCCGAAATCATCAAAATATAAATTAATTTAAAATTCAATCGAATTATTCATAAAATATAATTTCATTATATTTAATGTCATTTATTAAATGATTTAAATATCTTTTATATAAATAATATTAATATAGAAAATCATCAATAATCAAATACTTCATAATTGATAATGTATTCCAAATCAACTCACATACACTTATAAATAAGTACTAATCGGAGTTATGATCAGCCAACTCTCTTTT
Organism: Coriaria nepalensis; assembly: GCA_027186245.1. NCBI lineage: Eukaryota > Viridiplantae > Streptophyta > Magnoliopsida > Cucurbitales > Coriariaceae > Coriaria > Coriaria nepalensis. Next base: position 10,506,815 of record CP114492.1, read on the forward strand.
AATATATAAGATAGTATTAAGAAAGTTGAAGTATTTTGCATAGAAAGTTTAAGTATTTTAATTTAAATTACCTTACTTTCCAAATATCTTTTTAATTTTTATATATTTAACAAAAATCTTAAATATCTTTATACGTATCGTGTTTTAATTGTTCAACAATCTAATTGTTCTCTATTTCACAATTAGTGTCGGGGTCACCCCTTTCTAATATAGTAAGGATATGCTCTCCACTAAAGTATTAAAATAGGACTTTACCACTATCTTTTTCTTCTTCAACATCTTCTACTAAATGTACTTTGGCATAAAGGCGAGTAGGTAAATATTCTGCTCAACCTCAGCCTGGCTTGGCATTTTCCTATCTTGCTCGATCACCGCGATACTTGTTGATGTTGATATCCTCAACACCTCAGCCTTAATTACCATTGTACTACATTGATGAGCCCATGCGACTTGTACAAAGGTTGACCACACCATTGGGTTTGCTCATGCTCCTCCTAAGGTCATCATTGTTGAGGGTGACTAGAATTATGGTCCAACAATTAGCCCATTTGTATGCGATTCAAACTAGTGAGGATTGCATGGTACTTTATCCCCCATTCGTGTTGACATGCTCCCTTTAATCTTTCTTGACCTATGTATGATCTGATAAGTATGAAATAACACGAAAAGATGCATTAAATTTTCTTTTACGCATGCCACTATCATTTCGCGTGCCCACCACTAGGATGAGGTCACGTGTGAATTGCCAACGGCCACACTTAACCGTCACATCCTTTCTTCTACCCCACTTTTCATATTCACAAGTAGTCTTTGTCTTCTTTGTAACTTTTATCGATAACCTTCGTCGCATTTACTCGTTCAATCATTTGTTGCACATCATGCTTCGATCAAACTATTATGGTCATTGCTATAATTACCGTGATCAACTTGAAAACTCTAATTGCTGCTATGCCATGCCTGAGAAAACAAGTGTTCTTCCCTGACTTTTTCTTTGCGTTTTTCTGGGGTTTTTTATTTTTATTTTTTTATGTTCTTCATATGAGCATTTTCGTGCTATTTTTATTCTTTGAAAACTACTTTTTTTTAAATTGAGATTAAACCTAAAACTTTGACTCTAGAGTGTTTCTCCCTTTTCGTTAACTTAAAGCCCCCTAGTAGCCCATAGATAGGTCAAGATCGGGGACATTATCCCTCATACTAAGCATAGGCTACTTGAGAATGGTAACATTCCCTATGTGTCTAACTCTTATAATATTTTTTCATTCTTTTTTGTTAATCTATTCATCCTTACTAATACATTTTACTTAAGGCTTTTTTTCCCGAATAAAATTTCAAAGGATGATGTCAATGCTTTAACCGACTAGAAATACCTAGAGTAATAAAGATAGTGAGACGAAAAAGTTGCAACTATAAATGCAAGAAGAGGCTCGCTTCGCCCAAGGATACCCCATATCAAGCCAAAAAATCCAAGACTGGGAACCAACTTCCTTCAGAATAGTACACTATAAACATCTCAAGTACTTCTCCAACTTCTCTCGCTGAGAAGCAGCAAATGCCTAAGGTTTAGTCGGACAAGATAATCCAAAGGCAACCTTCTTCTCCACCTTGAGGTTCACTTTCTTAGTGTCCCTCTATCTTGACATTCCTAACCCAACAAACCAGTTCAGACTCTTCCTTGGAACCTCAGATCAGTAAATGAGCCCTTAAAGACTACCAAAGAGAATGTCATGCTGGCGAAGGAAAATGTCCAAATGGTCAGGCTTCCTATGCTTGAGGTCTAAGAAATCTTATGCTCCAGCCTTGCAACAGTAAGTATTGCTTCCTTAAGATTTTCTTCATCCAGGAGATTCCCATAAACCTATTGTTATTTCATGTCAATGCCATAATGCCTCAGCTATTCTCGGCTCTTCTGTTCAAACCTTTTAGTATGAAGAGGTTGATCATCTAAAGGTGGATAATGAGAAGTTGAGGAAGAGCACTCTCACCTTGGTTCAAAAAGTTAAATGATATAACCTCCGAGAAGAATCAATTGATAAAGAAATATCATAACGAGGTTGATTTAAGGAAGGCTGACGCGGCCAGGCTGAAGAGTGTCAAGAGGAAATTGGCTGAGTTGAAGGTTGTTTAGGCTGAACTACAGGAGCTCAAGGCCAAAAATCTTTGAGATCAAGAAAGCTAGCATTGTAAGATGTCTGGAGTCTAAGGAGTTCTCTACTCTTAAGATAGAGGTTGATAACAAAGGATTCATATCCTGCCTTGCTGTGGTTGAGCTAAAGTTCCCTAAGCTGAATGTGAACGATATCGAGCTTCTAGGCGATAAGTGTTTAAAGATGAGGCAAAGATTACTAAAAAGGGTGAAGTTGTAGCTGCTGTGGAGAATACCGGGAAGACAAACGGGGCTGATAAGGAGAATGTTGAAGCTCAGAGAGAAGTAGCTGAAGGAGAGACGCAAGGTATTCTTATTGAAGACAACATCTTTGGAGTTGACCAATTTCCTAAAATTGGTAATTGAATTTCATTTCAAGTGTCTTTTAGCTTTCTAAAGCTTTTCCAAACTTTATTTTTGTTCTAATGTAAGTAATCCATAGAAGCTGAGGACTAGAATTTATTTCCCTATAATCAAAATTCTTTTGGATATATCATATTTAATATAATATCAACTTCAACTTTTCTTTAACATTTAGTCGTGGTCGCCGTCTTTTTTTTTTGTTGTTGTACTTTTTGATTTATTTTCCCCCTCTTATCCTTCATTTTCCTCTTAGAAGTTAAACACTAATAGGGTTTAGCTTATCAAATGAAAACTTAAAACAAATACATTAACAAGTGTTGGGATGTTGAGCTCCTGGCAAGTGCTCAGTTCTTCAGAATCTTGGGTGCTAATAAGCACTTTAAGTATTGGAATGCTAAGCACCTAATGGGTGCTCAACTCTTTATAATCTTATGTGCCTAATAAACACACTAAGTGTTGGAATATCAAGACCCTAGAATGTGCTTAGCTCTTCAGAATTTTGGTTGCCTAATAAGCACTCTAAGTATTTGGATGTTAAGCTCTTAACGAGGGCTCAGTTTCTCAAAATCTTAGATATCAAATAATCACTCCAAGTGTTGGGATGCTAAGCACCTAGTAGGTGCTCAGCTCCCAAAAATCTTAGATTCCAACTAAGCACTCCAGTGTTTGAATGCTAAGTCCATAGCGGGTGCACATCTTCTCATAATCCTAAGTACCAAATAAACGTTCTAAGTATTGGGATGCTGAACCCCCACAAATAAGCACTTTAAGTGTTGAGCTCCTAGAGGGTACTCAGCTTCTTAGAATCTTGAGTGTCAAATAAGCATTCTAAGTGTTGGAATATTGAACTCCTGATATAACTCCTTAGCTTTTATACTTTAGACAATAATATAAAATCCTAGATATTTTTATATGTATTATGTTTCTATTATTCAACTATCTGATTATTTTCTATTTCACGATCACTATTAGAGTCACATCTATAATATAATAGAGATATACTCTTTACTAAAATATTAGAATAAGCCCTTGCAACTATCATTTTTTTTTCTTTAACATATTCCATTAAATGTACTTAACCTTAAAGGCAACTAGGCAAATATTCTAGTCAGCCTTTAACCTCACTCTGGCATTTTCTTATCTTGCATGAGCACCGCGACACTTTGATGTTGATATCCTCGACGCCTCAACTTCAGTTACAACTATACTACATTGATGAGCTCATAACCACCCCCTCAGGTCAGCTCCTGCTCCTGCTCCTCCCTAGCCCATTGATAAGGGTAACCAGAATCATGGTGCAACAAATAATATAAAACTTTATGTAGGCTGAATCGGAGCCTTCTCTCTACTCTATTTCTTACACGTGGTCATTTGGGTTTGAAGTGGGCTTACGTATCAGGTGCTAATTGCAGGTAACCGAATAATTAATAAAACAGAAGAAAAGCATGTGTGAAATAAAAAAATTGTTACATGCTGGATTCCACATTGACGGCCAAGCAATGGTCATGACATAAAATAATTGTCATCTTAATGACGCAAGCCCCGCTTCATCTTCGTCCCGTTCCTCTCAAAAGTGGGACCCTCCAATATTTGGCTTCTTCGGCACTTTCCCAAATCCCAAATCCCAAATCCCGAATCCCAATTAGTGTAATTCTGTAATTGAGAATACACAGCACCCTATAAATAAATATATATATATATATACATAGCCGAATCAGCCAAGTAATTCATCACCAAATTAGCCAACTTCGTAAGATTTTAAAAGTGTCTTTTCTCCTACAGACAAAATATTATAGGGTTCTTGAGCTAGCTAAGCTAGCTTCTGGAGATACAGAAATGGACCCGGGAATTAGTCAATCGACTTCTTCAACAAAGGTAGAAAGAAGGGTAATAGAGAAGAATAGACGAACTCAGATGAAAATCCTCTACTCGGAGCTCAATTCTCTCCTCCCTAACCAAAATTCTAAGGTATAACCATCATATATATCTTCTCTCTCTCTCTCTCTCTAGTCTCTTGCACATCCATGCATGCATAGATGACAGAAGGTTCATGAAGAAAATCCATGTATAAGTGTACATGCAATGAGGTTTTCTGATTACGTACATTTTCAATTGCTTGATGTAAATGAGCAGGAGATAACGCAGCTTCCACTGCCTGCCCAGATAGACGAAGCAATAAAATACATTAAATCATTAGAGGCGAAGGTGAACAGATCAGAGGAGAAGAAAGATAGCTTACTGGGTAAAAGAAAGTCATATTTCACAACAACAAACAGCACGAATCATTTCGAGTCGTCTTCTTCATCCAGCTGCGGCAGCCATTATAAACCGCCTCAGATCAAAATCCGAGAGACGGGTTCGGCTTTAGAGGTTGTTCTGACTACTGGGCTCGACAGTCGGTTCCTTTTCCATGAAATCATTCAAATCTTTCATGAAGAACGCGTTGACATTATTCATGCTAGCTTCTCAGTCATTGGCGACTCCGTTTTTCACATAGTACATGGAGAGGTAATGATCATATCATTAATTAGTAATTAATTCTTACCTAATTACATGCATTGCTAGTGATTAATGAATGAATTATATGCAGATCGGGGATTGTATGTTTGATTTTGGAGGAACGAAGATAACAGAGAGATTGAAGAGATTAGTGAATGCACCGAGCAGCGATGTAGAACAGCAGCCACCTGCTGCCGCCAGCTGGTGGGATCATTTGGCAGATATCCAGCCCGAGCTGTAGGAAATCTGATTTTCTATTAATAAATAAGTAATAATCTTAATATATAGCTTAATTAAGATTATATTTTATGTGGGATCAAGATGAAGGACAAAATTTAACCAGCAGATATAATTTCCAGATTGTCCAACATCATTTTTGTACTCATTAGCATAGATCGGATCAAACTGAAGTTCTCATCGGATAGGACAGAATTTTGATCCATGTTCATCTTGTCGTAGATACAGTTGAACCGGACCACATCAACTTGAGTTTTTTGATACTTCTTTTGTTTTTGTTTTTATGATCTGAAAACTCTGTTGTCGTCAATTAATACTCAAATCATCACGTGCATGGGCCATGGCTGGTGCTCTTGAGTGGCGATCATATAGAGTTTCTAATGGGGAAGACTGGAGATGGCGGATGAAAGGAAAGAGATGAAAAATGAAGAGTTAGCGGGGACGTAAAATACGTACTTCGATGATCAATACGTCCAAGCAGGAGACCAAAGTGTAAAACGCAGGATTGTGGTAGCTGCTGGCTCGTGGTTTGTCAGTTGTGAAAGTTGATCCTGATTGAATTTGAAACATTACTTTTCTCATGGGGTCCGAATTAAAGCTGTATTATTTTATCCTTTCCTTTTCTCCTTTTCTCCTTTTCTCCTTTTCTCCGAGCTATGGGCATTCCTTCTTCAATGGGTCACTATCACAAAATCTTCTTACGATGAAATTATTGATGTTTTTGTGAGAGAATGATTGATATTCCTTAATTTGTGATGAAGCTATCTGCTTGATGGAGTTTGGTAAATTGTAATTTGTCCTTAATTTACTGCAGAGGCGTAGAAGTTGGAATAAAAGCATGGTCACTTCGCAAAAACAAAGAACAAAATAAAAAGAAAAATAAGTAAAAAAGATAGAAAAAGTTGGTTCGGACATGTTGACGTCATCAGATGACTTCACCTCGGATGATGTACACTTCATGCTCTCACTGCCTCTGCCTCTTGATGTTTCTCATCATGGGTTTGCTCCATAACCAAACAAGATAAGATTCTATTAGTTTACTAATAGTTGACTCGAAAGTAACGAATCGCCTAAAAGTCAAAAGTCAATTCGCTCTGTTTTTTCTCTGTTTGGGAAAAGAGAAGCTGAATACTGAAATCAAAATTTAAACATAGGGTAGAATAGAAGGTGCAAATCTTCAGTTAAGGCCAAACCTCAAATATTTTTATTAACAATTCAATGTACCATGATATGAAAATCCCAACTGAATAGCAGATAGAATATAGAGAGAATTGATATTTTGGAAACAGAATTCTAAATGGTTGTTGAGGCGGTGAAGACAATAGCATGCCATCAATAGGAATTCGAAGAAGCCTGGTAGCAGGATTTTCCCATTAGGGGAGATTTGATGTCGATTTTCCCCCCATCTACGGATTATCTGTTGCCATAGAGGGATGATGATCTTCAAGGTATTTGAAAAAGCGACGGATGGGAGGAACATCAATATCTTGAACTCTTTCTAGAATCCAAACAACCCGACTCATTGTTGGTCTACACTTTTCATCATCATGGATGCACCAGCAAGTAACTCTACAAGCTCTAGCAAGCTGTTCTTCTATCTGGACTCCACTTATCTTGTACTTCAAGAGTAGCTTAAGCTCATCTCCTCTGTTTACTGCATTTGCAACCACAGATGGAAAGTAATTATGCAGCTTATCACGTGGGATGTCTATGTTTCCTTTACCTGATATGATCTAGAAAAGCAGCTCACCGTAACTGAAAACATCCACTTTTGGGGTGATGGGTTCACCTGAGATCCATTCTGGTGCAAGGTAGCCTCTGGTTCCTCTAATGGTGGTCAGGACTCGACTAAAGTCCCTGCCCAAGAGTTTTGAAAGACCCAATTCAGCAACTTCGGATTGTAGTTTTCATCCAAGAGAAGATTCTCTGGCTTTATGTCACAGTGAATGATACAATCCCTGCAGTTTTTGTGCAGGTAAGCTAATCCTCCAGCAATACCAATTGCAATATTATATCTTGTTTTCCATGACAGAACAACGATTGGATCATTTGGGAAAATATGAGATTCTAAAGACTCTGTTAATGTAATCATAGACTAGAAGTCTCTTTGATTTACCTATGCAAAAGCCACGAAGATGGACAAGATTTGTATGTTGGATGGCTCCAATTGTGCTAAACTTATGCTCGGAATTGTTTCTCAGATTGCATAAGACTTGTAAGTTTCTTAACTGCTATGACTGTTGAATTGGGGTTGCCTTCTTCTAGTCCTGGAACTTAAAGAGCAAAAAATCATCAGAAAATTCAAGTGCAGTTATGGACTTGTTCCCTCTCCTCAAAATTGCAAATGCAATGCCACCAAGGGTAAAGAATAGTACAATCAGTCCTACGACTAGAACAACCCGTCTGGTTGGTTCTTTGATCAAGGTCTATTTACCTGTAGCTCTGAATGCTCAAGTAGAGAACCTCACCATCTGGAGGTTCAACTTGTACTCTACCATTCTCACTTGTTCCTTACAAATATAGCAGTAATTCAGATCTAAAACAACATAAGCATAGGAGGAACATGCTCCTCACAATGAGTCAAGACATAAGGGATTCGAAAATTCATGTCTTTGCCACCCTTTTGGCATTGTAATGCAGATTCCGTCTTACACCCTACTCTATAATCGCCTGATGCCCAATCTACTGGCCTTTTTGGCTTAAATCCTGGAAGACAGGAACAGACAGGCGCATTCTTCTCATTGCACTATTAAAATCACCACATGAGTGGATGACATCGCAACCTGGATTAGGTTGGCTCCAGAGCAGACCGCCATCAGCATATAGCGAGAGCTGGCCAGTGGGATCCAGCTTGATAAGGAAAGAGTTCTTCAACATAGGATGACTATAATACGTGAAATAGCTCTCGTTAGCATTTGTAACATAGGTTAGATTGGTATCATAGTTTTGTATTTTGGGCAGACTGAAGCCCCCAGTACATGCTAGACAAGTTCCATAGTGAAAGGGGTCTTGCTCCAAATGGTCCCCACTCTGCAGAGTAGGGTCCAGCTTTAGGATTGTCTGGACTAGTCCAGCAAGTCAGAAGTTTATTGATTCGTAAGTTTATTGTATCCTAATTTAGGTCCAGGCAACCATGTATGTGTTAGCTCCATTGGGAAGAAGAGCACCGACTGGAGAGTTGATGACATTGGAGGTTGAATTTGTGGACCAAACAATTGATTGGTGGGTGATAAAGAGGACTAGATTGCCATCTTCATTGAGTCTCAAGGCTGAGTATGGATCAGAGACAGGTTGGTCTCTATTAGCGACCCAGAGCGTATATTCGTCGAAGCCCCTGAAATCGAAAGAGGGCATGTCATACCATATTCCTATATAGTACTTGTTAGAGATACCTGGAGTCAAGAAACCCAGTACAAAATCTCCGGAAACCAAGGTCTGGTCTCCTGACAGAGATTGTCCTGTCGAGATTTTCTGAGACTCAACCAAGTGTGGGGTTGTCAAACAGAAACAGATGATGAGCACAGGAGCAGAATTCATTCTGCCGTTCATGATTCCTGGCATACATACATGAGAACAAAGTGGTGATTAGCTTTACTACAAAAGATAATCCAAAATGGAAGATTGGAATTTAGATGCTGAAATGTTGTTAGTGCACAAAGAACGATTGAACAAACAAAAGGAGATACGAAGGAGCTCAATCAAGTGCTTGAAGTAAATCAAGACTTTTCAGATGAAGAAAGTTCCTAGCCTCATAAAGTTCTCGACTTCGATTAGCATGGCAGGATGGGACTCACTTACCTAGAAAATGTGCATGGACTTCTCTCTTTTATTTACACGTCCCTTTTAGTCCAAAAATCACTTCTTCTTCACAAATAAGGATTGGCCAAATAATACTTACACCTCCTAAATTACCAGGTTCTCTGAGCGATCATAACTTCTATAAAATCTCTTAAGTGATTTCCTACACTAGTATTAGAAATAACTTCCTTGTATTATCATATTACTAAACTTAACCCCTAAATATAAAAGAAACAAAGTCTAAGAAGGCTATTGATCTATAGTGGAGTATTACTAATATATAATAATTCGGGGGCCATGTCTAAACAGTGATTAAGAAGGATATTTTTTGAAAGGACTAAATTTAACAGAGTGGTACCTTAAGTGGGCAGGCAAAGTTTCAATTACTCAAATCCCTCTCACCCCCACCATTTTATTTTTTTGCTTCTTTAAGATTATCCTTTTGATTCTTACCAAACTAGCATCAAAAGTCATAAGCAATTCTGAAAACTAATATAAGTGGGTATAATTATAGTTTCATAAGAACAAAAGGTCCAATCTTTACAGAATCTGTAAGACATTATTTTAATTAATATAATTAAACAACAAAAAAGAGCAAAAAGGACGAAGTAGATGATGAATCAGAAAGAACGTAGCGATGAGACATTGATCATGTGATCATGTAGATCATCACCAATACAATCTCATTTCATCATATCCATCAATGTATATAAACTACGAGTTCAGAAAAAGGAACGATTTCACAGCTGGATTTGGCAGCCGTTTGGAGAGCCTTCAGTGTGATACTGAACCTCTCTTCAAATGGCGGCCCAATCTAACTCTGATGAGACAAAATGTAGAAATCGAAAGAGCGGGACAGAAGAAATCGGAGACGAAGATGCAGATAAAGAAGAGAGCTTTATAGAGGCATTTCACTGGCGGGGAAACCCTAGGTTCAACCGTTTTCTTGTATTCGGGCAAACGAAGGAAGCCCAAAGAGAGTGGGCCGAAAGGAACAAAGTTCAGCCCATACTATAACAACGTGTTTGATAGTATCGACTATTCACCATGCATGTCATAACGCACGTCAATCCTGTAACTGTAATATTTGTGCAATCGATCATAGAAATCTTACAAAACAACATTAATATAATCAAACATTAATTTAAACAAATTCTTAAAATGAAAAGAAAAAAAACACCAAATTTTTAACTCTCTGTTCAGGTACTAATTCATGCATAGGATCACACCACCCCCATATACATAAAGCTGCTGCCTAAGACAAGAGTACTACAAATAACCAAAACCAACCCAATTGAACTGCTAAAGAAACCGGCACGTGAACCCGTGTTTTTCTTCGGAGCTGGGGCCGGAGTGTTCAAGTCTGAAGGAGGACTCGAGCCGGAGCGATGCGAATCAGGTGAGTCAGCTTCCGGGCCCAGTGCAGTACTTGGAGTTGGCGCCAAAGAAATTGATGGTGGAGAAGGAGGCGGGGAATGGGGAGTAATACGGGGTTTGCTCCTCACAGCTAAAACCACAACAATGAGTTTCTGACCATTCCAGCAATTGTGAGAATTCCCACTTATGAAGAAAACCGGACCGGACCGGTCGAACTTGAAAACAGAGTCGCCCTCTGTTAAGGACAGCAGAGGATTCTTGGTATTGCATGTGTCGTAATCGTTCTTTGTTACAACTAGTACCGAATCGGATCCACGTTTGTACTTGAAAACTGCAACCCAAAGAAATTCATTAATTAAAGAGAGTCAACAATCAACATCTACATCTACATGTTTATATTGGAGAGAGAGAGAGAGATGAGAGATGCATACAGAGAGTGTCGTTGACTTGGAATCTGTTTCTCTGAGTCCAGTGAGAGTAACTCTCAGAGGGGTTCAAAACCCAACCATTTTTGCCACCTACCCTGAACTGGTAAGCTTCAGATGAGCTCAATAGAAACAGTAACATCAATAAGAATGATGCCACAGATAGAAATCTCTTAGACATAACCATCTTTGCTGCTAGCAGAATATTATATAACTCAGGGGAGAAACAGAGACAGAAACAGAGAAACAGAGAGAGAGAGAGAGAGAGAGAGAGAGGGATGGGAAGTAAGGGTGAGTTTTGGTATGAATATATAGAGGTTTTGCTGAGAATACGACCGCTGTAAAGACTAGACTCTAGAGAGAGCATGCAAGAACGAGGAGAGGGAGAAGTAAATGAAAATTATAGGGGGAGGCTATGATTTCGGGACGTGTAATAAATTCCAGTAAGCGTTTCAAAGATGATGTCTATTGCAGGCTTTTACTCTGTCACTGTTCGGTTTTCGCAATTACCAACGGTCACTAAAACAGAATCAAAACAGAACAAAACAAAAGTTATTGTTTTGTTTTTCTGTATTTACACCAAAACAGAGGAACGGGGATTGAAAACAAGAACAGCTAACGTTTTGCTGGCAGTAGGCAGATTAAAGCCCAGATTTTCTGTTTGGTTTATGTAATTTTCATCTTTCTAGATGCATGTAACATGTGATCAGACTTGCCCATTAGCATTTTCCTCCCTTAAAGATAAATACCAAACTTCATTTTTCAACCTTTTTAGTATTCTAAAACATGTACTTTCCTCTACCTTAGGCTTACAAATTTTGATTGAATAACCTTATAACTTAATACGGAGTATTAACAAGCTGGTTTGGACCTTATTTGTTTTTTTTAGATGATGTAAAAACCTTATGCAACAATATATCATGAGTGGCTTGGAGCAGCAGAAGGCGACCATATTGGCATCGACACGGGACTTGCTGCAATACTTGGGCCAAAAGTTCTAGTGACACCACCCAAACTACCATGCTCCCCACCACCTTCCCACGGATGATCTAAGCAGTCAACAGGATGATCCAGCACAGCATTACATTCCTTCTCACTCCTCTGCAATGGCTTCTCCGGCAAACAATTACGACGGTCTTCGTATACAACCCCTTTCGAAGTCAGATTCCGACAAATCCCGTCCTCTTCACAGAAGAAGTTATAGGAGAATGTGAAATTAGCCAAATTTGGAAGGGTGCAAACTCCTTCGTAAACATTCCCACTCATCATATTATGGGCCAAATCCAATTGCTCCAAATGAGCTAATCCTGCTAAACTATAAGGAATAGGACCAGCCACTTTGTTAAAGCTTATATCCAGAACTTTCAATTTGTAAAGAAACCCAACCTCTTGAGGCAGACACCCTGTCAAACTAGAATTGATTAGTACAAGCTCCTCCAAAGTGTCGGCCAGTCGAGCTATGCTTGGAGGAAGACCTCCATTAAACTTGTTGTGAGCAAATACAATCACAGAAGCTGAACTTCCACTAAAATTTGATGGAATTACGTTTGTAAGGAGATTGTTATTTACGAATATTGCATCAAGCTTTTTGTTGAAAAGCTGAGGAGGTAACGGCCCTTCGAATTCGTTGTAGCGGATATCAAGGTAGTTTAGTTCCGGGAGAGAGAGGACCACCATCGGAAAAGGCCCCACAAATCGGTTGTTGCTTAAATCGATCTCATAAAGGACGGTTAGGTTGGATAGAGTTTCTGGAAGGATGCCGCAAAACCGGTTGCTATTCAGATGAAGGAGAGCAAGATCGGTCAAGAGGCCTAATTCATTGGGAAGGAATCCGGCTATGTTGCCATGATTGAGGTCGATTCCGGCAACTACTTGAATGGTGGGATCGTCAAGAGCAGGTGCACAATATACTCCAAAGTAGTTACAAACAGACGGGCCCTTCCAATTGGTGGTTAAGTTTTTCGGGTCCGAGTAAATCACTTGTTTCCATGCTTGGAGTGCAAGAAAAGCTTGGTGGAGTCTTGGGTTTGATGTGTTGGAGTGGGTGGTGATATGGTGACGGTGATTGTGATGGTGACGGTGGTGGCTGTGTCGGGCAGTGAAACCGCTGTGCTTGGCGGCTAGATTGTTGAATAACAAAGATAGATTTAGGAAGAGAAGGGCATAGTTGGTGAAGGAAGAGAACCAAAACGAAGCCATTGATGCTTTTCCTTTCACTGGTCGATGGTAGTAATGGAGAGATATGAAGCATCCTTATTTATGGAAGGAGTTGCTTCATTTTCAGGTGAAATTAGTCATATGCTTAATAATGTTGTCTGCGTTCAATTTTGAACACCCAATTTCTTTTCTTTTCTTTTCTACAGATGATAACATCCATGAAAGCAGTTCTCTGAAAATGTATCAGCACATCAGAATGACAGTTAACCGTTACAAATTGACTACAAATCTTACAGACGCATATACTTCTAGAATTTTTTTGTTTGGAATATGTTTTGAGGTTGAATGTTTATGGTGTCGACTACGACCAGAAGCATGAAAGAGACCTTCCTCCTTCCGGGCTGTTTTCACAGTTGTTCGAAGCGGAACAGGAGGAAGATTGCTTTAGAGAAAAAAATGGTTTTCTTGATACTTAAGGGATGAACATGAAGGGACAAAAACCAAAAAGGTGAGTTGGTGGCTCTTATATATGCGCCTGAAAATGATCAACGTTTGACTACAAAATCCAGTTTGAGATTAAAGTTTAAAAGCCAGTTCAGACTAACAAAATCTTATCTAGATACAGAGTATACTTAACTTCAGTTTCAACCGCTAACTCTGAATAAAAATACGTTCTTACTAAACGCCGTTCAAATGCGTGAATCACTGTTTAATAACAGAGTAATAGCATAGGCTATATATAATCAAAAACAGAATTCTCTGTTACAATTTCTAATAATTTTATTAAATGCTCTCCGATTTCATCATATCCATCAATGGGCGAATGGGCGAATGGCCGTTTGGAGAGCGTCCGTGGGAGACTGGAGCTCTTCGAATGGCCGCCCATTCTGACTCTGAGGAGACAAAATGTAGAAAACGAAAGAGCAGGACAGAAGAAGAAGAAGAAGAAACAAAGTTGGGCCCAAAAGAGAGCTTTAACCGTTTTCAGGTATTTGGGCGAACGAAAGTCCCGAAGAGAGTGGGCCGAAAGAAACAAAGTTCAGCCCAGAGTATAACGTGTCTGATAGTAATAACTATTGACCATGCATGTCATAACGTAAAGTTGTCATTAGCTTAACGCACGTCAATCGTGTAACCCTTGTGCAATGGATAATGTTTATTTCATATAAGTCTTACAAAACAACATAAATAAATCAAGAACATTAATTTAAACAAACTCTTATAATGAAGAAAAAAAAAAGCGCCAAATTTAATGGAATTATAATTTTGAAAGCATAGTTAGTTAGTCACTTTGAAATAAAGATGGGTTTTCTGTAATATTTTTTGAATATTAAGGCAACCTATTTATTTAGAGATTATCTTCTTTTTCAATCAAAATATATTACAGATATTATTGATTAGGTTAGACTTACTAATAATAAGACTATAGATACTCTTATTAAGGTTAACATATAGTATTCTCCTTCTAATTATTTACCTTTTTCGTATCATACTTTATACCATACTATTTAGGAGCTTAATATGTCTCACTATTACTTGTTCAAATATTGTATATATTGTTCATGTCATTAATCAATTTGTTGCTTCTCCTATTACAGTTCATTGGGCAATTGTTCTTCGTATTTTACTATATCTTCAAGGTGCAGTCTTTCAAAGTATTTTACTTCCATCCACTTCTTCCTTAAAGCTACATGCATACTCTAATGTTGACCATGACAGTGATCCCACATATTGTAAGTCTATTATTGATTTATGTATCCTTTTAAATAATTCTCTTATTTCTTAGAAGAGTAAAAAATAATCTATTATTTTTCAATCTTCAATCGAAGTAAAATATTATACTATGATATTTACTACAAAATAGATTGTTTGGTAGTAGAGTTACTTGCAGATATGAGAGTTTTTCTTACTCATCTCACTCTTATATATTGTGATAACTAGAGTTCTATTTGAATTGCTCACAACTTAATTTTTCATGAACGAACTAAGTACATTAAGATTGATTATCGCCTTATTTGTCATCATCTCAAGCATGATACAATTATTTTGTCATTTGTTTCTTCTTTTTTGCAAATTGTAAATTTATTTATCAAGTCACATTCTATTCCTCGTTTTCATTTTCTAGTCGACAAACTCTCGATACTTATCATTACTGCATCCTAAGTTTGAGGGAAGATGTTAAGAAATATTTTATTTTATTTTATTATTTATTAAAGGTAGAATAATCTTTTCATTGCTTAACCTATATATAGTCTTTTATTATTTATGTTAAATTATCTTTCATTATTCATATCAATAAAACCTTAACTTCATCCTTTCTTGTTTTTTGTGCTTTTTTATTTTTTTTTATTTTCTTTGATTGTTTCACACTGCTACTAACCAAAACCAACACAATTGAACTGCAAAATAAACCGGCACTAGAACCTGCATTTTTCTTCAGATCTAGGGGCCGGACCGTTCAAGTTGGAAGGAGAACTCCAGCGGGACCGGTACAAATCAGTCGAGTCAGCTTCTGGTCCTGAGTTAATAATATTATTCTACTGGCAGCAAAGATGGTTATGTCTAAGAGATTTTCATTACTATCAAGAAATCAAGGATATGACAAGTTCAATAAGCCAAGAGCAGAGGAATCAAACCAGTAAATAAGAAATTTAAAACAGATATGTAACTAGATATAGAATTACGTGTAATTTGACAAGAGCAATCTGAAAATGCAGAGTAAGAATAATATTGCAGAGCACTAAGATGTTTCATTATCTACAAGTAACACATGAATCATATGAGATTGACTTTAGAAGATCATAAAGTAGACTCAAGTCATTCAGAAGATCATATGTGGATTATATTATATTGGTGCAAGAGTGGAAACATTATGCGATAATGTCGCATTTTTTTGGTAGTGCTTTGAGGCCAGTGAGAGTGTAACTCTCAGAAGGGTGGGCTCAAAGAAACGGATTCCGAGTGTCGCTAAACTTCGTAAGCTCCAGAATAGCTCATTAGAAACCATCTTTGCTGGAGAAACAAAGAAAGAGACAGATGAGAAGTGGGGGTGAGTTTTGGCGTCAGTATATAGAGAGGTTTTTTATGAGAGCATGCGAGAAGGCGGAGAGAGAGAGAGCGAAGTAAATGAAGTTATTTTTTAAGTTCAAGAAATGAAAGGCAGTTCTGGACAAAATTATAATTAACCTGATCTTCCAAGGACCTCTTTGGTCACAAAACCCGTCGTCTGTTAAGTCTTCCCTGGAAAAAGTATAAAGCAATTAGTATTGATTGGTAATTTATGCAAAGGATATTGGACACCAATGATCGAATATAGAAAAGTTTATACCTAGCATAGCGAATAAGCAGATTGTCTGACTTGAAATCACCATGAATGATGCCAACACCATGCAAAGCTTCTAGCATGTAGAGCATCTCAATTGTGTAATAGATACGGAGTACTTCTTCCATAGACTTGCCAATGACTACATGAGAGTTTACGGCGTCCTGGAAAAGGATTGTTCAGAGCTTCACTAACATAGGTCCCAGTACTGAAGAAGTAGGAGAACCCACCTGTAGCGTCCCATGACCCAAATACTCACAGACTAATACACTATAGTCGGAATATAGATGCATCCTATGAGCAGAACCAAAGCTTCACCTCTGTAAATAGAACAACGAGAATAAATATATCGACAGAATTAGGTTACAATAAAAGCATTGAAAGACAAGAAACACGTACTTCTTTCTCTGGGATGAGATTATCAAGTTGACGATACATGTAGAATTCCCAAGCGAAAAGTGGTTTTTGTATCTGCCAAAGATATGGACTCCGAAAGGTGAACAAGATATGGGCCTAAATTAGATACGGAAGAATACTTGTAGATGAAGAACATAAGAGTACCAACTATGCTACCAAAGAAGAGAATCATGACACCTTTAATGCAACAACATCATCTGGATTGCTGTTTACATATGCTTTATATACTTGTGCAAAACTACCCTGACCTGCACAGCCCTTGATCTGGTACTTCTTTCCGCCTAAATGGGGCCATTAAGTTACTTTGATGCAGGTTTGCTTTATTTTAATTGAAGATATTGATATATTTTTTATAATAAAAGAAACAAATCTGATTACCTATCTCCATAATCTTATTCCTTGATGAATTCTGCAAAGAAGTAAAAGCCACCTTCCCCGAGTCCGCTTTACAACTTGAATGGTAACCCTGTATGAATTGATTATTATGTTCAATACTGACTATATGCCAGCACGTTATTGCAAATTATTTAGATAAACATAATTCTCGCCTCATATGTCAAAATTTGAGGATTAATTTTATGCATTAGATCTTTCATGATGGAGGAGGACCACCGTGGATTAATATAGCCATCATCAATCTGCAAACAGGAAATGCAAAATGTCATCCCACGCATCATTACACAAGTAAGCTTACCAAGACCCAGAACTCTAAAGAGTCTTATCCCTCTCCCTATCTAGTAGTTCATTTAGTAACATGATTTCAAATATTTCCCTACTCCAAACCCTGAAGTTTCAGCAAAATTTAATTCAGATCTATATAAAACCGGTAAACACCATAAAAAACTCCCGAGTTTCCAAAATTTTATGGTTACGTCATTTCACTCCTGTTTTTAGAACTAAGATGAGGAGGAAGGGAGAGAAAGTAACGAGAATGATGAAATCCCGTCAACATAGAAGCACAATCCAAACATGTTGAGAGCCAAAAACTTGTGGAAGGCTACCATTTTTCGAAAAACACAAGTAATCAAAAGTAATTTCATTCATCGAGCACAAAATTTTACAAGCACAAGTCAGTGATTTCCACTTTAATCTGCGCTTTCGAAGTGTTAAATTCAGATTAACATACATAGAAAAACCAGATCTTGAGAAACCTGAGATCGTTCCTGTACCGGTCCTTGCTCTTGAACTCGATAATGCAATCAGAGAGGATTTTGACGAGATCTGAACCATCATAAGAAGTGAACTTCAGTACCAGAGAGTAAATTTCACTGATAAGAAGAAGATACGAATACCAGAGCCAAGGTAAGAGGGGATCGTCAACAGAGGAGCTCGTGGATTCAGGTAAGATAACAGTCATGGCTAACTGTTCTTCGTTTCTGTAGAAAGAAAAGAGTGGGAAATGAGCAAAACTGAAAGAAGATGATTCAAAATCGGCTCCAAAATAGAAGCCCGGAAATTACTTTTTAACTTTAAAAAAAAAATTCGCTCCACACGTGTGACCAATCATCTTCCCTTCCGCTTGCCGTCTCGGGTTTGTTAACTATTCGGAATTTCGGATCAATGATTTATTACACTACAGGACCGAACAAGAATGAGATTTGCTAACATGTCCCTACACACAGTAAACGGGAATTATGACAGGACAGCAAAGGCCAATAGACCCGCATAGGTTTCGATCTCCCATTGGTTAAGCTCTTCCGAACTCAAAGCTCTCATCTTTGATTGGAGAATCCCACGGTTCCACGTGTACATCACCGCACCGAATCTTTTTCCGATGTCCGACCATCTATTCACCGCAGTCGCCATTAAAAGAGGCCCCCACCCCCACTCACGAGAAAGCTCAAAACTCACGCAGCTAAGAATAGATACAGAGAAGATCCTAGTAAATGCTTCAAGCTTTGAGCAGCCCCCCCCCCCCCCTCTCTCTCTCGTCATCTCCCTTATGTACGTACTGGCTATAATAAAAACAGACACTATACCAAAAAGTGAAACAGGAAACGGAGAAAAAGGAAATAACAGAAAAATATATGTGAAATGAAAAAATGAGCAAGCTTGTTTGTGGTCCTGCTTATAATTTGTCAGCCCTACCGAAACCCGTTAATATTATATTCCTCCTCTTCTTCTTCTTCTACTTCGTCTTCTATATGTTATTGTTTTTGAGCTGTGAACAGCAGAAGCAGAGAATGATGGAGGAAGATGGAGATGAGATGAAGAAGAAGGAGAAGGAGAAAGGGGTTGGTATGGTTAGTAGCGGGTCTGGGAAGAAAGGGATGAGATGTTGTCAGGCGGATGAATGCACAGCTGATCTAACTGATGCCAAGCAATATCATAAGCGACACAAGGTTTGTGAGCTTCATGCCAAAGCTCAGATTGTTCTTCTCAGTGGGACTAGCCAGAGGTTTTGCCAGCAATGCAGCAGGTTTCTACCTTTTCTTCCTTTTCTTGCTCTAATTCTTACCGAATTCGGTAGGTTTTTTTTTTCCTCTTTTGGTCTATGCGTATGATGTGAACTGTAGGTTCTGTTTTCTTATAGTTTACTATTTGTTTAACAGTTACCACCTTGTTTCTGGATTGTTATTCATGCATTCTGATCAACATATCATTTACTTCTATTTTGATGTCAAAAGTCACATCCTTGGACAACGTCGCCATGTCAAGATCCTTTTCTTTTTTAGTCCGAGTTTCCTTTGGAAAACATTGGACGTAAAGTTTATGTGTTACATTAAATTCAAACTGGAATTTTATTACGCTGAATGAAGTGTTGTTCAATTGCAGATTTCACGAGCTTTCGGAATTTGATGAGACCAAGAGGAGTTGTCGCAGGCGGCTGGCCGGACACAATGAACGTAGAAGGAAGAGTTTGGTTGAGCCCAATGCTGAATGCTCGACCCAACAAGGGACTCACACGCGGATGAAAGACATCATATGCGGACAGCTCGATGATGATATCGGCCGTATTCAACAAGATGCCACTTACAAGCAATTCCAGATCAGATAAGCTTCGATGATCTACCAAGCAATGCTTCCTCTCTTCTGTCATCTTCCTTCCTACCTTAGAGGTTGTAAAGGTTATTAATACTATGATAAGCGTCGGTACTCTATATGTATTAGTACTATAGGGGTTATATGTGTATCTATTGTACCGGAGTAAGAACTACCACTCCCTACATTTCATGATCACTCCACTCCGTAAATGTATTAGTACTCGATATCTGTGAATGCACTTGTCTAGTTTCGATATTTTGTTGGAACCTATTTAGATCAAGAGGCATGAATTCCTCATTTATAAATACTTACAGTAGTCTGTTTGGTGAGGTTTGGTAAAACCTTGTCTCCGAATAACAACTCGTGAATAAAAAATGAACAAACAATACCAATTCTGTTTATAATGGCATCCGAGCATTGCATCCTGGGTTTGGCATGAAGTCTGCAGCCCTCTTAACATGCTACAATCCTACAAATATCTTGAAGACCAACAAGCGACACACGCACTTACTAAAAGCATTGAACCCAAACACACCAACATCTGGCGCGACAAGAATTTGTTTTCAAAATTGAAAGAAACATAATATACATTAAAAATCGGTTACACAGAAACAATACAAAACCAACAGCAGGTTGCGGTACTCAGTAGTGGACAATTTGACTTACACTAACACTACAAAGTAATTGATACATGATGTACGACAGCTCTTTTTACAGGGGGTTCAAGAGTTTTTGAACAAAGCTTCCTTTCCCTAGATATCTAAGTATCTATCTCATACGAGATGCGGCGACACTGGAAATTGCAGCTCTAATGACTGCTGTTCGCCTTTCTTTTTGCTGGAGCACTCGTAGATTTGACTTTGCCTCTGTTGTTTCCTTGGAGGACCTGCACAATATATCGCCATGAATCGGTCAAGGAAAATCGAGTACACGGAAATAACATGGAAAAATAACTTGAGCTTGATTTTGCATACTTCTGAGGGCAGAATGGACGGTCAAATTTTGGTGCCGGTCTAGCAATGGGAACCAGTGTCCTTCTTAGCTGTTTCAATGCTTTCTCTTCCTCCATCTGCAAACAATTTCAAAGTTAGTAGGTTTGGTATACATCTGACGCACAAATATGATAGGAAGCATAATTTTGTTGTTAAAAAAAATACCATTTTGGCTGCCTCGCTTTCCTCTCTGTATCTCTTATATATCATCTCCTTCTCCTTAATCTGCAAGAGCTTTTTGTTAGTAATGAGAGCCCATGTATTTATGGTTCACAATGGAAAAAACCAGATACTTCAGACCTTTTCATAGAATTCTGCTCTATCTACTGCCCTGTGATCGACTTGTAGATCAAACTTTTGAACTTGCGTGAGGGGTTTACGCACTTTCTCTGGAAGTGGAATGGGGTCCCTGTATATAAAATAGGAAAGTAGTCCAATCATTCATCACATTTATAAGAGGTATGCGAAGGTCAGCAAAGGCCCAAGTATCAAGTATTGCTTACTCTTTCAGTACTGGCTGTGCCTTAAAAGTCCTCATCTCGGCTTCTTCTTTCTCCACCCTCTTTCTCTCTTCCAATTCCCTCTGCAACTCTTCTTCATGCCTCACCAGACTCTCCAACTGGAAAGGTTCCGGTTGTGTGCACTGTTTGGGTTCTGGTTTTGGTGGAATCTGCAACGTACCAATTAAGAGTCGTCATAGTATCATATTTCCTTTCATGGCCGAAGAATACAAAGACACAAATTTGTTTTTGTACCACAGGATAGTCAGTAGTATAAGGATATGGGGTAGCCCGGGGAACTCTGGCTCTTTCCTCTTCCACTTGCTTCAGCATAAGCTCCATGCATGTTCTCCTCTCTTTCTCAGCCCCTCTTTCCTGATTCCATAACACAAAGCCATAATAGGAAAACGGTATTATAACCTTGAATACATCACTAACTATAATAAAGTATTAAATAATGTAAATGAATGGAGACGTACCTCAGTTCGGAGGTGAAATGGGTTTGGTTTTGTGTTTCTTGGAATCTCATGGTGAGGTTCAGAACTTCTTACTGAAAGCTGCCAAGGAGAAGGGCATGGGAAAACAATACTATGAGAAACAATATCAAACATTTATGGACGTAAACTATAATGATGATATAATTAATAGCTTTGCCAATAGTACTTTGTCAAATAGATCAATAACAGCAGAAGGTGGTGGAATCCTGTCATTTGTTGCAAAGTGAAATTCTCGTGGTTCTGTCACCTGTTTCTTTGTGTTGCAGAATATCCCCAACTCGCCCTTACTCTCAAGCACCTTCTTATTCAATGGCCTCGCCTTAAATTTAGGAATTTTCTCGAGTTCCTCCAGTTCAAGTTCAAAAGAACTTTTTACTCTTTGGGGTCGGGCCCTCAATGATGTCTGGAGTACAGGGGTTTTAGGTTCAGTAAGATGAGGCTTCCATTGACTACTCTGTTACATAAGCAAGAACTTAATAAGTAAAGTGAATGGAATTTCCAAAGATGATGGATGAACGTTTATATCTGATCTTTCATACCCGATGGGACATTTCTGTAGAGGCTATTGAAGCCGAGTCTGAATTGTGATTGGCCCTAGCCGCTGTCTCAAGGTGAAATTCCTGTTGTCAAGCATAGAATATAACTTCAGTCACCTTATATATTGACTAGGAATATTAACGTGCTGCCACACTTTTTTTGTGAACCCTCAAAATGACTGTAATGCTGCTTCCTTTCTCACCTTAAATTCTATTGGCTGAGGTGTACTTCTGGGTATTGGAGGTAATGTTGGAGCTTCCAAAATCTGTAACAGGGACAACTACCATAATTCATCACGTGTATGTACCTAATTAGGAAGAAAGGAATTGTTAACTATACAAGTGCCTAACAATTACTTTTTTGTTCAGAGGTCTAGCTTTGAACTTGGGAATATTAGCCATCATCTCTTCCTCAAGTTCAGCAGTACTCTTTATCTTCACCAAGCGAACCCGTTGACTGGTTTCAAATTCCGGCTCCTTGGGCCTTGTCAATGTCAGTTTGGGCTTCATATGGATCATATCACCATCCTGAAATAATTTGGAAGAACTTGACCACTTAATTTAGACAGAAATAGAAAAAATCTTATATCATAAAAGTTGCACGCAAATGTAATTCATTCATTTACATGAGAAACTGTGCGGTTGACTGGTGGCAATGATAAGTCTCTGGTGCTTGATTGGAACTTCTTCATCATTTCTGCCATTGAAACAAAGGGCACTGCTTGTTCTCGAACATACATCTTCACTTGGAAAAGGTCACCAATCAAATTCCATATTCCAAAAATTTATGAATTTGTATGAGACTGGTAAGGAATTCTAACAAGCATAACAAACCTTTCTATCCTCTTTGGTGGTTTTGTTAGCCATTGAAGAGCATGTATTGGAAGTGCCATTGCTAAGACCCAATTTTGATTTGTGGGGAAAGTTTAGAGGTTTGACACTAACAATCTGGAATTGAATTCGAATGCTATTCAGAGTCATCCCAAAGCTTTAATATCATTGATAACATCACATAAACGGAAGAAATGAAAAAAATCAGTCACCTGTCTACAGTTTCCACCTTCCAACCTTTGCCGCTTGATAGCTTGGTTTTCTTGAGCAAGATTTGTAGATACAACAGTGTTTTTCACTTTTATGTCACTGTCAAATTCAGTTCATGAGTTCACTGAACTGAAAAAATATATAACCACATTAATGATCACGAAGCATATAGTACCTCTTCGAACTAGATGGTTTGATGCTTTTGGCTTGTGATGACTGTAATTGACTTCTCGGTTTCAGGGCAGAGGGGTTCTTAACCAAATTAGCTGCCTTTTTAACACTCTGATGTTTCTTGGAATTTGTTAGGACATCTCTCTTCTGAAGACTTGTTGCTGGAGTAGGTGTTAGTGCTACATTTTGTACACGATTCTCTGCTTCAGAAGAAGCAAGTCTAGAAGTTTCGGCATCTCCAATTGCTCCATTCTTGGTAGAAACCTGAGAAATGCTTATTCTTGAGAGCATACAAATCCTGCAAAGAACAAGTACTTGAGGACAGAAGAAAGTATATAATTACCAGATTAACAGCAATTATGTCTTGTTCTTCTATGGGATCAGTGGGGGTTACTGGTTCCTTATTTTCTCTGGGTCGAAGCTCGGATTGAGACAGAGTTTCATTCTTATCACTTGGATTTATGTCCGATGATTCTGAGGTCTGCAAAAGGTGTAAATTGCCAAAGCATCAGAGACCAGTAGGGAAGATTTTGAGTGAAAGGTACAAAGAGAAATACAGAAGGTCACAACCTTTTGCATTTTCTCCACTTCACTGAAATCGCATAAACTCTCCACCTTAACGGATCTACCAGTTCTGATTCTTAGCATGCAGGCTGCAGAAATATAAGACAGACATGAAAATTAGGAATTTGCTTCCATCCATGACTCTTTTAACAAAACAAATGATTTCTTTAACTAATTGAAACGCATAAATTCTCTTGCGTGCAACAACTTCGATTTCAGTCTCAACTTCCGGAAACCCTAAATTCCTCAGGAGTAATCGTAGGAAAATCTAATCTAAACAAAATAAAGAACAAAAATTTTGCAAGAAAATCGGAGAATGAATTTGCAGCAGCAGCACTCCTCATAGAAAACCTAAGATCCCAAAAGCTTTGAAAGCGATTTTTTTTTTTTCGGAAATCTACGAAACTGGAAACATACGCGAGGGAGCATAGGTAAGAGCGGTCTGGAACCAATGCTCAGCATCTTTCCCATCCTGTTCTGACTCGCCGTTCACAAAATCATAAAATTTTGGCGCAGAGAACTCGTACGCCTCATCGATCACCCTGCTATTCGATTCTTCAACAGCAACTGCCGCCATAATATCTAAATCCCCTTTCAAGTGTTTGATAGAGAGATAGCGTTCTGGCGTTGCAAGGGGAATACTACAAGAGTACAGTTTCTTGAGGGAGGCGAAGGGGAGGGGGGGGGGGAAGGAGGACAGATTTTGATGTGAATGAGAAACGATGGGGGAGTATAAACCTTCTTGGAATATCTAACGGTCGAAAATTTTAAAAAGCTGCAGACGGACAGGTTAGCATCGCTTCGCTTTGCCTATCTGGTAAGGGTCTTTCTAACGGTTATATTCCACGCTCCCACCACCATATAACGACGTCGCTTCTCTAAAGTGGTCGAAAAGTCTTTTCTGTTCTTTAGATAGAAGGCCCCACAGTTTGCTCAACTCGAGGATTACGTGTCAGCTGTCACAGAAAAGGTTTAAGTAATTAATCCCTTCACAAGAACGATGAATGATAAATGACTTAATTTTGTTAAACAATCATAAAAAAATAAAGAGAGAAATATAAAAAATAAGAAAGGAGAAAGTTATTATTTTATTGAAATTTTATAATGTAATTGAAATGATAATTTAACTTTAAAATAAAGGGATTATATATATATATATAAGTTATATTAAGAAATTAAGAAATTAAAATAATAAAAAAATAATTTTTTATTTTTTTTATTTTTAATAAATAATAAAATAAAATAATTTTATATTTCTTAACATATCTCCTTAATAAATCCATACTATTTTTCAACCGTATCTTATTTTTACTTATATAGGTTACCAAATGCTATAACGATTCTATTTAATATCTATACTATTACTATTGATATGACCAGGACCAGGTGGCTGCTTTTGGATGGACCACATCAGAAAATGAAGTCCTCCTGTGCTATTATACGTGGCACTCAATCACACGTGGAAAATGTCAGCATAAAGGATGGTCAGTTAGCGGCCAAGAGGTTGATAGAATTGGCACTTTCTAGGAAAAGTAAGGACGACATATCGTGTATGGTAAGTAGTAAGGTTTCATCCATAGATGTATGTGTGTAGTATTCTGATACGTAGTATGTGATTTTATTCAAACAGAAGCAAATGAAACCAAACAGCTGATATATACGTATAAGTTTGTTTGTTCTGAAGTACATAGGAAGATACATTCATTGATAATGGTCGGAAACATTAGTATTCGAGTCATTTTGTAGTGGCCCATGGCCAAGTACAAAATTGCAAAAATGAGAAGATTCTGGTTTTCACTAAAATCTGTTCCAACTTATATGGGGCTGTGCTCTTGGAGCAGGGGAGGAGGACATGTACATGTCTAGTTATCCTTGCAGTTTCTGGAGTAGCTTGAAGAAGACAGTCTAGACTGGTGTTGAAAGAAATCAAATGGTGCACCAGGACCGAATGACCTTCTAGTAGAATTTGGCGAGTCCGATAATAGAGGCTCGTATACTGGATTTCTGTTTTTGGGTTGGGTTATTGACAATGGTGAGACGTCTTTCTCGACGGATCTTGGTTGTGGCTCTATGTTTCCAAGAAACATGATGGGACCGCCTAGACGTTCTGCCTGTTGAAGTATGTTGATTTTGCTTGGTCTGTATGTATACCGGAAGTACTTGAGAGCTAGAATTGGACCCATCCCCACTGCCACTATGAGCTATCATGAAAATTATAAATCCAGTCAGTTTGAAAATTTCATATAACATACAAAATTTTCCAAAGAAACTATCTCAAAATTTATAGAAATGAAGAGGTGAGATATATCAGTCCACAGATACTTACAAGCATTGTTATCCAGTATGACGGTTGTCTAAATAACCGGAACATAATCATATACATGCCAGATGATGGAAGGGCACTGAGAATACAGTTGAGGACGTAGAAACCAGCTAAATTTCCCCATATGGCAAGGTGTTGCAGTATAGTAAATGAACTGGACGTGTCAATCTATACATTAGGTCAATGAAAAATAAAAAAATAAAAGGAAAAGACAAAATGCTTCATCTTTGGTAAGACTTATCACTTAGTCTGACCCACCATTTAAGGTACTTTCCCCTAGATTCATAAATTAGCAGTGACCATCATGTACATTATTGTCAATGATGAAGGAAACTTACTTGGTCTCTAAAGCTACGAGAAAAGCCTGTAACCATATGCATCCAGAGAGTGCCACCATTGAAAGCTCCTCCATTTCACTTTTCTCATTCGCATAGGCGTGTATACTGACTACAAATACAGCAATTGACTGCAAAAGACAGCATTCGCATTCATAATTGGGCAAAAGTTACAGCACAAAAGTTGTACCAAGAAACAGTACTTACATGGTATAGAGATCGCCCGAACCATCCAGCAAATGTACTAGGATTTAGAAGCCTGTTTCAAAAAAGATACCATTCAAGCCAAACAGGGCGGTTGAGTGCTAGAGACATGAATGGTGTGCTGCAGGATAATCTCTTCTGGAAAAATATAAAAAGTGAGTTTGAACAGAGACTCGAACCTTCCAGCTTGACAGTAAAACAAAATTTGGGGATGCTGCATCACTGTTTCTTCACTAAGATCTTTATCAAGAACACTGACTAGAACAGGAATACTTGTGTAGAAAACATTATAAGCCATCAAGCTGACAGAATTAAAGAGACTAGTTCCAGAGACACCTGAAATGAAAGAAAAACTGAACAATTTTCCACGTCAGTGCCATCAAAAGAGGACAAAAGTACCCAAGAATAGATATTACACTACATGTATATGATAGTCAATTGCCAAATGATTGAGTGACACTCACAAGATTTGGATGAAACATATGAGTAAGGATTTATAAAAGGAATACTGAGACAAAAATGCTGTGCGGTTGTACGAGTATCTCCCATGGACAAGAATCAATCTCTTCAGAAATCTGAACTCTGCAAAGCAGAATAAGCAATCATAATATTTAAACCATATCTGAGGAGATCAAATATTTATGTACTGTCAGAATCTTCACGAAATCCTAATTCACAGTAATTCCATCTTTCTCCACCAAATAAACGTACTTCCAATACTATAATCAGCTGCTCTTGCAGCCTGCAGTCCTTCCCTGCCACTGATGCCAACACCAATATCAGCTTGTTGTATCATCCTCACATCATTCCCACCATCCCCAATAGCTAATGTTCTATAGTCACATGATTTTAGGAGTTCCACAAGCTGCAAAATATAAATTAAATTGAGTATTCAAGCCATGAGAGACAGAGGTCAAGGGAATGAAAATACAACAAAGAGAGTTCAGGATAAGGACCACCTGTGCCTTTTGTGATGGTGTCACACGGCAACATATTGCAGTCCTTGACAATATTGCTAATTCAGTGAAAGGCTTCTTATAATGTTTGAGGGCAATTTCAAGAGCCCAGCCGTCTACAACAAAAGCAACATCCTGTAGGAAAATAAATAAATAAAACTCCTAGACTGATACCTTCATCGATGTAACTCGTCCGACGAAGTGATATAACTAAAGAAGGGTAGAAACAATAGTAATATGACGACAACAATTCATGGAATTAGATCAACGACATAATACTAGCCATAGCTGTGATGGACCTGATGGTGATTGCAACATCCATAATGAATATTAAAAATTTCCTGTTAATTTTTCAGCTCAAAATTTTACCTTCGGTTCTGCAGATGTTATCTTCATTGTGAGTAAGACACTCTCCAAACTTCTACGAATTTCATCTTCAGTTTTCCCATCAATTAACAGAAGCTGACCTTTTGGCTCTGTAAGCACAAAAAAGGAAAGAATTACAAGAGTTACGAGCTAAATAAAAAGAATGATGTAAAACTTAAATAATACAATGATCCGGTTTTCAAAACTTTCCATCCAAAGTTTTCTATAGCACTAGAGGTGCCTAAAGTACAATGAAATGTATCATCTCGAACACAGAGTAAGATACAAAATATGAAAGATATTCACTCCTTAAATATGTCCAATCACCCTTATTATTTTGAAAAACTATTATTATCTTATTTG
Organism: Coriaria nepalensis; assembly: GCA_027186245.1. Lineage (NCBI taxonomy): Eukaryota > Viridiplantae > Streptophyta > Magnoliopsida > Cucurbitales > Coriariaceae > Coriaria > Coriaria nepalensis. The sequence continues at coordinate 10,535,389 of CP114492.1, forward strand.
AAACAAGTGTAAGACAGGTATCTAAGACTAACATAATTTCAACTACCTAGGGAAATGAAGTTACAAGAAAGAGCAATCTGGATGGCAGTATTTTGCTTGTCTCCTGTCAGCATCCAAAAGTTTATTCCTGCTTTTCTTAGAGATTCTATTGTCTCTGGGACACCATCCTGAAAAACCAGGACCCACAAAGAAATGAAATTATCAGTTTCTTATAACAGCAGTTTTATAGCTCCACCACTCGGACTTTTGGCTATAGGTAAAATAATGATGCAATTGTGCTGAAAGTTGCGGTATTTGATACTTCATGTATGGCGCCATATACCTGTAACCGATCCTCTATAGCAGTAACTCCAAGGACTTCGAGATTGTGCTCTAACCTTTGGCATACCTCAGCTAGTCTCCACTGGAAAAAAGGAAGCAGATGTGTTGATTAACCATGTGAAAATACAAACAGAAATCTAGATACTAAAAATATCATTGAGATGTATCCTATACCTCCCTATCAACCAATGTGCTACTAGCTTCTTTAAATGTCAATGACCATTCTTGATATTCATCTTCCTTTAATTCACGCCAAGCCAAACATAGCGTACGGAGCCCCAATTGAGCATATTGCTCAACAGCTTCATTAAATACTCTAGTTTGCTGTCCTGAAGTAATTTAGGGTAATCAATATCAGCATAAGTTATATGCATCAGTTGATATTTCTCTTTCAATACATACAAATACACTAGTAATCAGGTTAAGAAACTATAAAATTTCTGGCCTGCCTACCTTCCAACCAACAGAACCGGGAAAACCAACTTAGAGACAGATTCAGAAACAGAAAATAGTAATCTCACGGCTGAGAATGAAACTAAACATGACAATTACCGGCACATGCATGAGGAAGAACTGCTTCATCTGCTCCTTTTGACAGAAGCAAAATCTTCCCACTCTGAAAATCTTTCACCACTATTGACATTCTTTTCCTTTCAGAAGTGAACTCTAGAGTTTCCAGGATTTCATATTGAAATATTGAACCATTGAACCTAATCTCTGCAATTACATGGAAGGGATACTAGGTCGCCAATCCATCTAGAAGAATTATTCTCTCAAAGAGAAAGCATTTGAGTCTTACCAAGAATATTTCCATTCTTATTGGAAAAAACCATGTGCATTTTAGCAGCAGCACGCACAAGAGCATCCTCATCCTGTGACTGCGCCTTGTACAAGACATCTCCATGTTTGCTGAAATGAGAGATGGTATTTCAAGACTGTAAGGCCTTGAGTCCATGAAAAGCAACCTTATTCTTGGAGTTTTTTGTACAAATCATGATAGATAACACGAAACTAGACGCACCTCTTCATAGGTACAACCGTATTACATATGGCCATAATAGTGAGGAAGAGTATAACCTCTGGAGAACTGTTGGCAATGGCATCAAGCAGCTCTTGATCTGCATAAAAAGGATGGGACATTCAGAACAAATTAAGATACATTTGGACACTGAAATTAGAAGACTACACACTGCAAAACAAAATGGGAAGATCTATGGAAGAGACTACAAGCCAACAAGTTATGAAGCAACCTTTCAAGGCATCCCCGCTTTCATTTCCATAGAAAATGCCAGTGATACAACATCTTCTGAAGATCATTTTGTTTTCAGTAAGAGTACCAGTTTTGTCTGTCAATATGTACTCAACTTGTCCCAAGTCTTCGCTTATTGCTGTACTGCCACATATAACATGCAACTCTCAAAAGTTCAGACAAGAAGGACGTAAATGCAGTTCAACCAATGGACATTCTTCTCATACTTTTTTACATCCCCAGTCACTCAACTTACTTTGTAGCATGGGATGGGATACCAGTTTCATGGTCAATCATCTCATTGTCCCAATCAATGAATTTTGCATACAAGCTCTTCACTAGATCAAGAGACACCTGCCAGGCAAAAACCCTTTGAAATCTAATAAAAGCTTTCCTTTACATTTACTTGAAGAAGATTTTGAAAAAGAAATCAATGCTGAAACAGGTCACCTTGATTGATATAGGAATCATGATTGAACAGAGAAGCTCAAACCGAAGCGGGATGACCAACAGCTCATACCATGGACCCTCCTTTGGATACTGAACGTACCATTGCTATGGGGGATACCAAAAAGTTAATAAATGTTCAACTGGAACATCTACAACACAGGTGACCCATAAATATTATATTTTATAGGAGCTAGGGAGACAAATGAGATTTCTGCACTTACTGAGTGTTAGGAGTATACGTTTAATATCTTTACAGAAATATTGCTAAGAATATCGGATTTGCAAGAAGTACAACAACTACAATATTGATAAAAATATCTGATTTGCTAAAAATATCTGTAAAATACCTTTCTTGCCTCAGTATCCTTCCACACATTTCCGGCTATACCCAGAACAATAACAACTACAATTTGAAAGACAAATATAGCTCCAGTTAACTTGTCGATCATTGCATCCACGGCTGTAAGTTTTGGCTCCGGTACACCCCTGCTCATACCCAGCTTTGTTTCATTTCCTGAAAAGTAAAATCCAAAATAACATCAATCGGTATTATCATCTACCATCGTAATAGTAATGACACCATTTACTATTTGCAATGTGGATACAAACTAAGAGAAAAAATAATGACCTAGAAAATAAGTTTCTATGACCTTGACTTGCCTGTGTAAACAGCAACTCCACATGCCCAATCTGTGTTGCGCAAATAACATGACTGGAGAATTGTGTTTTTTATGGTTAAAGGGCACAAGTCATTGTCAATAAATGGAGGAAATAACCGGATATTTGCATCAAATCTCCTAATATCCTTATCTGGATTAGGACATTCAATAACACCCTGCCAAAAGAAAGTGAGAACAATAATTCATCAGTTCACGATTGAAATACCAATAATCTTTCATCTTTTTTTCTTTCTTTCTTTCTTCTTTTTTCCTCCCAGTCAAAAATTGTGTTGCAAGAAATTTTTTGTATCTATTAACTAGAAGAAATCCGACCTTGATTTTGTGCAATAGTTCAATATCCATTCCCATGCAAGCAGAGGGTATGATCCTTGTCTTCAAATCTGTTTCACCATCAAGGGCGGATGTCTGAAACACATGCTATGTCATCAGGGGGCAGTATTATATAGAGGGAAAGGGGGACATGAAGCAACCTTCACAACATCGATTTCATTCAGATGAGAGATTTACGGCTAATACGTTGACAATGAAGAGTAAAGGAACATCCAGAGTATTATTCTCTTTGAGCCAGACTTTGAGTTACAAAGTATGAAGCTACATATTTACCTCAATATAGCAAAGTCCTTGTGGATCAGAGGTACCAATCAAAACAAGATCACACGGCACTTCATCGTTCTCTCTGAGCCACACGATATCACCTACATGTATATCTTGTGCTTGGATCTAGAAGCAAATGCAACCAATGCATGATAAGTGTCACAGTAAGTTCATAAGAGTATGGATATTCTAAATTGCAAGAGTATCAAATTAGTTGAAGATGGATATTAAGAAAAGAGTCCATACTAGCTTTTTAATACCCTTCTTGACAACCCAAACTTCTTTCTCATTTGCTTTCTTATCTGATAGATATCTATTGTAATCATCCCATGCCTCTTTGGTTGCAGAGACCGCAAAAATAAAGATAAGTGGACCCCATGTACTTGCAGGATTTACTGGAGTGATTAAGGACCATAGCTGAAGACAAGCAATCAACAAAAAATACTGGTTCATGAAGCGGCTGAAAGCAGAAGTAAAACTTGTTAGAGGAAAATGCAGTGGGAGAAGAGTTATGAAAGCATCTCAACCACAAAACAGCAAGATAATTTTGAGATAAAAACTATTATGAAAAGCAAAGGCATCGACTAGAAAATCACCTGAACTGTTCCCATAGATTTTTTGGAAGGAAGTTCCACAAAGTATATTTTCTATTAGAAATGCGATTATCACAGTAGAAATCATGCGATAACTCATCATCATTGATGTACACATATCGCTTCATTTTCTAGCTACAAGCATGTGCTCAAGTTTCAATGCCTTTTTCAAGTTCACAATAAGGCTGATCAGAATCTAAAAGCCCTGCATAAGAATAGATATCCAATCTTTACCCTAAAAATTGAAAATAAAATGATTAATCACAATAAAAAACTTGAAAATACATATCATTCTGAGCAGCAAGAGCCCAAAATGAAACATACACATTTACACCTCAATCCTCGCCAACTAATGTGACAAACCAACCGGCAGCGCGAAAGAAATTTATGGTTCAAAATTAAACCCAAATTCAATCAAATGCTAAGAAATTTACGAAGAAATCTGTTCATCTTCGATGGAATTCATTGACGGTCGAATATCATGAAATGTTGGAGACCATACCTCTGTCGCTGTTACTCTTTCTCTCCATCGTGAACGGCCTCCGTCTATTCTCCGCAAATCTCCCCTCGTTTGACGAACTTGGGACGATGATACGGTGCGACCGTTCGCATGCGTTGACTTGTCGCATATGATGATGGGCCAGTGAGATAAACCCAAATTCTAATATTAGCTAAGCTTTCATCTGGGGCTCGATAAACTGAAAAGGCCCAAGATATCTGAAACGGGTTTCTGTTTAATAGCCATAGGCCCATAGTTCTACATCCAAATACGTGAGCCCGGTCCCAGTAATTATTAAATAAATATACCCGTCTCGTACGGTCCGTTAGAAAAGCACCGTTAACACTAACGTGGCTGGGGCCGCCCGGACAAAGCTAAGACCCCTCTTTTATTAAGCGGCAGAAACGCTGCGTGTCTTTTGTCAAACGTGGCAGGTAACCATGATTTTCTTTGTGGAGCCCACCGACGAAGCGAATAACTGAGGCCGCATTCCCACTAACTGGAGGCGTAGCTTTCAATACGTCCGCGTCAGCGTTTTTGACACGTCACAATGCTCTCACGGCTTCTTGTGCCGTACGCAGCTGCTCCCCACCCTGTGATGCTTTTTTTATAAAAAAAAAATTATGCGAGTGACCGAGCTGTCAGGAACTTGCCCTGTCTCACTTATTTATTATTTCATGCTTTAAAATATACTAAAACACCCTTTTCTTAATTTTAATTTTCACATTAAACCGATTTTCATAAATCTTATTTTAAGAATACATAAAACGAGAAATTCTTAGGTCAATTATATTTAGGTATGTTGGGTCAAAATTTTGGTTATTCTCAACCTGAGTGCATGATTAGGCATCGAAGGTTGCCCTACGAGGTGTGATTAGCCTCAAATTAAGTATTTATAGCTTGTAGAGTTATAGTGTAAAGTTGTTGAAACTAAGGAGTCGAGGCTAATATCCTCGACATATGTTTATGTAGATGGAACTATGGCCTTATTGAGGTTGAGGCTAATTAAGGTGTTCACTCGTGTATCCTTAGTCCAAGGCAAAGTGTGGGTAGCATAGCTAAAGAATAAGTAAACAAGCATGGGTTCCTTTCTGACATATTAGTATAAAGCATATCTCTATCATGATAAAGGGAAAGTGGCACTACTATTGATCGTGTAGCGAGAAATAATTAAGACGTTAAGTAATAGGAAGACGACACGTGTTAATGTATATAGGGTTTTAAATCTATACCAAAGTTGTATAAGCTAAAGGTTGTTGAGAGAAAATGATAATCCATCTTTTACATTTAAATTCTATCCAAAAAAATATCTCTAAGTTTCAATGACTGACTTGATCGTCATAAAGGGGGTTAGTCTACCATAACCCCCAACACTCTTTCGTTACATGTGTGTAAGTGTGATAGTCTTGGAGCATATTGTCAACAGTGGTGCCCCTTAATTTATATGAATTTCTATGTTAACAGTTTGGTATTGACCGTGAGAATGTTGTCTTTATTTTCAAAAGTTTCAACAGATTAGTGACCTAAAGGAGAGGAGGTTAAGAGATGGATAACTTGAAAGTTGAGCAAGCGGGGGAGAATGATGAAAACTCTTCATGCGAGATAGGGGTAGGGGAAGAGGAGCTCTTCCCCCATTACCTAACATAAGAATAACATGTTCCTTTAGTACGAGTCACGCCACCATAAATCCCGGTTGCTGGAAACAATAGTGTGGATGTGTTGTAGATTATAGAAAGGATGAAAAAAAGGCTTGGTTGAAACAGTATGCCAAATAATAGATAATTCAATTGATGCAAGGATGGTTGAGATGAGACATGAGGTTGCGACGGGGCAGGAGCTGAGGGACAAACATCCCCTTGTAAGAGTTCATCAAGGTTTAACTGGAAGAAGGAATTCACATCATGAGGAGAATGTGAGAATGGATTAAGAAGAGGTGAAGGTAGAGAACTCTTCTAATTCAACTTGGGGTGGTCCTCAGCCACTTCAGTTTCAAAGGACCAATACTTTTCAAAGCTCACATAGAAACATCTACTAACCAAACTAAAGTCATAGAAGGGTTAGTCAAGAAGGTAAGGAAGTTAGAAACAACAGTGAAATGGATTATCATTGTATGGATGAACTTGAGAGTCCATTTACTGAAAGAGTGCTAAGCACAAAATTGCCTAAGCCTCCCACCATAACTTTATATGATGGGACAAGGGATCCACACATCCATGTGGCGCCCTATCGAACGATCATGAGAATGGACTCTTTGGGAGATGAGTTGTTGTGTCATGCAATTCATATCACTTTAGTGGATTTAGCCATGGGCTAATATCAGTCGATGGCTCCAAGATTTATTGATTCCTTTAACGAGTATAAGTTGTTGTTCGTGTCAAATTTCTTTAGAGCACCCAACACACGACTCCCCCTCATGAGTTTATACATAATCAAGTAAAATCCAATGAAGGTTTTACTATACTATATTGATTGGTTCAACAATGCCTCAAAAAAGGTTGATAAGCTAGGAGAGATCAGGATTTTGTATGATTTCTTAGGGGAACGATTAATAAGAAGCTCACCAGTCATTATGGAAAAAAGTATTTCAACTCTTATGTTGAGGCTTTGTTGGATGCTAAGAAAATAGAGGCGGCGGAGGAAGTACTTGTATAACAACTGTAAAGTCAGTAAGGAAGAGGTGAATCAAGTAGAGGTGGGGATTTGAAGAGAAAGAATGATGGCCTAAAGGAAACGAAGAATTGAGGAATGATAGAAGAAAATAAGAAGAAAGAAAAAGCAGTACAGCCAGAAATAGAGGATCCTCTTACTTCAGAGATACCTTCACTCCTTTAGTGGCAAATATTGAGGTCATTTACACTTACTTCAGAAATCGCAACATGTTCAAAGCTTCTAAGCCTCTGAAGAGCTCCCCAACTTAGCATGATAGCATGTTATATTGTAAGTATCATGAAGATCCACAAGACTGATAATTAATTGTATTCACTTGAAGAGAGAGACTGAAAGACTGATCTATGAGGGTCATTTGGGAGAATTTATTAGTAAAGAAGAAAGGGTAAACCTAAGGGGAGAATGAGGAATGATATAAGGGAAAAAATTGAAATAATAACTAAGACAAACCTTGGGCACCAAGTGGTAGTAAAGGAGATTTAGGTGATTGTTGGAGGGCCTAAGGAGGGAGATTCAAATCACCAAGGAAAAGAATTGATAATAGAGAGATTCTAAAACTGATGAGGCGATGATACTTTTTACCTACCATTCAAGGAGATGTTAGGCGCCATAGTAGAAATTATTGGGAATGTTAGGTTCATGCCCTGAAACCTCATAACCAGCTAACCTCAGTCACAAGTCACTGGGCATTCGCAAGATGAAGGATAAATCTCATAAGTGCACTGACCCAATCCACCAAGTAGAAAAGGCACACGATTGTGACAATTGAATATTTTATTAAATGGATTAAGGATGAACCTTTAACAAAGATAATTGAAGCTGTTATCACCAAGTTTTCCTATAATAGCATTTTTTTACAAATTTGGTGTCCATAAGAGTACAATTACTAATAATGAAAGGCAATTTGACAATCTCAAGTTTAGGAAGTTATGTGCTAACCTAGAGATCAAAGACTTATTTTCTTCATCTTATCACCCTAAGGCCAATGGACAAGTTGAATATGCTAATAAAGTGATAAAGAATCCGATGAAGAAGGAGTTGGAGGAAAAATGAAGGAAGTTGGGCACATGAGCTACCTTCAATGCTTCAGGTTATTCTTACTACCCCTCAGACAGTTACTTAGAAACTCCTTTTCAGCCTTACTTATGGATCTGAGGTAATGGTGCCAACGGAGATCAACCTCCATACTTATAAGAGATTGTCCTTCATTAAAGAAGAGAATGACAGAGCTTTGGATGAAGCCCTTGATTTACTTTAAGAGACCAGAGGCGAAGCTAAAGTCAAAGAGGAGGCGTTGAAGAGAAGGGTAAAGTAATATCATAACATGGATGTAAGTCCAAAGCCAATTTATGTTTGAGACCTAGTGCTCATGAAGGTTATCATTGATCATCATAAGGGATCACTGAGATCAAATTGGGAAAGAGCTTATAAAGTGGTGAAGGAAGTCACACCAGGAACATACATGCTTCATAATCAAGCTTGAAAGAAGCTCGCCCATCTTTGGAATGTTGAGAGCCTAAAGATTTACTACAAAAATGAAGAAGAATGAGAAATAAACTTCTAGTTATTCTACTACTACTTAGTGGTTTTGCTATTTCCGTTGTTGAATTCTCTAAAAGGCACTTCAATTGCCCAATTTTAATGAAATAAAACCCATTGTTATCTCTAAAGATGTGCAATATTTGAAATGCTTATTTAGCACTCAAGATTATAAAAAGTTGAGCACCTGCCATGAGCTTAGCATCCCAACACTTGAAGTGTTTATTTGGCACTTAAGATTCTTAAGAGCTAAGCACTTGTCAGTGATTCTGCATCTCAACCATTGAAGTGCTTATTTGACACTTAGGATTCTAAGACGTTGAGCATATGTCAGGAGCTCAGCATCCCATAAGTTTATGAACAATGAAATAAGGATTTATTAGGATTATTCATCTGACAACCTAAACCCTTAATTAGTGATTCAACTTCTCAGAGGAGGAAGAATGCAAAAGGAGAAAAAAAAAATCCTTAAAAGTATACATGATAAAATAATAATAAATAATAAAGGAAAAGAAAAGTTTTTGGTTTCACAAGAAGTTTGACAATCAAATCAGCATGGGTCCTTAATAGGAACTCATCTACAGCAAATCAACCATCACTACTTATAAAAGGTTTAGCAAATATGAGACATTTTAAATATATCTCAACGACCAGTTTTGAGAGTTTAGTCATTTTCGAGGGTGTTATGAGTAATCTTCTCGGCATCATTCTTCTTGATCGTTTCAATATCATCTTTATCTGCATTCTCAACATTTCCAGTAACCCTAGTAGCTCTCTCCCTCTTATTAACGTCCTCATCCTCAGCCTCATCTCCTAATGAGATGTTCACTAGTAGGTTGAGGGCGTCTATATTTAGGTCGGAATACATAATCTCAACCATAGCATGGAAGGCCATGAAACCTTTATCTTTGATCTCAGTTATTAAAGAAGAAAATGCCTAAGATTATAAGTACTTTTCCACACTGCCCTTCTCAATTTGATGAATTTGAGCCTTCATATCTTTATATTTTACTTGCACCTGCTTCAGATTAGCCAATTGTTGCTTCGCCATGTCAAGCTCTTTAACAACAACCTTCCTCTATTCAACCTCAACACAATATTTCCTTATTAGATTGTTCTTCTCAATAGTAACAGTGTTTATCTGTTGAATTTAGGCGATGGTGCTATTCTTCAATTGTTCATCATCATTCTTTAGGCATGCCATCTCTTAGGGACAATGCACGAGAATTGAGGCTCCAAAGGTTGCAACACTAATGTGGCTCTGAGAACAAATAAAGAAGAGAAGTAAGAAAGAGTTAGAAAGAAAGAAAGTTTATAAACATGGGGATGGTATTCTTATGGATGCAAGGCATGAGGAGTGGATGTCTAGAACTTCAGAATGAGTAAATTTTTCCATTTGGATATTCTCCATATACAACATCAGCTTAGAAGTGTCCCTGGTATCCCTTAATACCCCCTCATTGACCCGAGGCTCAAGTTTTGAGCTTGAGTCGTTCTGCTGGGTTAGGTATGCAATGATGGTTGTTGACGAATTGATGTTGTATGAGGGTTTGGGGAGATCCTACCCCTAAGCGTCAATCTCATTTTTGTGCTATAAAAAGGAAGAAGGGAACACCAGTTGTTGCCCATCATTTGGAGATGTTGGGGAAGTGGTTGAGATGTTTACAACGAACCTATCAGACAAAGTTGAAGTGCCCACTTTAGACCTTTTGGTGTTGTTGAGGTTATCCTTAAAGAGTTGGGAGTCTTTATAGGGAATAACGTTAAGGGGATTGGCTTCTAAGGAAGGATCGGCTTCTAATGAGGGATCTCCATAGATCTACCCATACTTGGTCAAGCATTGGGTTGTGAGGACTGGTTTATCCTATTCCAGAATAGCCATTATGGTATCTCAAATAACATCTTCTTCTTTAGAAAGGTTTATCTCGAATTTGGAGGTGCAAGTTTCTTAGTACTCTTAGCAAATAGAGTATCAGAAGTGAGTATATTGCTAGCCCCTTGTCAGAACAAACCATTTAGTCCTCCAATGTTTGTTAGCCTTAGACAATCCCCTAATAGGATTACCTTTATCAATGGTGACATGGTACCACCCATAGGAACCTTAACTCAGACTTATAAAATTAAGGAAAAAATGAAGGGTGAGGCTCTTTCACAATCTTCTCCCAATAGTGCACAAACAATCCTATGATGGTTCTCCAAGCATTGGGAACTAGTTAACTTGGAGGGAGTTTCCACTAGTATAGAAAAAAGTGCATCAGTGGATGAAGTGGAATCCTGAAGTCTCATGTGAATATGTCCATATACACTGATGTGTCAATAGAACTTTCTACTCCAATAAAAGGGATCTTTTTCCACTCCTCAGGAACTTTGATATTGATGATGTGGGGATGGTGTAATTGGTCAACACGGTGAAACAATCGTCTTCGGTAAATCTGACTAGGTGTATTTGTAATGCTTTTATGACGAAGGCTAGCTCGACCTTTAGGCTTCTTTCTTAAGCCCAATTGGAGCCTTAATCATCTGCTTATTTAGCTTGAACAAACTTGACCATAAAAATTAAGTGGGTCAGTCTCAGCTCAAGCGCTCTAGGTCAGTGATGATTTAGGTATTCATAAGCTTAATTCATAAGTCTTGAATGATCGGAGGTCTTGAGGGTGACTCTAGAGGGATAGATTAAATTTTTGCGAAGTGTTGGGCTAAACCGTAGGAGAAGGTTTACTCTACCTATTGACTACTAAATGTGACATAGTCAATATGGGGGGGAAACACCTAATAAGCTAAATCCTACAACAAATATAGATCAAAAAGTATGTTTTCAAAGAATTTGAAAAGGTTTGAAGAAATGCATACGAAGAACATTGAAGAATAATAAGAAATCTAGAAAACATAAAGCTTGCTTGCTATGTCAAATATGACTCAACTGCCGTTTCAGTTTCGAGACAATGAATGAGGTCGATGAAGTGATCAGAATCCTTTAGTCAGAGTAGAGTGTCTAGTTTAAGGTCTCGTTGGGGGAAAACATAGAGAGAAGGTTAGAAATATTTCAATGTGAAAGAAGTTGAGTTCATGAAAATGCAAAAAGAAAGGGAAAAGGTAAGAGGATGAGGAAGGGGAAATGAAGTGATGGTTCGACGTGCGAGTATATAAGGACACATGGCACCTGATTATTGAATCAACATGTGAAACAGTGGTGGCATGCATAGCAATTTAAATACATTGTCTCATATCCATTCATAATTGTCAAAAGTGACAATAAAGTAGGAGAGTGTCTGAATGTCTGAGGGTCTGAATGTCAAAAGTGTCTGAGGGCAGGTCAGCATAGAGGAGGGTCTGAATGTCATGCATTCCACATCTGTCTATATCAAATAACATGGTGGAGCTAACTGTTATGTCAAGATTTTGGCTACTTTCAGATTGGGCCCTTGATTGGGCACGAAGGGCTAACCAGCCTCAGACTAAGTGTCTATGGCTAGTGTGGTGCAAAGTTGTTGAAGCTGAGGAGCTGAGGCTGATATCCTCAACATGCATTTGTGTCACTAAGTAGGTTAGACCATGACCCTGTTAAGGCTGAAGTTGATATCCTCAACATGCATTTGTGTCACTAAGTAGGTTAGACCATGGCCCTATTAAGGCTGAGGCTAATCAGGTTGTTCACTTGTGTCTTCTTTATACTTAAACTATCTCTAAAAAAGATCTCTAAATTTTCATGACTGACTTGATTGTCAAAAGAGGTTAGTCAACCATAATCTCGGATACTCCTTATTTTGTATGTGTAAATATATTGATCTTAAAGTAAATTGTCAATGAAGATGCTCTCCAACTTAAGCAAATTTCTACATTAACAATACATCATTTTCATAATCTAATAAATATCTAACTATATCACCGAACACAACTACATGTATCATACTTTCTTAGCATTGTGTACGTTTTGTATTAGAGAAATCTGTGGAACAAGACGAAAAGATTAAGGAAATTAAGAAGGAAAAATCTCGAACAGATTCTGTTTTTGATGCAGATAGATAGAATAGAGGGACCCACCGAAAGAGGCATTAGACGACACCGCTTCTAGAATCTAGACGTGTATTTGTCTTAACGTGGACCCCACGATTATCCCCCTTTCCCTCTTGAGTTATACTCTTCTCCATTTACTGTCAGTTTTTTCTAGTGCATTAAAACTGCGTCGTTTCATGTCCAAAGAAGTTTCGGGCCCAACAGCTTGGTAAGTTAACAGAGCAAGTGATTAACATGACTTCTCCATGAACATTCCTTCCCCTTTCTTTCTTTTTTATTTTTTTATAATTTTAATTTTTATAATTATTTGTTATTATTATTCTTTTTATTCCGTTGAAATTTTATTTTTCTCTTCACGGGTTGATATGTATGAGCAGCGTTATTCGGAGTTGTTAGCGTTAAATTAAGTTTAAGAAAAGGAGTAGTTAGATTTAACCCTGTTAATTTAATCACTTGCTCTGTTAACTTAGCAAGTTGTTGGGCCCAAGACTTCTTGGGACAAGAAGCGACGTAGTTTTAATGCACTGAGACAAAACTAACAGTGGATGGCAAATGGAGAAGAGTCATATTAGGTATTTTTTAAAGAATATAAATAATTTTTTATAAAAAATTCATATTTATATTAAGTTAGTTATATTTAATTTTATATTATTTCATTAATTCTTTTATTAAATAAATAATAAAAATAAAATAAAAAATTATAATTAATCAATTTTAAAAAATAAAATAGAAACTCTAATATGTAATTATTTAAAAAATTATTTTATTTAATTTAATTTTAAAAAAAACTGATATAAATACCCCTTTCCTACTTCTTGCAAGGAAACCCCCCCCCCCTAATCTATATAATCATATATTTTAATAAATAATGCATTTATTTTGGACGGCAAAAGGGAAAAACGTGCCGTCGAATGGATCAGGGGACACGAACTCCGTCCACACGGAATTCTTCGATCGGGCCCCACTCCAGTGTCACTCGTGATTCGCTGGCTTAGATTGTGGAGACTTTTTTCTACTCATTCAAGATTTGTGTTGTATCTAATAATATCGGAAATTAATAATAATTTTATTAACTATTTATTAAATTAAATTAAATACTTGTTATTAAGATGTTAAATAATTATGAAGAGTAAAAAAGAGAAGGAGCAATTATGACTCGTTGGAACGCGAGAATTAGAGGGTTACAAATTAACGAAAACTATGTTCTATGACTATTAAGGTGATGACAAAAAGGATTAGACTACGTTATCTCTTAACCTTAAGAACCAAAAACATATACATATCTACACGAAAAACAGAGGACAGAAGGTCACGTCGTACTAGTTCAGATTCACTCTTCGCTTCTCTCTCTCTAATCACATGATTAATAACCTAATTACAATAAGAAAAGTACTTTAATTTAGGGGGTGATTTTTTTAAACCAAAAATAGTGGGAATTAGTTTAAGCATCCACAGGCGGGGCAAGGTTAAGATCGAGATTAAGAACTTGTTTTTTGGGCTTATGTACGATCCATGAAGAATCCGAGTCACAAGACTGGATCCTGCCTCCAAACCGGGAAGTGAGATCAACAGTTTCCGTGCCAAACTGGATCGGATAAGCCTGGGCCGCAAACTGCGGTCTGACAAGCGCGTCCAAAAACAAAACCGGACGCGCGTTTGTAACCACACTGCTACCACATCCTACCATGACATGAGGAGGCTTCTGCTGATTTACAAACGGGAACGCACCAAGCGTCGCGAAACCGCCGCCACCGCCGACGATGCGTCGGCTCACCTCAGTACCTGCAGCTGTCCTGTCTTGGCTGGTTGACGAGGATGACTCCACCGTGCTGCTCTCGCTCGGGCTCTGGTTAGTTCTCTGTAAGGACGACGGATCTTCGGAAGGCAAAGGGAAATTGGTCTTCGCTTTAACGCCGCGAAATTGACGCGCAGCTGTGTCGTAGGCGCGCGCCGCCTCTTCAGGGGTGTCGAAGGTGCCTAACCAGACCCGGCTCTTCTTCCCCGGGTCCCGAATCTCGGCGGCATATCTTCCCCAGGGCCTCTTCCTCACCCCTCTAAAATGCATCTCCTTGCCATTGTTATTTCCAGCATTAGCAGAAGCACTGCTTCCCCTCTTAGCACCGTTCTTCTCTTTTGCAGCCATTGTTTCCACTCCGGAGAAAGGAATAAAAGGAGAGAGGACGAAATATGAGGATTGCGAGCCTTGAGGGAAAAGAAGCGGAGGGATGGTGGGGTTATATAGAAAGGTGGTGTGGCCTGGTGGGCTTGGATTTAATTAATTAACAACTTTTATTTATTTATTTATTTATTTATTTATTTATTTATTTATTTATTTATTTATTTATTTATTTATTTATTTATTTATTTATTTATATTAACTTGGCTGAGTTTGGAGGAAGGGAGGCGGTCAAGGAAGACTTTGACTGAGGGGGAGGGGAGATAGGGCGGCGCCCAAAAGGCTCGAGAAAAGGAAGGTAAAGTTTGTGGACAATAATATTGTCCAGAGGGGACGTAGCTCGCGGGAATTTCAAGACAAGCGGCGAGTAGGAGTTGATCATGATGTTAGTTGCCGGCTTTTGCCTAACGGGCCGTTATTTCTGCTAACTTTTCTTACTACTATTGGCCGTTTTTTATTTTTTATTTATGAATATTTATTTCTTCGACATTAGCTTGTTGCCACGTAGCATCTATCATACGACCGAATCAACCTGTCTGGCTTAGTGGAATCCTGGTTTTCAATTATCCTGTTTCCCATTATCTGCATACAACATCTCTTTTATTAATATCAATATCAAAAATAAATAAATAATAAATATATATAACGGAATAATATCGTACGACGCTTGTGCCACGTGGACATACTTAAAATACTTGTCATTAATGCATCCATCGCATTAGTTCAAGATGAATTGATTAATGAGCGTATTAGACAAGGCGGCAGGTAACCTTATCTCCATCATCGACATGAGAGAATGTGATTCCCACGCTCTGGAAAAGCAAGTTCGGTAGTTTTAGGCTATGTTATAGATCTCAGATGTCGGTGGACGAAGGAGCTTTCGTACACGATTATCCGCCACGTGTCCTTCGGGTCATTCCTCTCTCTCAAAGCAGCAAACCCCTTTTCCACCGCTATTTTGGACCGACAGTTTAAAACCAGAGGGAACTTGGAAGAGTGCGTGAGCTTTATAACCCATTAAAATACCGCCACGTGTCGTTTCCTTCCTCCCGACGCGTCCCCTTAGCAAAAGTTTTTAATAACAAGCCGTGTCGTACGCGCCGCGCCCATCATCGTTCTTTGCTTCGGTGCAATCACGTAATTACGTCTGCGTCTCATTGTCTTCCCTGCAATGACTGTTTTTACGCACCAACGCACTAGCCCCCGCGTGACTTACTTTTACGAAGCTAGAGATCCACGTGTCCGCCGCTGTGTTGTTGCAGCTGAAGAATATGCGAGTGGGTATTTATTGGGATGACTGAATTGATTGGCTAAGAGTGGGGGATTCGTTGTCGCCGCAAAGGCCACCCAGCCGAACCATTAAGCGGATTAGGCCTTGAACGAGATCCAATTTAAGCAAAGATTTCAACACTTAAAAATAGAAAGAAAAAAAAAAAAGACTTAAATAATGGAACGCTATACTTTGTAGTTCTTATTTATTATATTATTAAGTTATTATGATTTAAAAAAAAAATTTTAAATTTTTTTTTTTTTAATTAATTTTCGTAAACTATGAAGTTTTTGGTATTATTAATTAGATATAATGAAATTTAAGAATATTTATATTTTGAAAATTATAAATAAATTTATGAACGCCATAAATAAAATCTATATTCCAATTCAATTGGTCTCGCTCAATCATTTACTTTCTAATATCAATTTTTTTTTTTTGTATTTAAAGATTTAAAATAATTCAAAGTATTATTTTATTTATAATTATTTACCACTAAATAATATACATCCAAATATTTATATTTTTATAAAGTGTTAATGAGGTCAAATATTGAATGCTAGAATTTTACTGCAGCAATTAAGTGTAGCAGTCAAAATATGGGCAGTAATTTTGGCAGTAGACACTGATTTGTAGCAGTCAAATTGATGAAAGCTCATTCAACTAACATTCAACCATATTATATAATCATATTATTATTTTTATTTTATTTTTTCATTTATTTCATGCAATTAATTCCTTAATTGGTTGGTTATTCCAATCGAAGTGCCAAAGAGGTGTATAGTAGGAGGTTTTAAGATAAATCTTTATTAATTAGTTCTATTTTATTTAAATAATCTTATTTTTATTAAAATACTGTTCTTATATTTTTGTCTGTTTGATCAATATATTGATTTGAAATTATTAATTTTTCAGTATTAGTATCGTTTGTATATATAGTTATATGTTTTGATAGAAAATAAAAGAATAATGAGATCTTAAAACTGTTGAAATATTGCCTTTCGAAAGACTCAATAGGAAAATTTGTCTGAACGGAACTCAATTCCACCACTTTCTATTGAAAATGCTTAATGAACTTTTTAATATTTATGAACTTGATTGTATTATTTGTATCGTGATTCCTCGTGAATTTGTTTTTTTAATAATTTATATGACTTGCTATTTTTATTATTTGTTATAATATATTAAAATTACATTTATCTCAACATGACTTATAAGAAAAACAAGACTTTTGTCTGTTTAGACCGATAACTCGGTATGTATCTCAGTCTACAAATTTCCGTCTAGATTGAGTTGTTGGTCTATAGATCGAGGTACATTCCAAGTTCTCGGTCTATAAAGATATAAATTTTGTTTAATTATTCACGATATAAATTAAATCTTAAACCATGAATCATAAACAATAAACTATAAAACATATGCCTTCAACTATAAACTTATACTATAAATATTAAACCATAAGCACTAGACATAAGATCTTAAACACTAACTTTAAACCATCAATCTTAAACACTCAACCTTATACCTTCAACCTTAAATACCCAATCATAAACACTAAACCTTGTACACTAAAAAATAAACCATAGATCCTGGACCCTAAACACTAAATCCTGAATCCTAAATCATAAGTCCTAAATATTATATCTTAAACCTTAGATATTAACAAAAATTCTAAATCTTAAAGATATACTTTAAAGACTAAACTTTAGACCTTGATTCTTAAACCCTATATTATGAACAATAGACATAAGATCTTAAATACTAATCTTATAACATAAATCTTAAACACTCAACCTTGGACTATAAACCTCAAACACTTAACCCAAAACATTAAATCATATACACTATATATAGCCTAAATCCTAGACCCGGGATTAACCTTAGACTCTAAATCTTAAACACTTAACCCAAAATATTAAATCATATACACTAGAGCCTAAATATTAGACTCTGGATCCTAAATACAAAACACTAAACTATAAATACTAGGCCCTCAAGACTAAACCCCAAACACTAACCATATATCATAAATTTTAAACATTCAACCTTGGACCCTAAATCTCAAACACTAAACCACATACACTAGAGCCTAGATCCTAGACATTAAATACTAAACTTGAAATCCTAAACACTAAACCCTTATGACTAAATACTAGACCCTAAATCTTAAGCACTCAACCTAAAACTCTAAACTTTAAACACTAAACCATGCATACTAGAGCTTAGATCCTAGATCCTAAATCATAGATCCTATACCTAGAGACAAAACACAAAATACTAAACACTAGACCCTTAACCCTAAACTCTAAATCATATACCTTAGACATTATAATTCAATTAAACTCAAGCCTTAGACCTATATTTTATATTGGTGATTATGAATTATATTATTTAATTATATAGATCATGTAGAAAATAAAGAAGACATTATAGAAAAAATTGACATGAATAAAATATAACATACATGATAACAATTGTCACCATCTTACGCTTATATAACTTTATGTGATCATCATATGAAACTATATACACTTGATAGTCCATACCGCACAATTCCCGATCTTACGCCTTCGAGGCACCTTAGCAAGTTAACAAGACATTGATAGGTGCATCAGTTGGGATCTCTATGTCTAGTGAGGGAGAGACCGACACCTAGATGTCTAAGTCTGTGATCCAAGATCGAAACATTGGTCTGAGATCAACCAAGTTTGGGATCTCAGACTTAGTTATTGGTTTCAATCAACTAATTTAGGGGTCTCAAACCGATAATTCGATTTGTATTATAGGACCAAGAACTCGATCTGTATCCTAGGATCAAAAATCAATCCATGATCCTATTGATCCCGACTAAGATGATTAATTCTCCATCATAAAAAATTATTATCTATAAAGATTGAGAGAACATTGGGTGATTCAAAACATTAAAGCGAGAAGGGGGCGACTACAACAGGTGATGACTTGTTGGTGTATGCAAGGTAGGGGAATTGCACACTCTAAAAGTATATGTAGAATCTATATAGAGGGCTAAATAATATGGATGCATTCCAATCAGTTCATATTGTATGAGAACTTAGGCATGAAGATTAGGTCTCGATTCAATCTTGCTGGTAAAGGAAATATTAAATACCAGAGCTACTTGATTTCTTATGGGGAGCTTCTTCTTGAGATTTTTCTTCTTCTGTTTGAGCAAATTTTGTTGATCAGGGAAAAGGAGGAAAGTGAGTGTGAAGTCTGGAAATTGTTGTTTGTATTAAAGGAGATGGCTGTGTAACATTTTAGACAACTCTTATTTGTACTGTGAATGTTATAATGAATAAAAGTGCAGCTTCTTCCTACAGAAGATGAGATATGAGAAAAAAACTAATATGAAGTTAGAATGTGGGACGACCTGTCGTCATTTCCCAGTAGGGACTATTCAGGATGAGCCCATCCCCATCAATATGAATTCATAGAAGCTCATTTTATTAGCCCATTCTCGTGGACCCAACGGAAAGCCACAAAGTCCACGGACAAAACCCTAAAAAGGACTCGCATTTTTGTTACCGTTAGCAGTAAGGGCCCTCCCCCATACTCATTCTCCCACCATCGAAATTTCAAAAAATCCAAACAAATCTCTGTTCCACCCTCTAACGGCTCTAAAACCCTCCTCTTCAAATCCAACGTTTCCCGACATCACATCCCAGAAATCTTTCAAGAAAGAATCTAGCGTCGATCATGGATTCTAATACGCCTCTTTCTTATCGATCTGAACCAAGATCGCGGACCAAATCAGCCTCACGCCTTGTCCGAACCGGCTATTTCTCTATTGAAGGAGGAGAAGAAATCCCACACCTCTCTGTTGGAATAATCTCTTCACCCCCTAAGAAGACTCCTTCGAATTCTGCTCAGTCTCTTAGATCGTCCAGCTCTGTTCCTATCCAAGAACTCTTACTTTCTCCTCCACCTCACCGAAGATCCAGGACCCGTCTGACTGACAGGCTGGAAATGGCCGAAGATCCCATGGAGCCCATTGGCCATCGTAAAAGGTCTAAAACGAGAGCATCTCAACTCGGTCTGTTGGGTTGTGCTTCGCCAAGGGGCTCGAGAAGGTCAAGAAGAAAATCAGAGATGGAGAGTAGGGAAGAAAGGGATTTGCTTTTGGCAGAGGAGATTGGGAAGGTGAGAAAGAGAAGACACAATGGACGTTCGAGTAAGGAGAACCTTAGTTTGGTCCCTTCAATTCCTTCTTCAAGCTCATCTCCAAGTAAGTTCATACTCTGTTTTTATTTTACTCCCTGTTTTTCGTCTAGTTTTTTGGGGTTTCCTGTACATTTATATTGTTATTTGTGTGCATTTAGAATCAGATGAGGAAGATCTAAGCAGCCTAGATCACGTAGGGCAGCTGATTAGTGATATGGTTATGTGGAAAGATGTAGCAAAATCGAGCCTTTGGTTTGGATTTGGGTTTCTCTGTTTCTTCTCCTCCTGCTTTGCCAGAGGAGTAACCTTTAGGTTTGCTCCTCTATTTTTCCTTTATCATTCTCTAATTCAAACTTCATAGTAATATCATAATAACTAAACTATCGCAACGTTTATTCCAGTTTCTTTGCGGTGATTTCCCAGCTTGGTCTTTTATTTCTGGGTGTATCATTTTTCTCCAATTCAATCTGCCAGAGGTAGGATTCTACATATTCAACATCATTTTAAGTTTTTGGCTATTGATTTTTGCTTGCTTGCTAAGTTTTCTGACACTGTGATTTCACAGTAATAACACTGAAAATAAGCACAGATTCAAGCTGAAAGAAGATGATATTGTTCGAATTGTGAACAAGATACTTCCAGCTGCAAACCTCGCAGTTACAAAGACAAAATATCTGTTTTCTGGAGAGCCATCTATGACTCTAAAAGTAAACCACTAAATCGAGCATTTTTCTATACTTCAAATGAAGCCCAAGATTGCTTAAATGGTTATATAACGACCATTACTCGCTTTTGCATTGCAGGTAGCTCCATTCCTTCTTTTAGGATCCGAATACGGTCATCTTATTACACTTTGGAGACTCAGCGCAATTGGTATGCCAAATAAATACACATATCTTATTATTAGTGCTTAGTATGATTTTGCTCATCAGTATTGCTAATTCACTTATTTGTACAGGCTTCTTTACCAGCTTCACTATCCCAAAACTATACTCATCCTACTATGTTCAGATAAACAAAACAGGTTAATTTAAAGCTCGCCCTTTTGGTTCGAGATGCAAAGTTAAAGGGTTTTCTCAACTATTCATCACCAATCATGATCTTTTTCTCTTTTTTCAATATGCAGTCGATTGCTTGAAATGGAGGTTAATTGGGGCATGGGATTCTTGCTCATATAAAAAGACTGTTGTAGTATCAGCAGCAACAGCCTTTTGGAATCTCTCTACCATGAAAACCCGTATTTTCACAGGTAAAATCATGAGGGGCGGGCAATCAGCAGAACATTAGTTCCCAGCACTTCATTAGGAAACAGTAATCTCATGTGTTATACATTGTTTTATTGCAGTCTTTTTATCTCTGGTGATTCTTCAATATTGCCGCCAATATTTAGTTCCGAATTTGGAAGGCGGGGTAGAAGAAGAAGAGGAGCAGAAACATGCATTGGCTTTGACAGTAAAGAATGATGATGAGGAGGAGAAGGCATTAGTAGTGGTGGAAAAAAAGGCTGATTAGTAGTAGTAGTTAATTGTGATTTTGATTTTGTATAATATCCTCTCAGATGAGGATTTGTGTACTTTGGGAAGGAAATGTTACCATGTTCATCTTCTACGTGTATAAAATAAAAAACAAACAACGGCTGTGACATCTTCAAAAACAATAACTATTCTTATGAAAACTTGATGCTCTAAAGTAAGAAGTTCCAATCATCTCTTACAAAATGGAACTATGATCTGCAGAATGAGTAAAGGAGCAGAGCTTTCCTAATCAACAATGAGCCGGGATTACAATTCCTTTCTTTTTTTTTTGTCTTTGGACATTCATCCCAGCCAATAAAGCATCCTCAATGGAGTGAGAATGAGACTTTAGAATCTCGGTTCTTAAGAATAATCAATTATGATAGATCGATCCTAGACCTCTCTCTAATCGTCAAAGTGATCGACAACACAAATACATAGATTATGAGCAGAGGCACCAATAATTTCCCTCTAAGATCAAGGAACTGGCCGTCTAAATGGGAAGACAGTGCCTACACATCTCACAATAGCTACTCGGACCGTATGCAACCCGTAATTCATCATTTCCCTACCTTTCAGGTCACCTCAGTAGGTATTTTTTGTCACTATAGTAAACTAATTTGCTTACTTCCAGAAGAAAGCTATCACAGCTCTTGTTTATATATAAATTCGGATACTGTTTATATTGATAGGATGCGGGCAGCTTTACCCCGGCTCAACGTCGGTCTAAAGGTGGGATAAGATTGACAGATGTATATAGCCTTAACAGTTAAATGAAAACATCTGCAAGTTAGACTTTTCTTGATGGAATGGCCAATTTTACTAACATACGATCGCCTTCTTTCGAGTAAATCCACATTTTCCGAGGCGAACCAAATCCAATAGCGCGGATTCGATACTTGAATGACGAAACGAGCCCGGGAGCAGGCAGGATCTGATACGGCCAGCTCAATCTAGACCCCACTCCATGGCCCACATACCAACAGAATAGTTTTCAACCAGCACCAAGACATGAAGAACATGACTCAAAACTAAGTCAAGAAGAGCAAGACAAGGCCTTAAAGAAACTCAGAAGAGAAGTGTGTAATCCAGGCGTAAAGAGCATAACAAAAAGAATAGGATCATACTACAGAGACAAAGATAGATCATATGGCAACAACAATGAGAAGTTAGTAGAATAGAACAACGATGATGAAGATGGTAAGAGATGTGCTATTTTCCTCGAAGAATTTGAGGCTCTTCAGGCTGTGATGTTAACTCCCTGTAACCATATGTTTCATGAAGATTGCATAGTTCCTTGGGTGAAGAGCAATGGTCAGTGTCCAGTCTGCAGGTTTTTATTATATGAAAAAGTGGAGCAAAGGGCTCTTCCTCCTCCCTCAGTAAACAGAAGTAATGCGGAAAATATGGCGGCTAATGGGTTGCCTTCTTCTTATTCTCCTTATTCTTCGTCCTCTTCCCAAGGGCTTATTTGGTTGATAAGCGCCATGGAGGAAGCTTTGATTTTAGAAAGGCTTACCCGCTGATGTTTTTACTGTTCTGCTGCTGATTAAGTACTGATATTATGCACTAAATTTTTAATGTTATTCTTTTTGTCAAAATGTCATTTTCTGATGTCATTGAACTGAAGAATGGGTAGTTACCAGAAATCTATCTGTTTTTAGAATTGAATATGATAAATATCTTGAAAAAAAAAACCAAAGTTAATGTAAGAACCAGAAAAAATTTTGGCAAGTGAACAAAGATGAGTTATCCATTAGGAGAAGGACACGTTGACATTTTCCCAACCACATCCATTCTCTTTAGAATTTAGAAGAACCCCCCCTCCCACCTCTCTTCTTCTTCACATGAAGATCGTCTGGTGCCAGAAAGGTCCGGTCTTTAGAGCTTACTGCTATTCACACTCTGCCTAAACCTCCATTTTTCCTTCGAGAACTTCTCTGTTTCTTTCACGGTAAGTTGCTTTTCCTCCGTCTCATCATCTTGTTGGCCACTTTCATAACCAGGTGTTTCCTGCATGTTCTTTTTACTTCGCTTTTTTTATTGGTAAGAAATTGGATTGCGAGGAACTGTACCAACACTGCTTTATTCAGTTTATTACCGTTAACTTCACATAGTTATGCTCTGTAATTAATTGTTTCTGGGTGATGGAGATTTGAGGTAGAACATGCTCTGCACTCTTAAATTACAAATCCATCTCTAGACTCTTGCTGTTTTGATCAATTAGTAGGAACATAAATGACAAAAAGTAAAGTTGTTAAACGTGGTAAATTATATATGAGGAATATAGACAAACACACAAAGATTCTTGTCTGGATACTCATTCACTCTTCTTTGGTTCTAAGTTATGGATATTAAATATTCTCTTCGTCCCTCTGTTCTAGATCCAGATATGGCGGCGCTATCAGCCTGCGGTTTGTCTACTAAGCCAAGTTTGAACAAAGAATTCTATGGTAGAAATATCTACCGTTCACGCCTCCCCTCACTCGATAATGTAACAAAAACTATCATGGTCAAGGCCTCTCTGGACAAAAATCAACGTGACGGAAGAAGAGGCTTTCTGAAATTATTACTCGGAAATGTTGGAATCAGTTCATCTGCTTTATTAGCAAGCGGGAATGCTAATGCAGACGACCAAAGCGTTTCTTCCTCAAGGATGTCTTATTCTCGGTTTCTGGAGTATTTAGACAAAGACAGAGTAAACAAAGTAGATCTATACGAGAATGGAACTATAGCTATTGTAGAGGCTGTCTCTCCTGAACTAGGCAACAGAATTCAACGAGTTCGAGTCCAGCTCCCTGGACTCAGCCAAGAACTCCTTCAAAAGTTTAGAGAGAAAAACATTGACTTCGCAGCACATAATGCCCAAGAAGATTCTGGCTCTCTATTATTCAACTTGATTGGAAATCTAGCTTTCCCATTGATCTTGATCGGAGGGCTATTCTTACTTTCACGGCGTTCGTCCGGAGGTATGAGCGGGCCCGGTGGGCCTGGATTCCCACTTGGCTTTGGTCAATCGAAAGCCAAGTTCCAGATGGAGCCGAACACAGGCGTCACTTTTGAGGACGTGGCGGGCGTTGATGAAGCCAAACAGGATTTCATGGAGGTGGTGGAGTTTCTAAAGAAGCCCGAGAGGTTCACGGCGGTTGGAGCCCGTATTCCAAAAGGCGTTCTTCTTGTGGGCCCGCCTGGAACTGGGAAAACTCTCCTAGCCAAAGCGATTGCGGGTGAAGCTGGGGTCCCCTTTTTCTCAATTTCCGGTTCGGAGTTTGTTGAGATGTTTGTTGGTGTGGGGGCCTCTAGGGTCCGGGATCTTTTCAAGAAGGCTAAGGAGAATGCTCCTTGCATTGTCTTTGTTGATGAAATCGATGCTGTTGGACGACAAAGAGGGACCGGAATCGGTGGAGGAAACGACGAAAGGGAGCAGACCCTCAACCAACTTCTAACCGAAATGGATGGTTTTGAGGGTAACACAGGCATTATCGTCATTGCTGCTACTAACCGGGCAGATATTCTTGACTCCGCCTTATTAAGACCTGGACGGTTTGACAGACAAGTAGCTGTTGATGTTCCTGATATAAGGGGTAGAACAGAGATTTTAAAAGTTCATGCTGGTAATAAGAAGTTTGATTCGGACGTTTCTCTTGAAGTTGTAGCCATGAGAACACCTGGTTTTAGTGGTGCGGATCTTGCCAACCTCTTGAACGAGGCAGCTATATTGGCTGGCAGGCGGGGAAAGACTGCTATTTCATCCAAAGAGATCGATGATTCGATTGATAGGATTGTGGCCGGAATGGAAGGAACTGTAATGACAGATGGGAAAAGCAAGAGTCTTGTGGCTTATCATGAAGTTGGACATGCCATTTGCGGGTAAGTAAGCTAAACATCTCATTCTCATTTTATGCATATGTTAAAGCTATATTTACTGGAAAACAAAAAAATTTCTTGTTTTCCTTTTCTAGGACATTGACTCCAGGGCATGATGCTGTTCAGAAAGTGACTTTAGTCCCACGTGGTCAAGCACGGGGCTTGACCTGGTTTATTCCTTCAGACGACCCCACCTTAATCTCCAAGCAGCAGCTCTTTGCAAGAATTGTAGGCGGGCTTGGTGGCAGAGCGGCAGAAGAAGTGATCTTTGGCGAGCCGGAAGTTACAACCGGTGCAACTGGTGATTTACAGCAAATCACCGGTTTAGCCAAACAGGTAAGGAACTGAAAATTCAATATCCTCCAAAATCCTCGTCTGAAATGGATTTGAAGTTTATCTAGTTGGTCTTTGTTTTAACAGATGGTGGTTACCTTCGGGATGTCCGACATCGGGCCATGGTCGCTAATGGACTCGGCAGCTCAGAGTGGTGATGTCATCATGCGCATGATGGCAAGGAACTCCATGTCGGAAAAGCTTGCTGAAGATATAGATTCTGCCGTGAAGAAATTAACAGATGAAGCATATGAAGTTGCATTACGTCACATAAGGAATAACCGTGAGGCCATTGACAAGATCGTGGAAGTCCTGCTTGAGAAGGAAACAATGACGGGAGATGAATTCCGAGCTATTCTATCTGAGTTTGTAGAAATCCCGGTTGAAAATCGGGTCCCGGCTTCTGTAGCTTCCCCTGTTCCTGTTTCAGCAAACTGAAGTACCAAAAAGAAAAGAAGAAAAAAAACAAGTCATTTACACTTGTAGATACATCTTATGTAATTAAAATATTAAAATGTATTTCGTCTACTGAACTTTTAACTTAGCATCAGTAATTGCATCATTTTCGAAGAACTAAATTATAGGATTATTGCTTAGCTTTTATGTTATAAGATCAAGAAATAGATCCGACCATTCACACAGTTTGTCTAAAATACGGAAGTTATTTTCAATGTCCGACATTCTTTTCACAAACGGGTGTTATGTTTCTAAATTTATTTTCTAGCTAGTATTTAATGAAAGAGGAGAAATCTGGCTGAGTGTGTATGGGCAAGTCTAGTCTCAATCCCATCACCTTCTACAGCCAAATTCCCCGCCTTTTCTCTACAAACAAGCCCACGAAGAGTCCGTATAATTCGAACTCTGTACAAGAATTTACCAATCTCTGCTCTCGAGGACAAGTAAAACTAGCTTTTGAGACGTTCAAAACCGAGCTATGGTCCGACCCATCTCTCTTCTCTCACCTCCTCAAATCATGCCTACCCCAAAAATCTCACTTTTTGGGAAAACAGCTCCATTCTTTGATAATCACTTCTGGGTGTTCCTCAGACAAGTTCATTTCCAATCACCTCCTGAATGTATACTCCAAATTGGGAGAACTAGACACTGCTTTGACATTGTTTAATCGTATGCAATGGAGAAATGTCATGTCTTGTAACATACTGATCAATGGCTATGTGCAAGTTGGAGATTTGGATAGTGCCCAGAAGGTGTTCAACGAAATGCCGGATAAAAATGTTGCGACATGGAATGCAATGGTTACTGGCCTAATCCAATTTGAGTTCAATGAACAGGGTCTGATTCTTTTTTCGGAAATGCACGAGTTCGGTTTTTTGCCCGATGAATTTGCTCTGGGTAGTGTGCTTAGAGGCTGTGCAGGTTTGAAAGCTTTACATGCAGGTAAACAGGTTCATGGCTATGTCTTGAAATGTGGATTTGAGTTCAATTTGGTTGTTGGAAGCTCCCTGGCTCACATGTATATGAAATCAGGCAGCTTAAAAGAAGGAGAAAAGATCATCAAACTAATGCCAATTCGAAATATTGTTGCTTGGAATACTCTTATTGCAGGCAAAGCTCAAAATGGGTATTCAGAAGGAGTATTGGATCAATATAGAATGATGAAAATGGCTGGTTTTGAACCTGATAAGATCACCTTTGTAAGTGTAATAAGTTCTTGTTCGGACTTAGCAACACTTGGACAGGGTCAACAGATCCACGCAGAAGCAATCAAAGCCGGGGCTAGTTCTGTAGTTGCTGTCATTAGCTCGTTAATTAGTATGTATTCAAAATGTGGGTGTCTAGACGATTCAGTGAGAGCTTTCTTGGAGGCTGAAGAATTTGATATCGTACTATGGAGTGCTATGGTTGCTGCTTATGGATTTCATGGGAAAGGAGAGGACGCCATAAAGCTTTTCGAAAGATTGGAGGAAGAAAAAATGGAGGCAAATGAAGTCACTTTCCTGAGCCTGCTTTATGCTTGTAGTCATTGTGGGTTGAAAGAGAAAGGAACAGAGTTTTTAGACTTGATGGTAAAAAAGTATGAACTCAAACCTAAACTAGAACATTATACATGTGTAGTTGATCTTCTTGGGCGTTGTGGTTGCTTAGATGAAGCAGAAAGAATGGTAAGATCAATGCCTGTAAAACCCGATGTTGTTATATGGAAAACTCTTTTATCTGCTTGCAAAATCCACAAGAACTCAGAAATGGCTAGAAGAATTTCGGAAGAAGTTCTTAAGCTTGATCCTCAAGATTCCGCTTCTTATGTTCTACTTTCGAACATTCATGCTTCTGCGAGAAACTGGAAAGATGTTTCTGAGGTAAGGAAAGCTATGAGAGACAGGAATGTGAAGAAGGAACCGGGTATAAGCTGGCTAGAGTTGAAAAACCAAGTTCATCAATTCTGTACGAGTGAAAAGTCTCACCCTAAATCAACAGAGATTGATTTGTATTTGAATGAGTTAATGTCGGATATGAAATTGCACGGGTATGTGCCTGATACCGGGTCGGTTTTGCATGATATGGATAATGAAGAGAAAGAGTACAACTTGGCTCACCATAGTGAGAAATTGGCGATTGCTTTTGCACTGATGAACAGTCCAGAAGGGATGCCTATAAGGGTGATGAAAAATCTGAGGGTATGCAGTGATTGTCATGTTGCAATCAAGTGCATATCAAAGATTAAAAACAGAGAGATTATTGTAAGAGATGCGAGTAGATTTCATCATTTTAAGAATGGGAATTGTTCTTGTGGGGATTACTGGTGAGGAAAAGACATTGTATGGGAAACACTAGCAAATTCCTTTTGAGTATTGCAAGAATTTTTCGTTTATTTATTTACTTTGTTTTACGTATTAAAAAAAAAGGTCTCACACTTGCAAACTTTAAATGTAAATAATATGAGTATTTAAAAAGTAAGCCATTTTTTTTGTTCTTTTTTTGGGACCAAAAAAAGAACAAATTTTGGATGAGTATGTTTGTTTGTGTTTCTATTTTTGTTTTTTGTTTTTGAAATTCCTATTAAAAAAAAAAAGGAATATATATACGTATATACATTATACTAGCCCTTACGTTCTAGAACCGGACGTAATTACCTGTGTGTTTTGCGGGTCCTGTAGAGGTTCAAGGGAGAAAGAGTGGAGAAAGAGGAATATGGCTGGGTACAAAGCTGAAGATGATTATGATTATCTCTTTAAATTGGTTTTGATCGGTGACTCTGGTGTGGGTAAATCTAATCTACTTTCCAGGTTCACCAAGAACGAGTTTAATTTGGAGTCTAAGTCTACTATCGGAGTTGAGTTTGCTACCAAGACTCTCAATATTGATGGAAAGCTCATCAAGGCTCAGATTTGGGACACTGCTGGCCAAGAAAGGTCTGCTTCTTCTTCTTCTTCTTCGTTTCGTAATCAATCTTTTTAGTGGGTGATGATTGATTTGATTCTTATGCCAGAGAATTCTTAATTTCCATGTTAAGGGATTTGGTCATAGAAATACTAGACTGGAAAAAGGCATCTCATTGGATTAGTTTGTTGGATTTCCATGTTATCTGCAAGTTTGCAACTTGACGCCATCTAAAAGGAGCTGCTTGTACTTCTAATTGGCAGTATAGCGTATGAAGTTCAATTTATCGGGTTAAATCTTTTTCACCAGTATTTGAGTGTTTTAAATTGGTTCTCTCGTTAAAATAAGTAACTCATTGCAATTTCAATCTCAGCATACTGGTTCAGTACTATTGCATTTTTTCACATCTGGTTTGACCTTATAGCAGGATCCTCTACTAAGAAACACTTATGCATAATAGTACAGGATTGCTAATTCTGTTCGTTTTGTTGGATGTTAAAATGGAATCATATGATTCTGATACAATCATGCCTTTGAGGATTTATCTTATTCTATTTCCTTGCTTGATGACCAAATGGGAAAAGTGGTAATCTTCCTTACTGTTGTCACAGATGCTGCATGCATAGCTTCACCTTGATGTGAAAGACGATAGTACTTGGCATTTCTCTTTGAACTGACTGTACAGTTTTTAGTTTGGGATTTGTCTACTTTGTAAGGGATGAAATGACTCTTGCAATTTTGGGCTCAAGTGTTTTCTGTTCATTTCATTTGATTGTCCATTAGGAAAAATCTAGCAGCATCTCAGATTATGTGGTCACAGGTAACTCAACTCAGATTATCCGGCCTTATCATAGTAAGGTTGACTAAAAATGATCCTGGTTTGTGATTCATCTATTTATTGCATAACACGTTTTCTGTTTCAAGCTCAGGTTATGCCTAGCACTAGGTATGTTGATGATAGCCAGCTCAAGGCTTAGCTTAAAAGAAAAACGGGGAGATAGTAAACATTTGTATAATAAGTTTGAAAATATACTTCACACTGTTCACCTTTCATTGATCACTATATACATGTATAAACGGAGACTTCATCTCTAGCATTCTTCTGCTTTCCACTATGCATTCACAGAAGAAATTTATGGTGATGGCATGTTGGACTATACTCCGCAACTCCCTTTATAGGCTGTTAGATTGGTTTTTTCTGTTCAAAGCTAGAGAGTACTTGAGTTAGATTGTGTATATATAACTGTGATACTGATATATGGACTCCTAGCAGTGGAAATAAGAGACTGGTCTCATACTACCCTTTTCGGTTTAATCTCTACAGACTTGTATTGATGCCCTGATTTGTATAGGTACCGAGCCATTACAAGTGCTTACTACAGAGGAGCAGTAGGCGCATTGCTAGTCTACGACGTTACTAGGCGAGCAACATTTGAGAACATGACAAGATGGTTAAAGGAGTTAAGAGATCATACAGACCCAAACATTGTAGTAATGCTCATTGGGAACAAATCAGATCTTCGCCACCTCATCGCCGTTCCAAAGGAAGATGGCAAATCATTGGCTGAGAGGGAGTCTCTATACTTCATGGAAACTTCTGCATTAGAAGCAACCAATGTAGAAAATGCATTCACCGAGGTGCTTACTCAAATACATCGGATTGTGAGCAAGAGATCGGTCGAGGCGGGCGGTAATGCAAGTTCTTCTGCAATCCCTTCCAAGGGTCAGACCATAAATGTCAAAGAGGATAAGTCGGTTCTTAAGAGGATTGGATGTTGTTCTAATTAAAAAGAGGACCTAAATTATCAATATAAATACGTATAGAATCTATCATATCTCTGTACATCCAAAGTGTATAACATTTATGTGGACAAAGTAGTGGTAAGTTTGTGACATGTTTGTTTGACCAAAGTATAATAATATACTTTCATTTGTGTGTTTTGTTTACTTATTATACAATTTCAATGATTTATTAGTTATAAGGTCCATATTATATTTCGGTCCAATTATTTTATATGTTTATTTTATTTTTTGGCTGTCGAATTAAGTAAAGACATCCCACCAACTGCATTTAAAATATAAGAGAAAAAAATATATGTTTTTTTTTTTTTTTTTGGGGATGTTTTTTCGGTTGCGTGTAATAATATTTTGACCAGTTGCATACAAAGCCAAATGAGAAAGGGAAAAGCCGAAAAGGATTTTCATGACTCGGTCGTTATCCTGTGCTGGCGTAACACTGAACCGGATCTAAACTCCTGCTGCTGCCGCACGTCCGGTTAGACTAGTAGTACTCTACGCCGGAAAACCACGGAACACTCAGGCAGTTCTTCGAGATCTCCGAACAATGAATCGTCCACGTCATCTTCTCTCACTGATAAATGAGCTGCAACGACGTCAGCATCGTCGAAACTGCTGCTCCTCTCGCAGATTGGACTGTCCAGGACGCCGCCGTACGCCACGTT
Organism: Coriaria nepalensis; assembly: GCA_027186245.1. NCBI lineage: Eukaryota > Viridiplantae > Streptophyta > Magnoliopsida > Cucurbitales > Coriariaceae > Coriaria > Coriaria nepalensis. The sequence goes on from CP114492.1 coordinate 10,567,135, forward strand.
AGCTAGCCAGCCGAAGTCTCCGATGAGTTCGAGGTCGGGCTGGGCGGCAAAGACAGTTGACGTCAGATCCTCAGCAGAGAATTTTACGGGAGGATGTGACGTGGCGGTAGGGTCGTTGGAGGACGAATTGGCGGCACTAGGAATGGGAGGTGATGATGAGCGGGAGGTGGCGATTGTTACGGTGGAGGAAGAAGAGTGGTGGTGAGATTTGGCGGTGGGGCGAGAGTGGTTGTGATCGTGAGCATAGGTGATTACGAGCATTGTGGGGTCCGCTCGGCTTCTCTCTACTTGTTTTCTAGCGGGACACCCCTTTGAGCCGCTACATCGATAATATCCCCTGTCAAATTCATGTTTCAAACAAAAAAAAAAAAGAAAAAAAATCAATAATTACAAAATGACAAGAATTTTCTAACTAAAAATTCATAAAACCATATCATATTAGCTCGCCGGCGGGAATGCAGTTACCAGTTCAACCACAATTCATATTTTTTTACGTTAAAATTTATTTGTGTCGTATTTCAATTTCCTACCTCGGATAAGGGGACCCTTTGATGGGCTTTTGGCCGTACTTTCTCCAGGCCCAGGAATCAGACGGTGGGTATGCATCCCCTTTACTCTTTGATCCTTCCACGTCACTGATTGGCACTGAAATCACTCTTTTGTGCACAGCCTTCTTACTGCATCATGTCGGGGGAAAAAAAAAAACTTCCATACTGTCAGTTCAAAAATCCCACCAAAATTTGAATACATACGAAAGGTGAAAGAAGTTAGTTAAAGCTGACATTTTTTTGGGTGATGGGCTACTGGTTAACTTCGAGTCATCGTAGGAGGAGGGTGAGTCCGGCCCATCTTCTGTACTGGGTTGGTCGGGGTCTTCTTGTTCAGTGAAAAATGGACTCTTGTATGTTAGTCTACGGCTCATGATGGCTGGCTTTGATTAGATGATGATCATCATGATCAGATCATTCCATCATGGGGTATAAGTTGCTGTGAGGACAGAGAGAATGAGATGGGTATCGCCGGAGAGATACGAGAAAATGGGAAGACAGAGAGAGAGAGAGAGAGAGAGAGAGAGAGAGCTGAGGCTAGTGAGGTTTAATATGGACGGCCATGGCGACAGATAAGCAAAATGTGTTTGTTTATTAGGGACGTGGAAGCAAAAACACAAATAATTAATCGTTAATTAAGGATTTAGAGAGGAATAATCTGAAGGTTTTGAATGCATGATAAGTTTACTATGGATAGTCCAACAACCAATTACCGTTGAGTTAATCTGATTGGATTTTGTCTACTTCTAATTAACAGTTTAATTTTATTGTGCCTGATTCAGACAGCAAACTACCTCTTTTATAACACTTTTTATAACCAAAAAAAAAAAAAAAAAAATTCTAGAAGCGCTGCAAAAAGCAATTAGGCACCCTAAGTACTACTTACTTAGGTGCTAAATAAAAAGGAAACAAATAAATGTTACTTTGGCATACCCTAAAGATAGGGGGATCCCCCTCAGCTCACCACCCCAACAAATCAGCCTAATTTTGAGCATCCTCTTATTACAGTAAAATTAAATATAATTAATTTATTAAAATAAAATTAGTAATTTATTAGTTTCTTGAATTAATCAGTTACGAATATCTAAGACAAGAGGGTTGGGATAAGTACAGGGATTGACCAGAAGAACTAAAAACGTTTCGTATATGCAAGTTAAGGAGTTTAGTTTAGTTTAGTTTAGTTTAATTAATTAAAGAGATAAAACTAAAATCCAAACACACATGGTTTTGAAATAATTGAGAAAGATTCCGAAATTATTAGAATCCATTAGAACATTTTATTTTTTATTTTTTATATTTTTTATTTCTTTAAATTTTAAACGAGCTGATAAAATAATTCTACTACGTGGTGGTTTGGGACTTTGGCTGGCTGTGTTTGTTTGTTTTATCCGCAAATTAACGTTGTCGGCCGGTCTTGTTCTTTGTCACCAATTTTGTTTTCATTATATAGGTGAAAATATCACTAAGAAGGCATCATCATCATCATGTCGGCGTTGAGATAGCTGTCGGTTTTTAAAACGAGAAATTTTACAATAAATTATATTTACGATATATCGACATGTCGTATACAGAGGGCTTTTCCACATTTCCCACCTACATCCTTGAGGCCCAAGCCCAACCAAAGAAAAGGAATCTAGACTAGCAGCATGAAATATGGATAATCATTATCCAATCAATAGCTTTATTAATTCAAAATTGATTTTTGAGATTTTGAATAAATGAAAACGTGTTTATAAATTAAAATTAAATCGGTAATATAATAATGTAAGCTAGAGTCTTTAAGGGGCAATAATGTCTTTTAAACTACAATATATATGATTCTATCCACCTCTAAAGCATAGCAGGGATCATCTCTAGCTAAACCTCCGCCATCATTATCTTCTTAACAACAGCAACAGCAGTCTCTCTAGTCTCTACAGTCTATCGTCTTTACCAAATGGGTGATGAAGAAGAAATTCTTATCCTTTTCGATTCTTTTTGGTTTCAACGTGAACTCTTCCCCAGAAAACCACATGAAACGAACGCAGCAAGCTCCGTTTCAGAAACACTTGAAGAAAAACCAGAGCTCTCGTTTTCTCCTACGCTCCAAACGATTCTTTCCTGTAAGGAAGTGGAAGATTTCAGCTCACCCCTGCCTAAAACTGTAGAAGAAAATCCAGTAAAGAAAACCGTTAAAAGAAGGAAGATCAATAGATTAGGTGGAGGCAGGAGTAAGAGCTTGCCAGAGCTTGAGTTTGAGGAGCTGAAAGGGTTTATGGATCTGGGTTTTGTGTTTTCCGAAGAAGATAAGATAGATTTGAGCTTGGTGTCTATGATTCCTGGGTTACAGAGATTTGACAGCAGCGGAATGTCTTATAAGCAAAGTGAAGAAAACGTCAAAGAAGAAGAAGAGGAGAAGGTTAATGATGTTAACAGTGAAGGTATAGTAGTAGTTTCAAAACGGCCTTATTTATCAGAGGCATGGAAAGATATGGAGCAAAGTAGAGAGGAAAATAAAGCGTTGATGAAGTGGAGAATTCCAGCAACGGGAAGTACTGATCTGGACATGAAACATAACCTCAAGTTCTGGGCTCATACTGTTGCCTCTACTGTAAGATAACACTTTGAACTCGTCTGTGATATGTTTCTAATGAGAAGTTATATGAAAGCGAAAGATTTTAATCCGTTTTCTCTATCTCTTTTCAAGTGCAAGTTGTTCATAAATTTGTTCTTCATGGTAATGATTCCATTTTCTTTTTTGACGCAATCATTATCTTTACTGCCATTTGAATTAGTTTTAGTAGAATCAGACCCTTTTTCACATTGCAAAATGGATGTCTATGGCTAGACAATAGTGACATGTAGCTGTACCTAAAATTCCTTCAACAAACTCGAAGAAAATTAACCAATCTTCAGTCAACCCTCATAAGTTGGTCCTTTCTCGATAAATTATTTTACAAACTTATGACGAGTATGTAGAATATACCAAGGAATATTCACTTTTGGCTTATATGTGAAACACAAACTAGTTAGATGCATGGAACTTGCTCTCTTGACGTCTTGTGCTAATTGGGTCCCTGATTTCTTTGACATGTTCCGAATGTTCTGGTCAAGTTTGTCGCACTTATCCGTTTATATGTTTGGAAACAATACCAAAATCTTCTGGTTTACTACTTTGTTTTGAACGTGAAATACAATTAACTAGTTACCATTTATTTTATTGCAATAAGGTATAGAGCTAATCAGAGGTAGCTTAAATCTATTGCCTGTAATTTAGTTACAATTTGTTCTATAATAAGAGTGTCTTGAAATTTCTGGTCAACTGCTGTCCTTGTTGGACATTGCCTCTGGAAGTTTAAAGCTAGAAGGCTTATCTACACCCTTTCTTGAATACTCTCTCCATCTACGAGCTACTGCTGCTGCTCTTCTTGCTCTTTCTTTCACTTCCTCCTCTGCCCCAAAAAAAAAAAGGAAGAAAAAGAAAAACCCATGTTGATTAAGTTCACACCCCTTCTTCAATAATAAGATTTGCTTTTTCGTTTATACTCTTCGGGTTTAAATCTATAAATCTTCAGTACCGGAACTTTTGTAGTCTTTAGGACTGCGCCAAACATCGGTCCAGTATGATTCTGTGTTATTATCAGAATCCTTCTGCTTCACCATCCTCATTTTTGCTTGCTCCTGCATTGATCATAACTTTTCAGTTCATTATTAAGTTAAATTCATTAACTCGGCTGTAGTAACTTGAGCAACAAGTATCGGGTAAACTAAGCCGGCCTTCATACCAGGACTTTTGCTTGCCTCTTTTCCCATCAAGAACTAGCCTGTTAAACATTGATTCGGGATGTAATGAAATCAGTTTACACATACTAAAAGCCAAACACAAAAAAAAAGGCCATAGTGCTAGTTATTGAAATATAAATAGTCTTACCATTCTAAAAACATCGGATGATGCGCCCATTCCGGCAAGCATCAGGGCCACCTAAACATCAATTTTTAGGAAATCTCAATATACAAGTTCAATCGAAAACAGATATAAAAAAAAACCGGGTAAAGAAACTTTGATAATTTCATTGTGATTGCGTTGCTTACATTTACTCTTTCTACCCTACGCATTTCATCTTCGAGCAAAGATAATTGAGCAGAAGTCCAATGGATGCAGTCGACTGGGCTGCAAAATAAGGCAAAGATGTTTACTCATTCAGATATTTGGATTTTTTCTCAAGCTTTTTTGTTTTTATGGGTTGCTAAAACGAACAGAACTTACCAGCTATCGATTGCTTGTTGAACTAGATCCGGATTCCTGCACTGGCTATACACTCTTGCTCTTCCGAAATCTTCCTCAATTCCAAACACATCTGGGACCATATTGGCACAGTTTTTGCATCCTTGTAAAATGAAAGAATTTAGAATTCAGATTAGTCAAATTGGGTTTTTCAAATAAGGAGAGAAATCGCAGTCAACGTACCGATGCAGCTAGACTCATCAACAAAAGCATGATCCTTTGGGATGGAATCATCAAAAAACGGGTTGATAGCAGTCAATGCATAGCCATGAATTTCGTCATAGACCATACGCTGTACAGGATCACTGAGCACCTGCACTGCAAAAATCAATTCTAGTAAAAAAACCACAGGTAAAAAAAAGAACAAAAGATAGAAGCTCTTTGCAAGGTTATAATGTTTGGTTTCAATTCAGGAACCCACCGCATAGACCTCGTTGATGAACATGCAGAAATTAGTGGTCTCTGGATCGTTTCCACTCAAATCTGGATGACAAGATTTCATGCAATTGTAGTAAGCCTTTTTGATCTGCTCGGGCGTAGCATCTGGAAGCTAATAATAGCATATAGATAAGCAATAATCACTATATATAATAAATCAAGCAGAGATAGGTCTTAGTAGAGAACATAACTTAGTGATATCAACAGAAACGCATATATATAAGCCAGATCAAGTTTTCTAGGCAACCAAACAGAATCCAGATCGACGTTCAGAGATTTACCAGACCCAAGACAGCGTAATAGTCATCGGCAACATCTCCGGCTGCAGCTGAATCCTCTACTGCGACCCTCACTCGCCACAGCTTCTTCTCCGATCACTCTGACTACTCACACCCAAATTGCTACTGCTCTTTGCTGACATGCGCCATGATGCTTTTGGGCACAAACCCAACGACGGGTTCTGAAATTTGAGGACCTCTAGGCACAGAGGAGAGAGAGTTTGAGCCATTGAAGCACCAAAATGGAGCAACAGAGGCAGAGGAAGAGGAAGAAATGAATAAATTAAAGATTTTTCGTGGGCGATACGTGAATATTATGAAATTTTGCGGAGGGAGAAATTCTGACGTGGAGTGGTACTTGCTGAGGTGGCAGATTCTGAACCATTTGCTTCCTTTGAATCTGGAAGAACCAAAGATGAATCAAGTGGGGTAAGTATGAAGGATTAAGTATGGGCACGCGTCACCTTGTGCATTATTGTTGCCTCGCGCCTCAAGCAACTGCCTTTCTTTTTCTTCTTGCACGATTGCGTGCAGAAATCTTATTTCTTGCTTGGTTTTATGGTCGACCTAGACCGTGTGATGATGTCCGTGTTTATGTTAGACCGTGTGATGATATAAAGATGAGATGTGCAGTTACGATAAAACAGTCTATTATAGACATGGTTAATCCATAAATTTCTCATTAGCATGATAAGAAGAAATAAGTGAATCTTAAGTAGGGGGGTCGTAATTAAGATGGTAGGATTAAAACAGAAAGGTAACTTGACATATAATTCTCAAGGGGGTACAAATTTGTCAAAAATAAATACCCAAAGATGAAATAGCGGCTGCTCAAACATTACATCTAAAAGAGAGAATCAAAATAGCTCTGAAAAATTGAGAGATAATTTTAAACAGAAACATGAATCCAAACTGCCCAAAAGGAAAAACCACAACCCTTATATCCTCAGGATCTAACCAGTGATGTTTTGGGACTTGTTGAGGATTACACCCTCATATTTGACTTGGAACCATTTCATCGCATCCTCCTTTGTAACACGGTGCTGGATCCCAACAGTGGCCTTGCACCTCCTGCGGCGGCCCACACGATATCCAGGGCGCTCCAGAACGACGTAGAAGTCCATGCCATAAATACCAGTTGAAGGGTCATACCTGAACAATGAAGTAAACCAATCAACAATTGGGAAAATTAGTAGTAAACATAAGAGAATTTCAAGCCAGTCGAAACACAAATATTTCATCTTGATGATGAAATTCTATGGAGGGCATTTCAATTCCACAAGTTATTTGATTAAATGAAGCTATTTCAGACAGTGTCAACTACGCAAAGAGTTTTCAATCAAATTTCAAGGACATATTAGCTTACTTGATTCCCAAATCGATATGCTCCTGAATACCAAATCCAAAGCAGCCAGTATCACTGAAATTTCTTCTCAAAAGCTCGTATTCTTTTACCTTCAAACCACTCTCCAAAAGCTGCATGGCCTTGTCACCCCTCACAGTGACATAGCATGCAATCTTCTCATTACGCCTGATTCCAAAGGAACGGACAGTGTATCTCGCTATTGATTGTACGAGCGTACCACATAAGAACCACAAAATCATACTTAATTTTTTTTTCTAGAAGCTAGAAATTGTATGCTACAATATTATGTCCATTTCTCACAACATTATCATGGACTTGTCACACAATTTACGGTTTTGATTGTTTAAACAGAAATGAGAATCTGATTTAAATACATTCATAAGCAGCTCAATTCAGGAAACGAAAATAAATGATACCCCAAACCAAATATAGATATAATTCCATTTGTCTACGAAACAAAAACTCAGGGTAAGAGCCTTACCTTTGGAGAACACTGGTGATTGGCCACTGAGTTGTTCAAGCACCTGCAAAGATTTAGATTGGAGCTCAAAATCCATGATTTAAAAAAAAAAAAAAACAGATACAAGCATGAAGAAAGGATATACACCGAGTAACAAGTCAATACCTTTGAGGCTCGAGTAAGCCGATCTCCACTCTCGCCAACAGAGATGTTGAGTACAAGCTTCTGCACTTTAATCTCCCTCATTGGGTTCGACAACTTCTTCTCCGCAGCCTGATACATTATTTCAACAAGAATCAATTGTTGATTACAGATAAACCAGGCTGGGAACAGAAACAACAAAGAGAAAGGAGAATTAGCATTCTAGAGATGTAGCAGACGAAAATACCATTGACGCGTTTGTATTGGAAACAAACAGAAGCAGCCGTTTAGAGGGAGAGTAAGCAAAGACGTCCCTACTATGGGTGAGAGAACTAGGGTTTTGTAGATTATGGAGATGATGGGCTTGGACGAAAGTGCTGACAAAATTCATATTTCAGCTCGTTGGCGGGCTTTTAACTATTGGGCCGAACTACGTAGCCCCTTAGATTTTGAATTTAACGCGCGACATGTTGTTTTTTTTTGGCGGCAGGTTGTTCATTCTCAAACGACACGTCTCTTGGTTACCCAAATTTGAAACAACGTGTCGTCAGAAAAATAAGAGCCAAAAAACATGAGTAGAGAGATAAATGAAAAATTCAAGTATGATTTATATATTATTTTTGTAGTTTAATAAATAAAATTATGTTATTTTTCAATTTTATTTATTAGATATATAAAAATAGTATATAAATTATACTTATTAAAAAATTTATCGTAAATAAACATTCTTAACAAAACTTTTATTCCAACAAATTTCTCTTAATTCATGGAATTCAAAACCCCCTCAAATCATACATAGAACCCTAATCATATCTATATGCTACCTAATAAATGGTTTGATATTTGGAATCACATTCAATACAATAACACTCCTACATTGTTTGAAACTAATTCATCAATTTGATACCATGTACATCAAAGAATTTACTTTAGCTCTGCAAATGGGGGAGCTTGATTTACTTGGATAGTTTATTTGTATCGATCAAAGTGACACAAACACACATATTAAGGATCCGAACATTTCTTTCCTTAAAATCCTAAGCGAAAGAACCATGGAAATATAAATGCTAAGACCAGAATTGTCAACACCAGATTACGACATCCTTTCCCAACACAACAAGAAGAACCCAAGTCATCGTCATCATCCATCGAGGAAACCGATGAGATTCTAGACGGAACAACCATTAACTGGCCCTCATTTCTCCGTATCGCAAATCCTCTTCCTATTACTCTTACTACATTATTTGCTGTCTCACCACAAATCTCACACACTCTATGTCAAAAAGAGAAAAAACAAATGTTAAATGCAAAAAACTATAGAGAAATACAAAATAGTTTTTGATCTACCTGTTTCCCTTATGTTTGAACCAAGTATCGGCACATAGACGGTGAGAAATTCCGAGTTCATCTTTGCAATGACATCCAAGTTCTATAAGATCAGATGTTCTCGAATGATGCTCGACACTTAAATGACATATTCTACAAACCTTTTCCATATTACTATCCTGTTGATCGCTCTCTTTTCCTTCACTGCTTTGATTAACATCGATTACGCACATAATGGCAGGTGTTTCTTCATTGGTATCATCTATCCTTGTTTTCACTTCTTCTTCATCTAAGTTTGAATGTTCACAGCTCGTTTCTTGATGATGAACCATTTTTGTCTTTTGATCCCAATCTATCTTCTCGACGTTCTTCTTCTATGATGAAGAGTGAAGTGAGAAAAAGAACAAGATATTGTATGTCTAAATGCTGATTGAAAGGAAAATAATGAAGAGTTTGTTCTTTGCTTTTTTTCTTGTCCAAATCCTATTGTCTTGGATTACAAGCAGGGCACAACATCTTTTTATGTTTATATATATATATAGACCATTGGATCGTTGTAGAAAAGATAGATGCTCTGCTTTTGGATAGCTCAAAAATTCAGACCATGACTGGCCCAAGGACCGTAAAATCGTGAGAGTGGAGCCCAAAAAAGCCCATCATATTTTTGCACGTGGGAGATTGGAGATACGTAAGATTTTCTATACCAACTGTTTAATTTATTAAAAGCTTATGAACTTATTAGAAGGGCAGATTTATGTTAACACATTAATTAAATAAACAAATTAATAAATATTTAACGCGCCGAAGCACGTCACGCATTTCAACGAAGTCACATCATCTCCTGGAAAATTAAAAACAAAAAAAAAAACAAAAAAAGAAATTATAAAATGCTTCCGTTACAGATTCGAACCGATGAGTTTCAGATACTCACGCTTTTCTAAACTCTGTGTTCATCTTCTTCTTTCTCTCAGAGCTCTCTGCTAGCCTGCATCGTACAATTTGAGTGCTCGCTAGAGGGAGCTAAAGGCGTCCATGGCGATGCGAGCTGCGATTTCTAGGAAGGTGCTGGAACGGAGCTGGAGCCGATATGGAGTCGGAGCTAGATCCATGTCTTGGTGGCGGAGTGTTGAGCCGGCGCCGAAGGATCCTATTCTCGGCGTTACCGAAGCTTTCCTGGCCGATCCCAATCCTGACAAAGTCAATGTTGGAGTTGTGAGTTTTTTTCTTCTTCATTTTGCATTTGTTCCGTTTTATGCATGAGTACTCCTGGTTCGTTTATTCTTTACTGTTCATATATCTGTAGGTAGATTGAGGGAATGATCTCAAATCAGAAATTTAGAGCTCTATTTTTTCAGATTGATAGAAACCAAAAATGCTGCATCCTTGAATATTTGTTTACTGATCTGTATATTATTTGACTCTTTTTCCTTATCAACAATAATAAAGGGTGCCTATCGTGATGATAATGGGAAGCCAGTTGTCCTTGAATGCGTCCGGGAAGCTGAGCGAAGAATTGCAGGAAAATTAAATATGTAAGTGGATTGTAATTCTTATCGACTGGAATAATTAGGTTTTTAGTTATTCCTCACTCTCTTCTGGCGATGGGGGAGAGGAGGGAATCACTTACAACTTTTGAGGTGGTCCTGTTAAGTTTACCTTTTTATCCTCACTAGCCAGTGACCAATTTGGCTGTCTTGGAATCTTAATCTTATGGTACTGTTTGAGTGCTTTTCCACCATCCTTTTCGCTAGTGGGTTTAGCTTCTTTTTCCTCTGTTTGGGTGAGAGTTTGTACTTGATTGGGAGTTAACGACACAATCTGGGAATCTAGAAATCTGCATCGACATCCAAACATTTATTTTTCTTTCATACCCCCGACTGTTGGTAATTTCTTGTCATAGTATCATGATTAGTCTTTTCTTTTAATTGCGAGGCCTTCTACCCCTTAAATAATGCTCAAAGCGATTTTTTTTTTCTTTTCAAGTTTACTCCATTAACCATTATGCTGAAAAGCAAGCAGACTTCGTTCACACACATCTACCTATCATGTCTCATGGTGTTTCACATTAACTAGAGTTACTAGATCATTAGAACAGGACATTTCCTATGTCTCATTTCATACATTCGTCTGTTTTTCATGGTTTGTTTTTGTCAAATACATTAATGTATAGTTCTTAAATTTTGTAAGATTTTGAAAAATGCACATATTTAGAAGTGTAGAAGTGTATGTATTTATGTATACTACTGCTTGATTGCACATCATACATGGAATCAATTTGCATTTTGTTCGAGATCATGAGGGCATCTGGATTGTTTTATTTCTTTAATCAGGGAATACCTTCCAATGGGTGGGAGCATTAATATGGTGGAAGAAACATTGAAGCTGGCATATGGGGAGAATTCAGAGTTCATCAAGGATAAAAGGATAGCAGCTGTGCAAGCTCTTTCTGGGACAGGAGCATGCCGACTTTTTGCAGACTTTCAAAAACGTTTCTGTCCTGAGTCTCAAATCTATATACCAGTCCCAACCTGGGCCAAGTGAGCATCACCAAGTACTCTTTCATATATTCCCCAATCCCCAGTCCCACTAAACAGAATAGTATGTTTCTCACTTTGAGACTTCAACAGCCATCATAACATCTGGAGAGATGCTCAGGTCCCTCAAAGGACATTCCATTACTATCACCCGGAAACTAAGGGACTAGATTTTGCAGCACTGATGGATGATGTAAAGGTATGCTGCAAGTTCATGTTTCATTTATCCTGTACGATAGCCCCTTTGATGGCTTGCTCCTTTACCCTCAAAATTCTGTGTATATCATTGTGATTGACTGTTTTCCTGGTCATTGTATGAACATTTTTATAGAATGCTCCGAATAGGTCATTCTTTCTGCTTCATGCATGTGCTCACAATCCTACTGGAGTGGATCCCTCAGAAGAACAATGGAAGGAGATATCATACCAGTTCAAGGTGACTGTCTAGTGGGATTTAAAATATGTTCCTGTTTCTTTTATTTCTTATTTTAACTGCGTCTTTACTATGTATTGAATATTGGTATGATTTTTAGGTAAAAGGTCATTTTGCCTTTTTTGACATGGCATACCAAGGTTTTGCCAGCGGTGATCCAGAAAGAGATGCAAAATCAATCAGAATTTTCCTCGAGGATGGACATCTTGTTGGACTTGCTCAATCATATGCTAAAAATATGGGACTGTATGGCCAGAGGGTAGGATGTCTAAGGTATTCTTCTATCTTTCTGTAAAGCCAAATCTTTGTATGACTGACTACTTCCATGTATGTACTTCATATTTCCGGCAGTAAGCCAGTCTGATACATGACATGGGGGGGAAAAAAAGGTAAAAAATCATGCCGAAAACACACTTATTTAAGAAATTCTATTCGTCTTTTGTGTGATGAGATACTCATTATACATTAATTTAAGTGGACTTGTTTCACCGAGATATATTCCTACATAATCGATCAGCACACTTGAGGATGATTTCTTCTTACCTTATCTACTTATGTTAATACCATGCTGCATTGGTTGAAGTGTGCTTTGTGAGGATGAAAAGCAAGCTGTGGCTGTAAAAAGTCAGTTGCAGCAGCTTGCCAGACCCATGTACAGTAATCCACCTGTTCACGGTGCATTGATAGTTTCAAACATCCTTGGTGATCTGGACTTGAAAAAGTTGTGGCTCAAGGAGGTTAAGGTAACTCCCTCAACTGCCATTTTCCATCATCTTAATATTAAACATTATCATCTCCTTGGATAATAAATTAATGTTGCATTCTACTATCTTCAAATGAAGATGGCTATACAGCTAGTACATCAGATATCGCAGGCTAGCCTTTAATCTTGATCCTCTTAGGGTTCTGGTGCTTTTTGTACTCTGGTTTTCTAGTATAAGACTTATTATGGGAAGAATAGCTGATCTTGTGACCATTCTGCCTTCAGGTCATGGCGGATCGCATTATTGGCATGAGAGCTTCTTTACGTGAGAACCTGGAAAAGTTAGAGTCACCTTTATCATGGGAGCATGTAACTAACCAGGTACTTGACGAATATGATTACTCTGGCCTGTCCATTTTCCGATGCTTAAAGATGTCATATTTACGTACGTTCTTGCAATCATATCTTTGCTTGAAAATAGATTGGTATGTTCTGCTATAGTGGAATGACCCCCGAGCAAGTTGATCGTTTAACAAACGAGTTTCACATATATATGACTCGTAATGGCCGTATCAGGTAAGAAATAATTTCTATGAAGAACATAATTAATGCATGTTAATGAATTCATATCTGATATATTAACACAAAAGTTATTTGTGTATATATACAGCATGGCAGGCGTTACAACCGGGAATGTGGGATATTTGGCAAATGCCATTCACGAGGTGACAAAATCTGCTTGAAGATTTAGTGCCGCAATTTTACATTTGAAAATTATTTGGAGATACTGATAAAATAAGGCAATTACATACGATGAAAACATTTTCTCTCATTATTGTATGAGGTGCAGATCGATGTATTTTTAAGTACTCCGGAAGTATTTTACTCCAACTAATCAGACCGGATTGGTTGGATTAGAATACTTAAAAGAGTATATTAAAAAATTATCGGGGCAAATAAGGAGTGGGTATTAGTTTACGTGCTTTGTACTCTTCTCTTCACCTCCCATTTCTCATGTTGATAAGGAGGTAGTAACTTTTTGAGTCGTATCCTTTCCTGTAACAGAATCATTAAAACATTTAGAGCTATCAGTTTTGGCATCTCTCGTTTAAATTCAGTCTCAGTTTGCAAATTTTTGTGTAAAATAAGAAAAGAAGCAATTTTACATTCAGACCAAAAAACTAGAAGTAACACCCAGGTTAAACAACAAATACAATTCAAGAACGGACTGGAATAAGATTCTTCTTTTTCTTCCCCACTAGCTAGCATGAAACAACCCATGAACATTTCCCTTTTAGCGTTTCGAAATATTTACCCACGAAAAGATATGGACACATTTAACAGCTGTTTGTATAACGCTAAAAAGAAATAATGGATGGTCTGGGATTTCTAAGATGGGTTGAATAGGCATTAAAAGAACCATGTATACGTTCCCTACAGGGTTCGGTTAGGCCTGGGATTCATGTAGACCTAGAGAAGCTCTCTTTGCTTCGACAAAGTCTTCTGTTAGCAAATGATCGATTGTTGCTTTCTGTCTCGACTAATTGGTATGCAATTGATGAGAGAAGCTCAAGCCAATTTTACGAACATGCTCCGGTATAAGCCTGTTAATCAGTTCAGGCGATGCTACAGATAACTGCAAACCAGATATCAGTATGAGAAGTTATTCAATTGGAATCTTCCTAAACAGCTTGACAAAATGTTTCTCAATCCAGCATACTATTTACTATTTCGCAAACAACAATATATAAATTATTCATTAACTTCAAATTTCTTAAAAGTATATAACCATAATTAGAAAAGCATGGTATACCTCCTGTTTAAAGTTGAAAAGAGGTGGCAATGGACGACCATTAGGGAGGTGGGCATTGGGCTCCCTAAGCTCATCAAAGAAAGGGTGCGCACATGCTTCTAGCTGCAATGACGAAGAGGAACGGAAAGGGAAAAACCGACTTTGTCAGTAAGGAAGTACTTTGAATCTACATTCAGAACCAAACAATAGCATTTGATGGGCAAAGACCAAACCAGTATAAGAGATGCTAAGCAAGTATTCAGCTTACCGCAGTGCAACGAAGACTGGGAGAATATTGAAGGAGCCGTGAAGCCAGGTCAATTGCTTCAGGTGGCATTCTCTTATGGAAAATCTGAATCAAGGATATTGTATTTATGTGCGCCCTCTAGAAGAAAACTGAAATTTTGGCTGACAAAATATCTTCCACATGAACATAACTGCAAGACTGAGTTCTCGACTTAATTGCATACCTTGTGCCAAGGATGGGCTTTAATTTGCGGAAACCTATAATCTGTGTAATTTGGGTTCATGCATCGTATTTCTTCTCGAGTTGGAGTACCAAGAACCTGAAATTAAAAGGTTATCATGAACACGAGCAACAATTACCACACTTGCATGACAAAAAAGGTATTATCTTCATTATTCCTTAATAACGAGGCTTTCACCTTGATGATCTCTACAAGTTGGTCCACTGCATTTTCTCCAGGAAACAATGGCTACAAGGAAATGAGAACAATAACAAATCTATATGAGATCAAAAGGTTGGCATTCTATAAACAAGAGGATCACAATCACAATGTATAATTACCATACGTGTCACTGACCTGGCCAAGAAGTAGCTCAGCAAGAACACAGCCAGCTGACCATATATCTATGGATGTTGTGTACTCTGTTGCACCAAATATAAGTTCTGGAGCTCGATAATAACGGGAACATATGTACGATATGTTGGCTTCCCCTTGAACCTTGATATAGAAATGATAGAAAGAAATAATTAAGAGGAAATCTCTTTTTTTGTTGAGACTATGACAATAAGGTATGTTAAAATCAGAATAATTTTTCTGTGAAGAATATCAATTGACAATTGTGTTAGTACTGGAAAAGCATTTTCCAAGTCAAAATCCATAAAAGTAACCGAAATTTTCCGTTTGTAACTTTTTCCACATGAAAAGAGATTGCTCGCAATTTGCCACATATAAGTTTTAAAGCCTTTTTGAACTATTAATCCCGATTTAGATGTAGCTTATCATTACAAGCTAACTTGACATTTCTATAGCATCGTAATTGAATGAAATGCAAAGTTGATTGAATAAATACAAAAATAAAGTAAATAAATACCAAAACTTTTGCACTTCCAAAGTCACACAGCTTCACTTGATGGGTCAGAGGATCTACCTGCAAAATTATATGAACGGCTCAGAACACTAGATCCTACAAAGATTAGAATGAGTGACAAAAAGAAAGCATACCAAAAGATTTTGAGGTTTTATATCCCGATGGCAAACCCCAGGAACAGTATGGATATATGCCAGACCCCTAAAAATCTGAAAAGCATTTAACATTTAAGATCAGATATGGAAGAAAAATAAAAAAAATTCATTTCTGATAGTTGTCTGTTAGAATGGTTCATACTTGATATGTATAAAGTTTCACGTAGGTAAGTGGCATTCTCTGATTCATACTGCTGTAGTGCTTCAGAGCCCGGTACAATGTCTCAGGAATATATTCCATAACCAAATTCAAGAAAAGCTCCTCTTTACTAGATGTTGAGAAGAAACAGTGCTTCAGGGAAACTACATTTGGGTGATCCATCAAGCGCATCAACTGAAGCTCGCGATTTTTATATCGCTTGTCTTGCAAAACCTTCTTTATAGCAACTGGCTCTCCAGTTTCCAAGCATTTTGCCTAAGAGGAGTACCGAAAATCTCAATGAGGAAAGAGAACAGCACAAAGATTTTGCAATCATATAATAAGCATATACCTGGAAGACAACTCCAAACGATCCAGTACCCACAACACGCTCTGCCATGTAGCTGATGGTCTGCAAGTTAGAAAGAAATGAAAGCACATAAGCAACATCCATATATAGTCCAAAATAAATTACATTAAAATCACAACGCTAAGGCATGAAAGGAGATAACTTAAGTACTAGCAATAACAGTTTCTATTCTGAATTTATTACACTTCACAGTAAATCTATAGTATTAAAAGTCAAAGCATATTACACGCTTAAGTTGAAATTGCTAACCATATTTAAGGAAAATCAAAGAGAAACATAAGATAAAAACTAACCCGTTTTGATTCGCCATTTTTTCCTCCAATTGTAGTGGAGATGATGTGACCAGTTACTGCATCATTTCCCTGTACAACACCAGCTGACATTTCCTGCTATTTGTGTACATATAATGAAAGAAATGAAGACATAAATTTTTGAGTTCAGAGTGTTAGACTACAAACAAATTATTCATATATTGATGACATAAAGGACTTTTGTCCAATATGAAAAAACCAACCACCTGTAACCAGTTTATATATTGGCCAAAACCCGTAACCGATAGTAGTCAGCCTTGACCAAGGAAAATTCGGTTATAAAGCTTGTCAAAAATTATGCAGGTTATAATGCTTGTCAAAACTTATGCAAGTTATAAAGCTTGTCGAAATTTATGCAAGTTATAAAGCTTGTCGAAATTTATGCACGTTACGACAAAATCGTTCTTCATATGATACAAGCCATTGACCAATAAAACTAGTCTGACCAAGTGAAGGGAAACTTTTCATACTTATCCATAGCTCCATTACAAATATTCCTAAATCAAAATCCATTTAACACTCAAAAGTTTTAACACTTTTATTTAAATTATTTCATAAGCTTCCATGTTGAAATTTTGAGGTTCTAACAACCACTTTCTAAATCAGGTTATGAAAGAGATCAACACTGACTGACAACTAATATTGATCCGGAAAGTTGATCGGTCCATCAAATGGCTACATATGGAAACAAGATCACTAAAATATTTTAAGAGTCTACGCCATGGTTGGAAAAAGCATCGATCGACATAGGTTACAAGAAAGCATCACATGCTGTGAAAACAAGGCCGGTGTTCGTAGACAAACGGCATGGAAAGAATAAATCGTCATCGATTTTTGAAGAAAACTAAGACAGTGTCACAGTTGGAAATGCTATCCTAATTTTCATTCCTCTAATTTGTCAGAAAACGAAGTAAAAGAAAATTGAGCTCCAGCTCAAATTAGAAACTCAAACCGAAAAATCCAAAGAATGTACCAACTCATAACCAAATTTCGAGATCATATTAGAAATGAGGCACCAAAACTCCGTTCGAGTACGCATCACACGCCGGCGAGAGCCTCACGCCAGCTCCTACGACCTTCGACGACATAAAAAACAACGAAAGCACCTAGATCGCTCCTAAACTGACCAGAAATCAAGATATTGAGCTGGATCAAAGACGATCTAGTCAAAGATAACCTCAATTCACTCACTCAGATACTTAAGCGAGCATACGTATATAGAAGAGGAGGAGGAAGAGAGAGAGAGAGTGCCTTATCGGTGTCCATTTCACAGGCACGATGAGCATTGAGCTTCACGAAGGCGTCATTGTCAGGCTGAGGCTGAGGATGTGGTGGTTGATGCTGGTGAGGGCCTAAAGGCATGGAAGTCAGGTGAAAGGGAGAGTGCAGTCGGCTCTTCTTTTATGTTTCGTCTCTCTAGATTATTGTTATTATTATTATTTTTTTTTGTATTCTTCTTCCCCGTATTTTATTATAATCTTTCTCTTACAAGTCTGGATTTAGCAAATCAGATAGAGAGAGGTAGACCCACTCGCGTTAACAGGGAACTTACCCTCACCGTCCAATCAGTAAGCTCCATCGATGTCTTCTCTATGTCGAAGGCATGCTAACCAATTTCTGTTACCGCTTACGGGACCGCTTAACCAGATAATTTCAATCACTCTTTTTACTTATTGGATCGATAAATAACTCAATAAATCACATAATATATAAACGATATTTTATGAATATTTATTTAATTTAATTTTAATAATATATTAAAATTTTCATCCTTATAAATTATCTCAGGTTAGAATCATCAATGGAGCCTACTACCCTCTTTTTTGGTTTTTCCCCTTAAACTACAAGACAATCATGCACTGTGGTAAGATTATAAATCAAATAAACTTTTATTAATTCAAGCTCCAAAAGTATACAACTCAATCACACATATAATTATAAGAATTTGAAAAAAAGAAAAAGAAAAAGAGAGATTCTTTGATCATTTTATGACATGATCATGAACCTTATTCAACTTAATCATATGGGAATCAGAAGTAGTATTGAATCAGGATTGATTGATTATCATGAAGAAACAATCAGTTGACTACCCTGCAATTTCTTCTGATCTCTCCAGCATTGCCAGTGAGAGGAGTAATATTTCCCAGTTTGATCATGGCAGCAGTAAAATCTCTAGCAAACGACACGCCGTTTAATGCATAGCTCCTGACCAACTTCGACACTGAACTTCCATCGTTTTTGAACAGCTCTTGGTCCGAATGGAGCAGCCCACGTTGGCCCAATAAGTTCATGTAATATTTGTTGTCGAATCTCAACGGGCTTCCTACATCTAGTGAGCCCAGATTGGAATCACCACCAGAAACAGAACACCTGGCACGCAGATTCCTAGCAAAAAATGGGTCGATGTTGGTGTCGTTGTAGATACGGTCTCGGAAATTCGCGCACTGGGAGAAGCCAATTGTGTGGGCCCCAGATAGAGCCGTCATGTCCCGTTCGTATAGCCCTTTGGCTGCGAACATGGATTTAAGCGTTGCCAGGTCAGCAAATGGAGGTGGTAGATCCATATTTGCGGCGGTTTGATTCGCCGTTCTTGAGTCTCTTCGTCCTAGTGGTACGTCCCAATAAGGCCCACCCAGCTTCATGCAAATATACAGCATTTAAAAAAATATAAATACATAGTGATATTAATGGATGAGATGTAATGACTAATTGTAATTAAGTCAGACCAGAACGACGCCGTCACGGGCTGCGAGGGTGAGTATATCCGCACAGGAGACAGTGGCAGTGCAAGCTGACTCGACACGAGATTTGATGTCGTCAATTACTTCAAACCCTCTGGCTGAGTTTACGTTGGGGAATGCATTCTTTTCACCGGTGAATGTTGGAGTGTCGTCAAGTAATATAGATGCATCTGGACCCTGCATGAGTGAACAATTAAAGAACATACATATACATGTACAAATTCACATTTATTTAACGTGACAAATGAACTAATGTACGTACTTGCACGAAAGCATCGTGGAAGAACAAGCGAAGGATAGAGGCAGCAATCCTCGTTTCCTTAAAAACAGCTCTTTTCATTCCGATGCGGACTAAGTTTTCGAGGTCAGGGCAAGTTTTCGCGTAGAAGCCTGGGGAAAGTTGTGCATTGGCTGCTGACAAGAAGGTGATTAGTAGAGAGATTATGAAGAATGTAGGAACAATATGGGTAAAACTAATCCCACTGGATGCCATGATCAAATAGACTTAAGGAAAAATCCTTTGCCTTTGCTTTGCTTTTCTCGGGTGTGTCTAGATCGTTTTGGTGAGCTCCGTATATATAGAGAAGAAAGTTGCAGACGTATCTGACAGCCAGACAGTTACGGAACTGATTATAATTGTGTATGTCATTGTATCAAGAAATGTATGTCTTACGTACATACAGAAATTTTGTTGTGGCAGGAAAATGATGTTGTTTGTGTTGGGGACGTGCGTGCATGTTCAAGTTTCAAGACATGTTTGTTAGCTTGCGAGAGTGCGATAACTATGCATGAATGAATATGGTTTGCGTTGACTTATCTACCAATGGCAGAAACTCAAGAATGGGAAAGTATATATTATCTACTAATTTAAAATCTAAGCGAGTTGACTTATCTTTTTAGGGGGATGGCACTGATCATTTCATTTATTTTTTAAGTTATATATTGATGGATAAGCCATATGGAACGTGGCTTTAAACAACTGCATCTTTTTTTTTTTTTTTTAAATCACTTTTTAGAGACCAGTTTTTCAAATTAACTTAAAAATGCTCTACATATATCTTAATGACGGCAAAAAGTAAATTAAAAAAAAAGTAAAAGTAAAAAAGTGGCTCTCCCCACCTCCTTTGTGGTGGCTATAAGTTATGTGTTTAAACATTCTTATTACATCATTCCATAACAAGACAATAACGGTTTAGTCGGAAACTAATCACGGCCATGCAATCCGATTCGAAAACCGATAGCTGAGGCAGCTGTTTCTATGCACTATGCACTAAGAACAAGATCATCTCCTATTCGTGGTTGTATATATATAAATATATCCGGGGGTTAAAGCGAGAGAGGAATGATGGGGCCAACACAAGCTGTCCGCCCTTTTACGGGTGAGCAAAATTCGACTTTTAGTAAAATCAAACCAAAATTACAACTAAGATTTTCACCGATTTGATCATAAAAATCGAAATCGAACAAAACTGAACCAGTAATAGACCGGTCAATTCCAATCGAAACCGGTCGATTTTTTGGTTTTTCACACCAAATTTTTTTCTTTCATTTCTACTTATATGTAATTTTTGCATTATTTAATAATTCATTTTATAGAGTTACTTTTATTTAATATAATTTTTTTTAAAAAAATTCGATATTATAATAATTAAAAATATCATTTTACCTTTATATCATAATCAAAATAATATTCAAATATACTATAAAATTCATAATCCACCAACTCAATATCATCCGAATGAGCATAAAGTATATCAAACAATTTTTTATATGCAAAAAACAATTCACTTATCACATATCAATTTATAAATTGTTTTGCTTAAACAAGAGTTCTCAACTTTTTACAAACATGACAAATACTAAGATAGAAATTAAGGGTTGGGGCTAAAATTTGGGACTAGGGTTAAAATTTTATTTAAAAAAAATTTGGTGTTTCAGTCGGTGCACCAAAACCGACCGAAACACCTACAACTGATTTAACCGAAACCGAATGAAAATTCTCTTTTTCAATTAGTACGGTTTTTTTTTGCTCACCCCTACACCTTTCTCCATCTAACTAGAGTCTCTAGATATACTTATATACGCTGGATCCATCTAACAAAACCAAGTAGAAGCGTTCCAATCTGTTATTGATAATAATGAAGAACATCTGTCAACAAATTCCATGCCAATCAAGAAAACAATTTCACTACTCTTATATCTACTATGTTTCAAATTTCCAGAAAACTCCCTTTACTTACCAGGACAATACAACATTGAAGACCAGCGGATCAAAATGCCATGGGAGTAATTCAAGATACAATCACAGATGAGATTCATACATTTTGAATTTCTACCGACCTAGGTAGACTACTTGCTAGTTCAGTTGTGATACTAAGTCAGGGTTAATTCCCGAGCAAACTTCAGATAAAGGATTGAAAATAGAACCAAAAATCCAAGTTAACTTCCACTATAATAGAAAGTTGAAACTATATATACCTTTCAAAATGATCTTCTACACTTGCTTTGCCGGAATCGTGTGTAGTAGGTGACTTGGTGGCGATGAAGCTTGAACTGTTACCAACCTTGGAATTTGCTCGGTGAGTTTTAACAAGTGGGACCAGTGATTGGACGACATCAGCCATCAAAGGCCTGTAATCTGCCTCAGGTTGAACGCACATGGCAGCAATTGCTGCCACCTGGATAACATCCTTCATTGAGTACTGACCCTCAAGTGAAGGATCCATAATGTGTACAACTTTGTCTCTATCTGTCAGCCTCGGCAAAGCCTGCCTCACCATTGGTAAGGATAAAAGAGAAGGCAGAAATAGAGATTGAATAGAGTTGCTACTTTTTTTTTGTTAAGCATCAATTCATGTGAGAAAATTAACCAAATATAAGGGGTAAGAAACCCACCCAAGAAACAATAGCAGCTTCTCCAGGAGGTCTTTTCATGTCTACTGGAACTTTTCCTGTGAGCAGCTCCAAAAGGACAACCCCATAACTGTAGACATCTGACTTAGTCGTGAGATGGCCTGTTAATGCATATCTACATGGAAAAACCACCTGATATAATTATCAAAATCATACACTAGGTGAATAATTAGCATCTTAGTAACAGAACAATTGAATCCATCAACACAAAATGGTCTTTCTTAGGGTTCTTACTCGGGGGCAACATATCCCTGTGTGCCCAATACTCTAGTAGAGACATGCCCGCCTGCTTTGTCTGATCCAATCTTGGCTAATCCAAAATCAGAAACTTTGGCATGAAAATTTGTGTCGAGCAAAATATTGCTGCTCTTAAAATCCCTGTGAATCACTGGAGGACTGACATGTTCATGTAGATACTCCAAGCCTTTTGCAGCTTCAAAAGCAATTCTCAACCGTGTGTCCCAGTCCAACTTCAAGCAGACAGAAATGGAACCTGGACATTTCAATTCTTAAGTACAACCACAAGAATCAAGACAAATGTTTCATGTCATTCAATCTATGTCATTTAGCATTGGCTCAAAAGAATATAATAATACTTACTGCTAACAGGATACAAATGCTCCTGCAACCCTCCATTCGCCATAAATTCATACACCAGCAACTTATGATTGTTATCTGTGCAATACCCAAGCAGTGCCAGCAAATATGGAGAGCGAAGCCAACTTAGCAATTCAACCTATAAGTAGATTTAAACAACCAATCACCAATTACTTATTCGTGAGCCTCACTTGAAGAAAGAAACATGATTTTCCTTGTGTGGCAATTGGTGGCTAGAAATAGGAGGAAAACAACAATTTATATTTTACTGTAGAAATAAACATCAACTCCAGCAACCATCCTGCATCGGGGATCTAGAAAAATTTCGACTGTTGAATATTCTAAGGTACAATAGATTTTTGGGATAGCCAGTGCCAAAGAACATTAGAAAATTCATTAGATCAAACCTCCACTGTAAATTCATCTTCTCCCTGCTTTCCTGCTTGATCCATCAACTTAATTGCAACTTTCCTCCCATCGCTAAGCACTCCCCTGTATACTAGCCCAAAGCCACCATGCCCAACCACATTAGACTTGCTGAAACCACCAGTTGCAGAGTGTAGCTGCTTGTAGGTGAATACCTGAAGTCCTTTCTCAGTAGCGACTTTCAGATTTTGAAAACAAACTTTATCACCATGATCAATCCCTTCAAAGATAATTAAAATAACCATAGTTAGTTATTTAGCAATCAATGTGCCATTATTGAAAATTAATTATTAATGATCCATTAGCACTTGAAGAGATGCACTTCTCAAATTTCACAGTATGCAAAACTCCAGCATCCACAAAAGCAGAGCGATTATTCAACCTTTAAAAATAGGAAAATTCATGATATCAGTAAAATCAAACTTCCGAACAAAGAGAAGTCAGGAAAGCAAATCTAAATTTCCGTTTTCTATCGTGTCATTTCCATTTTCCCAGAGAAACGAAAGAAAATAGAAACGTATTCTACAGTCCAGAAATACCACTAAAAAATGTTGCAGTCCGCGAAAATAAAGAAAATCGCTTCTTTTTCTTCCTCTTGCTGAATTTTATGGACAAGCAAAGTATAACAAAAGAAGAATAAAAAGCAATAAATGTGAGCTTACTTTTAAGCTTCTTAAGACGATTGGAGATCTTGTTGCTGATATAGATGTAATAGCACAAGGCGACGAACAACGAAGCTAGGGCTAGAGAAGCAAGCGCGACGATAGAAACTAGTACGATCCTCTCTTTGCTTCTGTACTCGCGATCTGCCTCCATTTCTCAGTTCCGATCATAGAAGCAGAATAAAATATTGAAAAAAGGTAAAAAGGTAAGAAGAAAATACCCTAGTCCTATAAAATGATGTAGAGAAAGCCAGAGGGGGGAGGGTTGAAGCGATGGAAAAGACGTCGAGAGGGGATGGAGAGAAGCAGAAAAGCTTTTTGCAGTTCGAGGGAGTGAGTGAGTGAGTCCTGCACTCTTTCAACCGTCTCTGTTTCTGTGATTTGTTTGTCTTCTTCTGTAGCGCGGGAGAATAGTAAAGTAAAAGGTGGGGGCCACGCATTTGCTTTTAAGTGCCTGTACTTTTATATTATTTTCTAGGTTCCCCTGAAATTCTCGAATTTATGTTTTTATCTGGAATTTAATGTCGATCAGATATCTTTATGACCCAAAAAAAAGAGTTAGACCTCCGACTCAGGAATTCAATTAAACTTCCGATTCGAAAATTTAGAATAATCTGAGAATTAGACGGAGAATTAATTCAGACTATCTAGATGAAAATTAATGAAATGTTAATAGTAAAAATATTTCAGACTAATTTAGATAACATAGAAAACTAAACAGAAAAAAAAAACATATATTCGATCATAATTATATCTATGTTATCCCAGATTCCTTCACAGAATTCGAATTATTCTCATCTTAGAACATAATTGAAACTGAAGAGTGAAGATAAGAAAAGTTTCCCATATATTGTCTTTTACGTGTACCTACACAAGCCAACTTGTCAATCATTTCCATTCCAAATTTGATTTTTAATCAGAATTTCATACAACCAAAAGAATAAACTCATCCACAGTTGCCAAGCAATAAATCAAGCATGTCGTCTGGGGATAGAAGGGTCGTTCCACCAATAATCAATTCAATATCAGGTCTTCCACTTTCAGATAATGCCTCGAAAGCTTCATGCACCTAATCAATCATATAGAACAATTGTCATTCTTAACATTACGTTTTCTGCAAAGAAAGTAACCTTTTAAAGAGAGAGATTTTGGGGGAGCAAACAAAAATTTAGAAGAATCTAATACCTCGAGACCATTGATACCGCCAAGAACAAAAACCAGAATGACATTTTGATCGGCAAGGCTTGGTTTTGCCTAGAGAATAATATAAAGGGGCAGAGTTGAGGATGTTGAGACAGAAAGAATGCTTTGTGAATAAACAAATAAAAAAGGAATAAAACTTACTTGTCCAAGGCCGAATCTTCCAAACCCGGTTTTAAAAAGCCGTCCCATTGTAGAGGAATGGTACTCCAAACCCGGCACATCATGCTTACTTAAAACCTTGGCCAGAACCTTATGAAGTAGTCCTTTACTTCCATAATTATCACCACTGAAATTTACCATGGATAGTGAATCCCTCCAGGGTAAATCTCTTTTCTTCGTACCAGATAATTTGTAAAGAGATCTGAAAAGGTTGTCCACCCGGTCCCTCAACTCTAATTTAAGCTGCACGTCATCATAAGCGTCCTCTTTATTACTGGTGCTATCACCATCTTCATCTCCCCAATTACCCCACTGGTCATCATCAAAATCATCAGCTTGTGATTTATTTAGCGAAGATGCAGATTCTGTTTTCCCTGATTTCCGTCTTTCTTGGTTTGCCTCTAGCTCCTCCATTAGCCCATGGAGAAACTTCAGTTTTGCTGCAGCTGGATTCTCCATAATAGCATCCAATATTTCATCCTTCAGTAGACGCTCCTCTTGCCAAGAAAAAGGACCGTCAGACCCAGATGTAGGAAAATTCTCCCCAGCCAATATATATCCAGTAATCATAAGAAGCAATGCATCTTGAAAAGAAAGGACACCCTGAGAAGGCTCTATCTTCCCCTGTTTCTGTCCATTTGAAGCCACCAAAGAGCTTTTATTTATAAGATCAGCAATTTGTGCAGCCAGATTCTGACTTGTGTCTCCAGCATTTACGCTCAATATTGTCTCAGCGCTCATAAAGGCATCCCATCTAACACTATGTGACTCATCAAGAGCTATAGCCGCAGCTGCTGCTAATTGAATAATACCTTTGTTTCTCATGAAAGATGCCTGGCTTTTAGCCAGTGTTTTA
Source organism: Coriaria nepalensis (assembly GCA_027186245.1). NCBI lineage: Eukaryota > Viridiplantae > Streptophyta > Magnoliopsida > Cucurbitales > Coriariaceae > Coriaria > Coriaria nepalensis. The sequence goes on from CP114492.1 coordinate 10,593,285, forward strand.
ATCATAGATTGCAACTCCAATTTTGTAACATAACCAGGACGGGTTTTCACATTCACTGTTACGTTTTCTTTGCGTAGAGTTTCTTGAAGCCACTTCCTTATCAATATGGCTCCATCTTTCGTCTTCCTTTCGAGTATTGCTTCCAAGTATGGGGTTCCATGAAAACTTTCAGTAGATACAAAGGAACCACAAAGAAGCTCAGTGTTAGAGTGAAGATGTTTTTCATTATCAAGTTTGCTGCTGACACTACTTGGCTCGACATTTTGAGCATTGTAGCTTCCAGAATCCCACCCAGACAAGAAAGCTTCAACCCTTTCTAAAAGTTGAAAGGTATTAGTTTTAGAATCTTCTTCACAGAGAAGTTTCACAAGTGGTATCTGGACATCAATAGGTGCCCGTTGCATGTTATCAGGGCCATCGCTGATTAAGGTCTGTGAGCTTTTAGTGTGGACATAAGATGTTGTTTTCTCTTTACGTGGCAGTGATGAAAATATTCGATCAACAAGAGAATCTCCATGTGAGCATGGGGTGAGAAGATCAAGTGTACGGTCAATAAGTAAAAGCCCAGCTGATCTTTTCCTTCTCCCCACGTCATAAAGACTGGACATGCCAGTCAAAATATTTCCAACAGATTTTGACAAATCACCAAGGGAAAATATTTCCATCTTCAAGTCCATCTGCATAAAAAAAAAAAAAACAAACAAACAAACATGCTCAGTTCATATCAGTATGTTAAGTCACCTTTTTCTTTGATCTAGAGTACTAAAATTTATTATAAATTTATTAATAAGTGAAACTATTAGGAGGTTGTTCCATTAGAAGGATTATCACCTTAGAAGCAAGATGGTAAAGAAAGTGTGCTGTAAGAGTTGCCCCTGGAGGAACATCATCACCATCAGGAGGCAATCCGGTACTTAAAGGAGGCAAACCAGGGCATAGAAAATCATCATTTTCTGTTGACAGCCGAGCTTCAGCAACAGATCCCTCTGAAGGTAAGACAAAAACTCTTGGTGAAAATGGGCACAAAATCATTGGGAAGTGATGCACAGAGACAATGAGGTTTGGCCCTACATCTTCTGATCGGCTTATAAGAGATTCTTCATATGAATCTCTTTCATGTGTCTTACTGTCTTCTGATTGTCCAGATTTTGTCTTGCATTTCTTAACTAGCTCGTCGTAGTCTTGGACAAGCAAGGATTCATATTCATGAAATGCATCAGGCCCCAGGGGTGAATCAGGATATGCAGAGTGAGCAATCTGGGAGTAGTAAAGCATTTAATTAGATTCAAGAAAATGCCTTATGCTGTAAAAATATCCCAACTTTCCAGAAGAAATTTGTGTTGCTAAATTATCCCTCACCAAGAGTTTAAAACCATATAGTTTTAACATGAATGCATGGTTTATACAATTAGATTACAGATTCAAGCAAAGATGTAAGCTAATAATGTAATATATATGGGCAACAAAGAAATTAAATAAGAGCAAACTTTCTAATCAATTAAGAAAAGATGCACCTCCGAGATAGACGTAAATATAGTACAATGATGAAGACCTTGATGTGTGCTCAGACAACGTAAAATATACCGATGTGCATCGCTTAGCAGACATGATGTGAAAACGACAAGATTCCTTGCAGGATCAGTAGTTGAATTCCAATCAACCACCTAAAGAACACAGAAGAAAGTTACAATCACTTGTGTCTAGACTCCTATAATTTCATACTACATTACTTAAGAGGTGAAAAGCAGTAGGCAATAATGACAAGTACGAAGATCTAAAAATCTGTTACTCTATATGCGCGCATGCGTGCCAAATTATCAAAATGATACAATTAGCTTACAGAATCAAGATCAGTCATATTTTCCAAGCTGCAAACTGCACGAACTCCAAGGTCAAGTAACACGGGGAATGCCCCAGTAAATTGGAAACTCTCAGCACATCCAGCATCTAGATAAAGAATTGCACCCTCAATGTGCTCTGATATCTGTCACAACAGAACATCAGAAATTATACAGGGAGTGAAAACCAATATACCAAGACAGCATTTCTCATTATTTTAACATATGAATTCAGAAATTACCATTGAAGAGGAAATTACCTGGCTAATCGAATCAAGGCATGCCTTGGTTACATCAACCAAAGCCATATCTTATGCCAATCCTCTTCGGAAGAGATAAGGTCCAGTTATTAGCAATATGAAGAAGAAGCTCTTAACAAATGGCCAGCTGAACGGAGAAGAAGAGTAAGCTACCCCGCTGAGGACAATTAAGATTAGCTGCAGCTCAATGAAAAACAAACAAATAAATAAAATGGCGGAAATCAAGGATTTCTGTAAAATTAAGCTAATGCAAGATACAAAAACTCCTACATCATCCACAATCATCCGACATTTTCTCGGAAACCAAACAGAATTCAGTGGCCATCAGCAGAATCTTGAAATGAAATAACATGCACGTAAGGGATATTTAGGGATCTAAAAACGATTACCTCCAAATCGAGGTTCGGATCAGGGATGGAGTATGAAGGATCGGACTTCGGAGCATGAAGACTCCGTTACCGCGCTGGACCAGAACAGTTTTTGTGTAAACTGTAGTCCATGGCTCCAGCAAATAAATAAAGTAAATAACATAATAACTATAAATTATCATTCAAGCCCGTAAATTGCTTATGTTTGGGCTTCATATTAATCATTAGCCCATCTCTATCGGCCTCAAATCTATCAGGTCCAACAGAGGGGAAACAATTGGGCCTAACCTTTTATTAATTGTAATAATTATTATTACCTTTATTCTTTCTTTTTCTTTTTTTCTGGTCAAATGGATTGTAATAATTATATTTTATCCTAATTGTTGCCTTTAATCATGCCGTTATTATTGTTGACTTTTTAAGTAGTTGTTAATTAATCATGGGAAATATTTTTTTAGTATAATGAAGTCATATTTTTGGGAAAATAAAAAAATCAGTACTTCATATTTTCCTGGTGTCACTTGCTACTTCATATTGGTTGTCTAGAATAGTATAGTGAAGAAGATGATGAGAAGGGTAGCAGCAGTAGCGATGAAGAACATCACGAACATCATGGGCCTAAGGTTATGAGAGGTTGGTACACGATGTACACATCGGACGATCCGAAATCGGCTTTTACGAAGGCGAGCGTGAGATTGCAGCTTCAGACAAAGCTAAAGGAGTTGAAAGAGAAATACGAGGGAGAAGAGTTAAGTATAGTTCTTACAGGACACAGTCTAGGCGCAAGTCTCTCGATTCTATTAGCTTTGGATTTGGCTGAGAACTGATTTTCCGACATTCTGATCGCGGATATCGTGTTCGGGTCTCCTTAAGTGGGAACGCAGCGTTTAAGGAGAGGTTGCAGAGGCATGAAAACGTCAATGTTTTGCATGTGAGGAACAAGATAGATGTGATACCACATTATCCAGGACCTTTGTTGGGGTATGTTTATATCGGAACAGAGTTGTCGATTGATACGAGGAAATCGCCGAGTTTGAAGGATTCGAAGAATCCGAGTGATTGGCATAATTTGCAGGCAATATATTGCACGTGGTGGCAGGGTGGAATGGGGAGGACGAGGAGTTTGAGTTGAAGGCGAAGAGGGATGTGAGTTTGGTGAATAAATCATGCGACTATTTGACGGAGTGTTTTGTGCCTGCTTCTTGGTGGGTCGAGAAGAATAAGGGGATGGTTAGGAATGAAAATGGTTACTGGTTTTTGGCTCCGGCATCGGATGAGGATGTCCCGGTGCCAGAGGATTATAGACCCGACTCGCCAATGGTCAACGACAGGTGCCTTTGTCATGTGTTACGTATTTATTTTTCTTAATCTACCTTAACCTTTGACGCCTACATAGAGATTTATGTCTGGTAGCTTCTCCAAGAGAGACACTTGGTCATTATCTAGAAAATGACTTTGTAAATTTTATGTTTTCTTGTAATCATAGATGATAAATTGATGTCCGTCCGTGGACCATAAGGAATTTTATAAGATGATGGTTTTTGAGGGGTCAACCGTCGATGTATGAGTATGACTGAGTCGTAATCTTACAATAAACTGGTTATTGTAAGTTGAAAAGACAACCTTCTAGAAAATGAACGGTGGCGATTACAAGCGCGAAGATAAGAGTGCAATATAGCAGTCGAGATGAGGTTGTCCGATAGTGGAGTTGGAACCTTTTGATTCGAACTTTAATCACCCAATATGGCCCACGTGCGTCTTCACTTTCTCAAATACTAGTCCACTTCTCATCATCGTCTTCACTAACTAGTATGCATTTTTTGAAGATTATAGTATTGTAGTAGGCAAGGGGGAATTAACAGAAAGAGTCCAGAACTACAGACCTCGACGATTTTCAGGTGAGGCAATTAACAGAAAACAAACAAGAGTAACTATAAACAAACAGTCTTCTTGCACACATAACCACATTTTTTGGGACAAACAAAGAGACGCATTATGGTGATCATCTCCAACCACCTAGCAACACCCATCGGTCTACTTCTTCCCGCGAAGTTTCGCTCCAAGAGCCCTCTCGAGCTTTGTGATTATTTGTTGATTTGGTATAGCTTTCCCCGATTCATACTCCTGGATGATTTGCGGCTTCTCATTGATCAACTGTATACAATCCCAGGTAGTTTGTTAGTTAATAACATTTTCAAGACTGGCAGCCACATACAGGCACAGAGAAAGAGAGGTTCACTTGAGCAAGTTGCGCCTGGGTAAGCTTCTTCTCTTGGCGTGCTTGCATAATAGCTTTCTTCAGCTCAGTTGGTACTCGTTCATCTGTACTCAAAGTAGAGGAGAAGAGTGGTAAGGAATAAAAATCTTAGGATGCAACAAGTCAGATGAAATGAATCGAAAATAAATGGGGTTCAACATATTACTTTTCGGGTGCACACTAAGGAAGAAAACTAATATCAGAGTAATCTTTGGGAAGTTTGATGGCAGAACTAAAAAGCTGTCTTGTGCTTTAGACTAGAAGGACAAATTCAAATCCAATATTTGATTTAACAGAGCAATCTAGTATAGCATGTTTGACAGTAAAGTGAAAACTATAAAAATTGCAGCACAGGAAAATGTCAGAGAGAAGTCACATGTGTCATCCAGCAGGACAAGAGCTCAAACAACAACGGAAAACTAAATAATATTATCAAAACATCAATCACAAACTTCAGAAGATGGTTATGAGTAATGACATCAAAAAGATATGAGAACTAAACTATCTAACCATTTAACACCCCTAGCGTTCGCTTACAAAAATACAATAGGATAAGCTATCATATTGAAATGCAATCACGGGAGAACTGACATCAATGTCATTTCCATTCAGATCAAAATTTATGAAGTATATGACAGGGGCAGGCTCATAACCAAAAATATTCATGATGGTGACTGATTGTGCTAAAAGAAAGCAAGAAATAAGATTAGAGACAAATTTAATCATTTGCTATACCATAAAAAAATATCCAAAAAATTTATTTGTCTCAGATGGGAATGAAAGAACTCACGAGTAAGGTTCTCTGTCTCCTCATCCAGCTTCCTTGTATTTAGAGTGGTGCTGCTAGATGCAGCTTTATTTGTCCCAGCAGTAGCTGTAAAACAAGATAAAATCAAATTTAATATTCTATGAAAGAAGTTCAAGTGGAAACTATTTTTTTTCTCAAGCTGAATTAAATTTTTCTAGAACTCTAACCAAACGAACTTAATACTACTTCTAATAACTTATCTTATTCTATGCATCTTCTATCATGAGAAATTAGTAAGGTTCTACCAGAAGACACCCAATATTTTAGCTCAGAATTGTGTAATTATTCTTATATCACCAAGAACAAGAAACTGAATATAGCTTTTAACAAACAGATCTACACAATAACTGTACTAATGAATCCAATCACAGTAACACCTGTAACACGTTCAGAATCAACAGCAGACCAAAACCTGATTCAATAAAAAAACAGTTCATACAAGAAGAAAAAATATATATAAAATTAAGCAATTATTCTTCAGGAAAAAATAAATGAAAGAAGAAAACAGATGTGTGGATGAGGATGAGAACGCTAATACCTTTCTTAAGGGTTTCGATCTCGGCGCCGGAGCGTCGTGCAGCGTTGACGGCCTTTTCATCCTTCTTCGCAGATGCGTTTGGCGCCTTCTTCCTAATAACAACTGGTTCCCAGTCCTGTGAGATCGGTCCGATTCCAGACATTCTGCTACCTCGTTCACTCTCTCTGCACTCGGCTCGTTGCTTGTGCTGGTTTAGGGTTCGGTCACAAAGATGAAGAAGAACGGAGATTTTGCAGAAGAAATGGATGAGGCAGCAGTTTATATATAGCTCCTCTTTTGCTTTAAATTATAACTGTATTTATCTAATAGGAGTCGGTTCCTTTTTCCGGTTTTCGGGTCTAAATTTGGGGGTAGCGGGAGGACGGAAACCTGGGCTTCTTCTGTGGACTATTTTTCTGTTTTCTTTATTCCCTTGATGGGCTAGGTAATTATTTGGGCTTTAGCCCGTTTTACAAGGCCCTTAAATAAAAAACATGTTCGAAAACAGAAGGCGGTTTATGGTAATGACCAATGCCTATATGTATGTACACACTGTTGTCCTTCTGATCTTCCTATTTTTGTGTATGTTAAAATGAAGTCAAAATAGAGACTGACAAAGGTCGTCGAACAACGTCAAATTTAGAAGTAGAATTTTGTAATGTACTCTTAATCTAAGAGAAGAATCTTGGGCCTTGGCAAAAGAGTCGCCGCGAACATAGGATTAAGGCCATCTTTTTTTTAATTATCTATATATATATATATATATATATATATATATATATATATTAGCTGTGGTATAGTATCACATGTCCTTGGTTTAAGGACGGATGGCGTGGGGTTAAGTTAATTAGATCATTTAGGATCTCAAAATGTTCTGTCTAATTAATTGGTCGGCGATAATGTACTTATCTTCTCTAATTACTATTTAGTAGCAGTAAGCCCTCGTTAATCTTATTCTTATTGGCTCAAAAATTTCCTCCATGAATTGGAAATTAGTGCTGCAATGCAAATGAGTCGAGCCGCTCACAGCGACTTGAAGCTCGTCTCTCTTAAAGCTCGTTCGATAATATTTTTGACATGATAATGATATGAGCTCGAGCTTAATTTTAAGTTTGGCAAAGTTCGGCGCAGTTATTAAGCTCATGATCTTACTCATTTTAGTCGAGTTTTTTTTTTTTCTCAAAATGAATATATAAATTTGATGGAGTAAGCATGACGGCTAGACATCATCATGGGAGCTAGAGAAGTGCATGACTGAGGCATAGATGTATGCAATTTAGGGAGGTTTTGTTTTACTTATTTGATTTCTTGTCAGGTTGTCCTTCTTGATCAAATGTCATTCTCTAATTCGACCATATATATATATAATAAATTAATCGCCTAATGGCTTGAATCTTATTAATTAAAATTATATGGTCTTTTATCTTATTAAAATAACAAAATACTTTAATATAACGCTAGTGAACCAAATGGGTTGGGAAAATATCATAAAAAGGTTAGACTTCTATTAATAAATGATTATAATTAATAGAATAATATACTGTGCGACAAGTAATAGCAAAATATTGTTCCAGTATCGAGATGAACTTGAGCTTCACCTCAAAATCTTGTTTTCAAATTTTATTGAGGTTATTTTTTAAAAATTTATTATTAATTAATTAATTTAAAAAAAGTTAGATGATAAATATATAATAATAATAATAATATTTTTAATTAATTTAAATATTATGAAAAAAACAAGGACAAACTTGACGGGACGGTTGCTTTTAGAAAACAGAGACAACGCCCAGGGATTATGGAGAGACTAATGGCCTAACGACCCATCAAGCGACGTGTGTTATGATGTTTGTGTAGCATTTAAATGTCTTTGAAAGAGACATATAATAATTAAATAACTACTAGTGCGATATTCATAATTAGACTAACACGTATATATATATATATATATATATATAATAGGGTTTAGGGTTTAATTCTGATAAAGATTCTCTGTCGGTCGGCCAATGTTTATATTTAGAATAAGCAAAAATGTCAACTGTCATGCACATTACATGACAAAATCATTTGGTACGTAGAGAAAATTAGAGACCCAGTTAACCAACAAAAAAAAAAAAAAAAAGGGACAGTACAACCCGCACCTTCCTAGCTATCGTCTGCATGCAATATCTTAATATCGATATTCACTTCTCCCCTTAAAACGCATAGTTTAATCCTTCGAATATTTGTCTTCACTTAATAGCTAGAATGAACCCTGAACTTCGGCTAAAGACATGCATGCACGCAAAACTAGCAAGTCGTATGTCTTTTAGCCACAAAGACAATCCTCGATCCAGATGATTCTTTTCTCTCATCAGAACGCCTGTCTTTCCCAAAGATTAAGCACATGACTACTACTTACCTTCTCTCTAATGCCACGACAAATTGTCTAATTCTCTCCCAAGATGCCTTGGAAAGTAAATCCTTGGACACTATATAATATATATACATATATGTATGTTTCACGAAACGTAGCCGTTTGGGAATCGCTTACTCATAACATGTCAAAATTTCTTTCCAGTTTGGCCACCTATTTTCATGACTTATTTAGTTTATAGGAGTCTCTTTTATACATAGGTGCCTCCTTTTTTCAAAACTAGTCAGTTTTTTACATGTTATACTTTTATGTATTTTCCATTCTTTGGTTTGGTATACGTATTTGAAATATGAGGACCAAGACAGAAGAAACGAGTCTAGTATATGTAAGGTAAGACTTTAATTGGCGGTTCCAAAAAAAAAAAAAAGCAGAACCAGAGTGAGAAAACAGCGAGTAGATAAGACAGTTATTTGCATGTATGGGAGAGACTAGTTACATATCTTGATGCTTGATCATAGTGAAATGTATGTAGTGATAAAAATACAGAGTGTCGTATGCAGTATGTAAGCTAGCAAGGGTCAACTCATTGTAGATCATAAGAAACGATCGAGAAATGAAGCAGGCTTGAGAAATCACATGTTTTTTGACCGTTCCGAGTGATGATCAGGTCTTAGCTAATTATATTGTAATTGCTGTGACAGAGATCGATTAACTAGAATGCAATAATTAAACGATATCAAATGGTCTGCATGCTAACTCGGACCTTGTTTCTTTAAAGTAATCGTTGATCGATCATATTATATATACAGATATATATACATGTATATATTGTAGTAAAAAAATAATATACATAGATATAATTTTATATTGAACTGTGGGAGTATTTGGTATATATCTGATGTGATCACCATTGAATTTTCAGAGCTTGAATTCTATTCGTTCACACTCGTAGAAATCAATATTGAAACGTAAATTTCTGAATACAAAAATTGAACACTGTAGTTGCATATATTATTCTCTCTCTCTCTTTCGTAGACAGCGAATGGTTTCAGTCAATTATTGGTTTCTGGTTTCCTTTATGGATCTATGATGGAGTAGCTAGCTAGCTAGTTGGAGAAGTAATACTGGTGGGTAACTTAATCTGAAACATCAAATCTCTTGCAAATTAAAGCTTGCTTTCATCAGTTTGGTGCAACTCTTGCTGTCGATTTAATCTGTATATATTGGATTTTTGTATTATTGACTCAACTCTCTCTCTCTCCTCGTGTTTGAATCAGCTGTGATCTTTCATCTCATTACTTACATCTTGGAGAAAAGCCCAGCTTAATTACCACATGATCTTCCTCGTCATTAGTGGTATGTACGAAGTAGTTTCTCTTCTTCTCTCGTGTTCTTAATATCATGAGAAAGATTACCTATAATATCGATCTAAAAGTAAATAAGAAAACATCGAAAGCAAAGTACGAAGAAAAGAAACTAGAAACATTTTAGTTGCCCTAATTATGTACATATTACAACCTTAATCACGGAAAAGATCAAAGAAACCATTTAGGTTATTGATTGTTAACTAGAAATTTAACTAATCAGGTCTCTAACTATAACTAAGACTATATATAATTAGTTCTTGATCTAGGAATTCGGATATGTAGAAAGGGATTCACTCCCTGATCAGTACTTCCTTAACAATTTCTACTTTATTTTGCAGGAAAATAAAGAAGCCAGGAATGAAGAAGAGTAATGATGAGGAGAAAATTTGAACGTACGATGGCTGCAGATAAACTAGAGATCTTAAGCGATGAAGATATTGGAGAAGATGAAACTGATCCCACAATTAAAAGATCATTTTTTGACTTGAATGAGGAAGCAGCTATGGATCATGATGAGGACAATGATGGTCAGAAAGACGATACTAGATCTAATCATGTCCGAAAAAATTATCAAGACACTAATATCGGTCAGTTAGATGACAATGATAAGACATCATCCGATCCAGAAGGTAATATAAGTAGCAACAACTCTACAACAGATCATGATCACGATGACGAACGAGAAAAAGAGCAGACGTGCACGGTTAGGCCGTATGTTCGGTCGAAAATGCCAAGACTGCGTTGGACTCCTGATCTCCATCATGCATTTATAAATGCTGTGGATCGGCTTGGTGGACAAGAAAGTAAACCCTCCTACTTGTTTATTTGATTAATTAGCTGAATTAATTGGCTATTTATACGATTATATAGATATATTTCATGTTAATCAAGCTATATAGCTCTTGAGCTTGATCATCTTAATTTGGGCCGCTATATGTACAGGAGCAACCCCAAAATTAGTTCTTCAGTTGATGAATGTGAGAGGACTCAGCATCGCTCATGTTAAAAGTCACTTGCAGGTGATCATCGTGATCAAATCCTAAGCTTAAACCATGTTGTTTATAGATATATAACATCCAATTTTCATATTAACCTCAAATTTTCTTGTTATGCACTAATTTTGAGATCAGATGTACCGGAGTAAGAAGCTGGATGAGTGCGGACAAGGTATAAGAACTTCTTAACATTACACTGTACATGTGTTTATATACAGTACTAATGCTGTATATATATGGTTTTGTAGTTTTATCACAGTACTCAAGGATTGGAAGAGACCACAACATTCTGCAAATGTTCCAAAGATTCAATCCTCACCATCTTCATCATCATCATCATAATCATGATTATGGGCACTGTAGAATCGACGACAACAAAAGCCATTTGACATCCTCACTAATCAAAAGTAATTACAACTCATCATTAAGGTACGTATATGGCTCTTAATAAAAGCATATGTCCCAATTAAGATACTTGTTTTTTTATTAACTTTTACTAATATCTGTCTGTCTGTCTGTCTGTCTGTCTCTCTCTCTCTCTCTCTCTGTGCGTAGTGGCCAACTACCATGGCCCTTGAACGAAGCTCGAATAATTGGGAGCTCAAATTCTATATGGGCCACAGATTCAGACAGGAGTGGTAGTAGCACTACTACTGATCATCGCCCAGCCAATTCTATGTTTGCAAAAAATGACAGGCTGATAAGCCCACTTAGAGCTAGTAGTGGATTCCTGGAAGAGAAGAAGTGGCCGCCATTACAGCTTTTAAGGAATCATCATCTTCCTCATTGCATGACTAATACTGCACAATCTTCAGTACTGCGAAGGAACTTCACGAACATTGATGAAGTCTCTAGTCGTACTCGTCCGACATTCATCGTCAATAGCTATGAACCCAATCCCAGCACAAACATTGCCCTTCTTCATCATGAAGTACCCTTGACACACGTTCAGGCAACTAGTGATTAACTATTCAAAATTAACTTTAAAAAAAAAAAAAGACTCCTAATTATCAACTATTTTTTTCAGGTGGATGGATCAAAACGACGTGGTATCATGATCATTAATGATGATGAAGAAACGACGTTTAAGGCAGGAGATTCATGCGTTGATTTTCTTCATCATGTCGATCAGTCGTCACCCAATTTAGAGTTAAGTTTACATTACGACGATCGGAGATTTGAAAAAAGTAGTAGCAGTAGTACTACTACTAGTCGGCAACATCAAAGCTTAAAGAGAGGAATGAACACGGTGCTTTCTCTTTCTTTACGTCCATGGTAGATAGCCACTAGCCGGCAAGAGCCAAACACAGGATTATAAACATAGAAAGTGGGCTGAGTACTTAAGATCTCACCATGCAGAACTAAAGAGGCATAGGAGTGATATCTTGTAAAGTACTCGTGCCCTAATTATTAATTAATTAAGGCCACGTACTTGATTACATGCATGATTACTTAATTTTTCACTTGATAATGATATTGTTTAAGAGTTAAGATGGTTCATCAGAGCAAATCTGGAAAAAAATGTTTTGTAATTAATTACAGAAGAGATGAATCTAAGTTAAAGTAAATTAAGGACAATTTATATATTAAGTGTAATTAATACGCATTTTCCTTAACTAAGAATTAATTATTTCCGCCGTCACCACCACCACCATCACCACCCCCTCCTCCACCATGGTGGTGCTGACCACCGCCATTGCCATCACTAATGTCAGCACCGCTGTAGCCTGGATAATAGTAAGCAGCTTCAGATTGTCGTCCACCATGCTTTTTTTCCTTCGATTTGCGGTTCTTTTTTTGGCAGAGTCCAGAAGAAAATATGACCACCGACATAACCGATATAGACGCAAAAATGGAGCAGATCAACAAAAACAAGTCCCCTGAGCTCATGATCTTCATCACTGACATAGTTATTCCGGCCACCTCATGATCTTCACCAGCTAGCCCGATGAAATCTCTAGCCATGGCTGTAATTTGTTTCCCGCTAGATTGTTGTATATATGTAGACGCGCGAGAATATTGAATCTAGTCAAATAGAATCAACAAAATCGAACGAACGATACATTAGTTTATGTATCTTGGTCAGGGTATTAATTAATGAAGTAACTTTATTTATTTACAAAATGCTAATCATAGAGCTAATTTACTCAGAGAGGAATGATATATATGTTGCAATCATGCCAATCCACATACAATGTTCTGTGTGTAAAAGCATGAGTTTTGGGTCCTCCACTTTCTGTTACCGAAATGAGCAGTGCCCACATTCTTTTGTGTTTGCTTCATTCCTTGATTTTTTTGTGGCCACTCTGAACCTTTCTCTATGTAGCTGTTCGAATCGACCTGTAGTCTCCATAACGTTGTCATATCCGACTCGTCGCGGCACAATACTTCGTTCAGAATACGAGTCCATCACCAAGCCTGATCACAGGATCATCATCATCTTGTCAAGCAAATAAAAACAGCTGTCAGGGTGGTCAAGAAAATAAAGTATAGATCTTTATTAAGATTCGTTTACACAGAGAGAATACATCATGTACATAGGGAGCAAGCTTTGAGCTCAACTTATTATTATGAGATGTACAAGAATTAAAATAAAAATAAAAAAATTCTCTTCTTCTGAATTAGCTTGTGGGCATGTTCATTCTAACAAACACCATTATCTTATCCGCTATATACACACCAACTTCTGAGAAGAACAATATCAAACTTTGCCAATCTTCAGACAAATCAAGCATACGGGAACAATTGGATGTCGGAGAATTCTTCCCCCGTTTCTAAGCTTCGGGTATAGATTTTAGTTGTTCCTAGTAAAATAAGAAGAAGACAACATTAACATAATTATCAGGCTATAAAACTTGCACAGTGATTTGGGAGAGGTATGATATTACCTTTTGCCCATTATACACACTTGAAGTTTTCACCATTGCTTCCCACTTGATATCAGGAGATTTCGGAACATTAATTTGACCGGCAGAAGAAAACCGAGATGAAGACAAGTATCTTGAAGAAACAGTAGGCAAAGTTTGCTTCAGCCAAGATTCTGAAGGAGATTTAGGAGAAGGTGGAACAAGAAGAAATTGTCTACTCTGTTCGACTGACTGGATTTGTAAATCATTCTTCCCATGACCATCTACTTTTGAGTTTCTCAAACTGATTGAATTCTTCACAAGGCCATAGGATCTTTCTATAACACCCGACTCCAATACTTGCCTTCTCTTCTGATCAACCTTCTCATCTTCAGTAATTTCCGAGCCTCTGAATCCAATAGGATCAGTATTGAGGCTTTCGAAATCACTATTCCTTTCATTAATCATTTTCAAACTGTTCGGTTCAGTAGCATCCGGAGTAATCAGTCCTTGATCATCCAATTTAGACTCATTCAAGTCCAATTGTATGTCATAATTTGATCTGTCCGAACAAGATAGAAAGCAAGAAGAATCAATAGAATTTTGCATCAACATTGTCTTTTCTTCCCCCTCACTATTCAAATCCTCGATACCGTGAACTGAAGTATCTAGTTCGGAGGCTTCTTTCATTTCTCCCCTTACATCTAAGGAAGGTGAAGATTTGTTGTCCTTAACATAGTCTACATAGAGAGTTTTTTCAATCACTGGGCTCAATGAAGCTGATTCCTCTTCATTGGCCAATAATTCTCGAAAGTTGCTTCGCCCATTTCTCTGTGATTCCGTTATCTGTAGAAGATAAATAAATAAATAAGCAAGTAAGGATTTTTTTATATAAAGGAATGTGTTTTAAAAATAAATACATAAAAATAAAATAAACAATATTTGTTAGATACCTCAGAGGATGCAGAGCAAGTGGTGGGATATGAAGAGTTATTCCGAACTGTACGAACTGAATAAGCGGGGCGGGCCTGTATTCTCACACTTGGTATCGGATTCATAAGGCAAAATGAACTCTTTAAACAAAAACGAGGAATTAAGCCACAAGCTTTGATCGAAGAATATTCGGATTCATTATCATCATCACTTTCTTCATTATAAATATCCTGTGCATAATGAGATAGAACCTTCTGTGCATACGGATTAAACGGACGGTGCTTGTTATTGTCTCTAACTATAACCTTCTTAATTTCCCTTGGCTTTGGTTCTTCTCTTTGAACAGTTGCTGCTTGCTTCATAGAAGCATGAGGAGGTGTTTCTGAAGCCATTGCCTTTGCTGCAGGCAAAAATCGACCCATCATGAAATCCCGGACCAGTGGGTCCGACGCAAAGGTTCCGATACCAGAACTTTTGTTGATGACATCTGGACTGTCCAATCCGCTTAAACCGCTTATACTACAGTTCATGAAAAATGACTCGGTTCTAGAAAGTTTATTAACTGCACCATAGTAGGTCTCCTCACCATTCTCTGCTGCATCTTTTAGACCACCTTTTTTATCATCAGCATTTTTATCGGAAGAAGAAACACTCTGAGTATTAGAAGTGACCTTTACTTCTTCAGAAAGAGGACTTGATGCGACCATTTTGGACCTTCTCTTAGGAACTTGTTGCCGTTGTTGTTGTTTTATATGTAAAGCCCTTCCAGGCGGGAGTTTTGGAGCAATAGGAGGCTGATCAAAAGGTGGATTTTGGGGTTTTCTTTCATCCTTTGGCCTTCCAGGGGTTTTTTCCCAAATGAAAGGAACTGTACCTGGGTTGCTCACTGGACCAGATTTCAGTTCTGATTTATATACAGGAAGAGGAGGAATTTTAGGCATTGAACCATGAGTTTTAGTTTTTTCATCGGATTCTAACGAGACCCAGCTAAGTGATGAACTCCGCCTCACCGATAGAAATGGTTGTGTAAAATCCAATTGCTTGTCTTCCATTAAACTCTTTAACAACATATGAATTTTCTTCTTCTTTTTCTTTTTCTTTTTCTGCAGATCAATATTGTAAAAATGAAAATCAATCTATATGAATTCCAAGCTACAAAATTTATGCCTTTTTTTTTTTTTTTTCGGTATGACTAGATGAATCAAAATGATTAAGCGACCCCTTAAACAAAATTTTAGCCTGAAACTGTAACTTATATACTCCATAAGAACAAGAAAGAAGAATCGAAGAAGCTCGATTCTCAAACTCAAATCTTTCATTGATTGAACAAGAACAACATGAAGCAGGAAAAATGAAAATAACCAAACCACAGTCAACTATTATTTCCTTTTTCATACAGCTTTCTTTCAACAAAATAACCGAAGCAATAAGAAACAGAATCGTCAAAGAAAGAGAGAACCTGATTGTATTGCCAAGAAAGCAGCTCTTTTCTGTTTCTTCAAGCGAGTAAGCAAATAAGAGCCGTAAATGCAAGTCTGAAGAAGAATAAGAACAGATAGAGAGAGAGGAAGAGACAGAAGTGACGGTGAATCTGTTGGGTAGTGTTGATTACTCTGTTTCTGTGATTGAATGCAGCATTTACCCTGTTTCAATGACCCCGCGGAGATATCTGTACGTAAGAGTTTACATTATTGCCATTTTTTTTCTTTTTCTTAAAATATGGAACATAATAGCTGCATTCGTTGGATTTTATTTATTTATTTAATTTTCTGTGTTAAAAATTTGACTTGCTTCGTATTTAAGTAGTCAAGGCATCTATTTGACTATTCCTACTTTCAAATACGTTATAAGTAGCTTTGATTTGGAGACTGTTTTAGAATTTCTAACATATCGACATGTCGCTATATTAAACCACCGCTCGAGGCTTCGATCAGCTGGAGAACATGTCGCTTAGCTCATAAATATGCAAATTTGCCGATCGAACCTCACATCATTATTAATTATTTAAATTAATTTAAATTAGCTCATTTTTTTGAATTATTTAAATTAATTTAAAATATCAAAATAATTAATATTTAATTATTTTCTTACAACTTTCAAATTATTATTAAATATTAAAATTTTAACAGTTAATATCAAAAATATAACTCACTTAAAACCTCACATCTTTAATTATTGGATCAATCCCTTTAGATTTTAAATCCAAGTAATTAGATATCATTAAAAATACTTATATAAATAAATAAATTGAAACAAGCCTTTAAATCATAATTAATTTATATATATATATATATTAAGTTCTTGATAGATTTATTTACACATATATTATTAGAAAATACCATAAATAGACATCACAATTTTTTGCAATGTTATTAGATGGTACAAACCGTACCAGAAAAAAACCTGTCCGTAGACTTATAACAGAGCTACCAAATGGTCCAAATTCCTGTACACATGTAGATTATAAATTTCTAACTATAATTCTTATAAATAAATAAATAAATAAATAAATAAATAAATAATAGTAAAAGACTCCAAGTGGGGGGAAAGATCCTCGACCAAAGACCAAGAGCCACAGTTGACAGGCAGTTGCCAGCTCACCAATCTAATCTTCAAGGAAAAGGAGCACCCAAGAAAAGCAAAAGGCCGTACAAAAAAGCACTCTGTTTTTTTTTTGTTTTGTTTTTGTTTGCTTGCTTTCATTCATGCTGTCACTGCCAGTTTCTTGCTACAAGCCTGCAACTCGTGTGCCGTTCTTCCTACCTTTATTTTTGTTTACGTTGTGAAATTCTGAAAATTTATAAGTTTAAAAATTATGATATGAAAATTTAATAAAAATTGTATGTGTATTAGAAATTTGATTGAATTTTATATTATAAAAATTAAAAATTAATTTAATATTTTAAAAAATAGATAAAATAATAAGATTTTTTTATGTTTAAAATTTTACTAACGGCTATTTTAATTTTTAAAAAAAATTAACAACTACGAAATTTAAAAATAAAGAATACGAATTAAAATAAATGACTTTAAACGTTAAATTGATAATTAAAATTTAAAATTACATTAAAATAATAATTAATATTAAATATATATTAAAATAAGAAATTAAATTTAATATTAAAAAATTTTAAAAATAAAAATAGTGAAAAAAATAATACATTATTTATAAATAATAAATCAAGATCTTTACATACATAAAAATATATTAATACAACTCTTAAAAATGAATTTAAGGAAAAAAAAAATTTTGATTTCTAAATAAATCGAAAAGAAAATTTCAGGTACATACGACATGTCGCTCCTTACAGAACTCGTCTAGCTTCAAGGCTACAGAAACAAATAAAGTAAAATAAAGATGAAAATTTAAAAATGCTCCACTTGTGGCGTCTAGGGGGGAAAGGCGTTGGGAGAGTACAACCGGTTGACTTATGGGTCCAATTAGTAGTACTTGTGACGATATGGTTGTTTAGGTAATTACTGAAAAATAAATTTTTGAAAAATATAATTAAATTAAATTAAATTAAATTAAATAGAAATAAAAAAAGGGGCCAGTTTCACGCGGACGAAAGTGTGGAGGTAGGAGAGCCACCCCTGTGCCAGCTGGCTGTCGGAGAGAGGTCCTTCTGAGAAGGATCCCGCCCTGCACGTGATTCACCACCTCTCTACCTCTCTCTCTCTCTCTCTCTCTCTCTCTCTCGTTCGAAAAAGCCAGTTTCTCTCTTTACAGCGATCAATGATATCGATTAAAGGCCCAAAAATCAAATCAATCTCCCTCTCTCTCTTTTCCTCTTTTGAATCTCTCTCCCTCACTATTCACTTACTTCTTGTTGATATCTCTCGCTCTGGTTCCTGGTGATTTTCATCACTCGGAAATCTTAGGCGGTTTAATGTGAGGAAGGATGAGGCCGTGATGCGTGATGCGTGATGGTTTAGATTTCTCAGACGCTCTAATACGAAGAGAGGGAATTGGAATTCAAATGCCTGGATCAGCTGGTGGTAAAATCTCGTATGTTACATGTTTCATTTTTAATGATTCTCTGTTTGGTTTTTATTTGATTATTTTTAGCTTTTCCTGAATCGTTTTGCTCCGTTGCTACTATCCGGTTAGCTTGTAAATGAAATATTGATGTTGGTTAGGTGATAGCTTCTGTATCAGAGGTGACAGGCGTGACTGAGGATTGGGAGTTTAATTGAGAGTAGCATTTTTGGCGTCATTTTGCGTAGAAATTGAATCATTCAGGAGAATAGAAGTGAGGAATGACTATGTATATATGCAACGCATTCAACTTCAATTCAGTTTACTTACTTATTGGAGAAGGTCTATGGTTTTGTGGCGTTTGTATATTTCAAGTTTAGATGTGAAGGCATTGTTTATGAATAATCAATTTTAGAAATATTACTATCGCATTTTATTCATTGAATGATCACATGATTTCGGATGTTGTAGATTTCTGGTTAAAGGATGTAATCATGAATGATGTATGTTCGGATTCTGGAAAGCATATGTTGATATATTATGTTTTTGTTCATCTCGGGAACAAAATGTGCATTTTTATGTAATTGTGACTGTATTCTACTGTGCATTATACTCTTATTTTTGCTTGCTTCTGAAAGGACAATTTTTCCTGTTTGAGGGTCAATACCTTGATACACTCACCCTCATCTCCACTCCTTGCTTTAATTTTCAAGATTTTTTATTTTTGGTCTATAACTTGCAGGTTGTATTGCCTCCAGCAAGAAGTTGTGAATATTGAAGTTTGTAATCCGTTGCTTTATTGTTTGGGCACCAGTATAAGATTGAAAGGTTTTTAACCTTCTACAGGTTGAGAAGTTAGGGGCGAAATGGTTTTGCTCCCCAAATATCTAACATGGAGGATACACGAGAAGATGTTGGGACAACAGATCAAGGCCGTTCTAATGCTTCTTGGTGGACTTCAGATTTTATGGAAAAATTTGGATCCGTCTCTTTGGGTTCTCGTGAAGGAACCATAAGTAATAAAGAATTGCTTAGAAGCTCAGAACAAGATGTGCTGTCACCTCAAAAGGCTTCTCAAGTTCTTTGGCATACCGGAGTGCTTTCTGATCCTATTCCAAATGGATTTTATTCCGTCATTCCAGTTGAGTTACTTCAAAATGTTTATTGCTTTAGCGAGCTCCTACTACCAAATTATTTTCTGAATAAAATTAAGGTCAAAGATAAGGAAAAAACATTCAATTCTTGATATGGCTCTTTTGTGTTTGATGTGTGATTTTGAATTGTTCAAAGCTGGTCTGCTGTCTGCAGTTGTTAAGCCAGGTCCTCACTTGGTTATATGCTCTATATACAGGAGAAAAGGCTGACGGAGCTCTTTGATAGCATTCCTACCCTGGATGAGCTGCATGCTTTGGGGAGTGGGGGTTTCAGGGCTGATATTATCCTTGTAGATTCTGAGAAAGATAAAAAGCTAGGCAACCTGAAGCGACTAATTTTGGCATTGGTTAAAGGATTAAATTCAAATCCAGCAGCAGTGATAAAGAAGATTGCTGGCCTTGTAAGATCATTTAATATTTTTAATTAAATCCTTAGAACTCTTTTTCTTGTTCCTGCTCCATCCAGCTTGAAATAATCTTAGGTGCTTACATGTTTACTAACGGATGCATGATTTAAAGAATTCAAATTCTCTACCCATCTATTAAGTTTTCTCACTGATTTTCCATTTCTTACCTTTGACCTCTCTGTGGTGTCTATTCTTTTTTTTCCCCAATACCAGAGAATATCCTTAGTTTTGACTCCTACTCTTCCACAGGTATCTGATGTTTATAAAAGGCCAATCCTGGTAAGTCCAGCAAAATCAACCCTAGAAGAAACCTCCCACATGTTTGATGATCGAGGTGTCCAGCTTCTGGGGCAAATAAAATACGGTTCATGCCGACCTCGAGCAATCTTATTTAAGGTTCTAGCAGATACTGTGGGTCTTGAAAGCAGCCTTATGGTGGTAAGCTTTATTTCAAATCTGTGGACTACACTGTTCCATTTTTTGAGCCTTGTGTCTATTAATATCTGTAGTTTATTATTTGAATAATGAATACCAGACTGAATTAGATATCTGACAGATGTATCTGATTTTCCATTTATCTTGATAGGGTTTGCCAAATGATGGGACCATTGGGTGTGTAGACTCATATAGGCACATGTCCGTTCTAGTTGTGTTGAACTCTGTGGAACTTTTGGTTGATCTCATGCGATTCCCTGGCCAGTTGTTGCCTCGATCAACAAAGGCAATTTATATGACCCATATTTCTGCAGCAGGAGAGAGTGATTCTGCTGAAAATGACTCCTGTGACTCGCCACTAGAACCAAATAGCCCTCTATATGGGTTTTCAGAGAGAGTTGATCCGGATAGGTTTGTGAGTCTTGTTTGAACTCCTTGCTCCTTTTTTTTTAATGCTGAATTTGTGCTTCATAATGGTTTGGCCTCTAATGTTGTTTTGTATGCCACAGTGCTGAGAAAGATGAGACCCTGCAGTTTCATCGAAAGTTTGAAGCAGCTTCAAATGTATCAGGTCCTTCATTGCGGGATAAGATGTTGAGATCTGCTTCCTCTGTTAGGTATAATTTGTTGCATTTCCTAATCGGCTTTATGTGCAAAGGGTTTTACTGTGATCCTCTGAAGAAAAGGTCTACTAATCTTTTATCCTTCTCAATTTTCACAGTTTTTCACATAGTGAACCCAACATTGCAACTACATTTTGGAGGCGTAGTCGGAGAAAGGTCATGACCGAGCAGCGGACTGCTAGTTCAAGGTTTGTTTTTTCACACACTATGTCTTTGCTTGGACCATATCATCTTCAGTATTTCCTGACCATGCCCGTGTTTGCGTGCATTAGTTCAGTAGTTGTTATTGTTTTTTAGTTGTTTTGTATTTTTTCAGTCCTGAGCATCCTTCACATCAAGCACGCGGACGATCCATGCTTAGTGGTGATAGGAAAGCATTTAGAGATTTTGCTGATGATGCGTCTACATCAAGGTTTGTACTTCTGTTATTCACTTACATTATTAATATTTTTTTTCCAAAAAAAAAATCATCACATGATGACTGATTTATCTGATGATGCATCTACATCAAGGTTTTTATTTTTGTTTTTTGTTCTTTTTTGGCCAAAATCAAGGTTTTTGTTTCATTTTCAATAATTGTTGCTGAGCTTTAAACTTCTGTTCTGAGAAATTGAATCAGCAGTTCAATTTTCATTTGTAACAACAGATCAGATGGTGCTTCAACTTCAGAAGCTCGTCGATTAAGAAGAAGAAGCATGAGCATCACTCCAGAGATTGGTGATGATATCGTAAGGTCAATGTTTACTATTATCTTTTTTATGTTATTTTGTACCATGAGATGTCAATTCTGTGGGATTTCCTGTTGTTGAGAATAAATGATGTGAATTATATACCTTAAGTGGGTTGCCCTGCTTAGCTTTTTAGGTATATTGGTTATAGGTGGTATCTGCATTATAGGTTTGCCTTCCTAGTCCAATATGTTTCTTTCTCCCATTTGAATTTGATATTATGTGAATTTTGCATGATGCTGTGGATGTTATTATATTCATTTTATTTTTTGTTAGGTCTAACACAAGTAAAACTATTCTGTCTATTATAGGGCTGTACGAGCAATGAACGAAACATTGAAGCAAAACCGTGTATTGAGGGAGGGTGGAAATGACAGGTCATTCTCCCATTCTTCAGATGACAGAAATTGTAATTCAGATATTCAGAAAAATGTACGTTTCATTTGTCCTAGACCTCCTGGTAATGGAAGGACTGACTTTGTTATCAAATGTTTCTGCCTTTTGTTCAATGTGTCTACTGAATTCGTTTTCCCATCTGTCTACCTTATTCATTGACGATTGAACTGTTTCAGGTGCCAAATTTTCACCTCAATGGTCATGGTGAAGGTACTAGTGAAAGGTCTGCTCTGTATTCCCTTTCAAGAGACCAAGATGTCTCACAAAGAGGAATGTCATTACCCTCATCTCCACATGATTATAGGAGTCAAACATCTGAGAGGAGTGGACCTTCAGGATCCATGATAAATGATGAATTGGTCTCAACATGGAATAAGGTACTTGAATCTTCCATGTTTGACAACAGACCTCTGTTACCTTACCAAGAGTGGAATATCGATTACTCAGAATTGACAGTTGGAATTCGTATAGGAATTGGTAAGAATCAGTTCTCTCTCTCTCTCTCTCTTTCTCTCTCTCTCTCTCTCTCTCTCACTCTCTCAGGAAGACTTAAAGTTTGAGTGTTACACTTTGACTCAAATGTTTCATTGAGTTAATTGTTAAGTTGTCCATCGTCCAGGTTTCTTTGGAGAAGTTTTTCGTGGCATATGGAATGGAACAGATGTTGCAATTAAGGTTTTCCTAGAGCAAGATCTAACTGCTGAAAACATGGAAGACTTTTGCAATGAGATATCCATTCTCAGGTATCTTCTTTTTTTATAGTTGGTTGCCGTTGTTCCTCTCTTTACTTCTTTTATCTCTCTGACTTTATGCTCTCTGTTTTCCCTCAATGGCCGCTTTGTCATAGCCATCTCCGACATCCTAACGGTAATTTCCCTCTCCTGCAACTAGTAAAATTTTCCGCTTTCTATTTATGCTTCTGAAAGTGTCACAAGTGGATACCATGAGAGATATTGCGTAGTTTATTAAAAAGTGCTGCTCTTATCTATGCTGTTGTTGTGGTCTATTATTAAATACCCATGTTATTTTCTACAGTTATTTTATTTCTGGGTGCATGCACTAAGCCCCCGCACCTGTCAATGGTTACGGAATACATGGAATATGGATCTTTATACTCTTTAATCCATTTGAGTGGGCAGAAGAAGAAGCTGAGCTGGCGGAGGAGACTAAAGATGTTGCGCGATATATGCAGGTCTGTTCTCTGGATACTCTCTTTCTTAAAGTATCTGAGCCTTTGATTTATTCCTAGTAATGTAATTGGAGCTTTATACTGATGACTTTTATCTGCTGAAAACCAAGGGGGTTGATGTGCATACATAGGATGAAAATAGTTCATCATGATCTGAAAAGTGCGAATTGCCTTGTGAACAAGCACTGGACTGTCAAGATCTGTGATTTTGGGCTCTCGAGAATAACAACCAATTTGCCCATAAAGGGTTCCTCCTCTGCAGGAACGCCTGAATGGATGGCTCCTGAGCTTTTTCGGAACGAACCATTCACCGAAAAATGTGATATTTTCAGCCTTGGGGTTATCATGTGGGAACTCTGTACTCTAAGTAGGCCATGGGAAGGAGTGCCACCAGAGAGGGTATGCAAAAATCTGTTGAGCATTATTCTCATTTTCCGAAATTTTTACTAAAATACCTCTTCCTGCTTCCAATGGTTTTCAGGTAGGCTATGCAGTTGGGAGCAAGGGTTCTCGATTAAATATTCCCGAAGGTCCATTGGGCAGGCTAATATCAGGTTTGCAAGCAAATGTAATCCCTTTGTCAGCCATTGTTATTATCACTATGTGTGTTCTAACGAGTCCGTTTTCTTGTCTCTATCTCTATCCCAGATTGTTGGGGAGAACCACATGTACGTCCAAGTTGTGAGGAGATTCTCTCACGCTTGCTAGACTGTGAATACTCTCTCTGCTGATTTGATATATGCCATTGGTTTCTGTTTGTGTACAGAAAACATGGTAGAGTTGTGTACTTATTGTGTTCTCGGCTTAAAATTATAAAAACTATCGTGAGTTTTTTTCCAGTCGATGTAAAATCATATAACAGATAATTCTTCAGTTTCCAAATGACCCATCTTCTCAAACTTCATTTCGTAGTTTGTACGGATCTAGAAATGTACTTGCATCATCTTTTGATAAAGAACGATAGATTTCCTTTCAAACGGCAGAAGCAGTACTATAAAGAACTTCATTTAGGTAATGGAAACAACATTTCTGATTCTATAGCTCATCTCAAAAGGAAAAAGAAGGAAAAGCAGAAAGAGAAGGTTGTTATTATCCTCAGCACCCCAAAATCAAAGTTTACATTTTGCCCATAAATTTCATTGTTCTGATCCTGCTTGGGCTCTTTCAATCGCAAATTTCTCGGCTATTCAGAGCATCTTCAAATCGACTGCAAGAACCCACCCTCATCTCAGTACTCATATCATTTTCCGGTGCCGGGTGGTAATCCAACCTCAGCTGTACATCTCTAAGGTTAGGAATCCTCAGAAAAAACATCATGAAATGTTCATAAGCCGTCCCGTGTATAAAAAGCTTCCTCAATGTCCTACACTCTGACATAAGCCCCGCTGCAGTATGTGAAAGACATCTCTTGTTAAAGTTCTGGTCCTGAGGCGGCCAGTAATCGAGCTCTGTTAAACTCAAATCCCCGACCCCATTCAAACAGAACCTCTCCCACAGACTAAGATCCATTTTTCCGGAAGGCGCTGTGTGCAAATAACCTATTGTATCACTGCAATCCAATTTCATCCTTGATAAATGAGGATAGTTTATCAGGCTGCTCAACCCGAACAGGTGAACGGGCCTTTTATCACATCCTCTACAGTCTCCTTCTACCCTTATACGGATCTCTTCTAAAACAGGACAATCTTCTAGTCCAACTGTTTGTAATGGGGTCAGAAGCTCACCTACACCAATCCAAAGCGACAGATATTTTAACTTGTCCCATCTTCTCGGCTCAAATTCATCGCCATTGCTTTGTAGTAATATATATGAAGAATCAATATCGGTTGAGTATTTGCATCTCTTTCTTTTGCCGGTAACTCCGTAGCCATTTGAATACTCATTTTCTTCCTCTTCTTCTTCTTCTTCTTCCTCCTCATTTCCTTCTTCTGCATCATTCCATATGCAATCAATATGAAGGCGCTGGATCCGAGCTTGAATCGGCTCCAAGGCTCGTAGAGATGATTTGGCATCTAGATTCTTACAGCAAGAGATCTTAACATCGATAAGCGTTCTTAGAAGCAAGCTTACCAATGTTCTCAATCCATTAACCGTAATCTTCTTACAGCCTTCTATCTCGAATTTTGACAGCTTCGAGCAACCTTTACCGATCTCTATCAAATGCATGTCCGTCAAATCTGCCGAGTTCTTAATAGACAAGGACTCGAGCCCCTGACACAGAGCAATTCCGTCAAGCTGGGACCCAATCGCTAAACAAACTCCATGGAATTGCCCGAGCTTTAGCTTCCTCAACCTTGGACACTTGGAATTAAGCACTTCTAACGCTGATCCACTGTCCCTTACATTCTTACCGACATCTAGAACCAGCTCCTCTAACAATGGAATCCTCGAAAACGCCTCTGCCAGAGTTGTTGTACTAATCCTAGCGTTTTCCAAGGTGAATCCGTCGTTATCTGGATCACCACGTGCATTGATCAAAGTGGACATGTCGGCAAGGTGAAGCAGAGTGAGTCTAGGGCAGTGAGTTGCTATGTCCAGCAGAGTTTCGTCGCTGACGAAGCCAATGTACCTCGGTTCGAAAATACACGCCATGAGCAGCTGTTTGAGGTTAGGACAAGCTGCTGTTATGGTCTGAATCTCTGTCGATTTGAAACCTTCGACTAACGACGTCGTTAGCAGATTCAGTTTGGTGATTGATTTGGCTGTGTTAGGGTTTGCTTGAAGAACAGGAAGGAGGTCTTCTGTCGAGTAATAGAATTCCGATAGGTCCAGTGAGGAGAGTGTTTGGCAATGTTTGAATACGGGAGCGAGGTCTGCTCCGGGGGGCGATTGTGGCTGTAGATGCCATCGAACGAGCTTGACGTTGCGCAATCCTGGCCATTGAGGGCAGAGAATCTGGAGTGTGGTTGCAGATCGGGCGTAGACGGTTAGGAACGTTACGAAAGGGAAGGCGCTGCGGAGGCAGTGGGCGAGGAGGAGGTCATCGGGCGACGAGCAGAGTAGCGCGTGGCCCCACGGCGAGAGCAGCGAGAGGTCTAAGTGAGTGACGGATCTGAAACACGTGGGGATCATGATAAGGTCGCGGGCGTTTCCCCTGAGCGTGAGAGAAAAGCGCGTCGCTCTCTCGAAAATTGAGAATTTCCGGCATACTAGAGACAATGAGTTGCGCGCACGTGTGTCCGTCACCAACGCGAATATGTTGGATAAGATAGCGTCCGGCAAGTCGTTGATTGTCATGACGGCAGCCCCGGCCATTTCGCCGGTATTTCGTAGCGTTGTCTCGCTTACTGTCTGATGATCAGTACACAGTAGTTGCAGCTCCTTACTCCGCAGATATCATGCTGGATCTTCTGTTTATTTTTCCCACTTTCTTCTTCGCTGTTTCTTAGAGAGAGAGAGAGAGAAGATGGAGATGGGAATAGATTAATTGGGCAGCGGTGGATTTGTCGTGAAATGGAGAGAGCCACGTGAATACGATGTGAGAGAAGGATCATCTGAGTCCGGCTGGAGGGTTGGGGAGAGAGGAGATAGCTCTTTACGCACCTGCCTGGCACGTGGGTTACCCCAGGGGGTGTGAGGGTAAATATATCATTTGACAGTGACTGATCATGGACCTTTTTAACATATTTCTAAATCCATCCATCCATCTTGCTGCTTGTCCCGAGCGCTCTCCACCATCTATATATTAGATATGTTATAATATCATCTAATATATGTATGCTTAATATTCTTGATTAACAACATGATATCAAGTTGTCTATTGCTTTTTGTTACCACATCATCCCCTTCGTTATGAAACAAGATTCTCTTTGGATTAGCTTCATGCCTTACAATTGGGCCCCACCTATACATATATAATCCATATAGTCGTTGATTGATTTCATGGTCTCGTACTTTTTAACATATTGTTGGAAATTTTGTTTTCAAAGTAGCGGACGTTATTTATGTTCTCTTTTTTTGTTCCATAATTGGGCCTAATATATTCAATGCATCAAACAGCCCAAATTTGTAATTGTTATCGGATATGTCCGTGAAAGAGTCTGAACCTTCCGTGCACAACAGCCCAAACATTTATTGATAAAAAACACATTCTATTTCATATGCAATTCGGTTACTTTCTGGGCCTATGTTCCTAACACTAGATGACTAAATCCGGTCCGGTTTGTTACCACTAGGGCTGGACAGTGTGTACTACGCGACAGAAACTTTCAAGTGGCGCCTAAAAATCAAATCACAGGTCCCCTTTCTCGCCGCACGATCATCGCCTTTCTTACAAAGACAAAGAAAAAACTCACCGACTCACCATTTTCTCTACCAGTCGGCACCTCTCGGATCAGTATCAACTCTCACGGCCACAAAATCAGTACCAATCATAGTGCGCCACCTATACAAGACGTTACATAAATTACGGTTCCGACACTCCCCCGCCTAGAATGGCGACGGCACGGCCGTCCTCTGCACCGTTACCCATCCGTGAGGACTGTTGGAGCGAGGAGGCTACCACCACTCTCATCGACGCTTGGGGCGAACGTTATCTGGAGCTCAACCGCGGCAACCTCCGTCAGACACACTGGCAGGAAGTCGCTGACGTCGTTAACTCCCGTCATGGTCATGATAATCGGAAGTCGCTTCGTACGGATATACAATGCAAGAACCGAATCGACACGCTTAAGAAGAGGTACAAGATCGAGAAGGCTAGGGTTTCGGAATCGGAGGACGGCTGTTATGTTAGCACTTGGCCTTTCTTCGTGCGGCTCGACTGTCTCATTCGAGCCACCTGCAAGCCTACACTTCCGGTCACCGGAGGTCTGCGGAAAACCAAGACGGTGGCGTCTCCTTGGATAATGTTTTCGTCCGTGCCAGTCGCTCCCCGATCGGCAACTCAGAAACGACCTTCTCTCGCTCCCACGCCAACGGTCTTTGGCGACGCAAACTTTCGCCGGAACTTCTCAGCCATTGCTGCTGCAGCAGCTGAGGAGAATGAGGGGGAGTTAAAAAGATATAGTGAGGATTCAGAAGATTCGAGGTCCAGATCCAGGACAAGGTCCAGGTCAAGATCGAAGGACCGGGGAGGGGAAGAGGTCGAATACAGTGGACTGGCGCAGGCAATAGAGAGGTTCGTAGATGTGTACGAGAGAGTGGAGGTGTCAAAGCAAAGGCAAATGATAGAGTTGGAGAAGCAGAGGATGCAATTTGCTAAGGATTTAGAGTTTCAGAGAATGCAGCTACAAATGGAGACCCAGCTTCAGCTTGAGAAAATCAAGCGCGCAAAACGAACCTCAGGAGCAGGTGAGATTTTTTCTCTCCTCTCTTTGAATTTGCTCCCTTTTATTTGATATGTTGTAAAAAAAGAACTATCCTTCAGTCGGCTTTTGCCATCTATTTGGATCTTTGATTATATTCATGCTATTGGTTTTTCTTGACAAACTGGAGTACTGTTCATTCAATGAGAAGTTGTTGGACAGTGGGCTAGGATGTGTTTAGCAAGGCTTTGATGTAACTCTTCACCTAAACCTCACTACTAAACTAATATTCCATTCCATTCCATAGATCATTAGTTGCTTTGTCTCCTTCACCCTTTTGGGAAAATAATAATCTTTTCTCCCTCATGTAGCTTATTGGGAGGTTTTATGTAAACCCGGTTGGTATCTAGTCTGAACCTGTCTGGTATAATTGCAACAAGCTAGGACTTAGGCATCAAATATTTTTTGCAGTTTTGACAATTAGAGAAACGGTTGTTTGCAAATGGACGATAAATTTACCTATTTGGTATCGTATGGGCTTAGTTAATGATTGTGATCGTGAAGACCACCATCCTGTTTGGTCGTTATGGAAGCAAATCTCTACTCCACATACTCGCGAATCATCAGACAAGTATTATGGCTTTTCTTTCCAAAATTACACTATCTCTAGAAATCATACCCTTTGATTAAACTGGGCCGAGTTGTTATGACTAATGCTACACGAGTTTGATCGGTGGGGTTAAGATTTGATCACTCTACTCTCTCTGTATCAAATGTGTTTGATTCTTATATGTTCTGAATTTGAAATAATTTGTGTATATGGCTAATTGAGTGACGTCTCTAACGTTGTCTTGTTGAATTTCTAGGGGGCCTGTTTGTCCCGAGACTTTAAAACGTGTTTTGAAAAAGAAAAAAAAAATTGGTAGATATGATTTGATATATTACATTAAAATCCATAATAAAAATATTCCTAAATACTTTAAAATTATACCTTCTTTTTCTTCCTAAGTCACTTAGGAAGCTTGAGTTACAAGATACGCCTCCCTAGTCTTGTTCAAATTTCAATTTCCATCGCCTTTTTCTCCGTCTTCTCTGCAAAATGATTAAAAACCCACCTAACCCCAGTTTCGAAACCCTAACTCCCTTCTCTCCTATCGAAGCTAATCGAAGAACCTAATCAGAAGCTACTTACTTCGTGATGAAGCTAGCTTGTTCACCACCTCCATCGATCATGCGTCGACACTCTCTAGCTTTGTTGATTCTAATGGCTACCATTAGCCACGCTTTTGGTCCAAAAAAAATGGTTTTATCATTTTAGCCACGTTTTTGGCCACTAGCCGCATTATTGTCTGGAGTGTTGAGAAAATGACGGTGGATACCAGTTTTGATTTTGAATCCCTGTTTAATAATTTCAAGTTGGAAGACTCATGGATTCCTCCCACAACTTGGGAATCCATCTCTTACTAGAGTGGCAGAATTCCCGATTCTCTTTCTCAACCTCTTTCCCTTTCCTCCTCCATTTCTGCCTCTGTAAGTCCAGTCTCTTCTCTCTCTCTCTCTCTCTCTCTCTCTCTATCTTTACATCTCCGTCCTTTACTCAAGTAATATACTTGACCGAAAACCTTGTCACTACTTTCCACCTTTTTTTTTTTTTTCCTTATTTTATAACTCCGGCAACGGAAGGGAGTTGGAGAAGAAACTAAATATATAATTATTAAAAAAAATATTTTTTTTTATAATTATTAAAAAAATAATAATAATAACGTGATATTATATAGAGAGAAAAATATATATGTTTTAAAAATGCAAAACGGGCCCAAAGGTTTTTTTGTTGTATTACTTGTATATATATATGTTGAGTCAGAGTATCATGAAAAAGTGAAAGCATCGGTGCCTCCTTTTGAAGCACAGCGTATCAACAATAGCAATTAGAGAGAAGTTGACATCTGTTGACATTTTGGTTTCCAGCTTGATACTCGAGTATAAAGAAGGGATAAAAATTAATTTACCTTTTCTTTCCCCCATAGGCAGCGAAGATGATGATTTTGATACTCTTGTGGTGAAGTAGCAGAGTTAATTATGAACAATTCATCAGTTGGTTTGCAAATAGGATTGCGAATCCTACGATGCAAGTAGGATTGCGAATCCACGTTGATGATCTTACAAACATGGTACATGTCGAAGTTTGCTGTTTTACGAATTAGAGAATTCTACAGAATCAAATGTTACATCATAATTCCAACGTGAATAGTAAAAACTAAGCCATGTTTCGTCATACTTTTATAAATATATTTTAAATTTTGAAATCATTAACAACCAGTTACAAAAGAAAAGAAAATATATGATAATACTTGTCAAATTGATTAGATTTAATTATATATATATATATATATATATATATATATATAATGAAGTCGGACGATCTAAATTATTTCTTATTTCTTCCTTCTAAATTGCACCGAAATTTTTCTTCGTAAAAAGTCTGAAGAAGAGAATCAAAGAGGGAAACCGAAAACGCAACGGAGAAATATATGGAGTAGATTACAGTTTATGTCACAGCGGCTATATATATATATATATATATATGGATAGTATGGCTTTTAATGTCTAATAGATGTAGCTTAAATACAACGGCATAAATTGCAGATGCTAATATGACGAGAGAGAAAGAGAGAAAGAGAGAGAGAGAGAGAGAGAGAGATTGATTAAAAAAAACCTGATGAAGAAGATAACTCGCCCATCAGCCCGGTGTGGTGCCTTCCTGCATGGATATAGAAGAAAGGGTTTTCTTCTCTTTTGGGTTTTCTCTTTTCTACTTCAATATGTAATTTGCTAGTCCTAGATAAATAGTTTCCAATTATGAGCAGTGCATAAAAATCTCAGCTGAAAGGAAAGTAATTATAATTATATGCTGTAAATGTTGACATTTCTTATGACATAAATTAAGAGTCTATGATGAAGCTAGACTCCATTATAAATTTGGAAACAAGACATCGTGCTGGTATATCATGTTAAGTGATCCCGGAAACAATATATTGATTCTTATATCATGTTAAGTGATTCCGGAAACAATATATTTGTTCTTATATCATGTTAAGTGATTCCGGAAACAATATATTTGTTCTTATATCATGTTAAGTGATTCCGGAATATATATATATATATATATATGGACTTGTAAATAAATTATAGCTCCTATGTTCTGAGAATGAAATGCCTCTGCTTGTCAATATTCCAA
The DNA here is from genome assembly GCA_027186245.1 of Coriaria nepalensis. Classification (NCBI taxonomy): domain Eukaryota; kingdom Viridiplantae; phylum Streptophyta; class Magnoliopsida; order Cucurbitales; family Coriariaceae; genus Coriaria; species Coriaria nepalensis. The sequence goes on from CP114492.1 coordinate 10,625,219, forward strand.
TCGATATAAAATATACCCTCATGTTGAAGATGCACTTAATGAAATTTCATACTACAATATATATATATATATATATATACATATAGGATGCATGCACAAAAACGTGATATATTCTTCCTAAAAGAGATGTTGTATAAAGGTTAAAAGGTATATGATTCGTTATTCGATGCCCTACACATAAATATTTAATTATATATATATATATATACTAAAGTACGTATATAATCTAGGGAATTGAACAACATCACTACGCAATAGTGAGGTGAAGGATTCACTTCAAGTATCTTGAGATTAAGTCTATATATGTATATATCAACGACCAAGCTAGCTAGCTTACATATCTAGACAGTGTATAAAACAAAAACTAGTGTTACGTGAATAATATATTGTTCAAGTATTGAACTTTAACCGACACAAACACGTGATAAAATAGGGCAGTGAGCAATTTATACAGTACTAATTATTCCCTAAACACTTGTTTAATCATCGAAAGGGTAAGAACTAAGAAGCCGTACGAAGGTGATGCATAGCTCAAACATTCGATTGGCTCAGCAAGAATGTAGTACATAGTTTCTGACTAACAAGCAACAGACTATATGATTATATATATATATATATATAGCATAATTAAGATGATTAGTTCCTAATTGATTAGAATGGGGTCCGATCCCCGACAACAGAGAGATTCGATTGAGATTGAGATGGTATGCACAATCTAATAAAAAAGGCATGCATGTAGGAAAAACACTAATTAAATAAATATGTTGAGTTAGTGAGACCCTGAAGTAAACCAGCTGTTTTCAATCGTTACTGATGAATCGAATTCCTAATTAGTATATCTAATTATTCTAAGTTAGACCAACATTCATGAAGCGCAACACCATATAATATGTATACAATTACGTAACTGTATAGTACTTGTATATGTATATGCATCATGCAGTAACAGCAGAGGGATATACTAATGGTTAATTCGTGAGATGTATATATATATATATATATGAGTGGATCAATCTATCATGTGACTGATAATTCCGTTCTTATTCTTGTTTGTTAATCATGATGAAGTTTAATATAAATTAAATGCGTTATTAAAATTGCAAACAGTATATTCACTTTTCCTAATCTCTTGTGTAGCTCTCTGTGTTGATTAAGAATGAATACGAAAGCTACGAGTGAATGCTAGGGTTCAGCACTTTTACATTTTGGTTCTTCAGGATCGATTACATATGAAAATTAAACAACTATATATATATATATATATATACTTTCCTCAGGATCAAGTTATGTGCTAATCATTTCATTTTTACCCTCTTACTCATCTTTATAGTCATTTTAATTAGAATCTATAAACGGATCGGAGTTCGTTATACACGAAATTAAGAAACGGGTTTTTCAGTTCATGATATATATACATATGCATAAGGTCCAAACTTTTTTTTAGTTCTAATCAAATATACTATAATGCTACCTGGTTATTGAAACCATGCAGTAGATAATAGAAAATGATTAATTAGTAATTACCATGTTCCAAAGAGGCTTGAGAAGTTTAATCAACGGATCAGCTAGGATCACGGCATAGCGGAAGAAGTAGATTCCCGATCATGACTTCCCTTGACTTGATTCGCCGTCTTCTTCTTCTTCTTCTTATACGGGATCCCCCTTGCCTTTGCCTGAAACTCTCTCACCTCCCTCAAATAAACCCTAATTGCACCGTTAGCAAATGGATTCATCTCCGGCAAGCCACCATTTTCTTCGTAAGCGGCTCTAAGCCTTCCAATAAGAGCATCAAGGCTGCCCCAAGCCTGTCTAAGTGGACAAGTACAAGGGGCCGGCGGCTCGGATTGTCCGTAAAACATGCAACCTTGGAAATGAACTTTAGTCTTACCAAATTGGTCCAAGTACCGGAGAAAATCCAGCACATGGTTACAATTGCATTGAGACAATGGAACCGGAGGCCTCTGATTCTTCAAATACTGTCCAAACGTGTTCCAATCTCGCCTCTTCTGTGATTCGTAACGGCTCGGCGTAGCCTGCTGTTGTTGCTGCTGCAGGTTTATAGTAACATTAGAGCTGGATCCATCTGCTAAAACCTTGCCTCGCTCATGAGCACTCATGGCGTAAAAGAGAGTATAATGGAGATTAATTATTAATCCGATCAATTAATTATTCTAATGGGTGAAGATATGGGTGGTGGGTACTGGCGAAAGTAATAGTAGAGAGGGGGGGGTGAAAGGAATATAATTGAAGGAGAGATGTAAAATTAATTACATAATGGGGTTACCCGAGTAGACATGTTATGGGACCAGATAACCTATTCATCTTTATTCTGCCTTTTTTTTTTTTCCCCTTAAATAGTGATTTAGCATTAACTAAATGTTTTTACCCCTGTTCCCATACAATAATTGTATGACCTTTGTCAACTTAAACTTCATTATCTTACTATAAATCAACCAATTAGTCTAGTTACCATTAATTTCCGCCACGGACACGATTTCTTGATAATAAAGTTGTATGTATGTACGTACCAACTACCAAGTACCGAGAAAACGGATCTCAACCATTGATTCATACGCAGGTTAGGGATTCTCGTACATGAAATTATATAGAAAGAAAGAAAGTGGCGACGAAGGAAGCTGCTCGCGCGGGGCGCAATGAAATTTGGTCAGTAAAATCAAGCTTGAGACTTGCTTTGGGGCGCATACATGTAGAATAGCGCAAGAAACAAGGATTGGGTTAGGCACGTGACAGTGAATTTGGCATTAAACCAGAACGAGATATGGAATTTTCTTTGTAATTTGGGATTCAAATTCTTACCTGCAATGATTTGATAGAGAGAAATGGAAACCCTGAGGTGCACGTCAGATTGATAGAGATGACAAGCCAACCAATCTTACTGGGTCCCACCCACAAGATACCTCATGTGTTACAAAATCGTAGCCGTCAGGTCTCTTAAAACACTACCTGATCCGTATGAAATAAGTCTGATGGATGTGTATATCCATGAGGTATCTAATTATTCAGGACCGTTACATTGATCATAAGCATATATACGTGGAAGAAAAAATAAGATCAGGTTACAAGTTCTCTCCGAGTAACTCAAATGAAAGTAGTATGGAAGTATCAGATGATACTCGGATTCAAACTCAAGTGAAAGTAGCAGATAATGCTCAGATTCAAACTCGGAATTCGACATTAAGTAATATCCTTTACTTAATGTTGAGATAAGATCTTGTATTTTTCCGTACAGATCCCACATCTGTTCTTTCTCTCCGCAATTACTGCTTCCAGGAACTTAAACACAATTATAGGTCGAAGATGAATCAAACGTACGTGCACCTTGTCGGCATACTTTTTTGTCCAATCATGCTGCCTCTTTTTCCTTGTCTTCGTTCTTTAATTTGCTATTTATAAATTATTGCGAATCACAGTTAAAAAGGGGACGAGTACTGATCATTATCACTTGCAACATATCGAATCATAATATTTGAAATATTTACGTTACTATTTTAAATTCTTTTTTTCATGATCTTTTAGTGTATAATATATGATTATCCGATTCATGATCTCCCTTAAATTGGCATGGTATGAATCCATCTATCTTACTCATAACGTAACTAAAGTGTAGAACATGCCCCTACAATATTTGCCCAAGCAACTGGAAGAAGGGACTAGTTTTCTCCAGCCCTTATGATATATCATGCATTAATGGCGGGATAGTTGTCTAAATATAGGATGGTACTTCTTATATTGTATTCAAATGTTATGTGGTTTGAGAATGTGAATATGATTTTTGTACCATTCCTCTTCTTCGATCAAACCCCACCCATCTTTTTGTTGATAGCGATGGAAACTGATCAGGGAGTCTCCCTCATGTTCCCTTCACACAACAAACATCATTCCTTTTTAATTTTAATTTAATTTTAATTTAATTTAATTTAATTTTAATTTAATTTTATTATTATCTACTATTTGTTGACGCTTGACACTAATCTTTTGTCTGTTATTGATTATAACTTATAATAAGAACGAAAATCACAGAAGTAACACATTATGTTTCGCTACTTGAGGTTAAGAGGGAAGGTTTAGAACTTCCGGTATTCGCGTGGCCTGACTCCGGCACAGGATATAATCGGGTTATAATTCACATTAATGACATTCCAAATTAAATTATATATTTAATTATTTTTAAAATTAATCCCAAATTAAATATTTTTTTTTCTCAAATTTAAAATTTTATATTTTAAATTTATTTTATTATTTTAAATTAATTTTTTTTTCTTTATATATTTCTAGCGCTATCTTTATAAATCACTTTATTCTAATCTTATTATAGCCCGATTATCACTAAAATGAAAAATATATATATTTAATATAATAGGGTTGCATTTTGAAATAATTAAAAAGAAAATTTGATTTCATATTTGATTTATGCTTTTTAAAAATTTTAATATTAAATTATATTTAATTTTAATTTTAGATGTAAATTATCTTTTATAAAGAAAAAAATAATAATTTGATTCAGACATAATATAGAGTCTTAATCTTTTTACGGAAGGCAAATCCGAGAGTAGATTCTCTCCGGCAGCTTTTAGATGATGCCATACATTGCAGCATCCAGATTCCAGACCATTAGGAAGTCTCTACTATCTATTGTCGGACTACTCCTGTCCAGAAGGCCTCACGGCGGAAGTTGTAGATCCATTAACAATTGGACTTCTGACTATAAAGCCCATCATAGTATCTGATCCGGTTTTAAATATTGTACTGTAGACAGACAATTCAGAACAGCGCAATACTCGACAAATGAGCGAGATGCTACCGTGCTAGCCAGGTAGTTGTCGGAATTCTATAAAACGACACATTATACTTATAAGGGGACATAAATCCGATGCAATGATTTATTACTTATTTCCCTCCCGTGTTGTCTTTCTTGCTATATGACAAACATACATCATCCACAGCCATCTTGATAGCGGTTGCAGATATATGTTCAATACGTGCATATGCCATTGCGGTCTCATGAACGACTCCATGATGATGATGCATGATGATGATGCATGATTCATAGCAACATGCATGCCAGCTTAAGTATGTTCGAACAAGAAGTCAAACTGATTAGATGCCTGTTTAGTGTTCTCTCCATGTGATCTCATCTCTCTAATACGTACATACACACTAAATTAATCATAGATCTATCTATAATGCCTAAACTTCTTCCATTTTCATATGTTTTCATGCTGGCCCGTCTCATGGTTTGTTTAGGTTCCACGCCTGGTATTGATCAGGTCTATAGTTAATCAGTTAACTGGGTATCCTAATTGTGTCAGTTTTTTCAGTTTTGTTTTTTTTTTTGGTTTTTTAATGAAATACTGGACAACGCGTGCGCTTACATTGACGAATCGACGTGTAAGTTTCACTTGATTTATAATTAAATTACTTAAATCATTTAAGCATAACGCACGCCTGTGCTCCGAAATTGTAATAACTGATTATATATAATAAATATAATTATGAACAAGTTGACTTATACGATTCCAAATACGGAATTTAGGTTTGTTGATGTTATAAAAGTCAATGAGTCACGTCTTGAGTTTCTTAAAATTATATTAAATTATATTAAATGAATCCCGACATTTGAAAAAGTTGGTTGGGTCGAATTATTTGGTCATTTTAAAATAAATTGTTCATTATGTTTGTTTTTTATTTGTATTTTATTTATTTATTAAAAATTAAAAATTAAAAATTCCATAAGAATTATTGGAGCAAGGTTTTATAACGATAGACGTTAATTGGATTTCAAGAGGAATCAAAACAAGGTAATTAGATTAATACAAAATTTAACGAATCAAAAGCATTTATTAGATTCCGAATTGCATATGCGGATATTCCATGTTAAACTTTTAAGTCTAATGCGACGTGTCGCCAGGATGCAACCAGAACAGAACAACAAAAAGAATAGTCCACAATTTCAAGCGTTGACTGATTTAAAGAAAAAATAAAAGAAAAGAAAAGAAAAAACTTTTGATTTAAGGCTCTGTTTGATGATATAAAAAGGAATAGAAATAAGAGGAAATCACGATTTCCTCTTCTTCATTTCATCCTCACCTTTGGCGTCGGTTGCGAGAGGTCAAAAGCCATCTATCCGGTGGCTTTCGTGGGCCCCAAAAGGAATTTTGGCTTTCCACCCGCATAAATTCGTCGCGTTCCTCTTCTTTCCGTTCATTTCCTTCCATTCCTATTTTCCTTTAACCAAACAGAGCCCCCCATATTTGACTTTGAAACCTGAACGGAATTATTAAAAAGATCAAATAGATTTTCTTGGTCTCTAAATCGGAAATCTCTCAGTATGAGTTCCGCTACAACTACGGACTGTGGTCTATAAATTGCTCACAGTTCTCGTTCATTAATCCTCAGAAACATTTGGCCAACCAAAAAAAAAAAAAAAAATCCTCATAAACAGTAAATTTTCCTTCTTCTTTTTTTGTCCCCTCCTTTTCTTTCTCATTTTGTTCCTTTTTCTCTTACTTTCTCGTGCAAGGATCTTTCCACAGGCAATCTATCTTACCGGAAATTCACAGGATCCTCTTTCTCAACTGCGTATCACGGGGTTCGCTCTCTGCTCTTCTTTCACTTTTCAACAATTCACTTGATTTCGTCTTCTTGAATCAGCTTATGTTTTCACTCTTTAGTATAAATTTCCAGGATCGTTAACTGTTTGCAGTGAGTGTTTCAGGGTCTCGATTTTGTTTCTGGTCCCCTCTGTGTTAAGTAGACGGAGCGATGGCTACTGCTAAGAATCTGGAGAAGATGGCGTCAATTGATGCTCAACTGAGGTTGTTGGCGCCGAGCAAGGTTTCTGAGGACGATAAACTGGTTGAGTATGATGCCTTGCTCTTGGATCGGTTTCTCGATATTCTTCAGGATTTACACGGAGAAGGGTTAAGAGAAACGGTAATGTGTTTTAAATCTCGTTTCTTCATCTCCTGATTTTACTTCTTCTCGATTGTTCTCCATTGCTTTTGCTTAGTGTGAACAGGAAGCGAAATTTCATGATCGCACATATTATATGCTGAACATCCACGTCTCAAATTATAGATTTTCTAGGTCTTTTATGTGGATGCTGTCGAATTGATTGCTAGTGTCTATGAGATGATGCTGTGGTGTGGGTGATGAATCAAAATAGCTGATTACTCTTTTATGATGTAAAATGGACCAGGTTCAAGATTGCTATGAGCTCTCTGCTGAGTATGAAGGGAAGCATGAGCCGGAAAAGCTGGAGGAGCTTGGAAATATGTTAACAAGTTTGGAACCAGGGGATTCCATTGTGGTTGCTAAATCTTTTTCCCACATGCTTAATCTAGCCAATTTGGCTGAGGAAGTTCAGATTGCTTATAGGAGGAGGATAAAGCTAAAGAAGGGAGACTTTGCTGATGAAGCCTCGGCTACTACTGAATCCGACATTGAAGAGACCTTCAAGAGGCTTCTGCAGTTGAACAAGTCCCCACATGAAGTTTTTGATGCTTTGAAGAACCAGACAGTAGATCTCGTCTTAACTGCTCATCCCACTCAGTCTGTCCGTAGATCTTTGCTTCAAAAGCATGCCAGGTTCATTCAATGCCTGCTTTGGTGTTTAGATTGAATTCTATAGGGAAAAAATATTTTCTTCCTTAATCTTCCCTACTGATATATGTGTATTTTCTCGGTTCAGGATAAGGACTTGTTTGACTCAATTGTATGCTAAAGACATTACACCTGATGACAAGCAAGAGCTTGATGAGAGTTTACAGAGGGAGGTATGTATCTTCCAGAAAGGGGAAATTGTTCTTGTTTCAAGTAGAGTTCTAACTTTTTCCTGTGAAATTTCCTTGGTAAATGACCTTCAAAATCTTCATTTTCAATGTATTTCTTCTCATGCCAGATTCAAGCTGCATTCCGTACAGATGAAATTCGTCGGACTCCTCCGACCCCACAGGATGAGATGAGAGCAGGAATGAGCTACTTCCATGAGACAATCTGGAAAGGTGTACCTAAGTTCTTACGGCGAGTGGACACTGCTTTGAAGAACATAGGAATAAATGAAAGAGTTCCATACAACGCTCCTCTTATTCAGTTTTCTTCTTGGATGGGTGGTGACCGTGATGGAAACCCCAGGGTTACTCCAGAAGTGACTAGGGATGTTTGCTTATTGGCTAGAATGATGGCTGCTAACTTGTACTTCTCCCAGATAGAGGATCTTATGTTTGAGGTATCAAAAAATTCTCTAATGGTTATGATACTGATATGATATATTTCTCACCCATATGAGTCTGAAGGCGCTAACGTCTCCTTTTTCTTATTTTTGCTATGTTTTTTGTTTTCCCAGCTATCTATGTGGCGCTGCAATGATGAGCTCCAAGCTCGTGCTAATGAAATTCATAGGTCCTCAAAGAGAGACGTGAAACATTACATTGGTATGCAAGCTCTTTAAAATGTAGAGTTTGCATCAAAATATCAGATTTGGAGTCGTATTATTACAAAAGAATTCCAAAAAATATTTATTTCAGAGAGATGAGTGTGTCCCACTGTCCCTATTTGTTTTTGTTGGTTGGAACTTTGGTCACATCTGTCTCTAATATATATTATTCCTTTATATAATGCAGAATTTTGGAAACAGATTCCTCCAAATGAGCCTTATCGAGTTATTCTTGGTGATGTAAGAGACAAGCTGTACAGTACCCGTGAACGCGCTCGTCAATTATTAGCCACCGGGACCTCTGATGTTCCTGAAGATTCTACTTTAACCAATGTTGAGCAGGTCTCTCCTTCATTGCTATTACTTACGACGTTATTAGTCCCAGTACTTTAGGCTTTTGCTACTAATCAACGAGTGTTCCATTTCAATTGCTAGAACTTTTTACAACAGCACCTAAATACTATATATTTCTTTCCCCTTTGCAGTTCCTGGAACCGCTTGAGCTCTGTTACAGGTCACTCTGCTCATCTGGTGATAAAAATATAGCTGATGGAAGCCTTCTTGATTTTCTAAGGCAAGTATCCACCTTTGGCCTCTCACTTGTGAGACTTGATATCCGTCAAGAATCAGAGAGGCATGCTGATGTTATTGATGCCATCACGAACCATCTCGGGATTGGGTCCTACAAAGAATGGTCAGAGGAACGCAAACAAGAATGGTTATTGTCTGAGCTCAGTGGCAAGCGTCCCCTATTTGGCTCTGACCTACCCAAAACTGAAGAAATTGCTGATGTGTTAGACGCATTCCATGTCATTGCAGAACTTCCTTCTGACAACTTTGGTGCTTACATCATATCAATGGCAACATCCCCATCTGATGTGCTTGCTGTTGAGCTCTTACAGCGTGAATGCCGTGTGAAGAAGCCATTAAGGGTTGTTCCATTATTTGAAAAGCTAGCTGATCTTGAGGCTGCTCCTTCTGCTTTGGCTCGTCTGTTCTCAATCGAGTGGTATAGAAACCGGATTAATGGAAAGCAAGAAGTTATGATAGGGTACTCCGATTCAGGAAAAGATGCAGGCCGTCTCTCTGCAGCCTGGCAGTTATACAAGGCTCAAGAAGAACTTATTAAGGTTGCTAAACAATATGGGGTTAAGCTAACCATGTTCCATGGTCGAGGAGGGACAGTTGGAAGAGGAGGAGGGCCCACTCATCTTGCTATATTATCTCAGCCGCCTGAAACAATTAATGGGTCACTTCGTGTCACAGTTCAAGGAGAAGTTATCGAACAATCATTTGGAGAGGAGCATCTGTGCTTTAGAACACTTCAGCGTTTCACAGCAGCCACACTTGAGCATGGAATGCACCCACCTATCTCACCTAAGCCAGAATGGCGGGCCCTCTTGGATCAGATGGCTGTTATTGCAACCGAAGAATATCGCTCCATTGTTTTCAAGGAGCCCCGTTTTGTCGAGTATTTCCGCTCTGTGAGTACTTTTCTACTCAACTTGTTAAGAATCTAGTTATAAAATTATTTTCTCTAATCTGGAAAAGGAAAAAAAAATATTGCAGGCAACCCCAGAGATGGAGTATGGTAGAATGAACATTGGTAGTCGTCCATCAAAGCGAAAGCCAAGTGGAGGAATTGAATCACTCCGTGCTATCCCATGGATTTTTGCGTGGACCCAGACGAGGTTTCATCTGCCAGTGTGGCTTGGGTTTGGGGCAGCATTCAAGCATGCCATTGAGAAGGATGTGAGGAATCTTCACATGCTTCAAGAGATGTACAGTCAATGGCCTTTCTTTAGGGTCACTATTGACTTACTCGAGATGGTGTTTGCAAAAGGAGACCCAGGTATTGCTGCCCTTTATGATAAACTTCTCGTGTCAGAACAGCTATTGCCCTTTGGAGAACGTTTAAGGAACAACTATGAGGAAACAAAGCACCTCCTCCTTCAGGTAAAGATAGACTGCTTTGATTGATTTCCTGATTTCCTACCATCACTGTAATGAAATAGTTCATCTTCTTATCTTGAGCTTGTTGATGCCGTAATGTAGGTTGCTAGGCATAGGGAGATTCTAGAAGGAGACCCCTACCTGAGGCAGAGACTCCGCCTCCGTTATTCATACATAACAACTCTCAATGTTTGCCAAGCGTATACATTGAAGCAGATCCGTGACCCAGAGCATGAGAAAGAAAGCCCGGAATATTCCAAGAAGTATCTAGAATCTACTAAGCCAGCCGCTGAGCTTGTGAAGCTTAACCCCACAAGTGATTATGCGCCTGGGTTGGAGGACACCCTTATCCTGACCATGAAGGGTATTGCTGCTGGTATGCAGAATACCGGTTAAGGATTTATTATACAGGCCACGTGTCGGCTTTTATGCGCTTCCTAAGTTGTCTTGTTTTGTTTTGTAATATGTCTGTATAAAATGAAGCCGCGGAGAGACACAATGCCATGCTGTCTACTTTTTCTGAACTATGCCAGCAGTCTTTGACAAGTACTCCACCAAAATAAGTTAATTCTGAAAGAATTTTTGTTCTTGTAAGGAATTACATAGCTTCGTTTCCGATTCAATAATGTTACCTTCTTACCTTCGTTATTGGTTGCTTGTAACATTTGGAAATTTGAAAGCCTACTTTGCTTGTCGCTACAACATTATCGGCTTGTTGCTACAACAGAGCAGTGGCCCCTGCTTCTCTTTCCAGAAAAGCGTTTGCTGGAAAGCAAACTACAAATTTTCCATATCAAAGAATGTCCTAAAGTTAGAGATGGTTGCAATAAATAAGATATAGAAATTTTTGGGTAAACTCGCTCTAACAGATAAATCAGTTCATTATAAACAACTAAACATACATGTCGATATTACCGAATTTAATGGTCTAAAAAGGCCAACAATCTTTCCACTGAAAGAATACAATAATTAGCCGTACGTTTCCAGTCTATTTTCCTTTTCCTTCGAGCCAAACAGAAGGCTTTCCACCACGTAGATTAATGGACGCATCAAGAACAGCGTTTGATTCTTCATTACAAACATAGATCCGTTAAGGCCGCGTATTAGTACATGTAAATGAATATGATCAATAATGAAGGTCGAGTACTCTATAAATGAATATATTTATGGTGTTGGACTGCATATAGTTTATGAATTTCATGCACCGATCAATTTCATATGTTTTTTATTGATAAATTCCAGATTAACAGCTATGATCAAAAGTCAACGCTCATATGGCAGCCGACTATAACTCTATATATACTACAAACCAGGGAGTTTTATATGCTATCTTCTTGACAAGTGGCCGCTTTCTATTGGTTGATTGTGCTAGGGCTGGCTCCACGCTAGCGCACGCCATGCATGTTCACTTTACTTAAACGTGCATTTAGAATCAGAAAGATCAATTTAGTCGGTGCATGAAATTCATAAACTATATGCAGTCCAACACCATAAATATCTTCATTTATAGAGTACTCGACCTTCATTATCTAAAGCTTCTGATCATGTTCATTTACAAGTACTAATCATCAAGGATTTCATCAAGCACACACACAAAATTATGACGGTGAGCTACCTCGATCTCGATTTATCGATTAATTATCAACATATATATATATGATTAGTTTAAGCTTCATCTTAATCTGTTTCAACTGTTTTTTTTTCTGATTTCATATGTTTTTTATTGATTAGACAATGGAGATGCGAGTACACATGGACTGCGCCGGCTGTGAGAGCAAGGTGAAAGCTGCACTTGAAAATATAAAAGGTGTAGACAGCGTTGAAACGGACATGGCCTTGCAAAAGGTGACCGTGACGGGCTGGGCTTGCTCCGACCAGAAGAAGGTTCTCAAGAGGGTCAGGAGGACCGGAGTTAGGGCCGAGATCTGGGAGTTGCCTTACAATCCGAAGATCAACGGTCCGGTCGCTTATTTTGCTCCACCGCCTTCGTCTTCTTACAACTATTATAAACATGGTTCTGACAGTAACGCTCAGGGTTACTATAATCACCACGAGTATTCTTCAATTCATTCTAGTACTGTGTTTGGTCACCAGACCGGCGCTGCTTTCAGTGACGAGAACCCTCATGGTTGTTCTATTATGTGATCATATACTACTTCGTTTTGACAAGCAACATGCATATGTATAACTGATATATGTATATTTTCTTGTCTCACAGAATGATTCAATGAAAATGATAAAGAGTTTAATAGACGCTACAAATTCAAAGCGTCGCCATTGTTCAAACTGGCGGTTGCTTGTTTTTAATATCCTCAATCCCACTTGTCTCTCAAACAGGCAGAACACTGAACATTAGAGTTGTTTCGTCCTTAATTTACGCAGAAAGCACGACAGCAATTATGGTCCGAAAATTGAGATATCTTTCACGACGATGACGATTACTCCACCCGTGAATATGAACCCTCCATAAACAACATAAATGGCGCCGTAGAAGATTCCAAGTCCATCAACTACTCATCTGGTGAACAACTATCCTCATCCCAATCACCTAATCATGAATCAACTGCCTTAAATACCCAACCCATAATTCAATCTCCTCCTTACATCAACATCGCTCCATTACCAATCTTTCATGGTGAACCCCACGAGTGTCCGATCATGCACTTAAGCCGGTTCGGAAAGGTATGCCGAGCAAACAACGTGTCGTCCCACGCCATAATGATGAGAATCTTCCCCGTCACGCTCGAAACAGAGGCTGCCCTTTGGTACGATCTTAACATCGACCCCTGACCTATACTTACGTGGGAAGAAATCAAGTCCTCATTCTTACACGCTTATAACAAGATCGAATTGGTAGAAGAATTACACTCCGATCTTATGATGATCAATCAGGGCGAGGAGGAATCCGTCCGGTCCTTCTTTTTGAGGCTGCAGGTGATTCTAGCCAACTGGCCGGGACATGGATTTTCCGACTGTTTGTTAAGAGGGATATTTATCGACGGTTTGTTGGAAGATTATCAAAAATGGACCATGCCTCAAAAACCCGGTTCCTTAAAAGATGCGTTGAGTCTTGCCTTTAGGTTTGAACAAGTGAAGAGCATACGTGGAGGAAAGGTTAGCAGGAATTCGAAGTGTGGGCTTTGTGAAGGGAGGCATGAAGAGTTGGGGTGTGAGGTTAGAGAGAGAATGAGAGAGTTGTGGCGGAGGAGTAGGGAGGAGTAGAAGGCGGTAGGGTTAGTTGATCGGGATGATCATCAATCAGTTAAGGGGAAGAAGAAGTGGCAGTAGCAGTGGATGGGGATAAGAAATTAGAGGAGGGAGAAATGATGGATAACTTGCAGCAGAAGAAGACTAAATCATGTCAGTGTTCGAAGCATCAATGCCGGAAGAACAAGTTCGAGAAGAACTATAGCTTCGTGTCTAGAACTTCTAATATTGAAGACTAGGGGACCCAAAAAAAAAATTAAAAAGAACACGTGGCACGCAGGTATTGGACAGGAGCGCGGGAAGTTATCCCCTCGTTCTCGGTTAATCAAAATCAAAATTTAAGGGGAAAAAAAAATTGTTGCAGAATTACAAAGTACACGTTGAACGAGGGGTACGCGTTATTTACTAGATCCTTGCTTTCATCTTGTCCCCTCCCTCGATCTCTTCCAGCATGACTGAGCTTTTAACTGTGCAAAATCCCTAGTTCTTCGATCTTAGGTCGGCCATGGCTTCCTCCAAAGAACGTGAGAACTTTGTTTACGTCGCCAAGCTTGCTGAGCAGGCTGAGCGCTACGATGGTTTGTCTTTCTCTCTCTTTGATTATTTTGCTCTTTATACTGCTTCTGTATTTGTTTATTTTTTTTCCTTTGTCTTTTTGTTGCTGTTTTACGTCTGTTTATTCAGACCAGGAACCTTTTTTTCCCCTTAATTAAGCTTGTAATGCTTCCTGATTTTTTTTTTTCTGTAAAGATCGTGAAGTTTCAGTTTATTAGTTGAACTTGAGGAACTTAGTTAATCTATATAGTGGTTTATACTTTGTCGCCTATATAAACAGGTCTGGATCTATAATTTTGATTTGATTTTTGAGCTAAGCTCTGTTCGATTCGTGGAAAATGATTCTCCGAATAAATTGATCCTTAATGTTTTATCAACGCAAATTTATTCTGTGTAAGAATCCTGTCTGTAAACTAGGAAATCACTGAACTTGATAAATTGTGGGACTCTTTATCGCGATTTGTTGCTTTGATTGAAGCTGATTTTGGTTTCTCCTTCTTGCTCCTTGGTTGATTTGGACAGAGATGGTTGATGCAATGAAGAAGGTTGCAGAGCTTGATGTTGAATTGACAGTTGAAGAACGCAACTTGCTCTCTGTTGGGTACAAGAATGTGGTTGGTGCCAGGAGAGCCTCATGGAGGATCCTATCATCAATAGAGCAGAAGGAAGAAGGAAAAGGGAATGAAGTAAATGCAAAACGTATCAAGGAGTACAGACATAAGGTGGAGTCTGAGCTTTCAATTATCTGTGACGATATCATGAAGGTTATTGATGAACATCTAATCCCTTCAGCCTATGCTGGTGAATCAACAGTGTTTTACTATAAGATGTTAGTCTCTTTTCTCTTCTTTATTCAGTGCTTAGTTGGTTTGAGATACTGGACTGGTTCGGTTCTGAAATTCCCTCTGTTTTCAGGAAAGGAGATTATTATCGATACCTTGCTGAATTTAAGGCTGGCAACGAGAAGAAAGAGTCTGCTGACCAGTCAATGAAAGCATATGAGGTATGTTATGAAATTTAATTATGTGACAACATCTTAGTTGCGAACTCTTTTCTCCCATTCATCTTCATTTTCTTTTAACTCAACTTTTGCTTTTATTATTATTATTATTATTTTTTCAGGCTGCAACTAGCGCAGCTGAAGCAGATTTACCTCCTACACATCCTATCCGATTGGGTTTAGCTTTGAACTTCTCTGTCTTCTATTATGAAATCATGAATTCACCTGAAAGGTTTGTAACATCCTATTATTATTATGGAGAAATATGTTTTCCTGATACACTTGATATGGAATCTGTATTTTGTTTCTCTCAGGGCCTGCCACCTCGCAAAACATGCTTTTGATGAAGCAATCTCAGAACTTGACAGCCTGAACGAGGAGTTATACAAAGATAGCACCTTAATCATGCAGCTTCTGAGGGATAACCTCACTCTGTGGACTTCTGACATCCCAGAGGGAGGAGGTGATTGTATAAATAATTAAGGACTTATTAAAGGATTTCCATGTTTACACAATTAGCAAACTGATGAATGTTCCAATACAAATTTATAATTCTACATTCTTCGGAATTGTTTTCTGATATTTCCTCTGCCACTTGCTGCTGCAGAAGATTTGCAGAAGATCAATGGCACTGCCAAGAATGCTGGTGGGGAGGATGTTGAGGTTAGCAACTACTCTCATACTTCTTAGAAGTAAATATCATTTTGATGTTAGACTGCCCTTCATATTTGTTTTTCGTTTTGTTGCAGTGAAGAAGCTATTGTCGTAAATGTCGCCGTTTCCAGTCAGAGATAATGAGCAAGACTTGATAATTACCCCTACTGTTGAGCAGAAAGAGGGATCATTTAATTTGCTTTTTCCTCGTCTTTGTTATTGAGCATGTCTTGCCCAAACCCGCATTTCCTTTCAGGGTGTAGGTTATTCCACTTGATTGCTTATAGGCTTTTAGCTGTTCTTTCTTGATTTCATGAAAGTCAACACCCCCTTCTTGGATCAAGGTTTTCATCTTAATCTTATGAATTTTCTATGCCTGATGTCTTTCTCTTGAGATATTGTTGGGTGAACTTATTTTACCGAACAATCTTAACAGTATATATAAGCTTCATACCATTATATCGTACTTCAGTAATCTTGTATGCTTGAGATAGATGAGTGACAATGTCTATTGAAGAAATTCTCCTTTCTTATATGTTTATAATAATCTTGCACTTGCTTTTGACACTAGGATAGAACAAGAGAACTTTGATAATGACAATTGGTGAGAAGTAGGTAGTTATGAAAGAGAGGACAACATTTCTCATGAATTTCAGGACTCGAAAATAGACCATTGTTTATAGGATTAACGATGCATAAACCAGCCTATTCCATGTATCAGGAACGCCAGGCAAACACCAATGGCTGCAATCAGCTAAGGACTCTGGCTTTCTCTGATTCAGAGCGATCAACATTTTCCCTCCCTTTGTATTATACACCGTTGGATGAGCATCTCTTCTATACTCCGACAATCTTGTTATGTTTAAGTACTTAACTGGAGTCTTCATTCTTTGCATCGTTCTCTCTACTACTGCAATCATTCGTTTTGGGAACATCTGCTCATACGACATGTCGTCTGTAATGGGATGAGTCTCGTTATAGCACCATTGCTTCCCTTTATGCTCCGCCGATATGCTTCTAAAGAAGACCTGTGTCTTCTTCACATCCACGTTTTGGTCCACCCATTTTGACCATGTTTTCATGGCCTTTCCGAATGCTAAATCGATATCCATTTCTGCTACCAATTTCCCTTCATACTGGAACCAATCCCACCTTCAAAATTTATTAACGTATTTTTCTCAAAATTATAAACAACTTAATAGAAAAATAAAAGATTGATTTTGTTTTTTCAAGGTACTTACGATTTGAGCTTGCCTCTGTGTACCCACCAGTGACCGGAGTTGAAAATCATGACATCAGCACCACGCCATCTCCGGGAAGTCTCGGAGAGCTTGTCGAGCTTCAACAGCCTATCTCCGGTTTCCCGAACAATTTCCAGTTGCACTAGAAACGGACTCCAGTAAAACTCCACAGTGCAGTTGTAATCCTGAGAAAAATAAGAAACTTCTACGTGACATTAATTAATTATTTTGAGGAATGAGATGAAAAAATTAATATGAATCAACTAGACCTTGGCTTGGAAAAGCTTGTAGACGCCACTATGAACGTTGACGTGGGCTCGAGAAGGGTGGCTTAAAGAAGAGTAGAGAAGGCAGGCAAGAGATTCCCACTGGTTTCTGTTGAGGGAATCTCCTATTATGATTACTCTTTTTCCTCTAAGCCTCTCTAACATGTCTTTTCCATTAAACCTTGGAATCTCACACCCTCCTGCATTATTATTAATATGATTAATGGCTTCCCAGCTCCATTTTTCATACGCAAAATCAGGCCTTCCATTTCTCTGGCAGCTAACTTGGTCGCTAAGAAATGGACATGATTTTGTTTCGTAGAGAGGACTCGCGTTTGGATCATAAACCCACTTCCCATCATACATGTCACATGGTGAGGATGATGATGATGACGAGGATGAGTAGTACTTGTTTTCCCGATCATCACCATTTCGATGATCAGTCTTGTTTACAATTACGAGCTGGTTTGAAAAGTTTCTGTGAGTCAACGGCTCTGTGGACGTCTCATTAGATGATGAAAGTGGTGGTGGTGGTGGTGATGATGATGATGATGATGATATGTCGTTTATGGTTGTAAGAAGTGTAAGGGTTAGGGTTTGACCATGGCCCTCTCTGAGAAACAGAACTAGGGTGGTGATGCTCACGACGCTTGCAATAATGCAGAGCTTCCAACTGCCATTAATGGAGGAACTTTTCTCCATGTTACCTTGCTATGTAGCTACGTACAGACTCTTTATGATTTCTTTGTATGTGGTTTAGCTTAAAAAGAAAAATAAGAGAATGAATTACTAATACTCACCTAATTAATTTTCATAGTTTATAGGATAGTTAAATTGACAAGTTTTGGTAATGAAAATAAAAGGGTTATTTTACTTGTAATTATTCATGTGAAACGGGAGAAAATTAAGGGCCACATGGGTTGTTGACTAAACCTCTTAATTAGTAAGTTGTCAGGAGTAGTAGCAGGTATAGTTCTTGTATGGTTTAGGTAAAGCTCAGGTTGAAAAGCATGCATTGTTATGATTTACTCTTTGCCTTAATGTTTGCTAAGAGATATCATAGGAATTGATTACGTGTCATATTAAATTTGCTATCAATATTATTTTCTGTCGCTTCGACTCTATACTAATATGAATTATACTCAAAGTCCAAGCTGTCTTCCTAACGATTGATGTAGGAATGAAAAAGGTCTCAGAAAACATGTTTTTTTGAGGAGTTAAAATAAATAAACAATAAAATGACATGATTCGGTGTATGCAATATATGTAGGATTGCAAAATAAAAAGTAGTATCCGTCGTCTAAAATGATATATGGATAAATACATATTTATATTAGATTTGGTATAGATATATCTTAGTCTCAAATTATTTTTCAATATGATGATATAATACATTGGTTTTATGATGATACAAGAACTATAAAAAACTTAGTTAAATTTATTATTATTTCTGACTTATTTATAAGTTTTAGTTAAAATAAATATTTTAAAAATGTTATTAAAATATATTTAAATATATACTATAATAAAAAAAATATAAATATAATTAAATATGATTTAAAATCATATTTTAAAATATAACGTTATTTTTTTAAATTAGAATTATGAGTACTAGTATTGCACTAATATTAGATATTTGGAATGCTCATCAACCTTAAAAAAATTATTTCAATAATTCTAAATAAATATTAAATAAAAAAGTATAAATTTTAGAATAATTAAGCATGCTAAAAACTTTCTAAAATAATTTTCTAAATTTTAAATGAATTTAATATAAAAACTAAATTTAATTAATATAATAAGAGCCAAATAAAAAATAAAATAAAAAAATTCCAATAAAAGATTCATTATTTTTCCTCAATAAGATGCAGAAACATCACAACAGTACTTACCGGTACTATTTACTTTGGTTTAGGTGACCAAAGGCTAACCGATCTTATCCGAATCAACAACTACATTTATCCTCTCCTTTTCATAGTTTGCTTGTTTTACAGGTGCAACAGTTTACTGTAGCATCACTAAGTCATACAAGAAAATCATGGACTGTGAACATATAAATTGTACATATATGTTTAGGCTATATATATTTGGACAGTCAAAGTCAAACTAGGAGTTAGATGTGGGCTGGCCCGGAAGAGAGATAAAATTTACCGAAAGACTATCCTGAATGGGCCTCCAACGAACCCATCAACTTTGTGTTACATGGAGTGCAATGTTAATTATGTACGCATACAGTCCAAACCACTTAAAATCATGTTTACTCACTAAGCAAGCAACTTCCAGTAAATCCAAATAAAGTGGGCCAAACCAATGACCCCAGAATGGGCCTACTTTGAAAGTCATGCCTTCAGCCCCTTTAGGCCGTGTCCAATAATCAAACGCAATAGTCAATACATGACGAATACATATCAATTTTGAAGCTTTTATAATTTTCGGACAAAAAAAAGGGTAAAAGCCAATCCATCACCAATGATTTCGTCTCATTACGGTTCTTCATCAATCATCATGACTTAAATGAACGGCCTAATAATGTCTGGTTCTTCGTTTTCAAATTGTCTACTACTACTTAATAAGTAGTAACAACCTGAGAGGGACCTTCAGTAGTCAGCAGGGCCTCGACTTATTTGGGTTCTAAGGTAAAAATGAAAAATGATATCTCAAAAAGATAAAAATGAGTATATATATTTATGCCTTTGATTAAAAAAAAAAAAAAATATATATATATATATATATAAATCAATATTTGACAGATTAAGAATAGCATTCAGGTAAAAATATAAAAAAAGATAAGTATCGAACTTGAGAAAATAATTTCACCAAAACGTAAATAATATTTACGAGCATTACTCAATTTTTTAGTGATCATCGGTGATTATTGGTGATCAAAATGATATTTTTTACCGTTAACATAATCTTCTACTTATAGGTAATTAATTGTTGATACTCATACAAATAAACCAATATGGAATAATCTCTACTCTCTTAAAAATATCGGTAACTTTCTCACTTTATAAGCTCCAATAACATTATAATTAAAGTTTTATGAGCTCCAATCGCTATATAAATTGAAACTATAATTAGTTGAAATAATATGATCCATTATAATTAAATTTGTGTATATAAACAAACACGAAAGAAAATCTGAAAAATTAAAATAAATAAATAAATAAAGAGATAATAAATTAACCGAACATATAAACCAACAAAATATAACATATTAAGTGAGAGGACTCATAATATAATAAAATATATCTTATAATCCTTTTCATTATAGAATTAAAATATAATAATAAAATTAGTCTTATATCATTTTATTAATCTTTATTTTTATTCTAAATTTAACATTAAAACTTTAATATACTTAAAATAAATAAATATAGAATAAAATAAAATAAAATAAAATTTAAATATATTCTATCAATTTATTCACTATTTATTTATTATTATTTTTTAAAATTATGAGATCTTAGCCCTTTCCTAACATTGGCTAATGGGGCAAGCCAGCATTGCTAGTTAGTTAAGTTAAAAAAAAAAAAAACACAAGTGACAAGACAGCTCATAAAGAAGAATCCTAACGTGGGTATGGTCGTTTAAGGCGACGATTGTGACCTAAGAGTATATATAATATTCGTTTCAACACCTTACATTATCAAATCATATACCTTATATTGTATGAAACTATAGGATTAAAAAAATGAGTGAGTCAAAGACCTTACGCTACAACATCTTATATACTAAATATTTTATAGGTTTAAAAAATGGATCAACCAACAATCAATCTCTATACCAACAACCTTCATGATTGAGAATTAATGAAACGTGAAGTTGACGCAAATAATTAGGCCATCCTTCCTTCGGCTGGTTACTAAAATGTAGGGCCCAACACCATGGAAAAAATCAACCAACTTTATTGAATAAAAATAGTGAGAATCAACTTCCTTCCTCTGATAAAAGTTTATTAAATTTTATAAAAAAGTTTCAAATGAAGTGATAAGTAACCATTTTCTTTTTTACTTTCAAATTAAAAAAGAAAATTAAATAAATAAATAACACTCATTAATATATGATAAATTGATTATGCATACACTCTTTTTCAATTCGAAATCTTATAGTATTCTACACATAATATGATTATGTGAGGTGTAATATTTCGGTGGTTCGAAACTACTAAAGCATGACTGCATGACCTTTTATTCACTTAGAATACCCTACATATGCAAGTCATATCTCTTAAATTCACCGAGGTATTAGTTGAACCACTAATCATCACAAATATATATATGTTTTTAATCTTCATTGTTATAGATTTATTGTGTCTCCTCATCCTTATCTTCATCATCATCCTTGTCTCAATTCTCATCCCCATCGAGCCATAGGTACTTGAGCCATCGTGTATGTGCAGAAAAATGATTAAATACGATGGTATTACAGTTCGAAACCCGGTTACAAAGTGGAAGCTGCATTTTCGTTTTGTTTATGATGATCATTAAGGATATATAATTCAAATATATTGAATACATGTTATTCTAATGCGATTCCAGCTCTCAAGCTATGATTAAAAAGCTTGCAAGGGAACGATCTATGGAGAAAATTAAATATGGTAATGGATTAGTAGTAACGGATTATAACTGATTTTCTTTTTTGTTTCTAGGGTTTTTACGAAATCCTGTTTGTGAAGCTTGCAGATTACCGTTGCTTCAAACAATGAAGGAAGCATATGAGAGCATGGATAAGTAAGTTGGTGGAAACATTTTAATAATTTCATATTTTATTAAATTTTTTAGAATATATAACAAAATAGAAGATCTATGTGAGGAAAACTTTTATATTAACTTTTTGTTTAAAATATTTTCTTCATGACCATCGCCCAATCCATCCATAAAACATAAAAGTATAATTTTTGTCTTAAATAATATATATATATATATATATTTATAAGAATCGTTGGGCCGAGTCAATTTGATGCAAACAATGAAAAGATGGATGTCGTGTAATAGATCGGGGCATTTAGCGTCCCAGAGCTGAGCTGCCTACTACTACTACTACTACTAATAAGTACTACCTTCTTTCCTTCCCGCCATTTCTATTGGCTGATTAGCTTAGAATTAGAGACTTTTCTAGTGGCCCGTAACTCTCGAAAAAGATTACTCTTAACGTGCATATTAATCTATTATCCGAGTCACATATGATTCCATATATAAAGTACATAATATCATATTATATTTCTTCTCTTCTCTGCTCTAGACTCTCTCTCTCTCTCTCATCAATCATGCTTTAAATTATTGCTAAAAATTTGTTCACATCCAGACCAACATGCAAAGTAGCGTTAATCTTGGATCTTATAATAGGCCAGGGACAAAAATCCAATCAAGTCGTTAAAACTACAAATTAATCTCAATAATTTGTTAAAATGGAGTTTTTCAAACTTTCTGGACAAAAAATCTTTAGTTTCAAGTTTTATTATGAAAAAGGTAAGGTTGAACGCCGCTGCTCTCACAGTAAAAGGCAAAGTTAACTCAATTTGCTTCCAGACAAACCCAAGAGCCAAAAAGGCTTACAAAGCTTTTCTTTCCTTATCGGTAAGCAAACGTTTCCATCATCATCTTCTCTTTAAACTTTGAAATACTTTAATTGGACCCTAACCCACGCCCACAGTTATTGAATACATACAGGGGAGAGAGAGAGAGAGAGAGAGAGAGAGAGAGGCATTATTAAAGAAGCACTTGTCTGAGGCAACTTTTCTCATCACTCGTCCTTTCTTTGGGACAAAAGTAGTAGTTAAAATGGGGTCTCTTCTTGTAGACAGAGCACTGCTGTATACGATTCTTCTGTGTCCGTGTCTCTGTCTCTGTTTATTCCCTTACAAAACAGAGGCCCAGAACCTTACTGATTCCGACTCCTTATTCTTCAACCTTAATAGCGATGCTAACTACTCCAATTTCAAAGCCAGAAAACCTGCAGGAGGAAACTGCAATTTATTTAGTGGTAAATGGGTTTATGATTCTTCTTACCCTCTCTACGACTTCTCAACCTGCCCCTACATCGATCCTCAATTCAACTGCCAAAAATCCGGCCGCCCAGATAAACTCTACCTCAAATATAGATGGCAACCTTTCTCCTGCAACTTACCCAGGTATATATATATATATATACAGATTTATATACTGATAGATATATAAGGCATGCATGTGTAATATGTAAATATGGAGCAGGTGGAATGCAGTGGAGTTCTTGAATAAATGGAGAGGGAAGAAGATAATGTTTGTTGGAGATTCACTGAGCTTGAACCAGTGGCAATCTTTAACGTGCATGATTCATGCATGGATTCCTAACTCTAAGACCACGTTTGTTAGGTCGCAAGATGGCCTTGCTTCTGTCACGTTTGAGGTATTTAGTTAATCGTCAACGTTTATATCAATCATGTTAGTTACTTAAATCAAGCTTATAATCATGTCATCTTCCCGTTAGTCAACAGTTATGATTACTTCTTGCAAGGCATGCTTCTTGCTGCTGCATGTTGTCCTTTCCCTTTCTCAAACAAAAAAAGAGGATAAAAGATTCCCCACTTAGGTTTGGTTAGATATTGCATGCCATAGATCATGTCTTTATTCTTTCAAAAAATTTTGTATATTGTGCTAATTGTTGCAAATTAGTAGTTAATTACACGGCTAATTAGGCAAAACATTCTGGTAATTTAATGAAACATGTCAAAATGATAAAGCATAAAGACTAATCTAGCAGTTTATGCGTCTTTAATCTCTTCATAAATATCTCTAATTGGGTCCCAAAACAGTTTGGACCACCTTAAATTTCACACACGAGACGACAACCAACTTCGTAGTTCACAAGTACAATAATTCATTTGATCCATCTTGATTAATCAATTCTTAATACTAACGACATGTCGCCATGTCTATATACATGCAGGAGTATGGAGTTAAGCTACTGTTATTTCGCACCCCATACCTTGTAGACATGGACAATGAGAAAATAGGTCGAGTTTTGAAGCTCGACTCGATAAACAATGGTAATGCATGGAGGGACATGGACGTCTTGATCTTTAACACGTGGCATTGGTGGACCCACACCGGAAGTTCCCAGCCGTACGTAACTTAACACGATCTTACAAAATTACAACATATATTCTCTTAATAATCTTCAATTTTTATGTTTTTTTTTTGGCAGATGGGATTACATTCAAGAGGGAAACAAAGTGTACAAGGATATGAATCGTTACGTGGCTTTTTACAAAGGTCTAACCACATGGGCAAGATGGGTCAACCTTGTCGTTGACCCTTCTAAAACAAAAGTCTTCTTTCTAGGAATCTCTCCAACCCATTATCTGTAAGCAAATTATTATTATTAATCATGCATAATAATTGTAAGCAAGATGTCTCTAACCAATTTCTCATCATCGTACGACATACATAATTGTAATTAGCACTAATTAATTAAATAAACCATATGATTAATTACTAATTATTAATAATTATGTATGTAGGGGAAGGGAATGGAACGATGCATCAAAATCATGCTATGGAGAAACAGAGCCGTATTTTGGGGTGAGATATCCAGGAGGAACGCCAATGGCTTGGGCAGTGGTTAATAAAGTGTTAAGCAGGATTAAGAAACCTGTTTATTTTCTTGATATAACCACTCTCTCTCAGTACCGTAAAGATGGGCACCCATCGGGTTATGGAGTGGACCGTAGCGCCAACGACTGCAGCCACTGGTGCCTTCCTGGCCTGCCCGACACTTGGAATCAGCTCCTCAATACAGCTCTCCTTGGTTGATTGTTTATTACTGTGTATATGTTTTTTTTTAAATATATTTATAAAAAAATTCAAACAGAAGATTAAAGAGAAAGGTGTTGTCATTAATTTTTATTGTCTACGTGAAAAATAAAAATATGATACGTGTTTATGTGGGCCTAGCATTAGATGGGCTACTATCCACTCCACCAACTCGATGAGACTTTTAATGGGGCCGTTAGCATGGGCTAATGTAAAGAACATTATTAACGAATAACGAATAGACGACAGGCCCATTGGCCATTGCGGAGCCGGACGTGGCAGCTACTATCCACGTGTCACATTAATAGGCGGGCCCATGCCGAATCGTAATATAAACAGTGAAAAATCCGTACAAAGTTATCCAACCGGATCGTCTGATGAGTCACCTTCCTCATCGTGTACAACCTAACCACGTTGCGACTGTGCGTAAAACAGATGTCGTATCCCATGCATGACACAACCATTCGTTCATCAAACCGTCTTACTCTTATGGGGTTCTTAACGCCCAAGAATCTCCATTGCGATCACGCTCCAACCCAAATCGAGAAAGGAAATCAACTTGACAATACTATCAACCAATACAAAACCGGAAATAAAATATAAAAAAAAAAGGAGGAAAGGAAAGAAACATAGTAGAATTGAGGAAAATGGCTTCAGAGCAGGCGCGCAGAGAGAATACAACTGATGAGAGAGAGGTCCACGTAGAGAGAAGAGAGTTCCTAAGTTAACGAGCCACTTCGAGGCTCTGACAGAGCAAGAAAGAGGTGGGAAAGAATCGCATGATGATTGAGCAAAGGAGAGAGGAATTGGCCAGCCAGTTCGAGTCTCTTGCTGACAGAGTAAAGAACCAGAGGGAGGGCGAGAATGTGAGGGATAGAGGAAGGGAATCATATGCTGATAGGGCTTGAACTGCCAACATGGTCCAGGATAAAGAGGCCGAATCAAAGAAGGAAATGGTGGGTCAAGGTCGAAGCACTGGAAGTGGGACTCGAGGAGAGGGGAAGGCTAGGAGAAGTAAAGAACAAGAAACAAAGGCTGGGAGAAGCAGAGAGCAAGAAACAGAGTTTGGTAGACAGAGAGAGGAACAACGTGAGGCTGAACAAACGAGGAAAGGAAGTGCAACTCGTGATCGTGAAGCCAGAGAAGTTATGCCCCAAGATGTGGGGAAGTTCGAGCATAAAGACGAAGAGAAGCAGAGTAGAGGCAGAGAAGGTGAAGCTACTCAACAAGACAGTGGAACAACAGAACAGGCCCATATAGAAAGAGGCCAAGAGGAGCGAAATCAACCTTCGTTGGAAGAAATTTCCCAGTACAGAGCCCAAGCACAGCAGAACGAAGCAGAAGCAATAAAAGCCGCAGCAGAGGAGCGATACGAGGAAGCAAAGCAATTATTCGAGGAAGCGTTGGACTTTTTCATAATAATGGTCATTTAGGTCAAGTATAAATGAGTTAAAAGGTTTAAATTTTAAAAATATTTTAGAAATATAATTAAATAAAAATTTAAAAAATTTAAAAAATTGTAAAATATTTATAAATAATTATAAATAATAAATATTTGTAATAATAAATAAAAATTGGATTAGATTGAGATTTGTAAATGCACGGGGTTTATTAAGTGTATTTGGTATTTGGCGAAGAGTTGTTAAAATGGTTGATTAATTTAATTTTATTATTTTAATTAAATGATTAATTATTATTAGAATTTAAATTTTAAAAATTTAAATATATAATTATTAAAATAATTTAATTATTATTTTTAAGTATTTATTTATAAAATAGTATATTATTTTATGAATATATATTAATTTTATTTATGAAAAATTTATTTGTTAAAATATATAAAATGATATTAATAGATTTGTATCCCCAAAATTATTCAATAACCTCAGAGTTGTAATCTATAACTTGTATAACTTTTATAAATTAGACATAAAGGTGATTGAAGCATTCATGAAAGCATCCTTGCTTCAGGAAGGAAGACACTAATTCGGCAACGATTAATGTGAGGGTCCATTTTAATATATTTCTTTCCCGCATTAGTTGGAGGATTTTTCACATCTCCCTTCACCAAGAAAAATGTCACAAATTTCTTCTCTAAACTCTCTCTTAGATCTGAAATTTTCCTGATTTCATCATTAAAAAATTTGAAAATTTTTCTAGCATCAAGCAAGCGACAGAGGAGACAGAGAGAGAAAGAGAGGGGGGTTGAGAGGGAGGGGGAAAGAGAAGGAGAGAGAGGAAGAGAGAGAAACGACAGCATGTGAGCCGCTCCAGTGACCGGAGATGGGATGAAGATGGAGATGAAAGATTAGTCGAAAAAATAATAATATAAAAGTTTGGGGTAAAATGAATTTAAATAAAAGGTTGAAATAAATTAAAAGAAAATTTAGATTGATTATTTAATCATATTTGCTCACATGGCCTGCCTGACCACTAAGCAGGCCATGTCAGCAGCCTAGCAATCAAAGTAAAAAGAGTTGAGACTTTTGTATAGTTTGTGAAAATTTACAAGGAACTCTCTCTAGATTTGATACTTTTGAGGATGTTAGTTAGTCTAGTTGTTTAAGAATTTTGCGCATATAAGTCTAGCTCACTCCTTCCAAAATAACACGAAATGTGGATCATTTTATCAAACCGTATATCTTAGTTTTATAGTATCACATCAACCATACAACTTATGTACGGTTTGAGATTGATCTGTTTACAAATATAAGGTCTAAATCCAGAATAGAATTCGGAAGTGATTGCAACAAATCAAAACGTCATGAGCTTGTAATGTAAAATGCGTGAAGCATTAGAAATCAAGAGCCATGAAAACTGAGTCTCATAACTAATCAAGCATGCAACGTTTTTTGTGCCCCCCTATAAAGTTAGATATTGTCACGGCTAGACTAACCCATCAGGCATCACCCACGTTTCCCGCCAAATAACTCCTTTATACATAGCTCTAAAGACAGACATGCATCATATTCAGCAGAGAAACCACGATGATGGATAATAACATATCAAAGAGATGGAAGGAGCTTAGCGGAGAAGACAACTGGTCAAACCTCCTGGACCCTCTAGACATTGACCTCCAGAAATGCCTAATTTACTACGGCGAACTAGCTCAGGCAACCTACGACTCATTCAACAAAGAAAAAGCTTCCAAGTTTGCTGGAGACAACAGGTACTCAATGGCCAACCTATTCTCCAGAGTGGGTTTGAACACAACGGCTACTCCATTCAAATACAAACCCACCAAATATTTCTACGCAACATCTGCAATCAGACTCCCAGCATGTTACCTCGTGAGGTCATGTGACCCAGATGGTTACTGTAAGGAATCTAACTGGATGGGATATACTGCTGTGGCTACGGATGAGGCTAAGGAATTGCTCGGAAGGCGGGATATCGTTATTGCCTGGAGAGGAACAGTTCGAACTTCAGAATGGTTAGAAGATTTTAACTTCCCGTTGACTTCTGCCTCTGATTTGTTTGGAAAAGACAACCCTTCTCAGCTTCATAGTGGATTTCTTTCTATTTATACTTCCTACCATGCAAATTCAAAGTTCAATACCACAAGTGCCAGACATCAGGTATTGATATAAATAACTGATACGCAACATCAATTGATAGTTGACTCTCAACTTTATATTTTTGGTTTTTAGGTTTTGACCGAGTTGAAACGATTAGTGAAAGAGTACGAGGATGAGGAGATTAGTATAACAGTAGTAGGGCATAGTTTAGGTGCATCACTTGCAACTATAAATGCATGTGATATTGTAGGAAACGGGCTTAACAAGCTATTAGGACAACAGGGGAAGCATGTTCCTGTCACAGTTTTCGCATACGCCTCTCCACGATTCGGGAACAATGAATATCAGGCATATGTGAAATCATTGGGCCCTGATGGACTTAGAGTTCTACGAGTCCGAAATCAGTTTGACATCGTACCTAGTATACCACCATTCATCGCATTCACAGAAGTAGGAGAGGAGCTAATGATCAACACGTTAAAATCAAAATACTTAAAGGAAGATGAAAATCTTTGGCACGGGCATGATCTGGAGATTTACCTGCATGGAGTAGCAGGAACACAGGGGCCAGATGGGGAATTTGTTCTGCAAGTGAAGAGGGATATTGCACTTGTGAATAAGGATACAGATGCTGTAAAGGAAGAATATCTGGTGCCCGATCACTGGTGGGGTTTGAAAAACAAGGGTTTAGTACAAGCAGCCGATGGCTCTTGGTCGCTACAAGATCATGAGAATGAATGATGTGGATAATTGATGCTTGATATTTCTTTATGGGGAAAGTCTCAGAAATCACCTAGAAAAATATAGTTAGAGGAAGCATAATCTAGAGAGCTGTAATAATAATCAGATGATTAAGAATGATTCAACATCTGCAATAATACTGATTCATGTTAGATTTATGGTTCTTTTCACAGTCTTATATTATTCTTAATGATATGATATGATGCATGTATAATCAAGGAATAGAGAAACTTTGTATCGACTGTCGAACTTGCAGTATAAGTATTTACAGAAGTAACGCAGAGTGAAGAGAGAGAATTACATACAAGCTCGGTTCTTACTGTTGACCAAGAACTGCCATGAAATGGGTAGCTTATCTTCTTCCATCATGTAAAAGAATCATTCTGAAGATGATCTACTCGAACTTGAGTTCTCACTCTCCATGGATATGATGGAAGCAAGTCTCTCATAAACCTGTAATACCAGTCACATTTTGGGATACCCTTTCACCATAAGAACCAAAAAAGTAAAAAGTATAAGAAAAAACAAAACCCAGTTCTGAATCAGAACTATCCAGAGCATTACTGCTAAGAGATTACATACCATAGAGAGGTGCTCCTTAGAATCACTCTTCTCATTCTTCTTGCTTGAAGCTGCCATGTCATACCTACACGTAAGGCTTTTGGCTTTCAGTTCATACAAAGCAGAAAAGAATATCAATGGTAATGTCTACAATCAAACTGCTTATCCTACCAGTCACGTGGAAGGCCAGCTTCGTCTCGAGCTGAATAATTAAATGGTCCTTTCAACTCTACCCCATACTCTTTTAACAAGTCTACACAATTGCATTCCCCACAAATAGATTATGATATGAATTGGGCACGTCTTGTTATGCAATTATGCAAATTAGAACAGCTAAGAAACCTTTAAAAGTAGAGCATGGGGAACACCCCATTTTCCGGCAAACCGAAAGAAACCAGAAGACACCAACTGCAACATGGGCAACTTCTTCATCTGCAATTCGAGCTACAATGTTGGAAGTTCTGACATCTCCAAAACCCACCAATTTCTGTACTAATCGGGGCCCAGCATCAAGTCCTCTAGCCTCCTACACCATAGTAATACAGTGCACTGTGGGGATCCACACAATCCAGTCCTATGATCTAAAACTATCCAGTTGGATAAGAGAGTTTTTTTACCTGAACAAGTGGAATCACAGCCAGCCTAGCAGCAACCCGGTCAGATGATTTCTCACATTCTCTCCAAAGCAGATTATGAGCAGGCATATCTCCATATCTTTGTGACAGAAGAAATCAAAAGGTCAGCTTATCAAATCAAATTGACTCGACCATTCCAAACCTTAAAGATAGAAAGAACTCACTTGAAACCAAGTTCAGCAAGTCTCTGAGAACACCAAGCAAAATGGCGACTCTCATCATCAGCAACATGAGCAAAGTCAGCAAAGAAGCCTTCTCCAAGAACGTCACTAAAAGCCGAGAATCTAACCACAGTGTCCCATGCTAAATCAATCGCGTTAAGTTCGACATGAGCAAGATTATGAAGCATATAAGCATTAAGAGGCAAACCCGAGTGTTTGGGGGCAGGAATATCCTTAGGCGAAACCTGACGATTTTTCACATACAAAAAATGTAAGAATATGAAATACCGTAAACCAGAATGATCGTCGAAGAAAAAGGGAAGACGAACCAGCAGAGGTTTAGGAGGGCGCGCGGGACGGGGAGGAGGAGTAGATATTCCAAGAGAGAGATTGTTTCGGCGCCATTTCGAGTAAGCGAGATGAGAGAGCTTCGATTTAGCGAGAGGGTCACTGACAGAGAGGACCAGAGCACCTAGCTCTGTCAGAGAAGAAGCCGACTCGATTTCGCTCGAGTAATCGGACTCGATTGAAGCGGATACTGATTCGAGTAGAGGTGGTTCTTCCGGTCCGCTGGGTCCCCAAAAACGGTTGTCGTTGATAGGGCTCTCCCTCCAAGCTTCCAGACCAGACCATACTGCGCATTCCACAGAAGTAGAAGAAGAAAATGAAAGGGGTTTGACAGAGTGTACACGGAAGCGGGAGCTAAAACGGTAACGAAGCGTCGGAGAGAACATGGCTCGGGGGTTGAGACGCTGCATCTTTCCCTTTCTTCTCTTTTGGAGGCAATAAAGCAAAAAATGGGGGCTAATCAATTTATCATTAACGATTGCTAAAAATCATGTTCTCGTGGTTTCTGTCAATTTACCATTATAAACAAAGGTTGAGCAGGGGATAGTTAATGAGTTACCCAATTGGCCCTTTAGCCAAAATAAACAAGCAAACGCAAACAAGTATGAAGCTTTACAACAAATAGAACCTCGACTACGATCATCTTGTGACAGCATAAAAACATCCTTAATCTCCCATAACTGTATTTAGGTATAATGATTGTGAAAGTTCAGTCCCACTTTGCAAACTCGTTCAAAACTACTTTCTAGTTTCTACCAATATCTAATACAAACTCATGACAAGCTCTCGCATACTAGGTAGTTGGCAAGCTGTGGGCAAGGATCCATTCGAAAAACTCGACTCTGTAGATACCCATTTCGGATTCATAATTCGAACCCCAAAGACTAGAACTCACTCGAAGCCAGAGACCGTTTGTAAATTTCAAAAATCTTTGACACCTGCTGAATGGAAAACAAGTTTTGTTGCAATAATCTACCAAAAGCAAGGTTACTGCTGAAGAATAGTAAGTAAGAAGAAATACCTTCCATGGGAAGATTTTCAAGTCCTTGGAGACTCTGAATCAGATCCAGATGCTGATGAACTATCACTATCTGAGCGTGTAACAGCAAGTGCAAATAGAAAGATCCTCAATCAAATGAGATATTTTCATCTGAAAGAGTGTCTAAACCAACGAGTAATATGAGAGACTATGATAGTACAAAATTATCATACCACTCGAAGGCGATCCAGAATCACTGCTAGAACTGCTTGAACTACTTGACCTACTCCTATCATCACCCTGTCTTTCACCTTGAACGGGCAATGGTGGAGACGCAACACTTTCACCTGTTTGGAAATGTAAGGAATCTTATACTTTTGAAACAAAATACAGCCTATTCAGTTTGAAAAAATACCATAGTTATCACCTACCTTCTTTCTTTTCTTTTGGAGCCTCTTCCACAAGTGGAGTCTGGGTCTACATCAAACGATGAATAAAAACATTACAGTTAGCACTGCTTTGAAATAGAAAACCCAGAGTTGAATGAAATGTTCTATACCCGAATTTACATCCCCTTACCTTGTCCCGTACAGCAGCTTCTGCTCTGGCTCGAACAAGCTCTGCTTTTCGCTTGTACTTACTCAAACTCTTCTTGTAGTTTGTGACATACCTATCAAGCTCCCAAAGTGTTTCGGTATCCACAGTATCTATATCCACTTCAATCTCACCATCCTGTTGTAGTAGAGCTGAATTCCGCCTCATGATAATTTCTATAATAGCATCAAGCCTCTCAGAAGGTAAAGCCTGGAGGTTGTTGCTCAGCTTTTGTTTCTCCTCATAACTCATCCCCCTTTTGTAATATCTTTTGCCTTTGGCTTCTTTGGAGCAGGTGTCCTACTAAAATTTGTCCTTAATTCTGTTATTTCCAAAATCCTTCTTGTATCTATTGGAGGAGGTCGTAAAGGTAGGGCCTT
Organism: Coriaria nepalensis; assembly: GCA_027186245.1. Lineage (NCBI taxonomy): Eukaryota > Viridiplantae > Streptophyta > Magnoliopsida > Cucurbitales > Coriariaceae > Coriaria > Coriaria nepalensis. The sequence continues at coordinate 10,658,260 of CP114492.1, forward strand.
TCTTAATCCGAGCCTAATCTCATGATCGTAATCTAACTCTATGATAGCCCACCTGTCCTCAAACACACCTCCTCTGCCATTATATGAACATCTTGTCCCTTCGGATTGTACAGCAGAGCATTGTGAAAAGTAATTCTTACATCCTCGGCAAATTTTTGGGCGATTTATACCAGTTCTTGTTCAATTACATTACCCAGATCCATTGGATGCTTGATAATACTGAAATAGTGCATGTTATTGTTTAGAGGTAAATTATGAATTTTAACATTTTTAAGGTGGAAGTTTATAATTTTAAAATATGTGTTTCCACAATCCCTAATTTTCAGTTCTTAACTTTATTTTTATTTCATGTTAAATTTTATCATTTTAGATTTTAATTTTCATTATAAATTTTCAAAAATTTAAGTTTCTATCGATGTAAAGAAATTTTATATAATTTTATTATAAATATGATCAAAATTATAATAATACGTCAGCAACATGATCAAAATTAGAATTAGAATCAATTGTAGAAATTAACTCTAGCTGCGTTAAATCTCCATTACCAGACATAATAGTAGGTCGCAGTGGCTGAGTCGAACTAGTATCGTCGTTGTTGCTGTTGAGGTTTGTATTGTTATCATTTTTCTCGGTGATATTACTTGAGCCGTCATTTGTGGTGGCGGCAGCGGTGGCTCTGGTGGTGGTTTTTTTAATGCTAGCGTCAGTATGATGTGATTCCGCGTGCCCTGTGTATAGACCTGTGTATAGACCTGTGTATAGACCTGTGTATATCTCTGCTTTTCCCTAGGAACGTTAGCTCCTACTTCCTTATCTATAGGTCCGACGCCATACATATAATTCTCGTCAAGCTCCAAATCCAACTGTGCTAGGGTAAACTGTCCGCAACACAACTTAATTCCCCCCAATCCACATAACTCGATTAGGGCTTTTCCTAGCGGTGAAAGGAAACAGCAATTCTTCGTCCGGACAAACCCTAATCAAACCTACAGTCTACAGAGTGATATAATCAATAGAAGAGGAGGAGGATAGGAGGAGTTAGGGCTTACAGGGCTGAACGGTAGGACTTTAAGCTCGAAGACGGAAGATCGCTGCGATTTCAACCGGATACTTTCTCTCTCTAAATTTATAATCACAACAGATGAGCGGCAACTGTGATCCTTAGGAACCAGAAAGATCAATGAAACGCTGCGTTTGGATGGCGGGAAGAATCTCTGTGATTGGCGGGGAGAGTTTAGACTGACGCGTTGCTTATTGCGTGAGTTCCAAGGGGTCAGTAAGCACCCCATGGAGAGGGAAGTGCTGACTCAGGTTCTATAGGAAGCGCAGCGTGGAGGGATATATTACATGCTAGATGGGTTAATGGCGGCAGTTTTGAATGTGTGTCGATTTTTTAATTAAGCTGCTTTACGGCGGTTACTGGTTACTGTTCGACGGCAGTTTTTTTAAGTTTGAAAATTTGCCTTGGGCTTATAAGAGGTCCAAGTGGGCCTGATGGTGTTAAAAGGCTAATATCGGGCCATGGATCCCGTTCGACAATTGGGCTTCAGTTGTGTCTTATTACATTACTTTCCGCTATCCTATAGTTTTTTTTTTTTTTTCCCTGAGTATAATTTTATTACAAATTAATCAGATATTTTCACTTAATAAGTTTGTATAAATTAATATAATCTCTAACTTAGAACAAGTTTAGCAATTAACAAGAATGAATGAGATAGGGTCATAAATAGCTTTGTACGCGGCAATTCGTGAAAGGAGACAAAACTTGAATCAGAATGGATGAAGCAAAAGCAAAAAAAAACGACAGTATGCTCGAATCCCATGATTTTTCTGATTTCATACATTTAATTTTATAATCTCTATTGAACTTAGAGCTAAAATTAATATAGTACATTTGTATATGAAATAATTTGGTAAAATCCGAATTATTAAAATAATAATATCGCGGCGCCGCCTGTGCATTATCGATATTTATTTTATCTTTCTTAAAAAAAAAAAAATAATAATAATAATAATAATAATAATAATAATTTTTATGGTTAATAAAATCTAGTATTATAAGATATAGTGGCACAGACCGTGCGTTGAGCTTGAGCTTGAGCTATAACATAATTGGAGAATTGGAGAATCAGAGAATGTGTTTTTGCCCACCACCTACATATATATATAGCTACCTACCTAGCTACCTAGTGGTTGAGTTTAGTGTCACAAGATTCATTGTGATCCACCAGTTCGCAAGTTGCCCGCTTTCCGGCTATATGCATGCTTAGGGTTAGGGTTAGGGTTAGGGTTAGGGTTAGGGTTAGGGTTAGGGTTAGGGTTAGGGTCGGGTACGAAGTCTAGGTAACAATTATTTTTATCTTTCACCCAATCGCTCAGCTATCTCATGATCTATTTTTTTGGGACCTTTGCTATTTTTCTTGTATATAAAAAATGGAATTTCTATACACGTCGGAGGATATATGACTTTAATTAAGTATGTGATAGTGAGATATGAATATTTGTTTGGAAACCCAACACAATCCGACTGGACACAAATCAAACGAATATCCCCTCCAACTTGTTGTATGGTGTATCCAAAATATTGGGTATGGTTCTATCTGTATAATTTAAGAAAGGATCAAATATGAGTCCTTTTACCCTAAAAAAGAACCTACTTTAACATCCATAATTATGTAAATAACTACAATCAGATGTTCATAAAATTGGTAACGGAGAATACGGATATCCAACTGCATTCGATTGAAAATATCTAAAAATTATATTTCATTCGGATATTCAATTAAAATAAACATTTTATTCCATATATTAAATCTGTCAAATTTTGATCGTATTTTGAATAATAATTAAAAGACACATGCATGATTCTTCAATATAAGATTCTTTCCCTTCTCTTGATGATGATAAGCTTGTGTAGACATATAACGAATCAAAAGCTTTCTTAGTGCATAGTTATTTTTTTAATTTAGTTAACCAGACCAACGAGAATTTAGGTTATTGGACATTCAGATTCCAGTTGATTCCAACTAATTTAGAATCCGATTGAATCTTTAGGGGACATCACTTTTTGACCTTTCAAAGAGCACCATTAGATGTCTAATTAGATATTATAGTACGTATTAATTGCCACAAATAGATGTCACTATATGTCTTACATAATATATATATATATATATGAGAATGAAACACAAATAGTAAGACTAAAGATTACATTTCGAATACATATCATGTCAACTTCTGATCTGTTGACTTAACTGTTTACACGCAGTTATATATAATCAAGTTTGACTATAAGATTTTTTGAGTCTACAAGGGAGTACTAGTCAACGTTTAAAAGATCTAGATAAAGTCTACAAGGTTGACTATATGAAGGGTGGGTGAAAATATAAATTGAAATAATTTAAGAGTTAAATTATAATTAATCTTTAAATCAGAAATTAATTATACCAATATAAATTTAAGGAGTTTTATTATAATAAAAGTGTACGAAGGCTTGCTACTTCTAGTTATTTGCCATAAAGTAGTAGTGTTTACCATCTGCATATGTGCATAGGATTTCCATTAGGGTATTCGCTTCGCACACGTGTGGTTGTTGATCATGAACTATAAGTTAGTGTAAAAATTCATAATGTACGTGCGTCTCATTATAAGATAGATATTTGAGTCTCATAAATGTGTGAATTTATATGAACTTGTAGCTCATTGGTTATATATATATGCCAAGAGATGATCTTTAACCCACTATTTTGATCTAAACCTCAACACAAGTAAACATACATATATTGACTATTTAACACCTTCCCCCCTCATGTGCTTTTGGAAGAGCCGATAAGACAAAGCCGAAGATAGAGTTACCAACAAAATACAGTTTTTCTACAGACTACATTGTAAATCGCGGGATAGAAAGGCAATCCAGATCCTTAAACTAATCGATACCTCTTGTAATGATAATCATCATACTTATTATGTATAATGACTTTCAAACTGATCACAATGATCTATACATTTTCATCTTGGGATTAAGTAGTAGTTAGTAGCATGCGAAAAACCTTTGTTCTAAAGCTAGGCTGATATCCTTGGTTTGTACTGATTGGGTGTTAATGAAGCTTTCACTATCTCTCAATCTCTTTGACACGCTTGTTTTGGTGGTCCTGCATGGACTATTTCTCAAGGAGGATCGTATATCTATATCTTAGGAAGAGCATCAAGGAAAAATTCCCGCAGTAGACGACAATCATCGTTGGACGGAACTTTTTTTTCCTTTATATTTTCATTTTCTAACTCCCACTAGCAATTGTATATCAACTTATTTTATTCTTCTTTATAAGAATCTACAGATTACGTGCTCCTATATATAGGAAGAACACTAGAAACCCAAGAAACTACTACTTTCAATCATTAGAGCATTGCTTTATACTAGTCCTACTCGGTTTAGTAGCTTGCTTGCACTTAATCATCTTCTTCTCCTTTGTATTAAGCAGCCCAAGAACTTCAGCTTCTGCATGCACATTTATACATGGCTACTTCAACTATGTTGCGAGTTACCTTACTTGTCTTGATCGGTTTCTTCGTCGTCTTCATGAATTCGGAAGCAAGATTAATTCCTCATGATGCTCATGGTCGGCAAACTTTAGAGAAGATTAGTATTATAAAGAGGTCTCAACAGGTAATTACTTTGCAAAAACTAATGTTGGATGCTTCAGAAATCGAAGAGAATAGGGTTCAAAGAAGATCTGTTACAGATACTGCTCAAGCCGTGGCAGGAGAGCCTATCGATGCGGATCGAAGTGTACCGGGAGGACCAGATCCTATACACCATTAAATCCAATAGCCATGCATGCTGGATCGATCTATCAATGTTTTTCTTTTCAATCAGTGCGATCATATGAATGCGATTTCAACTTGGCACTTATAATTTCATCACTTCAACTTCATTTTGTTTTGATATGTTGCACTTTTAAATTTGTCCTTTTTTTTTTATATTATTGTCTTCATTGCTTATATATATGCCATGTGGGTTTCTGGTCGTAAACTATGATTGAGGCTTTTCTTTTTCTTTCTATTTTCGATCATCATATCTGCATTGTGCAGAAGCTAATAATTCAAAAATGGTGGGGAGAAAAGCTAGCTATAAAGTTTCATGAGCTACAAGTGAATCTAGCTAAACAAATTAATCAAGTACAATATATCATATCAATTATTTACCGTATCAAAATCTGTTAAAGGATTGCAATTATTTAGTCTACGGGGTAGAGGAAGGTGTCAAAAAGTTTCTATAATAATAATATGTAATCATCCAAGTGCATGTGTACTTAATAAAGTCATGTCCAACAATATCCCCGATTAGTGCAATTAGAATAATTAGTATTAATATATACAAATTGCAAAACAAGGGGTTCCATCTTCAACACTTTCCAACATGGCCCTACTTTGAAGACATATTTAAAGAAACAGAAAAAGATATTATCAGGTTTACTGCCTGTCATCATCTGTTTGAAACCACAACAAAATATGTTTGTTTATTAATGAATAAAAGAACTGCTAAACTTCTTCCTTTTATTTTTTATTTTTTATTTTTATTTTTATTTTTATTTTTGTGAAGAATCCATTAGACCGAGTCACTAAACATTACATATTTGGCAAAGAAACAAAAGCGATATATAGGACAGCATAATTCACCTGTGGGTCCATCTTTTAAAACTCACGGAATCAAACTAAGATCTGTCTGCTTATGGCCCAAAGAATCTAATCTAAATTCCAGTTTCTCCTCCAAGATGCTCTGTCTCTTGCATCCTTCCAGAAAACTACGCCATAAACGGGCATTTGGTAAAAAGGGCATGGAAGAAATAATCTTCTCTGCTTCCTTAAGATGTCCATGTCTAGCAAGCAAGTCCACTATACAATGGAAGTGATCCATCTCCGGCTCAACCCCATGTCTCTTTCTCATCTCTTCGAACAACTCTATTCCCTCTTTGACCAACCCACCATGTCTGCAGGCCGTAAGAACCGAGATAAAACACACCCCATCAAGCTTAAACCCCTGCAACTCCATTTCTCTGAACCTCAATAAAGCTTCTTCAGCATATCCATTTACCCCGAGAGCAGAAATCAGAGCCGTCCAAGTGATCAGATTCCTGTCTTCCACTCCATCAAACGTTTTAACAGCGCTAAAGATGTCCCCACATTTTCCGTACATGTCAATTAGTACATTGCACACAAATGTGTCCCAAAAACCATGACCAGTCTTTAGTATAAGACAATGAACAGAGCATCCCAAATTAAGGTTGCATATTTGTGCGCAACTGCTTAAAACACTAACAAATGTATAATTATCTGGAAAGAGTTGGACATTATGCATGTGTTTAAGAAGCTTGAAAACCTGTTCATAGTCATTTTGCCGAGCACAGGCTGCAATAGCAATGTTCCAAGATACAATGTCAGGTTTTTCAAGTAAAGAAAGCATCTTCAATGTCTCATTAAATTGACCCATTTTGCTATAAACACCAGCTATGATATTAGAGGGTACAATGGGAAGTTGAGTATCAGACCAAGTAACACAAACCGTGGCATCAGATATCAGGCCATTTTTGGCATAGGAGGAAACAAGAGAGCTCAATACATACTCATTATCCTCGTATGCGATTTTTATAATCAAACCATGAAGTTGCTTTACTTCAATAAGAGATGATGGCTTAAGAACAGCTGAAAATGTGAATTCATTAGGTCTATAACCCAGATGAAACATTTCTTGCAGTAGATACATGGAAGTAGAGGAGCAATTATTTGAGTAGCCTAAAATCAAGGAATTCCAAGAAACCACATTCTTCTCAGATATCTCATCAAAGCAGAAATGAGCATCCTCTAATTTACTAAATTTTGCATAAAAATCAACTAAAGCACTACCCACAAAAACATCGGCTTCGAAGCCAGCACAAATCACATTCCCATGAATGAATTCTCCATACATTGGATCCTCCAAACTAGCACAAGAGTTGATGACACTTACATAAGTTGACTGAATAGGCCGAAAATCTCTGCTTAATGACATCTTGCAAAAGAGTTCTAATGCTTTTATGGGTTTAAAATTCTTCACCATTGCTCCAATTATTGTATTCCACGTCACAACATCATGAACATGGACCTTATCAAACACTTTCTCAGCTACAAAAACACCACCACATTTTACATACATGTTTAAAAGGCAATTCACAACCAAAACTTTAGAATCATGCCCTGTTTTTATCACCAGACAATGTATCTGTTCACCACACTGTAAGTCCTGTGCACAAGAAAATCCAGACAAGACACCCACAAAAGAACATTCTGATAAGGAGGCCTTCATACACACAAGCACATGGAACAAATTCATGCAATCTTGAACAAGCTCGTATTTTCCGTATAAGGATAACATCGAATTCCATGTCACCAAGTTCTTCTGAGGCATATCTTCAAACACCTGACTTGCTTCCTTTAAGCATCCATTCCTTCCATACAAACCGATCAACGCAGTACCACAAAATGCATCCGCTTGAAGCAATCCATTTTTCTCTATTAAAGCATGCAGCTGAATACCCTGAGAAAGGTTCAATGACTCGCTTGATAATAATCCACCAAAAGTAAACTGAGTTAGCATAATCCCACAATCCCTCATCTGAAAAAACAAATTCGAGGCTTCCTTCACGTATCCACATCGACTATAAGAAGCAATCAAGGTGTTGTACGAAACGGTGTTTCTTTGCGGAATCTTGTCAAACAGGTTGCGTGCAAGTGACAGTTCATTAAGCGATGCGTATTGCGATATGAGGTTGTTGTGAACAAAGATATTGGGTGCGTTCGGAACGGAGCCACTCGTGATGGTGAGTGCATGAAGGAGTTTTGTGGCTTTGAGTGAGCGAGATCTTGAGCACGCACTGAGAAGAAGATGACTGAAAATGTGGTTCTGTTGAACGATTTCTCCATGGACGATCATGCAGTTAAAAACGCGGGAATTGTGTTATAGGCTGTGAAGGCTGCTGCTTTTCGCCCACCAATTTTATACGTTTATTTAATGTTTATAAATCGAGAGAGAAATGGGCCACTGGCCCACTGGTCTTAGCGGACTACTGGGCTTTTAATTTTCATACAAGTAACCAGCCCAGTCAATATTTCATACATAAAAATTTGTTAAAATTGCGGAAAAGGAGAATCTCGAAAATTATAATTCGGCAGAGCAGTCCATAAATGTGAGGAATCAGTGTTCAACTTGTGATTTTAGTATTTTTTTTTTTTTTAGTATCGATAAATTGTTGAGATCACAATCTCATGTAGTGTAACATGGAATACAAGTAAAATCAAATCACTAAAGAATAAAAAAGAGTTATCTGAATCCCATCCTGAGTGATTTGGAGCTCACCGCCTGGATCTGGATTGAACCGGAAGCATCGAGCACTTTTCTCTTCCTCTGATTTGAAGCTGAAACTGAAAGGAGTAGTGAAATTGATTGACAAGAACCAGATCGGACTGGATTCTGGAAGAGATTGGTTATGTCGGCAAGAGGAATCCTAGTCAGCTTCCTATTGTTGATTTTCTTTGATGAGGCGTTTTCAGGAGCTGAGTTGACCTGCTTATTAGAGAACGGCGGCAGGTTTTCCTTGTTATCTTGAGAATGAACAGCAACGAGCGCCATTGCAGATGGAGAAGAATGAGAGAAAGAAGAAGAAGAATTGGTGTGGAGGAGAGAGGCGTTTGTTGATTTGGGAGAAGAATGAAAGAATACGAGCTTATTTCTAAGGATGGGTTGTGATTTCATATTTTGGTGGGAGGGAGAAAGATTTATGTTTTCGTTTTCTGAAAAATTTTGGGATTCAGAGTCGGATTGGGAAACGAGGGAGATTTTGAAAATTTTGAGTTGGTGAAATTAAAAATTAATAAATAAATAAATAAATAAAACTTCTGAAAAAAAAAAAAGGAGGGATTTGACTTTTTAGCGCGGTCCGGAATAGAACCGGATGGAGCGAAACGCAAACTATGAAAATATTTTGGCGGCATTGAGCTGAGTCCAAAACGGCACTTACCAATATCTGTACGTTGTAGCCCATTTTAAAGCCCAATCAAAATGCGTTATAGGCTTATAGCCCCATTATAATGCTTTGACATATGTACGCATAGTTGACATAGACAAGTCTGAATTGGGTACCTCAATTTGGTGAAGTGACGATCAAAGGCACTCTCTGACGAGTGATGATCATGGAGATCAGTAGCAGAAATATGATAGGCCCCACCACTATAGTAGCACCCACCGGCCGCATGATATGATCTTTGATCATGCGCCATGTTTAGTAGCTTACTATCTTTCACTTATCTCACACATGAGATATAGATATTCTCGATCCATCTCTCTCTGCCTCTTAATTATATATATATATATATATATATATATATATTGTTTTGATGTGTATTGAGTGATGATCAGTGTCCTTGACCAGTTACCACAAGGATAGTTATACTTTTGAGTCTTTGATGCATGCTGGCCGCCTCGATTCATTCACGGCTGCACGTCTCAACTCATTTATCATCACTACTTCTTTCTCTATCTCTCCATGCTTACTTATGTGTATATATGAGTGAGGAAGAGGCAACCATGTGCCTGCATTATTACAGTCAAGTATTTGCCCTAGACATTAACGTGATGCATGGATGCATATATTAAAAGGATCAATTTTAAAACAGTCCAGGAAAGATACTCCCCGCACCTTAAATCATCTTAGAACTATCTACATCCGAACTATATAATAAAACCGCATGTTAAACTATATATCTCCATCCCCTTTCAACCTTTCCGTAAATATCTCCAACGGGATTAAGCCACGTCATGTTTCGAATGTATTTTAAAAAGTATCTAAACCCGATAAATTGAAAAATGTTGTCGATTTTCTCAGAATGCTGTAAATACATACAATATCTTAAATTGAGAATCATTATTATTATTATTATTATACCTATGGTTCTTCTTTTTTCTTTTTTTTTTTTTTTGGTGGGCTGTGGCCTGTGGGGCAGCCCGCAAAAGATCCGCTCCTAACCTAATCTGACCAAACTCTATTGCTGCCCTTTTCTACTACAATCAATACCATTTAATTAAGCCTTCTCTTCTTCTTCATGGCTACACTCCAATAAATAAGCTAGTTTATACATACCCCACTTCTCTCTTCTTCATCCTCTTCCCTCTCTCTTTTTTTTCTTCCCGTGTCAGAAACGCAAAAATACCTAATCACTGCGGACTGCAGTCCTCCTTGACTGTTCTCGGGATCCGCATCAGGAGCTATTTACAGAATGGAATATGCAAAGCATACCGGAAGAATGGGGATGAGGAACACCAACGGATCGGGGGAGGATATTATTCAGATGGAAGGTCGCATAGTAAGATCGGTGGGGCGGAAAGACCGTCACAGCAAGGTGTTTACGGCGAAAGGCCCGCGTGACCGCCGCGTGAGATTGTCAGCCCATACCGCCATCCAATTCTACGACGTTCAAGACCGGTTGGGCTACGACAGGCCCAGCAAAGCTGTTGATTGGTTAATCAAGAAAGCCAAATCCGCCATTGATAAGTTAGCTCAGCTTCCTCCACCTTATCTTCCAAATGCAAGCACTGATCATCGAGAAGAAGAAGACCCAATTAATGCCAGCACACAACAACATGAATCGGGTATGGAAATGGAGGAACCAGAGACACCTGGTTATAACAACAATTTTGACACGTACGCAGCCATAGAAGACACCATGAAAAGCTTCTTCCCGATTACAAGCTCAACTACTACCAATCACTGTATCAACAATTTCCAGAACTATGCTTCTCAAACAGAAGATCTTGGCCTTTCACTCCATAGCTTTCCAGATCAACAAGCTCTTTTCACCGGCTCAACTAGTTCTCCTCCTCAAGTGGGATTTCATGACGCTAATAATTATAACCAGGGAACAATGGCTATGGCTGCTGCTGCTTGGAATAGAGAAAGAGCTAGAGAGCACGAGGAAGAAGAAGAAGAAGAAGAAGGAGGTGGGTTTGTTTTTTACAATTCACAGCCATTGTTAGACAGTTTCAGGCCTACTATGAGGGGACCCCTTCAGTCCAATTTCGCGCCTGCTAATTCATCGGCATCTACATTTTTTACTTGGAATGATCTTTCCATTGCGTCCGAAAAGAACCAGAGAATCAGTAGCACTAGTCATGATAGTCTGATTCACCAATCTTCCATTTTCGAGACCAGGTTCGGTACAGATGGATTTCTTGGATTTAATATTCCGGCAAGGATCGGAGAAGACCATGAGAACGGTATCGTCTCTGACAGACCTTCATCTTCTTCTTCTTTAAACTCCCACCATTGAGATTCGTGACAGCATTTAGCTAATGTTTTCTGGCTGTTTGATATGAACCATGAATTCAATCCCGATCCCACGTCTCGTGCGATAATTCTTTTTTTTTAATAATTATTTTCTACTTATTTTTTCATTAGATGATAATTACATATTAGAAACGTGGTACGTTTGCAAATTTGCAATTCAAGTGTTTATACTTTAAGAGCTTGTACCACATCATTAATGTAGAGAGGATAACTCGTGCAAGAGAGCTATAAAAATGAAGGCCAGGAAGTAGATGAAGCATCTCTGCGCTTGGGGTAATGACGCAGCTAGTGAGGTACTAACCGAAGCGCGTCTATTGCCGGTTGAAAACTATTTCCAAACCCCCTCTTGGGCTTCGGTTTTGCCCAGGCCTTTGAGAATTTCTGGAAGGGCTCGCCTTGGCAAGAAGCCCTACAATCTCAGCAGTAAACCTTGAATAGCACCTTTAATAATCTAAGTTTGTAGTTTGCTACCAAAGGTTTCATCATTTCTATTTGATGTTTATATGCTAGAAAGTTTTGTTTTAATTAAGTAGAGAAATTTGAAGTTTCTAACGTTGTATGCCTGCATTTCTTCTTCATTAAGGCTTCTACACTGAAAACAGACAAGTACCATTATTCGTATCATTAATTGAATCTGTATTTGGAAAAAAGACAAGTACCATTATCGAAAAAAGTACTCAGCTTACAGCTATAACACAGCTGTATGAATCAGCACTAGAAAGTACTCGCTAGTCGCTACCGTCTATTTTCTCAAATTCTCAATAACAAAAGACGGAACCTTTTTGCTTTCCCCTACAAAATTCTTAATGGGAAAGAAGGTACATATGAGTTACTGCTGATCAACCAAATATCATTGGCGTGATCCAGATGCACAGATGAACAGTAATCAATGGCCATACCATACACGCTGGCGCGATCTGATCAGAGCCACTGATATCTTCACTGGGTTCCAACCCTACTGCCGTCGTTGAGCTCGAAAAGCTTCCATTGCTCATTGATGAGCTGCTGTAGCCACACACAAAAACCCACAAATTAATTTAACATGATCTCTTCACCTTCTTCTGTAAATTTCATGTAGAAACAGAATGAAAACCAGTGTAAAATCTCAAACCTTGATGGGAATTTGCAGTTACCGAAACCTGAAACAGAACCCACAGCATTCAGATCTTAATGCCCTTAAATAAAATTTATTTAAATTTGGCGAAATAAACCGCCAAAAGATCCTAAATTTAAGGTTTAGAGCAGATCAGAAAGAGAGAAAATTAGGAAGGTACTGACTTGGATTTAAGGAGGTGAGAGCAGCAGCATTCTGGAAATCGCAACTGTCATCGGTCATGCCGTGTTTGAGGTAATAATCGTTGAACACATACGACGCCGTGTTCTGTATGTCGGTTGGGTCATAGCAGGGTCCACCTTGCTGGATTGGGCCACAGTCGGCGCCGCCTTGCCCACACGCCCAGTCCAGTGCGGACTGGAGTGAAGCATCTTCCGCGTTGTTCTTGGCCACGCACCAGAGCTGCACCGCGCCTCCGTTTTGGCCCCTGCTCGCCGCCTGGCCTAGTGGAAGCACCGCCGTTAATAAGAAGAAGAAAGATAGCCTTTTTAACATCTTTTTTGCGGAAACAGATCGGAAATGGAGATTTACTGAGTATGTAGAGATGCGATGGTTACAAATTCTCGCGATCGAAGTAGCAGACTAGCGCCCGAGACAGAGAGAGAGAGAGGGATTAGAGAAGGTGACACTCAACTAGTGGGTCGTATTTCTGACCGTTTAATTCTCGTAAACTGTCGATCTCGTAAAGACTCCTGTTCCCGGTAAAAGTAAAAAGCGTAAATATGGAGATTTATGACAGTTATTTTTTAGTAAACATAAATAATTTCAGTCAGATTTATGACAGTTAGGTTTTAGTCAAAATAAATAAAACACGTTTATTTCTTCTTGCCATCCAGCTCATGTTACATGCTCTCTCAAATGAACAAATGTAAGTAATAAGTTTACTTATTAAACTCATTGACAATTTATTACTAAACAAGGATTAACCGTTTGATCATAATCTCATCAAGAAAAAACTAGTATCTCTCCATCGATCTAAGACCATCCGACAAGGTAATTAAGGACATAAACAAGCAAAACAGATAAAGGCTAAAGTGCAGAAGCCAACAAGCATGTCAACAGTGGAAATGTTGTCCGAAAACCAGCAATAATCCCCATCACACGTTGCAAGCTAATTGCTTATAAAATGACTAACGTGAGAGAATGAGATGGTTTAAGTCGATGCATTTCCTTAATACGTAAGACACAATTGCAAATAGAATAATAGTATACCATAAGAATGATAACCAAGTCAAATAGTGAAAGGCTGCGGATTCAGCATGTTCGTGTTAGACATGCACGACATGTCGAATGGAAAGTGTATTGGGCATTATACGGCCCAAAAAGGATTCTCATATTCCCTCCCAAGCCCAAAACTATAACCAGGCAGCCACTGGACCCCATTGGCCCGTTAATTTTGTGGCCACAGTCACTGCGCAACAGAGTTTGTTTAGCCGTCACTCATCGTCGAGGTCTTTCCGATCAGATTCTACTTGTCGCTTTGTTTTGCGAAGTTTACGAGAGAGAATGACGTCCGGAGAGAGGAATAGCGAGGGAGATCATGTGTTGGAGCTGATCGTGCGTGATGCACCGGTATCGGAAGCTGATCCTGCTGCCGTCTCCGATGAAATAGCTCCTCTTTTAACTGAGGCAGAGAAGCCTAAGATCAACATCTTCACCCTCAGTTATTCACGAAGAAAACCTACGGTAAGTGTTACTATTCAGCTCATTAGTTGAATTAGTTTCAATTTCCGAACCCCAGCTTCGTGTGATTTTGCTTAGCTGAATTGCCATTTTATTTTTAATATTTTAGGAATCTAGTTGCTCAGGTTGTTCTTGTTTTAGTTGTGATAGGATTAGATTCTCTTTAATATTTCAAAACTAGTTTAAGTACAGTGTTTCTGCTGAGCTATGGAAGTAGACGAATTTCAGCTGATAAAATTGAGCTTCGAGTTTGCAATATGGTATTAGATACAGAATGGGAGATTGTAAGTTGCGCTTTATATGTTCCGTTTGCTTTATACTCCTGTTTAGCTAAATTTTTTGCGTTTCTTAGAAATAATTTGCTATCATAAACTGGAGATATTTACACTGGTGCTTAAACAATGGGGAGCTATTTTGTTTCCTTTAATGGCTTGCTTCATGAACTGCACCAACTCGAAGTCCAGTAAAATTTAACGGTGTTGCGGATATCATGTTGTTCATTTGCAGGAGCAAGTAACAAAAGAACATGAAAACGAGATATCTCCAGTAACTCAATTGGTTATGTGGGTGTGGAGTGGATCAAGATACTCTGGTCTACTATGTATGGCGGTGTCATCTACCATGTATTTTTTCATGGAAGTTATCTCCAATGTATTTTCTGGTTAGTAACATTTATTCTTCATTTAGATATCTTATCCCAGTCACCTTCTTTCAAGGACGTCAATTTCTCTGGCCAGCTTACGTTATTTTGTTGTCTTTCTGACTTATCCCTTCATTTTCTTACTGCAGTTCAGTCTACTCCACTGTTTGAGGTTGCATTTGCACGATGTACCGTTGTAATGGTACTGTCTTATTTGTGGTTGAGGAGGAGTGGGCAACCTCTTTTTGGACAGACCCATGTCAGAAAGCTTTTGGTTTCTAGAGCCATACTGGGACTTCTGTCAATGATGAGTTTTGTATACTGGTATATATCTTAATTCTTTTTAGCTTTGTGAAACCACTAATGGTTATCTCGTGGTCCTCATCATGGTTTCATTTCATATACACTTTCCAAGATCACCTTTAGATTCTTTGGTATTAGATTTCGATGCATTATCATTTGAAACTTCATGTATATTAACTCATACGATAACTAAAATGTGAGCATCCTTCATTTCAGCATTCAAAGATTACCTTCATCTCAGGCTATTGTATTGAGCTTCACAACTCCAATTATGGCTTCACTTGCGGCAAGAATTATGTTTCATGAGAAGTTAAAAAGTTCAGATATCGGAGGTATGTAGATTATGAGTTTTTGAAATGTGTTGACACTAATTGTCATTTTAATATGTGCATGCAAGCTATTATGCTATGTATTATCGTAAAGCTGAACATGATAGTTTGTTGTTTAATATCATTTTGCAGGTCTGTCTTGCAGTTTCTTTGGCGTACTCTTCATTTTTCGCCAGACCCTAACTTCACAAGGTACCGAAGTGAGTTAACATAACCTTGTATAGCGGACTCAATGTTATTACCTTCTAGTTATTACCTTCTAGTTGTTGTAATTTAGCAATGGGGCTTTCCAATTACACTCGCTAACTGCTTGTAATGAATGTTCAGTTTAGCGATGTTGGGGGAATGCAGCAAGTATATGGTATCATAATTGGTCTATTTTCATCAATAACTGGCGGAATCAGCTACTGCCTCATTAGAGCCGGAGCCAAAGCATCTGAACAACCATTGTAAGATTATTGACTTCCCTTTCCGTTGAAGTCTAAATAGTTTTTATGTTATGCAGCACCCTTGACAGTTTTTCAAAGTAATATAAATCATTTCAGGATCACAGTTCTCTCATTTAGTATACTTGATAGCCCAGTTGCTGGAATATGGACATTAGCCTTTAAGGTAAGCCCATCATGCTGTGAAATTGAGTAACCAACTACAATAGTTGAGTAATTCTTTTACTTCGCTACTAACTTTCGATTCAATGAGCCAGGGTTTTGTGGTACCGGGATTTTATTCGTTTCTGTTGATGCTTGTGCGTGGTATTCTGGCCTTTTTTGCTGAGGTTAGCCTAATTCTTGATGCTGTTAGATTCTGAGTATAAGACATACTAAGACTACTTGCTCGATGCATTATAGGTATTCCTAGCCAGAGGATTTCAGATAGAGCAAATAAGCATAGCTGCCAATGTTCAATATTTTGAGGTACCAAAACATAAATTATATGGGTACTTATTTAGTCCCATAAATCTTTCTTTAATCTGGGCATTTGGGTACTTTTCAATGTTTCAGGTTGCTCTAACACAGATATGGGCAATGGCAGTTTCATGGGTATCTCCCTCTATCGGCAGAATTGCTGGTTGTTTACTTATTTTAGTATCCTTGTCTTGCACCATATGCATCGGACCTAACAAAGAGATAGAAGTATGATACTCTTTACTCTTTCTTATTGACACATATCAAAACTTGAAACATATTGAATCAAAAGTTTTATCTTTAATGTGCTTGCTATACATAAATACATGCAACAAACATTTGAATTAACAAATACATTCGATGAGAATGAGATGGATCAGACTAATTGGCTTGGTATCTCGTAACGAGACATAATCGCACAGTATAATCAGCGTCGATCATCTGGGGAAATAATCATCATATCCATCTCAAGAACACATTCGTTGTAAACGAATCATCATTCGGAAAAAAAAGAAAGAAAACAAAACCTAAGCAAAAAGGGAACTTGATTGAAACTAAAGAAGCCTCAGAGGAGCAGTAAGTTTAACATCAAAACGAATTCAGACGGTAATTCCAAATAAAAAAACTAATCATCATTGGCTTCGTACTAATGAAAATGAAAAGCAAGTAAAATAACTATTTTTTTATAAATGTAATCGCAGAAATCGGCACCATAGTTCTATGGCAGGAGATCTACAGGTTCCTATCAAGCATGCAAAACGTACAAGACTTGATATCGGTCCAATCATAGCATCGCCGGTCACTGCTTTCGTAGCTACCGTCGACGTAGCATCGGACCAGAAACGATAAATGTAAAGTAGAAAATAAAAAAAATGTTTGTAAATTGATCCTCAGAGACCCGTTCCAAATCACGCAAAACAGTTGAACGCGAAACTAAGAATTCCCGACCAAAGAAGAGGAAGCAAAACGACGTAGCTCCGATAAGGAGACGAACCGGATTGAAACTGCCATTGGTGGATGATAAAACTGAGCTCGTCATACGGCACTTCCGATCAAATTTTCTGGGCATCCTTCCTCATAGGAATCCGGCTACACCTAAGGAAACATGAATGACAATAAGTGACTAAATGTCTGCTAATAAAGAAGGCGACGATAGCACAATAAGCTCATGATTGAAGGAAAGTGGTGGAAGCCTCTTATATAAGGAAGAAGAAAGCGCGGCAGTGCAAACTGCAAACACAAACACGGAACCCTAATTCCATAGATTTTCATCTTCTCTGGATTGATTTGGGCTTTGGTTAGGGCCTTTGCGCTCCCATTTCACACAAAATGGTCCTTTCATCCTCTTATTGGACCGTCAGTAATATGGGGAAGAAGAACACCATATTGGACCTCATGATTCAAGCCTTTAATTCAGTTCAATGCCCTGCCTGCAGCCTTTTCAGTCACAACTCCGATAAACGGGCCTGAAGCATACGTTAATGATCGCGTCACCCTCCAGATGCAGACAAAAAAGAAAGGGGACCCCACAGAGCAAGCATATTATTATTATTATTATTATTATTATTATTATTATTATTATTATTATTATTATTATTATTATTCTTCTTCTTCTTCTTCTTCTTCTTACGCATCTATATGCGAGCGGACTCACATTACCATACTCTGAACCCATCCGCAGGGGATAGTTATGAGGAAGGAATCCGAATCTCTGATGCGTTTCACTGCTGCAGAGACCAGAGAGACATGGGCGACTCTGGCGGGAAAGTATTAGATACCGGCTAACTGATTTACCGTCAAGCCCTTTTCCCCGCCTTACCTTCTCTTCATGAAGTTTCAGGGGTTCCTTGTTCCTTATATTCAGCCATTACATATGATCTGTATGTTCCTGTCTTGGAAGGTGTTCCACATTTGTTATTATTAATGCCTTGTCAATTTTGAAACCACCTAGATAATATTTATAGCATTCAGTTATAGGTAAAGCTTCACAGATATATGAAGCATATTTTGTCCTAAATTTTGTTCATCTCTTTGGTGCTGCTGGACTATCCTACTAATATCATTGCCACAAAGTACAACGTGTTCAGTGATTTCGTTTATTTCCTGCATTTCCAGGAGAAGTATTTTATGATGCTAAAGAAAATTTTACGGAAATCACAACTAGTGCTGTTGACGAAAGTATCTGCACTGAAAACCTGTTAATTGAGGAAGATTCTTTGAGCTGCTCTGGTGGCAATTGCGGTGTGTATTCCTCCTCTATGTAAAATATAACAACCATTCCACATACGCCACCTCCTCCCACTGGGCCCTACAAGAGAAGAAGAGTAACTATGTCTGTCAGCCCAGGAGTTGATGCTGATATTTTTTCTGAGGATGAGTAAAATATAATTGATGATTCATTAGCCATCACCAAGACATCAACTGATGATTGTGAAAATGTGATTGAAGCTACACAATACAAGGATGTCTTGATTTTGTTCAAGTTCAATGATCATCATTTACCATTTGAATTGAGGCATCTAATAATGTCTGATCTGAGGTTACTTACTTTGTTAGAAGTTGGGCTACCATCCTGGGTTATCTTCCTTCAGTCTTACCCTGTTTTCTGTCATGTTTATCGCCCATCGATGTGCGCCCTCTAGCAAGAGTTTTGTATGTACTTATCTCGGCTGTCACTGTTCTCATAGGATTCTACGATCTGTACAAGAACGTACCACTTCTGAAGGCAACTGCCTCTAGTATATGTGGACCGCTCTTTGATTGGATAGAAACTTGGGAGATGGTATCAAGGATCAAGTATTTGGGAACAATGCTATTTCTAAAGATTCGACATAAATTGTGATTGTGATGCTACGTAGCATCTACAGGAGTTTTTCAAGACAGTTTCTGGCCAAGCTAAGGACTTTGGCCCAGAAGATTCAAGACAAACTAGACGAATACGGGAGGCGCATGTAAGTAATCTTCTATAACGTTTCTTTGATTCATTGTTTGTGGTTTTGCATTTTTCAGTCCAGCAAATGGCAGAAAATCCAGAGTGAGTTCTGAAAGGCTAGGGGTCCTCCACTCTCTGAAATGCAATGAAGTCTGAAACTAAGCTGTTGTTAACAAAGAACTCTTAACTTCAAACTAAATCGGTAGTGAACTGGCATATTTACAGCCGTCCTCGAAATCACACAGCAGTATTCATTATTTTGTTCCGTGATCTACCATGTACAGTCGGCCTATATATAACTCGGAACGTGGAGGGGGGAGAAATAGGCGTTCGAAGATCTTCATAGAGACATAGAAACATCCTCTTCAATCTTGATCTCGATCTCAATGTGGTGGAATTTTGTAAATGACTTGTGGCCTAACAGGGTAAAGAAGTTTCATTCCGATATTTTCTTATGTTTGAATTGCCTTATTTTGTTCGTTTTTAGAGTATGAAGTTAAGTATGCCTTGAAAGCAAATCTTGGGACGGAATGTATATGGGTGTTCCAAGAAATCAGTATAACATGTCAGTTGATTTTGCTTTTAACGATGTTGTTCCATTGTCCGTTTTCTTGTCGCCAACGTTCGGAAACTACAGTAAAAGAAACGAGGGAAAATCACTGCTCTTCTTCAGTGCATCTCACCACTTTCACCAGCAATGCAACCGCAACCCCCTTGAAATCATCACCATATTCGCTGTTGACTTCAGTCTAAGTTTGTGACAGGTGTAAGCGACCAAGGTCAAGACCACGTTGGAAATGGTGAAGTATATTTAGCAATTGGCATGGTACATATTAGTACTATTTTACACCGTAGTTAAGAAGTAGATCTTTTTGGTATTACTATTATTCATTTGCATATATATATATATATATATAATATAAAAAAATTAGAAACGGTCGAGTTTGTAGGGCAACGTGGGGAGTGGAGCCACGAGCCCAACGGGAGTGTTTCCAAAGCGGGAGATCTGGAATCTTGGTCGTCCATTGGACCATTAATGATAATCACGAGGATGTAAAACATTGTGGGGTCCATAGCTGATTATTAAATGATTCAAGGGCCCAGATTGATCCTCAGATTATCAGAACGTTGTGGTTAATCCAGCTATAGCTACTAATCTAAAAGGCAATTTATGAACAAAAGAAAGGTGGTAAACTCGATCTGCTCTTGGAATTATGTTACTGTCGTTTTGTCTGACAACAAGGGACCCTTTGCAATCTCCTTATTGACACTCAATGCCCTCACGTTCACTCATCCCGTCACCCATATAAAACGGCACTCTTTCACTCTTACTCTCGCCCACTTCCTCCACTCTTTCCCATACATCTCTCCACAAAACCAGAAGCAGAGTATCCTCTCTCTCCTCAGCTCTCTCTTCCATGCACTGCTTCTGCAAGAATCAGACGATGGAGCGGTTCACAATGTCTTGCTTCCTGTTGCTCCTTTCCATCTTCACGTTCGCAGGTAAGTCTATCGCCATTTCAGTTTTCCGTTTGGTTCGCGGAAAAAATGGTATGACTTTTGAAACCGAATGTATTTTTTGTTGTAGATGCTGGTTCTGTCGGAGTAAACTACGGGAGAATAGCAAACAACCTTCCTTCAGCTGTAAAGGTCGTCAAGCTTCTCAAATCTCAAGGCATTGACCGAGTGAAAGTCTACGACAGCGATCCGGCAGTCCTACGGGCCTTATCAGGATCCGGAATCAAAGTAACCGTCGACCTACCCAACGAACTCCTCTCCTCCGCCGCACAACGGCAGTCTTTCGCCCTCTCTTGGGTCCAGAAAAACGTAGCGGCTTACTACCCCTCTACCCAGATCGAATCCATAGCCGTCGGAAACGAAGTGTTCGTTGACCCACATAACACGACTCAGTTCCTCCTACCCGCCATGAAAAACATCCATCAAGCTCTCGTCAAGTACAACCTTCACCCCAGCATTAAAGTTTCTTCCCCTATAGCTTTAAGCGCCCTTCAGAACTCTTACCCATCTTCATCCGGTTCATTCCGTCCCGAACTCGTCGAATCCATTTTCAAACCCATGTTAGACTTTCTCCGCCAAACCGGGTCGTACCTCATGGTCAATGCCTACCCGTTTTTCGCTTACGAGTCGAACTCTGACGTCATCTCGTTGGACTACGCTCTGTTCCGGGTAAACCCGGGGGTGGTGGACCCGGGTAATGGGTTGAGGTACTTCAACCTCTTTGACGCTCAAATCGACGCCGTTTTCGCTGCTATGTCTGCTTTGAAGTATGACGATATAAGTCTAGTTGTGACAGAAACCGGTTGGCCTTCTAAAGGTGATGAAAATGAGGTCGGAGCCAGCGTCGAGAATGCCGCAGCTTACAACGGGAATCTGATCCGTAGGATTCTAACAGGAGGTGGGACTCCATTGAGGCCTAAAGCAGATCTGACCGTCTATTTGTTCGCCCTCTTCAACGAGAACAAGAAGAACGGGCCTACTTCTGAACGGAACTACGGGCTTTTTTACCCCAGCGAAGAGAAAGTTTACAACATTCCGTTCACCGTGGAGGGACTGAAGAAATTCCACGGTGACCCGTATCCGAGTATCTCCGACCATCACCCGACGCCGACGACGACCCCGGCGGCAAAGGGTGGAGTCTCGAAAAGCTTAACGGGGAACACGTGGTGCGTTGCGAATAGTAATGTGGGGAAGGAGAGACTACAGGCGGGTCTAGATTTTGCTTGTGGGGAAGGAGAAGCTGATTGCCGTCCGATCCAGCCGGGTGCCACGTGTTACGATCCCAACACGCTCGAGGCACACGCTTCGTTTGCTTTCAACAGTTATTACCAGAAGAAGGGCCGTCTGATGGGCACTTGTTATTTTGGCGGGGCGGCTTACGTCGTAACACAACCACCAAGTACGTCGTTACATTAATTACTTTTTATTTATTTATTTTTCCTCTCTGTCGTTTTGTAAGTTAGCGTATGTTAGAGGAACATATATTCTGGTGCTAACGTACGCTTGGCGCGGTCCACGAGGTGTTAAAGACAGTAGTGCACGCCAGGTCAGTAAGAAGTCAAACCTGATCACATGCAGTGGTTAAAAATGGGGCAGGGGAATCTTCTTACACACATGACGTGGCTTGAGTTCCCCGACTGGGCAGTAGTAGATTGTAGTTATGGACATTTTATTTTGTAGAAGATTTAGTGAGATCTCTAAACTGTGGTTTTTGTATCTTTGCGTTTGTGCAGAGTATGGCGAATGCGAGTTTCCAACTGGGTACTAGAAATAATAACGAAGCTTAGAGATGACACACAACAAAGCTTTGAAGTGGTAGCAAATATTTTTTGGGGGGTTAATTAGTAGGTCTGGAGTAAACTGGATTTGTAGTATTTGTAGACAAGTTATTATTATTATATTATATTGTATTATATTATATATTATATATCAGTATTCCTTCATATCATATGCCTATTTGTTTTATTACTAATTTGCGTGAACTTTGATCCCCTTGCAGAAATAACAAAGCAAGTGTATATATACACGTATGTGTACTCGATATGGTAGAAAGGAATAGAATAAAAAACATTGCCCCAACTTAGTGATCTAGTCTAACCCTGCTGCTGGCTGCTGCCATCTGAAAACCAATCTCCCTTTATTCAGAAACGTGCAACAATAACACACAAAAGTGACCTGTAAGAGATTACCTTATTAGATCCTATTTAGAAATGGATAGTGTTTAATTTTTAGTGTATCAAGATTGAATATTCTCTACCCAATAAACCCAATTCAATCCTCGCATTAAACTAAAGTTTCCATCTTTCTTCCTTTTCAGTTTGCCTTTGTTGAAGTGGAGTAAGTACAAAATTGAAAAATTTATATCCCACCCCATAAAAAGTGAGATTATTTTTATTTTATGTCCGAGAGTGTGATCCCATGTGACTGTAGGACCACCACACTTTAATATTGTACTTCATACTATACTACATTATAGCCCTACCAATCTTTATATATCAATCAATATATGGAGTTGTTACTTTTTTTTACATATACTATCGCAGAAAAGAAGGGAAGCTCTCTCTCTCTCTCTCTCTCTCTCTCTCTCTCTCAATTCTCAGAGACATTTTCCATGCGGTAATGAAATGATATGGTGTATATTATGAACCTGCCCCCTTGTGCAGGTAAGCTCGAACATTACGATAAAATTGTACCCGGAACTCAGTATTGTCCAGAACCTTGATCAACCTAAAAGTTGCAGCATTTGTCTTCTTGCATCATATTCACATGATGCACTGACATCAATCATTGTCCGTTTCTGCTGCTTCATTCTTTAAATTCTGTTTTCTTCTTTAAGGTTTTGGGATTTCTATTACAAGCTCATTATTCATGTGAGCCCACGTACCTTTGTTTTTCCAAAACATAAACGCATCTCATGTTTTATATATTTACTTTTGTCCTCATTAGCAGTTTAAAAATCATTCCAGCCCAGCCCATCAGGCCCGCCATTGTTCCAGATATGCAAGTGTTAACTCTTTTGGTCTCGGCCCAAACGTTATCAAAACCAAGCCCAAAATATTCGAACCAAAAAAGAAAAACCGATTAACCCAAGAGAAGAGGAACAGTCCCCCATAACTGAATCAACGAAAACGGTGGGGGGACTTGACACCTCCGCATTTCTACGTGAGAGCCTCAACGAGTCTGTTATGTCATCTATCACCACCTCTGTCCAACCAGATTACCAGAATAACTAAATACCAAATTCTTTCCCAGGAAAACTCGCCTTCCCCTCCTTCCAAACAACAAAAAAGGAGAGCGAATTAGGGCAGGTGAGATTGAATCTAGCATGCCGAGCAGGTTAAGGAACGCGATCGGAGCAGTGAAAGATCAGACGAGCATTAGCCTCGCTAAGGTTTCAAACACCAATGCAACCAAGCTTGAGGTTTTCATTCTCAAAGCCACGACGCATGAAGCAGTTCCGATGGAGGAACAATACGTTCAAAAAATCATCAATCTCACCTCTTCTGATAAAATCTACGCCGCCGCCTGTGCGCAAGCAATCGGGAAGCGCATCAGCAAGACTCGTAACTGGATCGTCGCCGTCAAATCACTCTCTCTCGTTCTTAGAATTTTTCAGGACGGCGATCCTTATTTTCCTAAAGAAGTCCTCCACGCGAAGAAACGCGGATCTAAGATTCTCAACCTCTCAAATTTCCGTGACGATTCGAATTCAAACCCCTGGGATTTTGCCGCCTTCGTACGGATGTTCTCTCTTTACCTCGACGAGCGATTAGATTGCTTCTTGACAGGGAAGCTTCAACGGCGAACCACGACCTATCAAAAGCCAGTGATCAAATCAAGAACCAGGCGAGGAAACGAGCCGGCAAGAGACATGAAACCGGTAATGCTTCTCGATAGAATTTCCTTTTGGCAGAAATTGCTTGACAGAGCAATCGCCACAAGGCCAACTGGCTCCGCTAAGGACCATCCATTGGTTCAGATCTCACTCTACGGCGTCGTTCAAGAGAGCTTTGATCTCTACAGAGACATATCAGATGGCCTAGCTCTTCTTCTAGATAGTTTTTTCCACTTACAGCACAAATCTTGCATCAACGTCTTTCAAGCTTGCGTCAAGGCAACAAAGCAATTCGAAGAGCTAGGCTCATTTTACTCTTCGTGTAAAAGCATTGGAGTGGGACGAACTTCTGAGTATCCAAGCGTACAGCAATTATCGGAGGAACTGATCGAGACATTACGGGAATTCCTAAAAGATCAAGCCTCATTTCCAGCACATGGCCATTCTCTAGGTCGTTTGGCACTTCCGGGCCCACAACCAAAAGACATGGGGTCCATTTCCGAGCAATATGAATCATGCGAATCGTCTGAGAGGTCCACTGATTACAATTCTCATTGCACATCACTAGGAGATCTTGCGAGCATTACTGGAACATTAAGTCCGGCTAGGTCGTTAGAGCCGCCAGATCAGCACAGAAATAGTTGTCCTTGGCCACCAGGTGGACAATCTCAGGAACAAGAGTATAAGGATTGTGTTAGTCTTACTGCTGCTAGTTCATACCATTCTTTACCAACTGATAATGAATCGACTACAGGCCAGGATTTAGTGTCCTTCGAGGATTGGCCGCAACCTGAAAACGGACAAGATGTAGGGCAGGAAAGTGAAAGTTGGCTGCAACCCGAAAATGGACAAGATGCAGTGCAGGGAAATGAAAGTAAAGGGTGGGAGATTATTTTGCTCGAGTCGACAACAAAATCCCCATACGAATCAATCGATTTGTTGTCTCTGTTTGAACCGTCCGTTGTGGACACCCTGTTCAGTCAATCTTCTGTGTCTCAGAACCACTACAATCCGTTTCTTCAAGATGAGTTAGAATTGCCCAGCATCGCAGCCACAACAAGCACTTCTTCTAATCATGACTTTTCGTTTTTTCCCGCCAATGAACTCCATGCTCCAACTTTCTCTGCAGCAAAGCCTCATAACTGTCTTTCGACACCAACATTTTGTGCTCAGAGTTTTACTGCAACGCAGCCGAAAACAACTCCAACATTTTTGGCAGAAACTAACAGTAGAACTACTACTACGCTTGAGCTTACCACCATTACGGAATCAACTTTTCAAGTGACATCAAACGATCTAGCAAAAATATCGAGACAGAATTCTAATGAGATTACCACAATGACACCAACGTTGAGTGCATCGAATCTCTTGGTAGCATCATCATTTCAAGCATATGATAAGGACGGAACAGAACCGACTTTTCGAGCAAACAGTGGGAAGGCATTGATACTGAAGAATGCAAATGATCCATTTGGTTTCGATTCGACTACGACATTTGTAGATCAAAACGACCCATTTGCTTCCAGTTCTAGTATCGTCCCCTATAGTTTTATGGTTAATGAGTCGACGTATCAAGAAAGTTTGTTGCAGCAACAAAGATTGTGGTCAGAACAGCAAACTAAGATAATATCCAGGCAGACAAGATGACATTTGATCTTTTGTAATTTACAATGTAATGGTGTGCTGTTCGTAAACAATAAAATTGTTTTTGGCACTTGAGAATTGTGAGTCGAGTTAGTAAAATCACGTTGAAAAATAATTTCTTCAGCAAGATTTGGACAAGTGCATTAGGTCCCTCCCACTGTATTGTGTTCGACAGCTTAACACTCTTAATCACATTCTTAATCTGCATATAAATTAAGAACCAAAGAACAAAGGAATTTGCAGTGCCTGAAAGTTAAAGACCATAACTGCCATCCGAAAGGGAAAGTTTAGGTGGAGGAAAAGAGAATGGGAAAAGACAGGCATTTCTTCAAGGATAATGACACATGACTGAGAGAGTGAGGAGAAGAGAGAATGGTGATAGGGCTTTCCAGCTAATTTATGCGGTAGCTTTAGCTGCATATCATGGGATATATGACCCAGAAAAGTCACACTTTCCCTTATACCCATAGTACCCCCTCCTCTCAGTAAGTCAGGGTTCATTGTGGTAGGGTACCAAACAAGCACTGAAACGAAAATTTGATTTAAAAAAAAAAAAAAGAGAAGAGAGACAAAACAGAGCATTATCAGGAGGGAAGCAAGCAACAGCCACGAGCCAACAGCATGTGAACTTGCATTAAAGAAATTACATTTTGTTCCTAATCATATTCTATCCATGTGAAAGTTGTGATTGGGACCCACAATTCTCGTTTTTCTCATCTTCTCCTTCCCCTCTATCCTTCCCATTTTATTTTCTATCCTCAAGGCCACAAATGGGCCCCAGAGCCCCGACATTTAAGGACCGTTTGATGGATCCATAAGAAATTCTTAACGTATTTATACTAATACCTACTGCCACGCACCCAATTGACCAGGGGCTGAGTAAAACAGAAGCTGGTATTGTAGGACAGGCTTATAGATTGCTCTATTGCCTTCAGAGTAAAGAGACTGAACTGTGGGGTTAAGCTTTGTCCTGAAACTGAAGACACATCCCACTAAGTAAGGGGTCCCCACCCGCCACAAACTAAAATCTAAATCAAAAAGATCATCCCAACAGTTGACACAGTCTTTCAGTAATACTCTGCATCATTACCTTCCCATATATTTCTTCTTTTCAAAATACGCACCAAAAAAGTAAAGATAAAAATCTAATTAAGCTCCTAAGGCCCTGACCTTTAAGGTGGGTGGGCGGGTGTGTCATAGAGATATGTTATTATTAAACGCTCAAGTGAGTGAGGCACGTCAATATCAAGTAAGATTCACCTCAAAGACTCTCATCATTACCACCATCTTCTTCATCTACTTAGCAAATTCAAGGCAAAATGAAAACCAAGTGACAAATACGCTAGTCAAAATGCAATCCGTCTATATTAGAGAACAGAACAGGTGACTCTCTCCAATTTACATTTATCAAACAAAAAGCAAATCACAAGTTGAAGTAAGAAAACAAGAACACGACAAGTTCTTCACGAGTGAACTAATAATTAACATTATGTCATGATAATCATAATACTAGTAAAGAAAAGCATAACAGGACACTCCCTAAAAACCGCATCCATGCTTTTTTTTCTTACAATCATATAAATTTGAAACATAATTAAGTAAAACATTCTTCTTCTTCTAATTTTTTTTTTCATTTCCGGAGAATAAATGGTGATATATAATATATTATATTATAAGGTAAAAACAAGGTTGGCAGTATACTGTATACGGATTATGTGTTTGTTTCTTACTTGCTTTGTCCACGCAGCTAGTAGCTTCTCATACCCTTTTGGCGGTTAGAAAGTCCAAGCGGAACTCCTGTAATAATTTACAAAAATAAAAAAAAGACAAAACAAAATTCCATCAAACTATAATAACATTAAGTTGCACATGCTTATCACGTGTAGTTAAGTCAATGCTTCAAGTGTCCAAACAGACAATCACACCAGGTCACGAGATATGCTGCTCCAACAATTAATGTTATTAAATGGACGGTAGAGATGAGCTGAATCTAAATCATTTCTAGTACGGCTCCTTATTATCCAACGGCAGATGGATTAATAGATTAACCACAACAGTACACTACATCCAAACATATCCTATCATTTCTTAAGCCTTAACCACCTCGAATTAGCTACAAGTAGACTTAGGACCAGGTCTTGTTTATGTAAAAACATCATTGGACCGACACCAGTATTCGGTCGCATGCAGAAATAGAATTAATTCAATTTATGGTCAAAAAAATCGGTGTTTAATGATGACGTGGAAAATTAAGAAAAACCGGAAGTTTCTCAATTCTGACCGCGCAAGCGGTCAGTCCCTGAAAGGACATTTATCAGTGAGGATACTTCACGAGGCTGTCAGAGAATACACTTGGCACTATGTGATTGGCTGAAGTCAGCTTACTCAGCTCTCATATGATAATTAATGTGGTGACTTTCCAATAATACCCTCCACAGAATCTTACCATGTTGGCGGGATTGGTTAGTTTCTGGTAGGTTATTCCCTCCAATTCCGGTTGAAAATATTCCTGAGTCTGTTACCGGCGATTCGCTGTAATGCCTTTTTAGCTCCGTCAACCTCCATTTCCGACAGCTTCTGCAAGTGCTGGAAAGCTCCGGCGGCCACCAGCCTTTTTCTACATCCATTGCTTCCGCCGGCGACTAAAGCGTTGACCACCCTGATCGGAAACTTCTTGCTCACAAGCTCACTCCGAGGATCGAGCATCTGAATCAATCTCGTCACGCTCTTCTCATCTCTTACTAACTCCTTTCTATTTGACCGGACGGTCAACAACGACACAAGTGCTAAAACGGCTGATTCCTGGACTCCATCCAGTTTAGGCATCTCCATGAGCTTGATCAAGGATCCCATACAAGCACTAATCGCTCGCTTGCTCCCATCGATAATCACTAATTTAGAGAGCAGCGAGGCTGCGATCTGCTGCAGAACAAGATTCCCGTGCTTGATGAACTCGCCCAGTTGTATAATAAACACTGTGGAAGAAGACAAAATCCGAGCAACAGAATCGGAAGCAGAGAGAGAGCTAATTGCTAACAGAACGTGTTCTAATATATCTGAACTCGAAGAGTCTCGGATCAAATGCAGCAATTTCTGCAATCCTTTTTCCTGGATTATTAGGCCTCGAAAATACTCACCTGAAGATGCTAAAATTGCTAAGCAATTCGCTGATTTCTCCTGAGTCGAGCTTGTTCTAGA
This sequence comes from Coriaria nepalensis, assembly GCA_027186245.1. Taxonomy (NCBI): domain Eukaryota; kingdom Viridiplantae; phylum Streptophyta; class Magnoliopsida; order Cucurbitales; family Coriariaceae; genus Coriaria; species Coriaria nepalensis. The sequence continues at coordinate 10,687,736 of CP114492.1, forward strand.
AAACAGTAACTCTACCAAAACCGGAATTGCTCCTTCCTCTGCTAGAGCCGTTTTAACATCTTCAACCGCGGAAATATTCCTAATCGCACCAGCTGCATGTGACTGCGTTGATTGAGTACCAGATCGACAAGCTTCCAGTAAGATTGAAACGCCGCCGTACGCTGAAATAGCCCAAGCATTTTCAGAGTCGGCGGTTATGGCTTCTATGGCGATGGAAGCCTTTTCTTTCAAAGACGTCGACCCTGTTTCGAGCATTCTCAAAAGTGGCCCTAACCCACCTTCTTCGAAGACACACTTCCTGCTCTCATCGTTTGCTGAGGCGAGGATAGAAATGGCGTAAGCCGCTTGCTCTCTTAATGCTGGATGAGCATTGAAATCAAGCAAGTGAATCAAATAGTTGATGTTTCCAGCTTTGATGACTAAACTCACAGATTTCTCATCCTCATTGAGAAGCTGAAGCAGAGACTCCAGAGCTTTTTTCTTAAACTCAGTACCTCCAATTTGTAACCTGGTGAAAAGATCTCTAACAAAAAACTCTATAGCTTCTCTGTTCGATTCGGGACCTGGTCGAGATAGAACTAAGGCGTTGGATTGGTGGAGGGCTCCAGATCTGAGCAACAAATCGATGTCGTGGAGTTGGTTCGAGAGGGAAGACGAAGCCATGTCGAGGTCGCTCTGCATGAGAAGCTTGCCGCCATTGAAGGATGAGTCGGAGCATTGTTCGCACAGGGACTTAAGGCGTTGAAGAGTGGAGAAGAGCGATGGGAGGAGGGTGTGGATGAGCGGGTTTTCGGACCAGTGCGAGGAGTCTGAGATTTGGGAGAGAGAGGAGCGGAGGGAGGAGAGCTTGGAGTGGAGAACTTGCCACCGTCCGATGAATGATCGGACGCTGAGAGACGAAAGGAGCAGAAATGACAGAAAGTGATTGATGAGGTCAAATAGCGTTTGCGGTGAGGAGGTGGACGGTGGTGGTACGGCGGAGGCGGGGTCCATATTAGGCCCGGGTCGTGTGCTCTAGAATATCGGAAGCCGAATACATGTCAGAAAAAAGGTGGTAGAAAGGATTTCTTAGAGGTGAAGAGAACGCGAGTAGGGGAGTTGGAAAATGGAAGGGTCTCGGAAACAGAAAAAGATGAGGCTGCCGACGAACCGCCGACCAAGGGGTAGAGGAGAGTTGTAGTTGTGGGCCAAACAGTAATGAGATGAGAGAGTAGGGGAGGAGGTGCAGTGAGAGAATGGGTTTATAGAGAGAGAAACTGAGACAGGGAGGGAGGGAGAGTCGCAGTTGTTGATTATAAAAATGGTGGTTAAAAAACGTGGTGGGAAAAACGGGCTTACCCGCCCCTTTTGGGCCTTCACGGATTCCGAATGATATTTCGAACTGTTTGCGGTGCTTTATTTCCATCCGTTTAAACACTACTATGGATCTGTATAAATGGGCTGGGCTAACCCTTACCAAACTTTCTAACACAAGTTGGGTAATAGACCCATTGATCCCGGCCCTTAGTAGTGCTCAAATTTGGGCTTCCTTACATTATTACGTTCTTTGTAACCTGGAAAAAATATTATACGAATTATAGACCATCCTAGAAAAATATAGTACCGTATTAGTGTTCCAAAACCAACATAAAATTTACCTCGTGACACGAAATAACTACCAATTTTTGGCGGTAAAAAATTCAGCCCAAAGGAAATGGAGGAAGTAAAAAAGAGGAATTTGAGGCTTTGAGCAACGGTAAATAATAGAGTGAAAGTGGAGGTAGGCGGGCTAGGCTAAACCCTTCTTGTACCTCCTCACGGCGTTGAACCCAAAACCGGAGCCAGAAGGAGAGCTCTGCAACCCAGAATGGTGCTCAAGCAATGGAGGATAATACCAAGACCACTCCTAGAGACCGTTCTAAACAACCACGCGCAGCACCACCGCGTCCCTCAGCCTCTAATCGTCCATGGCCCGAGAGGCGTGGGCAAAACTTCTCTCATCCTCGAACGTAAAAAATCCCCCTTCATCTCTGTGCTTGCATTTGTTCTTCGTAAATCTTATCAAACACTCTTTCTGTTTCTTATCCGCAGGTCTTCTTGGCGAGTGGAATGGAGGACCCCACTTTACAGGATACATAGATTTCGCCGAAACCATTAAGGATCACCACCCAAAATACAACCAGTCATTTCCATGGGCTTCATGGTCAAATTGTCCACCTTCCTCTCTATCCAGTTGCCGCTCTCTGTTAGAGAAATGTCTCGAATCAATGACCGAGAAAGGTGTCAGGCTTGGAAGTATAACCTCCCGTCAAATCTACACCACTCTCGCTAAATGGCATGGCCTAAACACGGCTCTTCAGCAAGTGCTTCGGAATCATGATGCTTCTTCAAAGAACGTGGTTCCGAAGAAGGTATTATCGAGCACGGCTTTGTGGGATCGGGCAGTTTGCACGCTATCTGCTCAATGTAATGCCGCAGAGATTGATGGGGTTCTGGATTTGGATTGTAAGGGGAAGAGTTTGTCCATTGAAGAGGCTTCATATTTTAGGGAAGCAATTGTGGCGTTAAGGTTAGCTAAGAAGGTTATTCAGGTTCAACAAGGATGGAGGGCTAGAGCAATTGCTCATTTGAATGAGACGGGTGGATTTTCAAGGTCTTTATCTCACTCTTCTACTGATTGGCCTTGTTTGTTATTGGAACTATTGTCACAAGCTGCTGAAATTGATCATTTTCAGGTAAGTAGGTAGTATTAGTATGTTCTATCTTCTGGGTGAGATTAATCAGTATTTAATGGTTTGATCGACTATGATATGACTTGTGTTTGCTTTTGCTTATGGGCAGCCAAAGCTGGTAATTAATAATGTCGAGGTTCTGCGAAGTGCCATTTTAACAGAGGGTGATACCTCAGTTTGTGCGCCTATGTATCATGACAGTTTGATATGGAGGATGATTAGTTTAGGTGCAAATGAGAGGTCCCTTCCTATTATACTCGTAACATCAGATAGGTATGGTTAAGTTCTCTTTGGCTGTATTTTCATATTCCACCTTTTTAGTGTATTTTATTTGCTCTTTTTTCCCTTGTACAGCTATTATTCCTACCGTGCTTACATGGATTTCGGCTTTCCAGATATATTTATTTCCCGTGAGGTACTATTCCTACCATGTTCTTTTCTCTTCTATATATATATTGCGAGACTAAGAATGCACACGGGCAAGCTAAACAAAAAATCAATTTGTTGTGCTCCTTTTGTGTGAATACCTTTTATCATTCTTTTCATGATTTCTACAGACATTTGGATGGACTTCTAAAGAGGCTGAATTGCATATGATTCCTGATTTCTTCAGTCAGTCAGAGGTATAAAATGGTTTCTAATCTACACAATCTTTTCTTTACTCAGTCTTTTATGTTATGTAGAAAGGTACTTTGGTGCAATCTTTAATTACTGGCATTCATGACTATTCAAAGCTTTTAAAGTTACTTTGTTTCAAATTGTAGTGGAAGGTGATCGCTGACGTTCTTGGTCCAAGCCCTCGCCATTTGTTTGAGCTTTATGTACTCAAACAAAACAACTACTATCAAAAGTAAGTGACTTTTTTTCTTTTTTTTTTGGGGGGGGTTAAATTAATTATTAAATTTGGATACTACAAGAAATAGAATTCATATAGATTCTACAGCTCAGTTTAGTGAATGATGGTATAATATGTAACAGACCCTATTTTTGTTAGGCTATAACTTTTCTTTTTCATGGGCTGTAGGATGATGGGAGATCAAGGTTCTACATTCGAGGACATAGTAGATGCATATCTATCATATTTGCAAGTAAGTTTATAATGTGTGAATTGTAAGATACTTGGTGTTTAACATCTTTTGTTTTCACAATAAATATGTGCTTAGTGTAGTTACTTTATATTTTCTTATTCTAAGATTACTGTGGTGAATCCCGCCATGGATAGAGCATTGGAACTTCTGCAAAGGTTTGCGGTTGAAGCACAAAGTGGAAAGATTTCAAAAGACAAATTGCGTTTTGGTGCACCTTGGAGACATCCCCCAAAGACTTCTGACCCTTCGTTGAGCTTAGAGTGGGCGAAGATTCAACTGATGGATTTTGTTCGATGTCTTGTTAATACAGATTTTGGGGTAACCTTCCTTTTTTCCCTCTTTTTTTTTGTATCTCTGGGTATTCATTGTTATACGATTTCAAATTTTGGGAAGCAAAGGTTTTTTGTTGTAACTCTTTTCTCTATTCAACTTATGGTTTTCTCTGCCTCCTTGAATTGGTGCAGGTCAATTATCTGGCCGACTGTAGCCTTGAGATTTTTGATGATCCTTCTGCTGTTGCCTTGGTAGAGGTATATCCCCCGTTCTTCTTGATTTAGTTATATTCAAAAGAGAGAGAGAGAGTTAATGACTTTTGAAGTATACAAGAGGAAAAGATAATTTTACAACAATACCCTATTGTTACTAGGTTGGTTTACTCTATGCTCAAAGGGATCCATCATTCATGCGCCCAATATCCAGAGGCGTTGAGAGGTGTCTTGTGAGATGGTACGATACTATACCTCTTCCTCTTTCAAACTGCATAATTTTCCTTAGCTCAATTTCTTACTTATATTCATTCTCAGGCTTGTCCAGCAGCAAATGCAAATGAGTATTAAGAATCGCCTCCAGTATCTATGTCAGCGAATTCTTCGTGGTCGTAGTTATCGTCATCTGATGCTCCAAGTGGGCTATAAATAGAGCATACAAGATGGCCTATCTAAATCAGTAATGTGCTCCTTCCATTTCAAATTTCAGTGTCATTTTCAAAGTTTTCTCATGATGTTTGAGAATGCAAAAACCATCTTGATTATTTTTCTATTTTCTTAGAATTCTAATTTCGTGCGGTATGGTATTTACTCTCTTGCTCTTACCCAATGCATTTTCAGGTTTATTTTCACGAATACATTTATAAAAGAAGGGAGGGATTCGACTCCTTGGAGTTCATAGATAGATGTAAAGTGAACACCAAATTTGCTATTATCTTCTTGTGTTTCACTTTCTTTTGTTTATTTCGTCGGGATGCTATGTCTGCATGTAGTAATCCATGGCTGCTTTCAATTTTCACTTGGGAATCATTAAAAATACTCACAGTTTGCTTTCTCCATCTTTTTCACAGTATACTGACATTCTTAAACTGGTGACTGCTGATTCTTAGGATTTTTTTTTTTTTTTTTTTTTTGGTCAGGTAAAGAATTTCCTTCATATCATCCCCCCATTTTATGAACTAGTCTTTCATTTCCAGCAAGTAGCTGCTATTCATTGTACTTGTAGTAATCCCTTTTAAGTACACCCTGTTTTTGCAGGAAACGTGGCCTAATGTTACATAGTTGGTTGCTAATCGTAACTTCTTTTGGTATGACGAGAAGGTAAAAACAAACAAATGTTGTAATAGTTGCTTTATATTGCGAATGTAATAATGGCGAAATGTCGCCTCCATTTGAACATTTCAAGTTGAGGCTTGTAAATACATTATGAGGTCTTTGTTTCAGGCCAAAATTTTTATCTAGAGAATATAGATAAATAATTATTTTTAAAAACAATGCTATTTTAGGGAAACTACAGCTACCCGTTGGGGTTGAGCTCTTCTCAGGTGGAAGAAAGTTAAGCTGGTTAACTTTACTAAATATAGTAAAAATTATTTTTAATAATACAAAAAGATAATATCAATCCGACCAAGTTAGTTAGCTGTTGTTTGCTTTTGCCTGGATAAGAAGAGGTCGTGCCGGATTTATTGGTTTTAGATGTGTTGTGTACTAGAATGCCAGCAAAGAGCTGGGTTATTGTTCGAAACTTAGAACCGTAACCAGCTTGATTCTAAGACGTTAATGGCGATTTTAGTAGCAAACACGAGCCAGAAATAGTAGAAGATGGTAAGGGGTTTTTTGTCACTATGTGTTCGTGAATTGTGATGGAAGAGTGGAAACACAGAAGATAATGAATGCCAAAAAGGACAAAGAAAGGTGATGATGATTATTTAGGTCGGTCCCTTCACACATGTAGAGGTGATTGATTGATGTCATACACGTTCCTCGTCCCTCTTCCTTTACGGCACCATTTTCACTTCAAACTTTACGCATCTGTTTCATCTCTTCATCATCATCAATCTAACGCGGTATCTTCTCTTTTCATCCAATCTCTCATCTCATTACTTTTCTTCAGCTCAGTTGGGTCTAACTAAGATCAAGCAGACAGGGGAAGTCGCCAAGTAGGAGCATTCGATGTCGAAGAAGAAAGATTCCTCCAAACAATCCATATTATCTTCAAGTATTTGGAGGATGTTTAGGTGTAATCTGTGGTCCAGTAACAACGTACATGAGTGACGCCGAGATAAAGATATGGATACTAGAGAGTTACGGAACCAATTCATGGGCGGAGAAAACGATTTCTGTGGATAAGATGCCGAGTAGGTTTTTACGTCGTGATTGTAAAAACAAGTCCAAGAATATAAAGATTAACCAGATAAAAGATTACAAGAATCGTGAAACATCCCGTCTATCTCGAGCCGAATATGATTATGAATGATTATGATGATGCTTACCTACCTTCGTTATATTACGATCCTCGGATAAACGGAATAAGGCATATCGTCGTACCATGTATAGTAGAGCACAAGATTGATCGTCACTATTTTGGTTTTCATCGTGGAATGGATTTATGAAGAATGGATCAAGCTTTGAGGACAAGAATCAACATGTAAAATTGTTTACAGTTGACAATCTGGAGAATATTTTTCCCTTCACAGGAGAAGAACACGGGCATGGGACCTTATAGCCATCTGTTTTTGATTAATTCACTTATGTTCTTACTTCTTAGTATCGATTCAATCACTTTCTTTTTAGTGTATTGGCATTGATTCGATCACTTTCTTTTTAGTATATTGTCCTTGTCATAGGAAACTTCAATGTATCATTTTCAAACGCCAAGGATTCAGATTACATTTTTGATAATTTGAGGGGCCTATGTTTAATTTACTCTATTTTGGGGGACCATATGTAAAAAAGTGAACACGTGGGATTCGAGCCCACGTGTCAGAACTTTATAGATTCTGAATTCAAGCATTACAAAACTGAAATTGTTGTGCATGGATTCTCAATTTGAGAAAGATGAAGAAATAAAAAAGGAGAAAGATTAAAAAAAAAAAAAAAAAAGCAGCGATCTTGAATTATATTCTCAAGCATCGCTACGCCACTAAAACCTCTAGACCAAGCTAACTAGGCTGCATACAGAATCTACAGCCATGATTTGTTGCTGCATAGTAGATTACATAGACTGCTGCAACTAAAAGGAAAATGGAAAATGGAAAATGAAAAAAGATGGCTGAGATGGATTAATGGGTTGCGTCTTATTGCCCCTAGAAAAGGAAAAGGGAAGAATTTTATCCCTAGACGGCAGAAAAGAAATTTCAGAAAGTCGTTCATCTTTTCCAATTTATTCTGGAAAACAGCATCTACAATTTGTCTTCTCACTAATGGGGAAAGCGAAAAGTATTGAACACAAGCCAGGTGGGTTGGGTAACTTGGGTTACCTCTTCGAGCAAGAAAGTGACAAGGGTAAATTCTTTACGCTAGAAATGTCAAACAATTCCATGAACCTCTGATCTGCAACTCTTGCTTTGGCAGCTGCGAAACGCTGGTACTCGTCAAAAACTGATGTGAGGCACCACCTCTGCAGTTTTCTCAAGCATCCAACCACACAACCAGTTCGATGCTGGAAATGGAAGAAAAAAGACAACCGGAAAAAGTCTAAGCTATGAAATAAAGGAATTAAAACAAGGATTAAGGGAAAGGAAATCAGTGTGTGAATTTTACCTTCCCTCGTTTACAATGTATTAGAACCGGGTGATTCCTCACGTCTGCATTGAGATAACAAATAAAAAATAGAACATCAGCAAATCCAGTAAAGGCAGTAGTAATTCAGCATAAATTAAAGTAGAAGAATGGAAAATGCTAGCAGTACCAAGCACAACTTTCAGTGCTTCTCGAATTGTATCCTCTGGGATGTTTACAAAGGGCTCCTGGATATACAATAATGAATATCAATATCTGAGATCATATATCAATTTTACCTTAATATTCACAATCAACTTATCATAGAAGAGGTGGACTTTTCAAAACTCTCTTTCTAATCCCAAAATAATCTAATTTCTAAACTTCAGAAACTGTCAAAATTATGTTAATGAACGAACACGCACATTCAAATAACCATTTGGAATCTATAGGCATCTAATGCTATTAGAAGATGACTTCAGTCTTCATTTATCTAGGGTGTTCAACGACCTTTGCTTGTCACTTATGATCATACAATTTACTGTTTTCAAAAAGCTAATTTTCCTTTTAAGAAAAGAATGACTTTTTAACCAATCCAGTTATAAAAGAAGGTTCTTCATTCCGAATTCAACATTTGTAATAACGGAGCTAGCCATTGCTTCCTCAATTGTCTTCATAGATCATCGAACTAATGCTGCTTTCAATCGTCCCAGTCTCCAGGGTCCACACTAACATAATGATTTTCAGTTCATGGTACATCTCTATATTTATCATCATTCATATTTAGTTTTCGTTAAAATCGAATTAATTACTGCGCATGATAACCAAGCTTCATTTCAGTTCAATCAGATTTTCCATGTTTATCCAAATCACAGCTAATCAGCTTTAGCTTTGGTCGAGAATGGGAAAGGATCACAGGGAGAGAGAAGGAGAGTTCAAGATCTAAACAGGTCAATTTAACAGCCATAAATCATTAGCTAATTCATATACAATGTAACCAGCCGTACTTATTCATTAACAGTAGCGGAATCAAAATACCTTATACCCTTCGATCCCGAATTGAAATAATCTTATTCCATTAGACTTGAGGAACTCCATGTTTGCCTCTGGATACGGCTCCGGACACATACATCTACATCCATATCAAATACAAAATCGTCACCTTTTCACCATATCATCAAAACTCCGCGTATGTAAAATAACCGCAAACAGGAAAATTAACAAAATCGGCTGTTGTTAAGTTATCCATATCTACAATAAGAGAGTTCGTCAAGAATGCTTACATAATGGAGCGGAGGCCTAGGGTTTGGAGGAAGGAGAAGTTATTAGAGTCCGGGAATCCGGAGCGGAAAATGCCAGAGTCGACCATGGCGAAGTTAAGCGGAGGTATGAAGAGGTCCTCTCCATCCATTTCAAATTCCTCTCCGGCGATCACAACGGTTTGCGCCAGAGTCCGATGGTGATTCACCGCATCGACCTCGATCGTCCTGCACGTCTGTTCGGACTGTTCATCGTTCTGCTCTAGCTTCATCTCAGAGTTGATGGAGAAACAGCGACAGTGCTAAAGCGTGCGTGAGAGAGAGAGAGAGAGAGAAGAGAGAGAGCGTCGGGGGTGGGGAATCGAGGAGGATATTCGCTGCTTTTGGCTGCGATACACTTTCTTTTTCTTTTTATTTTTCTGGTTTATAACTATTTTTTTGTTTTGACAGTTAAAAGGAGAGGGAAAGAACGGCGTTGGGAGATTGTCGTAAACGAGTAGCGCGTAATTTGTATTTATAGGCCAAGAAGAAGAGGTTGTAGAGAGTGACGGGCACAGGCCGGGCTGTAATTTAACTGATTTACAAATAATCAAGTGGGCTTATATTTCTGGGCCTAGTGGGCCCATTATGACAAATTTCTAATAATCAGGGATCAATAATCTCTTGTTATAAACTACGAATATTATTACCAACACATTTAAATAAACATTATAAATTATCTCATTCAATTATCATATCATTAAGAAATGATATAAACAATATATATATACTATGTTCAAATACTATAGGAATACAAATTAATATCTACCTAGCAAATGTTATGCCATGCAAAAAGCCCATATAACATTTTGTTTTGTTTTGTTTTGTTTTTTTTTATTACAAGTAATCAAACTTTGGAAGTTCGTGATGTACATTTGTTTGATTGACTTGTATAATATTGGAATGGGTACATTCGGGAGGAATATGCTAAAGTAAATTAGACTCTTTTAGTGTACTACACCTTACTTTCTTCTATCGTTGGTAGCTGCTATTTGATGGTGGTCTTAACGAACGAGGCCCCATTTGCCACGTACTTTTTTATTTTTTAACCTTGAAGCCATCAACTATAAGATTAGAATAGTTAATGCTAGTTTATTGAATGTCGCAAAATGTGTGTTCCTAGTCACAGCTGACGCTACAATAAGGTTTTTTATTCATTAAATATACAAATAATAATAATAATAATAATAATAATAATAATATTCATACATACTTTATTATTATTTAAAATTTTCAATACCATTATTGCCAAGAAAATAGGGAGATTATTAATTCTAATCTTAAAATGTCAAAGATACCATGTCCCGGTTCGGTATTAAATCGGGGACTAATCAAATATTATATTGACACTTTATTTAATTCAGTTAGATAATACAATTATAAATATGTATGAAATAAGGAGAAATAAATAAATTGATTAATAACATGAACAACATATATAATCTTTGGATGAGTAATAGTTAGATATATCAAACTTTTAATCATATTATTTAATATAATACTTTCTTGAGCTTGCAAACATACCTAGAGTCATGTGAAATAACAGGAGATGACATCATATAAACTTCTTTTTCAATAATATATTTTTAACATTAAGTTGATAGATATACTACTAACAAACTGAAGCTACTGCAATAAGAGTACAAATAGTTGTCATTTTTGCAACATTAGCAAATTTCTCCTCATATCCATACCATATTATTGAGAGTGTCTTTTTGTGGCAATAATAGAAGACCCCCCCCCCCCCCCCATACATGAGAATGAATCAAATCAAAAGAAAAAGAAGAAACAAAAAGAAGAAACATAAATATTTCGGTTAAAATGTAAAACTGAAAATTTTGTAAGTTTACATCCACTACAATCAGAAATATCATAAGTTTACAAAAGAACTATAAGGTAAGTGGCCTACAAAAGAAGAAGCAAACATAGGGCTATAAGGAGAGAAACTTCTCAAATTGCTCAGTCAGAGTATTATGCTGCAGTATTAAACTATGTTGGTTTGTAACCCTGAAGTGGTTTATGAGCATTAGATTGTGACTCTTTACCGGGCTTCAAAACTTGATATTGCTGCTGTAATTGATTATGTTGTCTCAACTTAGGACATTGAGTCTTTCAATGACCTTTCTACTTATAGAAATTGCACTCGTTGGAGACAACTCTTGGGTAATACTTATTCTGATTATTAGAGAGTGGCTTAGAAGGCACTGCTAACACAGACATGATAGAAGTATAAATAATTATCTTTTCATAATAAGACTTAAGATATATTTATTCAGTCAATAACTCACTGATAATTGAGTCAATAGGATGATATAGAGAACGACGCAAAATTGAACCTCTAAGTCTTTCAAAATCACTACAAAGTACAGCTAAAAATAATATCAATTGTTATCGCTCTCTATGAGCAATATAGACACGACGTGCCTTTAATTATGTCGATTCTGTAAGAGTAAATTGATTCCAAAAGATCTATGGTAACTAAATAAAACTTATGAAAACTTATATTCTTATACTAAAGAGGTCGTATCATTCTCCAATTGATCTCAAACCTCCTTTGTTGTATCATACTTTGCTAATTGTGTCCCTATAGAATGCTCAATAGTATTATTAATCAACGTAATAATTTTTGCATTGTTTGCTTTCTATACATCTATCAAAATAGTATAACTCTAATAACTGTCATTAGTATTTATAAGTTTCATAAAAGTTCCACATCTTTTTACCTTTAAAAAAATTTATCATCACATAACTTTAATATGAATAATTCAAACCTCACACTTACAGACTTAAGCGAAACGTCTTTTTAGTAATTATAATAAAAAAATAAAACAAAGAAAATCATATCCAAAAGAAAAGAAAAGAAAATATCATATAATAAAAATTGAACGGATATCTTCTCAAAATTCGATTCATAAAAGTTATATTTAAATAAAATATAATTTTGATATTATATTAAATAATAAAAAAAAAATAAAAAAAAAAAAAGATTAAAATTTTATTAATATTGTATAAATCAATCGAAAAAATATGAAAATATTATATATAAACTAAATTAAGCAAATTTAATGGATAGAAAAAAAAAGTTTATCTTTAATAAATAATAAAATAAAAGAATCTTATATTTTTTAACGAAAAATACGTAGTAGATAATTATGAAGTTATTATCGACCAATCAGAAACCGGCACGTAAGAACAGTGTGGCAATTATTTTCACCTATTTTTTTGACTGAACACCACTGATTTGAGATTCTTGGATTTATCGGCTTGCGAGAGAAGCAAGAACAGTGTGAAACGAATCATCGTAAATAATCCCATGCGATCAGTCAAATTCTTAGAATATGCAAAGAAATATGATTTGAGTGACGTGAAAAAAATTAGATAGATTTGATGCTATTTTCAAAAGTCAACAACAAACTCTAAAGCAAAAAAGTCAGCAGCATATTCGGGTTTGTGTCTTCTTTATTTGTTACCATTATTTCGAGTTTAAGTTATGTTGAAAGAAGAAGGAAAACTATTTACGTGTCACCTTCATCTTTAGGATCTCTGTCGTTTTCTTGAGCAAAGATAATGGGCGGAGGCCCGATACGAGCGAGGCCCGATAATACTTACATGGAAGGGTGACGTGGTGTGAATATGAAAATGTAATGGTAACTTCCACGAGGAGGAGTAGGGTAAGTAGTCAGAGAGAAAAAGAGAGTGTCAGGAAGTGCACTCAAGTATTATTTATATGGATCACTGACTCTCTCTTTCTCTCCGTCTTTCAATTTTCATGTTCACTCGTGGGCTCAACTTGTTTTCTTCTGTTGGGCCCATAACAAACATTCACTGAGTAAGTATGAGAAGAGGTGGGACCAAGCAAGAAGAGCAGGAGGCTTTACTTTAGGCCTAATCAATCAGCATATAGTACAAATCCACTCTTCTGAACTTGCCTTTTGCTCATTCAGTTATATTCATGTGATGTTTAAGTTAATTTTGGTAATAAATTATTATTAATTTTTTTTTTAAATTTAAAATTTTAATATTTATATTAAGACAAAATTTATTTTATTTTTACATGAATTATTATCTGGTTGGCATATAAATAATGCTTTATTGCTCATTTTCCATTGCCTCTTGATCCTGACAGTGTGAGAGAGTAAGATTTATTCTCAGCTACAAGCATCAAAGAATTTTATATTCTACCTTATTTACTTCTTGGGCGGTATATGTCCAAAAATGAACTGTTCGGCCACTACCCATTTATCGAGTCTAGGGCTATAAGTCCGAAAAAGTTGGATGCCCTGATGCGGATCGGCACACCCCGTCCTAATATATTACCTTCCAAATTGGGCACAATGGGCCACCCTGAAGAACTATGTAATGCCGAAATACGTTAGGTCGACTATCTTTCCTATTTATTAAGAAGACATGTTGGACGAGGAAATCTTTCCCCCAACAAATAGTTATATAATAATTGGTTCCTTAAAAAAAAAATAAAAGAAGAGATGTAAAAGGAGTAGTTATGGACCAATGGATAGTAAAAGGCCTATCTGAGAATTGACCTAACATTGCAGGCCCAGTCCAAAGACTGTCGGGAAGCAGCAATGATTACGTTTTGAAATGAATTGAAGAAGAAGACAGAGTGAAAATCTGAAAATCTGAAGAAGAAGAAGAAGAAGCAATGATTACTTTTCTTGACCTTGCAAGTCTGAAAATCTAAAAGTTTCATCAAAATTATTTTAATATATATGAAAAAAACTCGATAGGTCATACATTTTCCACTTGGTTTAAGGAGTTAGCATCCGTATTCTATTCCTCCCGAGCTCAATCTTCTATATGTATTCTTGATTTTTATTGCATATTATTTGTAGTGGCAGCCTTATTGATGAATAAACAAAGTTGTAAAACATTATGGTCTGGTCTGTATCTCTACCTTTTTGTATATACACTTGAAATGAAGGCTTGAATGGCCTCAGGAAGTATAAGAATCCAACATTCAGTGAGCAAAACAGTGAAAGAAGTGGTAAACAAAACAGAATAGGTTAAAAAGAACCTTGCTTAATTGATGCAATATCCAGAGTTAAAAATATAATTCATGAAAGAAGAGGTTTCCTTCTCAAAAGGGAAGAAATCAGTTGTGCCTAAATATTCACAAAACACTTGGCTTTGAAACTAGAATGATGAAATAGGTCTCCTAACTACCGTGTTCCTACCACCAATCACTAACTATTGTATTCCCTATTCACATGACGAATGGGGTTTGCCCTTGACTACTGCCTTTACTCCAATACTGCACACTATGTACAGTGTCCAAAAAAAACTTGATCAAACCGCAACATACACTCAGCAAAAGAACATGGAGCCCTCCACGTTTTTATGCAGCCTAGGGAGCTCTGGGACCGGGATGCTTCTAGCTGAAGTTGTAGTTTTCGACCCAGAAGAAGTTTCAGACAAGTCCTCAAATTTCATGAATTGTCCTATCTGATAGGCGGCAAGGTGGGCATAACATATAGGCGCCACTGAAAGATAGAAACAGATTGTGAGAGACAAGCTAAGGCCAACAAAATTCAGAATTGAAAGTTTCAATACAAAGAAAAAATCCAAACAATTTATTACCAATGGAGATAGCTGTGGTACTCCTCTGATACCTGAGAATGTGGAACGTTTATTAATCAGAGTTCAAACATGAACATATGAGATTTTGAACTTACACGTATGATAGTGAATGTATGAGGTTCTGAATGTCATCAGGAGAGAAACCGATCTGATCGACCAGAACATGATAATGTGCCGGCCTTGAAGTTCCCTAGCATTGGTAGGAAAACAAAAATCATATTAAGCATTGAAAGCTAGACAGAAATATACTGTTACCGATTCATTCTACGGAATATCACAGAATAATACAGCTAACATCCATTCCATAGAATGGTATGGACAAGCAAAATTTAAGAACAAAAGGGGTTTCACAGTCACTTACAATGGCTCCTTTATGTGCACACATGTAGAAGTCGAAATTCCTGGGATGCACAATCCTTGTGTCAACAACTGTCCCTGAACGTAGGAAAGTTTGGGGCCAAGAACAAGTAAGCAAACACACAGACAACGCACGCTTATATTAAGATATTATAAACATGCATAATTTAGTAAGTAGCAGACCAGGAGGAACATTTTCAGTGGCACCACCAACTTGAAATAGCTTTGTGTGGTGATTCTTCTGACAGATAATAAGAGTAAACTTAGGTACTTCAACCTCTCCAAGATGCTGATAAGCCTGGAGATACAGAATATGAATCAATTGAAACATCATAATAAGTTGCATGAAGGTGCTAGTGACAATCCAATCCATGAGATTCAGCTTGGGAAACCAATCCAAAAAGATAAACTTTTGCTCTCAAGCCTATGCCAGAAAGTCAGATCTACATGTATCATAGTAAATAAGGAAAACATCCTTAAGCAGCAAGAAAACACAATAGGAGATACTGACCAAGGATCTTTGAATAGCAATATTATTTCAGATAACGAACCTTGACAATTTGATCCAGCTCGATGTTCAACACTTGATTGAATTGAGACTCGCTCACTCCATCCCTGGGGAGAAACAAGAACCACAAAAATTAAAACATATTAAAAAAGGAAACAGTATACATTTTTCAGATTTACAGATGGAGCATGACTTGGGGCTAGAATGAACTATGAAAACTAATGCTCAAGATGTTTGATCCATATTGGTAACAAAATTTATGAGAGAAAGCACAAATAAAAAGCGTGATATGTTTCTCTCGGGAAAATGGAATATCGCAGTTTATAAATGACTAGTAAACTGACTATGTTTCTTCTGATGATAAATCCTTCTTAGTTCTTACCACACCTAATGGCAGAAAAGTCATTTCATTTACACTTCAAAGTATATTTAAATTGAATAATCAACAAAAGAACTATGTGATGGTACCTGAAGATAATTATCTGAGTTGGTTTCCGTCCATTGCTTGATTGATAAAAGTCCACAAGAAGTTCCCTGAATTTTTTTCATCACTTATTAAACAGCGGTGATAATACAGAAATCTATATTAGTCTCATTTGAGGAGAATAATTTTATTGGCAAAGCCGAAAAAATGCAGAATATTTGTGAAAGCCGGCATTGTAATCTTCATATTAAATATGAGTGCTCTGGCTTCTCACACGGTACAAACTATCACTGAACAGAAAATTTAAGAGTAGCTACCATATATCCATGTAAAAGACTAATATACTGATGAGAAAATTACGGTACAAGCAGTGCTACTTCTATATTAATCTTGAAAAATTAATTAAGCTGATCAGTTAGCAGGGTTTTATAGAAGAATTTTACTTCAATACCTGATAATTCCATCATCACTCCCATTTGCCTGAGGCTTGTACAGAGCATCAATCATTTCCACCTTTGGTGATTGTGTCCTTACAGCAGCTCTGTACCTTGAAATCAAAGGCCAACAACGAGAACCAACTACCTGAAAAAACCAACAGAACTAACCTCCATTAGCAGCAAACATAATCTGAACAGTTTAGCAATATAGATAAAGAAAGTTACCGCAGCAACTGATGGAACATCTGATCGACCAGGAGAACCATGAGAAACATCCATTCCCAAAATCATCGTGGGAGTGTCTTTTATCAAAGGAACACGTGTACAATGCTCAATTGCCAGCAAAGAATTTATACCTCCAAGCTAATTTTAAGAAACAGAACATTCAGTAACATCATGGAATGGGTTGAAAAGAAGATATTTACAATTTTACCTTAGCATTGATTTTCAGAAGGAGATTGGTAAGGTATTGATCACTTATTTTCCCAGGGGCAATGCATTGGGTTACAATACCAAACTCACTCAGACATTTCTTCTTCCATGGTCCTTGAACATGTAAGCAAACAATGTTAAATACGTGATCATACAAGGAGATTCTGGGGAAATTAAATTTAAATGAAGAAGAATATGATTCACTCATACCATATATGTCTGAGTTTTTCCTCTCTGGCAGAACACAGAGAATGAAAGTAGGCGGACCAGGTAGCTTTGCTCTAACCTGTTCAAACATCTTTTCAACTCTAGCAACAGATCCATTTCTTCTAGATGGCGCATCTTCTTCAATCAGTGTATGTGGCCTCTCAAAATGCTGTATTTATGAGTATATGAGTAAAGAAGAGAAACAGACAGAAAGAAAGAGTAAAGGACAGTATTGTTCAAAATATTGGAATGAGTAGAGGCCAGGTACCCTACAATGCCCTTGTTTCTCCCACAATTGATAAGCTCCCGTGAAATGTGGCTAATATCACAGCGTGCAGAGAAATTAACTACAACCCAACGGTGGTCAATGCTAGTGGGTTCGAAAAGAGTCTGCAAGAGAAGTTTAAGATGAGTAAAGTGATAATAATAAGCAAGATAAAAAAAAAAAAAAAGAGAGAGAGAAACAAAAATCTCAGCCTCAAAATGATATACAAATATATGTGTATGGAAAAGAAAAAACCTTGTTGTTGAAATTCCACCGGCCATTGTTTGGAATGCAATCAGCACCATTACCAACCTTCAACTGTGAATCATCCACATGATTGATTAAATATCATATGGAAGGGTTGTTATCAAATCATGAATGATACCACAACCCATGATATCAGATCCTCCCCACTACTACCCTCCAAAGTAAAATGAAATAAATAAACCTACCTTAGGCGTCTCAAGGACACGCCCATCAACCTGGGTCAATTGTTTATCTATAATTATGCCACATTGAGATAGCACTACGTTATCATCATAACCATAGTTCCTAACAGCCTGCCAAATTATATTCGTAGAGAGATTAAAATCACTAGTAACTTACAAGATATGCAATAATTAGTTAACGTGAAAAGCTTACATCAGTTACAGTCTTTATTCTTTCCTGAGGCTTCTGCCTTGACTTTTCAACTAAACTAGCTCTTTGCATCGACGATAACGCTTTAGTGTAGCGTTGGAGTGAAACTAGGGTGCAAAGCTAAATACCAAAAAGGAAACAAGTCATTAGAGAACAAGAGAAGGGTTTGAATGAAATTGAAGGAGAAAAGAAGGGGACATAGAGAAGAAAGAAACTGAAAATTTCATGCAGCACAGAAAAGTACAGACCTCCAAAGGCAAATAATTAGGCCGTTTTGTCTTTCCAACATCAATACATGGCATGTATGCAGAGTATTGCAATTCTATGCCACGTTGTTTAAAGTACTCAAACACAGTAATATCCACCGACTCTTCTTCATCCTTGCCATTCCTCACTTTCATGGGAAAACTAGGGGGAAACAAAAGTGGAGAGAGAGAGGGAGAGAGAGAGAATTAAGGCAGAAGAATCTAAAAGAGAGGCACATACTATTGCTCATTGCAGGGCTTTTCACTCAAGCCGATGATTTTAAATTCCTTGTTACGGTGTACTGCCTTGACCCTCAAATTTTTCAGCATTTTCTTTGCCTATAGATAAAAGGAAAAGAAAAATTATGACAATTTTATGTGCATTGAAAGATGAATTGTGGGGGCTAGACTAGCATTTCCTTACCCTAACCCAGTCAATTGCACGACGATCAGACAGGTTCTGATTAGAAACAAGAAAATCGATAACAGGCCCAGGCTTCAAGATCATTGTCGTAGACACATCTGCATAGCAAAACAGAAATGTCCACCTTAACAAATCACAGATACTAAAATGGTCATAATGCAAGAAATTGCAATGAGCATATTATATGATGCCCTACCCATGTTCAGCGACAAACCACCCTTGGTTGGTCTGAAGCTAGAGTGGAACCCTCTTAGCCCACTGACTCCACCTCCAACGTCAGCAAGGTTTCTTGAATCATCATGAAAGAAAGATTGCCTCACCAAAAGACATCCCCTGCACAATTAACATCCAAAGTTAGAAACTCGGTATGAGCAATGTCCAAAACATTGTATCACAAGAATTAAAAAAAAAAAAAAAGCCAAGACCAGAAGCTACCTGTCTGCTGCTTGTTGCCTCAGAATGATATCCAGAACTCTCAATGCATCCTGCACACTATTATCCACCTCCGCTCCTTTAAGGGCAAGTGTAACGGGCCCCAATGGTATTTTGGCTGCATAAGAGATTTCCACTTTGAAAGTCTTTGAATGAAATGAATGCTTTGACTTTTTACCAATCCCATTGAGGCTTCCACCACCATCAGGACTTCCAGTCTCACTAACACAGAGGAAACAAACAAAGTAAGCTCTAAATTATGAAATAATAATTAAAAAGAACAAGAATGGTCAAAGGTATACCATTTCGCATATGAATCTTCAAGCACCACCATGAAATCATACTTTTTTTGTGAAAGTGAACCCACCGTGTAGAGGGTTTTCTCTCCATCATATGCAAATCTCTTACAGTCAAGCTCAGCAGAGTATGTTATATAAAGCCTATTCATCAGATTTCCGCCAATTCCCTTTCCATCGATTTGTCTACCATCTTCGGATTTTATTGAAACCTATAAATAGCAAACAGCCATTATAGTGACAAGTTCAGTGTTGTGAAACTAAGTACTTTTGTTCTGAAAAATCCATATAACAGAGGCAAAAGATATACATGAAAGGGAGCATACTGTATATTGGTAGAAGATGACATCTGGACTGCCGACAGAAACTTTGAAATGGTTCGATTGCAAAGCGATGTGCCGCCCGGCCGTCCCAACACCAGGCCTAGTGATAATGTTATACTTGGGAGTAGGTAAAGGAGGTGGTGGAGGAAGAACTTCAGTGATTTTATCCATTTTCTGTCAAGCACTAGAACCTATGTTCGGCCAATGAAAGAAACAAAAAATGAAAACAGTTGAGACTTTTAGATTAACTCAGGAGAAAAAGTAAAACTCAATTCATATGCAAGTTAGTATTTACGCCAAATTGAAGATGTCACTCATCAAGCTACAGGAGAAAACCAGAAGTAACAAAACAAGTTGAGTAAAGATTCATTTGGTTGATATATTTTAGAAAGCGTGAAATGCTTTGCAAACTCAAAACATAAATTCCTTGAAGGCTGGATGATTTTTCTCCCTAAGATTTAGATTCAATACTGCATTAACCAGACAGACAAAAGTCAAGAACTCAAATAAAGTTCCTCATATCAAAATCAAAGAGTGGGAGTAAATAAATTTTAATGATTTCTCACCAAGCTTACACAACAGACCTGCATCAAATTCAAAACAATCCATAACCCTATAGCTTTTTTAGAGATGAAAACCCACTGAAAAAAGAAATAGAAGAATATGTGCAGCCAAAAATAAACCTAAAAAATCAAAGGACTTAAAGGCACGATTATTGTACAGGGTAGGTAGATAGAAAACTCAAAAGGGAAGGAAACTTTTCAAACAAAAAGCCTCAAAAGAGAAGAAAAATAAACTAAAGAATAACAGAGTTAAATGCTTATAGGTGGTCCTTCATTAAAATACTCTGAAGTCGGGAACGCAAAAAGGAGGTCGTGAGCTCGTATAAGCACGCAGAGAAGAAAACGAATAGATTCACACCACTGAAAAAAATCTAAAGCAGAAACCAATTCCGTTTGTTTGATGAAAATAAAATTACACATTGTCATCGGAGATAAACTACGGAGAAACCATGCAAAACCAGTGCAGAAAAATGCACAGAATAATACCCAAAACCTATAAATCGAAGAGGGATTTTAAAAACATTTCCCCAAAATCAGCCTTCGAAGTGAAAAATGTAGAGAGGGGAATGGCAAAATGCTGCAAAGCATTGCGAAATCTGAACGTAGATATAGAAAACATGGAGAAAGTGGAAGACGAGGAGCTGAAACGTACCTACTTGAGTGAGATGGAGAAGCAGAAGCAGAGCGTCGTCTTCGTCTACCTCTCTTCCCTTCGCTTCAATATTGAAAAAAAAAAAAAAAAAAGGGAAAAATCAGTATGTATAAGGCGTTCAGTATTCTGTGAGATCGAATATCGATTTAAAACAGAAAATATTGAAATAAAAAATGAAAGTGGGTTAGTGCTAGTATACCTTTATAGCAGTGTTTCTCGGTATAGCTGATTATCAGAACGGACAATCAATCTTAGGAAAAGTTGAGCTTCAAGACTGATGAACGGTCTTGATTGGAGATCTTCATTTATTCTGCGATCTTACATTGACGTGCCACGTCAGCGCGTGACATTTCGTTCTCTCCCTTTTCACTTTGAGGATTTGGAGTTTAAACGCCTAAAATAGCGGGTTGTAAAAGATCATATCCGAATCCGCCAAAAAGGGCTGTTCCCGCGAAAACTTCTCCTTTCACACGAAAAAGGGTTGTCCCGTTATTTTAGGTAAAGAATCGTGGCAAAATTTGTCGCCGGCGGTTCAGACGGCTTCTGTTATATGGCTGGTACTGTCGGAAGGAGGTGGGTGTAGCGTTAGTGGCGTTAGTGGCGTTAGTGGGAGCATGCGCAACGTGACGGGCAGAGGTAGCACAACGAAGTAAGTAGTAACGTCGGAACATTTACATTGTAACGTGAGTGCTCCCATTGACGTTGCGTAACGAAGTGGGGCCTTTTAATAATTTTAGTAGCTTTTATTATTGTTGAGGATAAATATTTAGTAGTCTACGAAAATAAAATAAAAGAAAAATCATTAAAAAAATAAAATTTAAAAAAAGATCATCCTCTTATTATTGATATATTTAATAAAAATAAAATAATATATAAATTAAATTTTGATAAAATAAGATAAAATGATATCCATTCACATAATCAAATTCCAAAGCACGTCCTAAACTGTTTTAGTTGCCTTAATTTAATATTAGAAGAATTTAGTTAAAATGTCATTTTATTTATAGCAAGGGGGTGGGGGTAATAAGGTATTGTTAATTAGCTAATTCGGTCCCACAAGATATGTGGGTTCCACCAACCCAGAAATCAAACGATTGGTCCAAATCACACTACCGCGCTCTCCCGATATACGTGCCGATATCTCTCTCTTTCGCGCGCGCCCACCCTCCGCGGCGACGATTTTTCACGTTTTCTCCAAAAAGGAAAACTCAAATAATGAAAAAATTACGATAAGGATAGTTTTGCCATTTCGCATAACCTGCTTACGTGGATGATCTTTTATATTCAATCGCAAGGTTTTTCGAACTTCCAACTTCCAACTTCGCGCCCTTTGGACGGCAAAAATTCTTTAGTTTCTTAGGACATGAATACCCTTATTGTCAGTCAGAGAAAGAACATTGGTATTTGTAATTTGTAAAAATATTCCGCGAAACTATAGAGTAAGAAGGAGGGTAGAAAGGTCTTTCAAAAATCTCTTAAACATATTATTATTATTCATACATTGAGCGCGAGAATTAGGAAAACTTACCTGAATATTATTTTCGGGCTTACGCTAAAAATTCTGAATAGGAAAAAAAATAAAGAGAGAGAAAGAAAGTGAGACAAAATAATAAGGAATTTAATTGAATTGAAAGTACTTTTTTGATTTCACATTCCAGTCTCTCCCTTCTGGTTCTCTTTTGCCCTTTGTTCTCCAGACAATCTTCTAGCTTTTCTGTTTCCCTTCAATTTCAGCCTTCGATCATCACCGTTACTATCTGAGAATCCACCATTTCTTTTTCTGCGGGATAATTGCCAGCGTTTTCTGATTCTTCTGAGAGTTTTTACGAGTTGTCTCGTGTTTGATCGGTTGGATTGGGGAAAAGTAAATTAAAGCGTTTAGCTAACTCCGGCGTTACAAATGCCTGACAATCGGAAAGCTCAGAAGAATGCACCTCCAAATCAATCTACTGCTAACGTTGAAGGTAATAAATAATACCATGTTCTTATATGCATCGGTTTAGGAGCACAGGCCGCAGGGATCTGAGTCTGCTTTTGTGGCGATAACTTTGATTTTTACGAACAATTATGTTTACAATCATGCCTTTTATCTCTGTTTTTTAGCGTTCCTACGTTTATTTTTTTCGGCTTTGTTTGATATTTAATGAAATTTATGAATTACTCTGCTTCCTAAGTTGGTGTGATTCGCGAGTTTTCTATCTGAAATTGTGATCCTTGATGAATGCATGATAGAGGCTAAAAATCATCTGCTTCTTCTCGTCCTTGTAAACATTTTCATCGCCGTATGATGATGAAGTTGATAGGTTTTGCAATTTCTTTGAGTTCGACCTTTTCTGTTTTGTCCGCCTTTAGGCTTTTGTATCGTGAAGATGAACTTATTTTTTGCGTAGGCGTTGAGAAATTTGGTACTGTGGTTGTTTTTCTGTTTAAATTCTGATAGGAAATATAATAAAATAAACAATCATACAAAATAATTATAGCTATTTGGGGGATTTCAACCACACTATAGAGCTACCAGTTTTAAGGACTTACATTCTGAAGCACTGCAGATTATAACATTATGCAGTGACTTTTGATATTTTGTTTCTGATTCTTTCGCCCCATTTGGATCTCGGATACAGAAACCTTTTGGCGGTCGAAAATTAATGATAATCCGGATGGGGAAGATGTATTTCAATCAAGCCTATATCCGGAGAGAGCTGGTGAACCTGACTGCTTATTTTATTTGAGAACCGGCTTATGTGGCTATGGAAGTAATTGTCGTTACAATCACCCCATATATATCCCACAGGTATACATCTGCCTAAGTGAGGAAGAAGTCAGTTGCTGCCTTCATACTATATTCATCTCTTTGGTGACTGCTCTTGATTATTAATTTTGTCGCCTAATGGCATTAAACTTGTACAGAGTGCTTGGTACAATGGAGAACTTCCGGAAAGAGTTGGAAAACCTGACTGTGAGGTGCTAAAATCAATTTCTTCAAAAAAAAAAAGTTTATATCTCTGTTTATTCCCTAACGCTATTTCTTGATGTTTGTGTCATTGGAATTGAAAGAGAATGCCATACTTATTCTCATTCATGTAGGAATTTTATTACCTTTGAAACTTTGATAGGATATGAATGGAAGCAGTATCATTTGGTTTGGTTTTTTCATTAAGAATGATCCATCTTCTTCTGGGTTTTGCAGCTCTACTAATTCACCACCTATTGATGCTATCTTTTTTGTTTTTTCTCACATCACATTGCAGTATTTTCTAAAGACTGGTACCTGTAAATTTGGATCCTCCTGCAAATATCATCATCCAAGGGACAGGCGTGGTGCTGGACCAGTCACATTCAACATTTTAGGTCTCCCTATACGTCAGGTCTACAGTCACCTGTAACCCCTCCCCCCCCCCCCCCCCTTGTTTTTTTTCCCACATAACTGCTCTGTGGGGCTTACATATTATTCCTCAATGATTCAATGATTCCTTTTCAGGAAGAGAAACCATGCCCATATTATATGCGAACTGGATCGTGCAAGTTTGGAGCTGCATGCAAGTTCCATCATCCCCAGCCTACATCACTTGGAACTTTGTTACCTCTAGCTGGATCTGCTGCCCTTGGATCTACAACCTCAGTATCATCAGGTCCACCTTATGTTAGTGGATTTTCCACATGGTCGTTGCCAAGAATGCCATATATAACTGGCCCGCAAGTACAAGGTCGAGAGCCCTACATGCCTGTTCTTCTTTCTCTTTCACAAGGAATTATGCCTGCACATGCCTGGAACACTTACACGGTTAGTATATTTC
This sequence comes from Coriaria nepalensis, assembly GCA_027186245.1. NCBI lineage: Eukaryota > Viridiplantae > Streptophyta > Magnoliopsida > Cucurbitales > Coriariaceae > Coriaria > Coriaria nepalensis. The sequence continues at coordinate 10,712,412 of CP114492.1, forward strand.
TCAGAAATTTGAACCAAAAGAAAACACTTCATAAATTTATTGGTTTCGCATCAATGACAAGGATCAGAAGGAAGCATATTACAATTTTTGTGGCAATTTTTTTATCATGACTTTCCAAAGAAGTAGGAACAATTTGCAACTCAGCTTTGTTTTTTCTCCTACAACAGGGTGGTTTTCTGTAACTTCTTTTTATTAATGATAGTGAAGATTAAAACACTTGCGTATTTAATCTGCCTGCTTAAATTTGAGATAATATCTTTAAATTTGAAAGTTACCTCTTGGGCCTTGGAAGGTTTGTTTTATGTTTATGTCTATGTAAGTTTTTTGCATTCAGAGTAAGACTTAGGTTTTTCTCTTTTTGTTCCTTCTGAAAGATATTTTTGATTGTGCACTACACCTTTCTATCAGGGAAACATAAATCCTACAACCTCCCCTACTATGCTTGGGTCCAATCTTGTCTACAACTCCAGGAACCTGGGAGAGTTTAGTTCTAATGGGCAGTTACACATGTCTTCAACTTCAAATGTCCCCCTTCCCGAGAGGCCTGATCAACCAGAATGCCGTTTTTTCATGAACACTAGGACCTGCAAATTTGGTTCCGATTGCAAGTTCCACCATCCGAAAGACAAGATGGTGCAATCAACTATAAACCCAATTGGGCTTCCCTCAAGACCTGTAAGTTTTAAACTTACCAAATGCTTTGAACTCAATGTGGAAAGGGGTTTAGTCTATTAGAAAAACTCTGATATATTACCCGTGATAATAAAACCGTCTTTAATATGTAGGGGCAGGCTGTATGTTCAAACTACAGTATGTATGGCATTTGTAAGTTTGGCCCATCTTGCAAATTTGATCACCCCTTTGCAGAAAATCATTATAACTGCGGGTTTGGCTTACCTCTCTCTAGTTATCCTATAAACATATCCAGTGCACCCTCTTCTGAGGCTTCTCCCAGTACATCATCTAAATCTCCTGAATGGGTTCAGAATCCCAATGCCGAGAGCAATATTAATCAGAACTCGGATACACAAGTTTCAGAAAACAAGCCCTGAACACTAGCCCAGTTCCGTGTCATAATCCTTATACGATCGGTCTGATTAAGTTGCATTTTCGCTATTTTCTTGCTGACTTTTGTTGCTGAAATCTTACTTTGGAACTATTTATTGATTTTACCTCCTGTTCCCACCCCCCCTCTAATTCGCCTGTGACCTGTGAAGTAAGAAAAATTGGTTTCGACATGAATGGTTTGAGAAAACTAAGGAGGGTCTGGATGTCATTTTTGTGGTGAATAAAATGCAGGTGAAATGTTAGAATCCTCTTTTCTTTTTTTATTTTTTTAATTACCTTTCTAAAGATCAAACCCCCATTCCCTTTTGGGATCAAACCATTTATTGGAGTGTTTGAAGGTTGATACTTGATTGCACATTTGCGAATTCATTCTTGAAGCAGTTGGATTAATTGGTATCTGTGTTTTGCTTTTTAAGCACATACCCCTTTATATAATACGAAGATAGAATAAATCTCCAGCATATGAGATGGAGTATCATCAATCGTGTGAGATGTCTTAGTTATCTCTCTAGTTTACCAAAGTGGACCCCACCGTAATGTACGTTGACGTAGTCCATTACGCATATGAAAGATTTAACAACGGTCTACCAGTCAATAGTTGGGCAGGACAGGCGCTAAGCAAACCTGACACAGAAGAGCATCTATAGCTGTCTGTTATCATGGTTGGCCCTGGGCTACACAGCCCAAAATAAATTACACAACTTTTAAAAAAATAATATATTATATAATATAATATTTTCCGAAATGAATAATTTCCAAGCTTATATGAAAATCTCTCAAACATAAAGTCGAGTATTAATATTAATAATTAAAAATATTTTAAAATAACAAAAAGTCCTTTGTTACCATCTATCTACCTGTTCAACAAATGAACACCAAACAGGCAGCATAAGTGCAGGTTTAACGGTGTGCGGCGGATAGAAGCTAAACACCAAACAGAGGTGCCGCATGTTACAACAAATATTTACCTTAGCTCTCTTATGGGTCGTGTCATTAAAACAATGAGCCGATGTCCAAAAACAGCCCAATTACGCGGTCTGAATAGGCGGTCCCCCCCCCCCCCCCCCCCCATATATATGACCATCACATAAGTTTACTACGACTCTACGTGGACTATATAGTTAAATGATATTCCTCGATGAACCAAAGTATATATTATAATTATAATTTACTTACCGGAAATATGCGAATATGCGCCTAAATGTAATGCCTTTATTAATATCTAATTAAGTTGAAATTTAATAATTAATATCTCCAATTCATAAAATATTGAACATGTCCATTTATATTTCTATCTTGAAAATTTCTTATAAAAATATACTCGAAATTTTTATAAGTCAATGGTGCTGAAAAGATTTTCAATGCTACTAATTGTGAAAAATCTTGAATGAATGCTGTAATTATATGCTCATAAACCAGTTTACCGAATCTACTTAGTTGGAACACAGTTCTTCGTAAACACACTCAATCTCTGTTCTAGGACTGTCTCCGAAATAAGATAGGGATAGAGAGAAGAAAAAGAAAGATTTAACTTATTTTTTAAACAAATTGAATAAATTATTTTCTGACACAAAAAAAAAAAAGCTAAATAACTTTATTTTTAATAAAAATCGATTTTTAAATTTATAAATACGAAAAAATAATTTTAAGAATCGTTACCAATCTCACACCCAAACCAAACTCATCAAGAGAGAGATAAGATAGGTAGATAGAAAGATACAAGAAAAAGGAAAAATGGAGTTCCAAAATTAACAGTTTCTCTGAAAATGGGAGGTGGTTGCTGAAATTTCATTTCTAAAAAAATAATAATAATCATTTTTAGCATCTACCATCTCCATAATCAATCCGTTCGTTTTCTCCGGTTACTTTTTTTTTTTTTAATCTTCTCCGATCATCCATGCGGCGAGGAAAGGTTGCCGCGGAATCAGAGACTGAAGCTAAGAAGAATCCGGTAAAGGAGATCAGGTTTCGCGGCGTCAGAAAGCGGCCTTGGGGCAAATACGCGGCCGAGATCAGAGATCCCTGGAAGAAGACGCGCGTTTGGCTCGGAACCTTCGACTCCGCCGAGGACGCAGCTCGAGCTTACGATGCCGCCGCTCGATCTCTCCGTGGTCCGAAGGCCAAAACTAACTTCCCTCTACATCATCATCCATCATCGATTCCTCCTCCTTTTCAACAACAAATCCCGTTCTATCAACCGCAGGATTTCCACGGTTCTAGTGGATTCTGCAAGATTGATTGCGTTCTTGTTAATAGGCCAACATCCAGCAGCGTGAGCTCCACCGTTGAGTCGTTCAGTGGTCCTAGAGTCTCGAATCCGGTCCCCTCTGTTCCTAGGATTCACCGGAAACCTGTAATGATGCCGATTCCACCAGATGACTGCCACAGCGATTGTGATTCCTCATCGTCGGTTATTGATGACGATGGCGGCTGTGTTCTGACGTCATCGTTGAGGAGAGTCTTGCCGTTCGATCTGAACCTACCGCCTCCTATGGACGATCTGGATTTATTCGGTGACGATCTTCAAGCTACTGCTTTGTGCTTCTGATGAATTTACTTCCCTTCCATTATGAATCTAAATGATCCTCATTTCGCCTTCTTTTTTCCACTTTCCTTTTTTAATCTATCTTTATCTTTTTTTTTTCCCGGGAAAACTGATTGAAATGGAAAATCTGGTACTTCATGATCGATTGAAGAGAGTCTAGGGGTGTTTTTATTAGTCCTACTTTCCTAGATTATTATGTAGAATAGCATCTCGGTATCTCCTACTTCATGATCATGAGCTATATTGAGTGTTTAATCTGTATTGTTTTTGGAAGCCTGTTAGATTGCAGGATCTCATGATCCCTTCTGATCTGGGCTTTTCCTTCTTTATCTCATTCATCTCACTTTTCTTTTCTTTCTTGTACATATGTTATCCATCTAACTTCAAATGAAATAAAAGAGTCCTCATTTCTCTAAATTTGTTCATGATCATCTCGTTTCTAACCTCCTTATCTATCCTATTAACACAGCAATTTCATGTTTACTCAGCTCAGATTTGGATACCAGTAGTGCAGTTTCCCTTTATTTATTGATCTTTTGCGCTTCTGGTAACAAATTTAATGCAGCACCATTGTGATACTGAGTTCCGTACCCAACAGGGCAACAGGGCAACAGGGCAACTGGGCAACAGGGCAAGCATTGCTTGCTGGGTTCGATAATGCCTACACTCTTCCCAACTTCCATTCACCTATAGCTCTGCCTATTTGCCTACCAGCAGCCTATGCTTGTTTCTGTTCACCTTCTGGCCTAAATGCATGCGCTCAGTGCTTCCATGAAATTCACATGCTTGCCTTTTCTTTTCAATAAAAGATAATTGAAGGGGCTCTTGTTTCTCATTTTGCTTTAAGAAGAGACATTGTGATTTGTTAGTGCCTTAATTGCTGAAGTTACTGCCGCCTAGTGCCTAGTGCCTAATCCCCTTTGGATTCTTCTGCATTTGATTTCTTTTTTACTTTGAAACTTTGCAGTCTGGCATTTGGGTTGGGTAATTCACAGTTCTCTCTCTTTTTGGTTCAAGATATTCATTAACAATCATTTTCTATTTGTACTACTAAAGTAAATTTGACCTCAAAGCATGCTACACATTCTTATGGGTAGCATGATTCTTTTTCATCTTTATCATTTTTTTTCTTCTTTTCCATTCATTTCTTGGCCATGTATTTGTAGAAAACCAAATTGAAATGACAACCCACATGGGCTATAGAGGTAATGATCCAACGTCATTGAATGTTAGCAGAAAAAAGAATTGAGCTATTTTCAAGTCGGAGCGATCAGTTTATCAAGTATTTGGTATGCAGTCGAAAGATCCCATTTTTAGAATTTAAGAAGAATGCTCCTTTCATTATTCTTGAAATCTGACTATAAAGATAAACGTTATTCTTTTATGAGAAATTATATGATGAAGTTCATGTATATATCATATACTTTAGAGAAAACGGGAGATAAACTAAATATAAATTTTAAAAGAGAATCCCAATGTCTAGTACTATGTTATATATATAACGTACAATGCTGCCGATCTAGGAACCATAGAAGGTGTTCGATTCATTGTTGTTTAAGCATAACTATGTTGTTGTTTTTTCTCTCAAATCTCTAATTTCATTATAATAATATATTTATAACATATATATATATATATATATATATATATTTCATTTTCCAACTTATAACTAAAATGCGCATTTCCATTATAAGGATTTAATCAAAAAGACATCCCACATCTTAAAATATATAGCATTTCATCTTATGTCACAGTATGTATCATTACATTGCTGTAATCGATTTGGTTTGATTAGTTGAGAAGCCCAATCCAGTTCGGAAAGGTCGCTAGAAATTTTATAGGCCCGAAACGTTAAACGTAATGTGTGATGCAGGCCTAAGCTGAAGCAGGATCCAGCCCAATGTATGGATAAAAGACGCGGGTTCGACGAAATAGAACAGTAAACTGATTCGTTGCCGTGCATGGCCTGCACCGAATTGTTGCTAAACATTTTTTGGTTAGTTTTAAGATTAGATTTATGGTACTCTGACGTGTAGCTCACTGATTGGTCGACACACGTAGCTCACCCCTGCATCCCAAGAAAAATAACTACGAGGGTTCTCCTCCCTCCGTACGTCGTCGAGAGTTTTCTGCTCTGATTCATTCATAGAGAGATAGTGATTGCGAGAGAGAGAGAATGAGAAGTAATCGATCGCAGTGTTCTTTAATCTTAACTGTTTCTGTCTTTATTTTCTTCTTCGGCTTCGATCTATGTACAGCACTGTACGGACCTTCTTCGCCAGTGGTTCAGCTGACTCCTTCCAACTTCAAGTCTAAGGTATGGCGGATTTCTCGATCCTCTCTAATTATGCAAGTGCAATCGAATATCTTGAAGCATTCGATGGAGATTACGTTTTGGATTCACATTCTCATTGCCTTTTGAAGCAATTCCTTCTGTTCGATCAAGAGCGAAATCCTTTGTCATAAGCCTCTGAACTTTTATTATTATTATTATTAATTTTTTTTTTGTTGCTTTCAGCTGCTAAATGAGATGTATGAGTTTAATCTCTTCCTGTAGCTTTGTTCTTCCGATTATAGATCTGTAATTATTATTGTGTTCCCTCCATCTTTATGCATAGCTGACTATCGATATGCAAATCAACAGTGTTAGTGTTGATCCAGCTATTGGACTTTAAAGGACTCCGAAATATATATATATATCTTTAATTTATTAGATAAGGACTAATGCCTGGGGAAACAACCCACAGTAACAAAACAAAGGCAGAAGGAAACTGAGTACTGATTATCATCTTGGCAGGTTGCGAATTCAAATGGGATTGTTCTAGTTGAGTTCTTTGCACCTTGGTGCGGTCACTGTCAAGCTCTAACCCCTGTGTGGGAGAAGGCGGCTACTGTTTTGAAAGGTGTTGCTACAGTGGCAGCTCTTGATGCTGATGCCCACAAGTTCCTTGCTCAGGTTTCTAATCAGTGAATTTCTCTGCAATCGCCATACTCTTACTAGGAGCATGCAATTAATTGTATGAATAATGTCACTCTACTATGAAAATACTGACCCAATTATGTGTCGGGGTTGGTTGCTTTGTACAGGAATATGGGATTAAAGGATTTCCGACCATAAAAGTCTTTGCTCCTGGGAAGCCTCCAGTTGACTACCAAGGAGCTAGAGATGTCAAACCCATTGCTGAATTTGCCCTCCAACAGGTTTGGTTTGATTTTAATACTGTTGTGAAACGTTTACTTTACAGGTCTTCCTTTTTCTTTTATCGGCGTTTGTGTCTGTATTAGATCTTCTAGAGTGTTCTACCTTCTTTCTCTTTGTCTACCACTTGTGGTTTATGTTATCTTGTATAGGCTCTAGACCTTCTCTCTAATTTGAATTCTCTTGTACATGTTTGATATCCAATCAATTCCTGGTAGTGCTTTTGTTTGTACATGATCTTAGTTTCTTGAACATCTTTGTTATCCAGGATCATATCATCATATACCTTTTTTCTTAAATGTTAAACATTATTAGTAGTACCTGTGGATGATCTGCTTCTTGGTTTTTACAGGTTAAGGCTCTTCTGAAGGAACGCTTAAGTGGAAAATCTACAGGAGGGTCAAGTGAAAAATCTGAATCTAATGCTTCCGTAGAATTAAATTCCCATAATTTTGATGAGTTGGTTATCAAAAGTAAAGAACTCTGGATTGTGGAGTTCTTTGCACCTTGGTGAGCATTTTTTTTCTTTTGGAAACTGGGATGTGAAATTGGCTAGTTAGTTGACATCATGGTTTCTGTCAAATGTATTTTGAGCATGAATTGCATGTGACGTCCATACCTAAAATTCCCATCTCAATATTTTGCTCTTGAAACATATCTTTGGGATGCTTTCTTTTACAGGTGTGGACACTGTAAAAGATTGGCTCCTGAATGGAAGAAGGCTGCTAATAGCTTGAGGGGGAAGGTCGAGTTGGGTCATGTTGATTGTGATGCTGAGAAGGTAGGACTAATATGATGTCGTATGCTTTTAACATAATCCAAAACTTCTTTGGAAATTATGCCCTCGACAAAACATGTAATGGGGGAAAAAAAATCTACAATTTTGTTTCTGAAATGAGAGATCTAATCCTGAGGTATTACCAGTCTCTAATGAGCAGGTTTAATGTTCAAGGATTTCCCACCATCTTGGTATTTGGTACTGACAAGGACAGCCCAATTCCTTATGAGGGAACAAGAACCGCCTCAGCAATAGAATCTTTTGCTTTGGAACAACTGGAAACCAATGTTTCGCCTCCTGAAGTGATTGAGTTGACTGGACCTGTAGGCTCGCCTTTTTCATGCAAATCCTTCATTCATGTTGAAATCTTACCATATGGAGTTTGAGTTCTCTTTTGGTTCGTATATAGGGTGTAATGGAAGAGAAATGCGCCTCTGCTGCCATTTGTTTTGTTGCTTTCCTTCCTGATATTTTGGACTCCAAAGCAGAAGGGAGGAACAAGTATCTTGAGCAGTTGTTATCGGTTGCAGAGAAGTTCAAAAAGAGTCCTTACAGGTAACTTCTTCCAGTTGAACCATTTAAGTACTTACTCTCTCTTCCATAACATTGCAGTGGCTGTAACGAAGGTCAAAACATCTTTGTTGGCAGCTATGTATGGGCAGCTGCAGGAAAGCAGCCAGATTTTGAGAACCGTGTTGGTGTAGGTGGGTATGGTTACCCGGCTCTGGTTGCCTTGAATGTGAAGAAAGGAGCATATGCCCCTCTCAAAAGTGCATTTGAGCTCGATCAGATAATGTAAGTTATAATTACTGACTAATACTAAGCGCCGTTGAAAATATATTCGATGGTCTTGAATTTTAATCAATTTCGGTTCTGCAGTCAGTTTGTCAGGGAAGCCGGGCGGGGGGGAAAGGGCAATTTGCCTTTAAATGGTGCCCCTGAGATTGTCAAGACTGAACCATGGGATGGTAAAGATGGACAGATCATTGAAGAGGACGAGTTCTCCCTCGATGAACTTATGGGCGAAGATGCTGCAAAAAAGGATGAGCTATGAGATTATTTTCTAAGCTAAGAAGAGGACGATTTTTGTTACGAGGAATGTGTTTTTGAGTTATTAATCTTTTTATACGTTATAATCTCAAATTTGTCAGTCCTCAATAGACATCATAGTTAACGCTTCTATCATGCAACCATAGATTAGTTTCTTCTGAGTTCAAACCGCGAGTTCATTGTAATTGAATGCAAGGAGCAATCTCAGGACAATTGTTTGGTTATTATTCTAATCAGAATGGTAACAATTAACTTTTTCATTCCACGTTCGACAAAAAATGATTATATAGATTCCCAAGTGTAAATGAATAAAATCAATTCAAACCAGAATCTATATAATCATTTTCAGTCAAATGCGGAATGAGGAAGTACATTCCACCAATTATTTACTTATTTTTTAAAAAAATCAATGCTGCAAAATATGTATTTTTACTCATTCTATCCCCTCTTTTTCCTCTGTAAAATGAGGTAAAATGATGAAGAGTTAAGTTGATAGCAATTGAAGCGTACTAAAGTTTCCTTCAAAACAATGGATAGGAAGCATAGGCCGAATTGAAAAGTGTAGGGTCAATATCTTAAAAGGTGGCATTTTCTAGCCTCCACAAACACTCTTTACGTAAAGCGGAATCTGCAAAGATGGCCTTGATGAAATCTTCTATCTGCCAAAGGCAAGGAGGAGGTTACAAATGGACAAAACGACAGAAAGAATTTTACAATAGGTAGGGCGAACGAATACAACTTACCTCGGGTAAAGAAAACCCACAAGGAAAGCAATAGTCCACTTGGAAAGCAATAGTCCACTTTCCCACTCTGTTATGATGGATCTTAGAGGCATATCTAATAATCCCGAGGATTTAAAATAGAAGTTCAAAATACAGTGTTTTAGCTGCAAGAGGATGGGGACTATTTATGTCAACAAGAATTCATATGAGATGGAAACATACCTGCCAATTTACGGAGTTTACTTAAAGAGGGTACGAGCTCTTCAAGAGAAAGTGCAGAACCCTCTTGTGATTTCTCTGGTTGGACAGTAGTCAAGGAATCCAGTAAAGATAATAAATGCTCCAGCATCAGATGAATAAGCCTGTGAAGCTACGAACATAGAAATCATGGATTAGTTACAAGTATGACCTTCGCAAGTTTTTCAACGAAAAAAAAATATGATCTTCAAAAACTTTTGAAGAAGGCTGCACCTGTAATGTTTCCTCTGCAGCCATGTCATCCAATAGGAGTATGTCTCCTGTGATTCTAGATAAAACCGAGTCTAAAACCATACACATGCCTCTCTTGTACTTTGAAGGCATCAAGAACGGTTCCCATATAAAATGTACTTTTTCCAGAATGAAAACAACCCGATCAAGAGATGTTAAGCCCCATCTCATTGAGAAAGCACAGAGAAAGTAGAAATAAAGTGAGACAACAGTACAAATTTCAAAGCCCAGAATCTCAGGTCGATTCTATTTCCACTCCTGAATTTTCAGTAGCTGGGATTCACTGTGCATTTTGCATTTTGTATCCCAAATTTTCATGATGACTACAGGGAAAATCAAAGCTCTATACATAAAGCTCACAGAATGGTACCTGATATATACTGAATTTTGCAGATTCAAATTTTTGAATTTCATGGGTATTCTGAAATCCATCAGCACCATCTATAGCCTATTAATTGAAAAAAGATGCAACAGTTAACAAGAAGAAAGTCTGTGATGGAAAAAACAGCATTTATTCTGCCATTAGAGCAGAATACTAAACCTCTTTCAAGTTATATATAACAACTTAAATTTGTCTCTGTAGTATTTCCTCTGCCATTAGATGAAATCTAGGAGCCATGTCAACGAAGACACCGTGTTCTTTAATGAGACCGGGAAAGTCCAAGCGATACTGAAAAGAAGATAATTCAGATGTTATGAGCTTACAAAAAGTTAATTCCTCAATGAGAACAAACAATAAAGGTCTAAAAAGATATCAGCATCAAGATCCAATACTATAGGTAAACAGAAGCACACACCATGTCTTTTTTTCCCCTAACAGAGTGAAACAAAATGACACATGCATACCTCAAATGCAAGCCCAAGTACCTCTTGTGATACATAGAGGCAGTCATTGTGCATAAGAACATCAATCTGATTGATGCCATCAAGCTGCCTCTCTAGCTTTACAAGTTGAAAAAGGGGGTCACGATTTGAATCAAAATTCCAATGCTACAATATAAAAAAGAATATTACAAATTCTCTAATTAGGGAATTCCAGGTAATGAGTCCCAACAGCTGAAGCAGTGAATATTTTGTTTTATGCGAACTTTATTTTATTCTCTAACCTTGACTGGAATAACAACTTCGTAGAGTAGTATAGCATCTCTAGCAGCATTGTAGAATTCCAAGGCGACTCTGGTGGATGACAAGCAAACATCCTGCAATATATGCAGAAGGATCATCAAGCAAATTATGCAGAATGATTGCTGCATCAAGGAATGGAGGCCCATGACAGAATAAGTTTTGTTAAGTGAGAAGACCAATGTCAATACACAACAAAAGAAAAAACCCAAACTATTTCCTTTTTCATACCTGTAGTGTCTGATGCACTAGCTCCATAAGCTGGGTAGCTGCTTCAGAAACTACACATCTCTCAGATAAAAAAAGCAACTCTACAATTTGTTTTTAAGAATATTTATCTACTGCTTCATTCTTCAACATCAAGCCTTTCATCTTCAACTCCTGTGGAGTAATTCATTACACAGAAAATCTAACAGTATAATTATTACAACCGACTCTTCACAGGTGTCTTGAAAGCTTACTTGAGGAACAAGTCACATTGTAGAAGCAACTTGCTGGCCTTCACCAAGATCTCTATTTTCTTCCTAGATGCAAAATGAACCTCCACGTTTTCAGCATATCTGCTGAGCCTCTCATCCATGTCATCAGAAGTGGAGATAAACATCATCTCCTTGAAAGAAGCCTCAAACTGAGATGTACATTCAATAATCTTCTGAAAATTAGCGAGTTTTGAAGCATCTTTGGGGATGACCTGAAAAAGTAGAGCTTATGTAACTTTATCTATTTCTGTAAACAGATACTATCAAAAAATTGCCCAGTTGAACTAGTTACAAAATTTAGATAACAACATTGGAAAGGAAGTTAGAAATAATCATCTCTGAAATCATAGGCCAGAACAGTATTCCAAAAAATCGATTCCAAGAACCATTTTGTCCACATATGCATTCATAGATAAACTTAATAACTTGAATAATCCCAGAGTAGATGTTCTTACCATTCATGTTTTCAATCTGAAAATAAAGCAAATGAAAGGTTATATAAAGGAGGCAACTGAACAAATTTCTACTCAAAATAATGTCAAGAAGCCTTCTTCACCTAAGTTTAGAAACAACTAAAGTTCGGAAACACATTTACTTTTCGCATGACCGTTAAGATAAAAAATTAGAGAGCTTAAGAAACAGGAGTAAGTTCAAAGTGCAGAATTATAAAATTTACCTTTTCAACTGAAGGCACCATCCTTAACGATGCAATACTCTTTCCATCAGAGACTTCTTTCAATTCTCTTACAAATGAAGTAGGCGATCTAGAAGTTACTACTGGAGTGATGATAAACTTCATCATCAAGTCCGCCACTTTGGCAAGCCCATAATCCAAAATGCCAACCACCTGTAGAAACAGAAAATCAATTTTTATAACTAGTGTCAGCAGTGGTTTCACGGTACCAATTACTTGTCGACTAATAACTTTCATATAACTATGCAAGTCAATTAAATTCATGGAAAACAGGCGCAATGTCTTACTTCCATTGCTTCCAAAACTGTACGAAGCTTCACCCTATCTGCTACATCAACATCTAACTGGTACTTGACTTGAACTCTATTAGCCTCCTGTTCAAATCGTACTGCATTTTCCATGAATTTAACAAGCACTTCTTGAATCTACAAACCCAAATCCAAGACCTCTAAAACACAATCACAAACTCAATAAAAATCCCCCCAAAAATCAATACTACCATAACACACAATAACAAGAGACATTTCACTGCAAGGGAAATAGAAATTGAGTTATACTCTTTTCATTCCATAACTTTGGCAAAAAAACGTTGCGCTACTCTCAGGTTTTCAACATTTTATCTTCTGATACCAATTACCAAATGAAGTTCCTTACCTCCTCGAAACACTCGGACCACTCCTTCCTGAGTAACCTGTAGACCACAGGTTCACTCTGATCGTCACCATTATCATCATTACCAACATTCAGAGCTTTCTTGAGCTCCCTGATTTCCTTAGCGGCAAATCTGAGCCGTCCATTCCTCAGCCCCTCCCTAACAGCCTTCAACCTCTCGTTCATTCCAACTATTACCCTCACAAAGTCCAACAATTCACTCTTCACCTTCGCCTCCCTCGTCTTCTCCTTCATCTCCTCGATTATCTCACGGATCTCGGCCTCCACCGACGTCCAGAAGTCAACGCTAAGATGCTCGAAACATCGTCGGAGATATGGTGGGAGCGGAGCGCGAAACGGCATCGTTGCAGAGGGAGAATAGATTATCGAAGTCTTGATGGTACGAGACTAAGTAGGATTGAATTTTAGTTCTGATTTGGAGAGAGTGAGATTCAAGGCGGTTGATCAGGAGTCTAAGATCCGGTGCGGAGAACGGAGCGGTGCGATCCGAGAGGTCGTTGGCCGAGAGGAGATCTCGGACGTCGATTGACTCGGAAAGCGAGTCCATAATTTGATCGAACCGCTGTGGGGGACTGAATCGACAGATTGTCGTCTAGTGAACTGATCGTAGGGAGGTGGTTTAACGCGGAGAACTGATACAGTCGACGATAGAGTGTAGAAGGTGCAACGTAGACGGTGGAGTGTTCATAGAACCGTGTGGCGCGAAAATAACTTTAGGCCCAAATGGCGGGAATGAACTGTTAGCCCATTTGCAATAATATTTGATATTATTCAGGTCCAAGCTGTGTTCATACGAGTAGACGCCATAACTACGACCGAAGACAGTTGACCTTTGAAATCTTCAAACGCGAAGTCAGCACACAAACATTACAGAGTCAAAACTTCATATGAAAAACGAAACAGAGGGGAATCTATGACTCGTTATCTTTAGCTAAAGATAAAAAGCTGATGAACTGTTACTTTTGATTATGTACATGAAGATCAGATTCACATTACAGAGCACAGAATCGACTGGAAACGTAAGAAAACTTCATACTGAATAGCTTAATAAATTAATAAATTCCTAATCCAATTTCCAAAGATGCCAAATCCAGTCTCTATGAATCCTGCAACCTTTCTAATCGCTCCCTTCTCCATGCAAATCTCACCATCACCTTCGCCACCATTCACTAATTCCTCTGAATCTGCAACCTGCTCATCGGTTCTATCCTGTTCACAATCAACATCACTGCAATCTGATGATGATGATGACAGCTTAGTTAATGAGCTCACGTCTTTCTTTATCTTTGCGCTTCTCTTCTTCTTCTTCTTATCCTCAGCCAAGATGCCAGTTTCTTCAAAAGCCTCTATGATTTCATGGATTAGTTGGCTGTTAGGCGAAGCATCCCACTTCACCCAGAAACTCTTGTAACAGCAGAAGCAGTTGCAAACACAGACGGCGGAGTTATGACCGTTACCCGCGGCGGCGGTGCAATGACTTGAAAAATTAGGAGAAGCGGAGGAGTTGGTGGAGGCGATATAAGGTAGGCCAGGACTTGCTTGACGTCGAGGGAGTGGGGCGATGTTAGGGTGAGGATGAGTGTATTTTGCTTTTCTTCATTCTCTAATGGTAGTTGATGAAAATTCTCACGCTCTCTCTGGTTTTAATTAGCAAAGAAAGAAGTTTGCCTGCCTTGTTTGACCGGTTCGTTTCTTATTTCTCTTTGACCATTCCGTTGAAATCTGACTCTTCAAAATAAGTACGTCGTTTTTAGCTTAAAGCATATTCTGTTTTGGTCCAAGATTTTCCCTAGTTCTATGCGTTTACTAGTGTACATGCATGCACTGACGCACAGCAACCTGGCCATTTCTAGTATTTTAATGGCTAATGCTTCTTCAACATTACATTATACTATAAGATAACAACATTAACAGTACTGATCAATAGTTGTTATACATCTCACATACAGATAGATAACACTGATCTTATAGTAACAGCAAATCCGAACAGCCTGACCCGAACCGATATATCTCGTTCTAGAACCCTATATAGCCGAGACCAACGAGTAGCATAAGCACAAAAATGTGGATTCGGTCAACGAAACTTGACCAGAGTAGTCCTCATCAAGTAACGGGCAACTATTTGGCTGGTCTGCTCAGTAGGATGGAAAGAATCCCAGAAAATGTACTTGCTGGCATCTGTGCATGTAAAGGGACTATCTCGATTGCAGGCATATCCCATCTCAAACATCCCCGTTGCACAACATGCCACTGCCGTCTCCTCAACTCCTGTCAGTTCATTACAAAACATAATCAATTCAATTAAGAAAACATATATTAACTTCATTTTTTTTTTTCAAATATGAATATCTGTTGCTCGTACCGTAGAAAGAGGGTCTTCTAATCATGTGCATGAGAATGTAGTAAGGGTTAGAGAAGACCAGTTTAATCCCCGGGAGTTGTTTGTTGAGCTTAACAGTCAAGGACTTGAGCTTGGCATTGAAATCCAAAGCCAGATTGTTATAATCTTGGACACAGCTATTGCTTCCCCCGAAATTAGTAGTTCTCTCCAGAGGCAAGCATCCCATTGGGGGCAGCCCTCCGAGGGAGATTTTCCGAGCGCCTAGGACGTAGAGTTGCTTGATAAAATTCTCGGCGATTCTGGCCAGAAAATTCTCGTACTCTGGGACGGTAAACTGGAATGATCTACCAGGCATTGTGTAGTAATTCTCTAAGAAGTCATTTGTTCCTAAGCTCATCATGTGCAAGGCTTCCCTTATTGTTTCCTTTGCTTTTTTTTCTCCCATATATGCCTTCAGTTTCTTTTGATACTCCTTGTAGAACTCCAACTCCTTCCACAGTGGTATAACTGACTACACAATCAAAGGGGTACAAAATTAATCTAATATCTAGAAGATTATTAAGTATTTTACTCCAAATTTTGTGACATGTCAAATGGGTCAACGATTTTGACTTCAAACATATTTACTAGTTAAGAGGGGGACTTACTAGCACATCAGAAGTGGCATTATCATAACCAGATCCAGCAGAAGCAAAAGTGACGCCGGTGGTGAAATCGGAAATGTTGTAAGAAGGATCCAAGTAGGCAGGAATAGCTTGTTTCAGACCAAAGCTCTGGGAGATGAAATCCGTCGGAATTCTACCGTTAGAGAACCTTCCGGTAGCTTTGCCTCCGGCAAAATCTCGACCATACGGCTCGAAGTTGCTTCTAGCAACTGTCGGAATGTAGTTGTTGTTCCCTGCATCTACTGAAGAATCCCCAAACACTATGATTGCAGGGACCTTTGCTTCCGTTTCTGTAGCTAGAATGAGAAAATGAGTTACCAGGAGATATAAGATGTACATTTTTTCTTCTCTTAAACTCTAAAGATTCCGTTGACCTATCGGTTTTATCGACACGAGATGAAGAATGGCTTGTTACTTGTAACTTATACATATATATACGTTGCACATGAAGTGCTGTTCGATCAATAAATGAGTGTTTGAACTAAAATCTTTCGTGAGTGTAGAAAGTGGATGGCCGTTTTAAATGCTGCTCAACGAACAAATTTCTACAGATTTTTTCATCTTGCACAGTGAAAGGTAGACAAAATAGTAGAAATCATGTACATGATGCATATTGGTCAAATGAAATGAGTGCTAAATTGTCATTAAAAGCCGACCTAATCCATAACATGTATATTATGATCTGGTTGATACAGAACAGAGCAAGAAACAGAACCACAGAGGTACATGTTTCCCGTATTGATTGTTTGCACCATTTTTGTCAGAGTAATTGTTAGCCAACCAAGTTTTTTGTACTCAAAATTCTTTAAAAAATGGCATTTGTACTTGTACGTGGGCACCTCGATCAAACTTATTGCGCCTTCATTTTGGAGCACCGAACAAAGTGAGCAAGCAAATTAAGTGTAATAAAGACATCTGGTGGTTGGAAACCGCCATATGAAAGGGACAGGTTTTTGTAAATCTAGCTAGTCTAGCTTATGTGGTCTTCCCTACATTGAATGGAGAAATGAAGCTTTTCCTCTTCAGTCCTCCAACCAGAAATGGAGGTGCTGGACTTTTGTTATTAATAACAAAGCAATAAGCTGATCCGTAATAAATTTTCATAACGACTAAACGTGGAAATTTTTGCTGCGCAGGGACAGTTTTCTGTTCTGTTCTTAAAAATTTGTAGAATGTGCAGATGCATCAACTACCCATCTGAACTGGACGACATGTCGTCCGGTCAGTTCATTTCAGTACTTATCAGTATTATTGCCATTTGAGCCACACCTGCATCAATTTGTCTCTCTTTTTTCTTATTTCCAGAAGCAGAGCACATTCATGAAGAGGTGCCAGAAAAAAACACACACACACACACAATTTATCTGCAAACAAACAACAACACGAACAGCAGCAGCGTAATCTCGGATCAAACAGGGAAAAAAGATCGATATGATATACATTGATAGGTGCATGTACACACGATACGTTACAAGGAACAGGTTTAAGAATGTGTTGTTCTTCCAGCTAGCTAGCTAGCTTGCGGTAATCCGTTTGTTAATAACGAAAGGCGGCTCGAAGATAAGGAATCAATTGGTCGGAAATGATCCGAGAAGTTCTCTCAGTAGGATGGAATGCATCCCAGAATACAAATTTACTTGCATCCGCGCAAGTAAACGGATTTCTCTGATTGCACAAGTACCCCATCTCAAATGGCCCCGTTGCACAGCATGCCACACCAACTACCTCAAACCCTGCACCCCTCCATAAGTTAATTACGTCATTATTATAATATCAAATCTTATATTAACATACAAAAATGGAATTTCTGTAGTTAATCAATCAGTGACAATAAATGAGACCCATAACATATAGTTCATTTAAATATGAATATGCACAAAGTAAAACTGCAGTGTGTATTAATTATTTGCATTAAAACCCCTCAATAAATTTTTTATTTTTATTTTTATTTTTATTTGTTTTCATGCATGGGTTCTGACTTCTGATTCATACATAGAACCAGCCACCAGTTTGTTGCCAGTTTGCTGTTAGGGATATGGATATTTAGTACTCCCATGAAAGCAAATTCCATGTGTCAGTTTCTGATTGCATCTGTCTGCAACTTCAATTTCAATATCCAGCCAAATTGCACTAAGCTTATAAAAAAACACCCAATAAAAACTAAATAGAGATAATAGTCAATGATATTTACAAAGGTAGATTGATTTGAGGCAAAGTAAGAAGTAATTAGTAAGTAATACGTACCGTATGAAGAAGGTCTTTTGATTATATCATAGAAAGTGTTGTATGGATTTGAGAACACCAATCTAAGCCCAGGCAGCTGCTTGTTCAATACTGGCACCGAAGCCTTCAACTTTGCGTTAAAATTCAAAGCAATGATGTTGTATTGTTCAACACATTCATTAGCGTCCATGAAATTTGTTGCTCTTTCTAATGGCAAACACCCCATTGGAGGTAGCCCTCCCAGTGATATTTTCCTGGCTCCAAGAACATAAAGTTCCTTAATGAAATTCCCTGCCAGACCCGCGAGGAAGTCCTGGAACTGGTCGATCGTAAATTGGTATCTCCGGCGAGGGATGGTGTAGTAATTTTCGAGGATATCGTTTGTTCCTAAGCTTGTCAAGTACAATGCTTCCTTAATGATCTCATTAGCCTTGGATTTTCCTAGGTAGGCTCTCAGTCTGTTCTGATACTCCTTATAGTACTCAATCTCTTTCCATATTGGGATCACATTCTGTAATAATATCAGTTGCAATTGTAAAAAACAATCACGACATATTCAAAGCTAGCTATAGAGCATGCATGTAGAGTTATCATTGATTTTAAGAACCTAAAACTGTTAGTAAAATCGACCTGACCATATATATCATATATATGTTAGAATGTTTTGATATGATGTAAAGTTATTAAACAATTAGAAATTAGATATTTGGACTTACTAGAACATCAGAAGTGGCATTGTCATAGCCAGTTCCGGCGGAAGCAAAGCAAACACCAGTCGTGAAATCGGAGATGTCATAAGCCGGATCCAAGTAGGCAGGAATTGCTGGTTTGAGGCCAAAGGCCTCTGAAATAAAATCAGGAGGAACTCTGCCGTTAGAGAATCGTCCGGTGGGCCGGCCTCCCTCGAAATCACGTCCGTAGGGCCTGAAATTGCTTTTGAGCACGGTTTGAATAACATTGTTGTTTCCAGCATCTACTGAAGAATCTCCAAACACTATTATGGCTGGAATTCTTGCTCCACTACTTGTAGCTGCTAAAGAGCTGAACACCGCATAGCAAGCTAAGAGAAGCCATTGAATTACAATATCATTCATGTAGGTCGTAATAGTAGTGGGCAATGTGTTATTGCTAGCTAGTGGGTTTGAGGTGTTTTGGTACAAGTTCCTTGCTTAGCTATTTTGGAAATGGGTTTTGTGATAAATGGTATAGTGATCGGGGAGGGGAGGGGGGGAGAGAGAATCAACTCAAACAGTCAAGGGAGGGCGGAGAGAGAAAGTGAGTTTGGTGGGGAGTTTAATGACAATAACTAAAGAGCCTTTCTTCCACCTACAAGTTTTCGTCAAATAATTGTGTGTATTTAGAGTTTTTTGTTAGCTATAAAGAGCTCTGTAGACTGTAGTTATGGCGTCACAGGAAACTATGAACCTCTATAGCTAGCTTTCTAAAGTAAATGAGGGGAGAAGCTCATTGGACCAGAAACTTTAAAAGTTCATCACCAATTTTACCGCATGCACGATTCATTAAGCTATGCAATTGCTTGCAATTTGATCTTAAAGTCAAAGTATATACTGCTTGTTCATTTTATCAGCAAATGAAATGTATGAGAGAGAGAGAGTACGTAGTTGCAGGAGAGATGAAGTTATGGCGGCTGGCCGGGAAACAGATCGTATTGATCATCAAGTATCATCACAAAAAGGCCAAAGCTTATTGTTGTAACTTAACATACATTCTCATTCTTTAAACCCTAATTTCTAATCTACTTCAAATTCGATTATCAACAAATAATCAATACATAAACACAATCAACATAAAAAATTATCATGATTCTCGGATACACCCACATTGAGCTCAGATTAAAGCCATATCTCACTCCACTATATATAATATTCAACCATACAATCCCAAATCACACTATTACACAATCTCAAAACTCAGATTAATCTTCATATCAAACTTCAAATCAAGAATCATACAATTTAAAGAGATTAATTTTCATATCAAACTTCAAATCAAGAATCATACAATTTAAAGAAACTCGACTTATGCATACATAATGATTATCAAGAAATCAGAAGGAGATTACAGAGAAATTGCGCATCAAAAAACCAAGCCTTATAAATCGCCTTCGAGAGAGAACCAAGAACTCAGATTGACATATCTCGAAGCATCCGAAGAGGCGTGACTTATATCACGGGTCATGTAAGTAACCGGGTCATGGAATGGGTCCAGTCTTAAGTGGACTGTTGGAAAAGTATAAAGCACATTTTATCATATAAGTTTTGGGCCTTAGAGAAGAAACAAAAACAACAAATGGATATAGAGTATAATGAAAAAAACCGGAATGAAACCTTACTGATTTTGTATAAGAGAAGACAGAATATGAGGGTCGATCAATTGAATCAGTACAATACAAGAGAACAGACTCGAAGGCAAAACATCATCTCCCTGTCATATCTTACAAACCCCTCCAAAGTTTTCTTCAATCATTCATCCTTTTTCTTCACTTCCCTTTACATCCAAAATAAACAAATAGAAACTATATAAAAGTTTGGGACTTGTTTATTTCTCTCGGCCCGCAGCTGATCTTGCGAATTATATTAAAAAGAGAGAAGAAAAGGAAACAAAAACTGATCTTACGAACTATCCATTTGAATATCGCTGCCATCTGAATTTGGTGGATTGGCCCCAAAAGGGCTGGCCGAGAAGTTATTCCAGGCCTGTCTGGCCGCTCCAAATGTGAACTCATTAGGAGGTATCTCTAAGGTAGCGTGAGAGAAAGCAGACGTAGCACCAATATTGCTGAAAGCAGGGCTAGGAATTGGATCGTTTATTTTTGGAAAGCCAAAGCTAAAAGTGGGACCTGTAAGAGGGAGCAAGGTCGGGTTGTTGCTATTGTCAGATGATCCGAAAATCTTTTGTTCGTATTCTTGCAATTGTTGATAAACACCTACAAAGAATGTGTGTCAGCGTTTTCACATTGTGGACTTCAATACGAAGAGCCATACAATCTATATAACAAGTGAAGTGCTGCATACCTTCAGTTAAATCAACAGATGGTCTACGATCTTTGAGCCACTGATAGCTCTGAGCAAGTCTCCATCCTTTGCACCTCATCAGGTAAGCTATTACAATAGCCGGAGACCTGTTTTATGTATATGTATATATATATATATGACTTTTTCTGACAATATTATAGTTGTTCCATCATCCATGTTTCCGTAAAAATTTAATTTTGATTCAAGATTAGAGAATCGCAATGGATAATCTTTTTACCTGTTTTTTCCTGACATACAGTGTACCAAAACACGAGCCTTGTCCCTTTCACATTGTTCTGTAGAAGATCACATCCAATCAGACTAGAAGGATCAAGGTAAACATTGAGGAGGCAAAACTCTTTAAAGATAAAAAAGGAAATAGCTAAATGAGTCTCCCAATTCCTTTTATCACGACATTATTATGATACAAGTGCTAAAGCTAACAACTTTATTCCTCTGTACCAAGAGCATATGGATCCCATGAAACGAAACATTGAACATAGAATGCATTTTGGATGAGAAAAAAGCACCTAAAAATTTGATTGCGTCATCGAAGGGTAAGATTTTGTCATATTGAAGGCAGTGATAAGTAAATGAGTTTTTGTACAGATTCTGACAGGCGGGAACAGTCTGCAAACACAACATTTAAGAATATGAACAAGCAGATTAAACAGGAATGAAGAAGATCAATAATGTCTATGCAGGGTATAAAACAAAATGTAATAAGCATTTTGATAGAGATATGAAAATTAATTAGGACAAGATGGTTCGTGATACAGTTTGCTTCTTAAACCAATATTAACATCACATCAGTCGATATTGCGTTCTAGGAATGTTATAGCTTAGAGCCAACCACTACCTATTACAAAAATTTCTATCAACTGGCAACAAATTTCAGAACTTGATCAATTCTCTTAATTTAAGTTTAACTGATAATTGCAATAATCATAAATCTCCTGCATTCCATGTCCCAACTTACGGCGATAAATCAATAATATGGTAAAATTTGCATATCTTGCAAGTCTTCATTGTTTTGTTGTACTTTAGCTTGGCTCTATTATTCAATGGAGGTTGACTCCCTCAAAGTAGTCTGATCCAATAAAGTTTCTTTTCCCCCTCTGTTTTCTTGATTCTTTACTCATTGTTCCGTGATTACATTCATCTAAACAATCTAATTCATTTAGAATGTTTCATCCTAACCCAAACTCACAGCTCATGCTTAAAATTGAAGATTAAAAACTATCATCCAAGCTTCTTTAATCTCAAACCTCAAGTTCAATCAATCTAAGCGTTTCACTTTCATCAAAATCTAAATGAAACAAAAAAGAGAAGGAAGAGCGGGGAAAAAAGAGCTTACATTCAGAACGCGGGAGATACCCTGAGTCTTGAGAAGCTCCGACCTTGAAGCATTATCATAGCTACCCAAATACAGAAATTCCGGCAAAATCTCCGACGGGAAAGCGCTGACTTGAATCGTCGTTTTCTCCGACGAAACTGGTACACGGTGACCACATATCCCACAAACCTCTCCCTCCTCGTATTTGTGATAATGGCCACAAACCCCACAAGGGTTCTCTCTCTCCCTCTTCCTCATACTCGATTGGGTTCGGACCCAGATAGGGAAAAAGCTTCAAAATCACAAAGCAAGAATTACTCAGATGAGAACAGTCAATATTTCGAAGACCCAGATGATGAAACAGGGAAATTTTAAGCCTAAGATGGCTGCAAAGAAAAAGCCCGGCCCCTGCAAGATGAACGGTGAAGAGAGGCGTAAGGGCGAAGTTTCTCCGATTTTAAGACTGCGTGACTGGGAGTTCATGGATTTGATTTTTTTGGGGGGGGGGGGGGGGGGGAGAGAAAAGAGGAAGGGTGTTTGCCTTTTCGGTTTTTGGGTCGGTCTAGACTCTGTCTGACAAGGTTCGTTCTTTAATTAAGGAAGAGGCTACAAGGTCCAGAACCACAGTATGTATATAGTGCTCTATTGCCTATTTGCCCCTCCCTTTCCTCTAGAGAGAGAGAGAGAGATTGTATTGACTGACGTCACGGATTGCAAGGGCCACTGTTCAGGTCCCGCTAATTCTTTAATCCCTTAATCACGTGGGCCTTTGTCAAAATCTATATTCAACATCCAATCAGCAACCGCCACATTTGTACTAGCGGCATGATGTTGGACGTCTCCGCCTACCAATACTAACATGCCACTATTTTGGTCACTGCTTACTGGCAATTATCTATATTATCCATTTCAGTTTTCTTGTCATAATGTCATCAGCTCTTGTACCGGTTTGTAAGAGAATTTGAGACCCCCATGTCGTTGGTCCCACGAAACGGGTCCCACTGAAATGGTATTACTATCATACCATGAGTCACAGAGTAACTCCTTCGAAATATTATCATGAAAGCTTATAAAGCTAAGAAAATCAAAAGCTAATAGATTGGAGTATCATAACTGAACTTGCTAACACATGATAATACCAAATCAAGAACCAAACGAATATAATTGATAATCATTTTTTTTCTGGGGAATGACCAGCCTAGTACTCTTGTCATCTCCTTGGATTTGCAACCACGGCGTAACGGATTTCCTGCGGTTGTCGGAAGAACAACTCAAAAGAATGATTTAGGATGTTGGAAGTACTAAGTTTCATCCAAAGATACAACAGTTTAGTTCCTCAGGAAAAGAAAAAGAAAAATGAACTTGCTAATGGAGACAAACAATCATTTATTTCTAGTCTCCCGAGCTTTTGGATGGACAGATGGCAAACCCACAAAATGCAACTATATATGCACGAAGATATATACAGAAAAAAGAAAGGTGGATTGCATATAAGAAAATACCTCATGCTCAGATTGCATGGAATCACGAAAATTGTTGCCAAGACTCTTGGCAGCTTAAATTACTTGCTCATGGTTGAAGACAAACAGAAGTTCCAGAATATAGAGCCCAGAGACATGAAAGCGACGCGAGCTTGAAGAGGCACTACCCTGTAATAAAGAACATCAAACGTTACAAATTCCCATTAGAGATGTGCCGAAAATTTCAGTCTATTGACAGAGCACATAATATAAAGGTAAAGAGGAAGGTCTTCCATATGTCTGACAAATCACCTTCTCTAACTTACCGAGTGGCAAAACTACAGTCTCTCTTGGAACTTACTTAGTGATAAATGAATTCCAAAGTACTAGTACATGGGCCCTTATGTGAACAATCCAGGAAAGTAAAATCCTTAAGAGAAAATAGTACATGAAGCCTTACCAAAAGTTCAACAAACTGATAGGAATCCAGAACCTAAACCCTGCAAGAGAGAGTTTGAGGAGGGGAAAGAATCATGAAATCGGAAATTGTGAAAGATATTCTCAAGCCACAAAAATTTTAATTCACACACAGTTTTACCATAAAGCAAAGTAGGCAGGGCGTCTTTCTGGTACTTGTCTGGAAGCTGAGATACTTTTCCTTGTAAAATATTGTTCCATGCAAAAACAACGGCAATCACACATGGACATAGTATAATTTGATTCAAAGCAACCTACAGTTTAGTAGGAAAAGAAAAAACTCTTAACCGTTGTTCGTCCTTCAATTCCTTTTCCAATATCAACTAAAAGCAAATTTTGAGTAAGTGAAGCATACCTTCAGCAAAAGATTCTCAACCGTGTTCCTAGGCAAGAAACTATCAAGAAACTGGTACCATAAATAGGAACCAGGACCGTAGAAAAGAAAGCCATAGGAAGTCATTCGCAGGCCACGGAACCAGTCATGGTCTGAAAGCACGGCCCACAGGGCATCCTAAGTTCAGAAGTTTGGTTAAAAATGAAACTCAAAACAGCATCAACTAAAAAAAAGCAAAAGCTTAATAAGGCTCCCAACCGGTATAAACAAAAACAAAAGCAGACTGGGAATGGAAGAACCATCATGGCCCCAATTTTCTTTAATAAACAGCCCAAATCAACAAAAAGCTGGACGGTTACATGAATCTGAAGTTATGTGATTTTCCATATGCACAGATTACAAATTCGACTCCAAAATTGTTATCTTTCTCTGGCTTGAGAGTGTGAGAAGTATATAACTTAGTTCAATCACAATATTTCAGGGCAGCAAATTGACAGGTTCAAGCATGAGAACTGTAAGGTAGCTGTAGTTTGAGAGATTGCTCTCTGTTCTGCGATCAAATGATGGTACAAGCTGCATTGGCATCGGTGAAAAAGAAGAATTTTCTTGGAGGGGAAAATGACTAGGAGAGCTAAAGGGGGGTGAGATTTTTTTGTTTTGTATCTATGAAAAGCTAAAACAGCAGGAATCAGTATCTGGACTTAAACCATCTCAAGCTCAATCCTAGTGTAATTTCCAACCTTAAGCCTATAACAAGGAGATGATAAACGACGAAAAGAAACAAACAGCAGATAAGTGCATGTATTTTTACCTCACTGGAATGCTCAGAATCAGACGGAGACCTCTGCTTCGAAGCATTCCCCTCACTCCACCGTCCTCTGACCTGAGCAATAGTATCTCCAGCGAGAGCGAGAGAGCCCGCCGTCAAGGCCTGCTTCAACGGAAACCGATAACCAGACCCTCCCGACACCTCAGCCACATCGGAAGAGCTCGATTCGATTCTTCTCCTTCGATCTTTAGCATCCAATCGCTTTGCTTTCCGCAGCCGGAGGTGCCAGCCCCACAGTCCGCCATGACCGCCGACTACTACATCCATAGCTAAAAGCCTCAAGGGGAAAAAACAACTCTAGTTTGTCGAGGCACCACTAAAGGGGCTAGCGCTTCTCTTCTCTTGCATGGGGAGGGTGAGTTTTAAGCTTTTAGAGCATTAATTGCGAGTGTCTTCCTGTCATTTATTTCTTTTTCAACAAGCGTCATTCATGCCTCCATTGCTAACCTTTTTCATCAAATTATCTTCGTTGTCACCAGTAATGTCAAATCAGAGAGAAGAATAATTTTTTTTTTCCAAATTTAGAAAAATAAATGATCACCCACGTCTCAGTTATTATCATCGGATGGTGATTGTTTGCTTGATTTCTTCTTCGCGCCAAAATCAGATGCAAGTTTAGAGCTCTTACAATCAATGTGTATACTTAGAGCACTTGAAAAGGTAAAATCAAAATTATGAACCCAACAAAAATCAACTACACCTTTTCTCTGCCATAGTAGCTGCAAAGTAAATCACTAGCAGTTGAATACTGATTATAATTTCTTCTTCTTTTCATAGAAAACAGAACTAAATCAATCAAAACAAAATCCCAGAAGAATAAGACAGCAAGGGATAGAAACTGAAAACAGTTTCAGAAATCAAATAAGACATTTTGTTCCCTTCACAAAAAAACATCTTTTATCTTACTCTGGAAATCTACATTGATGGACAGAAGAAGCTATAACAATCGAGGATCTGCTTGAAATCGCTACTGTTTTCGAGCAAGTTTACGACAAGTGACATGGAAGGTCTCTTTGAAAATTCTTTATGCAACACCAACCAGCAAGTTTCATCATGTTCACCACTTCTTCACTGTGTACTAGCATGTCTACCTTCTTATCTACCAGCTCCAATAACTGACCACCCTCGAACTCACACACCTATCAAATACAATGTTTCTTCAGGCTGAGAGTGATCCAAAATCTTTCTCCTGCATAATATTTCCAAGATAATCACTCCAAAACTATAAACATCTACCTTTCCCGTAATCCCCGAATTCAACCTCTCATGGTTGCAACAACTTGGCCCCGATCTGGATCGATCAATTTAGACAATCCGAAATCAAACAACTTTGCGTTGAAATTGTTGTCTAAAAGAATGTTCCCTGGTTTGATGTCTATGCGTATAATCTTCTGTCTACAATCCTCATGGGGATAAGAATCCCTTTGCTATGTTAAGAATGATCTTTTTCCTCTTTGCCAATCAAGCCTAGACTCAAGCCTTGACTCAACCTCTCTGTGAAATATCCATTTATCTAACGACCCGTTACACATATATTCATAAACAAGCAGTCTGTGATTTCTCAGCACAAAAGCCGTTTAGTCTAACCAAATTGACATGTCGAATGCTGCCTATGTTCATAACTTCAGCAAAAAAACAATTTTCCCATGTGCTTTGAATCATTAAGAAACTTCACAGCGATTTTCACGCCACCCAATAAAGACCCTTGATAAACCGAGCCACAGCCACCTGCTCCAAGCTTTGTGGTTAAGTTCATAGTGGCTTTTTTCAAATCTTCGTAAGAGAATCTGATGGGCGTCCCCGGTAGTTGATCAAAATACTCCTCATGAACCTCAGATTCATCAGCCTCATTGTCTGAATCTTTTTTCTTCCAATACTTCACATAAAAGACATAGCTTCCGAATAAAAAGAATGTATGGTCTGACAATCGCAACAAACGTATATCTCAATTTGATTAGAAGCTTGTTGTTTCTTTTCTTTCCACAATTAGTTTAATTATGCACCTTTACAAAAGCAATGGAGTTACTACTCGAATTCAGGCCCTTGATTGAGAAGAGTTCAGAGGGCATATAACAAGTTGCATAAGAGGAATTGTTATAGTAATGAGCAAATACAGCCTAACAGTTCCTCAAACATTCCTGTTTACAACTCTCTAAATCACCTTCAAGGTATTTTCGGATAGTGTAGTAACCAACATCCTTGAGCTCGATGAAACTATGAGCCTGTCTAGAAGCTTCATCTTCACAAGACAGAGGAAGTAGTAGCAGCACATTCAAACTGATCCGTAATTTCCAATTTCTTGAAATAACTAGTCCCAATAACATCCCTTGGGCATTCGCATTTGCCTTCTCTACAAATCCCCTTTTTCCCGCAAACGGTTGGATAATCACATACACAAATAGCACTACTAAAAACATCAAGCAATTCTGTCCATTTCTCATTGTTAAACTGGCGAACTCTAAGATGCCCATCGGATTCGAACCGAACAAACTGATACCCTAACTCCACCATAGGAAGCCGAAAATATTTCACATCAGAAACAGTATCGTTATTCTTAAAAGACTGCCTTAAAACTAAACTTCCATTGTCATAAACGAATGTAGAAACAGCATCATAGGATTCAACTCCTTCCACCTGCTAATAGTATTGCGATGGATCAGATTCAACAAAAGCATGCAGCCCTTTACATTTCACAGACAGAGACAACAAGCCCGTGCCCGAACTAGAGGCAGAAAGACTCTGCCCTGTAGTAAGATTTTGACCCAAAAGCAACGAGTGTGTAGGGTGATCAAAAGACTGCCATAAAACCGCTCCAGAGATATCAATGGTTACTGATAGACGAAGATGATTGATTGCAGTGTCCTAGAAAAAGAACGTACTTTTATTTTATTTTTTAAAGAAGAAGAAGAAGAAAGGAGAAAGAAATCATTTTTGCTCCATAAAACATGCAGTTTCGTGCTCTACTTGGAAATACAAGCAGACATAATGTCGGAAGACATATTCAGAATATTTACGAAATATATCATATGGCTAGATACGAGCCAAAGAGTGTTAAAAAAAATTAAAAATCATTATCCCTAGTGTTAAATTCACACCTTTTTTATTTTTTATTTTTTCACCATTTACATCTTTCATGAGGGGAAAATATGGTGACTAGTGAAATCATAGTACATTTTACAGCAAGTTTGCAAGAAACCCAATTAAACAAGTGGGGTTCCCTGCTGATACTAGTACATTGATGGTAACTCTTCGAAACCAAACAACAAAGGCAGTAGCAATCGCTGGAGAATCTAGCCCAAAATGTGATGATACTTGCACTGTGGTGGATGAGAAAAATTAAGAGAATCCTCTTTCCTGAGCAAAATCGAGAAGGCTAAAGTGAAACCCATTTTGGTAAATTTTCAAGGGCGATCAAAATCTTCCTCATCCATCTCATCGAGAATAACATATTTTGTTGCTGACCCTGCCGTGTTATCATCTTCACTTGATTGACCTTTCTGTAGCTTTTGGTATCTGAATTGTAGATATAAAAAAAACATTGATTATCATAAACACAGAGGTTAACAAGTGTAACATTTCTCTGAGAGGAATAGTTTCTGATCACTTACTTGTACCAGTTGAACAAACCGACACCAACCATAATGGTGAGGAGTCCAACCCCTTTCAACCAGGTGAATTCATCGTGGAAGTAAAGGACTGCAACCTGAAAATCAATTACTAGACTGAGACAATGTTGATGCATGAGACTCGAAAGATTAGGAAAAACAAAAAAAAAGAAGGATGAATACCAGTATAGTGACGGCCTCTTTAACAACTCCTGCTATTGTTACTGTGACAGCACTAGTTACAGAGACAAGAATGTACTCTGTCAATACCTACAGCAGAGGATTAACATAATCCTTCAAAATCGGAACCTAACGTGAATGAAAATATGTTTTCTGAACTAACTAAAAAGTCGAAGATCAACTAGGCCAATTACAGTTGTTGTGAATTAAAGGATAGATTCCAACCATAAAGAAGGCAAGCATTCCACCAAAAAGCATTAGTAAGCAACTTCGAGTGATATGCCATGGACTGTTGAAGTAATTGTTTGTCCTAAAATCCTTCCATGGATCCAATATAAGTGATAGGATCAAAGTCAACAATGCCATCACTGGAGTCACATAGCTCATCAAGGTTAGAGGATTTTTCAAGCCTGGCAAGGAAAGTACGGATGCATCAGAATTTAAAAGCTCACAAAATTCTTAAGCATATCTACTTTGAAATAGCATAGCAGAGTACTTACCATAGGCTTCTTTCTTCATATTCGAGTTGGGATCACAACACAACAACCAAACAAGATATTATTATCCAATCCCACATAGATAAAACAAGATATAAAGCAACCAACCCACATACTATAGAAATCACAAAAATAGGAAGAAAATCAAGCAAACGGAGATCATACCTGTAGAAGAATTTGTGTCATGGACCATCGAAAGCCAGACATAACAGCAGCAAGCATAACAAAAATGAAACCCCATAATTCAAATTCTGTCTCCTTTGCAACTGCAATAGATATCAAATAGGGAAAAAGATTCAATCTAAGTAAAAATCAATTAATGCACTAAAAGATTTAACTTACATATGTTGTAAGCTGGGTTGTCAGCCGAAGGAAAAAAGAATAGAGAGAGAGAGAGAAAAAAACACTACATACCTGATAAAAGTACTCCGACGGAAATAACAAGGATGATGCCTGAAAGTTTGAAGCTCGGGGACTCCAACCTATAAAAAATTATACAAAATATGTGTGAATTGGTCTTCAACAATTAACTCAGTTTTAGAAGCTAAGAGAAGAACTCAAGACAGCTATAGAAAATTCATGATTCAAGAATGAGGTAGTTACTGATTATAACTGCAACCTGAGGCTCTAACATAGTTATGATGTAGGAACATAGCTAGGACATTTTCAAGTTCTTAAACTTGTAAGTAAATCTGGTAACAATAAAAATACGGTACTTCATTAGCGAGTACAATTGTTTTCCGGTAGTGAGATTCCTTGAAGGCTTTAGTGAGATTCTATCTTTTCCTTCTTGCCATAGTTTTACTTTTATTCTCTCTTATCTTCAACTTATAACCCAGAAGTATACCAACTTCTTTTACAAGTTTTTCGAAATTAAAACTGAATAATGAAGAAAACTTGTTTGGGAATTTCAAACAGCATACAACAAAAATAAATACATATGCACGCGCGCGTGCACACACACACACACACACACACATACATATTTTTAAATATCTACACACAAACATATACATATATAGGGAGAAACATAGCTTAGTTGACAAGAACTCACTTGAAAGCAAAAGCAAATAGAAGAAGAAATATAGGAGAACCGGATTTGCACTGCAAAAACAACAAAAGATCAAGGTAAACTAACAAAAACACAAAATAAAAAAACCATATGAGACAGAATCTCAAGTTAATGCAAAGCACAGTGGAAGCAAAATAACTAACCATGGTGGCAAATGTGACGGAAATGAAGACAAGAGATTCGTTGCTCAGGTTAACGTCCAATGCTGTTCCAAGAGCTGTTGGCACAACTGTGAAAGGCAAAGTCCATCTGTAGCATTAGTTGATAGAGAAGTCAATTTAATAATAAGCAGAGAAAGTGATAGCTAAGGAGCTTAGACTAACGCAGCAGTCTAATATATCAAACAAGATCAAACTTTTTTAGCTTCCTTAATTTATGTTACAAACCATATAGTGAAGAAAAAGTACTACCTGGGATGGCTACCATATATTAAAGAATAAAATCAACTTGCAGATACCGAAAATGGAGTAACAAAGAAACATAAATTAGTTCTGTTAGTGTACCTCTCATAAAGTAATCCCTCCATGAGATAATAACAGTTGGTGCAAATCTATGGGACCAAATCCGTGTGATAGCCATAGATAGAACAGCTTGCATTGCGAAATGGACAGTATTCATGAGTAACGGTGCTGGGAACTTTCCCATATCGTCTCCTAACAGAGATTTGTTATACCTAATCAAGCAAGATCATAGTAGACCATAAGCAAAATCAAGGTGCCTCTACTGGCAAGTTTACATGTACGTGTATTCAAATTACTGATTCTGCAGGAACTTACAAGGTCAAGAACAGGCTGAAAGTATACCATACAAGAATGAAAAACAATGTCTTCAGCACATCCGCTGCAGAAATAGAGTTCTTGGAATCTGAAGGCAATTCCTTATGATAACTGTCAGAAAGGGTGCCATCGGGATTACTCTCCCTCCCAGACTCATTTTCTATATCTAAAGGTACATATTTTTCATTTCTGTTTCCTCTATTGTGAATTAAAACATGATCAGTACTTTCTTCCCCACCATTTGAGTGCATACTTCTCTGCTGAAACACTGAGCTTTTGTATAAGTTACCTTCTACAAACCCGCTTTCTAGCTCGCCCTGTTGAAGCAGAGGCAGTTCAAAAGCAGAATCCTCTACGCTTGAATCTTCTTTTGTCAATTTAAGATCCACACGGACTCTCCCCTCTTCATCGCACCATCCTGAGAATGATGGCTCCCTGCAAAGGGCTGGACCCTGGTTTCTACTTTGAATGGTGTTGACCCCACTGTAGTCAATGTTTTCTATATCCAAAACACTCTGGACCATCTCCTTTTGTAATCTAACTCAAAGCCATATATGATCACCAACACAGACACTCAATTCCCACTGGATCAGAAAACAAAAAAAAAAGTGTTATATGCATCATCACATATACCACCTATACATATTTTAAAGTGAGATCGTCAACTCGAGCTTAAAATGAAAATAGAAAATTCAGTGAAAAGCTATAAGAATTGAGAAATAAAAAAAAAAAAGAAAAAAAAAGGAAGTTCAATCTTATAACTATCTTCATTACAAACAGAATGTGAGAGCAGAAGAAGAGAAAGTAAGAGAATTAGGAATTTAAGGAAGCAAACTTCACATCGAAACTTACTGGTATGTTGCTCGAATTTACTTCAGCTCATATAAATATATATATATATATATATATAGATATCTTGCTCATGTGTTCATTTCCAATGTTTGTAAGCCAATTCAAGCAATCTTTATAAAGAAGAGATCCCTACTTCAAAGAAATCAAAGAAAGTAAAAGAAAGCGTTTCCCAGATGAATTCCAATACCGAAGGAGCTCAAGAATCAAACAAAACGGAAGCTCAACTAAATCAAGAAAAAGAGCATTACGTAAAAGCAGATCGCAGAAACAAAAAAAGTCATGCTGCAGAACGAACTTACATAAAGACAGAGGAACGTATTTCAATATAAAGATTCAATGCCGGCAGAGATGAGACTTCGACTGAAATTTATCGAAGAAATTTAAGGTAAAGATACGGATGCGCAAGCTATGAATGAAAGAGGAATGGATCTGATCTGTGTATTCTGTGATTTCGCGGGAGTTAAAAACGTCCTGTTTCGTTGTGGTTGTATCTGCCGCTATCAAAGATTTGCATCTGATAGCCTGATATGCTTTGCTTTTGATTTTACCATTCTCCTGCAATTATTTTTTTTCTTTATTTATTTATATTTATTAATTTTTGGCGTGCATTTTTTGGGTTAGTAGAATAGAAGAAGTGGGTGGGATTTTTATTTGTTTTACTGCATCTGGAAAATTATTCTACCTTCCGTTAGTTTAATAACGCTTCATCAGTACTTCAGCTTATTGACACACGCTTGCACAAGGTACCAAGAATAAGTTTGTACTACGGTTTGGAGGGGTGCGCCTGGCCCAAGCAGTAGTGGAACGCTTGCACAAGGTACCAATTAGCTTAGCCCAATAACTATTAGAGATTGTTTGTAGCTCAACAGGCCCAAAATTCAAGAATAAGTTTGTACTACGGTTTGGAGGGGTGCGCCTGGCCCAAGCAGTAGTGCAACGCTAAGGCGACGCTCGAGAGGCCCAGTAGCAAGCTACCGTAGCGGACTCTCCCCCTTAAAAAATTAATTTAATATCGTGTGGGCCGATGGCCCACGTATCAGATATTAAACTGATAAGAACAGATACTACACTTGATCTTAGCCAAAAGGCCGAGAAAGGTATGAATTGTTAAGCTTTCGGCCCAAGTTTTTATAGCTCGCTCCTTTTCTACCTTTTTGCTTCTCTCGTCGATGTGGGACGGTCAGGAAACACTAAACAGCATGACTTTTATTTTGTGTTTGTGCTGTCGAAATGGAAAGAGCCTTAAATCATTACGCTTTAGTCTTTACAGCCCAACCAATTGCCGTTTGCAAGCCTAGTTTCGGACCCACACATGAAACACACGCAAAGATGACGGTGCATGCAGTTACAGTGGTATGAAAAAGCTCTTAAAATGACAAGTCTATGTTATGTGACTCTCTCTTTCACGTCACTGCAAATACAACATATTTGAAGGAAATCAAACAAACCCATAACATCTTATTGAAATGGGTGCTAACTATGCTGCACACTTGTTCTTGTTGTATTTCCGGGAGTAATTGCCATAACTGAGGTGGAGAGTGGAGAATTTGGAAACAGCAATAAGAGTAGTAGAAGTGGGTGTGATTATTACAAGGGGAGTTGGGTTTTAGATGAATCTTATCCTCTTTACGATGCATCAAGCCGTTCGTTTATAGAGAAACAGTTCACTTGTCAAATAAATCGTCGCCCCGACAAAGATTATCTCAAGTACAGGTGGCAACCCAGTACTGCTGGCTGCATCTTACCAAGGTGCATGTTCATATATATCTAGTTCTCTCCTTGAATATTCTCTCAGCTTCTTTATTTTTTGCGTGTTTCTCTCTTTGATTCGAACAAAAACGTTGTAGATTCTACGGTGGAGATCTGTTGAGGAGATTAAGAGGGAAAAGCATAATGTTTGTAGGGGATTCATTGAGTTTGAACCAGTGACAATCGCTCACGTGCATGCTTCATGTTGCTGTCCCAAAGGCCATTCCTTAGTCAGAACCGGAGGCCTCTCTGCCTTCACGTTTCATGACTACATCGTTACGATCTTTCTCTCCAGAAATGCACTTCTTGTTGATATTGTAAACACAAGGATTGATCGGATCCTTAAGCTGGGCTCCATCTCGACTGGAAAAATGTGGAAGAGTTGGGATGTTTTGATCTTCAACTCCTGACATTGGTGGCTCCAAACTGGCAGAAAACAACCGTACGCCACTGCACTGCATGCATTAATAAAGAGTTAGCATATAGTAATTGATCACAATGAATTGATCATGATCGTTTATTTGTTTACTGCCATATGGGATTTGATTCAGGAAGGAGATGTTATGTACAAAGATATGGATCGTTTAGTTGCATACGAGAAAGCAATGAAAACGTGGGCCAAGTGGGTCGATGAAGATGTTAATACTACAAAAACACTTGTGTTTTTCCAGGGCATTTGTCCTGATCATTCCAAGCAAGAGCCATTGTTGTTGGTGTTATGCTTACTTAAGAAACTGAATAGGACGAATTCTAATTGCATTTTTTGTCTTAATGTGGAATATTAGTGGGAGTAATTGGGGGAGGCCGAACGAGAGAAATTGCCGCGGAGAAATGGAGCTGTTAATCGGACTGGACTATCCATCCGGTGCACCTCCGGCTGATCGGGTGGGGGCATGTCGAAACCAGTACATTTGTTGAACGTAACTACTCTGTCGCAGCTGAGGATAGATGGGCACCCCTCCGTCTATGGCCATGGGGGCCACAGAGACATGGACTGCGCAGCCATTGGTGTCTAGCTGGCGTTTCTGACACGTGGAGTTTACTTCTCTATGCAGCTATTGTCGGGACCTAAATTCAATATACTTATTTAAGCTGTATTTTTATTTACTTGTTATCTAATTGACATATAAATAATAAATAAAAGAAAAAAGAAAAAAGAAAAAAGAAAAAAGAAAATTGTGGGATAGAAGCAAGGGGAAGGGTGTAAATGGTTTTTTACGCGGGACTCGCTTAATCTGTCTGCTCTGGATCTCGTGAGAGTTTCTCAGATCTCTCTCGGGATTTGGAATCCCATTTGGTCAAGAATCTTGTACGCCTAATCACTCGTTAGAAGAGGAAAGATCGCACTGAGTTTCTTGTAACAGGGATTAGATCCAAAATTGTCTCTGAAGCTGGGCAAATGGCGGCGATTGCAGTACATCAGTTCGCTGAGTGCATCACCTGCCATGCTTGGAGCCCTGAACATTCCAGTAATACTCTTTTTCTCTCTCTCTCTCTCGATGATTTCCCGATTTTCGATTGTTGCCCGTCTGTTTGGGAGTAGGGAAAAAATATAGAACGAGAGAGTGAATGAGAGGAAACGACACGTTGATATTTTCAACGATTTATACCATACATAAGTTGGGAATTGATTATTTTCTGAGTTTTGATTGTATTAATCGTCTTTCTGTAATCTATCTCAATGAAAGAGCTGTCTATTTGTTTTAGTGCTTCGGGTGGTTGACAATAGGAACTATGTAGATCTGTATTTTTCTTTTCCCTTCGTCTCCCCTGCCTTAATGGCAAAATGCAAATGTCTATATTGTATTTTTGTCAGCTTTCAGCTTTATCATTAATTTTGTAAGGGACTTGCTTCAAAAATGTCGATGTATATAGAGTTTTACTTCTATATATTGTTTACTGCAGTATAATGTATATTGGTTTATTTTGTAGTGGTTGCGTTCTGTCCAAACAATAACGAAGTCCACATTTATAAATCACTGCAAGACAAGTGGGAGAAGGTTTACGTTCTTCAAAAGGTACTCTGTCTGTGTCTTCCTTTGTTTTTGGGTACATTGTCATTAGTGTCTTAGCCACTTCCCCATTTCACTTTGTCACAGCATGACCAAATTATATCTGGGATCGACTGGAGTGTGAAGTCAAACAAAATAGTTACAGCTTCTCACGATCGAAATTCGTGAGTACCATTTAACTGAAATTATGTATGAGTGCATCTTATTATTGATTAGTAAATAAAGAAAGTTAGTCACTTTATCAGTCTCCTTTCCGCCTCATCTTGTGTTTTGTGCTTAATTATTTACCATGATGTATCTGCATGCTAATCTTTTTTTCCCTCTAGATATGTCTGGAACCTAGAGGGCTCAGAGTGGGTACCGACTCTTGTCATTCTTAGGCTAAACCGTGCTGCACTTTGTGTTCAATGGAGTCCAAAAGGTATTGAAAGGTTTCCCCCCCTATTCAATTCTTGAGGGGTTACTTGCATCCTTAGTCATTATTTTTTGCTTATAGTTGTTATTGATTGTTGCCATCAGAATATTTTGATGCTAGGGAAGAACTGATTATTTTAGCATACATATAACTTCAATTTTTTTCTGTATTACCCAGAAAACAAGTTTGCTGTTGGGAGCGGTGCTAAAACTGTTTGTGTCTGCTACTATGAGCAGGAGAATAACTGGTATTGGCCTGTTGCTTGCAGATTAACTGCTGAATTTAGCATTTATTCAGTTGTTTATTTAATGGTTACATTTGGTTCTCGAGTTCAACATACGACATGTACATAATTTTCTCTTGCAGGTGGGTTAGTAAACTTATCAGGAAAAGACATGATTCTTCCGTGACTGGTGTTGCTTGGCATCCAAATAATGTTAGTATTTACCTTCTTTATCACAGTATTTATAGGAAAAGAGAAATGAAGATGCTTTATCTTATGTTATGGTTTTATTAGTATAACTAGCTCAGAAATTAAAACATTTCCTTGCTGATAATTTTACTTCTTTCAATAATTTGACATGTCAAATGTTTCTCTTCGGCCTCACACACATTCTCATATTTGTGCTTTGTTGTTACTGATGCCGTATTCAATCTTCATCTCAGATTTTTGTTGTGTTACATAATGTTCTTCTGTTTGAGTATGAACTTTTGAGCAGCCCTCTCAGTATTTAATTTTTATTTTTTAAATGTTATAAAAGCAGATGCTTCTTGCGACAACATCTACTGATGGAAAATGCCGTATCTTTTCCACCTTTATTAAAGGAGTTGATGCTAAGTATGTGGAAGATAACTGTGGAGTAACCATCACCTGTTTTTTTTTTTTCTCTCTCTCATAAAGTGCAGCATAGAATAATGTTGGTCAATTGAAATGTCTCAGGGATTCAAAAGCTGGGAAATTTTCTGATTCCAAGTTTGGAGAGGTATAATATCTGTTATTTTCCTTTATTTATTTTTAACAAAGTTCTTTTCCTGCCATATATTATCTTAAATTCATGTTCATGTATCTTCATCCATTCAGTTGTTGAATTTGACCAGTAAAGCAGTGTGGACTTACTTTGTTTATCTTTTTTGTTTGTTTTAAACAGTTAATTCTTCAGCTGGATCTCTCATTCTCCTGGGCATTTGGTGTGAAGTGGTCACCAAGTGGGAATACCTTATCTTATGTAGGTCAGAAATGTCTCCTTTCTGCCCACATTTATGAATGATCTACATGAACTTTGAAGAACTCAAATTCTGCATGAACTTTTGAAGAGCTCGAAGTTAGTTACTCTTGAGCGTAGGAGTCAATAAAGTTTGTTTGTGTCTAATATATCACCCGATTTGTCACATTATACAGGTCATGGCTCTATGATTTACTTTGTAGATGAAGTCGGCCCTTCTCCTCTGGCCCAAAATGTTGCATTCCGTGATTTGCCTCTCCGTGATGTGGGTCAGCATCCACTGTTGTTAACCTTGAGATGCTAACTAATTTGAGTTGCAA
Organism: Coriaria nepalensis; assembly: GCA_027186245.1. NCBI lineage: Eukaryota > Viridiplantae > Streptophyta > Magnoliopsida > Cucurbitales > Coriariaceae > Coriaria > Coriaria nepalensis. The sequence goes on from CP114492.1 coordinate 10,750,631, forward strand.
GTATAAGTTCTCTAATATCTGCAATATCTGGATTCACATGTTGTGCTGTTTCAGGTTCTATTTGTTTCTGAGAGAATGGTTATAGGTGTGGGATTTGATTGCAATCCTATGGTTTTTGCAGCAGATGAAAGTGGAATATGGTCGGTACAAATTTTAATACGGTTTCATTCTCGACAAGAGTTTATAATTATTTTCAGGAATAAATACAAAATGGTCTCCATATTTCTGTAGGAGTTTTCTCAGATTCCTTGGTGGGAGGAGAACCACTTCTGGTTCGAAACAGGGATCACAGGTCTAATTGGCCAGTAACTATAGGTTTGTATAGCTAGTTTTTAGTAATGAATTTTGATATCTAAATATTGTTGTTTTCTAGATTTCTGAAGCATTTGGGAGACTGTACGGTCAGCCAAAGCATGGAATGGGTAGTGATGGAGTTGAATCATCAAGATTGCATGGAGGCGTTCATGAGAACGGCATAAAGTATGTAATTACTTTATAACTACTTTATTATGTTTGACTTTTGCCAGTTTGTTTGTTAATCCATTTTGCTGAGCAGTTAGCCCAATAATACTCGGAATTTTCGAGCATGATTCTAGTGCTTAGGTGCATGACGTAATTGTTTCTTGTAACTGCAGTTGCATTTTGCCTCTTAAAAAGCCTGGGGCTTCTGCTATCACAAGGTTCAGCACATCGGGTCAGTGAAATGGAAGATCTTTTATTTCATTATTTCATCCTAATATGTATAAATTTTCTGAGAGGCGTGCTCTCAACTTGTCCTTATTATGGCTTGACATATTACAGGGCTGGACGGCAAAGTGGTTATCTGGGACTTGGAGGGCCAGAAAGATTTACATGAATATTTATGAATAGTAACACACAATAATTGGACAATGTTGTGCACTTGCTCTATGCATCATGCTGGTAAGGAGTAGGAACAATGGGTTACCAGTTTAGGGAGTAAGATTTTAGCCAAACTTGTGGTGATTTAGCATTGTCATCGCTTATGTATGTATTTCCTTACAACTTTTGTACTTCATTTATGTATGTGTTAATTCTGCTCTTAATCTTTATTATATATATTTTTCCCTCTAATTTCTTGCAATAGTAAAAGCCTTTTAGTCATTGCTATATTCCTGGATAGTTTAGATTCAGTCCGGATAGGTTAGATCCAGATAAATCCAGAGACACTGTCGAGATCCACCTGGAGGAGATCCAGTAGTCGCGAAAAAATCCACGTCATTCTTAGGACCAGCCTGGTCTCTGAAGCCGCGAGCCACTACCCTCCTTAAGTGAGGGGTATGCTTTTATAACTGCTGGATCTCGCTTGGGTGGGATCTCAACCGTACCTCTAGGTCAATCCCTCAGGACAGAATCTAAACTTCATAATCGACATTGTGCAAGAGACATTACAGAGAATAAGACTGCTCTCTGGTGTACACAATTAAACCAATAAATATCACGTATTGCTCTATTAGACAGCTCTAGAGGCACATTTTCAGGCAGAGAGCCCAAATAAAGTTCTTATTTTCCCATTCTAGAATTTTATGGAATACCTTCTCTTTCACTTTTATTGGTTCAAACAAGGTCCAGAATGAAGCCTAAACACCAGATCTGGCAAGGCGGCGCTTAGAGGCATTTGAAACAGAAACCTGACCGAGCCTGTCTGCATCATTTGATACCATTCGCCCTTTGAGTGGCGTATAGTGTCGAAGCCATTCGCCTGTATAAACCTGCATATACGCACAGAAAGAGGATTATAATGAATAATAGCCAAGAGCAAAATAAATATATAAATAAATAAAGACATTAAGAAAACACAGAAGAGGAGCTAACCTGTTGTGGTCTTATAATCTTAGTATCAGGATCATCCAGGGATTCTCGCTAGTGTGCTAAGTACCCAGCCATGCGAGGGATCGCAAATAAAACAGGGAAAAACTCCATCGGAAATCCCATTGCCCTTGTATTGACAACAAATTTTTAGTATTTTTTAGCAGTTATATGTTCAGGGGTATTGACAACAAAATTTAAAGGTTGTCATCTGTACCTGTAAATTAACCCGGAGTAGAAATCAACATTTGGATATAGCTTTCTCTTGACAAAGTAGTCATCAGATAATGCAGCCTTCTCCAAAGCAACTGCCACCTGTTCATGATCGGAATACAGTCATCACAAAACAGGTATTTTAGTCGCCTCTAGGGAGAGTATAATATAGAGAGAAAAACACCTCAATAAGAGGATCCCTGCCGACAATAGAAAATACTTCCTCTGCTAGTTTTCTTATTACCTTTGCTCTGGGGTCATAGTTTTTGTAGACTCGATGACCAAATCCTGACATCTTTCGCTTCCTAGAAAATAAAAGTAGCACAAAAATGTAAAAATCTTGATGAGAATGAAATTATTTCCAGGAATATAAAGTAATACATACAGCAACTGATACCTGTTTTTCACACCCTCAATAAATTCTGGAATATTCTCCACCGTTTCAATCTCACTAAGCATCTTAAGCACAGCCTGCAGTGAAGGTGAATAATGTGCAGAGAAAAGTAAAGTTGATATTGGAATACATTTTTGAGAGAAAGGGGTTTCTTTCTAATAGAGGATTTGTTAAGCTAGGTGCCACACTGAAATCTGCAAACACACTGTCATACCTCATTTGCCCCACCATGAAGTGGGCCATACAGTGCTCCAACAGCTCCAGCAAGAGCAGTGTATACATCAACACCACTGACATTCCAGATCCAGGGATGAGAACGAACATATTATAAGCTGCGCAAATTAAGGTTGGAGATTGTATACCTTGATGCGAGATGACGGGCAGCAGCTGTGGAGCAATTCATTTCATGTTCCGCATGCAATATAAAGAGAATGTCCACCACTCGTGCCAGTCTAGGACTGGGTTTGTAGGACCTATTCCCTCTGTAATTTGCATAACAATTTTGAGTCCATTCAGGGGTTAACAAGTCACTCCAAACAAAAGATCATGAGATAACATACAGAGAATCCGGCATGTATAAGAAGTTTTCTGCATAAGAAAGGTTGCTGGAGGGGAGAACTGAAGGCCTTCCGGCCGGCCTCAAATAAGCGGCAGCAGCAATTGTCGGTGCCTGTTAATAAGATAAATTTGGTATCCAAATTGGTTGGCAGGCTCCATATCTAGAATATGGAAAGACTCGAGCTGAAAACAATCAAACTCGTTCAGAAGGGCACAATGCAGGCTATTTGTAGAGTAAGACAAAACAAGAAGAAGAAAAATTGAATTGCAAACCTTCCCAAGAATGCGTGCTATTTGTTTGTCTCTCACTTCTTTAGACTTGTAAAGATCTTGGCCCTACATCAACATAAAGAAGCCTATGAAAAACAGGGTAAAAATATTTGGAATATAGAACAAATGCAGACTGACCAAACCAAATGTACAATATATATGTAACCCTCCCTCCCAAACGTACAATAAAAAAAATATGACTTACTCTAAGGGCGGGATTGGCATCCGGATGAAAGACGGAAAGAGCACTCATTGCACTGACAAGTACCCCCATAGGATGTGCATCATGAGGCATTTCCTGAATAAAATCCTGTAAAACAAGGTGGACCAAATGTGGTGCATAAGATCAATAGTTCCTTAGAATTAATAAGAATGTAAGTCACGTGCGTTTAAGAAAATAAAATGGTCATCCATTTACAGTAGCCAAGATAGGAATAATAATGCAACCAAAACTGTTATAAAAAAAAAAAAATCAATTTGAACCATGATCACTCCAGTGACCAGTCATCTCAATATGGACAGAAATCAACTTATGGTATATTGGTGAATCAAATGTGATTCCAGAATCCAGAACAGATAAACAAAAAGCTGACCAGGATCCCCTGAGGTACAGCTGAGTGCTGAGAAATGGTGAATTCCCAATCCGCTAACTGATCTTCAGAAGGTAAATTCCCATACACTAGATTTTTTACAAAACAAAAAAAGAAAAAGAATAAATACCATAATTATAAGAACTAAGCAGAGAAATTTTCAATCTTTTTTATGAGGGATGAGCTCCATTAATAGTCACTCTCAAGGGACTCACTTAGGAGATAGGCCACTTCCACATAGGTACTATTCTCAGCCAGCTCCTCAATTGGGTAACCCCTATACCTCAGAATACCTTCATCACCATCGATATAACTGATCGATGATCGAACAGGAGCTGTGTTCAGATATCCTGGGTCGTAATCCCCTTATCATTATTTCCAGTCGCTATCTGCAAATTCACAAGTACAGCAAGGAAAGCACGCATCATGCATGTGAATTATTTCTTCTTTTCTTTTTATCTAATAGAAAAACTGTCAAAGATCCGAGCAAGAAGATTCAAAGAAATGGAAAATCTAAACAAACCAGGACCTTTTGAAGATCAATGAAGAAATTAATTTTAGAGGTATGAAATCAACTTTGAAAACTTTTTCACCTTTTTAAGATCAGTGGCTTTTACAGTTCCATTTTCGGACACCTGGACCCGGTACCTCTTTCCGGTCCTCTCATCGACGACGGTCAAGGATCCCTTGAGGTTCCCAGGTGGCTGAGCCTGGCTCTGAGCGGAGACGCACTGAGCTTCGAGACGAGGTGCGAGCTCAAGAGGCTCGATGACTGCAGCAGCCAGGTGCGCCGAGAGGACGGCTAAGCGGCTCCGAGCCTTGGCTGGAATTTCTGGAGCGGCGGACATTTCCCTCGCTTTTTGAGCTATAAGAATTGGAAATCAAGCTGAGATGATAAATGGTAGAAAGAGAAGTTATAAACGAATGATCTGACGCATGAAGCTATGGATTCATAGAAATACAGAAGACTTAGCAATCAAGGAGAAGAGGAAGAAGAAGAAGAGACGCGAGAGAGAGAGAGAGAGAGGGGGGGCTAAATATGTATGATAATTTCTTACTCATGCACCGTTAACAGTATAAACGAAAACGTATGGAATTATACAATTTTATTTATCATAATATATAAAATAATTTATAATATATATTATAATTGAATGAGTTATATTTATATTCATAAAAACATTATTTTTCTCATTACGAAATTTCACCAAATTGCGTGGAAAAAACAGAGGCACATTCTAGTAATAAACTGAAGCGCACTTCTAGTTTCTTTCCTCTTTATTTTCCCTTTGTCTCTGGCTTTCTGGTGCTAAGTTCCCATCAACTGTAAAATCTATGGTTGTTGGTTGGATTTTTGTACCAAAGGCAATGAAATTTACACTGATATCATCCGAGAGATACCATCGCCCGGTTAAGGGATTGTAAGCAAATCCAGCCATCTCCTGGACCTTTTAAAGAGAACCAGAAAATACAGAATAGGGCTTTAAAATGTAATTCGTAGTAATAATCAACTAGATTATGGTATAGCATATCAAGCTTACTGATATCGAAGCTCGTTGTAGTATGAGAACCAGTTCTTCTGGAGTAAGGAAACTTGACCATTGATGTGTGCCTTTAGGAAGCTGTAAAAGGATAAATATTTGTTACCTGAATAGTGCTGAGTGGAAGTTTATAAAGAAAACGCAAATTTTACACAAACAGTTTGGACAGATTATTTAGAAATGGATGCATAATGGAGAGAGGACTGAAGATATACCCATTGGAGAAGGTACTCAGCTGCCACGATTGCAGTTGCATAAGCTCTCATAGAGCGATTGATAGTTGAAATCAGCATAGCTCCATTTGAGGCTGTCAATGCGGCCAGAGACTTACAAAACTCGGAAGGATCTGCTACGTGCTCAATTACCTTAAGTACAATTATCGATTAAAAGAAAGAAGAAACGAAAAAAGAGGGAAAAATAATTGGATCCAAACTGCAACAGTTCACAATCAAAGACATTTTTAATTATTCATTTACACCATGATAGATGACATGGAACAATCTCCAACAAGCATCACACATTCAGTTGAGTTAATGCTATTAAGTTATGTTATACACGTATCATATATACTTGAGAGAGAGAGGGGCATACCTCTAAGGCAATCACGGCATCAAAAGTCCTCTGTTCCTCTACTAGCTTTTCTGTATATAAACATGCATTCATATTAGCATAGTTCACGGAAAAAACGGTATTTGATTCGTTCACTAATCCCAAAAGAGGCTCTCTGCATGTAGAGACTCCAAAAGTGTGAATGCCAGGTGGTACAAGTGTTGTGAAAACACTCTGAAAACTTTCTATTTCAAACATGTAGAAGATGGATTTTCAAGTAAAGGGTAATGAGAAGATGAATTTTCGACTATGGTATATGAAGCAACAAGACCCAAGCAGGATAGATACAGAAAGTCAGGGTTTATTTCTTTGGCCAATGAAGTGGTAAGAGATTTCCATGTAGAAACTCCTGCTACAGAAGTTGGAGTCCTTTTCTTTAAATGTTGAAGGAGAGTGTTTGACATTTATCAAACATTATAGCAGAGCCAATTTTGCATTAAGTTTGGATATTACCAGCTGTAGTGCAGCAATATTCGATAGTCGATGTTGTTGGATCTGAATCCTGTAGGCAGACACAAAGTTAACGAAATGTCCAAGTTGAATTCAAAAAGCAAAATCTGAAGAAAGACGAATAAACTTTAACATTATTCCAGTATAAACAGTATCGCAAGTGCAAACCACAAAATGCCACAAATCAAAGTCAGACAATACTAGTCCTAAGGGTAGACTGAGAATAAGAAAAGTAATGAAAAGTTTTGAAAGAAAATTGGGGACTGAATCTCAATTCAGATAATAAAAAAAGCCTGACATACTGCATGGAGGCGTGCAATCTTGATATTCTTCTCCACAGCATCAACTCCTGTTACAGTAGCTCCCATCCTAGCCAAGGGCTGAAGAAAGCACCAAAAGAAGAAACTAGATAGCAGTCCTCACAGAGCACAATAGCAGGTAATGTCACAAATAAGCGAAGCATTGTATGTATCAAAGTGTACACTGTGGCCTTAAATAATGATCCTAGTAAGAACGTAGATGGCACAAATACCAAGATGAATCTTTCCCCCTTTTTAAAAATCAACCATTCTAATGTATCCAAGTGCTTAAAAAAGGCTGAGAAATATGCCGACTCAAAATCAAGTGCAGCTAGGAAGGAGAAAAAGCGATGTACCTCCGACAGAATTCCACCACCACAACCAACATCAACAAATTTCAGTCCGGTAAAAGGTGTTATAGCGTATGGATCTCTCCTGCGGCAGGAATGAAAAATTCAGAATTCAAACAATTCGCCAGGAAAAAAGAAAGAAAGAAATAACAGCTGATGGCAAATCGAAGCTATAAACCACAATGTGTCAAACGTTTTTAATCAATGGAGGAAGTAAAAAGGTAGTCCCAGGAGAAAAGCTTGCATAACTAGATAAGTAGAGCGATACCTAGTAGAAGAATTAATAAAATCAATAAATAACTAAGAATGAAAATTTGAGAGTTTTACCCGAAATGGCGACAGAGCGTAGACCGAACAAAAGCAAGTCTTGTAGGATTCATCAAATGTAATGGCTTAAATGGTCCATCAGAATCCCACCTGCCCACAAAACCAGAACACAACCAGCCATGTATGCGTCAAGTAACAAAGCAATGTCCTCATAAGCAAATATCAGCATATTTTCAGAAAGTGATCCCTAGTAAATTCCACAAATGAAATTTCAAGTCATTAGAAATCGTCTATCACGTGAAAATTCAAGTCTTTCAGCTTCCAATTTTTGACATGATAGCTTCGAAGACTAATAATATTCTCAGCTAAATAAAATTATATAAATGAAAAAAAATAAAATAAAATCGAAGCTCACCAGGTCTCGGAAATGGCGGAAAACTTCGCGAGCTCGATCTGATTTAAAGAAGAGGGAGCCCCGACCGGACTTGCTTTTCTATCAGGTAGTGTGGCATTTTGGAGTTGAGGATTTTCAAGCTGTTGAGGAGAAGGAGGAGGAGGAGGAGGGGAAGAGGTAGGATAAATTGATGGAGAAGAAGCATCAGAGAATAATCTGAAATGAACGAGAGCTCGCGAATTGCGAATGCAGCTCGCACTGGAGCATACGGATCGGAGCTTGGCGCTCAGAAACTTGGCGGCAGCCATTGTCGAACTATAACGGTGAAGTGAGAGAAACTGTTGGAAATAGTTTGTGCTTGGATGGGCTCAAACGTATAAATTGTTTACGGGCTTGAAAAAAATAAGCCCATGACTCCTTGAAAAAATACCATTCAACTAAAACTACTTGTAGTCTTGGATTGGGCTCGAGCAGAACTTAGTTTAGATTATTTCCTTCTTCGGTTTTAGCATATGGGCTTGAGAAGCATTGTATTATTTTCAGAAATCAAATCCATCCTTATTATATGCTGACGTCAATGGTATAGCATTAATAATACAACACAATGAAGACCAAGAGAGAAATCTGATAATACAACAACAATAATAACAACCTGATAAGCTGTAAGCTAGTATGATATTCTCCTATCCTTTTATGTTTTTTTTTTTTTCTTCTCTTTCTTCACCAAGAATTCTTATTGCTATTGGATACATGCTGACATGGTGCTCGGGATTTCGGTCGGCCGGCCGGGTGTAGGAAGCCCAATTAATAGTTGTTTTTGGTACCAAAGGCGATGAAAACTACACTAGTATCCTACCATTGGCCTGTTAAGAAGTTGTAACCAAATCCAGCCCTCTCCTGGACCTACACATACAAAGCCCAGCCAAAATTAGGGATATGTTAAAACAAAGTTGATGATACTCTGCTGCAATAATGGCAGTTGCATAAGATTTCAAAGAATGGTTGATTGTCGGTCGTTCCATTAGGCGCCGTTAATGCCGATAGAGACTTGTAGAAATAGGCTGGATTTGCTACGATGCTCTATCACCTAATTATAAGTTCAAGTGCTATAATCATCAATTCAATTTATGAGATTTAAGTTAATCATAAACATACATAGATCATATAAGAGCCTCTTAAGGAAATCACCTCATCGAATGTCCTTTGTTATTCTACTAGCTTTTCTGTACATAAAAACGACTGAAAGATCATATAAGAGCCGATTTGATTATTATAGGAGTTTAGTTATTTACCGGCTGTAGTGCAACAATATTCGATTTTTGATGTCACTGGATCCAAATCCTGTATGCAGAGACGAGCTTAAGCTTTAGATGCAGCAAGTTAAAGAGGTTTTCTAATCAAAACCATATAAAATGTAGCACATTATTTACACGGGCAATATTGATGTTAGTGTCTGCAGCATCTACTCCTGTAATAGTAGCTCCCATTCTAGCTAAACCCTGAAGGATAGAACAATATAAATCCTCTTGCAGTACGTGCATGATTATTTTGATTGCATGTATTTTCAGTCTGACAGAGAAAAAAAAAAGGGCAATGATCCGTCTAACATAGTACCTCAGAGAGCATTCCACCACCACAACCAATGTCAGCAAACTTCAGTCCTGTAAAAGGCGTTGCGGAGGCCGGATCTCTACTGTGACAAGTAGAAACTAGCTAGTGTATCCATGCACGTAAGATATATACATATATAAACATGAGACAAGCAGGTGGCGGCACAGAGTGGATCGGATAAAATCGAGTCTCACCTGCACATTCCATCAGAATGTTCAGTTTTTGATCATTAGCATTCAGTTTGAAGGTAGTAAGTAATTAAGCAAGACGGAACTAAGCTCACCAGGTATGAGCAAGGGCGGAGAACTTAGCAACCTCCGTCTGGTTCACAGAAGTCTTGGGAACAGAAATGGCCGGAATCCTTTCGGAGGGAGAGGAGGCTTCTAGTATAAGTGTTGGACGACAGACTGCAGTTTCGCATCATATAGAATGGAAAACTACTACTTTGGTCCTCATAGGCTTACGGTTTTTCTTAAACTTACTCCCTGTAGTTACAAGAAAATAAGGTTGGGGGGGGGGGGGGGGGGGGGGGTTTCTGTTCTCTTTTAAGACCCAAGGACTAAACTAAAAAATTCAGAGAAGTTTTAGGACGAAACTGATCAATTGCAAAAATGGAAAGAGAGTGAACGAAGAAATTATAAGGACTGAAATGGTAATTATTGAAATTGAACAGGCATGGTGAGGAACAGGGGATCGATCACGCGAGGATCTTATCAGAAGAAGATCATCAGATTGTTAACGTGTAAGCCGGTGAGTGGGTAGTCAAATTAATTAAGCTTAGAATACACCTTGGTTCGTATAATCATGTTAACGTGTAAGCCGGTGAGTGGGTAGTCAAATTAATTAAGCTTAGAATACACCTTGGTTCGTATAATCATGAATCATGAATCATGAATCACGATCAACGAGTTTATAAATTTTAGTGATTCACTATTACCGATCCCCCGCGTATCACGTCGTCATCACTTCCCAGGTACGTGTATAGTTTCAGCTCCATATGGGACAACAAATGGGCTTCCACATTTAACCAGCAGAGAGAAAGATAATAGCATTGTGGATTTCGTAGAAGATTACAGATTGGATATTGCACAGAACTCCTAAATTCATAATGAACCAATTTTTTATATTAACTTAGAATGACAGAAAGTGTGGAAAAAGATTCTCGAGACAACAAAATATAAGAGACATCTAAAGATAAATATGGGCAAAGAAACATAAACCTAGATTCTACAAACATCCTTGTGAAGCAATCGACAACAAAAGAAAACAAAAAACCTGTACGGTTCATCCATGTATACGAGCTCTTTTCTAGTAAACAACTTGCGAGGTTTTGTTAAGCAGAGAAGCCCAACATAAACAATAGAGCCCCCCCCCCCCCCCGGGACCAGGCCGCGGGTCTGGATACAGTTGACTATTGGAACATTCGCATGAAGTTATTCGCATAAGCCATTGGTTTCACATCAGGGTGTGGCTGCAATTTCAATTGAAGGAAACATCATCATCATTATGATTACTATAGTTATTATTATTAAAGATGAAGAATATGTGCAGAGAGAGAATTGTGAAGAGTTTGATCCACTAACCACAGCAGAGAATGTAACTATGTTGGGATTCAAATCGGGTGCTTCAAATCGAATAAAAGCCCCCTTGTTACCCATCTGCAATAACAAAAATACAAGAGCCTGAATTACAATTTGCTTAAAAGGAAGTAAAGAAAAAATATGCTCCCATATGCTTGACACTCTAGATGAACAAATAACTCATTAGTTTTATTACCTGATCACAATAGTTTGGTGCAGAAAATACAGTGATGAGTTTTCCATCATGCTCAATCTCATACCCTTCATCTTTAACTTCGTGCGAACGCACAACTAGATCTGTTATTGCACTTCCAAGTGTTAAATTATATAAACAAGACATGAATTTGGGTCCTGAACATTTAAACATAAAAGTATATAAATGCTGTGTCTCGAAAATAGTAGGAAAGATACCCAAATTGTTATCCTGCAAGAATCTTTTCGTCACATCTGCCCCAAATGCGAGACCAACGCCTCTTTTACTGGGTCCCCTCCCCGGCAGAGGCTGTGGATCACTCCATAACAACTCACACATCAATCCTGATAGAGATCCAGGAACAGTAAATGAGATTATAGTATCTTACATCTTATTAAAAAAATAAAAAGGTTGCACAACAATTTGCAGACCAATAGTCAAGATAAGAAGAAGCTCACCTTCCTCTGGAGGTTCACAAAACCGATTTATTGCTCTAATGTCTGAGAGATTTACTCCATCGATGCTGAAAAGACCACCATGAACAACAAAGACCTTCCCATTTAGAACGTGAGCCAAAGGTAAGCAACAAAACACTTCAGCGAATAGTTCCACAAATGTTTCACTCAGCTTGGACCGGACCTCGCCCTCGAAGCCATATATTTTGTTCATGCCCTTGCTCTCATGGTTTCCTCTGGAGAGATATATTGCTGACAATAAGAATGTGTAAGTTAAGGCTTGTTTTTTCTAACCGGAAAAAATAGTATAGTTTTTTTTAACCAAGAACTGAAGAATTCACCTGACGGAGAAATGCACTTAAAGGCAAACAAGGTAAGGATGACCTCTAGAGAAAATGAGCCCCGGTCCACAAAGTCACCATTGAAGAGATAAGGATTTTCTTCAGAGGGTAGCCCGTTAAGCTCAAATATATTTAAGAGATCGTAGAACTGAAAGAATTACAAATATATATATATATACATATATATACATAAATAAGCATATTTCTAAACAAAAGGAAAAATGGTTGAATTATCTGTGCAACAACATATACATATGTAACAGAACCCCATATCTGAATTTTTATATATCTCGAGAATATTCCACAGATTTGTATAAGTGGTCTTTCTTCATTTTCAGATATAGAAGCTAGGACATATACCAAAATTTCAAATTAAGAAGGTATTGTTACCTGACCATGCACATCACCACAAACAGTAAAATGCTTGCCTTCAGGAATATTTATGTCAACAAGAGATGGAAGCGCTTGCAACAGTTCTCTTGTCTGTAAGACAATTTGGAATGCATATCTACAACAATGCAAACAATGCCCACAAATTAATGAAAAGATTTAGGACGAAATATTGCATGAACAGATTAATCATGCTGAATCACCCAATGTATGCCTTTTGTGTAAGCTTTTTTGGTTCTTGAAATCATCCATCATTTTCTTCACAAAATCCAAGGTCACTTCATAACCCTCTATCCTTGCACCCGAGTACTGTTGCTCCACATCTATTATTCAACCACCAAAAATGGAAAACGTTACCGAAAGCCCAGGGTAAAACAACTCGACTGAAGTAAATCCATAAGGGGCCATTAGAAACAACCCAGTAGAAGTTGAATTAAGCCAAGCACAGATAGAATCTTCTGAAATTGATAACTAATACTTCCAGGAATAGATAGATACCAATTTAGCTTTCTTTTACTTGTAATCACTAGAAATTTCTCTCTCATAATTATCGCAGTATTCCATCAAACAAAGTTTCATAGGTCATGCAGAAGGTTCTATTGCCATAAACCCAGTAAATCACATCTTCACTAATTACTTCTACGACAAACCAATGTATTAAGCACAATATAATCAAACACAACTCAACTATAAACAAAATGCTAGTAAAGACAAAAGTTATGATGCTGTTGGAAGTTGTTGAGCTAGTATCATATTGATGGGCCTAGTGGACGCAGCATTTTCTGTGGGTATTACAGACTAGATAGAACCTTTGAGCTTCAGTTCTTGAGGTTAAGTACCATGCAATAATGTTAAACTTTCCATTTACTCTCCAACAGACCAAGAAAAAACAAAAGAAAACAATCTTAGGCTAGAAATATTTCTAAGAAGATGGACACTTGGGAACTATCCCAACTAGAGCAAGACTTAAGACTTGAGGACAAATTCATCAACCGTTTGACGAATTAGGCACTATCCCAACTAGAGCAAGACTAAAGACTTGAGTACAAATTCATCAACCGTTTTACGAAGCTCCTAAGCTATCTGAGTTTGAAATTTCATAATGTTTGGAAGCTTCGGAATCTGGAATCGCCATTAACCATTTCACAATGGTATTTTTAATGTTGAACTTAAACAGGGACGCTTAGTAATCATACAACAACCTCCATAACTGCCCCACCAAAATGCCCCCAGGACCACCACCAGTATGGCCACTACAATTGTGGCCATGGTTGGCCTCCGAAGCATAACTGATGTTGCCATAACTGCTACTGCTGCTGCTGCTACAGCTACATGGGTGGGGAATGATGATGTACTGGGGCCTGGGCCAGTTACTATAATGATACAATTTATATAAATAGTATAACTATTCTATTAAACTAATTTAACCCAAGAGATTGGACTGGACCAATGAAGCACATACAGAAGAATGGTATCAAATATATGGATAAGTCCAAAATCTTCAAGCTTCTCTCATAGTTATTTTTTTTATGCTTTTCACGAATCATAAATGAGTAAAAAAGCTGTCTCGTTTTCAGTTACAATTATTCTGCCTACCATATGATAACTCCATCTCCCATGTTCAGAGAATGTCAAATAGAACTCGATAGGAGCCAGAGTCATTGTCAAGAAAGTAAAATTATTACTGCTACATGTACCACCTCATACTTTAGTGAGAGAACATCCAATATACCCTTAAAGAAAATTACCTATTGTATGGTAATCAATAGAATCTGCCACTGAACGCTTTTCAGACTGTGGAACAGCAATTGCCTCTTCAAATTTAAGCTTCATCACTGCTTTCTCACATTCCTTTAACTTCTTAGCAGCGTCAGGATCATTAGGGCAGATCTTCTTGAGCTGAATTACAGATACAGAAGTTGAAAAGAAATAAGGTACAGTAAGGTGGTGACCTTAATTTTCATGGGACTTATTAATCCAAGATTTCTTCAACTTCTAAGTTCTAATGTAGCGACTCTCATATATGTATATAGATGAGTGGGATTTACTTAAAACAGCATTGATAAGGTTATTAGGAAGAGAATGATATAGTGGCCTAAAAGAGAAACTTAAATAAAATTCCGAAGAATAGCTTAAGAAATCAAGGATAATACTTGTTGGAAGTCTTTAAGTGCTTCTTTAAGTTTTCCCATTGCAAGATAAGCAGCGCCACGCCGGTAATAACCCTATTGACATTGAGAAATAGTCAATAAACTTGAATGCAGAAAGCCAAAAGAATGGCCAAACTAGTAAGATATAAATATCATTTAAATACATTACAGAGAAATCATGCCTTTGAATATTTAGGGTCAACTTCAATTGCCTTTGATGCATCTTGAATAGCACTACCATATTCCTCCAGTTTAGTGTGTGCAAATGCACGGTTAGACCAGTATACAGCATTCTGACTATTTAGTACAATGGCTTGCGTGTATAAATCGATAGCTTGAGCATATTTATGGGCTGAAAACCAAATGAACAGAAGGAAAGATAAACACGTAAGGAAACATCATCAACGAAGCAATAAGCCTTTTTTGATCAGCAGAACAAGGTTCCAGATATCATTAAAGAAAGGACATTCATAGTACGTGCATTTCAACATGTTTAAGGACATTTTTATAAAATTAGAGCCAAATCCTATTATCTTTTAACAATTTCTCATTCATCTTAAAAACCAAGTAATTCGACGGGTTTGGCTTATTACATAGATGCATGCTTGCATGGGAGTTTAGAGAGTGAATAATCCAAGATGCAGTAACATTACCATTAAATGCATCGTTGGCCCGACGTTTGAATTCTTCAGCACGTGAAATATCAGAATTTTCAGCTTCCATAAGGAACACCACCTTCTACAGCTATCAGAAATTTTTAACTTCTTCTAGTCGGCGGTTTATTATCCCTATAAGACTATAAACACAAAAAATACCAATTTAGATGTCTTTTCTCATTTTGTGCACAATCAAACGCAATGGCCAAATCAAGTTCGGTCAGAGCAGAGGTTAGCACTCCCTCTTACTACCTTAAACATTCATTCATTCATAATATCATACTCTCATAGTTGCCGAATCATATACTCTAGTGATGCATTCATTACTCCAGCCCAAAAGGGAAAAAAAGTAAACTTTATCGTGTTATTCACTGTTCAGGACAATAAAATCTAGTAGCACTGCTAGTTTCAATCAAACGAAGAGATCCAAAAACCAAAAAGAAAAATCCATTTTAATAGTCTGTTCTCTGAATTGAAACAGAGAACTTGAGAAAGAATGAGTAGCGAGAAGTAGTAGCTACTACCTGAGAAGAAGCTTATTGTGTTCGATGAGGATATCTGAACCGCAAATCAGAGAGCGAAAATGAAGGGAAAGAAAAACCCTAATTTGACACACACTTGCTCATATTCAACGTATCAGTGTTGCTGTGTCTGCGAGGGAAGAGAGAGTATAATTTCTAGTTAGCATCCAACCCGCGAAGTTCGCGGGGAATGGTCTAGACTCTAGAGTACTGAGCACGACGTGTCGTTTGTATTCTTAGGTGTGAATGACAGGATAACAAAACGATATGTCGTGGTTTTTCTAACTGAATGATCTCAAATTTTCATATTTTACCCTCCCAAGAGAAAATATGTGGATCAATCTGGGTCGGTATAATTTAGTAGTGCATGACAAGTCGAGAAACATGACACAGTATACCATAAAGAGAACAGAATTCCAAACAACATTAAATAGTACTTCATGTTTATTACATGATCGATTGGTGATAACACTTCTCCAATGGGAACGAATGACTAACAAATGGGCAAAAATATAACCCTTATTACATTTTCAACGCTAGTACATGTAAAAACCAACAAACAAATCAAATCTCAATAGAATAACACTCAATAACTTATAAAGCAAAAAATTTACCCCACCTTCTAATCCTAAACAGCTCGCTTAATTGAAAATATATAATTGAACATAAAAACTACTTCGTCGTGGATTACTTTGCTAGGAAGCTCCTTCTTGGAATGCAGGAATCAAAAGGTATATATACCTTTGATGGGTATGAGAGGATAAGAGTGGCGTGTGTTCCGTAGGCTATATTCGCCGAAAAGCTTACTTTCACAATCCAGTGGAGAATCTTTTTTTGTTGGGTTCGAAGACATACTTGATCAGTGAGTCCTTGATAGATAACATTTCAGGAAATTCGTTCTTCAACTTTGATGCATCCAATTCATTGTTGCTCCGAGGTGCGACTATAACCTTCGCCTGCTCGTCTAGAGTAAAATTGGTCCACTTGAAATTGGGATTAATGTAGTTCTTGTACATCTCTAGCATCTCATTATGACTTACAACGCCTGGATTTGTGAAGTTCCATATACCCCTACAATTCCTCTTGGCCATCTCAATAGAAATTGGTAGAAGCTCATCCAAGATGGTCATGCTGTTTGGAATATCCACCACTTTATCATATCGTGCGATCTTTGTAATGAAGTTACGGGGATTGTTGAGGTCAGATGATATCGGCATTCGCACTCTGAGAGTGCAAACATTGTCATATTCTTTCAACAGCTCTTCGACCTGGTAAGAGATTTATTTCAGTTGGGAGGCAAAAAAAGAAGAAAACTTTTCAAAGGGAAAACTGGTAAAAAAATGTATCCTAGAAATTAAGAAATCAGTGAATTACCATGGCTTTGGTTTTTGAATAGAAAGAACCAGTGAAATTAGCGCTATCTTCTTCCGTGAATCCAATCCCCGACCCTAATGGGTGTGCAGCATCGTACTCGAATATACAACCAGTAGCATAGTTGATCATGAGAAGGTTATGCTCTCTGCAAACATCTGCCAAAGTTAATGTCCCAACGACATTGGTCCGTATAGTCTCAGTTTTGTGAGTCTCACACCAGTCTACATTAGGTCGACCAGTAACTCCAGCAGCATTGAAAACATGGGTCGGTTTGACTGTCTGAATGTCAGCCAGGAGCTGTGATCGTTCCTGCAATCGCCCTCTTCCATATTCAAAGGAAATTCCTTTCTTCTCACAAAGCTTCCCCAGAAGGCCACCAATCCATCCTGTTCGACCATAAATGAGAAATTTCAAAGATGGCTTCTGGGTAGAGGGATTGGTCCGTGGTGTTGGAGCCACCACTAAGGTCTGAGAATTATTTACTGCAGCAGAAGCAGAATTGCTGACATCTGGACCATCAAATTGTCTTTCAATTCCAGGCACCATCAGCATTCTCGGGTGAGGTAGAAGTGCTCCTGATACATCTCCCCACCAGTCTGGGTTGTTAACATACCATTCGATTGTCTTCCTGAGCCCTTCCTCCCACCCAGTCCTCTCAAACCAACCCAGTTTTTTCAGCTTCTCGTCATCCAAGAAGTACCTCTGGTCGTTAAAAGGCCTGTTCTCCACATACTTAATGTGATCATCAGGATTCAGTGAGAAAAAGCAGCAAATATCCTTGGCCACATCAGTAACTCTCCTTTCTTTCTTTGTCCCAATGTTGTAGACATGGCCTACTTCACCCCTGTGGAGAATGACTTCAAATGCCTCAGCCACATCTTCACAGTAGAGGTAACTCCTAACATTTGATCCATCCCCATGAATAGGAAGGGGCTGTCCTTTCATGGCCAAAAGGGTGAATTTTGGAATCAGTTTTTCAGGAAACTGATTGGGTCCGTAAACATTGTTTCCTCTAGTAGTAATCACAGGTAACCCATATGATCTTCCATAAGCCATAACCAACATTTCTGCCCCAGCTTTGGTTGCTGAGTATGGATTTGTTGGAAGGAGCTGAGAAGCTTCATGGTTTCCCACCACGGCATCCTCGTCTGTCTCCCCATAAACTTCATCTGTACTGACATGGATAAATCTCTTGACCTGGCCGGTGACCTTGCAGGCCTCTAGGAGGACATGGGTGCCGTAAATGTTGTTTTTGGTGAACTCAAAGCTGTTACCAAAGGAGTTGTCAACATGAGTCTGAGCTGCAAAGTGCATAATAGTATCAATGCCCTCAGTGAGGAGGATAAAGTTGACAAGGTCTGCACTGCCAATGTCCCCCTTGATGAACTTGAAGTTGGGTGAAGATCGGGAAGGTTTCAGATTCTTCAAGCTTGAGCAGTAATCAAGCTTGTCGAGGACAATGATTTTGTAATCAGAGTAGTTCCTTATAAGCCGGTTGCAAACATGGGACGCGATGAATCCCGCAGCTCCAGTTATAAGGATGTTCTTTGGTTTGTAGGTAGCTGCCATCTCGTATGTCTTTTGAGATTTGCATGATCCAACATACATGTTGACCCAAATCAATAATTAGATATAGGCATCTATAAGAAGTAGATAAGAAATTATGCAAGACTGGAAGGAAAATGAAATTAATAAACAGAAGTCCAGGAACTTTCGTTTCGATCTTCTGAAAATTTCTTTAAAAAACAATAAGCTGAATGATCAAACTTGGTGAAACATTTCATGTATGGGCAGGAGTCCTAATTTATATGAATTCCGAAGAAAATAAAACTAGGAAACTAGACTCATCGTAATTTTAGCAGCCCCAAGCAGAAGCGCGGAACAATGTGACGCAGTAAAACATCAAGAACCAATGACTAAACCTAGATCCATACTGTTCCTAGAAAAAACGCCACAAAATTCTAGGCAGCCTAAGAAAAAGAAGCCTATAAGCAGTGAACACATTGTTCTCCGGAATTCATTCTCCGGCTAAACAAGCAGAAACCAAGAGTGCAGTTCGTCATTTTTTGTCCCTATAAAATTACAGCCAACCATCAGATCTGCAAAAAAACTGGAGCAAAACTTGCAAATATCTCACACGGAAACAATTATTCTCAGACTAAACTCTCATTGTCGAAGATCAATCTCGATCAAACAAAAAATAAGAGTGCAAATCAAGGAAGAAGAATTAAGGACGAAGAAAAATAGATTTAGCGTTCATAATTAACAGATGAAGCAGAGAATAGAAGAGGAAGAAAGAGACTTACAGGACTGCTTGGAATCTGGCTGAGAAAATGCGAGAAAGAAGAGGGAGCGAGAAGAAATGTATGCGACTCTGGTCTCTTTAGAGTTTTGTACGAGGAAGGAAGGTAGTTGGAGAGCGCTATTTATATACATGCCCCTATAAACGAGAAAGAGAGAATAAAGTTGGTTTGCATTCTCAAACGCGCCACGTAACTGAGTGTGAGTGATAGCGACGGTGACTTCCATATAGAAATCATGAACGTTAGGGAAATATAAATGATACCCCTCGAGTAGGTTTTTATGTTGAACACAGAAGAAGTAGATACTTCCAGATTGAATCTTAAATAAATCTGGACCGTATAAAATATCTAGAGAAAAGTAGGTATAGAGACTTGAATCTAGTAACAACCAATTACTTTATTATATAATAAAACACGAAGTGCGTGACAAATAAATTTTATTTATACATATTTAAATGATCTGATAAAATTTGCAGGAATCTTTAAAATTCGAATTAAAATGCTGTTTAGATTTCAGAATCAATCTGCCCTCATTTCTCTGTACTTTAAAAAATCGTTTTAGAAGCTCAAAGAAGACTCGCATTCGTATATGTTTCCACGTTTTGAGTTTCGGTCTTTTCTTTATATGGACATTTAAGGATCCACAGGCTCATGCTTTATTGGCCTCTTTAAATATAAATTTAACACAAAGTAGGATGAAAATGAAAGCTACAAAATAACGTTGTTTGTTATTTAGATTAACGGGTGGATAACGTCCGTTAACATTTTTAGATTAAGGGTAATCGTTTTATTCCCTCTACCATGAATGAGACGGTTATACGCTTCATATCATATCATATTATATTATATACATATATATATATATATATTCTTTTACTATTCTCCCTCCTTTTTTTAGCCTCTTATTTTCGATATTTCCTTTTTTTTTTTTGTTAAATTTGGCAAAAAGAACTTCCGTGGTTTATGTAAAACAGAGATAGTGAAGTCTTTCACTTGTGAATAAGGAGAAACGGAGGCAAAAGAAAGTTTGAAACATAGCATCCATCGTCTTGATAATATGATGTTATTGAAAGACAGAACAAGACGTGCTAGTAATTAATAGACAACTCAATGAACAAGCAAAAAGCAAAATTTAACTCCATTACAAAACACATATCCATTAATAGTAATAATTACTAGCTATAATGTCTCAAAACTATCTCAAACACAAAGCAATTGAACATAAATGAAAGCAAATTTTCTGGATCTCTGTTTCTGCATCAGTTTCGAGGCTTGAGTTTACCCTCATTAGCCAACTTGAAGACCCGAGCTTGATTGGTTGCAGCTTTGTTCGAGCCCAGCGCCGACACGAAACTTCCTCTGACCTGTTTGGTAGTAAAAGGAAACCTGCTATTGACCATGGAGTTGAGAAACGCAGCAGTCCCCTCCCGATAAAGAGAGCCCAATCCATCTTTACGTGGGTTCGAAAGCGCTTCCAGCAAGTTCAGATTCGCGCCACCACCTGGTATGTTGGGCACTCCAAATGCATTTCCCATTGTGGTCCAAAAGCCTAACACTCCCCATACTACTTGCGGGTGAGTCCTCCAGTAACTGCACAAGGCAATAAAACAAGTCAACCCCTTCTTGCCCACTATCGGTTTACTTTATTATATTTGGGGTTGAGAGAAAATTACTTGCAAGTACCGATGAAGGGGAAATTTGGGTCAACTGTGAAGGGAGGAGATGGTATGGTTGGAGTGGAAGGGGTGCCAGGGAGGATTGGGGTGGTTGGTGGGGCTCCGTAGTCAGGGGTGGTAGGAGTGCTTGGTGGGGTGGTTGGTGGGGCTCCGTAGTCAGGGGTGGTAGGAGTGCTTGGTGGGGTGTAGGTGTTACCGCCGCCGGAAGGAGGAGGATTGTTGTAGTAGCCACCGCCGGACCCTGAAGGAGGAGGTTGGTTAGATGGGGTTGATGGAGCTGAAGGATTTGATGGGGTGGATGGAGTAGAGGGGTCATGTCTTGGTGGTGGTATTCCGCAGTTAGAGGGTGGTGTTGATGGGGTTGGGTTGTAGCTTCCGCCACCGTGTGATGGTGGTGTAGAGGGCGTTGGGTCGTAGCTTCCACCACCGCCGCCGCCGTGAGAGGGTGGTGATCCTCCGTGACTACCGCCTCCTGAACCGTGTGAGGGTGAATTTCCATGATGAGGGGGACTCCTGTGTGAACCACCTGCATGCATGCATGCATGGAGCAACAATACGTTAAGGCATGCACGTTTTGACGTTAATGTAAAAACACATACATCGTATGTTAAAGGACACGAAACTATCTAAACCTGTATGTTTTTTCCATATAATACTGTAATGTCTTTTTTTCTTTTCTTTTTTTTTCTTTCCCTCATTTTATAGTTGTCTCAACATGTCGAAAAATAGAACACGTACAACTATCACTAAACTAGCACAAAACCATATATATATATATATATAGCGAGAGAGAGAGAGATATACCTGAGGGAGGACGGGTGGGACCAGCGCCCGGGTCTGGACTGTAGTAGTTCTTCTGGTCCTCAAAGGTGGCCGGTGTGGAGAGGGCAGGGACGGCGGGCGGGTAGAGAGAAATCAGTAAGGCGGTAACCAAAGTGCAGAGGAGGAGGGAACTACTGCTACTGCTTCTGAGGGGCTCCATGATTTCTATGAAGGAAGGAAGGAAGGGTTTGAGGATGAGCAGCAGGAAGGGAAACGGTGAATATAAACAGGAGTGGGGAGAGAGAGTGCAGTAAATACAAGCAGGTGGAAGAGTGTGTGGTTAGTTGATGTTTTGCAGGACTGCATTTACTGCCATTACAAGCACTACCTTTGGCCTTCGCTTCTTGCCTTCTTCCTTCTAATACATATATATATATATATATACATTAATGCCCCATCCCGTTTTTTTTTTTTTTTAACTCTTTGATCTATAATTGCCTTAACATTAATACTACTCTTCCTCCCCTTCGTCACATGTTAGTCATTAATGTGTTTGTTTGAATTGTCGATTACTTCGCTTCTAAATGGTAAATATTGGTATTTGGTAATCAGCTGCTGATTACGGCCCTTCTTGACATGTACTTAGTTTGCATAATAAATCTCATATATATATAATAGACCCGACACATATATCCTTAGCCTGAGGATGAGACATAGCCATAGGGTGGGACTAATTAAGATGCATAGATTTGCTTGATGATCAAAGAGACACGTATGCTAACGTACGATGTTCCAAACACATCACAATGCAGCACATTATTAAAACTAACGACACGTGATTTTAATGCATGGGCAAGCCAACTAAATATATAGTAATCAAGCTGTTATTTTGAAATTTTAAGGTGCATGCGCAGTAAGGAAGAGAAAACAAATAAAAGCTCATATTTGTTTCCATGCGCTAGAAGAAGGTAGAGTTGATGCATGCAAGCAAAATTGAATGAATGAAATAAAAAATATGTCGCTTTGGGTAATGTAAAAAGTGAGAATTGGCCTTGGTTTTTTTAATCATTGAGTTATTATGGGAGCGTGCGAGCGCAAGTGCAAGTGATACCCTAGAGGCATGACTACACCTGGAACTAGGGGAGCAGAAGAGTAGGTGAGATGGCACTAGTATAATGTAAATACGGTGGAGTGAAGTAAAGAGAGAGAGAGATAGAGAGAGTCGGAGAGAGAGACAATGAGTTGTCACTGTAAAAATTGATCAATTAGTTGACTAATTGACTTGGTGTTCCATACGGGTAAAAGTAGTACCCTGTTTCTAATTGAGATGTAAAAAACACTCTAACCTATACCATAGCTAGAGACATGCAAAAAGGCATCTGTTTATAATGGAATAGATTCGGTTCTCGTCGGCTTTCTTTATTTATTTATTTTTGCATAAATTTTGACCATCTTTATCAATTTAATGATTAAAATAAATATCATATCATAAAAAAAAAGATAAAAAATAAAAGCCGGTTGAAATATAGTTAATTTATAAGTCGTATTTGATCATTTCTCTTTCCTATTTTTTTAACAATTGCGACTCTCCTTTCTCTTTTTTTTTTTTTTCTAAATATTGACGAATGACGATAATCATTCACACTCGATCTGAATATAAAATATAGAGATATATATTTGATCTAAATATATGAAATATAGAAATCGATATTCGATATAAATCTGAAATATAGAGACCGATATTCAATCTATAGTTCCTGGTCAGAAATCTGAAATCAAATCAAGTTCTCGAGTTCTCGATGTGTCGGTATGTCTCAGACTATGATCACATTTTCAGTCTGTGGTTGAAGGGTCAAAGGCCTCGAGGCCTTAAGATACATAAACCGATATCTCACATAAATTATAGTCAATGGGTCGAAGGCCTTGAGGGCTTCGGATGCACAGACCGACGTCTCACATGTCGGTTTGTGGTCGAAGGGTCGAAAGACATCTTAGACCGACGTCTCGCATAATTTGAGTACCTACGAAGGGTCAAAGGCCTTGAGGTGCTGAAATACATAGACCGACATCTCACATATCGCTCGATGATCGAAAGGTCGAGAGTCAAAGATTCGAAGGGTCGAAGGACATCTCAGACCAATATCTCACATAATTTGAGTCTCGTTGAATAGTCAAATGCCTCGAGGCCTTGAGATACATAAACTGACGTCTCATATATCAGTCTATGGTCGAAGAGCGAAGGGTCGAAGGGCATCACCCATAAATTAGAGTCAATGGGTCGAAGAGTCAAAAGGTCTCGAGGCCTAAGATGCACAGACTGACATGACCGACGTCTCACATGTCGGTATGTGGTCGAAGAGTCGAAAGGTCAAAGGGCATCTTAGACTGACGCCTCACATAATTTAAGTTCCTTCGAAGGGTGAAAGGATCGAAGGGTCGAAAGGTACATCAGACCAATGTCTCACATAATTCAAGTCCCTTCGAAGGGTTGAAGGGCATCTTAGAAGGGTCGAATGTTCGAAGGATATCTTAGAATTACATGTGAGATGTACAGAAGAACATCTTCACATATCGGTCTGAGATGTAGACCAACATGTGATCTCGATTCACAGTTCTCAGTCCAGACCGACATGTGATCTCTGAGAACTCGATCATCTTTTTGTCTTTTCTAAAGAACTCGGTTTGTACCATAAATCTAGATACATTATATTATATTATATTATATCTCGATCTAGAAATGAAGAATAATTTTTTTTGGAAAGGTAAATGAATAACCCAATTTGGGAAGGGGGAAATTAAACTCGGTCTAAGAAAAATAATAAAGCTCTATGTGTAGAGGAAGAAATTGAACTCTGGAAAAAGTAAAATAACTTTATCTAAAAGTGATTTTACATGTTGTATAAACAAAAAAAATTATCGATATATAAATTATCTAATACGGCTTGCATGTTAATTATATAAATTTTTATATTAATATAAGTAATTTTAGCCTAATACATTTTTTAATAATTAAATTTATAATAACGATCAAAATTTAATACAAAAATAAATAATGAGATAAAATTATAACTGAATGGGTTGCGATCTTAACTGCATGTGTAAGAGAACAGCTAGCCCTACCGACGCGAATTCTTTGAGCTGTCAGCCTGTGACACAGACAGCAAGCCACTAAGTAGTTAATACTGTCAGCCTGTAACACAGACTGCAAGCCACTAATTCGTTTGTCGTCTCTTTTGTCAATTAGTTAGAGCCATTAATTACTGCCTTACGTAAGGGATACACATTATTGCAGTATAAATTCACTCAATACGACCATATTGGCTGTCATTTTTCTTTGGTTCTAAACATGTATGCCGCTATGCCTGTTGCATATGGTGCTTTAATGGGCAACTATGCTGGTTCAAGAAGCAATTGCATTTCAATTGAAGAAACTAGGGATGAACATTATGATACTCATCATGTACGGCAACAAATAGAACCAGGATTGTTCCAAGAAACCATCATGTACGGCAACAATCCTTAGGATTGTTCCAAGAATTTGTGCAACCAGGTCAGATGAGATCACCCACGTTAGCCATTCATGGAGCATAAGCTAACAAATTCTTCTTCTCGGTCCTGATTTCTCCCCGGTTTTCTCCTTCTTCTTCTTCTTCTTGATTTCGCCTGTGATTACTGCCACTCTTCGCCTTGGACTATGAATACAACTGGTGGAAAAAGCGGTGAATTTGAGTTGGGTTGGAATGCGTGCTATCGTTGTAGTAGTAGTAGCTGTTTTGCTTTATGCTGCATCCGCAAGGTGGAGTACTACTGATTACAAGAGAGAGGAAACTTTGGCTACTGGAAAATCGAACGAGCTTGAGAAGCGATAGGGAAGATGAAGAAGAAGCATGTGTCTGGTTTCGTTTAAGATTGTTAGGGATAGGGCAAGGGTAAGGGCAGCTGGGCAAAGAAAGTGAACCAGAAGACTGCATTTCTATCTTAAATAACTTTTTCTTCACTGTTAGTTTGCAAACCCGCCTTTATATATATAGTGGTAAAGAAGCAGGGATGTTTATGCTTTTGGTTAATTAATGAATTGATATTAGTTGTACCTTATAGAGCGAAAAGGTTGTTTAAGGATTCAATCGGTCAACATAAATGGGTCCGCCGGAGCTTTAATCTCGTCGGTATTATTAACTTTTCATGGAAAGTCAAATAAAAGTCAGCTGACAAATAGGCATATACTCGTCAACCCCATATGTTTTTTTTTTGGAACTCTGGAAAACCACATATATTTTCCATAAAATTTGGCATTTTGAGCTGGTCAACTTTCTTAACATCAAAACCGAACAGATGATATCAGCCATGAAATCTTCTTGTTCTATATCTATACATGTATATATGTATGCATGTTATCTTTCTTCATTTACTTTGTTATCTACAAAGCTGTTGAATTGTCAGTTCTGTAAACAACTTATTTCCTGTTAACAGTATTGTAGTGTTTTCAATGATTAGTAAATGAAAAAGTATCCTTTCCGAAGTCATCATGGTCATGTCTAACAAAATGTTTCTACAATGCATATGCATGGTCATGACGTCGATAATGGTTGCCTCAGCCAGAAACTTTTACCAGGACTTTGACGTTACATTTGGCGATCAACAAGCACGGATACTCGATAATGGTAACCTTGTCACGCTTTCTCTGGACAAAGCTTCCGGTTCTGGATTCAGATCGAAGAATGAGTACTTGTTTGGAAGAATGGACATGCAAATGAAGCTAGTACCTGGAAACTCTGCCGGCACTGTCGCCACTTTTTACGTACATTCATTTGATCTCTTGTACCTTCACCGATATATATATATATATATATATGAAATCGATTCCATTTGTCTGATATTTTGATAATGCATGGATGCAGCTATCTTCTGTCGGACCAACTCATGATGAGATTGACTTTGAATTCCTGGGTAATTCGTCCGGAGATCCATATACACTTCACACTAACATTTACACTCGAGGGGTTGGCCTCAAGGAAATAGAATTTCAACTCTGGTTCGACCCGACAACAGATTTCCACACCTACTCCATTGACTGGGATCCACAAAAAATCATGTAACAATCGAAAACATCATAAACAGATTCATATTTTTCCAGTTTTCTTACTCAGCTTTTGTTTAAATTTTCTTTCTTTCAGTTTCTGGGTGGATAATGTTCCTATAAGGGTGTTCAAAAACTTGGAAGCAATAGGAGTAGCATATCCCAATAAGCAAGCAATGAGGATCTACGCCACCTTATGGGATGCAGAGGATTGGGCAACAAGGGGAGGGCAAGTGAAAACCAATTGGACGGAAGCGCCATTCACGGTGTCTTACACTAACTTCAAAATCAATGCCTGCATTTGGTCGGGTCAGGGATCAACTTGTGGGAACAATTCAGTAAAAAGTCCAGATCTTGACTTCAAAAGTAGGAATAGAATGAAATGGGCACAATCCAAGTTCATGATTTACTACTACTGCAATGATCTCAGAAGGTTCCCTAGACCTAATCTTCGCCCGGCCGAATGCAGGCGATCCCAATTCGCACGATAGACTCTTCTGTCACTTGTTCTTGTCTTTTCTCTCTATCTCCTTATCAATCCAACCTCAAGCATGTGAATGCATATACATCTAGGGACAAGAACTAATAAGAAGATATAAACATCAGTTTCTATTTTTAGGGAAAAGAGCAAACTGAACAGATAAATTATATATGTTAGTTCTCAGATGCTACATTCTCTCCATTAGTGAGTAGAAAAAATGTCAAATTCTTCAATTTTGCAACACAATAAATAAAAAGAGCATCATGATTTAAGTTCCCCTAAAAATACTCAAAACAAAATCTGGTAATGGATCTGAAATACAAAACCATACATGATCAGGAAACAGAGCAGCAACAAAATCATTCATCAGCTGCTGCTTTCTTGCTTTTCTTCGCCTTCAGTTTGGTTCTCTCTCCACCTTTCCCTTTCACAATCCCACTCTTCTTTTCCTTCTTCCCAGCTGATTCATCCCCACCATTAGCAGCCAATCCAGATTTCTTTTTCTTTATGCCATTATTATCCTTCTTCTTCTTCCTCCTCTTAGCAAAGAGCTCATCATTCTTTGGGTCCACATTTCCCTCAACCTTCAAAGAATCAGATTTCTTCAATTTCTTCTTCTTCCCCGATTCTTTCACCTTTTCTCCCCTGTTTCTCTTTTTGCTCTCCAATTTACCACTGCCCAAATTTTCATCCAAAATCTCCTTAACTCCCCCAATTTCTTCATCACCATCACTACCCAATTCATCTTCATCAAATACCTCACCAATATTACTATCCATATACCTAACTTCATGAATCCTACCCTTCTTCTTCTTCCCCTTTTTCTTATCAGCTTTCTCCTTACTCTCACCCTCATCATCTTCCATTACTACTTCACTCTCCTTCACCCCCTCAATCTTCAACCCTATTTCAGGAACTGCTTGATAAATAGGCAATGCAACGGAATCCAACAATTTCAAATGAACTGACCTCACATTTGCCCATTTCCTTGGCACAATCTCTGCAACTCCATCAATGGTAGCAAGCACATTCTCTATGATGTCATCAACCCTCATTGACGACCTCGCCACCTTCACCACACTACAAGTCCCCGTCTTCAAGTAAAACAGAGCAGACCCACAAGCTTTCTCAATCTGCTCCTTCCAATTCTTATGAGTCAAATCCACAGGCACTGGAATTTTCTTCCTCTTATAAAAATGTTTTCCTAATAGCTTTGGAAGCAGAGGAATCACCCTCTTGTCGGAGAAAAACATGTCATAAGAATCACAAAGCTTCCGCTTGGACTCAAACGGCCGGTAATCGGTTTTGAGCTTAGAAAACTTGATGATTTTCGAAACAGGTATGTTTTCGGATTGGATTTTCTTCTTGGCGTCGTCTTTAGAGAGGTTTGATTTGGGTCTGTCGTCGATGAAGAGGCAGAGCTCGGCGAATTCAGATTTGAGGGAGTGTGGGAGGAAGATTTTGTGAGGGTTGGTTCGACCCTTGGCTGGGATTTTCTTCAGGGTCAGGACGAGGTAGACGAAATCTTCTTGCTCTAAAAGTTGAGGTTTTTGGTTCTCGGTCTTTGAATTCCTCCATTGGAGAAGGGATCCCACTGCTTTCTCTATGGTTTTAGAACTGATTCGTTGGGTTGTAAAGGATGAATGAACTGGGTTTGTCAATGCCATTTTTTTCTCTGAATCCTGCTTGAATCGCAGGAAAATTTGGAGAAGAAGAGAAGAGGAGCAGAGACGGTTAGGGTTTTAGGAAAGAAGGAGGCTGCTTTAGGTTTTAGGATTTTCGCTCGGGTCAGTTGGATTCTGATTTCGCTGGCGCGGACATGCTAACGGACTCCAATGTTTTGGGCCGAAGAAGAATCTAAACTTGCACAGTTGCACCCAAATTTATGGAGAGAAATAGAGAATGGACTGTTTTTCATCTAGTTTTGGTTTGGTCATCAAAAAAGAAATTAGGTTTTCAAAAAATTTAACATTCACCTTTCGAGACTGACCCATAAAACCCCAAAAAGGCCTATATTTGAGTTACCATCAAAATTTAACTTATCACATTCAATAACGCATGTAATCCTTAATGAGGGAGAGGAACAGAGCAACATAGAAAAGCACTAGGCCAATTGACAGTTCCAATGTGTTCGTTATATGTAACGTACCAGACATTATTATATCATTCAAAACTTCTCGTATACCCGCCTCCCCGTGCTTAGGTCGCTAAGGTCGCAAATCGAATGACATTACCAAAATCGAAGGATATTAATAGCAACAACAACAACAACAACCGGCACATCACTACCGATATGACCTATCCATCTACCATTCTTCTTCCACTTACCATTCAAAACTCTCATGCAATAAGCAATAGATATTATCCTCCTCTCATTTTCTTGATCTGTTACTTCTTCCTTAACAAGTAAGTATTTTTGTTTTTTGTTTTCTTCTATTATATTCTCTCCTCTTATTAGTTGGACTGTTAATTGATTAGCTGGTTGTGCTCTGTTATGAACAGTTGTTCCCATGATGAGTATAGTGTGGAATTTTTAATTTCTCTCATTTTTCTATTACTTTGCTTAGTTGGGTTTTCATTTTATACATTTATCTGCCAGCATCGCTGTTCCATTTGTGATCAGTATTGTCACTACCTATAGAGGAAGAGTCAGAGAGATAATACAATCTCTGCAGAATGGAGGATTCTTCTTCAGATTTCAAGCTTGAGGAGACACGGAAACCAGAAGATCTTGATGAAATAATTAAGGCAGTGATTGTCCCGGCTATTGAGGAGCTCGATCTAGAGCGTGAATCGACGAGTCAAATCTCCATTGATGGCAATGATGAAAGCTTAACTAATGGCAGTTCAAATGATAAGGAGGAGGAACCTGTTGAGAAGAATCCTAAGGTGGTGGATTTGGAAAAGATAGAGACAGAGGAAGAGGAGGCGGTTTCTGAATCAGTTGAAGATAACAACTCCCTTCAGCCAGTTCTCATTTCTGAAGATCCGGTCTCAGTTTTAGAAGCAGCGGTTGAAAATTCAGTCTTGTCCGATGTTTTAAATTCAGTCATTCCAGTTGAAACAGATGAGGTGGTTGAGAAGCTTGAGGATGAGACGGGAATTGAAGAGTCAAAACTCCCTTCTTCGGGCGAGAATGATGGATCTTCTGTTGTTGTAACAGATGTGGAAGAGTCAAAGAGAGGTGATGAGTATATAGCATTGCCGTCTTTGGAGGAAAAAAGAGAAGTTTCTTTGGATTCTAATGAGGTGTTGGTGAAAGGACTTGAGGAATCAAATGGTCAGAGATCTCAAGATGTGGAAAAAGTGGATTTAGAAGGAGCTGAGACTACCAAAATTAAGGGTTCTAATGATAATCCGAGAGAGCTTCTGGTAGATGAGGAAAATTCTAAGGGAGATTCCCAGGACATAGCTCTGGTGGCGGCCAGTTCACATGGTCATGCTGCTATCACTACTGCTAATGGCGGCAG
This sequence comes from Coriaria nepalensis, assembly GCA_027186245.1. NCBI lineage: Eukaryota > Viridiplantae > Streptophyta > Magnoliopsida > Cucurbitales > Coriariaceae > Coriaria > Coriaria nepalensis. The sequence continues at coordinate 10,781,433 of CP114492.1, forward strand.
CAACAAGCATGAACTACCAGAAACCGTTGGAAACAATCCGGTTCGTACTTCTACTGTTCGTTATAAACAAAACTTATAGTACATTTTTATTTTGTTTGCTACGTTCAATCTGGTACAGAAATTGATGGAAAATTGCTCTTTCTGTCTTACAAATTTTGGAAACAGCCAGTTATATCTGTGACTCGTCGAACATCTTGGCTCAGTTGCTGTGGACTCATGGAAGTTCTGCGTCGATCTGAAAGAAGATAGATATTCAGGTGAATTAAACTCATATCTCAGTAATCTTAGATATTCATGTACATTTCATATATTATATTGGACTCTACTCTGTTATGAATTTCTGGGGCATTTTCTCCTTCTTTTCAGGATTATCTGTCCATTAATATATATTGTTTCTTATTCAAATCAATACTGCAGAATGGTGGGATCTTAGGGCAGATGAAGGAGATTGGAAATTCAAATTCAAATACCATACAATGCAATACAATACAATACGTATATATCCAGAGAGTGTGAGAAACCGATTTTATCAATTTCTTAAGAGGACAAATCATCGGAGAAGAGCCCTGACCTGCCCTGCCCTGATGAAGTTGGTTTTTATCCATCAGATTATATGAACTTTTAGGCTGCTTGTTTGATTGAGAGTTGATTATCACATAACATACGTATGATGATGTAGTGTGCTTATTTTGTAAGTTGATCATTATCTTTGTTCTCTTCTTTGTCTGTGTTTTGGAAATTGTTGCAGATTCTGGGGCTGATTTTGTTATGTTATGCTATGTTTATCCTATTCTCTTCTCTCTTCTCAGTTCATTCTTTTTCAATGATGAGATAAATGTACTACTACATGACTGGAACAGAGGAACTTGAAATTACTATTTTTCTCTATTAGTACACAACAATATTTCGAAATTACTTCAAGACCCCACTTTTGGCATATGATTGCTCTAGCGAGTTGAGAGCCCGCGCAATCGATCTCCTAGAATCTGTACATGTCTCTAGTATAAGCATGTATGATAAAACCATAAACCATATACAGGGCTTTGGTTCTCCGTATGCGATTCAATAAGAGGAACCCATGAAAAGAAAACAAGAAGAAAAATTACAGATTCAACAAAGGATGAGCATAGATTCATTTCTAATCTGTTATTGAGTGAAAATGAGATGACACGACAAGTCAAATGTAAGATAATGTTTTGAAACAAATGGGTATTAATTAATATCAGAAGAACACACACGTGAACTAAGACCCAGAACACAACAGAGTAACTTCCTCGAAGAAAAATCAAAATTGGTATTCAAAGAGCATAATAGCATGTAAGAAAAGTGAAAGCTCAGCTTTTTATCGATTCTGTAGCAACTTATTTGGACTTCATTAGAAAACATCCAACAGCAGCCACGGCAACAATGAGCCCTATGGATCCTGCAACTTTCGGCCATTGAAATTCTAACCTCCCACCTTGACCGCCATTAACAGTCCCATTTACAACCGCAACAGCCTTCTCCTTCAATCCGCTAATGAGCTTCTCTGCTTCTTCCACTTTTTTCTGCAACTCGTTCATCTTCACTTTCATACCTCTTCCTTTCTCCTCTCTTTCGGCTAAGGCTTCTTCCGCAGTGAGTTTCTCTTTGATCCACTTCTCTATTTCCAATCCATTATTCACAATCACCGACTCCAAATCCTCAACTTTCTTCTTAAAGCCATTGATTTCCTTCTCTTTCTCGTCAATTTTCCCTCTCATTTCCTCCTCAATTTGGATTCTGCTGCTCTTCTCTTCAGTTCCCCTCTGCTCCAAAATCCTAACTTTCCCCTCCAATTCTCTAACTCTATCTTCGCTCTCCGCGTTCCCTTTCTTCAACGCTTCCACTTCTCTCTCTAGACTCTGAACCTTGTCTACCTTCTCTCCCAAAAGACTGTTCAATTTCGCAATCTCGGCATTCGATTCTTCTCCTTCACTCATAACTGATATCAAATCATGCTGAAGCCTAGAGACTTCAGTCTCGAGCTCCACCGCTCTCGCTGCAATCGCCTCCAACGCCCTCTTTCCTTCTTCAGAGAGCTCGATTTCCCTCTCCATTTCTCCCAACCTCTCCTTCAGCGACACTTCCTGCTTCTTCAATCCCTCGATCTCCACAATCAACTTCTTAAGCCTGTCCTTGATTTCTCCATTCTCCTCCAACAGCTGCTGTTTTTCATGCTCCAACGCCTCGACTATCCTGCTCATCTCCGAGACCTTGGCGGCCTCCTTTTCACTCTCGTCAAATCCGAAAGAGTTCTCCGAAGCCTGATAGTCTTCAGATCGCACACCATTTATGAAGATATTCTCGTCCGCCATCTTGAACCAGATAAACTCACAGTGAATTGTTGACTAGGACAGGAGGCAAGTATGAGTATTTTCCGAGAGAAAAAGGATGATAAACTTTCTCTTAAATTTTCCGGAAAATCTGTAGAGAAAGCAGTTTTGGACAAAGCTGCAACCTTTTTCCTTTTATCAGCAATAGGATTCGATTAGGGTTTCTGATATTTCATGTAAATCGGAAAAGTATCTAAACAATTTGACTCTACCCAAAAGAAAAAGGTATGAAAGAGAGAGAATATAACCAAATCTTATCGCGAGATTAAGAAATGGACGGTTGAGAATGGCCGAAGCAGACGGCGAACGGGTGACATTCATTCCAGCGAACATGGGCCAATCCATCAGCTCTATTTTATTTTCATTTGATCTGATTTGATCTTCCGGTGAGCAAACTTTCTATTTTACTTGTGGCCCAACTTCGTCTTTCCCATCTAAGAATAGAAGCAAACTTTCTTCTACTCTTTGCATCAGCAGTTATATATATATATATATATATATGAATTTCCTGTAATTTAGCTTCAATAAAGTCTTTCAAGCTAGAGCATGAAAAATATTTGGTCTTGATTATAAATTACATACAAGAATCGAGAGAGTAAAGAGAAATGGATGTTTCTTGTTGACACATGTTTTTATTGTTTCTAATGTTACAACATGGACCTGGCTCAGAAACTAAACCTGTTCAAGGAAAAAAGGCATGTTGTTTGATCGCCTCCTTCGTTTTTACATGACTCGTGAGCCGAATCACCTCCTCTCGAACAAGGAAGTCTTCTTTCCCCCCGGGGTTAAACTTTGATGCTTCTTCACTAATACATTCGCGCTATTCCGAACTGAACAGCCCCCACACTTCTTTGAGTACCGCTTGTTGCATTAACGCTACCATACTGAGGCTTTCCTTGCAAGAAGCTATTAGCTTCGAGGGCAGTTCTGTCATTGTACTCCATCTTAGACACTCCTACTCGGGTCATGAAAAATGGGTTCGACTCGATGTTGATAGCTATCTCCGGTGCCAATTTTGTCGCCACACCACACTGTGGAGGGATTTCCCGCTCTGTCTCCCTCGAAGACCTTTCTTGGTTCACTGTGTTAGATTTTTGGTAAGAAAATGCTGGGTTCATGCCTTGGGAAGGAAGGACCGAACTTCTCATCATAGTTCTTGGGTCATAAGCATCTTTCGCTATACTTTTATCGAATGGTACAACTCTTGCTAGTTTAGCAAGACAAAGTATTAGTTGAACAGAGTATTAAATTATAGAGCCATGGGTGATTGAAAAAAGAGGTGTACCTACCCTGTGCCACTTGTGTGGTCCTAGATATATGCATCATAGAATTTCCTTGGGGGTCTCTAGAATGTTTGCTGTATGAATCTTCTGGGACATCCCGGTCTGTGATGGATATGATATGTGACGGCTCTTTAGGAGCTATTGTATTTGAATGTACAATTGTACTCCTACAGGAAATTCCATTCAAGTTATATGCAAATTCTTATAATATGTTGTAGTACTTATCTAAAATATCGAAAGAAATAATAGATGTTGTATTTCACCTAGGTAGAGATGTATGCTTTCTTTCAAGAGGAATAACTGGCCCACTTTTACCCCCATTTCCCTCGAGATGTGCAAATTGTTTCCGAAATTGATCTACAGCGCTGTGTAGAAATAAGCAAAACTATAAGTGACATGACATATGATAGACTGTCAACTTGGCATATGCATAAATTGAAACTTTTCATTAGACCTTGGATAGAGAAAGTTTGTCCTCTCAGTTCCATTCATGTAGTCTTTTAACAGTTGAGGGTGATACTCTAGTATCTCTCGGAATATTAGATCTCTTATGTCGTCCTTTGAGACCTTTCTCCGCTCGAATTCAAACTCCATCTTTGTAATTGGTTGGCAAGAAGGTTCCCTCTCAGCTTTAGCCAATCCCTTAAAGTAAGGATCTGCCAGTGCCTGATAAACTCAACCAGAACAAAAGTTAAACCATTTGAAGCATTGATCAAGGTATGAAATCTGTGTACTATGTGTCGGATTATCTTCTACTATAGACGGACCTCTTCGGCAGTGGGTCGATCCTTCGGCTCAAAAGCAAGCAATCTTTTTAGAAGACAGAGTGCTAGAGGATCTGCATTTGGAAACTTTTGCGTAAAAGGAATGGGCTGCTTCTTCCTCATGCTAGTTAAGTACCTCCTAGCCTTATCATTACGTACCTAAATCAGACAAAGCAGAAACTTAGGAGATGATTTGCACATTTAAAGTCGAGATTTTCATAATGGCATATATACACCAATACCAATATTATTATACAATGGATATATATATATATATATATATTTATATTCTGGCTTGGCTTACCCGAGAGATGGTATCTAATGAAGGAGTGCCAAGAAGATCAGTCATCAAATCAAGCTGATGAACCACATTTTTACCCGGGAAGATTGGCTTCCCCATCAATACTTCAGCAAATATGCAGCCTATACTCCAAATATCTATTGCAGGAGTATACTGCCAGATACCATCACAAATAAATATAGTAAGATCTATATGACCTTAAATATCTAATTTTGTTACAAGGTTCGTAAAAATTATATTCAAGGCATACCTTGGAGTAAAAAGAACCACATAGCTCTGGTGCTCTATACCACCGAGTAGCAACATAGTCCTGTAAATTGCAAAATGGAGTATTACCAAAAGGTACAAGCTTCTAACTTTCTATTTATAACACATGGAATGAAATGTATTGATATGGCAAAGAAATTGTGTCAAAAAGACATACCGTCCAAAAAACAGTGGTTGGTGTGTCACTAAATGCAACTCTTGCCAAACCAAAGTCGCAGATTTTAAGTTTACAATTCGCATTTGCTAATATATTCTTTGGTTTCAAGTCTCTATGATATACATTTGCTGCCATAGAAGTAGCTTCAAATCAGACATGTTAACACCTAATTAAGCACAAATAAAAATCCACAACGAAACACACCTGTGTGGATGTACTTAAGTGCTCGGAGTAGCTGGTAAAGAAAGAACCGGTAGTGCTCACGTGTCAAGTCATCATTAGCCTTGATAACTTGATGAAGATCCGACTCCATGAGCTCAAAAACCACAAAAATATCTTTAAAGTCCCTTTGAGAAGGGGGCAGTAGTATGTGTTTGATTTCTACAATATCCGGATGCCGTAGAAGTCTAAGCAGCTTGATCTCACGGAGAATGCGGGCCGCATCGGATAAATGCTCGAAAATTCCGTGTATTTTCTTAATTGCTACTTTGTGGCCGGTATGAGTGTCAATAGCTGAACAAACTACCCCATAACTTCCTTTGCCTATAACTTCTTGAACTTTGTACCTATTGGCATCACCATATTCTGAGAAAAAGTCCATTTCTGCGGAACTCTGTGGCAAACAAAACTCAGTCAAGTTCAGACCCAAAATGTAGAGAAGATGACAAGACAATTCATTGGAGTAAAAAGATGGAAAAGGAAAGAGTAGAAAATGGCATCCAATTGGATTGAATTCAAAGAATGGTGACTCGGAATACCAATGAACGACCACTAACTTCATATAAAAGAGACGCGCACAATCTCATTCTCACGACCCTTTTTTATGTACTAGGGACTGTTGAGAGAAAAGAAGAAAAGCAAAGAAATTCAAAGGAAAAGGCCTCATTCTCTTAAATATCAAGAGCATCTCCTACATAGATAACCAATAATTGAATTTGATTCCCAGCAAACACAATCCCAAAGAAAATAATAATTTTAACAAAAACATCAATAATTGTGTTTTATTCCCCTGTTTAAAAAGAAAAAAAAGAGAAGAACGCGTACAGACACAGAATCAGAAGGTCCACCTTTGAAGAGAAGGAATAAGTATGTTCTGTCTACTAATGGCACAGGAACTAAACATGTTAATGAAATTCTCAGCTAAACAAAGTTCACCTTTTTACGTTGATCTTGCTGCATTTTTTTTTTCCTGGGAAAACTCAAAACTAAAAAATCTCCAAGACCCAGCTCAGATCAACCGCTAACAGCAACGAAAACCGGGTTTAAAATTAGCTTTCAAAATCTCAACCACATTTTCCCCATCTTCCTCTGTTTCGAATCAAAAGGCCAAAGTCCCACCCGATCCTCCTTCTGCCAAAAATGACCCAGACAAAATCCCACATGCACTTCACCAGGTCCAAACCAGCACCGCCACCAGCACTACCAGCTCTCATAAAGCATCTAAATTCAAACCCAGTACATGCCTTTGCGTTTCCAGTGGATCTGAATCCAGTCCCGGAACTCAAGCTCAAGTTCCTCTTCACCCCAGATGAATTATTGTAGGTGAAGGAAAGGAACAGACAGGGGAAAATGGAAGAAGCCTCAAAGCTTAAGATCTGCAAGCAGAATATAAAAAGAGAAGAAATCTTATAAGTTGGGCAAAAAATCTTGCACACAATGGGCTGCTCCTTATATGTATATATATATATATATATAGCTCTATATTGGTCGCGGTTCGTACCAGAAACGTATAGATACAGAGTTACAGACGCGAGCTAGAAATACGGGAGTGTCATCATCTGTAATTAATGGGGAATGGAAGGGTAGTAAATGAGTGGACTTGTCAATGGTGGGCTGAGTGAGACGGGCAGATTCTGCATCTTCTTTATATTTCCAGAATCAAGTGCAGCGGTACAGGTTGTTATTAATTGATTAATTATCGGTATGGTATCTGAAGAAGATGCCGACACGTCGTCATGAAACGTGTCAGTTATTAGTGTACGCTGTGGGTTTTGTGTACTGATTAATCACGAGAAACTGAATACTATGACAAACCCCTTTCTTCTCCATAAGTTAATGATTATAGTTGATACCGACATCCTTTCTAATAGAAATTTGATCACTATATGAACAATCAGATGATTAATTACCGTAATTTATTCAGCTAAAGTTGAGAAGGCGACATGTAGCATAGTGTGTAGGTAGCATGACACGAACCCAAAGACAGACAGGTCCAATAATATAATGTCAGCGTAGTTTGGAAACAAGAAGTCGGACGTCATGTCAGGTGTTCCCAAACGGTGTGCGATCAAAACAAGAGAAGAGAGTACACGAAAGTAACATGCGGCAGCTAGCTCTCTAGATCGTCAAATGCTTACCACGTACGACAACGGTACTTTTTCTCCGTTCTCTGGAAAAACTTCCAATTGGTTCCCTACCGCACGGATCCGTAATTTCTAAAAAAAAAAGGAAAACCAATTTACTGATTGACCAGAGTGCCCCCCCGTCCAATGAAAAAAAAGCCCTCTATACGTATACGTATATGTATACTTATACGTATGTGTATACTTATACGTATATGTATACTTATACGTATATGTATACTTATACATACGCAATCAATACATCATACTGCATGTTATTGCATATAAGAGGGATAATTTAATTATAATATACTTGGCTTTCATCGGGAAGTATATGCCCATCCTTTTCACTCCACCTAACAAATTGAAAAAGGTCGTGAGCTTAGGACCGTGGATGTGAATGTGGGTAACCGTCGGTGGCAACAAACGGACAAAATAGAGAATCACTGTCGACAAAGGTGGCCAACTCAGAAATGGGACTATGCAATTAGTGTGTGGAGTGTGCACGTGGTTTGCTTTTATATATCTCTCTTTGTTTTAAGGTTTGATTGACTGCTTGGGCCCCAAAAATGATTACTTGGGCCCAAAATGAGTTACGTTATGAGCTCCATTTTGCCATTAGCCTTATTATTACTGATCATCTGCAACACAGCTTCATAATTCTTATAGATTATGGAGAAGGGTGAAGAAAAAAATATGAAAATGCTAGATATTAAATACTACCATGAAGAAATTATGAAAATCCTTAGCTATGGAGGATCTCTTGGGTAGATTCATTGGGCCAAGAACGCAATGAGGTAGTAAGTAAAACTGATTCGGGCCCATTAATAGTTGGATAGCCCGCTTTATAATGATAGTTGTTATAGATCCCCCCGCCATTCCGCAAAGAATCACGTAATTGATTGCTTTGCTGACGAAACGACACGTCAGTGTTCCGACAAAGGGAGTAGCGGTAATCTCATATTCAGACAATCAGCCTAATAAGCCTTTTAAAATCTGGTAATTTTAAGAAATTAAATTCAAAAAAATAAATTGAATAAGACAGATGGAAAGAGAAAGTAAAATGGTGTAAGTAAGGTAAATGAAATAAAATATGAAAACGGACCAAATTCATAATTAATTTTAAATATAAATATATATTATTATATTAATAATGTGATCATTTTAATATAAAATAAGAAAAATACAATGAGGATTTTTACACTCTTTTTTGCAACAAAATTGAGGGGGTTCGAACCGGAGTAGTTTTTCTTTTTGTTTATTTTATTTTTTTAATTTAATACTTACTACTACTCCTACACCTCCCCTCCCCTCCCCTCCAATCATTTTCCCCCATTTTTTTTTACCTCTCTCTCTCTCTCTGTTCCCGGCGACTCGGCGAGAGTGCAGGAAGTAGAAGAGTAGAAGAAATAGATTTCTCTGCTTCTACGGAACACTTGCCTTCCTCTTCTCTCACTTTCTCTCTCAAACTTCTTCGTCAAAATCAGACCTTCAATTGATTCCCCCAAAAATACTTCCATCTTCAATGCCCCCTTTTTTTTTTTTTATCTACTCTCGTTTCTTATATATCTCTCTCTCTTCAAGGTACGCCATCTCTCTCTCTCTCTCCTTTCTCTTTCTTCCTCCTTTTGAAGGTATTCCTGTTTTCTCTAACAGGAGTTCGATACAGTAGTATGCTTGCATGTGATCGATTGATTTTGCTTCTCGGGTTTCCTTATTTTTGTGAGAATTCATGTTGCTAAGTGTACATGAAGTTGAAAGGAAATAAATAGTGGGTTTGTGCTGTTTTGGGGGATATATATATATATATATATATATATTTTTTTTTTTTGAAACTGAGCTCCAATTAGATATAGTCTTGGATTGTGTTGACTTGGTATGACTTTAAATTCTTCAAGCTATTACCTTTTGAGTTCGATGATACTAACCCAGTATTATTATCAACTTTTTGTCTTCCGGTTGGTTTCTAGGAGAGACTTCCCTTTAAAAGGAAAAAGAAATGAAAGAAGATATCGAATTTGTGAATAGATCCCTTAGGGACATAATCATGGGTGAATGATGTCATTGGCTTATTGTGAATTATTTGTGCGTCGTCCTTTCTCCAAGGATTGATGATGGACAAAACTTATTTGCCTTATCTTCTCTGTTTATTGATATTTCCACGTTTCATTAGTTTCCTAATTATGTCTATGTACCACTGTTATAAATAGACTGCTTTGCTTATGTTTAGGCACAATTTAAACCTAAGAGAATTCTAAGTTTATCCATTACGGAGGAAGACTACTGTATGTTTTATTCTTCTCCTCGTCTTTTTTAATAGCAGGCAGCACTAACAGACTTCTTATTTATTGTTCGGTTTTTCCCGGAATCGGGATATAGATACATTTGTTTTCATATTGAGGTAGCCTTTCAACATGCCCTGTGGACGTCTAGATTTGCTTTTGGCCCACGCATATTTGCTGTGTTACTCTCATGTGGGGTGCTGATATGTCTCTTTTACTATATGATCCGTTTTTGGACCTCCTAACAATTTGACAGTTACCCTTTTTTCTTTTCTTTGGCTGGCAGAATATTGATAAATGGAGCATATATCAGGCCGTTCTGAAGGTATTGTATATATATATGTCTATTAAATTTAACTTATCAAAATTACCCCAATCAATGAAACATCTCTGATTAATGAAAATTATTTTCAGGCCTGACCAAGTTCCCTTCACTTAATATATCACGAAATATGGGCACCAGTGCATGGGGGATTCCACATAGATCTAATGTTTATCATACATCCTCTGATGTTAGCTTGTTTTCCAGTTCATTGCCAGTCCTCCCGCATGAAAAGTGTATGTCTGAATCATTATTACAATTTACCATAAATCTTTCATAGTTAGAAAGTTATTTAGACCTTGTTTTATTTTTTACGCAGTGGATTATAATTCCGAAATCAGCAGTCAACCTGATGACCTTAACTTTACCAAATTAAATGAACTTGACTCACAAAGTGTGGGTAAGGATCCTCTTGAGGAGGCCGAAGCAAATGCAATTGGAAACCTACTTCCCGATGATGATGAGCTTTTGGCTGGCATAATGGATGACCTTGACTTGAGTGGGTTGACTAATCAACTTGAGGATTTGGAAGAGTATGATTTCTTTGGCAGTGGAGGAGGGATGGAATTAGATTTTGAATCCCAAGACAACATTGGTGGTTTGTCAAAGTTTAATGTATCCGATAATATTTCTGCTAATGGGGTCGGCCATTATGCTCTTCCAAATTGTGTGGGAACAGTGGCAGGAGAACATCCATATGGTGAACATCCGTCAAGGACATTATTTGTTAGGAATATCAATAGCAATGTCGAAGACTCTGAGTTAAAAACCCTCTTTGAGGTAATATTCATTTATGAGTTTACAAGTTACTTCCTTGGAGTTATGTCTTCATACTCCCCTTTGCTTCTATTTAATTTACTGCTTTTTTCTACTTCTTCCTTTTCTTATTCCCATGCTTATTGATATTTGAATCTGCTTTCCAGCAATATGGGGATATCAGAACATTATACACTGCATGCAAGCATAGGGGTTTTGTGATGATATCCTACTATGATATCCGAGCTGCTCGAACTGCAATGCGTGCATTACAAAACAAGCCCTTGAGACGAAGGAAACTTGATATTCATTTTTCAATACCCAAGGTTCGAATCTGAATGTCTGTCCTTATTATTTATTCTTGCACTTTTGGTTCTGTAAGTATCAAAATCACTAAATTAGTTCTTCTCTTCCATATTACAGGATAACCCTTCAGAAAAGGATGTTAACCAGGGAACACTTGTGGTATTCAATCTGGATGCATCGGTGTCCAATGATGAACTCCGACTAATATTTGGAGCTTACGGGGAAGTCAAGGAGGTGCAGTTTTCTCTGTTACTCTATTTTTTTATATATCTATTATTTGCATAGTCTTACATGTAGCCCCAGGTGTGTGCAGACTGAGGACTTTACGTCTTATGTGCATGGAGCTTTTTGAGTTATATATTTCCTTATTTGTGAAATGCAGATTAGAGAAACGCCACACAAAAGACACCATAAATTCATTGAATTTTATGATGTTAGAGAGGCGGAGGCAGCTCTTCGAGCATTGAATAGGAGTGACATAGCAGGCAAACGTATAAAGCTTGAACCTAGCCGCCCTGGTGGGACACGTCGAAAGTAAGTACTAACACATATTCTTCTCTTTGAAGAAAAATGTGAGCAAGATGTTTACTGTCTCACTCATGAGAAAGAATTGTAAAGATTTTCTATATCAATACGGGGTCCACTGCACATGACTTAATTATGTGTCCGTGAGATGTCTGAAAATGACGTTGTTGCTCATTTCTTCACCTGTTTCCATTCTGACTTGCAGTTTAATTTATTTAGGATTCAGGATCTTCTATTCATATATTATCAAATCTTTTATGAAAAATTAATCTGCTTTTGTCCCACATGCTTAGCTTGATGCAACAACTAAGTCAAGATATGGAGCCAGATGATGCTAGAAGTTTCCTACATCAAGTTGGTTCACCAGTGGCCAGTTCCCCGCCAGGTAATATCTATGTTTACCTTTGATATTTGAATACTCAGGTATATTCACTGGAGTCTGAGACCCACAGTCTAAGTCCTTAACTGACATCAGCAACACTTACGCAGCAGGTAACTGGGCCCACATTGGCATCCCGGTTGAACACAATTCTCTGCATTCTTTGAGTAAGTCCCCGGGTCTGACATCTCTCAGCCCTATAAACAGCAACCATTTATCTGGGTTGGCTTCAATTCTACCACCTCTGTCAAACTCTCCAAAGATAGCGCCAATAGGAAAGGACCAAGGAATCCGGGTTAATCACATGAGCCAGATATTCACTAACTCTATATCAATGCAAGGATCATCATATCCCCATCATCCTAGATCTATTCCAGAAAATAATTTTAGCACTAGTCCTGGACCCGTATCTTCTCTTGGTGACTTAAAGCCCACTTCATCAAGTATTGGAACTCTTTCCGGTCCACAGTTCCTCTGGGGAAGTCCCACTCCTTACTCCGAGCGTGCCAATTCTTCTGCCTGGATGAAATCATCTATCGACCAACCATTTGCATCCAGCGGGCAGGGGCAGGGGCAGGGACAAGGCAACCCATATCTTAATCATCACCATGGTTCTTTGCTTGGCTCACATCATCACCATGTGGGGTCCGCCCCATCTGGTGTTCCTCTCGAGAGGCATTTTGGTTACTTCCCAGAGTCACCAGAAACATCCTTCTTGAGTCAAGCTGCGCTCGGGAACATGGGTTTAAGTCGCAACAATGGAAATTATATGGGCTTGGGTTCTCGTGCAGCGGCTATGAGTGCTGGTATTGGTCTTTCAGGAAACATGTCTGAAAATGGCTCGCCTAGTTTCAGAATGATGTCTCTGCCAAGGCATGGTCCTGTTTTTTTTGGAAATGGTTCTCTTCCTGGGCATGGTTTAGTAGGCAGTGAAGGGTTACTTGAAAGGAGTCAAAGTCGGAGAATGGAGAATACCGGGAACCAAATAGATAGCAAGAAACAGTATCAGCTTGATTTGGATAAAATTTATGGTGGGGAAGATACTAGGACCACTCTGATGATAAAGAATATCCCTAACAAGTATGAATTGCTTTGTTATTAAATTTATGATTTGGAATTATCAAAAGTTCTAAGTAAGGTTGTGAAAGCCTTGATGTGTGACTCTTGTTTTGTTGCAGATACACTTCAAAGATGCTGTTGGCTGCTATTGATGAAAATCACAGAGGGACTTATGATTTTCTGTACTTGCCAATTGATTTTAAGGTAAGTTTTCTTTTCTTGGACAATCAGATATGAACAAAACTTCCACACTAATTGAGTTTCTACTGATGAGCCAACGTTTCACTGGCAGAATAAGTGTAACGTGGGCTATGCCTTCATCAATATGGTGTCACCTTCACATATCATCCCCTTCTATGAGGTTTGTTTTCTGGCGCCTATGCTGCATTCTCTGGACCATCACATGATCGATACTTAGCTTTTCCTTTCATATTCATGTGGTAAAATATAGGCGAACTCTGTTGTGTTTTCTCCGAAATGATTTTCTGTTGGGATTTGCTTCCTCAAATCCAAGCAATCCTTGATAATAAGTTGACTCTTGACAACTCATTTATTTAACGTGTCAGGCATTTAATGGGAAGAAGTGGGAAAAGTTTAATAGTGAAAAAGTTGCTTCATTGGCATATGCCCGAATCCAAGGTAAGACTGCCCTTGTGACACACTTTCAGAATTCGAGTCTAATGAATGAAGATAAGAGATGCAGACCAATCCTCTTCCACTCAGAGGGCCAAGAGCTTAGTGAACAGGTAATGTTTCTAAATTTAACTTTTAAACCCATTTGCTCATCTACTACCTATTGAGAATCTATGCTTGATAAGTTGGGATGATCTTCCACACTTACTCAGAGGTTGTTTTTAATATGTTTGTTAATCTTCCAGGATACTCTTCTGTCGAGTAACCTGAATATATGCATTCGTCAACCTGATGGGTCTTACACTGGGGATTCATTGGACAGCCCGAAAGGGAACCCATATGAGAAAACAGAGGAGAGTTGACAATGAGCAGGCCAATTAAGGGCCTGAAGTACTAACTTGCGTAAGTACCAAGTGTATAAATGTAAATCAGAGACTGAGAAAGAGTAAATATAGTTTGGTCTTTTGAAGGTGCTAGTATATGTTATTGGCGGACTTGATTATCACTTTTCAAGGATGAAGTAAAAGAGGAGGCAGAGAGCATTTTGTTCGTAGCTAAGAGTGACAAAACTGTAACTAAACATGGGGAAGAAATAAGGCACAAGCATATTTGTCGAATTATGAAGTCTCTCTGCAGCGATTTTCATTTTTATTTAATTCACCCATTTGGATGTGATCAAAATCTCTTCATTGTATCTATCAGAATATTCTTCTTTTTTTGTTCTGGCTGTTACAGGTCCAGTTACTACCATGAATTTGTGTTTATATGGGTGGTTTTTAGGTGCTGTTCCCAAAATGTATATTACGGCATTGTCGTGTGCCAAGAGAATTTTATGATGAAATAAAATTGTTGTACAGTTGGTTTACTTGGCGGTCTTTCTGCTGAGTAATGGTTTTTTTGTTTTTCTGGTTCAACAAAGATACCGTAAATCTTATTTATCCTAGTGTTCTCTATGAACTATGGGAGATCTCTTCTTTTTTTTTTTTTATATATACCTCTAATGGTGTCTATGGACTGTTCTGAGAGATTAATTCAAATTGCCTTTAATTAGGAAGTAAAGTTAATCCCAACAAAGCTTCAATCGATCCAAATTTGTGGCTAAAAGGCTTATGTAGCTATTATAGTCTTTAAAAAAAAAAGTGTACAACAGGTTTTAATTTTAATGGTGAAAATGAAATTCTTCATCGCCATGGAGTTTCAATTGCATAAAGTAGATTATTTAAAGATCTTCATGACCAGATTTCTACTACAAACTAAATATATAAATTGCCACGACTTCTGATCAGAATTGCAGAGCATCAGCAGTAGATCCTGCAAGACTAAGAACTTCAAAAGGGGCTTGATTTGCAATGGCTTTGACAGTCAGTGGGCAATAATCCATGATCCAGAAGTAGGAATATGCCTTCTCCAAGCCTACATAAAATATTGATCACAAGTGCACAAAAAGTTATGACTTGTGATTTTAAGAAGTTGAAAGAATAAGAATTAATGCCATCCATCCACAAACTCACCATCCCTATGAAGAAACTGCTCCCATGAAGGAAAACACCATGAGTAACATATGCACTCACCTTTGTTGCGCCATGAGCAGCCAACACTTTCTGCTCAAACAGAAGCAAGAAGATAAAGGAAGAAGCCATTCAAAATTTGTAGAACTTTGAATATATGGGATATGGTATGTGAGCCAAGTTTGACACTGTTGTTAGGTAAAGTGGAGCTACATACCTGGCACTCAATCAAGGTGCCTCCAGATTGTACCAAATCATCAACAATAACAACATGGCAATCTTTAGGATTTACCTCCTTGATCCGAACTATCCTCTTGTCCCCTTCACGAACCTTTGCGCACACCACCTGCCATTCAACAATTTTCAGGTACACTAGAATATCCAATTTAGTATATTTAAACACTTATTTAAGGAACCAACCATGGGAAAATGATCCAATAGCTTGTGAATCGCTTCCAAGCTCCATTATCGAGAAATGCAGTAACTGTCTGCAATATGAGTTGTGTTAAGAATAATACCAGACAGAAAAGAATGCTTTGTCTGGAGTTTACACATCCTCAGAATTGGGCAGTTGGTGTAGGCGTTGCTTTAAGAGAGGAATTCCTGTCTCAAAAAGAGGCAAAACCTCATCCCAAAGTAAAATCTCTCCTACATAGACACAAGAAATAATGTGAAAAAATGCAGGTACATAGCTAATGTAAGTCCAGTTTTCTTAATTGAAAAAGAAAAAAGTGAACCTGCAAAGCATGAATATCGTAGATAACTAAACTAGTGGGGCCACCTCTCGAAATGGGAATATTTGATAACATTCTTGCCATGGTGAATGCAGTAGCCACATCCCCTTCTTCTTCCATTCGCTCAAAGGTTCCATTCGCTCAAAAGCCTAGGAAGATTGTATATAACAGAAATTTGTTCAAAGAGAACTTCAGGGTGACTGAATGAGGCGAGATAGGCGACATGTTGTCCGCGCAGATCTTGAGCATCATTTATGTAAATGTTTGGGAATCCATCAGCAAAGGCCCCGAACATAAATTTTTTTTCCTGATTGTAAAACTAAATACAAATTAACATTCACTTAACAATATCAAAACTGAATCTACAGATGATAATTGTTTGAATTTGAGAATGAATCTTACATTAGTCATCAGACAGTCGAGAGTCGAGAAAGTTCAAGGCAAACATTTTATTAATTTCCTTTTTCCCGTACAATGGATGAACATCCTTTTTTATCATCCAGATAATTTGGCAACCTATCTGACCTCATGCAAATCAAAAGCTTTAAGTAAAAATAATATATTAGGCAAGTTGTCGAGCTGCATTAGCACTAAAACAAGCAATAGGGGCAATTCAAGTTACCACCAAAACTAGAACTCGTGCATATAATCTGATAAATAGTGGACTCGTGGGGGTAACACCATAATGATGACATAAAAATTGAAGTTTTCCCTATAAGCTATATAGGAAGATAAGTGATGATCGCATGCAGAGAGTCAACATGAGAAAAAATAAAAAAGGCCCACCACAGATTTCACCATCCAAATTCTGAAAAGACAACATCAAAGAGAAAGCACAGCGACAAGCAATACACTTGGAGATTACCAACAAAACTCAGAAATTAAAAAGTGAAAACAAGCAAAAAAAAAAAAAACAGATGAGAGTATTACAGGGAGCAAGAAAGGACCTCCATTTGATGGTTTGGAGAGTAATGGAGTCAGACTGAGCAGCAACTTTGCGAGCAAGCTCTTCGCACTCCATGCAGTAAAAGAGATAGACATGCTTCTACTACAGCTTCGCCATTGACAGCCGCAGCAGTTCACCCACAAAGCTCGATAGGCAGAAAGCGGTGGAGGGGTATTAACTTTTTAAGACAAAAAAAAAAAAAAAAGACAGGAAAACCATCAATCTTTCATCTTTGGACATGTCCGATTGCTTAATGAGCCTATTTATTTATTAACATATATATGGTCTAAAGAAAGAAAAATCGTGATCGAGGTCCCACCTTAATTCGCTTTTTTATTTAAAAAAAAAAAAAAACAAATTGGGCCAGACTAGTTGAGGAGGAGACAGGCATCTCATGGGCCGTTAGTGAAAGTTGAGAATTTTTTCTGGCAAAGAGATGGGCCGCCTTACTTACGGCTTCTTGGTAAAATCCGGTCTGAACAAAAACAAAAGAAGATGCATGTATTCATTCTTTAAAGATCAAAAACAAGAGTGAGCAATGGAAATGAATTCAAAGAAGCAAACAAAGTGCGTGCATGCATGAATCATGAACCATGAACCATGAACCATGAACCATGAATGGTGTGTACGTATATTGTATACTGGACCGGACTGGAAGAAAATCATACATGCAAATGAAATGATGTGGACTGGTAAAAGAATCAACATGTTCGATTTATTGCATGATCGTAACTACCAAATTAACAAACACTGGAACCAATTTTTATTTATTGAACAAACAACAAGTGTTTCATAGCTTTTTCGCTCCGATTCATGCATTCACTCACCCAACACGTTATTCTTAGCTGCCTGATCAGCAATATCATATCATTCTACAAAATCTAATTGAACAAGAAGAAGAACAAAAATATCACTTTTTCTTTCTTCCTTTCTTTCTCTTTTCCATTGTCTAATTTGTTGTATTTTTTGTTTCTTTCTTAAAAAGAACCGTTGGAATCTCAACAACCTATCTACCTCCAAAGAACATGACTCTAATATGAATAATTGGAAATTCATTGTCACAAAAATGGGTCCATATTATATTATTATTGACTTTCATGGGCCGTAATTTTTGTGATCATTTTTTATATGAGTCAAAAGGGTTGTGATCTGTTCCTGAAGAGGCAAAGGTATTAAAACTATCCTGATGTATTTTTTAAGAAAGTCAAATAGCAAAGGTAGTTGTGATTTAACGAGAGAACTTGACTAGGACGACGATATGTAATCTGAAAACATATTAAATGTCAAAAAATATCTGATTGGAGTTGGTCATCTAACTTTAACTATTTATGTTCTTTCCTTTTCCTCTGACTAGTGACTGAAAATCAAGGTTCCCCAGTTTAATTTCTACCCCTCCAACTACCTGTTTTACTCAAATTTTTGTACACATTTCAACGACAGATATCTACACGAAACATTAGTAATCTAATTCTTACAGCAATTAACGAATTAGATAGTTAATCGTTCTAGCTTTTGTCCAGAATATGGTTAAATTTGTTTTACTCATTATCTATATGATCATTCAAAGAACCCAATATACGAGACGTGTTGTTTTTTCAAACATGTAAAGCAAAAGATGTTTTCAAAGTTAAGGCGGTCACCAGCAATTCAACCTACCTTCCTGCGATGTTGTTAACCAAAGAGAAAAAGAAGATTGCCCTCTGAATTCTAAGTTAATACTTAAATAGTAACATGCATGTTGATGAGAGGGTAGTGCAGAAATCAATTAATGCTAGCGGTGTGGTTAACCGAATGACCTGGTCAACCTTACCCTACACACTTTTAATGTCTCCTATTCCTATATATGTATACACCTCTCTTCTTCTGTTTTGCATGCACCCATTCATCTTCTTTCAGCTCTCTCTCTCACATTTAACGCTTCAACTTCTCCATTTTTTCTGCATATTTCACTAAAAAAAAGAAGAAGAAACAAACAAACAATCCATGGTCTTTCCAATGGTGCTTCTCAAGATTGCTGAATCGATTTTGTACCATCTCTTAGCAAAATCATGTTACAGAGTCGTAAGGAAGATGCGACAGTACTACTACGGATTTCTTTTGAAAAACCCATCTTTTCTCAAGTCATCATCACACCAATCACCTTCTAATTCATCATATCCTAGTGTGACAAGATGTGGGCTGGAAGGGAGAGAGGCAGAGACATTGGTTTGTGATTTTCATGGTGCTATTTTGAGGTCACCATCTTTCTTCCCCTACTTCATGCTGGTTGCCTTTGAAGGTGGTAGCATTTTCAGAGCATTCTTCCTTCTGTTATCATGTTCTTTTCTCTGGGCTTTGGACTATGAGCTTAAAATGAGGGTTATGATATTCATATCATTTTGTGGGCTCAAGATAAAGGATGTGGAGAATGTGGGTAGAGCTGTATTGCCAAAGTTTTACCTTGAGAATCTTGACCTTAAGGTGTTTGAAGTTTTAGGTTCGGCAGGGAACAAGGTTATTTTCACAAGTGTTCCTAGTGTTATGGTTGAAGGGTTTTTAAGGGATTATCTGGCTGTTAATGATGTTATAGGGACCGAGTTGCAAACTCTTGGAAACTGTTTTACTGGTTTGTTGTCTAAGAATAATGGTTTGATCGTGAAGCACAAAGCGGTTAAGGAATATTTTGGAGACAAAAGGCCTGATATTGGCATAGGAACCCCCACCCTCCATGATCAGCTGTTCATCTCCCTTTGCAAGGTACATTAATATATATATATATATATATATATATATATATATATATATAACATGATAACCATGCGTGCTTTGAATGGTTGTTTTTTACTAGTATTTTCAAGGATCTAGGGGAAATTTAGAAATTGTATTTATTATAACATCTTAGTTTTGTTATATATATGCACCATGCGCATGTATATTTATATAGATATACATGTAGTCAGTTTTAATTGGATATAGTGTGTGGTTTTTGGAGTGCAGGAAGCTTATTTGGTAAACAAGGAGGATGGTACTAAAAACAGTACGACCTTAGTAATGCCAAGAGAAAGGTATCCAAAGCCATTAATTTTCCATGATGGAAGGCTTGCTTTCTTGCCCACTCCATCTGCAACTCTTGCAATGTTCATGTGGTTTCCTCTTGGAATATTTCTGGCCATCTTTAGACTCTTTGTTGGCATTGTTCTTCCTTTCAATCTGGTCATTTTATTAGGAGATTGGAGTGGTGTCAAAATTACTGTCAAAGGGATCACTGATCATCGTGTCAAAAACAGATCATCATCTGGAGTTCTCTATGTTTGTTCCCATAGAACCCTGTTGGACCCCGTTTTTCTGAGCTTATCCATGGCTAAATCTCTAACTGCAGTCACATACAGCCTGAGCAAATTCTCTGAATTAATAGCTCCTATAAAAACAGTGAGGCTAACAAGAGATCGAAAAGTCGATGGAGAAACCATGCAGAGATTACTTAGCGAAGGTGATTTGGTCGTATGTCCAGAAGGAACTACCTGTAGAGAGCCTTATTTGTTGAGATTTAGTCCACTTTTTGCTGAATTAACAGATGAGATCGTGCCTGTTGCCGTGAATGCTTGTGTGAGCATGTTCTACGGAACAACAGCTAGTGGGTTGAAGTGTTTGGACCCCATTTTCTTCTTGATGAACCCTAGGCCTTGCTATTACGTTGAGATCCTTGAAAAGGTGCCAAAGGAGTTCACATGTGGGGGTGGAAGATCAAGCTTCGAAGTTGCAAATTACATACAGAGAAAACTAGGAGATGCATTGGGGTTTGAATGCACTACACTTACAAGAAGAGACAAGTACTTGATGCTAGCAGGAAATGAGGGTGTTGTTCCAGAAAAAACTAGCAAGAAAGCCTAGGTGAGTAGCCACCTCTATTTTCTCTACATTTTCTAGAGAGTTTCATTTTGTTTTAATAATTGAACTAATAATGAACTGATTCGAGTTTGTTATATATATATATATCTATATATTATATTATGGTCCTTTTGAATGAATTTGATTGAATTCACCTGTGGGTATTGTGGGTGCATGATATGACGATTTTACTTCACATGATCTTATTGAATGCCAAATCATTTATGGAGCGGCAAGCGAGTTGAATGTATTCAATCATTTAACATGTGTTTACTGCATCTGCGTGAAAAATGTTGCATTGATCAGACAAAAAAAGACTGACGTGCATTTGTATTTTGCACTATTATTAGTGTTATTATTATTTTCTGCTGCAGCTGGGACATGGCATTTACTTCCTGATCAGTGATCAGTACGAAGAGTAGTAAACTCTCTCATCCATCCATCCATCCATCCATCCATCCATCCATCCATCCATCCATCCATCCATCCTTTTTAGATTTGGTAAGTTGGTATCACTGAGGGAAGAATTTAAATTTAACGTTAACATTGTCACAGTACGTACGTGTGGGACATACCCGTCATTAATTAATTCATTCTTTTTATGTGTTTTTAAAATGTTATTTATATATTCAGATGCGTGCATGTAATGATGAAATGTGTATTTAAGTATCAGCAGATCCGAGTTGACCCACCCACTTGTAAATTATAATGACGGGGCCCCGGCCCTCCTCCTATAATGCAATAAACAATAAAAAAATTTCCTCCTTCTAGTTCAATTTCGAATTTTTGGCCCATACATAAATATGGGCTTACCCCAACCCAATTAATATATGGACTATGGTCTCTGTTGACTTGGATCCTTTATATGCAAGGCCCATAGGTCAATTAAATGGAAAGGGAAGGAAAAGGGGCCCATTTCCAGCTATACAACAAAAAAGCAAACGGAAAAAACTACAAATATTATTCGCTCTTCCATACCGGATTCTAATTATAATCCGACAAAGTCTGAAGAAGTATTACAGCAGCCACACGTCCGCACACGATCATCATCTGACACGGTTCCTACAGCATCCTTCACCATCCGATTATGCCACTTAGATTTCATCTCCCGATTCAACCGTCGGATGAAACCATTTTGTTGTCTCTCAAAATTATGCAAGAAATGTGCAACAACCGCAGGGTCCTTATCCTCCCACCAATCAACGTTCTGCCGGTCCTGACATGTTTCCGGCCACTCCAACTCGGCAGAGTATTCGACAACATCATCATCATCCCCGCTTGAATCAGCCAACATGTCCATGTACTTCACCATGCCGGCCACGAGGGTTGCCGGAGCGGAATTCCAGCCGTCCCAGAGCCATATCCATGCCATACTATGCCTTATCACCCCTACCATGGCACGGTTCACATCGTCCTCTTTAAACACAAGAGGGCTCAAATGGATGACAAAGTCATGTTCATTATTCGGTGAATGGCTCACCATACCCATGTCAAGTAGCTTTTGTGTGGAATTAACAAGCTTTAGTGTGACATGGTGGACAAGCTTTTTAGGAACATCATCATGTTGAGCAGGGTAAAGGAAGCTTTCACAAAACTTGCTAGCATGAAGGATGATGCGAGTGGCTTTGTCATTAGAGACGTAAAAGAGGGAGAAGTGTTTTCCGGCCAGAGAGTCCTCAGCATCGTTGATTATTGTAATGTTGAAGCCTTTAGATGCTTCATGGTTTGCCCATAATGACATCATCCCGATAAGAAGCACCGAAAGAAGCCGCGTGAGAATTCCGTAATCGGACAAGAATGAAGAACCGTCGCGGCCATTAGTAGTGTGGTGGCGGAGGACGGTTGGAGTTGAAGTGGAGGAGGAGGCTGCAGAAGTGGCCGGAGAGTTGGAGGAGGTGTTGATGGTGGGTAAGAGTGGGTGGAGGAGGGATTGGCGGGCTTCCATGGATTTAGGAGAAATATGAGATGAGTAGTAGTACTAGATTGGATTTTAAAGTACGTATTACTATAAATAAATACAAATAAAAATTTTGGACAACCGCTAACCAGTGGTGGGTGGCCGGTTGAATGGATTTAATTATAAAGCATTTTGGGCCCCTTCCCTTCTTTATAACTCCTAAAAAATATGCTTCTGTAGCTAATGGATGTGCCATTTGATCATCATGTCAGATATAGACATATGATGGATAACGATAACATGTTTGAAGAACAGTTTATTTAACAATATTGCTTGTTATGTGAAAGGACATATCTCGATCTGAGTGCTTGAAAAATGAAAATCACCTTTTCTTTCTTCTTTTTTCCTTCAGTTCTTCTTTTGCAGGTTTGGAACGTCATGAAAAAAAGAGATTTCTAACAGACAGACAGAGAGACAAAGGTGTAACTATGCTAATCTATACATAATTGTGAAGTCAAGAACACAACTCTACTTCCGAATTTTATCAAGACAAAACTAATCCAACACCAAGAGCGTGATGGGCTTCTTTTGTTTACAAAAGCCCACTACATTGTCCACTTCTTTCTCTTTGGGAAATCTCTCTACTCTACCAATCTCAACTCTAAGCAGACACACAGACCCGTATGCATGCAATTTCAATCCTATTAGGCTTCTAAGAGTGATGAATATTACTGGAAACCAAGGTCATTAGCGAAATGGTGACTGAACAAACAAAATGCAAGATATTCAATTCTTTGAGCGTTGCAGCGGAGGTAGAGGGACCAGAAGGCACTGCACCAAAAACCGTGGATCCGCTTGAATTTGTCGTGTTTAGAACTGAAGAACTCGTGCTGTAAAAGTCAATGCACATGATATTCAATAAGGATTCTTCTTGAAGCTATAATAGCCAGCAGCACAGCTAATATTGAATAGGAGTAAACTTCACCTGGTAAATGGATATTGACATGTTCCGGAACCTGATCAAAGCAAAAGAATAAGTAAAAATTGATAGAAACAGAGTCAATTATGCCATCTAAGAATCTTGGAAAGGATGTAACTTACTTGGGTCAGTATTAGTAATAACAGCAGTTCCTGCAAAGTTACAACTATTTGGGACAGGGTTCTTCTGATAATAGTTGTTAAAGGCGAAAGAGGCATGGTCCCGGAGAGTGTTTGGACTGTAACAACTTCCACTGGGCTGAATTCCCGAGCAATCAGCCGCACCATAGCCACAAGCATAGTCTAGAGCAACTTGTAAGGCTGATTTTGATGCACTGGGGCTAGCAATACACCAACTAGCACCTGAAGAAACAGGTGAAGTTGTTGTTGTTGCTGTAGAGGGGATTACATTAGGTGTTGTCATGGGCGTAGGGGAAGTTGAATCTGGAGTTGAAGTTGGGTTTATGATTGGAATCGATGAAGTAATTGGATTGGTCGGAATTATTGTTGGGACTGTCGTTATAGGGGTGGTTATGTCCAACTGGGTGATGTGTAGTTCTTGTTTATGGATTAGCTCTTTTGTATACCCTGTTATTTTTGTAGTAAACAGAAAAATAGTGATGTTAAGCTTTGCTAAACAGCAAATTAAACCTAAAGCAGTTAGTTCAATCTGTGGTTGAAAAGAATTCGTGGCCATTTCGAATTGAAGGAAGAGGGCTGTAAAAATTTAATCTTTGGGTTTAACTTTTAAATTGAAATTAAAGTAGTCGACAAATTGATTACAACTAAGAGACAGGAAAAGGCATGAAGTTTGAATTACTTTTGCTTGTCCAAAAGTCACCATGATTAGGGGAAAATTTCAGGAAATGTTTGAAATTCTAGAACAACGATCATTGAGAATTTGAAAAACATATTTCTTTAAAATAAAAATAAAAACTGGAAGTTATATATATGAACATTGAGTGAAAAATTCAGAGATGTCATGCCCACTTGGGAAATCAAATAAATTCACGTAAAGCAATGAACAATCGATCCAAAGAACAAGTTGAACAATTGAAAATTGACTAGATCAAACTCAAGCATATGGAAAAAAATGGCATCTTGGATAGTTGATGAAGTGGGCATAAGAAACAGAATATGAAAAGGAGGCATAGAGAAGAAGATAGTAACCTAAACAGAGAGAAGGAGATGATAGGAGCACGATTAGCGTATAGAGAACCGATCCATCCATTCCCAATGCACGCCCTACTTCCTTCAGTTTTCTGCCTTCTCTTCTTTTCCTTGGCCAATTTTGAAGTCCAGTTTTTCTCTCTCTATGCAACAGGGAGTGGGGAAAAGATATGAATAAACTAGAGAGGCTTCCAATTACATAAACATATATTGAAGAATGGGGGCACCCTTTCGGTTGGGGAGACACAGAGAGAGAGAGAGAGAGAGAGAGAGAGAGAGAGAGAGTAAACACGGGTGTAGGGGAGGGTGCAGGCAAGAGAGGAAAGAAAAAGGAGGGAAAAAGTGGGGAAGAAGGTTGGACCCAAAAAAAAAAAAAAAAAAAAAGGGAAAAAGAAAGAGTTGTTTGGAATTTATGAGGTTGGAAGGGGGGAGTTTGTGGGCTTGTAATCATTCCCTGCATTCTCCTTTTTCCTGCTCCCTACGCCACTCATAAAAACCTCACCACCATCTTCTTCTTTTTTTCTTTTTTTCTTTTTTTTTGAATCTGGATATTCCAAACATTCAAATAATCAAGTGATTATTATTTAATTCCCTAAAATATTAGTAGCTTATTGACTCAAGATATTGTTTACCCGATTTTCAGTCCTCGGATGATCTTTCGGGTCTTAGTACAATCAATGGATTCCAGAGTCTTTTCCCGTGCTCTTCCGAAATCAGCCAATTTAAGTTGGGTTTGCTCTTATGATGATCAAAGTATCTGTTTGGTGGATGCTAACGTGTCACACGTAGATTAAAAGTTGAAAGATGGATTCATGAAAAATCTGGTTGGAAGTGGACAGTCCTAAATTCTATCCTCAAGTTTTGAAACATGCCCTTTCTTTTCTTTTAACCACTTTTCCTTTTTCCTGACCCTGCATTACATTTTCTTTGAATAAACTTAGATCGTTTGAAAATTCTTCCCCGTGAAGCTTTACATGGATTAGATAAAGAAAAAGATGAGAAAAAGACCTCAGCAACACAGAAGAGGAATCAAGAAAAAAAAAATGTTGTTATGTTATTGCACTCACTCTCCATCATCATCATCATCAACATCCAGATTCATTTCAGACCAACCTTACCTTTCAATGCTCGAAAAAAACTGCGCCACCATGAAAGACCTTCGAAAGATTGATGCCCACCTCATCAAAACAGGTCTAGTCAACAACACCGTGGCAGCTAGCCGGGTTCTGGCTTTCTGTACCTCCTCTGCCGGTAACATGGATTATGCACACTTACTGTTTGTGAGATTTCCAAGACGAAATCTTCTTACTTGGAACACTATCATTAGAGGCTTTTCTCAAAGCTCAACCCCACAAATGGCAATCTCTCTTTTCATTGATATGTTGGTCTCCTCTTCAATTCGGCCACACAGATTGACTTATCCTTCAGTTTTCAAAGCTTATTCTCAACTTGGCCTAGCCCATTATGGAGTTCAGCTTCACGGAAGGATTATAAGCTGGGTCTTGAAAACGATCCATATATCAGGAACACAGTGTTAGAGTTTGATAGTAAAAAACAAATCGTGTTTTACCTCAAGCGTTGGACTTTTTCGAGGTGAAATTAAATGAATTAAAAGTTTAAGTTTTTTAAAAAAATTTGTAAATATAATTAAATATATCTTATATTGAAAAAAAAAATTAAAATATTTATAAATAATTTTAAATAATGAATATTTATAATAATAAATAAGAATTAAGTTCTAATCAGAACACGCACACACGTGTGGTGTGGGCGTGAGACATTTTAGGCGTTCTTGGCACTTTTGCGACTGTCACGCGCGGTGGTTGACCGATTTAATTTTATTTTTTTTATTTAAACAGTTAGTTATCCTTAGAATTTGAATTTCGAAAATTTAAATATATGATCATTAAAATAATTTAACTACTGTTTCAAAAAAAGTGTTCGTGAAATAATATAGTATTTCACAAACATATGTCATTTTCATCTATAAATATAAGAAATTTATAAAGAAGTTACACACTTTTTCTTATGTCCCATTTTTTTATTATTAGAAACCGAATACATAATCATATTTTAGAACAAAAGTTTTATTATTGTTTATGAAATTTTGCAAAAGCTTGTCATATCCCGAAAAATATTTTTACAATAATCTATAAGCAATTTAAGAGAGTAAAAATATCATTTAAAAAAAATATATCTATTATATATTTAAAACCTTGATTATCAAAAATTCAACAAGACCAGGAAGCACCAAAAAAAAACAGAGGAAATGAAATGCAAGGTTTATGGAAAAAATTCAGACGACTTTCATTGATTAACAAAGATGACTAAATACAAGCATAGACCTAAGAACAAGGTACATAAACAGTACACCAATAAATGGCCACTCTAAACTGAATTTAAACCTTACACTTGCCTTCAAAAACAGACACGTATATGAAATCCAGAAATTTCCAGAGCTACTACACTGTCAAGAGGACCAAAGAAGGCCAAATTCGATTCCACCTTCATTTAGACTTCACACGATATTCCTATAGCATGCTAACGTCAATTCAAACTTATTCCAATGCATAAACAAGCTGCTAAAACTGTATTTTACAGAATTGAACACCAAAACCAGTCAAGAGAGCAGTAGACCTAAATGAGTATCTAACTTGACTTCCACTAAACCAAATCTCAAGAAATTTGTTCCTACAAGTTTGTATTGATCTTGGCTTGCTTCTTGCTGAGGATTCAACGCCAAAAATGATCCAAACAAAAAAGTCAAGTTTTTTATCGTACTTGTTTGAGCAATTGGATCATATACTCAAACATGCAGATTGTGGGTTTTCGAATGAAGCAAGGCAGATCTTTAATGAAGATACGGAATTTGATCCTGTTTCTTGGAATTCTATGACTATGGGTCTTGCTGAGTGTGGGGAAATTGGGGAGTCGAGGAAGCTGTTCGATAAGATGTCTTTGAGAGATTCTGTTTCTTGGAACTCTATGATTAGTGGGTATGTTAGGAACGGAAGGTTAATGGAAGTGATGGAGATTTTCGGCAAAATGCAAGAGGAAAATATCAAGCCTAGTGAATTTACTATGGTAAGCTTGTTGAATTCTTCAGCTCACTTAGGAGCACTAAAAGAAGGAGAACGGATTCATGATTATATAAAAAAGAATAATCTTGAGTTGAATGTGATTGTCATAGGAGCCATAATAGATATGTACTGCAAATGTGGTAACATTTAAAAGGCTCTTCAAGTGTTTGAGATAACTCCTAAGAAAGGATTGTCAAGTTGGAATGCTACGATCCTAGGCCTAGCTACAAGTGGCTGTGAAAATGAAGCAATCTTGTTATTCAAAATGTTGGACTCTTCAAATCATAAACCGGATTATATTAGCTTTATAGGCGTCCTAACAGCTTGTAATCACTCAAGAATGGTAGATAAAGCAATGTATTTTTTTTTTCAGAATGATAAACAGATATTAGGTTGAAGCATCAAGAAAGCATTATAGTTGCATGGTTGATTTGCTAGGCCGAGCAGGGCCTCTTGAAGAAGCAGAGAGGCTCATTAACAGTATGGAAGTAAACCCGGATGCTATCGTTTGGGGCTCTTTACTATCTGCAGGTAGGAAACACGGGGATGTTGAGATGGACAAGGGGGCAGCACAACATATGATAGAGTTAGATTCAAGGGACAGTTGTGGTTACGTGCTAATGTCTAATGTTTATGCTGCAACTGATAAATTTGAGGAAGCAATGCAGCAGAGAGTTTGGATGAGGTCAAACCAGATAGAAAAGAACCAGACTGTAGTTTGATTGAAGTTGATAGTGAGATTCATGAGTTTATAGCTGGTGGAAGGCAGCACCCTAGAGCACAGGAGATCTACCATTTATTAGGTGGTTTGTGCTGATGATATTAAACAACTCCCGCGCAAATGGTGTTTCATTCAACGATTTTCCTTTAATCACTAGGGAAGTTATGGCTATCTCAAGATCAACATTCTTTCATCAGGCAGTTTTGCTTACAAGAAAAGGTAAAGTGCTCAATGCAAAATTTTCCGGTACGTGCCCTCTCCACAGCGATTCATCTGTTGCATGTCGTTCTCATTCTCTAAATAACATCAATTTTTACAATTAAAATCAATCATATTTGTGTTATGAGAAAATTCTATAAATTCAGCATTTTTATGAAATTAATAAGAATAAGAAACTTACGTATTCTTCATGTAGTTTCCATTTTAGAAGAACATTTATCTCATCTAGATCGAGAAGAAATGTAGGAACATGTATATATAATAAATAGAATATAGTAAACAGTAATTATGAAAACAGTGATGTTATAAAACATAATAATATGTAAAACATAATTTGTAAGAAACAGAATGAAATAGTAAAATAGAATATAATATAATATGTAAAAATAGAATAAAATAGTAAAATAGAATAGAACAGAATCTGGAAAAATTAAACAGAATAGTAAAATAAACAGAACATAATATGGTAACAGAACCAAACAGTAACAGAGAATCAAACCGAGGCCTATTATGCAACAGTTTCCTTAAAACAAATTCACCCATTCATGTCGGTGCAGAAGGTTGAACGACGTCTGTCTCCCAAGATACAACGAAGACGAATAGTAGCGGCGCACCACCGAACTATTCCCGGCGAACTCAAACAGTGGTTCGAACTCTACCACACTAGAAACTTAGAACTCTAGAGGGAGGAAGGAAATTAGAGAGATGATAGATTTCATTTTGATTGTGTGTTTTCAAATGGGAGGAAAATGTCAATTTATAGGCTCATGAGGGGAGAATAGATTAATGAGAATTAACTTGGGTTTAATTTAGGTTTAAATATGATGAAATTAAATTTCATCCTTTCATCTTCAAACATTTCATCTTCTGCAAAAGAAAAAAAAATATCTGGGAGAAAAACAAAAAGGAGGGTTAAGGCGAATCAGGTAGTTTTCGGGCCGACATTCGGCGAGCCCAAGTGCAGGCACACACGAGCTGAGCTCGATCTGGTCCGGATTTGCACCCCCTACAGGAGTGAGTAGGAGAGAGCATTCTAGTTTATATTTTATTACCCATTAACAAATATGCAATTCTATATAAACACACTCCCACTTGTTCTTCTCTCCAATGTGGGATAAAATTTTCTCCTTTATTTTTTCTTCAAACCATTCCAATGGTTGTACTTTGAGATTCAATTTCTCATTCACCCATTAATCATTTTAAGCGTACCATATACCGATTCGAAGCTCTCACGAAGAAGAATCCGAATCAGCTTTGACTTTTTGTTTACACGAAGTGGGCCCCACTCAAAATCAAGCATAAACATAGCATGTTGATATGTTAATTTTCCAACAATCCCCCCACATGAATGAAATTGACGGATTAACTAAAACATACATTTTTCGACATTAAAACGTTTTTGACCTGAAGATAGAGTTCGACAGTTTGAAACCTGCATAGGATAGGTAGGTCTCAACCTTTGAACCTTCCCTTGTAAAAGTACATTGATTTTACTAGATGATCAGTAGACACGATGTCTTTGAACTGTTCTGCTGTTCATGTAAATAATAATGTACTTCACACAAGAATCTTACCTAACACACTTAAGTTCTCATTGTTATGTTCATTTTGGCCTTGAACATCTTCCTGGTTCTGTAAGAGTTGATGAGAATTATGCCCAAGTTAATTCCCTTAGAAGCGGCCTCACTTCTCTCTCACATAGGTGATTCTTAATCAAGAGTAACATGTTTTACTCTGCTCAAATTTTCGACGCCTAAGAATCATTAAAAGCATAGCTTATCCTTTCTCTTACGGGCATCACTGTTTCATCATGGGAATGGATAAGAGGATCCCCCCCCCCCCCCACAGTGATATAATTAAGTCTTATACAACTAGGTTGTCCCTTTGTACCTAGATCTTGGGATCTCCAATCAACTAGGTTGGGTTTCCATTGTATTGACTTACTCTTTCATGAGCTTTAGTCTCATTCCCCTTGATGATTTTTCAACTAACTCTCTATTTAACCCTTTTGGTTAGCGGATCCGCAATGTTATCCATGGATAATTATAATTGAGAGTAGTTTACTAAAACTTTTCCAGATAACCTTCTTGAAGTTTTAATATTTATCTTCTAACAATAAAATTTTGGACTATAAGATTTGATGTCCTAGCTCTCTTATTTATTTTCTTGTTCTTGAGGAAGACAACACTAGAATTCATTTATACTTTGTTCATTTTGAACATTCTCATAAATATATGTTCAAGGAGAACATATCTCTTCATATGGATTAAACCAAAAAGTTTGACATTCATTTTAGATAATGACCTTGTTTATTTTCTCATGTAAAAGTTTAGTATATGATCCATGTTAATTATTCTACACATAGAATCATAATTAACATATTCTAATCTAGCATGCTATAGATTATAAAGACACAAGCAACTAATAAAATAGCTAGCTTTATTTTATTAATTTCTCAAAGGATCATTACATTTCATTTAGCTTATAAGCTCATCCAACAAACTTTTCCCACTTTTAAACAAAATAAACTAAGCGGCGAGATTAAGATCTGAGACATCTTGAGCAATATCTTCCACCATATTCGATTCTTGGCTTGATTTCTTCTTTGGGAGCCTACAATCCGAAGCTTTATGACCCATTTTGTCACAGTTGAAGCATTTCCCTTGAAACTTAGTTTGCTTATTTGAGACTCCTCCTTTCGGTCCCAACTTAGACCATTTGTTGGTTCTTTTAGAATCCTGATCATTTTCCACAACATTAGCCTTTGCCTCAGGTTGAGTAATCTCTTTCTTATCAAAATTTCAATTATCTTCTTCAATTCGAAGTCGAACAATCAAATTTTCAATATTCATCTCCTTTCGCTTATGCTTAAGGTAGTTTTTGAAATCCTTCCATCCGGGTGGAAGCTTCTCAATAATAGCAGCTACTTGGAAGGTTTTACTTAAAGTCATCCCCTCAGCATAAATCTCATGTAAAATTACTTGAAGTTCTTGAACCTGATTGACTACAGTCTTGGAATCTACCATT
This sequence comes from Coriaria nepalensis, assembly GCA_027186245.1. NCBI lineage: Eukaryota > Viridiplantae > Streptophyta > Magnoliopsida > Cucurbitales > Coriariaceae > Coriaria > Coriaria nepalensis. The sequence continues at coordinate 10,813,310 of CP114492.1, forward strand.
TTATAGTCAAAGAACCGGCCCACAATAGCCTTCTTAGCACCGACATCCTCGGTTTTATATTTATGGTCTAAGGCATCCTATAGCTCCTTCGTCGTTTTCTTTGTACTATACACAGAGTACAGAGAGTCGGTCAAACCATTCATTATATAATTCCCACATAGAAAGTCAGAATGATTCCAAGCATCAACAATACTGACCGCTTGGACATCATGCTCATCATCTTTGAGCATAGGAACATTTTCCTTTAAGAATCTCACAAGATTCAGTGTAGTCAAGTAAAATAACATCTTTTGCTGCCACCTTTTGAAATTATGCCCGTTGAATTTCTCATGTTTCTCACTATGGTTCACAGGAAGAACCACAGAATGAGTGACTCGAGTGATAGAAGGGGTCATCTCGATGGTGAAGGGGTCATCTCGATGGCAGCAGCTTGTCGGCTACTTTCAGATTCCATTTCTGAAATTACACACACATTGATATGAGGGAGTATCTTAGTAACTAAATAGTTATAAATCATTAAAACTCATAAAGAAGAAAAACTGTAAACAACCTTCAAAGTAAATTGTTAAAAGCCATTGCATTTTTGAAACCATATGAATTAATTTTGCACTTATGCAAATTAATTCCAAACCATCACAAAAATAACTTTGAACCATTACGAATAAATTTCGAACTGGTTTGAACTAATTTCGAAATTGTTATAATTTTAACTAGACATTAAGGGTTTATTTAATAAACCTTTATAATTAATTTTCTTAATTGCTACAAATTAAAATTGTAGCATCAATAATCAAATGTAACCCGGTTACAAAATAAATTTGTAAACCGATCAATTAAATTTGAAAACCGTTACATATACATGTAAATCGGAAAAAAAAAAATTTAATTGGTAAACTATTACGAACTTAAATTTGGAGAATTGCAAATTAAATTCTAATAGTTAACAATTAATCAAAATCAGATATATATTTTAATTTCAAAATCATTATGATTACATGGAAAATATTATTAATTGTAAGACGATCAATTAAATTTGTAATTGTTACAAACTTTAATTTTTAAATCGTTACAATATGTATTTGTAAAACTATTACAAATTTCTAATAAATTATAATACAATTATAATTGTCAATTATGTATTAATTGATCACACCAATAACCACAATATATTTATATAGGTTCAATTCATGCTTTGATCCAAACTTTATAATTAAGATACTAATTAATCTCTATCGCACCCAATTTTATTTTTTTTGTAATTATAATTCAAGATATATAAACACAATTAAATATGTAAACCCACATTTAGGTTGACAAATTATTTCCACTTTGACATTAGAGTAAATTACATTAACACTAACATAGAAACATTTACTGTAAAGAAACGTTTCATTAACGTATGTTGTTTTATTTATTTCTAGAAAAAAAATTTTGAATTTGATTAAATTAAATCTGCTAATTATATATATAAAAAGAATCTATTTTAAGTTGTAGGAACATGTATATATAATAAACAGAATATAATAAACAGTAACTATGAAAATAATGATGCTATAAAACAGAATAATATGTAAAACATAATTTGTAAGAAACAGAATGAAATAGTAAAATAGAATAGAATCTGTAAAAAATAAAATATAATATAATATGTAAAAATAGAATAGAACAGTAAAATAGAATAGAACAGAATCTCAAAAAATTAAATAGAACAGTAAAATAAATAGAACAGTAAAATAAATAGAACAGAATATGGTAACAGAACCAAACAGTAACAGAGAATCAAACCGAGGCCTGTTATGCAACAGTTTCCTTAAAACAGATTCGCCCCTTCACGTCGGTGCAAAAGGTTGAACGGCGTTTGTCTCCCAGGATACAACGAAGACGAATAGTAGTGGCGCACCAACGAACTATTCCCGGCGAACTCAAACAGTGGCTCGAACTCTACCACACTAGAAACTTAGAACTCTAGAGGGATGAAGGAAATTAGAGGGATGAGAGATTTCATTTTGATTGTGTATTTTTAAATGGAAGGAAAATGTCAATTTATAAGTTCATGAGGGGAGAAGAGATTAATGGGAATTAACTTGGGTTTAATTTAGATTTAAATATGATGAAATTAAATTTCATCCTTTCATCTTCTGCAGAAGAAAAAAAAATATCCGGGAGAAAAACAAAAATGAGGGTTAAGGCGAATCGGATCATTTTCAGGCCAACATTGGGCGAGCCCAAGTGCAAGCACACACGAGCTAATAAGCCCAATCCGGTCTGAATTTGCACTCCCCTACAGGAGTGAGTAAGAGAGAGCATTCTAGTTTATATTTTATTACCCATTAACAAATGTGCAATTCTATATAAATACTCTCCCACTTGTTCTCCTTTCCAATGTCGGATAAAATTCTCTTTTATTTTTTCTTCAAACCATTCCAATGGTTGTACTTTGAGATTCAATTTCTCATTCACCCATTAATCATTTTGAGCTTACCATATACCGATTCGAAGCTCTCACAAAGGAGAATCCGAATCAGCTTTGACACTTTGTTTACACGAAGTGAACCCCTCTCAAAATCAAGAATAAACAGAGCATGTTGATATGCTAATTTTCCAACAGAAACTTCATGTTGTTCTCACGGATGAGGACTGACATGCCGTTTTGAAGCAGCTGGGCGATCATACTTATTTTGTTGGGCAAAAAATGAAGAACGAAGCATGAGCACAGAACAGGGTGCAGCAAAGAGGAAGAAGAAGGAGAGTAACAATATCAAATCTACAAATTATAGCCGTTTGATCTGATCTAAATAAATTTAATGGTTTTTATATTAAAGATGGGGTAAAATGTTAATATTTATAAACTTAAATGGCTGAAAGTAATAAAACTAAAGTTTCAACTTCCCGCTCATTTCACCAGCTCATATCCAAATAGGAGACTTCAACGGGCCACATGTTGGTTCAATAATCAATTGTCCGATGACATGTAACAAATTTCTCTCTCTCTCTCTCTCTCTCTCCAACATTGTCCATAAAATGAACTCGATCGAATAACATGGATTTAAGAATCAGTCTTTGACATTTTCTACAGGAAAGTTTGAGAAACAGTATACTGACAGAGACCAAGAAAACATCTAAGAAAAACCTGCAATGCTAGAAACAACAAAGCTACTGCGCACTATCCTGAAGTCAAAATGCAAACACCATCATTTCTTACAAACAAACAAACCCTAGTTCTGTTTTGTACTGGATGATGGCACAAAGGTTTTTTCAGCAGGTGTTTCGTCCTCTTTCCTTCCAGCAAGAATCATAGAGATTTGCAGGCCTCTGCTAAATGCTTGGTTGAAGAGCAGCCGTGTTTGAAACTCGGAAACAAATGGGAACCATGACAAGATGGCTATTGGCATGAAGATGAGCAGTCCCATTATGTACTCATAAGCTCTAGCTAATTCTTTTATTGAATCCCAAAATCCTATCCCCTTCAGCACTGGTCTGCATGCTTGCCCAATCTATACGAAAAAAAAAAATCATAAAAAGCCATTGGATGAGAAAAGTTGAGATAAAATGTGACCATGTTTCAGCGAACAAAAACTTACAAGCAGAACAGCCCAGCCAGTTGGCAAAAAGGCAAGGATAGAGGCGAATAAATCTGATATTGTGAGGCCACATACTACGAACAAGACGGTCATGACTGATATGAATCCAAGGAAGAGAAGCGCTTTCAGTATTCTGAACATCAGCTGAAAGTCAGTCCCAAATCTTCGCCTACCGATTGATACCATCTGAAACAGCAACGTGTTATATAAACATATAATAATTAGAACATGTCCTCTGGAATCGTGATTAGTTTCAACTGGAAAAAGTCAGGCTGCTACCTTCAAGACAAGAAGAGCAGTTAGCATCACCACCCACGAAAGTGCATAGACCTACAAGCAGATTGTATACAATTAACAAGAGATTATCCAGCACAACATAAGAAGCAAAGGAATACACAAATTAAAGAGTCATACCCATAAGCTCTTGCCACGATGGGCTATATCAAGGTGGTAGACAATTCCATACTGAAAAATGAAGAACCGAAATGCAAGTATTATGTCTAGCACTCTTCCCCTAATACTAGTACTTTTCAAATGCTCTTGCTCTCCATCCCACCATGACTCCCAACTCTTGTCAATCTGAATCCCTATCCCACCTCTGTTTCCCATCCACCTCTTCCAATCTGTCCAATCATCGACCGTCTTTTGCCAGTCAAAACCAGATGGGTTGAACACAAACGGAGCAAACAACCAAGAAGCAACAAGAAACCACATGGACATGGTGATGTACAAATAAAGATTTGAACTTCGGTACGCCTCCCCATAGACTTCATATACAATTAACAGTATAAATAATTCCAACCCTTTCACAAAGTGACTCCTCGAATATAGCCTGTAGTTTTCAGCAAACTTTGCGTGGAAAACAACGAACCCACGCCCCGTTGCTCGATATTTGGAACCTCCATGCAAGATTGTTCTGCCATAATAATGTGCCTTTGTTCCTAGCTGGAATGTGAAGAATACAGAGGCAAGTTGCAGCTGCATGATGATAAAATCACCAAGGGCAGTGCGAAATCCTTTTTCTAAGCCAATTTCCATGACCATGGGCAGCACTAGCAACATCCCCAGTTGGTAAATAGTCTGAGTGGCCATAGCCTGTTCTAGGGCCTTGCTCTCTATGGAAGGGTCCTCGAGCATCTCCCTTTCTGATCCACTCAATACCATGAATAAACGCCCGTATAAGAAAACATATACAATCAGTACAGTAACCTGAAAAAAAAAAAAAAAGAAGAAAAATATCTCGATCTCAAATGTTATTCAGGGGAAGGGCATGATAGAAACGAAATTTTTTTGTCAACGCTATCCATATAACTAAAAGCCTTTGTGGATGGCACGTATTATCAAGAGTAAGGGATAGTTGACGGGTACCATGCTACTAAAGTAGAAACCAACAGTTGTGAAGTAGAATGACAACATTCTATAGAAATCGAATCGGCGTCCAAGCCGATAAACATCTCGGCTAAGTGTCTGTTCTCCATTTCCATTTGATACCTTAGCCTCAAAAGCTGATATCTGATTCATACCCACATCTCTTCCCTTGCCTACTTGGATGTACTCATGATGAGTTATATATCCTCCACGCAGAGTTGAATTGTATCCTGAAAAGGTCAACACATTAATTAACAGAAAATGTCTATCAGAATATCATCTTGAGTTAAACTAGTAAATACCCGAAAAAATGTCCTCGCTTAAGTTAATGATTTTTGAAGCTTTGCTGATGCCACCCCTTGTTATGTGGAAGATTCTATCAAATATATCCGGATGACCATAATGGAATCGTACCCTGGAAAATCAGGAAGGATAATAAAAATTTGAAATGGCAGTGACACGAAATTAAGACCTAATCTAGGTCTTTCCTGAATGAACATACAAAAGCATATGTTTGAAATATATGACAGACAGCTAAAGTCTTACCTCAGAGGGCTTGCCAAAATCCGCTGGCCAATTGTTACGAAACTGGTCTCCTGATTTGACATGAACCAAGCAAGTGATGAAACACTGCAAAGACAAATGTAGCAGCATTGTAATCAAAAAAATCTAGTATAGACCATTATGTTCTTCATGAGCTAAGTTGCGATCACTTCCACACTAGCTGTGACTGAAAATGAGAAAAAATATATAGAGAGAGTGATGGAGAGGGAGAGAGAGAGCTAACCTCCCAGTGAAGATATGTTCCCTTAAGCCCAATATTGTGGGTTTCCTATTTGCACGGCGGGGTTTTATGAACTCCTCTAACACATTCCTCATTTTGAAAGCTTCTTCAAAGTAATTATCCTGCAAGAGAGGGAAAAGAAAAGGATATTAGTAGCTTTTAATGCATATGGTAGCAAATCTGCTTTACTTTAGCAAAAATAAATAAATGCAGCATATCTACCTGATTCATGTCTATTGTTTGCAGGGCTTCTCCACGAGTGAAAATAATAGCATGGTTTTGATTTTCGGGTTTCCCTTCACCAATATCTGTCGGATTACCTGGAAGCTTGATTCTGTATATTTCCTAGCAATGGAAACCAGAATCAGTTGGGATGAACAAGTAGTATTAAGTGATGGGAAGTTGATCTTCTGTACCTCATCAAACTTGTCACCTCCCTTGACAAGAACTGAGAAATGAACCTTCTGCAGTTTTCCACTCACTGTTTCCTCTCTTGTATCAATGTAAGCAACTCGTAGAGATCGATAACTGCACAGTTTTTTAACATATAAAAGAACAGTAACAACTTGAGGATATTAAAGTAACAACTAAATGTAGCCAGAAACTCCATTGAACATCTGACTCACGTTATCATCATACTTAGGATATTATTGTAACAACTCCGATCATGACCACCATCAGATTTCTTCTGAGCACCGTAGATTTGACATGAAACCACATACGTGAATTTTAAATCAGCCAGAGCTTGTGCACGATCATTGTAGGCCTTCCTATCTTTTTCATTCAATTCCATGGTCCGGTAACCACCCAAAAGATCTGCCAAGTAAACAATAAATATTTAATACCATTAGGCACAGTATCCGTTTGTATAAGAAACAATATATCTGGGTGACGAAGATATCTTACTACTATCTCCTGCAAATTCCAGGAAGAATTGGAGTTGGAGAGCTTCCCTATAGTACATCATCCCTCTCACTGGTAGAAACATACAGATTCAGAGATTTAGAATGCAATGATATTTATACTCATTAGAATTTTCCAACCCCTAGGAAAAAGTGTAATGACTAATTATCCCTACCTGTTCTCCATAGTGTCTGCCCTCTGTAAGAAACCCACTTACGAGCATACTCCATCCTTTCCCTATCAGCGTAGCCAAGTTTATAATCTTTCATGCGTTCCTCGAAGTTGATCCATTCATCTATTTGTCAATGAAAGTCAACTGTGGTGCCATACTTACACAACGTAACTAACAGAAAAGTGGAAACAGTAAAAGTGAAACTCACCAGGGTATATCTTTTGAAGGTAGAACAAAATTGATATCCCATCTTCATTTTTGTGATTAAGTTCTTCATTAGAGTAAAGCACATCTTCTTTGTAGTACGGGGTCAGAACACTAGGAAAAAAAAAATCAGCAAAAAATCCTATCAACTCGAAATGAAGCAAAAAAATGATATACTTACTATTATCACTATGTTTTGTCGGAAATATGACTAACCTAAAAGAAAGCATGTCACGGACTTTTGGAGCCTTAGGCATGGTCATGAATAAGGAATTAGCAAAGAAAGTAATACGCCGACGAGCTTCCAAGTTCTGAGGTACATTGATTGCAGATTCCTTGACAGTCAAAAGCAAATAAAGCCTCACAACCTGTGGACAGTTTAGAAGAATAAGGCGAAAAGATCAAAATAATACTGCACACTTGAAATGTTAAGCAGTGTTCAGAGTCATGAAAACCTTTTCCCTCCATGTTTTGCTTGTTGTGAGGTCTATATTGATCTTTTCAAACCTCTGCTCTTTCTTTTCCGATCTAGCGACAAGACTTTGATCATGGGCTCTTGCAAATATTCTAGAAAGGGGAGAGGAAAAGACATCATAAGAGACCAAAAATTAAAAACTCTTTTTGCATTTTCTGTAAGAAGAGAAATTAGAGAATGATATCTCTCTGAACTTACTCATGGCCATTAGTCATGACATCCTGTGTGATAATTTCCATGATATCCTGGATAACATTGATAATTTGGGCCTCATATGAGGCAATTTCATCTTCATATATTTGCTGTCATCACCAAAGAGAGAAATTAATATAGACCAGGCATATAAGTTCAGTTCATGTAGTATCAGCCATTTTCTTGGATAAATGCTAGACATGGAGGGAACCATCCTACCAAAAATTTCAAAAGCTTCTCCAATCTATCACTGAGGGAAATGAGACCACTCATCTTGAAATTGTTTAAGAATGTCTTCTGGTGTAAGGAAATATCCACTTCATCAAATATACTTGTCACGATCCTGTTTTTTAAAGATCAAACTTGTTCAGACTGACATTGTAGAAGTGAAAAGAGGGTCTTGTTATTAGGACTATCTGTACATATAGGAGATTTGATATCAGTGTTCTTGTACTTACGCCCTATCTCCCTGGTCTAGCAGAAGGTTAAATAATATATCCCTCAATGTTTCATAGCATTCAATTACGGCGGGATACATATATCCATCACTTTTAATCTTCCTGAATAAATCAGCATCTTCTTTCCCCTTGAAATCTTTTGCCATATCCAATGCAATTGGAATCTAGCATATTGAAAACAAATGGAAGAGTGAGTTCCAATTTCTTGCCACGCAAAAATACCAGCAGAATGGACCATCAAAGGAGGTACCTTACTAGCAAGCAAGAAAGGAGGCCATTGTACAACAGAGACATCATTTGAAGAAGATGGAACAAGTAACAGATCTCTATCCCTGAAAAAGTACAATTCAGAGGAAAAGAACCAGAAGCTAATAAAGGCTGCTTTGGTTATATAAAGTAAATTTCAGAAAGGTGCAGTACAAACCTATTGCTGATCAAGTCTTCTTCTCTCATAGTCAGTATGAATTCATTCCAGACTTGAGAAAAATTGGCAATGTTCTTTCTTACAGTTGAATCATCCTGCCACAACAATATATTTACTTTTAGATAACTAAAAAGAAAAGAGTCCTTAAGACACAATCATAGATATTGATGATATTCACGAAATAAATTTCACAGCACCAAGGGTTTCCTCTCATGTTCCTTATTTCCTGCTGGCACAAGCCGACGAGTGAAAGCTGAATGCACGGATTCAAATCTCGAACGCAACATCCCAAGAGTCCTTATCTACAAATGCAAAAGGGTTGAAAATTACAGAGAAAAGAAAAAAGAAGAAAAAAAAAACAGTATATCACAACCAGTGATAGATTACCCTCCCCCCAAACAACGAAAAGAGGCAACAAACAAATGAGACACTACAGTTCTTTTTACCACTGATATCACCTGCTTTTTCCACTAGTAAGAGAATTGTCACTCACCTCACCCAAATGACTGAAGGCTCCATGAATACCACCAAAGAGTGTAGAGAATATGGAATACCAGATTTGTGTATCCATAAAATAGACCTATGTAACAATCACACAGCGTAGTTATATCATCCATTGTAGGGCACAAGCAACTGAGAAAGACATAATATGAAGTTCTATTATTTTTGGAACTTCTGCAGGTCACTAACCAGGACAATTGGAGCCCATATTGCAATAACAATGCCATAGTTGTGTATGACTGCCATGGTTTAGAGTATCACTTAGTAACAGCCATGTATTATAATAAGAAAAAAGAACTCAATATATTGAAATATTACTGTTCGGAAAGAACTCGTGCCATTGGTAGCTATCAAAATGAATCCCCATGATCAACTTTGTTGGATTGACGAGTGGATAGATCTATCAAAAGTGCACAAAGACAGTGTCAACTTCTCCATGGAATACTAGGAATATTAAGTATACTAGAATTGAACAATAGCTCAAGACTAAAAATCACCTCCACGTAGTAACTGAATGCTAGCTTGCTGATTAGTAGTAGGATCCAAAAGAATGTGTACCTAAACGCATGTCAACAAAGTTAACTATCAAATATGAGCCGCATACTACTACTGTACATTAGCACTAAAGCGAGCAACCTAATGAGTTTTTCACATCCCTGATTCATTTTTTTCTCATTTGGATTTGATAAAAGAAATCGACCCAAAAAGAAAAAATATTTTGCCTTACCTAAGCAGAGAGACCATGTCTTCGTGCATACCTCTTCCAACATACAGTTTTGGCTGCAGTGTGGTCAAACATAAATAAAGAGAAGTATCCAGACAAAAAATAAATAAACAATGATGAGATGAATTCCAGAACAGATGCATACAAAATCAACAACTAGAGTTTAACTTCAGTCAGAACTAACAAAATATTGAAATACTAGACATCCTTGCCTGAGCCCACCACATTACAAGCGTGATAATTCGCCAATTAGAGCGCTCCATATTTCTCCTTAAAGGCGGGAGCAGAAATAGTAGGACAGCCAATATGTTGGGTATCAAATAAACTGCCACAGCATAGTTATAAGATGACTGATTCTGCCAATTACTAGCCCAATTGCTGAAATACTTCACCAGTCCTGTTGGATTTTGAACGGTACTGGTGTAACTGATGGGCAATATCACGGCCCACGCAGCTGCCACTGCAAATTTCAAGAGGTATCGTACTATTTGGGTAATTTTCAAGCTCCTCCATGCATATAAACTTAGAATAATATCCAGAGTGGCTGCATAAAGAAACATCAAACATACAAAAAAGCATCACTGGCCATGGTTCATAATGAAATGATTTTAACTGTTATAGAAATAACAGAGATTATATCACATAATCTGAGTAAAAGAGAAATATGATAACATATACCTCTCAGAAGATTGAGAAAAGCGGAAGTAATAAAAATGCTCAAAACGCTTCTGAAGACATGAGCATCAAAGATAGCAGCAAGAGAACCACTAGGACTCCAGGCAATGATTACCATGGCCTGAAACCAGAAAACTTACAAATGAAATGGAATCCCTCGAGCAAGGACAAAAAATATGATTACATAACTCAGAATCTAAGATACCTGGAATGCTAGTATAAAGAATATCCACATACGATCGAAACTTCTGTAGAGGTGCAAAAAAGTACGAACTTCTACAAAATTTGTTTTAGGCTTTCTCTTTCCACCAGAAGCTTGATTTGGATTCTGCAATATGTATATGTGAAAACTCCGAAAAGGCACTCTTGTAGATGAAATGTCCAAGGATAGAAAGTGACCTATGAACTTATAACCGTCTTCAATATAGTGCAATGAGATTTTTTTAAATGTTTTAAATATGATCTAACAGTAGCATATCAATACGGTGGTGCATGTTCTCTCTGATAGAGGGAGAGAGTTACCGCATTTGTAGGTGGGGCATCTGAATGCCTAAAAAAATCTGCTTTAGGGTTCATAGGCCACCCAAGCTTGAAACATTTCTCAGACCTACAGAAGCGATGGACATTTTAGCTAATATACAAGAAACTCGCTTAATCAACATATGACCCAGATAACTCACCAAAAGTACTCATTTAGATCATCATAGTTTCTCCAGCTCGCGTGGCTCGCCTTGCCTAGTTTATTTCTCTTAGCTTCCTTTTCCACCAAGTATATGCATTTAGATTCAAGTTTATCAACATATTTAACAAAAAATTTGGTTGACAACCTCACAATTACCTTCAGCAAAACCTGGTAAATAGGAGTTATAACTTCCCTCAGAAATGTTTCCTCATCACGCGGTTCCATTTGATATGATTCTCCACTGACGGGATGGACATTGCTAAATAAAATCCCATATACCTCATGGGCCATCTTGTACAATTAAAGCAGAACACAATTCAGAAATTCAAACTAATTACAAAACTCTAAGGAGTCCCATAAATAGACTTTTTATAAGAAGCGGTACAAGATAACACACATGGTGGAAGATATAGCATAAGCATTCAGGCATGAATCGAATATTTGAAGCTTCACCCCATATAAGAAGATAAAGTCCAATATAGATAAGCTGCATCCTTTGTTTGTCACAACCTGGAGGAAACCTGGAGGATGAAGCAATGAACATACTAAATCAAAACTTAAGCTCTCAAGATGGGAAAATTAGTCTTTACACTTCCACGGATAACTAGTGATTTGGATGGAAACAATCTTTACCTAAGATGTTGCTTACAATGCAGATAGTTACACCAGGAGATATAATTCTTAAAAACCTTATCCACCAATTCTTGAATAGTGGCACTATCCAGCTGCAACAACACAGTTACTAATACGTAAATGTGTATAATGATATGAAAAAATATATATATAAAAAACCATCGCAGATAAATATATATATATATATATATATATACTATAGAAATATAAAACCATTGCAGATAAAATTTCTCACCAGGTTATAATCTTCTAGGTGCTTATTCCGTATGTCAATGTTGGCTAATAGCAATATTAGGTGCTCCCTTTGGTTCGCAACGTTTCCTTTCTGCATTCCACAAGAAAGGTGGAAAAGGCAGAAATACGGTCAGTCCATAACTGTTATGTTGACAAGGATCTGGACCTGAGGAAGTAAAAAACCATTGTATAGACAGGTTACCTGAAAGCCGAAAATTGATGAAAGCCAATCAAGTATGTCATTAACTGCTCTAACTCGTTCCGTTCGCATTGTTGAGATGACACCAGGGGCACTGTGTGTTGAAATAATTATGGGCATTGGAAGATCCTCCACATTGCGTAGAGCACGCAGTGCTGCTTTGATCTATGTTATTTTCACGGGGAAGAAAGTGGGAAGGGAAGTAAAGAAGGTCCAATCAGGGATCAGTATTACAACATCAATGACCTTAAGGAAATTTAATATCATCCCAGGATGAAGGGAAAACAGAGAAGGTAAAATTCTAGGGAGTAATATAACTACACTGATATGGACTGCACTTTATACAACCTCAGGAAGTTCCATAATTGCTGGTTTAATGCCCACAGCATACAAGGGGAGAATGTTATAGTGTTCATACTGTTCCCTTTTCCTCTCAACCTCTGCAGCATATCTTTTTATCTGCGATGAAAAAGATAAACCAACATTCCCATTTTTCATTCTCTTAATTAGGTATAAAATTTTCAGAAAAATTCTTGCTAGAATATAAGAATCTTAAGAGATCAAACCTGTTCTTGAATGTTATCAAGAGGAATCATTGTTTTCATTACTTCAAATAAAACTGTTGCAATTTGGTATATCTTAGCCATCTCCTCCCTTCACAAAATGCCAGGAAACTAGAGCATGAGAACAAATTTGAATAAAGATAGTGTGCAATGGAAAACTTTGGCATGCGACAAGTTTAAAATTGGGGCCTCACGGTTTTTTGGTATATTCGCCTTCTTTGATATTTCTTTCATAGAATTGAAGGTAATACAGCTGCATTTCTTTTACATCATGCTTGGCAAGCATGGGTTTCGTCTCTTCCTCTTCCTGAAACAGAAGAGCATTTTCAGACGTCCAAAGATCAATCTTATTCCCTGTCAATGGGACTCAAACAAGGCTATACTTGAATAGAAAACTATAAGTAAAACTTAGTAAAGTATGGATTAGAAGTCTACCCTTTCAAGTCTGTGTAGCAAATAGGTCTTGAACTGCCGAACCCCACGCCCGTTTGACTTTTCATCCATCCCATGCGCCTTCTCAAATGCATAGAAACGACCTGATGCAAGGAAACACTCTGTAATATATTACTGTTTTCCTCGAAAACGGTGATTTACATGGAAACGGAAAACAAAAAGGCGCTGATACAAACATAAGCAATCAAAATGGGGGAGAAGAGAGATTAGGTTAGACAGAGAAAGGTGCTTACAGAGATAAGCAACTCTTCGATTCTCGGCCTGGATCTCGTTGGCAACCCTGAGAATGGGAGCGATGGAGGCAAGGGAGGAAGGAACGATCTCACTGTCAACGACTGAGCCGTCATCGTTGGGAAAATCTCCCACGCGGGTGGGAGTGCGGGTCATCCGCCGGGACAGAGACCTGGATGGGCCCCCTTCCTTCCGGAACCCACTGGATGAAGCCATAAACTAACTTCCCGCCCCTCAAATCCCTGAATTTTGCTTTTCCCACCTTGGTGTTTGTTGTGGTTCGGGTCAGTACTGTTTGATTTGGTGAAAGTAAGGATGATAGTGGTAGTGGTGAGGGTGTCATGGTTTTGTATCAGAGAGAGAAACAACAGAAATGAAAAGTGATGAGACAGAGACAGAGACAGAGATGCTTTGGGTGTGGAGTTGGGCAAAGTGGAGGAGGGGCTAAGGAGCTTTTGGGATTGCTCCGAGAGGAAGAAAAGAATTAGTAGAGCTTCTTTTTCGTGCTTTAGAATTTGATAATAACAAGAATGGAGGAAAGTTGAATGGGCAGCGAGCTTTAGCCTTTTGCTTTTGCTTTTGCAGCTTAACCAACCCCCCCCCCCCCCCCCTGCTTTTTCTATCCCATAAACCACCGTTATTATACTTAATTATAATCACATCGTTTTTGGAACAGATGTTTTGTCTGTTTGTTTCTTTTCTGCTTTTGATTCAGGTTTTTTGGACAAACAGAGAGACAGAGACAGAGACAGAGACAGAAAACAACGTTCTTTAACATTAACTAGTCTGCCTTGCGATTAGTAAGACTTGAACTGGTTAATTACAAATCATCGGACACGTGGTGGTCTACTAGTAGTCAACTTGGCTGCCACATCAACAAAATTAACGGAAAAATCAAAACAATAAACTGTATAAATGTTCCAATTTCCCACGAAGAGCTTAATTAGTTACCAACATGTATTTCTTTCACTAAAGGATGAATAATCTTCTGTCAATGTTCATCTGCCATCTGTCAATATTCACCGTTGCGGGAATTGTTATCAAAAGGGTGAAAGAACCTGTCCTAGTTCATGTTGCCGAATTCTTGGCCTACATTAATCATGATGATAATTCTTGTTATGTCGCGCGTTATTGCCCAAGCACTTCTCGTTTCTCTCCGAACAGTAATTCCGAAACACATCTGGACGAGCTGACGGATCATTTAGCCTCTGAGACTTATCAACGAGGCTTTGGCTTCGTCTCAATGGACCAAAAGATATTCGGAAGCACTCTCTGTCGTGGCGATGCCTTCAACCCAGAATGTGCATCTTGTGTGATCAATGCGGGTAGGGAAATCCGTAAACACTGTCCTTATAAGAAAGAAGAAGTCATATGGTACGAAAAATGTATGTTAAAATACTCTGATACTAATTGTTTCTTCAAGGAGCCCATATCGTTATTCCGAAAAGGAAACAGGATCGTATGCAGTGGGGAAGACAGACATTGATGGTATTGGTGGGTCAAAGCAGCATTTTCTTGGGTTGGCTCAATGCACAGGGGACCTTGAGGAATGGAAATGTAAGCTTTGTTTGGATAATCTAATTGCAATATATCAAGGAAGTTGCGCCGGGATGAGTACAGGAGCTCACTTTCTGAGTCGAAGTTGTGTTATTAGATATGATGACAATTATATTTGAAGTTCATGAAACCTTAGGTAATGAAACAAGAAGAGTTGAGGATTGATTTTTTGAGTGCTGATTGAATTGGCATTGACTCTCGTACTAATAATAGTTAGAGGAAGTGTTTGTAACAATTGAAAATCAGGACAATTGATAAAGAAATGAAGTTAAAAGCCAAGCAAGCTAGCTGTGCAGAGAAATTATTGTCAGGTCTGCAGATCTATTTTTTGGTTAAGAAACTATTCAATTTGTATTGGTAACGATTCCAACAAGTTTGACATGAAGAATATATTGTCTAGAAGTTTGATTCCTAAAGCATTTGAGATGTGGAGTTCAAAATCACAGTTAAAATTTCACTTACTTTAATAGTGTTATAATTTTTCCAAATTTTCTGATTTTTGTGCTTCTCCTGCTAACATGTGATGATGTAAGTGAAAAATGATAATAGAAACTTATATTTAATATTGAGTATTATAATGATATATTAATTAGCTTGATATTCATGTACTTATATTATATTTCATCTTGTATTTAGTCAATTCATTTCTCAATGAAATCAAGTTTTTTCCTACAAGTTCATTAAAAAAAAAAAAAAAAAAACCAGTGTTATGTTTTTCCTACTGCCTTCTCTCAATCCATTCATCAAGCTCGAATTCCTACAAATTGATTTTACGACATCTACTTAGTAATTAGTTTCCTTTGCCTTTTTGTACTGCATAAATGATAGCTTCGACTTGATTGTCTTCTTTACTTAATCAGGCTAGCTATATAGCAGCCTGTATATGCCCGTGTATAAAAGGAAGCAGTTATATGGTTTAAGAAATGTTAATTCAGTTTTTTTTTTGGACAAACTATTGAGTTAATTACAGTGATATTTATTACGTTAAGAATTTGAAACTTGACCAGAAAGCAATTGAGCAGCATCGATCAAAGCAATTTGACAAATTATAAGATTAAGACGTTGATTATGTTGATAAGTACGCACGCCTCTCATACATCATTTACCAAGTACTAATAATTCTTACTATTATGATAAGTTATTATAGTTTATAGTGATTTTTGTTTTACTCCGTTTCGTGGTTCGATCGATCTGGATTATATTATCATCATTTTATTCTCTGTTTCAAGCTTATTATGTAATTTGCAGTATAAACTTACTGATCGATCCATTTGAATATCCTGTTTCATAGCTTGATTAACCTCTAACTTAATCTTTTACGTTAATTAATTACCTGATATTATCCAGTTTCCAATACATTAGAAAGAAGTTGAATTGTAGTTTAAAGGGCTATTGGTTGATTTGGTGTCAGTTTACATCATCCAGCGAATACTGATTACGATGAAAAGCTGCCGAACCATTGTCCTGTACTGGGGCTATTACATATGATATACTTCCTTGCCGATTTTACACAGCTAAAAGACAAAAACTACAATCTGTGTAATAAAATGTCTTGGACTGACGTTCAAAATAAGTGAAGAAGTGTAATAATTTTGAATGTTTCTCCGTAAGACCAAGTCTAAATCGTAGTCAGCGGTAGAAGCCGTTGCATAGCTTTACTTTGACCCAAATGGAAATGAAAAAGGAAAAAGCTGGAAAAAGATATGATGAATGCTTTTTATATAGTATTTAATTGATCTTGATACCGTTAAACAGAGACTTCCAACCGTTGGGGAGTGTCTGACAGCTGTTTTGTGGTTGGAAAGAATCTATTCTGCCAGCCAAACACACCCTTAATTTGTTGCTAAAGATACCAAAGCACTTTATGCCCCGCACCACCAGGAACCAGCCTTGTGTTATATAAGCAGAGCTCAAAAACAGAGATTGAAGGGTCGGTAGTCTGTTCTGTATTGTAATTATATTCCAGGGGGATGAAAGTGCGGTCTTTGAAGAAGGTGATGAGCAAGGAAGTGGTGGGGCCATGGAGGAGATTCTCAGAGTTGTTCCGAATCCGACGGAAACGACTGGATTCCCGACGACACTTGTTGACAACGTCGTTTTCAAGATATTATCGGCTGCGGAGGCCGTTCATGTTTTGCTAATGCTATGTTTCTTCTTCCTCCGTTATGGCGGTCATTTCTGAGTTGACTCTTACATTGCACTCATTTGTTCATTCATTTTATCATTTTCTCTGTTTATCTCATTTACGGACTTGTCCATTAATTGGCTACCGGGTTTCCTCCTCTAGTTTTATATCATACGTATCACTTAAATGATTGACCTCTTAAATTGATTAACGTGATATTCAGCATCAACATATATAGTCAGTAATTCACTGTTCAAGCTACTCTTCATATACATGAAAATCTGCTTAGATGAAAAAGGATACTGCACACAGCCTGTAACATGTTTCGAACTTGCATATCCTAAAGGATTTCGACAAATGAGATGCGGATTCATTTACAAATCTTCATACTAGACCAATGTTTTTTTTTTCTTTCTGTTATCCCTGCAATACCAGTCAGTAGTCATTACCATTACTATATATTGGTTGCAATTAGTCATTCAATTTACAAATTAACAAGACGTCTCTTCTAAAAAGGATGGTTTTCTTAAAGTTAACTTGTTTTGTATCTTTACTAACCATTTCTCTTGTTCAAGTACATGTTTATGGAGATGATTCCTGGCTTTACTATACATGTAGAGAATCGTCCCCTCTTCCCAGTATAACTAGTACTTTGGAGACAAACTTGGTTGAGCTCATGAATCGTTTAGCATAGGATATTCATCATGTAGGATACAGCTCGGCTTCGGTTCATAAAGGTGGACACACAAACGATGTATATGGTCATGCTCTCTGTCTGGGTCATGATGTCTCCATGGGAGAATGTAGAGCCTGTGTCGTAAAGGCAGGTTACGACATTCGGGAATTGTCATGATTCCTTAGGAGGAACCATATGGTACGAAAAATGTCTGTTGAAGTACAATCAAGGCGCGGCATTCTTCTGAAAAATTGGTAAGTCCTTCACTTTTTTGATATGGCCACATAATTTACATAGGGGGAGAGCCAGTCTAAATTTGCCTAAACCAAATGCAATTCTTGACTTCTTTACCGGACTTGCCGATGGAGCTTCAAAGAAACAAAAATATGCAGCCAAAGAGTTAGACATCGGCACAACACTGATACTTGGGTTGGCTCAGTGTACAACAGACCTTTCGGAGCATGATTTGATTGTAAGAGTTGTTTGAAAGAGTCCGTAATGGAAGTTATGAAATATGGAGGAAAAATAATTGCCGGCTTCTTAGCGGGAGTTGCATTGTCACGTATGATGTTTGGCACAGGTACTTGCATCGGCTCAGTGTACTAGAAACCTTTCGGAGCATGATTTCAGGAGTTGTTTGAATGAGGCGGTAATAAAATTGGAAGTTATGAAATATGGTGGAATAATTAGTGGCTGGGTTCTTAGCAGGAGTTGCATTCTTGCGTATGATTATATGCCTCTATACAAAATGAACTAGCGTAGATGTTATAAAAACTGTCAAATAAGCTTGAACTTCTAGTTTAATTTACCATCCCGTGTCAACTTTCATGTTTATTACGGACGCCATGACAGCTAAAGGCAAGCTAAGACTATCCAGTATCCAGTATCCAGTATCCATATCATATTTCCTTTGATATCAAAATATTTTGAAACCACTCATCACTCAACCTTGATTTCTTTTGAAATTAACGACTTAATGTCGTAATGTATGCCTGCCTGATAACATCAATATGTAACACCATGCACAAATAAATAAATAATACCGTGGCATATGATTAGGCCATATTAGAGTATGAAACAAATTAGAATATTGGAGAAGAAACAGTTCACGCTGAGTCATAGCGCTTAACATATTCCAGACACTTGAATTTCCTGAAACTATACACACCATTTAATTACTTATATTTCGTGATTCTTTCGATTGAGATGCGGTTTTCAAATACTGATTTTAGACAAGTTTTGACACATAATCACGAGACCAAACGGGTTGGTCCCGCGGTCAAAATCAGTATTTGACAGTTTAATTGCAAGAATCGATTCTAAGTGGTTGACTTCATATTTTACTTTCTTTTATTTGATGTCTAAGTGATTAAACGGGCAATCATGTTCTAAAATTCACTTTCAAAATTACTGTTTCGAGAGAAATAGGACAGGAATGCAAGAGGATTAAGCAATCCATTCTTCTAACCAATTAAGCATGAATTCATTGTCCAAACAAGAAACTAGGTGACCCCATTTTATGCTCTATGAAAGATGAAGCAGAGGAAGCTAATTAAGAACTTGACATCGAACTTATATGCAATTCAGATGCTTTAATCAGCCAAATACTCGGCCAAATCAATTAGATGACCCCATTTTCATATCGATGTGAAACAAGTGGTCTAGGACCAATCATAAACTTTACTATTACTTCTCTTCCTCTAAGAGACTACACAGACCTTATATTAATCTGACTCTTAATAACTAACTATTTCAAAAAAAACATGGTTAGTATCATCAAATTAACTTGTTCTTTGTCGTCTCTCATCGCCATTATTCTCGTACAACTATACGCTCACGGAGTTAATTCCTACCTATATCACGTATGTGAGGAGTACAACGGTTCTCCGAACATAACAAGTCATCAACTAAAGGAAAACATGAAGGAACTCATGGACAGTTTATTCTTCAGAAAACTGACTATTAAAATGCAAGCAGGGTGTCAAAATTTCGGTGAAATTTACAAAACCTCTAGCTTTGCGCTTATGACATCGCCACATGATGATTTACCCGAGCATCACAGCCTGATTATACTACCTAACCCTTATACTCATGAATTTCTGGAGTTCTTGACCCTACTTGTCAATGAAGCTTGGAAGAACATAAAATTGTTTGCAGAAAATGAGTCCAATATTGGCAAATTAAGGATTTATGGGTAGCTCAATGCGCTAGAGACATTTCGGATCGTCAATGCAAGTTGTGCTTGGATGAGTTACTCAATCTACTAGTGAAACGCTGGAAAGAAAAAATTAGAGGACTCATTCTTAGCGGGAGTTGCATCGTTAAATATGAAGTTATGCCAAGGAAAATATTAGTGTAGTTGTGCCTAATTGATTGCATGATCAGTTTCCTAGCTAGTATAATAAGGTCCAGAGCTGCCTGATAGTTTACCTTATAGCCATATATCATATATGCATGCATGTATCCTCGGCTTCTCATCTCTTGCCCATGTTTATAACATAATTACTGTTTAGACAGCCGAATCAATAAATAGATCGCAGGAGACGACTAATTGATTGCAGAATCAAAATATCATATAAATAAAATATATATATATATATATATATGTAAACGCCTTGGGAAATGTGGTTTTTGCTGGTTTCCTGAGTATATTATAGATAGATATATTACATGACTAGTCACTAGTCCAATGCATGCTGTGCAATATTTACGTGTACACAAGCTAGTAGCATGCTGTGCAATATTTACGCGTACACAAGCTAGTAGCATGCAGTAGCACCCCACTTGCAGGGTGGTGCAGGCCTTTTTTCTTTTCACGAAACTGTGAAAATGGTGATCAGATAGGAGAAGAAGTAAATGGTTTTGAACTTGTGACATTCATTCACTCATCGTAAAATATATAGACAGATTACAAAATATATTTGAATTTAAAATATACACAAAATTAGGAAACTAATTAACAAACATAGTAAATGAAATCTAAATTTTGTTACAGAACTAAAAAGACCTAAAATAGAGGAATGGACTTGGTAGTGGTTTCTTCGTCCAAGCGTGAACTTGGTTTTGATTGCATTCAACACCCACCTCAAGTTGGAGTTGGGATTGAAATGTCAAGAACACCCAACTTGCGAAGTAGGCGGTGATAAGTGTCACCTCCAAGTGGTTGGTAAAAATGTCCGTCAATTGATCTCTAGAATGTAGGTAGAAAGGAGCAGTAAGACCTCCTTTCATTTTTTTCTCAAATAAAATGATAATCAATCTCAATATATTTAATATATTCATGAAAAATAAAAATTTCAGTAATATAAATAGCAGTTTTGCTGTCATAATGAACTGCAATTCATTACAAATAGTTGAATCCAATATTTGAAAGAAGAGATTTTAACCATTGCAACTCATAAGTAAGTACAGTGAGAGAATGATATTATGCATCCGCTGAAAAATGAGAAATAGTTTGTTGTTTCTTAGTTTTCCAAAAAATAGGACTAGAATTTAATATGGTGTAATAACCAGTGGTGGATTGACAAGTAGTAAGACAACCAGTCCAGTTAGAGTCAACATATCCAATGAGAGTAAGAGAGCTAGATGCATAAAGGAATGATCATTTACCTACAGTACCTTTAAAATAACGAAGAACCCAATTGGCAGCATCAAGATGAGTGGAATGAGGAGATTGCATGAACTGATTAAGTGTGTTGACAAACATATTGAATATCTGGTTGTGTTACAATAAGATATAAAAAACTTCCCCCTAGCTGATGATGGATTGTCGGATCAAGAAGAGAAGTACCATCCTCTGGTCATAAGCGAATATGTTATTTCATAGGAAAATCAGATGGTCGGGAACCGGTCATACTAGAATCAGATAAGATGTCAGGGGTATATTTTCTTTAGCATAGAAAAATTTATTATTTAGATCGAGACACTTTAATACCTATAAAATATCGAAGATTGCTAAGATCTTTTATTGAAAAAGATCGAGCAATAAATTATTTAATTTCAATTATGGTATTATCTTTATTGCCAATGATAATAATATCATCGACATAAATGAGAACAAAAATAGAAGTATGATCATGAATATGTAATAAGACTATAGTCTAAAATAGATTGTCGAAAACCTCGGGGAATAAGAGTGTTTGAGAATTTAGAAAACCATTATCAATAAGCTTATTTGAGATCATAGATAGATTTGTTTAATTTGCACACACAAGTTTTCTTTTTGCGAGAGAAACTAGGATGAAGTTTCATATAAACTTCTTTATTGAGATCTCTTGGAAGAAATGTATTGTTGACATCGATTTGATATAGGGACCAATTTTTAATGGCAGGAATGGAGAGAAGGAGATGAAAGGTAACTAGTTTGGCCACATGTGTTAATGTATCATGATAATCGATTCTTTCAACTTAAGTATAACTTTTAACACATGTTGTCGACCTAAGTATGGGTATGCATAAGAAGTAGAGGATAAGTGGAAAGTTACTAACACCTGAGTGAGGAACATACTTCTACCATGTCAGACTGAGATAACGAAATTGAATGCTATGACGACTCTAAGTGGGGGACACATCCCTAACGTATTAGACGGGCGTCATCGTTATACGTTGAAGCAACTCTTAATAGGGGACATATTTATTATGTCACGGCATTAATCCGTGGAAAACCTCCACCTTCTTAATTATCTTGCAATAAATCTAAATTTTACCATTAAAAGTTTATTTGATTAAATGACATTAATTAATATATGATTTAATTAACTTAATCATTTTAATAATCATATTTAATTATTCCTTAATTTAATTGATTTTAAATATAACAAACTAACATTAAATTCATAATAAAGACCATTCAATATATGACAAGTATTGAATATTTTCTATATATATATATATCTGCCAGTAAAAGCGGGGGAAGTGAAAGCACAAAAACATGATTCTCCCTTGCACCAGATTTATGTCTTCTTGCTACTTTTATTAACTTAGTTGTTGTACTCATAACTCATGTCAAACGTTTTACATCTATACTCAAAATCCTTGCCGTCCAATTATTTTTTCTCTTGTTCTTCTTACGATAATATTACATACCTCTACAGTCTACACACATGATTCTCCTTTTGGTTACTTTCTTTGAATGCATCTTCTCCTTTTATTTTTTTGGGTGAATTTCGGTGGGAGGTATGGCAAAAGCTAAGACTAGTTGATTCGGTTGGCTTGACATGAGCAATAATGTTAAGAGAAATAGTAAGTAGTAGTGATAAAGTTGAGAAATGTGTAAGTGGTTTCACTCTAATAATTATATAAGCTACTTTTCATCTACTCTAGTGTCTCTTTCTTTGTCTTTCTACAAGTTTCATGATTAAGTCATTGCAATAATTAGTCTGACTTTACTCCTCTCATCTTTTTAGTCTGTCGGTCTAATTCAAATTCTATATGGTTCCCTCCATCAAGAATTCCAATATTATCCACGAACAGACAATTGTAGAGAGAATAATAT
This sequence comes from Coriaria nepalensis, assembly GCA_027186245.1. Lineage (NCBI taxonomy): Eukaryota > Viridiplantae > Streptophyta > Magnoliopsida > Cucurbitales > Coriariaceae > Coriaria > Coriaria nepalensis. The sequence continues at coordinate 10,836,618 of CP114492.1, forward strand.
AGCGTACTCGATCATAATTAAGACGTACCTACACTAGCTAGCTAGATGTAGATGTAGATGTAGACGTAGATGATGCCTCCGGCTAGCAACCTAAACCATATGCTACTAAAATGCATATTAAAATCGACCTCTTTTCACGAACGAGGCATAGTATCTACCACCATTTTAATGATAAGTTTTAATCTGTAAATTAAGAGAAAGTAGCTGGATGTCAATGTAGGGAGCAAGTCGTGCAGTGCAATGAAAGGGAAGTGGTTTGTATTGTAATCTTATTACAAAGTCCCTACCTACCTGCCCGCCTGGCCCGGCTCATGCTGCACCTTACCATCTCATCTGAGACTGAGCTATCTAAATTTTTTTGTCATGTAATGTTGTGCATGCGTGCCCCTTTTACTGCAACTACATCGAATCTCGTCCGATCGATCGATCGATCTTGTATATATATATAATTGCATGTATATATATATATATATAAAAAGCTGCCTCCCACATCCTCGTCTTTGTGATTCACATTGAATGAAATGTATTAAAAAAAAACAAACATGTTGGGGAAGATACGTCTTCATGTCTTATTAGTTATTACGAAGGTAATCACGAAACAAATTAGTGATAAGATTATCATTAATCATTCTGAAGGGATTCTTTTTAGCACATTAAGAATTAAGACATGCAAGATCTCATGAATATATATATCATCTACTTCTAGTACTCTGGCTGCTTTGGAAGAATGATGGAAAATTGGCAGCCAAGCAAGAACCTTGCTGTATCAAAGGATGTACACATCAACATATCACAACAAGTCATATTAAAGTTTGATTTGGTTGTCAAATACATTTACATCCAACCAAATTAGACCCTTCAACTTCAACAGGGATTTATCCCGATCCCTCCGTCACGGAAAAATAAATAAATAAAGAAAACAAATGATTTGATTATAGAGAAAACTGATGACCCGAAATTCCGAATGATAATAGTATATGGAAGGGGTTTGGATTTTTGAAGGCGTAGCAGATAAAAGATGGGGATGGACCAGAAGTGCAACTTGTCTCGTCTGAGAGAGAGACGTGTAACCTTGATTAGTACAACATAATGAAAATAGTAATACATTAAAGAGAGGAATACCTGGAACAAACGAATACTCCAAACCTCTATCAAACGTTTCCCATGTGGACCAGCAAATCCAAATTCCAATCCAAACCAAAATATAAATAAAAAAGAAGAAGCAATATTTAACCCACCACCCTGGTGGGGTCTGGCCCTCTCCTCTCTATCTTCTTGAACTTTAAAGTAAAAGTAAAAGAGGACCTGCCAAAACACCGCCCGGTAAAGCGTACCCAAAACTGACTTCTCTGCACATTTTGGGTCCCTTCTTGCTCACCATCTACCCCACACGTGCTGTTCAGTGGGTCCTCCTTCTGGCCCATGACCTTTGAACGGAACCAGGATTACAAAAAAGGAAAAGATGGGAGAAGCGAGAATAGCGTAATAAAGGTGACTTGGAGTTTTAGCTAAGCCTACGTGGCCGCCAATGTCACGTCCCAGTAGTCGTAAATTATGTAGCGGATGCCCGCCTTTGTCCGTTATTACATATGGGTTATGTCGGGCCTATGTCGGGACATCTTCGGTCCGAGATTGAGGTTTAGTGGTAGAAATAGGGATAACTTAATAGGGCATGAATTTAATAATTAAAATTGAATTGAAAATATCAAATAATAGGATAATAATTGAGTAAGATGATAAGATGTTGGATGATATTGCGATTGAATTATGTATTATTTTTTGTTTTAGACTTAAGTATTGATATATAGAAAAGATAGAGGATATATAGAAAGTTATTGATATTTAAGCGAGAGATACATCTCTATCATATCAGATCGAGGTAGCATTGCTTTATGTTGTGACGATTCTAAATAACGGATACATTCATAAAATGTTATAATCTTATTCCCTGAATATAGATACTAATCTTATAACGTATTGTAAGTTATGGAACTCTTCGCCACACCGGATGTATATCCCCATTAACACAGGTTATTTTGAGTCCTCATGTCACTATACACGGGTCCAATATCTCGGCAATACCCACCGGAATTCGCTGGAATTACCGGCCTGACCCGATCCCTTCCTTGTTTGTTAAAGACTAAAGTAGAAGAGTCAAATAGGAAAGAGGGCCTTTCTGGCAACCGAATACCAAACCTGACACAACCCAAGCCAATTTTTCAACTCTCTTTCTCTCTCAAAACACGTGCCTTCTGTTTTTAGTATTCCAATATTTATCCATTTAATTATAGATAGATATGTCCCTCACTCTAAAGTCTAAACCAAACCAAACCCTAAATAAACCCCACCATTCGGTCCCCCCCCCCCCCCCCACTAAAGTTGCATGCCCCATCCTTCATTTCCTCCTTACAATCAAATCCTCTTCTCCTTTTTTCCTCGCACCTACTTAAAGAGAAAACCAAGCCTCTAAAAACCAAAGGGAGGAGCCCCACAAGCAACGCTTCGATCACATAGCAGCAAATATATAGCGCAGAATTATCTCTACATCGGAAGGAAGAAGCTATATATATACAATACATAGCTTGCTAGAAGAAAAAAAAAAAAGCGGGACCTTCACAGCTTACATATTTCTTAATGGCTGTGGAAGCTAGGCACTTCAATCTCTTCCCCCCTCAGCTCCTAGGAAACAGGTACCATCTATAATGAATTACCCACCTCTTCTCCGTAAATACATATGCATGGATTCCTGCATATATGTACATGTCTTAATGGCTCTCTTTCTATGAATTTGCAGAGAAATGATGAACCACATGGAGGGAAACACCAACTTGTACGGCAACCGAATGGGATATGGAATCCCATTATCAGGAACTACCACCGCGGAGACTCTGCTTCAGACGTACAATTCCATTATCGTAGATTCATCTCCGGCCACTAAAGCTGCCAACGCCGCCACGCCAGCAGCGATGAAATCGGCCGACAGCGGCGGTTTCAAGTCCAACTTCCTTCCCCATCAGCCAAGAAAACGCTCCAGAAACGACTCCAACTCCTTCCTATCCGACCCATCTCTTATTAATCCCAAGCCCCGCGGCGCTTATAATTACTCCCTTCTCGGCGAAGAATTCTCAACTCAGATCCAACAACAACAATCAGACATCGATCGGCTTATCTCTGAACATGTATGTTCCAGTAAAAGTTCCTTCTTCTTTTTTTCTTTTTCGCTGTAATATTGATTGTGGTTTTTATATATTCTGTGATTAATTAATGATGTGGGCACTGATCATCGAGTTCTTTTGTGATTACTTTATAGATGGAGCTGGTGACATTAGAGATGGAGGAAAAGAGGAAAAGGCAAGCGAGGAAGATAATAGGAGCGATTGAAATCGGGATGGTGAAGAAGCTAAGAGCCAAAGAGGATGAGATTGAAAAAATGGGAAAGCTAAATTGGGCACTGGAAGAACGTGTCAACTCATTGTGCATGGAGAATCAGATATGGCGAGACCTCGCTCACAACAACGAAGCCACGGCCAATGATCTACGTACGAACCTCGAGCACGTCTTGGCTCAGCAGATGGGCAGGGAGGAGCGGACACGTGGCATCGGATCAGACGAGCCCACGGTTGCACTAATGGACGACGCTGAGTCTTGTTGTGGAAGCAACGATGTAGGATGCCAAGACGAAGAAGAAGGCCGTAAAGGAGTGGTTAATGGGTGGCGGAATATAGACGGAAGCATAGAGAAGAATGTAAGGTTGTCGGTGAAGGATAACAGTGATCGGATAATTAAGATTAATGGAGCAAGGAGCAGTAGTAGTGCTAGTATGAGATGGTGCAAGAATTGTGGCAAGGAAGAATCTTGCGTACTGGTCTTGCCGTGTAGGCATCTCTGTCTCTGTACTGGTTGTTCTCTTTCGACCCCCATTTGCCCCGTCTGTAAATCTGCCAAGAAGACTAGTCTTCCGGTCATCATGTCTTAGCAACAAACGTTCAATTGATAAATCAAACACTCAAACCCCACAGAAACAAGGCAAATTTTTTCTTCTTTGCAATCAATGTTCTATAAATTTTTCGATAATCTCTCGTCTTCTTTTTTCACGCGTCCGGATGATCTGTCTATAAGTTTCGATGCACGGAGATTAGTGTTTGCTAAGTATTTGTTAATGTGCATAGTTTTAATTCTTTATTACAATATCGTCTTTGATTTATTTTATCTTTTTGCTGGTTAATAAAATACTCTTTTTTGCGGGGATTAAGTTTCTGTGAGGAAGAAGGAAATTGGTGGTGTTTGCATATTACAAATCATATAAGTTTTAATTGGTGATATGATGGCACAAGTGAAAGAGAGAAATTAGGGCAAAAAGGTTGGCGGCGAGGGAAGGTGGGGTCCCCCCAAGGATGTGGAGGATATGGGTGGGACCCCACGGGGCGCAACTACTAGATATCTAAACAGCTAGACCCCCTTAGACAGACCACCAATTAGAGGGGATTGGATCAAATAGGGTCGATCCAAAATGAGACAGGAGGGCAGGAAATAGGAAAGCGAGAGGTGTGAGGCAAAGGCTGACACACGTGGGACTCTCGCAAAAGTCGCTGTTTTTTATAGAGTTTTATTTATAGCAGTAAGTAATCTCCTCTCCTACACAATCCACAACATTCAATTTCCTTACCTTTACTTTTACCCTCTCGATTCGATCGTGTTCTTGCACGGCTTTTATAATAATAACACAAGTAGTCCCCGTTCTCATCTCATCTCATCTCATCATATCATATCTTATCCTACCCCACCTTTTGATAAAACATAAAAGTCCAAACATAGCAAAAGGAGACGAGAGTCGGTGGGTAAAGAAGAGTCCCGCCAAAAGTATATAGTAAAAAACATAACCGTTGCGTAATGTATACGACGGGAGATGACATTATAATCAATGTATGAATGAATCAATGTATGAATGAATCAATGTAAGAATCAATCAATGATGGGGTTTTTGGGAGTAAAATTTGGTTGGGGGAATGGGATTAGGAGATGGAAACTGTGGGTGTTGTTCCCCAGTCGATGTTTAGTGGTTGAAGAACGTGGCACATCTTCCTGTCGGTTTCAATGGAGACTGAATATTTATTTATTTGATATATAAATTTAATTATGTTTTCTGGTGGCAGCTAAATATGGCAGTGTCGGCCATTAATATTATAATATTTTTTAATTTGACTGACAGTGAGGTTGATTACTGGGTCCTCGTTTCTCAGTCTTTGACATCTTAATTATTACACCATCACATTAAATATAAATGGGATAACGTAGACGTAGGGATATAGTAAATAAATAAATAAATAAATAAATAAATAAATAAATAAATAAATAAATAAATAAATAAATAAATAAATAAATAAATAAATCTGAGATTTGGGTGTGGACCACACCACCGTCCCTTTATGAACAGCTTGCCCTTCACAACACGTGAATCTGATTCAATGAAATTTATAGAAACAATATTTTTGTTAATTTGTCAAAAGAATAATAAGTATGTATATATATATATATATATATATATATATATATAAAATTGAAAGCATGATATGTGGATTAACACTAATCAAGCATCAGTCATCAAGACGGGGGAGGGACCCACATACGAAAAGGAACCCCATGAAACTTATGCGATTGCGATTCACCATCAGGAAAAGGAACCCCATGAAACTTATGCGATTGCGATTCACCATCAGACATACTCACTATATTTATGTTATTGATTGTATAATTTTATATATATACTGACTGGATAGTCAAAGCAAAAATGAAGTAGTTGTTTAATTTTGTGAAATGGGCATACAGATTTAATAATATATATATATATATATATATATATATATATATATATGCATTGTAAAAGATGAAACAGTTTCGTGGTTGAGTTGGGTATTCGGCATTCGAATTCCCCATTTCCTCTCATCTATCTCCATTTTCATTCAAATCAGCACTCAATCCTGCCAGACTCATCAACCAACCCAGAATTCACAAATCACAATACAATAATGCTCAACCCAAACATCACGGATGACTACAACATCTTGTTAATATACAATTACTTGATTACTTAATAAGTACACTTGACTTATTATATATGTATATATGTATATACATTATAGATACACATATGTATATAATGTTGGAAATGTAAGAATCCGGTTGATGGAGTCGTGCTCGAATTCATCGTCACGTACGACGCTAGGCATGAGGCAGACTGAGGGATGATGATGACGATTAAGAAGACAAGACACTTTGGAACCAGTGGCCATTCATTTATTCATATGGAGGAGGCAAAAAGGAAACGCCAAACACAAAGCCCCATGCCTCTGCTTTTTTATATTTTTCTTATATATTCTTAATATATCCAAAAACACAATTATATGTTTCAGTACTTCAGACGACGTAGTCCACGATAAATAATGAATGAGACTGTGTTGTGGGGCTGGCCGAGTAATGGGTTGGTACATAGGCATAAGAATATGGGATCCAGTTAAGAGCGGGGTGGTGCATGCATCGGGGGCCATGATGGAAACCCTACCTACCTGCTAAGCTTTTCTTTTATTTTCCTTTCTTTTCCGTATGCAATAGAAGGGGGGTGTGGGGAGTAGTACTGGTAAATATATATGCCTAGTTCAGTTGCCCCCCCCCTACTTATCATCTTACAATTGATTTTCATTTTGTTGCTTTTCGTTTTGTGCTTTCTTAATCAGATCAACGGCCCTACACCCATCACTGGTGAGTAGTGAGTGATATCGATCGATTCGGATCGGCTTAGAATTTAAAAGGAATGTAATGTAATGTAAAATTGACGAGTTGATGCCAATATAATGTTAAATGTTTGTTTGTTTGTTTGTACGTGGGGGTAACAAAGTATACATCAACAAAGCAATTTGACTTTGAAGGAAGGAAAGGAAAGGAAAGGCATGGTGTAGGGTCAGTTTATAAGACCTGAATCAATCCACAATGTCCTTTCTTTTTGAAGGAACGGACAGTGAAAGTGACCGAACCCCATTCACCTACAAGACAACATATTTCACACTATGAGTTTTTCCTTTTTTGTGGGAATTTCAATGGCTGATCGCGCGGTCTAGTAGACCAGTACTAGTGCTACCACCATGCTTTACAAAGATGATGGATGGATTTGATCACAGGGGTTGAATTCAATATTTGTCATCGATCAGACATTAGTTGGGTTGGGTGGTGGAGTAAGGCAAAAGATATTAGCACTAGATAGCTAGACCGACACACCAATTATGCTTATTTATTTATTTATTATTGATTGTCTTAATCCTACAAAGTAAAAAAAGAAAAAAAAAAAACAGAACCCCACTAATGGCCGCTAGCCATCAGATGATCAACTATTCTTTTCTTGCGGCCTTTATTTTACAGATGATCACGGCTGTCGGAGATTGTAAACATCGATCGACAGGATCCGATCATTTCCCCCACTAAGTCAATAATAGCAATTAGTATTATGTCCTCAAATTATGCCCACCTGTGTATATACATGATGTCGGCAAAATTCATTACGATAATTAAATTTGATTTTAAAAATTATATAGTTATAAATATTTGATTAATATATATAAATAAATAAAATAAATAAGTATAATAAATATGAAAACATATTAAAAATTTAAAGTAAATTTTATATTATTAATTAAATAATAATAAATGAATATAATAAATACTTTGTTAATTATTAAATAAATTTAATTTAATCATTATAATAAATATATGAATAATTTGAGATTAATTTATATTATATTTTATTTTTTACATATTTATTGATTATTATATTAAATTATAAGCTACTTATTGAAATAAATAAAGAATAATTATGGAAATAGAAATTTGAATAGATAAATAATTATGATAAATAAAAGAAAATTAATGAAATGAAATAATTGAAAAAATAACTGAATAAATTTAAGAAAATTTTGATAAGGTTAAAACTGAATGTAAATTATACATTACGATACGAAATAAAATATATATTATATTTACTCCTAAGAGGCGATAGATGAAAATAATGAAAAGGAAAATAGAAGAAGGTGTCTAATCTTGAATAATGGATTGATATTTTCACTCGAATGAGAATTTGGTGCTCTAATCATTATTCATAATAATCGATCTTAAGGAATAAAAAATATACTTTTCCGGATGAAAAATTACAAGTGTTGAGTCATACTTGGAGAGAATAAAATTTTCAGAGTGTATAGAGAATTTACAAGTGTTACTCGATTTTTTAGTAAATATTGGTAATTGTTTGAATGGTTGTTGATGATTTTTGCCTTCACACTTGCTTGCTATTTATAGATAAATACGTTGATGGCATACTTGTAATTAAATCGAAGTCGACATCCATTTCCTCCTTTTAATTTGGCCCCACTCATCCCCACTTTGTGAGTCTTATCACTTTTTAAATTGAATGGTTATTGACTCAGATTCAGTCAAATTTAGTAAACTTTTAGTCTAGATTCATTAAAACTAATTCTTCCCACTTCCTCCAATTTCGATCGAATCCATCCCTTCTCTTCTTTAATTTTGGTAGAATATTGTGTTGGTTGAGAGTGAGCGACTTTCATCCGCTTTTTGGTGAAAATTTGTTTACTCTTTTTGATTGGGTGAGTAACTTGGTTAAAATCTTTCCTTTTGCCCCATTCTTCGGACAAAAATCCCTTTGTTTCCTCTTTAATTTCAACCGAACAGTTTGGTTAGGTAGAGATGATTTTGTCTTTTCTTCAAATGATCAAATATTGAATTTCTAATGATCTTCGTATAGATGATACATGGCTATTCCTTATACCAAGTTATCAACTCAAGTGATGTATTCACTTTATTATAATTATCTTAAATTTACTTAAATGAACTCACATTCAATTTATCATAAATAATTACTATCTAGATAATATTAATTACTAACTAATTGAATTAATTACTTATTTCTAATTAATTAAATTATAATCGACTTATATTTAATTCGAATAATTAACCGATCAACTCTTATAATTTTTTTTATTTATTTATCAACATATATTAGATCCCCCCAAAATTAATGAATCACTAGTTTCTAGGAGATTGTCCGGCCCATCATCTTGTGTTCAGATATGGTCCTTACTCATTATTTCCTTACCTATCTTATCCATCAACTGAGACCATTAGATCAAAATCCAACGGTCAGATGAAAAATATAATATTATATACGTAATATACGAATTCTGGTATACGGGATATTAAAAAATGGATCCGGTATATAAGTCTAATTAATCCCTTCTTCTTCCTCTTCACCCATCATTTTCACCATTTTCTTCTTCATCCCAGAAAACTCAGACCCGCGAAAATCTTGAACTCCCCGTCAAATAACCTTCTTCTTTACCCAAACTCAAAATCGATGAAGCTTCATCCCATTCTCGCGAGGGGAAGGTCTGCTTATTTCTACCAATTTCTACTCGATATCAAATGTAAATTTCGAACTCGTCTTCTCTATTAGTGTTTTTAGGGTTTCAATAATTTCGAGTAACAGATTACAATTTCAAGTTCAATCTATGATTATGCCCACTTTTTGGGGTATACAATTTCCGCAATTTAGGGTTTTTTTTCTTATTGAATTTTAGGGTATAGAGCAGCTGCATTTGCAAAAGGCTTCCTTGATCTAGAAGGCAGCTAAAACTAATCATTACATTAGAGATTGAATTAAGTTTTGATTGAATTCCTATTTGCTAATCACGTAAGTTAATAGGCTTATACGTGTGTTCAAATGTAGATCTCAAGGTACAATGTTTTGTTAGTATTAATTAGTTAGATGAGCTAAAGATTGTTAGTTAGTGAGCTGGAAGCTCTGTTATGTTTTGTCTAAAGTGTATCTCTTAATACTCATTTTCAATTAATCAAGAAGACTAATTCTTTCTTTTCCCTCATATTGTGACAGAGCAGTAAAGAATAACCGGTTTTTTCCCCTCATTTTCCATCGTATTCTGTACATTTTCTCGGTCACCAAACACCATTAATCTACCTCATCTTCTCTCGTTCTTTCACAGAATCAATCACCGTCATCTTAATTTCAATTGCCTTATTCTTTTGTCGTGATTCTATTGCAAAACAAAAAAGTTTTCTCAAATCCCAATTCAAGATCAAAGACTTTAAGAGGTTTACTATGATACTTCTTAGGGCATTCAGATTTGTCAATGCAAGTATACTCTGGATCTATTAATTGATGCTTGTTTCATTAATGCTAAACCTGTTAGGATTCTTATGGATCATAATTGCAAATTCAGTGTTATTGATAGTGTTTCCATTATCATATCAATCAACTTATAGAAGATTACTCCGAAAATGAATATACCTAATTCGTAAAAAGATTTAGGAAAGAATCGGCAAAAGTTTGTTAGATATAAATAGAGTATAATAAACAGCCCAAGTTGCCTTCACAGACATAGATATATATATATATACTCATGAAATTCATTTGATATTTTCGTTAAGTTGTAAGTTACATCTAAGGCATTGATTGCATAATATCTTAATTAATTAAATTTGGTGTTTTCATGCTTCTTTACCTTCCCATTATTGTGTGTTAAAACTTCATGAATATTCTATATTTTTTAGTCCCCTTAAACCTAATATTTGCGATTGAATAATCACTAATATATATGCATTTCATAATAACATTAAGATAAACCACATCAGTATGGAACAAATAGTAACATATATATATATATATAATATGCAAATACATGATACCGACAACACATCATCACGCGGATGATGTAGCAGTTTAGGACAAGCATGAAAAATCATCGAAACCACCAGCTAATGCTTTCAAATCTCTTTAGTCTCTTTATAAAAAACGACAATGTAAATGAAAAAGAAACAACTACAATATATGGTATATGTATATATATATATCTCGGGCTAAATCATGGGCTGTCATGGAGATGGGCTCGTATGTAAAACTGTCCTTCCCTTGCGACCCCATTACTATACATGAACGACATGCCGTTCTACCTATTGCTCTTCAAGGTTTAGGCTCTGTTAAGCTTGGATGTTCCAAATATAATTGCACACTAAGAGGTTCACTGTTTATTGACTTAATGGGAGTTATTAGTGGCGGTTGCTTCCATTGCTCTGTTTCGGTCGGGATCCATGACTCTGCATTCTTGCTTGTGTGAGCGACTGGAAGGGCTTGAAAGTAAGCCATAATTTCCCACCTGCAATCTGTCAATGGAAATGCAAAACTCATGGATTGATAGATACATACAGCCGCGAAAAGGCACAGCAACATGGTTTTGTGTGCAGAGTTTCAAGTCAAGGCACTTACCTCGTGGGAGAACCTTAGTAAGAGGTTCTGATACAGAGCGCTTGATTATGAATGATCTCAGAGATAATTCCAGGTCAGAATCTCTCAGTTTAGAGCCAGATGCTTCAGTCACCATGAGCTTGAATATAAATCTCTCAATCAGGATGTTGTCATCGCCGGAAAATATAACTGCTACTCTCTCCACCATTCCCTAGTTACAAAAAATTGCATGCCCGTTTTAGGCTTTTTGGCCACTTAACACGAGAGAAAAAGAAGATGAGAAAACAAGCATGGCGTGAGAATGCATTTGCACTGAAAATCTGAAGAAGTTGTAAGATGACTTGATATTATAAAATAGGATAATTTCGACCGACTTTTCACTTTTCAGAATGTGATCATGAAACTCAATTATTTTTCTCGTTTGTGAACATTTGAAAAACATGGTGTTAGTTTCTGTTCCTAGCATTCACTTAACAAGATTCCAACAAAATCTATTAAAAAGCAATGAGCTAAGTAACCTCTCAAGACCCAAGATTTCAAATCAATCTTGCTAAAGAAGTTTGTAATATCAGCAGCTCCAATCTTAGGGTAAGAAGCTTAAAGAAAAAGAATCAACCTCCTGGAGGAATGGAAAGAGGCTATTGACGGCAGAGTGGATGTAGTCCTGGAGCTGAGGATTGGAAGCCCTGGCCCTGTGGACCACTAAATTCATGTATCTTCTTCTTTCAAAAGCACCTTCAACCAACAATCATACTCTTGCACAACATTGTGTTTGCTTCATATAATTTGTTAACAAGAATTTATTGACAACAAAATTGAAAAATCATACCGGAAGGGTACACTCCTTTGAGAAAGACGATACAAGTAATTGCAACCTCCAAGAACTCAACTAATATTCGAGCCGATTCACCTGCGCCGTATGACATAATTAGTTTCCTCTGCGATTGCAGCTATCTGATGAGATGACCGATTCTCTTTCCGATCCATGGCCAGAGAGAGGGAACTCCTCCGCGAAGAAGAACATCCAGATGAAGAGTGAGAGCTAACTGTTATCAAGCCCCCGTGATGGCTTTGTTTTTCTGGGCTTTGTTTGTGTTTTTCTTTACTCATAGTTACCTAGGCCCAAACAAACAAGCCCACGTGATGGCTTTATCTGTGTTTTTCTTTCCTAATAATTAGCCAGGCCCAAACGAACAAGCCCGCGTAATTTTCTTTATTGACCAGGATATGGGGGCGTGAAAGTTATCAAATAAAGACAGACAGCCAATCGGCGAAGCAGGGTTTAGGGCTTGAAATCGACCAGAACAATGGAGGAGCTCGAAAACGGCGACGCAGAGCAGCAGCAACAACAAAGGAAGACGAAGCATAAAGGCAAGCACGACAAACCTAAGCCTTGGGATGACGACCCTAACATCGATCACTGGAAGGTCGATAAGTTCGATCCTACTTGGAATGAAGGCGGCATGTTAGCTGTCAGTGACTTCTCCACTCTCTTCCCTCAGTACAGAGGTAACTGTATATTGAGAACGGTAACCTGTTTTCCTCCTCCTTATTTTTTGGCAATAAACGAGGGAAAGTGCCGTTAGTTGCAGAATTATTTTGATTAATGGCGCTGCTTTTTGTTTTTTTTTTTTTGAATTTTTTATGTGCAACTATGTGTTCCTGATTCTAATCCTTTGTTGACATTCCCCTGTTCAGAAAGGTATTTGCAAGAAGTTTGGCCAATGGTGAAATCTGCGCTGAAAGAGCATGGCATTTCTTGTGAGCTGAACCTGGTAAGCTCTGAATACTACCATTTCTCTTTAATTGGATATAATAAAGCAAAACTTAGTTTTTGTGAATATGTCTGTAGACGAGAGATCTCTGGATAGTGTGCTAACATGGCCATGATTATTATTATCTTTGGATTGCTGTGTTTATGTTTTATTGGTGATTGACAGGTTGAGGGGTCAATGACAGTTTTAACGACCAGAAAGACAAGGGACCCCTATGTCATTATGAAGGCTTATCATCTAATCAGACTTCTGGCTAGAAGTGTCCCTGCTCCTCAGGTATCTCTCTGTAAAGCAAAATTTCCTTAGCTACGTGAATGCAGTCTTATTTTTATTATTATTATTTTTTAAAGCTCTTTGTAATGTTTACTATCTGTTTCTATTTTAGTCTTCTAACTACAGTTGTGCAACGTTTTCGTGTTAGGCAATAAAAATACTGAACGATGAAGTGGAGTGTGACATCATTACGATTAGCAACTTGGTTCGCAACAAGGCAAGTAAAACTTTAATTAAGAAAATCCCCTCTATCTAGAAAAAAGAAAATGGAAACATTTGAAGATTATAGTGATTGCTCTTACAATCTCTGATGTATCTAGTTAAAATCAGTGACAGCTCAAAAGGGTATCTCTATATAGTGTACCTTGGTCTGAGTTGTGTTATTGTTTGCAGGAACGATTTGTTAGACGACGGCAACATCTTGTGGGCCCCAATTCTTCCACTTTGAAGGTGCATACAGTTGTCTAGATTAGATGTTTTCAACACCTTATTGTAAAAGCAGATGCCATAAAATTTCGGTTTCCTGCATATTTTATAGTATATTCAAATCAGTGCCTGCTGTTTGTTTCACTAAGAATTTCCCACATCTTCCTTGGTGTGCAGGCACTTGAAATATTGGCAGGCTGCTATATCCTTGTTCAAGTACGTCTATTTTTTCCTTCTGTATGCTGTCTCTTTTCCCTAAGTTCAGCTGGTATCACCTGTGCTAATTTCATTGTCAAACACAGGGGGGTACAGTTGCTGCAATGGGTTCGTTTAAAGGTCTAAAGCAAGTGAGAAGGGTTGTAGAAGACTGCATGCTGAATAAAATGCATCCTGTATTTAATATAAAGGTGAAATATCACAACTTTCTAATAACAGCTCATGTTCCATTGAAGGTTTCTGAGCATAGTTGTTATTTCTGAATTTTCCTGCTTCCCCAAATTAAGCAGATCCTGATGATGAAGAGAGAACTTGCAAATGATCCAGCACTTGCAAATGAAAATTGGGAGAGGTTTCTTCCAAAGTTTAAGAAGTAGTTAACGACTCCCTTTCACCTACTTTTCTATCATGAATTAGTTTCTTTAATTATTACATTCATCCGTGCATTTGCTCAAATTTCTTTTCTTCAGGAAAAATGTTAAGCAAAAGAAGGTGAAGAGTAAAGAGAAGAAACCATATACGCCTTTCCCTCCGCCTCAACCACCTAGCAAGGTTAGATGGCGCTACTATTATACCGTTTTTATAAATCATTTATCATAATTCACTAGTAATTCAGCGTTAACATTTTTTTTTTTGGGGTAATGTATAAATGTATGACTCCCTTAAACCATAATAGTTTGCTCATGATGAAAAAGAGTTCTCCTGTTTTAACTAGGATGATGAAGAGGATGTTTGTAGATTTTTCAGATTGATCTTAATTTTTTTTTGGTTTAATTCATTTAATAACGCATGTTTGTATGCAAAGTAAATGTATTTTCTCATGTATGAAGGAACATTGTCTAATATTTTCAGATTGACATACAATTGGAAACTGGCGAATACTTTTTAAGTGACAAAAAGAAGTCAGCAAAGAAATGGCAGGAGAAGCAGGAGAAACAGGCGGAAAAAACTGCAGAAAGCAAAAGGAAAAGAGAAGCAGCATTTATTCCTCCCGAGGTTCACTCACTAGCTTCTTTGATTTGGTTTCCTCTGTTTTGATGGCAGCTTGTGCTCATCGATTCTACTTTTGTGAATGTATATAACTAATATTGATATCCCCATTTCAGGAGCCCACAAGGCAGAATAGCAAAGCCGAGGATGATAACAACAATGTGGCTGCCATCACCATGTCCCTTAAGGTATCAAAGATTTCATGTCCATTGGCTTGCCAAAAAAGGATGATTATGTATAAGGGGTTGGTCTCTGCTGCTATTAAATTATTCTGTTGGGTAATTGGAAAACTTGCTTAATATGCAGGAAAAGGCGAAGGAATTTGGGAAGAAGAAAGCCACAAAAAGTATCAATGCTGAGGAGTATGTTGCAGGATCAAGTGAGCAGCAACCTGCGAGAAAGAAATCCAAACGCAATTTAGGAAAGGATAATGAATGATTGTTACCATGATTTTGTAAAGAATACCCAGCCTCAATATTTTGAGCCTGGGATGTGAATTACGTTTAACGGTACTCTAAGGACCCTGTTAGGGACCAGGTCTTTTGTCCCTTTATAAGACACATCAGGACACACATCTACCTATGTGGTGAACTTATTGAAGCCTCTTATACAGACAGATTATAACTTTTCTATGCAAAAAATTGTGTTCGTATTTTATTTTTTATTTCAGTCATGTTATTGTGGCAAATGACGTAAAAAAAAAAAAAAAAAAATTAAAGTTGTAATGTGGACGCATGAATAATAATTAGTGAGAAGATTGTGTAATCGTTGCTGGGATTCTGCATTGATATTGAGTTTATAAATATGGTGGCACAGGACCTAGCATTCTCCATTACGATTCGATCAGAAAAGAATAAGGTTGTTCGAATAATACGAAACCCATTGTCATGGCTGCCAAGCAAGTCTACAAAGTCGTCGCCATTCTCGCTGCAGTTTTCTTGATGTTATCCTTGGGTTATACACTACTCCATCTATATCTTCTTCTTTTTGAAGTTAGTAAAGAAATTTTAAAGATATTTATATGTATTTGTGCATGCAGGAGTTGGAGAAAACGTGGCACAAAGTGAATGTCACTATGTGGAACACGCCTGCAAGAGCAATGAAGATTGTTATCGTATATGTTTGCATGAAGGGATACAACACTCGAGCAGCGTTATGCGTTCCTAATCCAAATTTTCCACCCATCCCAACCAGTCACTGTTGTTGTGGCCAAAGTGATCCAATTTCGAATTAGTAGCCGATTATTACAACTATTATTATCTCTACATATAAGGAATAAAAGGGTTTTTATATATCTTTGTTCAATCCTTAAAATGTTTTCTGTATATATTTGTTCTTGGGTTCTTCTAGTGCAATAGGTGGGACCTTTCTTTATCATAAGCTTTTAGTAGAGACTTTAAAAAGATGGAGAGCCTATAAGAAGAACATGGCGGGTTCTTAAACTCTCATATAGAGAGAGGTTTTGATTGACCTTATGATATTTACTCTCATATTTGAGGACAACATAAATTGAACAGGAATTCGTTACATACAGACTAAAACCCAGTAAACTGGGGTAAAGCTACCCCATTAGAAAAAGAACTCGACTCTCTCCTACCACTGAGTGATACAAATTTTTCAGAAAAAGAGAGCAAGGGGCATTTCTCTACCAGGCTCGATCCATCATAAGCTTCCTTAAGAAACACGCTACTCCTTGCGCCTTTATTAGTGATATAGAAGATACCATGATGTTTTATCAAACACAGCAATAGTTTAGATGGCAATAGATACTCAGAGTGAAAGGCATACAACTGTGCTGATGTCAACTTCTTCTCCATCGTCAGACTAAGAAGCTCGTGAAGAACCGCCACTACCCGCTTCCTCGCTTTCGGATCCTTAAATTCAAATCTCCTAGCGTTCAAGTATGGGGAAGGAAACTCCATCTTCTGCCACCCCTCAAGTTGTTCGAGGTAGCTCATATTTGGCCTAAATCCAGATGGAAAACACATTTTGAATGCGAAAGGACCAGAAAAGTTACCATCTTTAGAGATCCTTACTCTTCTTCCACCTCCATGAGAATCCAATACACCTTCTTTAGTAAAATTTTCTTCCCTAGCAGTGACCCCTAGGGAAGAATCCCAGTTTTCCAATTCAAGATAGGACCTCCCATTGATTTCCCTCACTGAAAAAAATTCTGGGTACTTTGAAATCAATGCCGTTTTGAAGTCATTTGGCAAACCCAATTCGGTCTCGATGAATTCAATCTTTTCGAGCGGGACCCTACAATCAACGGACATCATTAGCAGCTTCTTCAGATTCTTGACCAGAATGGGTTCCATTAAGCTTCTAGCTTCAGCTTCTTCTAAGGCAATCTTCTCTGCTTTTTCTGTCAGCCTAACAAAAGGAGGTGTTCTGTTGCTACCAGTTCCTCCACCAACATAGAATATTGAAGGGTACTTCTCAATGACGGCCATGAAGTTCCATTTCTGGACGAATCCGACATGCTTCTCTAGGTCTCTAAGAAGCAGGAACTGGTGCTTTTGAGATTGGATAATGGACTTGAGGTGTAGTATAAGAGATGGCTTTTTCTGCAAATCTATGGCCCTGTCGAGTTGATGGACTCTGTGGTATATTTTCTTCTTCGGTCTCGATCCTCCACTGGATTTATGCCTCGCAGGAACCCAAATCAGATCTGATTTAAGAGACCTGATAATGTGAAAGAAGAAAGATTTTCTATGCATACTGGCGGGTCGAACATTTGTAGGGCCTACAATCTGGATGAATGAATGAATTTCTATCTAATATAACCCAAAAAAACGAGTAAGTGCTAGAGACTCTTATAAACAAAGAGTGAGTCTCTCTCACGTATAGCGAGGTATGGATGTTAGTCACCGTCTCGAGGAAGACCAGAAAACGAATACGGAAGAAAGGGAGAAGACCCACAACCCAAATAGAGCAAGTCGTGAAGAAGCCGGAGGGGGGGAAGTAGCTGTCGGGGCAAAGAAAAAGAAACATTGGAGGAAGGAGTAGGAAGAAGGAGAAATGAAGAAAGAGGGATGGGTCAAGATTGGGCTGCCGCGTGATTTACGTTATTGGGCTCAATTATGTAATTTGGGCTGTCGGTTTACAAAGGACCAGGATCCCAAGATTATTATAATATGGGTCCTGCAGCGCAACCCAATGGACTAATCATTGGATAGATAGATAGATGGATAGATAGATAGATAGATGGATGGATAGATGGATAGATAGATGGATGGATAGATAGATGGATAGATAGATGGATGGATAGATGGATGGATGGATGGATAGATAGATAGATGGATGGATAGATGGATGGATAGATGGATGGATGGATGGATGGATAGATGGATGGATAGATGGATGGATAGATGGATGGATAGATGGATGGATGGATAGATAGATAGATGGATGGATAGATGGATGGATGGATAGATAGATGGATGGATGGATAGATAGATAGATAGATGGATGGATAGATGGATGGATGGATGGATAGATAGATGGATGGATGGATAGATAGATAGATAGATGGATGGATAGATGGATGGATAGATGGATGGATAGATAGATGGATAGATGGATGGATAGATGGATAGATAGATAGATAGATAGATAGATAGATAGATAGATAGATAGATAGATAGATAGATAGATAGATAGATAGATAGATAGATAGATAGATAGATAGATAGATAGATAGATAGATAGATAGATAGATAGATAGATAGATAGATTAAGAGAATCACAGATTAATATCAATGCACATGTTTCTTTTTCAGGTGGCGTGGGAGTACAATAATCAAAAAGAAATTGTGTCATATTTGACCCCCAAAAAAAAAAATCTAAATGCATATAGCTTCTCACCGAAACAACCTTCACCATATCGCACTCTATTTCAAGAAAAGAAAAGAAGAAAATCAATGTCATCTAGTAACTAAGGATGTCATGTTGCGTTCACATACAATCACTGTCATTCTAGAGAAAGGATGACAAAAGAAAATAAAAAAAAAAATAAATATTGAAATTATTCAAATCTAAAATATATCTTATAACGTAAGAGAGTTTTTAAATCGATGAAATCTTGTATTCTGTACACGCAAACCGACAAAGTGCAAATTTCAATTTTCAACCCCGAAGAAAAAACAAACTACTGAACTAGCTTTCATGAATCATGCTACAAAACAAAACCACCTTCTCATAATTCTATCATCTAATTTCCCTTTTTATTGAAATTGTACTACTAATTATGTTTAAGCCACAAAACAAAAGACCACTAATGTACAGTTCTTATACAATAACACACACTTTCTAAGTTTACAGTTAAAAGTAGTTTACGTATTCACGGAACTGAAGAAGGATGAACAGAAAACTCCATAACCGATCTGAACTCATCCCAGAAGCTCTCATCATACGATAGAATTTGATCAATTTTATCCTCCACATCATTCACCGAGAAGCTTGAAGGTGATGATGCCACTGATTGTAATGGAGACTCGTCATCACGATTATCAGCCATGGGTTCATCCAGCTGATCATGGTTACATCCATCGACGATCTGGTTGTTATTAACATCGGGCTTCTTTTCATAATTATTAGTAAAACTTATATTATTTTCTGGAGAACTGAAATTAATGTAGCTCCCTTTTAAATATCTGTTATCATCATCTGATTCTATGGTACTGTTATTATAACTCTTCCCAATTAAATGAGCACTACTTTTGGTAGTCGTTGCCGGTTTTTCCCTCCAATTTAGTAGTGTGTTTCTTTTAGACGACACATTATTCCTCTTGAAGATCCGACACAGCGTCCAAATTTCCTGTCAATATACATAACTTCCCATGATCAGTATTCATAAAATGGCATAGACAAGTCATCACTGATCAATCGTTTGTTTTTGCTAGCTATATATATATATATACTGGTTTGAGTTGTAATTGATCATGATGATTATGCTTACAGCATCAAAGGCAGTGTTTTTGGTGGTGTTAGTAGTAGGGGGAAGGCGAAACTCATGCATCATCCAGTCAGTTTTCGTGGCTCTTCCCGCGCTTCCTCTATAAAAGACTAGGGTTTTCTTGAGTCCAATGCAATCATTGCCTCCTCCTCCATTGGAGTATACCGCCCGGTCAATCCCCGTGGCCTTCCAGAACCCGGATTCTGTGACCCGATTGGGTCTTACACTATTCTTGTACTTCCTTCCTCTTTTACAATAGAAGTAGCACGCCTCGTTTTCTCCCTCGCTACTAATAGTGCCAGAACCTACGTACACATATGTTGATTACGTTAAAAATATTTAAACAAATTATAGAATTGCTCCTCCATGTATATATCTGATCAAATGTACGTAGCTCATCATGATTAATGGTCAGGAGACGGCATAATGCATGCAGGAACTAAAATTTGCGATGAGAAAGCCTACGATTATTAATCAAGGAAAGATGATGATGTGTATATATTTACCGGGAAGATCCCATGGGTTGTGTTTGTAAATATCAATCTGTTTGATAGGCTCAAGAGCAATAGGCCTCTTCTGAACCTTTCGGCGGAGATAGAAACTAACAAGTTCTTGGTCAGTAGGGTGAAACCGAAACCCTGGAAGGCCTGCTGCTTCATCTTCATCATGAGAACTAGCATGAATACTCATCTTCTGTACTTGCATGATTATCTCTACTACGTGGCCGGGGTGATCGATAGAGAAGACTTACTATACACAATCATGATTCAGGACATATATATAGGAAGGAAGGAAGGATTGCAGTATTATTAGTTTCAAGCTGGTCAAGACTGAAAAGTTTGAATGTCGCGACTGCCAAGTTGCAATGATAGGGCTAATATTCCTGACTAATTCTTTCTGACTACGATGTCTTTATTTGAAACATCTCATTTAGACCTTTTAAAACACAAAGTTAGTTATATATATAGACATACAATATATTATAATATGGTCAAGGGCTCGGCATCAGATCGGGAAAGTCAACAAATTTGAATTATTTGTAATGCAAAATTCTTTAGTGCTCTAAGATTGTTTTTGACAATATCCATGCACTCTCTGCTGTTCTTTCTTCATCATCAACTCAACAACTTACACATAATTTCCTTTTCCATTTTTAGAAATTCTAAAATTAAGATCAAAGATTATAGTTTTGATTTTGATTATATATCTTGAAATATGAACGAATCAATAATTAGACTAGGAATTGATTATCATGAGACATAGAATGACAGGAGATGCAGTAGCTGTTAATTACAAGGGATCATGAAAGTCAAAGTTGTATATTAGAAGAAAATCATCTTACAATTGTATTTCATTCAAAAAATTTCAACCAACTTGATGAACAGTATAAAAGAGGGAACCAGTAACTTATAAAACAATGCAGGGAAAAGGATGAACTCATCCCTTGGTTATAAACTAAAAGTGAATTAGCTAGATAAGTAGAATGCAAGACCTCAAACGTGCGGTCAAGTCTGTAGCTAAAATGGATTATTAACTAATCAATTGGTTCCCTGAATTCTTTTCATAACTGAGTCTGAAATGAGGATTGACAAGAAGTAGTCAATAACTCAAATGTTGAGCTCATCTGCAGATCCAACCCCCCTACTACTTGTGTCTTTAGTGGAATTGGGTTAAAAGAAAAAAGAAACATGATACATTCCCTGAGAGTATTATAAATAAACAATATCAGAATTTAGAAAGTCTCGTATGACTGATTATTATAAGTCACTCTTAGATTGTTTTGAGACATATCTTAGTTTCTCATACAAAAATTCCGTCACCCTTTACTCTTCCAAAAAGGAAAAAGATAATATTGAAGTAAAAATCAATAGGTGGAGAAGTTATGAAACCAAGAGAGAAAGAAGAGAATATGTCAAAGTCGTCCGTCAAGAAGCCTAAAAAAAAATGACTACAAAGTATTCACAATTTTATCTCCATAAAATAATGACCATCTCTCTTATTTTATCATTGACCCACCTTCTGGATTTGTTCAAATCGGATCTTATCAGAATGAAGAACATACAAGTATGGAAATTCAACTTTTACAGCCTAAGGTTGACTCTAGGGACAAGCAAAATTTCGGTTATTGGTGAAACTAACCGAAACCGGTCGGTTTTTCCCTTTTTTTTTTCACATCAATTTTTATTTTTATTTCTTTTTACTTAATTATATTATATATTTAATAAGCATATATATTATTTAATAATTCCCTTTATTTATTAAATTAAAAGTTGCAACAACTTATTATTACGAATCTGTTTACAACTTTTAATCAATCTCAAAATTACACTTCAAATGTTATCATTAGGAATACAAAGTAGGCGTTTGATTGATTTCTTGACCATCCAAGTCTCCCAGATGCATCTATTGTTTATTGCTTTGATACAGCAACCAGCAGCTGGTTCAATTCATAATGGCCTTGTCCGTGTCCGTTCTTCTCTTTTCTTTGTTTCCCTCGAGACAAATACAACTAGTTTATTGAACTCAGTATTACCGGCTACATAAATTTGCCTTTACTTGTGGAAATTCCTCTGTATATATATATATATACATACATACATATCTATAAATCTATACTCGGAACAGTTTCAAGTTACCACTGTTGAGAGTATAACCGACCCAGTTGATAAACAGGCCGCTACGGACCTATATTTGGATATATGCCATCACCCACCTGAAGCCACGATTCATCGTCATGTTTCAGCTCATTTCCACCCTCATATCTCAGCAAAATGCCAAACAAAATCTTCCCCTGATTCCATGCAAAATTTCATGGATTCATTTTTTGTTTTTCTGATGCTGAGAATTTAACTTATGTATAGAAAGATTCTGCAACTACCATATCTTTCTTACCTTCATTCTCCTGTATAATGCTAAGGTGGACAGGGGTTCTTTTGACTTTACCACCTGACCATCTTCATGAACAAAATTGATCATCTGGCAGCGGTTACATCCACCCACCGACTGGTAAAACAAAGGCAGAGAGACCTTTCAGAAACATATCACGGTCAAATATTGATACAGCCTCTAATATTAATATTTAACGTCATGTCTAAAGATCAAATCTGTTAGTGTCAGCTCACCATTATTCATTTTTATTACTGTTTAGACACTGCACAAAGAATACTCCTTATTAACCAATTAAAGACTTACCGTGAAGAACATATTTCCAATTCTAAGAATTCTCCATCCATCTTCATCATATGGTTGGCCTCCAGATACGACGAGGTTGGGCCGAAACCTCATAGAACTGACTTGAATTTGTCGTCTGTTAGGACCCTTCGCCAGATCTGCAACAGCCAACAATGAATTGCCACATATTAATAACCTCACATGAAAATCAGAACTAAATGCTTCTTAATCAAAGAATTAAGAAGCTTTTTTTAATGATCAAAATTTTGATTCTGTGAATATTATACTTGATCTTATTCTGCTGTTGAGGTCTGATACACTATCCTCAGATATCAACAAGAGCTGTGCTTCATTGCTGAAGTTCATTAAGGATCTTGCATCTCTACATGTGCTTATACTTTTGCTCTCATCTAGGGAAAGAGAATTATCGGAACTAAAACAACGTAATAGTGTGCATTGTTGACCAATGGCAGTGCTGAACCAATTGTTGACTTCATCATCATAACCTTGGACATAATATCTGAGCAACAAATAACAGTTAGATTTATACAGCCCAAAAAGTCTATACTAATTGTATTAGTTCCGTATAATAGTAAGGGTGCAATTAGCACTCACTTCTGACCATGCAAGTGCATTTCTTCTCTTCCACCATCATAAAAATCTGACTTAAGGTTAATCTGTAGTCTCTCTTTGCAACATGGCGACTCTACAGACAATACTCCCCATTCCATGTTAATCAAAGTACTCACAAAACACATTTCAGGAACCTACAAAACCAATTTTAGAAACATACAAATTAAATCTTGACAAAGACCCTTTGATCCGAAAACCTGCAATCTAAAAATAATAATATATATATATATAACAAAAACCATCTTTCATTATATTTAATTAATGCTTAAAAGAAAAGGAGGAGGCAAGGATGAAATAGAAGAAGTCACCTTCTTCTGTGTAAGGACTTGTCCATTTAAACTCCTGAGAAGCCACTCTCTATCATGTTTCAACCCTGTTCAAAATGAACAGGCAAAGAAAACTTCAAAAGCCAGAGTACCTAATTGAACACTATGCTAACTAGACAAAGAATGTTTTAATATAGCCCACTTCAATTCAGGACACAGTCCAAGTCATTGTAAGTCGGATATAAATTGTAAAATGCACAACAAATTGCCAACCTGTATTGCTCATTGGCCAACTATCTGGGCTGAATCCAGCACATGATTTTATAGGATATACAGTAATAGACTTGAGACAAAAACCAGAAGTTGAACTTCTGCTCTCAGAGTCTGCAATTAATCAGTAATCCAAACATGACATACAAAAGGAAAGGCATTATGATTTTTTTTTAATTAATATCCCAAACTATACTATGAAGCCTGATAAGAAATACCTTCATCTACCGGGAGAATGGACCTTGATATCAATATATTTCCATTTCCCGTTTGATGTGATGATGGTACAAAGTAACTCGTCAAAAACTCAATAAATTTCTACATTTTAACACAAGGAAAGAAGAGTATTATCATACAATATTTCGTTGAGTCAACTTAGATTTCTGTTTCAAGCTATAATCTACCTTAGCATCTTCATATGTTGACATGTAACCGAAGGACACTCTTACAGCACCTGTTGGTTTTCCTTTAACAACATCATAATCATCCCAGCAAACATGACCGGCCTATAAGAATGATGCAACTATAAGAAATAAACATATGGAATAAAATTTCATAATATAATGGTGACGATAGATCATTCATGGAATAAATACCTCAATATTTGAAAGGAGATCCAAATGGGATAAACCAAGATATTTTGCACAAGCACCTGGATTACAAAAGCATCCTGTCTGCACAGAATCAACCGAAATATTAGACCAAGTAGATTCAACAACCAAGAGAATCATTTTGTGGTGTAATAAATGGGAAAGGTCCTGGACTAGCAACTTGAAGGTTGAAAGCTGGAGACTTCTAACCAAATTACAGAGTCACAAAAATGAATCAAATAACCATTTCCCAAAAATTACCCGTAACTGAATCCCAGATAAAGAGGCCAGTTTTTCCACTTCACGATATCCAAACCAAGAGCCATCCGGTCGCTTCAAGTTGAATGAGACTATGGGACCAAAGTCATTACAGAAAGCCTGGCAGAGGATAGTTGCAAAGTATGTTAAATATTCTGTCACAGGGACACAAATAATAACAAACAGATGCATCTGCATAGAAAATAAAAGTAGTTTGATCATCCAGAGATGGGCTTCACAAATTATGTTTTTTTTTAAGGTAACTTCATTTTATAAATAAGGGCAAAGCCATGAAAACATATGGGTATCTAATAGACTAATACATACATTTCCTCCCCATGGACTAAGAAAATCCACGGCAGAGTACATGAGTAAGAAACGGTAGAATCTAATAAGACATACAGCAAACTACAAATCTTGCTTGTAGCTTCAAGTTCAGCTTACATCCCATTGTAGCTTCACAAATTATGTATATTATTACAAAATAACTAACCTTTGAGTAATTACCATAAATTGTGCAGATGCTGGCTCCATTTTCATGCCTTAAGGCCAACATCACCTTCCTCAAATACATAGCAATTGATGTTGTATGCCTAGAAGTTCACGAGGACAAATAAAAAGAATAAAGCAACTCATTACTGTATTTACGTAATGATCTTAAGCAACCAAGTGTAACTACATAGATGAAAGTAAAATATACACTAATTTCCTAAGAAACATGTAAATCGCAAAATTAAATTTTACCATACCGAGATATTGCAGGTGCAGTAAGGGAGTTGAGTATTTTGAACCCATGGTGAATAGATGCTATGCTTAGGAATGAAGCGGTACCATCTTCAAAAAGCTCCTCAATACCTTCTCTCCTTTTAACATAATCAATATCAGCAATTGAAGCAGCAACAGTTCCTGTAAAGCTCTTATTAACAAATGCAGTAACTACATGTTTATTCATAGATAAAATAGTCAAGGACAGACCTCCACTGAAGTAGGTTTTCTTCAATAACTTGGCAGCATCTGAACATTAAGATAGGGAAAAAGTAGTTAGATATTAATCTGTTCTAATCAATATGTACTAAGCCTATTGCAATTAACTAAATTCCATTACCAGGTTAAGAAATATAGAGACAAGATTCAGACTTAACCTTGACATCTTTTGACTTAAAATAGATTACTGGAAAATCTGGAGTTTCAGCTAGCAAAGTGAAATAAGAATAAAAAAACACCATAGGTATGTATGTAGACTATTTAACTTTTTCATACGTATAATATATGTTTCGAAGACAATGTACAATAGGGGAACATATATATGGAGAATTAAAACTAATAAACACTGAAAAACAAGATTACAAAATATTCAGAAGTGATAAATCTTTCAACATTCATTAGCATACCAGTGCGAATAATGAGAGCTCCAAGTCCGGTTGGATAGCCAAATAGCTAATGGAACCAAAAAGATAAAAGATTAACAAAAACAAAACAAAAAAAGTGCGGATTCCGAAAGGAGCAGTCTCTAAGAAGAAATCAAGTGGAAAGAAAATGCACATGCATATATACCTTGTAGAAAGAGATGACTACAAAATCAGCAGGATACTTTGATAAATCTGGTGGTTCTGTTGCACATCCTTTTGCTGCATCAATCAAGACCATCCACTGTCCACTAATTATGACGAAACAGAGAATATTAGAGAATAATATTGGGAAAGAGAATAAACAAATGGGGAACCATCAGAGGGTTTACATAAGACTTAATTACTCGCAAAATGGAGAGCCACCCAAAATTCTCCTTGAATTTTCCTTGACAATCTTCACCAATTCAAGGCTGAGTTTAGAACCCGAAAAATTGCACTCAGAGGGGAAGGCAAATAAGTTATACACTTCTCCTGCATTTGATGAAGGACATGGTGAAGCTAAGGAGGCATAGATAAGTCTGAATCATTTACTATGACATAATTTCAGAAGCAAATACCATCAGTACTCTACCAAAATCAGTGAATCTTTAAGAAAATAGAAACAAACATGCATACTTTTTACTGTCCTATCGTCATAAGTAAAGAGTAATGTAGACAAGAAACGCATTTGTAAAAGGTAATTTTTTTCTTTTTTTTTTGGTTGGGGGGGGGGGGGGGGAGGATTTTAGGTGTAATAATCATGATAGCTAGCCACATGTTACAAACACCCAGAAAAGCATATTTTTGCAGCCTTTCCATGGGAAACCCAACTTCTCCACAAGAAATAGACAGTTTACCTGTTTGATCTTTCTCTAGGAATCTAGATTCACACCTCCTCTGGATTTGACGCTTTGATACTCTAATAGATTCAGCTGCACCCCCAGATTCTCCCTGATCTGTATCTTCAATATCAATTGCAAAGGCTATTGCTCCTTGATCGAGAGCATACCTCAAGAAGTATTAAGGTAACATTGTAACATGTACAAATAGTATGAAATGAATGCAACAAAAATTGAGGCTGATTTTGTCCGTGCGGAAGTGAAGGTCATGTAAGGGTAATAGGGCAGGATACTCTCTGATCCCAAGAACACTATTGTGATTCTCTACAGTGTAGACAAAGCTACTCTGTTGGCTCCATGGAAAGGCCTCACCTACCAGCTTCAGCGCTGCTGTAGCGCCAGAAGTAAATATGCATTTGTAATCTTTGGCGGATGCTTTACAATAGTTGAGAACCTATAGTGGAGCCAAAATTGATATGAAAACTCAATCTCGATTGTAATTTATACAGAGGGAACACCAGACATTATTAGTAGTAATATATATTAAGAAGAAAAGATTCTCCATTGATATAATCTTTTACTATAGATGTGAATTCCAGTCATTGTTAATACCTGCTGACGAGCTTCTCTCACGATATTGGAGGTTGCAGAACTAGAGTCACTCTGGCTATCTAGCTTTAGCTTAAGGAA
This sequence comes from Coriaria nepalensis, assembly GCA_027186245.1. Lineage (NCBI taxonomy): Eukaryota > Viridiplantae > Streptophyta > Magnoliopsida > Cucurbitales > Coriariaceae > Coriaria > Coriaria nepalensis. Next base: position 10,864,680 of record CP114492.1, read on the forward strand.
TTGACTCGATGAAACATAATCATAAAACCATAACATGAAAGTCATGCTTTCAACTTTCCAGCCGACAAGAGACTTTTTGAGAGGAATAACACTTTCATTCATGCGTGGGGACGAATAATTGCATCTAATCATATATGAAGTCTGAAATAAACAAAGCATTCCTCGAGTCTATTGCCCATTAGAGAAGCAATTCAAAATCAACCCAACGTAGCAGGATACGAGGATTTCCATAAACATTAGTAGTGAGATCTTTATAAACAGCTTCCATTTGTAATTCAGAGTACAAAGTTGCTCCAGCATGGTCCAAGTACACAAGACCTCCCATTGGAATCAATGAGAAAAATTTTAGATCCCAACAAAGCAGAAGAAAACCGAAAATAAATAAAACACCACCATCCTATGATCAACTTCCTGATCATAGTCGAACTAAGCCTACTTTCTCAAAACTGAGACGTACGGATGTGCAAATATTCAGTAAATACTAAGAAAAGTTTCATTTTTTTTTTCTTCCTTCATTTACTTCCTCAGATTATAAGGAATGCATCTCAATCAGACAGAAGCCAAAAAAAAAAAAAATTAAAAAGAGCTCACCGTCGAGGCGCTTGAATTCAGTAGCTCGAATCTCATCGACGGACTTGCTACAGTCCGGGTAGCCATAGTCCGCACCGAATTCCCTGAGAAAATCTTCCTTGGCCGTGCCCATGCTTGTGTCCGCAGCTGACAATGCTCAACTTCCCAGTTTTTCTTCCACATGTTGGGTTAACTTCGGTAATGCTAGAAGACTCTCGTCCACGATTGTGTACGATATTACTGGACTCGATCTTTCGGCCCATTGGCCCAAATAAAATTTAGTCAAGAGGATGGAGCTCTAGATTTTATTTGAGCCCAGATGGAAGTGGTCTCGAAGGTAGCAACTGCATGGGCCATGGCGACAAAGGCTGTTGAAAATTTAAATAGTAGCTAAGTTGGTTTAATAGACATGACGGCAAGCAACAGCCAAAAAGTCAGAAGCTTTGTGTCATGTTTTTATATTACAGATGGGGCATGATTGATCAGTATACATAAGTAGATAAAAAACATCAAGTCCAAGAGTGTAACATGAGTGTCTGCCATTAGTTGTCTACCTTAGGTTTACAGAAACCGGGAAATTATTGAATAAGAAAGATGCAGAATGATGCAGCTAGCGGCGTGCAAAGCAGCATCATACCAACCCGTCACGCTTAATCCCAATAGTTTCTCATTTTCAAGAGACCTTTGGCTTTAATTAATAACATTTTTAATCTCCTTTTTTTCTCACTGCTATATACTTAATAGTAAATTTAAAGGTGCAGTCATTTAGATGAAAGATAGGCTGAAATCGAGACGGAGGTCATAGTTCGTCGTCATGGCTCATCGCTGATTACAAACTGCCATTGAATTTTGGCTTTTCTTAATTTTCCACAGATTCATCAATCAGTACGTATAGGAATTGCATGAGTCCGTGAATCTTAGCTCCGTATGTGTATGTACAATATCTAATCTAGATACTACGTACACTGCAATCGCTTTCAAAAAAAGCTATTAACACAACTTTTGTTATTAGTGGACGTGGGGATTAAGAGATTCCAACATCAATGAGATAATTAGGAAGCAAGATATATCTTTGACAAAGTTTTCCACTAATTAATTATTTCGCGTCTTTAATTCACTAGCAAGCTGCTCATGATACCAATCTTGTCAAGCTTATCTTGTCGTCAAATTTGGAGTTTAGCACTTATAAGCAGAAGTAGAGTTTTGTCTACGAGCCTTACATATTACATCACAAGTCCGTTATGATAAGTTGTCCTTATCGGTACGATGATGCAATTTTTCCTGCACAACAAGTTTGTAAATTATTAGCCACTCTATTCGGAAATTCTAGGTCAGTAGAAGTACAGATGATATATAGTAGCAGTAGAGAATTTGGTGGTGCAAGCTATGTAGGGATATAATATAGAAGAAGGAACATTGAGTATCAGTGTATGGGGAGGCCGAATATAAGGGTTGCTTCTTTGCATGGGACCCTCAAAAGATTTTCTTGTCACTTCCTTTGTCTATATATATCAACCACCGCCCTCTAGATAGCTTAGCTTAGTTCAGCTTATTTTTACCAGAAAAGTAAGCAATACTGTAACAATTAATTAGTCTAGCTAGAGAGCCGGAAATTATGAAAGAGAGTAGCGGAAGATCAAAACAAGGAGGAGGAGGGTTATCTCCATGCGCAGCATGCAAGCTTCTTCGTAGAAGATGTGGACAGGACTGTGTGTTTGCACCTTACTTCCCACCTGATCAGCCTCACAAGTTTGCTAGCGTCCACAAAGTTTTCGGTGCTAGTACTGTCAACAAGATGTTGCAGGTTTTGTATTAACTTTATATTAATATTCCCTCCTCAACAATTATATATAGTATGTAGGTTTATACAATACGTACCTCTTTTTCTTTCAAGATCTTAATTTATAGTTAGCTGCTCATGTAATTAATCTACTACGAATAAACTAATTTGTTGGTATGGAAGAGTAATTACTTTACTCTTGGAGTTAAATTTATAAACATATCGAATTAATGAAAAAGAGACTCTTTGGGAAGTTTGAAGGAATCTACATAAAAGAAAATTAAAGTTTTTTACTTGGTACAGCTTTATGACCATAAGACGTTTAAGTGGCTAAACTTTGGAGCCACGCTTTAGGCTTTAGGCTTTAGGCTTTAGGCTTTAGGCTTTAGGGTTTAGGGGATGGAATAAATTAACTGCTGTTTTCTTGTAAATAGGAATTGCCGGAACATCAGCGGAGTGACGCGGTGAGTTCAATGGTGTACGAAGCGAATGCGAGGGTGCGCGACCCGGTTTATGGTTGTGTGGGGGCAATTTCATCTTTGCAGCAACAAATCGATGTTCTCCGGTCACAATTGGCGATTGCTCAGGCCGAGGTTGTTCACTTGAGGATGCACCAGCATGATCTCCCTTCTACTACTTGTAACCCCTCACCCACCACCAATTGCAATAGTATGATTATTTCACCACCTTCATCACCCAAATCCTATTTTTTCATGGATAATATGGGGGAGGGGAACTCTCTCTGGTCATGCTAGCTACCTATAACCTAGTTCACCTCTTTCCTACCTTGCTTGAATCATATTTAATCCTGTCTCCTTCAATTTTCCTGTTTTTTGTTTGATTGATTTTCTTCGACAGGAAAAAAAAAGAATTTACAAAACATGATCTCTAGATCCGACCGGCCAAGAGATGATGGTGAGTGGTGACCGTCTTATAACTTATAATTATATATTTGTAAATGTGTTTATTTAAACCGATAATCCCTCTTGTAATATATTGCTTGCTATTTGTACTCGCACTGAGACTGAAGAGTGTTTTAACTTTTAATTGACTGCATGCTTGATCATGAACCCGCTGTGATCATTCAAGTATGATTCATGATAGCATCGATCCGTATTGGGCCAAAAAAATATTATCGAACCAAATTCGATCCATAGCCCAAAACTTAATAACTTGGTCCGAAACTAAACTAGATATCTGCATGGAGATTGGTAGGTGGCACAGAGCCTATATGGGCATACGTAGGTCCGCATTCGAGTCAAACAACCTATTGATATGGGCTTTATGCAGTATGCCCAAAATGAAGCGAACCTATCCATTCAACATATGTTATATTTCTTTCTGCTACGTGTAAACATGGATCTGACTTAAGGATATAGAAAGCATGCAGTGGCTGTAGAATTTGGCAGCCATGCCATCATCACCAAAAGAAAGTTTAAAATGGTGGATGAAGTATGATCATCATGAGTTGGCCAAATTAATTGATGATGATGATGATGATTACTTTGGATTCATGAAACATTTCTCCGAGAATATTGTTATCAGATGAATGATAATCATGGTGTTTGTAGTCAACTTCCGCAATAGTATTTTAATGCAGCTGCTTCCTGATTTTGTGGGTCATAGATAATGAAAGATGGGGGTGCAACAGCAAGATAACCCCATTATCGATCACCGACAAATCTTTTATGGACGATTTTTATGATTAATCATATTGCAGTCTAATCTGATGAACTTGATTCATGGACAAAATGAAAGCACTCTACAGTGCAGTTCTATATTTTTCTTTCTTTCTTTATTTAGTCGCTTGCTGCTGCCCTTTCTGTATTTCAAAGAACACCAATTTTGGTTCTACGTACGTTCTAGATTGTACATCTCATTTCTAATCATGTGCTGCATGCCACTACTTGTTTGATCATATACTTAACTAGTGTTCAATAGAAAGAAAAAAAAAAAAAAACTGTGAATTTGTACACCCAATCTCAAGTTCTCAACCTCTTTGATGCGATAATGGGATGCTATCGCCTTCCTAAATAAATTAGAACCAGATGATACAGTTAGATTGAGTAATATTTATTCGTGAAAAGGAAAATATGACCATAATTCATATTAATGTATATTGATTTGGTCATTTCATGGAAAATAAGACCATGGCTAGTGCTTTCTTACGATTGAAAGAAGGCTTACTTGTGATGCCCATTTGCTGTTTAAGATGAAGGCCGTGAACAAGAAATTAAGCAGCTGAAAAGACTCTAAATTCCAGTCCACTGCTTTATCTATCATGTTTCTCGTTGACTTGTCCGAACTAGTTTGAAAATATTCCAATACCCACCTAACTAATTAGAAAGATGTCTGCACACCACATACTTTTTTTTTTCTTTGATAATCTAGAAAGATGTCTCAGGCCAGTAATCCGCGAAGGGATTGCAAATATTTGTTCTCTCTCTCGACCCCCCCCCCCCAACAAAAAACTAAGAGATTCCTTTTCTCCTTTAGTGGGACAAAAACAGTGTTTATTAGGGGATAGTTTGAATTGTATGAAACGGTCTCTTCTAATCATATTCTTAACCATGCTAGGAATTTGTGGTAATAGGAAGAACCCCGTCAGATAATATATGATGTAATATTCTTAAGCAATTACTTCTTCGATTCAACACACATATGAAAATCAAATTAAGGTGCACGTTATTAGATTAATGCTCGATCGGATGTGACTACTATTTTTTCTATAATATTAAAACTCAATACTCGTTATTCGTCTCTATATAGCTTTCAATTAATCTTCATTAAAGTTTATGAATGAGGATAGCCCACTGCCCACTCATTGGTTAAGTAATAGTTACACACAGCTCAAATAATTGCCGGCCAGTAGTACTGGTGATGTGATACATGATGCCTTCTTCATAGCTACTAGTTTTGATTCCGATAAAAAAGCAAGAATGGCATCTAAATGTATTTCTTGATTGATTAGAACGTCCCATATTACCAAAAAAAAAAAAAAAATTTGATTAACTTAAGTTAAACTCATGAAAAAACATGTTTAATTTATAAATAATATCTATAAATATCTTTCCCTCCCTCCCGCAGGCATGCATTGAGATTGAGGTGAGAAATCAATATGATGGACGCACGTGCATGCAGCTGCAAGTGAACTATTCATTAATTTTTCATTTCAAATATTTATAATGAAGCTACAACATTAATCAATTATCTCAATTAAGTAATAAGTAGGTTAAATTACGTAGTAGTACACGATCAAAATTAATTTAAGCAGCCCCCTCCAATGATTAACTAATATATATAACACTGCTCCTTAGTCCTTAATTAATTAGTTCGTATCAGCCTGTAATATGTAGGGTATGTACATTAGACTTGCCATCTCTTGTAGCCACTCTTCTTCATCTTGTTTCATAATCTGTAAAATAATTATTAGTTACAGATAATTGTTAGCTAGAAGAATTCAAACCGAAGCACAACAAAACAAATTAAGAAATAAGTTTAGTTCATGTAGTTATATATATATATATATATATATATTTCAATTGTAATACCTGAAGAGCATCAACGCTGTAGAGCTCTCTCCCGTTATTATCATCAATAGCTGCAGGACTAGTGATGTCATTCTGCTGAGCAAACAACGGTTCCTGATCGCATAACTCACTATTTCTAGCAAATCTTCCGCGAACTCTAACTCTCCTGTCGGCTAAGGTTTTGCGACATGCATACTGTACAAATCAATTAGAACAGTAACCTAATTAGTTACATGATCATGGAGTACTCAGTGGTTTAGGAACAAATTACTGCAGGAGCATGCAGCTTAAAATAAGAGAGAGAGAGACCTTAATGGTCTTGTTGAAATTTCTTTGGTTTCTCTTCTTCAAATATCTGAGAATCCTTTCCTTTCTCTCTTCTTCCGAGTAGCGCCCAACTTTCATGTTGGATTCTTCGATTACTGAGTTTTGGTTACATTCGCGAAATCCCTATTTAATCATTCAAACAAAGAGATGTCATGATTATGACCTTCGATTCAGATGATCATCTGTCTGTCTTTATAACTAATGATGATATATAACACAATCGCACGCACATAAATATACGTATACATACGCACCAGATTCTGCTTGGCAAGGGGATAATTAACAGGCTCCAAACTGGGAACAAAACGAAACCACTCGTCGCCTCGAGCACTAGATTCCAACGTTTGATGTCCGCCATTAAGAAAATCAGGAGTGGCTGCAGGATTACTGTAGGCGGCTTCATACAAAGTGGTGGCCTTGTTATCTAATCGACGAGGAGGGATTAATGCGGGCACTGCCTTGTCTGGGATCCCGCATTGCGGGCCATATGACAGCAAGTAGTCATGATCACGATGATGATCATAAGGTTCTAACAACGACACATTTGGACGATGGTCGAGATCGAAACTATCAAATAGAGGAAATAGACTCTCTTCACCCAACAAGCCAGTAGCAGTGTTGATCATGCTAGTAATCACAGGCAAGTGATCAGACGCAACATCACATGACGGCGAGTAGTTCGCCATTATTGTGCTGCTAATTGGGATATCAGACACATCGCTGGGGAATATGTAGTCGTGAGAGTATATTAATTCATGAGGATTAAGGGAAGCCATCAAATATTGATTTATGGAGATTGAGGCAAGGGAGTTAGGTAGCTAGTTTGCTTTGTATATATGATCGATAGTGAGGCTTCCGTTTGAGCCCTGGGTTAGAGATGTAGCTAGCGGAGATGTCGAGCGAGTGTTCATAAATTTGTGTGTATATATATATGCAGGTGGCAGGGGGGAATATTGGGTCTCAGGCAAGTTGTTATTTGATATTGGATGGAACATGGGGCCCTGCCGGGGCTTCCCTCCACGAACGAGGAATAATCTTGCAATTAAGACATTAATTGATTATTAGTTTGTCGGGCAGCTTGGATATAACGAACTCCACTGTCTCCTTAATTCTCTTTCTTTTACTATTTTATTGAGTAAATTACCATTATAACCTAAAAACTGATCAGTAAATGATTCTCTGTTTTGTAATAAATGCATATCAAGAAATAAAAATAAAAATAGATTGTAGACATGTAATATTTTATTTATTTATTTATTTATTAGAAGAGATTTATCTTCTTTTTTTTTTTATATATAATATAACACACAATATAATCCTTAAGGATAATCGAAAAATCAGTATCAAATATCTTTATAAGTATAAGATGTTCTATTTTTTCATAAAAATATATTCACTAAAAAAAAAAAAAAACCCTAAAAGATATTAATCGTAAATGATAATATTGATTACGTAGAAAAAAAAATAAAAAAAAATAAAATTGTATTTACATACATGAGAATTATATAGAACAAAAAAAAAGAATCTTCAATTACTTTTTTATAAAAAAAAAAAAGAAAAAAGAAAAAAAAAAGATTTATTTAGAATAATAAGACTATTCCAATTACCATACTCGTGAATCCATTTCCCATATATATATATGATCCAATCAAGATTATTAATGTTCCATCAATCCTCCTTCTAAGTAAATAAGGGAATGGCACTATTTACGGATAGAGCTGGATCTTAAATTGTGTACACTTTAGAAAGCACTTGAATTGTATGTATGCATAAACACAATGCATGCATGGAGGAGTGAATACGATTCTTACATCCTAAGTATGTAAAGAGTAAAGACTAATTAAGAGGCAAAGAAAGAAAGACATAAGCTACACCTTATAGGGAAGAATCTAACACATGGGTTTGTAAGATTTTGCACCAACATATCAAGTAGAAGTAGAACATATACATATCCCCTCGAATTTGTCTCGTTTTGCCAAAATTACCCTCTACAAAGACTATCTGGGGATAAAATTGACCAAACATTTATGTCCTCCTCATTTGCTCTTAATGACTTCCCTTGTCCCAAGTCTTCTTAATTTGTCATGACTCATGCGTTTGCCCGTGCATGACGATGCCCTTCCTTCATTGAGGGACCTCCGATTTGGATTTCAAACAGAACATGTTCTAAATGCAAACATACAGTACACATCTCTCCCTGTTATAATTTTGTAGGGCAACCGTATCCATTATCTAATTTGTAAAGATCAATCTATTGTAGATTATGTACATAACCTTAAGTTGCAAGCTTCTCTTGATTAAAAGATTCCCCACTTTATAGTTTATAATCATAATTAACTCCCACTAATCCATCTTCTCTTCGTACTAGCTAAGTATCTCATGAAACCGAACATCATGTGCTGAAACTAAAAGGGCAACTCGGGGAACCTCGATTCTCAATCAATGCCATCGTGAAGCTTGTTAAGTGATCAGAGGATATTTAATTTTTGAGGATGCCTCTGACCCATGTTTTTTTAGCTTTTTCTAAGCAATATCTTTAATCTTTGCCCCTCAAAAAAGTTATTTGATAATGAAAAAGAAAAAAAAAAAAAAAAAACCGAAGATGATCTATAGCTAAGCTAGCTACTAGTCTAAAATGAAGATATGAAAGTATAAAGTATCACATCATCATTGGACCTAACCCGCGTTATCCCTTATTACATGCACCCACTTGCATGTTTCTGTCTCGACAATGGCTGTCCAGAAGTAAATCTGAACGTCACTTCCATCCTCGAACAATATATTGTATGAGATTAGGAAAGTGTACATCTTTAGTTCCCTGATTTAATTCCCAGTTGACCAGATTCCAGTGTCACCAATCTTGAAAATCTAAGTTCTGGGATTACAAAAGCGATCAACATGAAGTGATTAGTCAAAGATTCAAAATTTTCTTTTTCTTTTGAAAATTAATTAAAGGGCTGTAATTTTCTTTTAATTTTTATTAATTTTTATTAATTTTTATTAATTTTGAAGTCCAACAGGCAACAAGCTCATGTGTAACTGTGCTTGTGGTAAAATGGTAATGGTGGGTATTGACTGGTAATGAATCTACATCGATCTTAGAGAATAAGATCACAACAGCATTTTTCTTGTTTTCCATTATTTTGCTGCTGTAGATTTTTTAGTTTGATTATTCAAAAGACCTGCACACACTTTATTATTATTATTATTATTATTATTATTATTATTTTATCTTTTAGCACTTTTACTTAGCAGCTGCAAGCTAGCAGAGATTCCTGCATAAAGATTTGTCAATGCTTTTTTAGTACAAAGCACTTCTCTTCAGGGCAATTCATTCCTACCTTGTCTAAACGCAATTCATTAACTGCTTTTCATTTTTCAGTGATCCTTTAAATTAATGACATATAATGCTTTTTTTTTCAGCTATTTCTCTTTTCTCAATAACACTACCAATTTTGCAAATGAAAGACAAATATAGAGATCATTCAACCACACTTACTACTACGTTTCTGGTCTGATTAACTACAGAAGCAGGCTTTGTTACTCGTCCCTAGCAGCCCCAATAACTATAACTAACTTTTTATATACTTACAATACCGAGGCCTAAAACAAATAGCCAGAACCAACTCGTACTCTTCCTTGAAGTACACTCTTTCACTGGGCTTTTGCGGGCATCAGCCTTCAGCAAGCATTTTATACCGAAACACAATCTAAAACAGATAGAACTTGGAACTCTCCTGGAGACTCTTATGCTGAATTATATCCTTGCACAGCTCGCTTATACAATCAATCACTGCTGGTAGACTGACAGAGATGACAAAGCTTATATCTTTGAAAGTCTCAACATTAAGACCTCAATTAGCTTAACCATAATTCGTATATTATTACTTCTTGTATCCATGAGGGACCCTTGGCTACTCAATCAAGCTGATCTGTGAGATCACAACAGCAATTTATATGGCTGCATATTGAGTCTTTTCTTCACTTCACTGACTGTACACCAACCGTTCTGACCCGGAATCGATACTGAGGTTCAGACTCTTCTTCACTATCATCATCCTCTTCACTTGAATCATCTTCAACTCTCTCCCACCGTGCATAGTCCAGAGTCGAGTGTCCCCTTGGTTTTGGGATTGCTTGCCAGCCCTTGGAGTCTTTCTCCTCAGGTGTTCCTTTTATGCTCTGCTTTCGAGGTGAAACAACTTCTGGTGGAGTGAATCCTTTGGATTCAGCTTTTTTATCCTTTGCTTGGTCTGTTAATCCCCTGTCACTCTTTGTTTTAGGAGAAATAACATCAACATCCATGGCAGGATTGTTAACCTCTGCTTTCTGATTCCCCCCAACTCTTGTGACTAATGCGTCATCTTTACTCTCATCTTGACCCTTATCTCCCTCATATGTATTCAGCTCTTCTTCAGCTTTTTCTTCTTCCTCCTCTTCTTCCTCTTCTTCAGTTTCGGGTATTGGAGCAAGTGACTTTCCTTAAGCAGAAAACAAAATGACCTATTACTCATACTGTAGAGCCTTGAGGCTGTTCGCAGAATAATTCTGAGAAAGATCTTATTCAACAAGCATCCTAAATGTGTGCTACTCAGTTATACAGAAGTTGGCATCTGAAGTTACCCGACAGTCTGATTCAGCTAATATTAGCCATTAACATTCAGCACACATGTCTGGGTCATATTTGCTACAATACTAAGACCACAGACACAAAATATCATTTGAGAGAGCAGTATCATGAATTGGGAACAAATGACAAATAATTACATTACATACTAAGAGCATATGTGAGAATGTCTATATGTCTCACCTCAGTAGAAAAACAAGGCAGGTTAGAAGGCATTATCTAATCTTTCTGTTGGGATCTCCAATCTACATATTATATGCATTCTATTTTACTCCTGAATTAAGACATGGTGAAAGAAAAAAAAAACACACACACACACAAATTGTATCCATCAGAAAGAAGAATGGAGAGCATACCAATTGTGTCTTGAGACGAGTTTGGAGGCTTTGATAAACTTCGGATGAAGGATTCAACTCTATAAGCCTGTTGACATCGAAAAGTGCTGAGTTGTACTCCTTGAGGGTGACAAGAGTCTGGGCACGAAGCATTAGCGCTCCAGTATGATTGCAGTCAAGTTCCAGCACTGAAGTACATTCTTCTGCTGCCTAAGATACATACAACCGGGTCAAGAAAAACGACTCCATTCTCTTCCTCTTCTTCTAAGACCATAACCTAATTCCCCACAAAGGAAATTTGTGCAAAACCAATACTTTAAACCAACGGAAAATGACTCTGCAAATAACACGACATACACGTATGTTTTCGATGATTTCTGATTTTAGATTACTATTACTATTACTATTGCACCTGTAATCTTCATCAAAAGAACATCCGACAGTGTCGAACTTTTCTTAATTATAAACGTTAATCTGGCTATAACGCACCAAATATTAGCACCTTCCATAACATATAATCAGTCCAATCACAGAAGGTGAAAATTTCTCCCCGAAAAAGACTAGAGAAGGTAAATAAAGAAAATACCTTGTCGAAATGGTGGAGTTTCAAATAACAAGCAGCTCGATTGCTGTGGAGAGCGATCTTCTGGGGCTTGGTCTTAGCCAAGGAAAGAGCTTCCGTATAAAACCCAAGCGCATCCTTGTAAAGTCCTTCCCTGTACAGCTGGTGCGCCTTCTCGATCTTGTTCAACGGTGTCGAAGCCATATCAACCTCCTCTCTATTAACTCAATTCCGAGTTACGACCTTCTTTATCACTGCAAGACCTGGGGAAAAAAAAAAAAACTTCACTTTCGCAATTTCAGGGAGATAGAAAGGAATAGTGAAATTTGGTGTAGTAGTGCATCGGATCGGTATTAACAAAGCGATTTTGCGAAGCTTCAGAGACAGAGAGAGAGAGAGAGAGAGGGAGGGGGAATGGAGAGAACGAGAAGGACACTTTTTCCATTTATTTATTTATTTATTTATTTATTTATTTATTTATTTTTCCGGTCAAATCCCCTCCCGCGCCCCCGCCAGCTCACTTGTCGTGTTGGAAATAAAATTAAATTACTGCAAATTATTAATTCAATGATTGGTCCACGTATAACCCCGCGTTTGCGTGCCTTTCTTCTTCATTCTATTCTATTCTATTATTTAACAACAGACTCGGACAAACTAAACCAAATCTCTTCTTTATTTCATCATAAGCTTAGTTTATAATTTCCACCATTCATCTTATATAGTAGTAGCATATAAATAAATAAATTAGAGACGTTCAATGATTCTAAGAGCAGCTTCAGAGAGTTTGTCATATAGCCTCATATGATACTCAATAGAGGTGGGTAATATAGGGTTTTCCTGCTTCTCCGACTCATCTTTGAGGGTGTACTGGCATAAAATCTGATACTGAAGTGCTTCAAACACGTGAGACTCTGCCGCAAGGAACTTACCATCGTTCAACCCCATGCTTGCTTTAGAAAGCTTACTCCTTTCTGCCTTTGAATACCCTTTGCTACAGTTTCTGAGCAGACTTTGCACAGTAGGGTCTTGCGCCTGAGAAGCTAAGGCCGACATGTCGGAAGCCAAGGCGTTTGCTTCGTTGCTCAGACAGCGTACGATAATGTTGGCAATCCCGATCTGGTCGGCACTTTGAGAAGCCGGGTCGGAATGGAGGCAATTGACGCAGACTGCCGGCACTTGGGCGTTGTGGCATTCTATTTCGATCAGCCTTTCATCTGCGCCAACCAGGTGTGTGTGGTGTTGACTCAGTAGAGACATGGTGATCAGAAGATGGATGATGATGAGTTGAAGAATGAGAGGTTTTGAAAGTGTTGTTAGAGGCGACATGATTCTTGATTGATTAATAATCTGTTTTGGTCGTATTTCGTAATTTCAAGAGCGTGTGATTATATATACTTATAACGTGCATGCATGCATGCGGAATGGGGGAATTACGTATAGATGTGAGGGATTGTTTGAAAGGAGAATGAGCGAGTGAGTGAATGGAGTTTGACGTACAAGGACTAGCGTGTTAGGCTGTTAGCTCTGTTAGAGAAAGAGGTTGAAGAGCTGCTTAGATATTGTGCTCAACTTAGAATGTGTAAAAGCCAATACCAACACGAATAGTGGTTACTTGCTGAATGCTATGCTCATAGGACCACTCTGTATTTTGGTGTTTTGTTTGTTTAATATAATAGAGACATCAATAATCAATATTGATACACCTTCATCTCAAGGCTATTTAGTTAGAAAAGTGATCAATCAATATTAGTATGAATGGAAAGCTGATAGGTTTAGGAAGATATGAATTAAGGTATTATCATGAAATGAACTCCGGTGTAACGAAGATAATATATATATGAATACTTCGGCTACAGGGTGTCATTATTGATTAAAGACTTTTTAAAGCAAAACCAAAAGCAAAAGCAAAAGCCCACCCAACAAATAAGAAAAGAAACATTTAGGTTGGCAGCTGTTAATGAACTACGGCCTAGCTTGGTTAACTTAAATGGCAATGGATTGATAGCCATATGGTACTACTTAGTAGCTAATTAGTAGGTAAGAAAGCTACTTCGGTTCTGTCCACCTTCACTGGTGGGGGCGGGGTTATTAAGTAATGAAAATGAAACATGATTACAATATTACGTAACGAAACCCCATTAGCACTAAAAAAGCTAAATAACAAAGATCAGTAGGCCGTCTTTTTCATTCTTATGAGTATAATTACTTGTTACTTTGGTTTACCTTTCATTCTTATGAACAATCAGGTTTCTTATCAAGCAATACTTCATAGGGTGATTTATTGTTTAATGGAAAAAACAGCAGTTAGAATAAATTATTTTCAATAGATAAAAGAAAGACCTGACTGAAGCCTTAAGAATATGACTCCATTTAATATGAGTTGTTGTTTTCTCTCCGTTACACTGTTTTTGTGGAGGCGTTTCTACATAAGTGCAATGATGAATAATAGCTTTTTCATTAGAGAAATCTAAGCATTAAAAATTCTGCTTCATTGTCACTTCTAATGATGTGTATAGGAGAGCCAAATTGTGTTAGAACATAGGAATAACAAGTTTTAAGGCATGTTCTGACTTCTGTTTTGGATTTTAATATATATACCCATGTATTTATAGAGAAATCATCTACAAGGAAATATTTAATTCCATCATACCCTTAAAATTGAATTAGGATCCTAAATATCAATACCAAATTTAGATAATGCTCTTAGAGGATTGATTATTAGGGAAAGAAAACTTGTGATGTTTTGAAAAAACACAAATATCACAAGAGGAATATTTTTTATTGGAAAAAAGGAATTTGCATTAACTGAAGTCTAGAATAGAATGAGAGGCATGACCAAACCTATAGTGCCACAATTCAGCAGAATCTAACTTAAAGAGTTTTTCACAGAAGATTTAATCAATACAGAAACTGAAAATACCTTATCAGAAAAAGGCTGAGTAACCAAAAGATGATATAAGCCGTTTCTAACTTCATCCTTCTCAATATAGGGTCATGTATAAGGCAAGAAGTAGAATAAAAAAAATTAGATACAGTTTAGGGAAGAGGTCAATTTTCTGGTAGAAATGAGATTAAATGAGAAAGATAGCTAACAGAGTGCATTATATAGAATCAAACTCTTATTAAGTTTAACATCATCTCCCATATGAGTAACTGGAATGGATTGTCCAGTGGGTAGTTGAACTGAAAAACTAGCTAAGGATTTAATTGTGGTAAAAAAGGATATGTCACAAATAATGTGATCTGTAGCTCCAGAGTCAAGTATCCAAGAAACTTGGTTAGAAATAGATGAATTAAAACATGATAGAGAATAAGGATTTTGACCTGCTTTGTCCGGTTGCACCATGTTTACTTGTGGATTGTTTTTACCATGACCTGAGTATAATCATCCTTGGAAAGGGCGAAATGTACGTTAGGCTTACTATCTGATGTAGAAGCAGGAACAGATACCTGATGAACACTTTTTGCAGAATTATGCAATTTATGTCCTTCAAGGTAGCCTATCAACTTATAACACTTTGTCTTCCTGTGTCCAGTTATCTTACAGTGCTCACAAATTGTGGGGCTCAGAATTTCCCAACTTGAAGCAATTTTAGAGGGCGTGACCAGTGATTTTTCAATGGGTACAGTAAATTTTATGCTTCTTACCATATGCTCGAGTCTTAGTGAGAAAGAGGTTGTTATTAGGAATGTTGGTCTGCAACTTCTTTGTAGACATAGCTAGAGAATCTAATGCAGAGTTGATAGGAGTAGTAAGAACATGTGTTCTTTCTTGATTCTGGATTCTGCTGTAGACAATATTCACTGTAGGTAAAGGACTGAGAAGCATGATTTGATCCCTAAAAGCTGAATAAGCATCATTTAACCCCATAAGAAACTTGATAACCTTATCCCTTTTAACCCTATCAACAAGAACCTTAAGTTGGCCACATTCACATTCTGGAATGGGCTCAAAGTCATTGAGTTGGTCCCAAAGACCTCTACGCCTGCCATAGTACATGGCTACAGAGTCTGTGCCTTGGATGGTACTGGCTAATTGCTTCATTAAATCATAAACACGAGGTCCATCTTGTTATTGAAGGCGGGTTTTTAATTCATTCTATAATACTCGTGCATTTCCAATATAGGATATAGTAGAACGTACTTCAGCAATTTCACAGTTCTGTTGTATCCAGGAAATGATCATGTCATTACATCTCTCCCGAGCATCAACAAGAACCGAGTCTTTATCAAAAGTTGTAGAGTCTGTAGAAAGAGAAACTGGTTTAGGTAATCTGCCATTAGTAAAAACTAGCTTGTTCTTAGCTCTTAAGGTCTTTCATTGCTATTGACTAAACTTCATAGTTGTCTTTGGTCAAAAGCTTAAAGACAAGAACGTTTTGAGGGTTATCCCCCCTGTCCAAACGATAGGGATTAGATTCTTCTTTCCATTGCAAGATATCTAGATGACGTGTAGTTTTATTTCTGGTAGTATTACGAGACGTAGTCCTCTTTACTTTGGGCAAAAGGAAGACAAGGTAAGTTGTCTTTGAAGGACGACAAGACGGTGTGTGTCGTCCACCTCCTCTCTCCTCTCTCCTCTCTCCTCTCTCCTCTCTCCAACCCCCCGGTAGAGTGGGCCTTCATAGCACCTAGGTCGTTTCGAAAGTAATTATATATATATATATATATATATATATATATATATCATAAATACATTGTTGGTGTTAAATATAATATTATATATTGAATTATATAAATAATATATAGATGATGTTTATATATATAGACCAACAATACATATAAAATATATGTATAATTGATATGATATACACTATAAATATAAACTAACCGTCTTCCTCAAACTCAAAATAGAGTACGAGAGACCAACTTCAGTTTGGATACAAGATCACGAAAATGCCCTGGAGGATGTGATTTTGTGAAGATGTCCGCGAGCTGATCTCGGGACGTGATAGAATGAAGCTATAGTGAGCCCTGAAGAAGATGATGATGGACAAAATGACAATCAATCTCAATATTTTTGGTATGTTCATGAAAAATATCATTATGAGCAATCTGAATAGCACTTCTATTGTCACTATATACAGGAGTAACAGAGGATACAGAGACTCGTATCCTATAATAGCCATCGCAACCAAAGAAGCTTTGAGGTAATGTCAACAAAAGCACGATATTCTGCCTCGGTACTTGAACGAGTAATCACAATGTTTCTTACTTCGCTAAGAGATTAGTGAAGTGCCAAGTAGAAAACAATAATCAGTGGTAGAGCGACGATTTGTTGGATCACGCGCCCAATCTGCATCAGTATAAGCATGCAGCTGAACAAAAGACTGAGAGGAGAAGTAAAGCCCATGGAATAATGTTCCCTTCAGGTAGCGGAGAATGTGGAGTACATCTGAGAAATGAGTGGAGCGAGGAGCAGCCATAAACTAACTCACCTGATGAACAACATACGAGATATCAGGCCGAGTGATAGTGAGATAAACAATACTACCAACTAAATGCCGATATAAGGTAAAATCACAAAGAGGCTCGCCATCATCAGGAGTGAGACAAGTATTAAGCTCAGTCAGAGTGTCACTAATCTTGCTGTCTGTGAGATTGGCCCGGGAAAGTAGATCAGAAATATACTTAGTCGGTGTCAAGTAATAACCATCAGAAGAAGAATAGATCTTAATACTAAGAAAATAGCTGAGATGACTATGATCTTTCATCTCAAAGTGCTGACTGAGAAATTGTTTAAGTTCCTAAATCATCTACAGTGATGATCATGTCATCAACATATAATAGAAGAAGTATGGTACCCCAGTCTATGCGGCAAATAAACAAGGTTGAATCATATGAGCTGAGAGAGTAGCAAAGACTAGAGATAGTAGCGCTAAACTTAGCAAACCATGCTCGAGGAGCCTGCTTAAGTCCATATAAAGCTCGACTGAGAGGACAAACCTTATTTGTAGGATGAGATAATCTAGGGGTGGCTGCATACAGACTTATTCACTTAAATCACCATTAAGAAAGACATTCTTAACATCCATCTGACAAAGTGACCAATGTCGAGAGGCTGCAACAGCCAACAGAGCACGCATAGAGGAAAGGTGAGTAATTGGAGCAAAAGTCTCATCATAATCCACACTATACTCCTAAGTAAAACCTATGACCATAAGTCGAGCCTTATACCTATCAATAGTGCTATCGAAATAAGTCTTGATCTTGTAAATCCACTTACACCCAACCACATACTTTTTATGAGGCAAGTCAACCATATTCCATGTATTGTTCTTGTGTAAAGCATCAAGTTTCTCTTTCATCACAGCCTGCCAAATAGGGTTAGTGGAGGCCTCACGAAAGGAGTGAGGTTCATGCAAGTTAGCTAAGACATGAAATCAATAAAAATCTTCTAAATAGGATGAAAGGGATCTTACTCGAGTGGATCGGCGAAGGTCAGGTGATGGAGTGCAAATCGGATCCTCGGAGGGAACAAAACCTAGGGACGCAGGCGGAGTAGTGTCGGGAGCATCAGATGATTGATGTTCGAGCGAGGTCGACTATAGCAAGACATTACTAGTGGAAGTTGGAGAAAGAGGAATCTCAAGAAGTGTAGTAAATGGAGGGAATGATGTCATGTTGAATTTGCTAACTTCGTGGAATTGTCGATGTTCCCAAAAAACTACATGACGAGAGATGCGAAGACAATGAGAGACAATATCATAACACTAGTAGCCTTTTTGTTCTACTTCATATCCAAGAAAATAGCACAACCGAGAGCGAGGCTCAAGTTTGGCGCGCTCATGAAATTAGAGTAAAACAAAACATGCATAACCAAAAACACGAAGATGATGATATAAGGGGACCTAGCCAAACAACCTCTCATGAGAAGTGCAATTATCAAGGATAGGGGTAGGCAACCTATTGATTATGTAAACAGCTGTGAGAGTAACTTCACCCCAAAATGGGGTAAGAAGAGATGTGGAAAGAAGCAAATCACGAACAGTGTCTAAAATGTGCCTAAGTTTGCGTTCTGCTCGACCATTTTGTTGTGAGGTCTTTGGACACGACAACTGAGAAATTGTGCTATAATGCTTGAGGTTGGTTTAAAATTAATGTTGAGTATATTCTAAAGCATTATCAGAATGAAAAGCTTTGATAGGTTTTGAAAATTAGGTTTCAACCATTTTTGTAAAAGTACGATAAATATCCAACAATTCAGAACGCGATTTCATTAAAAAAAACCCAAGTATAACTAGAGAAATCATCAACAAAGACAACAAAATAACGTGAGCCACTCATACTAGCAACATGAGAAGGTCTCCAAACATTATAATGAATTAAATTAAAAGAAGCAGTAGCATGAGACTCACTATTATTAAAAGGCAACACATGTTGTTTTCCAAGTTGACATGAAATACAATCAAAAGGACTATTGGACATTGAGCCTAACAAACCCTTTGATGCTAAAAGATGAACGCGAGATGGAGATAGATGACCAAGACGCGAATGCCAAAGTGCAAGAGATAAAGATGATGATGAGGCAGCATCATAGTGTTTGTGATGGGGAGGTGTAAGGATGAGAGTTCGAATATGCGCCCAACTCTATGGGCGGTCCCAAGGGCCTCGTTCATGCGAGGATTCTACACATGCACACCAGAAAAGTAAAAAAACAAGTATATATCCAAGTTCACACATTTGACCAATAAAGAAAAGATTGAAGGATAATTCAGGCACATGAAAAACTTTGGAAAGAGAAAGGGAATGTGTACTAATGGTGCCTATATTTTTCACATTCATAGTGGATCCATCAGCTGTGCGAATTAATGAGGAATAAGGTGAAAGTACATATGTGGTCAAGGAAGTAGGGTGAGGTGTTATGTGATTGCAACAAGCAGAGTCAAAAAGCTAAGGGGAAGATGTACCTGGTAAGACTGAGAGGATAAAGGAAGATGCATTACCAGAACGAGATAGGACAACCTGGTTAACTATTGCCTCGAAGTCAGCTGCAAATAAAGTGACACTAGATCCTGATGTCTGGCCAGAGGAAACATTTGAAGAGGGAGTAACTAGAGATGATATAGCTGGAGATAAACTATGCTCAATATGAGCAATAGCTACTGTTGGTGCATTAGATCTTCATTTACGCCAACACTTGTCAATAGTATGCCCTCGACGTCGACAATAACAGCAGTAATTGTTACCTTGAGACTTAAGAGGGAGTTGAGAAGTATCTGACCTGTCATAATACTCTTACTGAAATGATAAGAACTCGAGGATGGTGCAGCCAACACTGTATGACTCTGCTGAGAGTGCATAGTCTGCGATCTAATCTCAGCACGGACAAGTTCAAAGATGGCAGTGTTCAAAGTGGGAAGAGGAGAACGATATAAAAGTTGCACACAGACAGACTCAAAATCATCATGCAGTGCCATCAAAAATTGATGAAGGCGATGTTGATCTCTACGTGTAATATACATCTCAGCATCAATATGATCTTTTCAAATAGGATCAGAAACATCAATCTGATTCCACAAGAATTGCATGCGAGCAAGAAAATCATTTATACTCTGACCAGGTTCCTGCCTGAGATGAAAAAGCTCAAACAGAAGTTGATACTCGTGAGCACCATCCACAGAAGAATACCGAGAGGCAAGCATATCCCAAACACGATTTCCTTCATCAAAGCTGCCAAAGAGCACATAAATAGATTGAATAGTAGTGTTACAAAACCATGTAAGAATTTGATGATGATTGCTATAATAAGACGAGTGGTGAAAGCCTCATATGATTCAAAAGCTCCTACAACTGGCCTTTTTACCTCTCTAGTCACATACAACCAAAGCTTGCGACCTTTAAGAAAGCTTCGCATAGATTGGGAGCACACCATATAATTTGTGTCATCCAATATAGTTTGAACATGATGAAGAATCTTGTTTTGTACCATCTAAAATACTGAAATGCAAAAACATACCACAAATATAGAATCAGGACGAAAAAATAGAGAAGAGAGCACATGGTTAACTCAGGTCAAAGTCAAATGATCAACTCAAGTCAAAGTCAATGGTCAATGCTTGTCAAAGTTAGTGCACGCAGATCAAAGTCAATAGTCAACTCTGGTGTGGTAAGCTGACGTGATGTTGCTGACATGACTCTATTGGTGTGGTGTTGTTGACATGGCAAGATTATGTGGAGTGCTAGCATGGCAAGCTGACTTCGATAGGGCTGACGTGGCTTCGAAGGACAGGCGCGTGTAGACCACGCTCGGAAGGCTTGCGGTGGCTTGGCGCGTGAGGGTGCGTGCGACGTGGGAAAGAGGATCTGGAACCTATTTTGGAATCGCCGAAACTTGATCTACCGAACGATATTTTGATTACAGTGAACGGACTATCGTTGTTGCTTACGGTGAGGCGGTAATGGCGGAACAATCAGAAGTGTGAGTGGCGCGTGAGGAAGCATGAAAACTCTTATGAGGCTATGTGCGGCGGCTTTGGTATGGCTGTCTTCCAAGGTTTCTAGCGGTATATGAACCCGCGAAAGAAAAAAAATTTGGAGTGGAAGAGAGAGAATAAAAAATGACAGAGCAAAATAATTGACAAAGAACAATAGCACTAGCAAAAAGAAAACTAGGATGCGGAAAGAAAATTTTAAAGTGATTCAGAACTTATATTTTGATATAATATTAACTATAATAGTGTATATTAAATTATATAAATAATTTACAGAAGATATATATATATATATAAGATAACAATATATGTAATATATATATATGTACATATTATAAATATAAACTAACCGTTGGATTAGACAAAGAGTCCCCACCCAATAAAATTCAACGTTCAAACCAAAATAAGATTCATAAGACTCTACAAGTGTGTTTGTGAGGCCTAGAAGATGAGAAGGTCTTTGCTTTGTGTTCAAAAGACAAGGGTTGGACAGAAAGTCAGAAATTTCACCGTAACCCCGGGCGGGCAGGCCTAAAGACTACTACATATTTGTTTGCTAGATCGAACCAAACCACGATTTTGCCATACAAACAAACATCCACATCTTTCTGGAAACGTTAATCCCACAAGTTCTCAACCCTTTTAATTAGCGATCTGTAAAGAAGAAAGAAAGGAGTAGGGAGTCCAAAGAAAAAGAAATATTAGGCATGGAGAGTGACAATAGAGTGGAGAGTGACTCGTACGTGCTTTCATGGCGAAGAAAAAGAGACGGGCATTATTATGGGGTTGGGGTCAGTCTGGTCTGGTCGTCCTTTGTGTACCAACTTGACTGTACGATATTATGTATTTTATTTTTATTTTTATTTTTCTAAGATTATAATGGTCAAGTTGTCGTAGGGCCAGTCTCTTTTACACTTTCTACTTCCAATTATTATATATACTTTCTTACCAAGCT
The DNA here is from genome assembly GCA_027186245.1 of Coriaria nepalensis. NCBI lineage: Eukaryota > Viridiplantae > Streptophyta > Magnoliopsida > Cucurbitales > Coriariaceae > Coriaria > Coriaria nepalensis. The sequence continues at coordinate 10,886,800 of CP114492.1, forward strand.
TGCCCAGCCTAAGAGTCCCATGATGAGATGGATGGGGTTATGGTAAAGTGTTTCGAATAGTTGTTATATGTTTGGTGGATTGAGACGAACAGTCCAAATGTGTTCATCCGATATCTTTACGTGGAAATTAAGGTGTCTATAGATTCTAGAACTACATAAGAAACAAGGAGACCCTTTCCAATATGTCCTAGTTTGACAAGTATGTTAAATGACTATGTATCGGAAACTCTTGGAACACAAGTCACACATGATATAGCGCCATAATACAATTAATCCAAAATGGAATGGAATGGAATGCATTATGCAGTGAACGAGGAACCATACCATATATTATTTATTATATTTATATACACCGCGTGACAGACTATGAAATAGCTTCCTTTCCATTATTCATTGGTTAACTACAACTTTAACTATTCATTATGGGTCAGATTTATAATTAAATTAAACTATATATTATAATATATATATATATATATATATATATATATATATAATTATTGTACCTGCCAAGTACGCTTATCTGTACCCCCCTTCCTTGCTTTATATATTTCATTTCATTCCATTCCTCTCCCCCTCCTTCAGAATCCATTCGTCTCTCTATTTCTCTCTCTACAAATCATCACTCTCAATTTCTCTCTCTGCACACTCATGAAGCAACTAATACGCCGTTTCTCTAGAGTCGCCGACTCGTCCCAGTACTGCCTTTTACGCACACAGTCTGGTGGCCCAGGCCGAACCCGCGGCTCCAGAAGCATCGGTAGATTCGGAACCTTGACGGTTCCTCAGGGCCACGTGCCGGTGTACGTCGGAGACGAGATGGAGCGCTTCGTGGTGAGCGCGGAACTCTTGAACCATCCGCTCTTCGTAAAGCTTCTGAACAAATCGGCGCAAGAGTACGGTTACGAACAAAAAGGCGTTCTTCGTATTCCCTGTCACGTGCCCGTGTTTGAGCGGGTACTCGAGGCTCTCAGACTGGGCGACTACGATTCACGTGACCTGCAGGATCTTCTCACCTCCCTGTCCGACGATTTCCTCTTCTAAGGACCCATTTTTGGCGCGCCCGCCCTTTTCTCTTTCTCTTTCTCTTTTTCTTTTTCTTTTTCCTTTTCTGTTTGGGGGCTGCTAAATCACAGACAATTTCTTCGTCCTTGTTATATTGTAAATAGACTCTGTAACCTTTGGGCGCGGCTTATTTTGTGTAGCAGCGAAAGATGGCAGAATTAATTAGGAGAAGAGGATGATTGATTGAGCAAGATTTCAAATTTATTTTGTTTTAGATTTTCCTATTACGTTTCTGGTTTCCGATGTAGAGCATCAAACAGGTCAAAGAGAGCTAAAGACAGTTACTTAATTTCAGAGATTACTTAATTGTAATTGTGTATCCATCCATGATCACACGCTGTTGCCCTCTGTCATTCAGATCCTTATAAATTACAGGGGAGGATGATATTTGTAGATCTTGGATTTTACTGTGAAAATGGAAAAGCAAACAAATCTGCCAGTGCCACGTTGATAGTGGCTTCTCTAGCTGGAACTGCTACCTCATTTTAGCAAATCCGGAAATTCCGCCTAGATTCAATTTGATTATTTGTTTTTATTTTTTGGTTTTTGAATTTCTTAACGCTTTCTCGGCAACCAAACGCAGTTACATTATAGAGTAACAATTAGAGGGCAGAGAGTGTGGGCCCGGCCCTATTCCATAATTGTGCTTTGCTTACTGTGTATAAATGTTTGTAAGCATATTTGATTTGTTAGTATATATGCTTTTGATAATCTTTTAAATCAAATGATGATTAAGACTTATTAGACCATTAATCCAAAAGTTAATCATAACAAGTGTACGTATTTGGATTAAGCTTTATATTCGCACAACTAGAATGTTGATAAAGTTAATTAGTTAATTTGGTTGAATCATTCTTGTTCATTAAGACAGCCGCCAGGGGTATCTGTAATGTATACAGCTTTGTCTAATCATTAATATACAAATACAAAATACATATATGAACAAGACCTTCCAGCTGGTTGGTTACTTCTAATCTAATTAAAAATAAATACTATTTTAGTTTTAAATTAGTAAGAGTGGGTTGTGGTGTGATCTTCTTCATGATTACTTACAACCATATTACTCTACAAAACTAATATAAACAATAAGCTGAAGCCATGATTTTTTCTCGATCCACAAGCCCCCTTCCAAGGTATTTTTGCTCTGGAACTTCAGATTCTTAATTTAATAGACTTTTCAAAGTGAATAAGAAGCCATGTGCATCTTTCGTACCCTCTCATCACATGCCTTAACGTTGTACTGTACACACAACACACAGATTCATCTTTCATTTATTAGGAGAGAGGTGATTTCAAATCCCATAATACAAACCTTAATTACTTAATTAATCACGTATGAACTGAACTATGGATCCACATCCGATATGGCTGGCCAATCAATGTTCAAAGAGTAGACTCAATTCAATTACTTCTCATTTCTTGGTATGACTGAGTAGTCAGTAAGTGCTTTTAATAAGGCTCTTTAACAACAAGCCTTACAGCTTAACTATATATATAGTTAGTTAGTTAGTTAATCTAATTTTAAGTAGTACCCTAATTTTCTCCAGAATATTGATGGGCTTAAAGAATCTTAAATCTAGGCAGCATTAACAAGGCACATGGGGCACCCACCCCTGCCAAGTGCCAGCCACTAACCCTTGTCATGTTCATCGTAATAATGCTCATTTTCAAGAGATACGCGTCTTTTAAAGAACTTGTCTCAAACAGAAAATAAGAAATTTTAATTCTAATAAAATAAATTTACAGCTTGAACAACATTGTTTGAAGCTTCATCACTGTATTTTAAGCAACCTCCGATGAAATGAACAGTATCATCAAACTCAACCCTGTATCCTCAAAGGATGCCTTACATAAAATCAAATCAAAAATTTGTAGGTGCTATCACTAATAATATGGATTGACTATTTTTGGTCTCTCGGCTTTTTGGCTGTTTTCTTTTGCTTTTTATATTCTTCATACAGTTGCAAAGACACAGCCGTGCGATCCAATTCACGCCGAAGTCTTTCATTTTCCTTAATGCTGTGAAGAAGCATGAAACGCGAAGAGAGTTTCTTCTTCACCTCGACTTCATCAATCTGGCTTTCCAAATCTAAACTAGACTCGGATGATTCACCAACTCTTTTCCTCTTGTTGCCAGATTTTCTCGCATTAATCTGCGGTTTGAAAGACTCACGTTCAAGTGACAAGTCCATAAATGCCTGCTGAGGAGTGAGAGTTGAGAGATAAACTTGGTTATGACCACTGCCCAAGCTCGAGATGCCTGAAGCCATTGTCGAGATAGCCGGATGGTAATGCTTAGACAAGAGGTTGAGTTCCCAAAGGACTGAAGTAAGAGCACCGCTTAAATTGGGATCAGACGCATATGGTTGATATTTCTGCACACGAGAGAGGAGGGAATCTAAGGACTCACATATTTGAACTTTTAAAGAGGATTTATATGGTAATGAAAAGAGCAGCAATTCGATGTCTCGCACACAATTGTATAGAAAAGGGGCTTACTGCGATGGAACCTGAAACTGAGCCGCCTCCAGCATCATTTTCCAATAAATTCCGGCACTTGACATTCTTCTGAAGAAGATGCTTCAGAGTGACCAATGCTATACATGCCCATAGAAATGACCAGATATTTAGAAATTTAAAACAGAAATGTTCTTAAACTAAAGTAAATAAATACATAAAAAATACATACCAGCCAAAGACTCTGCAGAGCCAAAGCATAAAGAGAAAGTAGCTAAACGCTTAACAAATGCAGCAGCCTTTTGCATGTCATGCTGTCTGTCGTCACACAGCATGATTTTTAAGGCTTCAGCTAACACTTCACCCTGATCTCTGAAAGACAAATATGAATATTACTGAAAAAGGATTAAAAAAAAAGGATAACTTTTAAGCAGCATATATAAAATACAATATAAAGCAGCGAAACATGCATGGGATATCTTTTCCTGGATCTACCTTTACAGCAAGTAATTCAACAGAGAGGACTTTGATTCCACATGTTTGAGTAGGTAGCTATTACTAACCTTCCAGGCCTGTACTCAAGTAGAAGATTGTACAACTGGACAAAGAAGTCCTGTAAATCAACATTCAGTGCATCAAGATTTTTCCTCATCACTTTGAAGGCGACAATACAGCATTGAAGGCGCTCAGATACAGTCAAATATTTTGGACAGTTCTCAGAAGGATTATTAACATCGCTAACACCAGAAGCAAGCCTTTTCAGGTAATTCATAAGATCGCCTAGAAAATCCAAGTCAATAAGATGAGAGAATTTTCCTAATCCTTTGAGACAAGGAGCAAGCAAGGGGTGGGATGAGCCGGCCGATAAACCATCTTTTGTATTGGATCTTCATCAACAACAGGTTAAAAAAAAAAAAAAAAAAGAGGTTAGTCGGAGGGGCTCTAATTTGCATATTAGTACATTCTCTGTATCTACCATTTTGCCTAACGATTAGTTCTTTTTTTCTTAGGTCATTTATGTTCATGAAGCATACTCACCTAGAAGCAATTGACTCCATTGTATGCCTCAAGATCCGAAAGTACGTTTCAAATACAGCAGAAAGAGTGTCTGACTGCATCTCTCTCCGCTTCATCATATCTGGTGCAAATGAAGCAGCCCTATATTCAGCATCAACCTGTGAAAAACTCAGAGATCATTAATAACCAAAAAATTGAAGTAAACAATGTGGAAAGAATTCTTATGGATAAATGCATACCTCCTCTTTTATCTTAGTCCTCAGTTCTTGCTTACTTCCTTTTCTCTCATTTTGTTGCAGTTTTGACTCCTCTTGATGCTTTCTTTTCTTATTTTTCTTGCCTTTAAACTTGTTATCCCTGTCTGTCTTTTGTGATCTCCCAAGATCCTCTTCAAATGACAAAGACAATAACACCTGAAAAAATATTGCAAACAGTCAATAATGCCATCAACAGATGACTGGCCCGGACATATAAGGCAAAGCAAGACTATTATTACAAATAATGGTTCTAATTTATACTAACATATGTACCCATGATTTATAGCTTCGGTTACAAACTGGAAAATATATCCTCTCATTTTTAGAAAGTAATCAACAGAAGAATACAATTTAACCCTAAAAACTTGAATACCAAGTCAATCAACCATAATAATATATACTAGCCAATCAGAAGGGGGAATCCAACCTAAGAAAAACCCCCCAACAACAACCATGAAAAGATTGTGGTACCTCGACAGAATCGGGGTGCAATTGGCAGGCACTATCTTTCACATGATTAGCAATCAATCGAACAGCATCCACAGTAGCTTCACCACCATGCTTTCCATCATTGGCAAAAAGTGACTTAATAGTACCGCAACAGAGTTTTCTGTCAATGTCCATGAACTTGAGCATATTAAGAAAAACTTAATCTATACATGTAGGCAGACTACTTTGTTTCATGTCATTTCTACCCCAGCACAGTGCAACCCAATATCATAAGTTAAGTCTAAGGGGACAATTTCAGTAATAAGATAACACCTCAATTAAAGATAATAATTAGCCTGGTATTTTTACAGTGAAAGTTACCGGAATTGACATGGTATTGGAAAGTTTAAAAGGTAATCTAATGGAAACAAGTGAATTAAGAAACAGAGTGCCTACCAAAGGTTGGACGTAAAAGCAATTGCTCCTACTTAATCCTATCAGAAGCTAAGTTCCAAAGATTTGGAAGCTGCCTTATCTTTCATTGTTAGTTCCTTTCCATCGTAACTTAAACACAATAGTAGGATAAACTATAAAACCTTATCTAGCCCCATAGCAATGGACATTATTTTCTATTTTTATAATTTATTGGCAAAAATGTGCTTATTTGCAGTTGGATCATGAGTTTTGATGTTAACTTAAATTGATCTTCCAACATTTGATCATAATTGTACCAAACAATTTGTAAACAAATAAATAACTTTCATGAGGGGAAAAAAAAAAGCAAGCAAGCCATAAAAGGAAAACTGTGGATTTGTCCATAGCAGAAACCTTATGAAATCATCTTGGGAACCTATGTTTCTGACAACAATGGCCAACACTGTCTCTCGATAGTTGAAGTGAGGAACTGCATCAAGCAGAGTACAGAAGCAGTGCAAGGCCACGTGTCGAAAAGAGGACTGCTTTTCTATTGATATCAGCTTTTGTAGGTATCCCTGTAAAAAGAGAGAGGGGGGGGGGGGGTCAATATATGATGATGACATACATATATCATTCATTTAGTGCTGAAGATAAGTATTCTTAATAGAGTATGACATATGCATAGATCACCATGAATTATAAATTAGTAGGTTGGATTGGAAAATAACTTATGCAGGGCCCTAGAGGTCATTCAATATGTCTATTTTTCTGCAAATTCTTCGATTGGCAAGACTCCTGACTATTTTACTAATGTAATCTACCTCCTTTCACCATCAGTAAATAGGTAGACGTGCAACCAAGCCAAACAGACTCGGGTTCAATGTTGAGGCATACATTTAACTGGTCAATCAAGATGCAGGTGAGTTTCCATTCATAGTATACTCACTTTAATAACCAAACACTAAATCAATTTTTTCAGAAGTGCCTCAAACTCTCAAAGTCATATCACTATGGGTTGATTCAATCCTCCATAAGAATCACGAATGCAAATATATTGTTAGCAAGTATGTTCTTTTGAGTCAAATCAGACTTGAGCAGTGAGCATATCTAGAAGACTGACCTTGTAAGCAGAAAGTAAAGTAGATTCATAGAACCGCATTTTATTAACATCCCTAGAAACCTTCATTTCCAGTTCCTTCTCTGTAGGAAGCCTAAGCCGATAACTATAAAGTGGAGAGTAACATAGAAGATACCAGTTAGATACAAAATAAATATATCAAACTTAAGATATTGAAAATGCGTTAATGAAATGGAAGCAAGAGAGCAACCCGGGAATAATGTCTTTGAAAACAGCTAACAAGGATTTAAGTCCAAGCCTCACGATATCATGATTGTCATCCTTGGTGATCTGTAACATCTCCTTCAGGGCTACAATATTGGCTTCTGGATCTGTAAGCAATGCAATTCCCAGCTCTGCAAGTTTCTTTTTCTTATTTTCAAATGCCTCTTCAGCTGTAAGATCTTCTTTCACCTCAGCCTGCATAAAATTAAAATGTATTTAAATTCAAGAAAATTGTGGTACGTACGTATCCATTCCTGATTAGAAAAGATGTATGATTTGAAGCTTGTGCCATCCATTCCAATTTATTATATTTTAGGCAAATAAGTTAACAAAGAGATCTGGAATCACCAAAATATATGAAGAAAAAGCAGACAAGTATAACACAGTAGCAGTACCGCAACTGCTGCTTGCGGGGTTTGTCGAACTTCTTCATCCGCTTTAACCAACTCACTTCCTTGTTTCTTTGCCTCCTTCTTGCTTTTCTTAAGCTTTGCCCTTTTTTCTGCTTTAGTCATCTTTATTATGCTTTTATCTGCGGTTTGATCCGCACCTGCTTCCTCTTCCTTCTCGCCATTTCCAGGTATTTGGGATGTTTTAGCTGCAACCAATACATAAGCACGTCAGCATACGAATGAAGAACGTGCCAATCCTGTCGAATGGTAATGACACATTACCTGTCCTGTAATAGAGTTTCCCATCAAGAGTTTTAACAGGTAGGGCATCTACACGGTCTACTTGTAGCTTATCCTCTTCATCGTCCCTCTGCAATGATTTTTTTCTCAAGCGTTTCTCATACAATTCCTCCAAACCATCTTCCGTAACATCGGCAACACGCGTAACGTGCCTTTATGTGCAACATAGTTTAATATTATGAGAATTAGGAAGATTAAGGTGATCGAACTAACAGATATTAAGGTGGTGAAAATGTGAAGACACTGAAATTTGAATACAAACTTGGTAATGGATTTTGTGTCGAGGCGGGAAACGAATCCGGCGTAGTCTCGGTTTTCAGTGACAAACTGCAAATCCTCGTCGGAAACCTCGATTTCGTCCTCAGAAACCTCCGGCGGGAGGTCTGGTGGCAGAATAATCTTCTGCCTCTTCTTCCCCATGGAGACGAACGCAGAAGCCAAAGCCTGGTGAGTGATGAGGGAGGTGATAGGGTTTGTTAGGGTTTAGGATTTACCGTTGAAAAGAGAGGGATGAAGGAATTTTACCGGGCTCAATTTGAACGGGCCGTTGCAAAGTAGTTTCATGGGCTAATTTACTAATGAACAGGCCGAGTCCAATTTGTTAGAGGTCTAGGAGTGAACAAAGTTTTGGTCCTTTGGGCTTCTCTTTTAACACATTATTTGTATTTGTATTTTGTATTTTGTATTTTGTATTTTGTATTTGTATTTGTATTTGTATTTGTATTTGTATTTGTATTTGTATTTGTATTTGTATTTGTATTTGTATTTGTTTTTGTATTTGTATTTGTATTTGTATTTGTATTTGTATTTGTATTTGTATTTGTATTTGTATTTGTATTTGTATTTGTATTTGTATTTGTATTTGTATTTGTATTTGTATTTGTATTTGTATTTGTATTTGTATTTGTAATTGTAAGAAGAAGGACGAATGGTTGATTCCTTTCCTTAAATGAGTGAAAATGGCATGTTATCTAACAACAGGTCGGAGATTAATGAAACAGTAGACTGTAGTAGTTAATGCAATTCCATTAAGTATATATATATATATAATTGTAGTTTTTTAAGTGTCGGGGAATACTGCTCACCTAATCTCATTAACTATCATCATCTACCTTAAGACCTTTATGTTTTTTCTTCTTCGTTACGATAAAGAGACATTTTACCAACTAACTCTTTGATTGATGTCGATAAAGAGACATTTTACCAACTAACTCTTTGATTGATGTCACAATAATTAATATTAATACTTACCAACCCATCATCCTCCACACACTGTTTTTTGTTTTTGTCAAATACTTATAGAGGTATGTGAAGTGCAGGTAGAAAAAGCAGAGTAAGAAGTAAATACAAACATTATTAAACAGGCTTTGAAGTTTGAAGTAGAAGTTGAATGATAATGGTAAGTAGAGCCAGGGTTGAAGCAGCGCGTTGTACATAACATAATTGTGTGCATTAATGAAATGGACTAGAATTGCAATCTCTGACACTCAGGTCAGGTATGGTCCCACTAAGTAAGTGACTGCTAGTCCGTTACTATCCCACTGTAAATCCACATTTTAATTTCATTTAATATATATATATATATATACCCGCCCCTCTTTTCTTCTTAAATCCCATTTCTTAGAAAGTAAAAAAGGAAAAAAAAATATCATCTTCAAAGTTGAAGCCATGGGGTGGGAGCAGAATGATTAATGGATAATGAATGAGAATAAATGCATAGTTAGTTCCATGCAGCAATCAACCTATAAATGGGAGGTGTGGGAACAGGGTGTGTAGATGAATGCTGCTTTCAAACATTTATACAACCTCGCTAAACACAGGACAGAGGAAGTTCAAATGCCAAGGAAGAACAGAACAGTGCACAGCACAGCACTTTAATAAAACACAGAAGTACAACAAGCTTAAACCTTAATTGCCCATTTGCCCCTAACCACCCCCCAGCCATCAGCCATGTGAGTGGAGCCCTTAACACTTTTAAAAAGAGCAGAATAATAAGATCACTCAAAATTTTGGACCATAATGATTGAGACTACTTACTTTCAACTACAAAATTACGTACTGTATGTGGGTTGACCTTGCGCTGCACTCTCAACTTCCCAATGCTCAATCTTGTAAAACTAAAATTAAGGAGAAAGTACAACAAATACATTAAAGAGAAAGAAACTCTATAAATCTGTACTAATACAACCCCCCAGATCCTTCTTACATTTATACATACTCTTCTTCTACGAAAAGGATAAATATTTTTCCTATCTAAGTACTGCAGTCTACTTTCTATCCATCATCTACAGAGTCAGAAATGTTGATCATGGGAAAACCTTAATTCTGGTCATAACCCCTCTCAAGACCTTGATATCAGATAGACATGTTTAGGTCGATCCGAGGTTTCTTAACGCCGGCCAATGGCACAACAGAATGGCACCTTGGACATCTCGGATTGTCTTTCATTACCAATACATATGATAAGCATCCAGGACAACCTGCTGCAATCGGGGAAGATTCCTGTTTTTCCTCGCTCTCTTCCTCTCGGAATTCTTTAATCAAAGATGAAGATGAAGCATGCGATGGGGATGATGATGATTTCCAGACCGAAGGACGCTTCTTTAAGATCGGCTCTTTCTCTGCCCTTTCCAGCGCAGATTTGACCTTATCGAGAGTGCAGACGCTTGCATAATTGTTGGATGAAGATGATGATGCAGATGATGATGATGATACTAACTTCAAATCTAGACTAGTTTCGCAGAAGAGATTTAAGGTGAGTTTTGATCGAGATGGAGGGAAGTTCAAATCTTGAACATCAGAGAGCAGTGTTGGATTGGTGTGATGCTTGGACTCTGAATTTGAAGATTGACATCTTTGAATGTAAACTTTACCAGACTGAAGAACAGAAAAAAAAAAAAAAAGGAGGAATGAATTAGTACATCTGCATCATACATTTACTTCCTGAAATATTAAAAGATTTGATGCTGTAAATGGGGAAGTGAATTTAAACAAGAGTAAATAGAATTTATTGGTGGGTGAGGCTGAAGCCTGAAAGATTTCCTTTAAAAAAAAAAAATTGAAGAGTAATAATAAATAAATATAAATGCAGCTGTTAGAAGACGTATGTTGGGATTATAAATTGCAGAGCATTGAAGAACAGCATTAAAATCAATCGGGAAATATAAATCGGGATGCTATTAAATATCTGATATGCAAAAATTATTGTTTCGATTAATTGCCCAAAAAAAAAAAAAAAATTAACTGTCGGGGATCTGTTTGGTAGAAGAGAAATTTTTTAAGTAGCAAAATATGTTTCTGCTTCAAGAAGATCAAGAGCATGGTATAAGCTCCCGTTGATTGGTAAAAGAAACATTACTATATCTAGAGAATGAAATCAAAGGATAAAGTTTAATGTTTTCTTCTTCCACAATCAGAGATTCTGAGTATATGTCGGCAATCAAACAGAGAGCATAAGAAAGTAAATAAGAAAAAAGAAGAAGAAAATCCAGATAGACAGAGAGACGAACCTTCAAGTCGAGCTTCTTCTCCCATCCATTAGGAACCTGCAAGTCGAGGTCCACGTCCGGGGATTGAGAGAGCAGGAGGGACCCTCCAAGCAAGTCCCGGGTAACGAGAGCCGTAGATTGAGAGTCGTTAGGCAGCGTCCGATGCTGTTCCTCCTTGTATGCACTGAGAAGTTGCACCAGAGGGCTGACTTGGGCTGCCATCTCTTTGTTTGGGCGAGGGGAGCGGAGAAAGAGGGGAAGAGAGAAATGGAAAAAATGGAAAGAGTGGGGAAGAGAGATAATATAATATAAGGTAGTTAATAATACAACGCAACGGGCAGACCAACATTAAAAAAGCAGTTAAATAATCCATTAAAATTTGTTTTAAAAATAAAAAATAAACAAATAAAATTGAATGTTGGTATTAATTATATGGAAATAATATAAATAATATAAATATTTGAAATAAAATGATAAAATGATAAAATGAGTAGATTTGATTAAATGGTTCCATTTAATGCTAGTGGGACATCATGGATGGCGTAGTGGAACAGTGGGGGATGAGAATTCTCCTAAGATTCAACGAAAGTAGGTACCTTATACTTTTGACTTCATTAGAAGTTGCCAATAAGATGTGGACACGTGCTACACATTCACAGTTGAAGAGTCGTCGCAATCCACTCCAACTCTTACTTATTATATCATATGAGAAAGCAATGTAATGTAATGTTATGTAATGTTATGTAATGTAATGTTATGTAATGTAATGTTATGTTATGTAATGTTATGTTATGTAATGTAATGTTATGTAATGTTATGTAATGTAATGTTATGTTATGTAATGTACTGTTATGTAATGTAATGTAATGTAATGTAATGTAGTGTAATGTAATGTAATGTAATGTAATGTAATGTGTGCGTGAAAGCAGAATTAAAGCAACAACACACAATACAGTACATGATTGATGTTGTGTATTGACACAAACATTGTCATCTCATCTCATCTCATTTTCTTGCTTTCTTTTCTTGCTTTCTTTCTTTCTCTTACACCAACATTAAATGTTACCGAAATCTATTCATTTAATGTTTTTTTTGTTGCCTTCGTCGGTTCTTAAAACATTTAAAATTTGTATCCAAAAGTCGGACCCGTGTACCAAGTGGGTCCCCCTATAATTCAGCCTTCTTACTTCTAAGCCACTCATTTTGATTATTATTAATTAATTAATTATTTATTTATTTATTTATTTCTCTAGGACTAGGATTAGTTAGTTTAGTCTTTGTCTGTTTCGTATAATGCTCTGCTTTTAGGCCAAGGAAGGTCCAACTATTTTAACATGCATCACCATTTAATTGCACAATTTTGCAGCTCCCACCCAGCACTCCTCTAAATCATCACGTTTTTCTCTCAATCCAATTTCATTCAATTCAATGCCAATTAATTCTGGTCCACGTACTTAGTTATTTTATTTTATTATTTACGTCCTACTTCAAATTATTTGATGAGTGGGCTTCAATTTCATGATGCAATCGCCCTTTGGGTTGAAACCTCAGATTGTAACCCAACTTGGCCTCCACTCCATTGGCTTTGATGACTCTCTTCTGGGTTCCTCCCGCCAAGTCACATCACAAAACAAACTGTTGGGTGGCTCTCTTGAGCCATTGCTATCGGGTTCTTCTTCATCTTTCACTAACGGTGGGCGTTTTTCTCGGCTATAATTCTAATAGGAACTTCGAATCCATCTCCGATCTCATCAAACAAATAATAATTTTCTTTTAATACTTATACTTTAGATTTAAAAAAAAAAAAAAAAAACTTTAATATGAGATCTATTTAATTGAATTATTCAAGAAAAATCAACTTTATTAATTTTTTCCCTTAATTTTTCTATTTTTTAAAAATAAAATATTGGATTGTAAAAAAATAATAAATTAATAAAATATAAATATATAAATATTAAATCTGACATACGTTGTAGGTTGGGAGCTTAGTTCTGGAAAATGCAGACTATGTGGTTGATTCTATATGTCGACAATTCCGCCATTTGGATCTTAATCCTCATGTACCAAAGGTGCTTGGAGTTGCCCAAGGAATATTGCCTCTGTTGGAGGAACCGGTAAGCGATTGTACCTCAATTTTATGTCTCTTTAGAAAAGTTAACTTTGTCAGTGATATCAGTAGCCTAGTACCGTGAAGTTGTACAGATGCGCTCTGTTTCATTGGAACTTGAGATTCTTGGAAGGTACCGACACCCTGCCCATTTGGAAGGCCACCTCTTTTGTTCCATGAATGTTTTCTGTTTCCCATTCTATTCATTGTCATTGCTTGAAATCTAATCCAGATGTCGTTGTAATTTTGTGTTACTTCAGGCCGTAGCAGAGATTGTGAGAGTAGCAAAGAATGAATCTCTTTCCTTGCCCAGTAAAGCGGCATCTCAATGTATGCATGTCAAGTCTATGATATCTGATGAGAGGAATGGGGCAGGAACCGAGTGTATGAAAGGTTCTAGCTCATGTCATGACGATGAAAGGGTAGATATTCCTGCGACGGAATCAGGTGATTGATTTTGTTACAATTTTCATCCCTGAATATTGAAGTCGACGTTGAAATTTTTTAATATACGCAAGGTCGTAGTATTTGTCTTTCAAAGGGACCGTGTCCTTGGTTTAATGATGATGTCATACTTGTCGAGTGGGAGAATATTTTGTTCGAGTGGAATGATTCCAGAAGATATAGACGAACAGTGGGATCTATTGCTGGTTAATGCAGAGTAACTGCTACCCCTCTACTTGCATCAGCAAAGCAAGCTGCAAGCTTGGTGGCCCTGGATACAGTTGAGGTATCATTCTTGCTTGATACTTCCTCGTATATATATAATCGAATTATCAAATTTGCCTTTTATAGCCCTCTAGATCGCCTTCTGTCTTCCTTGTTTTGCATCTATTTAAATCATATTCTTAAACTGTTGACGAAGCATGGAGTCATGGCACTGTAGAAAGTGGAAGAAGCGTATAGGCATGAGAAGGATGCTAAAGAAGCAATGGAAGAGATGTTACAGTCATGCTCTTTATATCACCTTCAAGACACTTTGGATGCTGCTGCCAATGCAGAGCCTGGTGAGAACAGACTGCTTCCAGTAATGACTAAAATATGGCCACTCTTCTCAAAGGCACTTGGCTTTGATTATTGACTAACGTGATATATATTAGTTCAGTAGGACTGTCGTTTGTTTTCCATGTAATTAAGAACAAACTGTTTGGAGATGTTTGCTGTTGTTTTGTAGGAGTGTTTTTTGTTCTGTAAACGTTGTTAACTATGTAAAATATTGAGTGTGTACCGCACAGCTTTTTGTGCGATGTATGTTGCCTCTTCTGTATTATGATTATGAGCAGTGAGTGATGAACAAGCTGTATTATACACATACCAAATGAGCAGAGTGATGCTGTGAATGTAAAGGTTACTTGAACCTGTTGAAGCCTACTCCTGAGCGGGAAAAATTACCGATTGAAGCCAACAACCCAACGAATCCCTTGCCGGGTTAAGTAAATCTGCCAAAGCCCAAGAGGCCCATTTATATTCTGTTATGACAATGAACGGCAATGAAAATCAAAACGGCGGGAAAAAAACTACTTTGGCCTAGGAAGCGAGGGAGGGAAGGGAAATTGCAATTTCTTCTTCAAGTTTCGACTTTTTGCGTCGAATTTTCTCTTCCAGTACGATGGAGTAATGCAAAAAGCTCAATTCCTTAGCCGGAGCATCTCATTCTTAAATGTTGCACTTCAAACCTCGACATTGCGAACAGCAATTAGTGCTGACTAGGTCCTGTACAGAACGGCTCTCTGCTCTCCTTCTCAAACTCATACCTCCAGCTCTTATCTCTTCTCATTACTCACTTTCTCGCCATACTCGTTTGAGCTCAGCGCTTGCACCAATCTCATGCCCATGGACAGAAAAAGAAGAATCCACCAACTGTGGCTTCCAATCCCTCTCAAACCACCCGAACCCAGAAATTTCGTGCTTTTCTCACAAGGGTTTCTCACACATCACCCAAGAAATCGTCGGAAGAGCAGTACATGCTCTTTGCATAAAGGGCTTGATTCATTCGAGTGTATTTTATACAAATACATTGGTGAGCATGTACTCAAAGTTTGGTCATTTAAATCGTGCCCGCTTAATATTTGGTGAAATGACCGAAACAGATGAAGCTTCCTGGAATAGCATGATGTCTGCTTATGTCCGAGCAGGTATGTACTCTGAAGCATTTGACTTCTTTCGTAAAATCTGCGTGCACGATGTTAGGCCAAGTGGGTTTGTGATTGCTAGTTTGATAACTGCTTTTGATAAGTCCAGTTGTATGTCTATTGAAGGATTTCAGATTCATGGTTTCGCTGTTAAATATGGTCTGTTTTGTGATGTGTTTGTGGGTACTTCTCTTGTGCATTTTTATGGTTCTTACGGGCTTGTTTTCAATGCTCAGAAGTTGTTTGATGAAATGCCCCATAGGAATGTAGTCTCTTGGACTTCATTGATGGTTGCATATTCTGACAAAGGAAGTTCAGATGAGGTTATCAATATATTTAAGCGTATGACCCAAGAGGGGGTGTCTTGCAATGAAAACACTATTGCTACAGTCATCGCTTCTTGCGGGATGTTGGAAGATGAATTGTTGGGTTATCAAGTTCTTGGACATATCATTAAGTATGGGTTAGATACTAATATTTCTGCAGCTAATTCTCTGATATCCATGTTTGATAGTTGTCGTAATGTGGAGGAAGCTTCCTATGTTTTTGATCACATGAACATACGCGACACAATCTCATGGAATTCGATAATTTCTGCCACCGCACATAATGGGTTCTTTGAAGAATCATTTGAGTATTTTAATTGGATGCGTTGTGCTCATGAAGAAATAACTGCTACCTCACTTTCATGTCTGTTAACACTCTGCGGTTCTGTGGATAATTCGAGGTGGGGCAAAGGAATTCATGGTTTACTGGAGAAACTAGGACTTTCGTCAAACATTTGTCTATCCAATACTATTTTGAACATGTATTCTGAGTCTGGAAGAATTTGCGATGCGGAGCTGGTTTTTGAGAGAATGCCAAAGAGAGATATAATCTCATGGAACTCCATGCTGGCATCTTATGTTCAGAATGAAAAGTGCCTACATGCCTTGGAATTGTTTGCCGAAATGCTTTATACGACAAGGGAGATTAACTACGTGACTTTTACCAGTGCATTGGCTGCCTGTTCAAATTTTGAGTTTCTTAATGAAGGTAAAACTATTCATGGACTTATCGTTGTTTGGGGGGGCCTTCACGGCAATTTGATCATAGGCAATGCATTGATTACCATGTATGCAAAATCCCATGTGATGGTTAAAGCTAGGAAGGTATTCGAACGGATGCCCAAGCGAGACAAAGTAACCTGGAACACACTCATTGGTGGTCATGCTGACAATGAAGAACCAAGTGAAGCAGTAAAAGCTTTCAATTTGATGAAAGAAGAAAGTGTTCATGTCGATTACATCACAATTGTGAATATTCTAGGTGTGTGTTTGACTCCTAATGATCTTCTAACACATGGAAGGTCCATTCATGCACATTCAACTGTGTCAGGATTGGAACTGGACAAGCACGTGCAAAGTTCACTTATCATGATGTATTCTAGGTGTGGTGATCTGAATTCCAGTATATACATTTTCGATAGATTAGAGAACAAAAACTATATTGCATGGAATTCTATGATCACTGTGAATGCGCGTCATGGCCTTGGAGAAGAGGCTTTGAAACTTGTTGCGATGATGAGAGGTGCTGGAATAGATTTAGATCACTTCAGCTTCACAATAGCTCTTTCTGTTGCTGCCGACTTTGCTATGTTGGAGGAAGGGCAACAGCTTCATGGCTTGGCTATTAAATTTGGTTTGGATTCGGACCATTTCATTACAAATGGTGTGATGGATATGTATGGAAAATGTGGAGAGATAGATGAAGCATTGAGAGTGCTTCCTCAATCGATTGACCGGTCAAGGTTGTCATGGAACATTTTGATTTCAACCTTTTCCAGACATGGGCGTGTTCAAGAGGCAAAGAAAACCTTTCACGAAATGCTAAAAGTTGGACTAAAACCGGACCGTGTCACTTTTGTCTGTCTTCTTTCTGCATTCAGCCATGGGGGTCTAGTAGATGAGGGTCTTGCATATTACGCTTCCATGACTTCAGATTTTGGCATCCAGCCAGGAATAGAGCATTGTGTATGCATGATCGATCTGCTCGGACGATCTGGAAGACTTGCTGAAGCGGAGACCTTCATTAAAGAAATGCCATTCCCTCCACAAGACCTTGTGTGGCGGAGCTTGCTGGCTTCTTGTAAAATTCATCGAAATTTGGAGCTAGGCAGGAGAGCTGCAGAGCATCTTCTTAAATTGGACCCATCAGATGATTCGGCTTATGTTCTTTACTCGAATATGTTTGCAACGACTGGGAGGTGGGAGGAGATGGAGAGGGTGAGGAGGCGGATGGAATCAAATAAAATAAAAAAGAAACCTGCATGTAGTTGGGTGAAGTTGAAGAACAGGGTAAGTAAATTTGGGATAGGAGATAAAAGCCATCCGCAAAGTGATGAGATAAGTGCCAAGTTAGCAGAGATTAAGAAGATGATGACAGAAACAGGGTATGTTCCCGATACAAGCTATGCGCTGCAGGATACAGATGAAGAACAGAAGGAGCATGATCTTTGGAATCATAGCGAGAAAATAGCGCTGGCATTTGGGTTAATCAATACTCCTGAAGGTTGTGCGGTCAAGGTTTTCAAGAATCTCCGTGTTTGTGGCGATTGTCATTCTGTTTATAAGTTTGTTAGTAGAATTGTTAACCGGAAGATCATATTGAGAGATCCTTACAGGTTTCACCACTTTAGTGGTGGCAAATGCTCTTGCTCTGATTATTGGTAGGTGAAGCTTTTAAGCAGTGCGGCCACCATGAAATCGCCGCTGGAGGAGGGAGTGGTGATGCCTGCTGGAGCTCCACTTTTGGAAGAAGATTAAGATTAAGATTGAGGAATTACTACAAACTGGAGGTGATTTAGCTACTTGTATGCATCCTCATCCATATGTACAGAATAGTTAATAACCTCATCAAATGAAGCTTACAATATGGTCTATATGGGAGCGCCTTCTTCTTGTATTCAACTCTATTTAACTTCGAATTGCATCTTTTATTATCTTAGCAAACTAGAACTTGTTAAAGAAAGGGGCCACAGGCCCAGAAAGCCCAAATTGTGAAGAATAAGATATGGGCTTCAAAGCCCAATGACCGCTTAACCCGCCAAAAGAAGTCCATTGCTCACGAAGAAGTTCTCGCCCCGCCCAGCAAATCTGTGTCGATCTGTGTTGAAGGTTGAAACAACGATGGCGGGTGGCGATAGAAAATCCAAGGAGAAGAGTAGGAAAAGAAGTTCTTCTTCTGCCTCTGAAGATATTTGTTCGTCTTCTTCTTCTTCTTCCATTTCGCATATTTTCTCAATTGACCAAACTGAAACATTCGGTGGTTTCTACGGAATGTGATCAGATATTTTAATTTTTATGGTTGCTTGTGAAAGTGCAGATGAAGGGAAAGGCAAGCGGCTGAGAACCGGAGAAGACAAGGAAAGGGAGAGGGGAAGGAGTGATAAGAAAGAGAAGAGGAAAGGAGATGAATCTAGTAAGAACTCTGAACGTAATATTGAAAGATTTATCACTCCTCGTAGAAATCTGTACTTCTACTTCAAAATCAGTTGGTAATAGTTGGCAAATTCAAATTTTTCTTATATACTAGTTTCGCGGAATATATTCTTAACCCGCCTCTGCCTTATTTTGAGTTCACGTGGTTAGTAAAATCATGTGTTGAGTCTAATTACGATATTATGTTAGAAATCTGGCTTACATCTCAAAATAAGTTGGCAAATAAAGCCAAGAAGCATATGATATGCAGAAATAACATAGGGGAAGCAATTGTGATTTGAATCCGAAATATCAGCTCTGATATTTTGTAGAAATCTGGACTTTTATCTAAAAAATTAGAGGGGTTGGCCCATTTTCTTATATACTAGTTTCCCGAAAGTCACATTTGAAATGTGAGATAAATATATTCTCAACACTCTTAATTTAATTTATTTACATCGAATTAGCTGCTTTATAGATTTAGGTTTATTGTTGTTGTATATTAACTCTCGTTTTTGTACATTTTAATTCTAACTGCTACAAAACTTTCAGTTGACATGTTTCCATACTTTGCATTTGTGTATTTCTGTCATGTTCAAATGCATCTTCTGTCACTGCAGAAAAGAAATCCAAGGACAGGCAAAAAGATAAACGGCATAAAGGTGATCGCCGCACGGTGAGTTGTTGCACATTACAATGAACAATCCATTTATGTTGAAAATCTTCAAGTTCTTAGGATCAGAGCACAAGTCATTGTACTTGTATATTCTCATTCCCTTCCCTATTTAAACTGTTTTAGGCAGAACCATGTGAGAACTTGAGAAGACTACTTGATCAGTGCACTACAGAATAGCTTTGTAACTGAGAGACAGCCGTATATCAAAATTTCAGCAGTCAAAGCTGATCTTACTAGATTAGGTTTGTATTATGTGATTTACATACATGATCCCTTAAACGAACAACCAGCAATTGCCATATGCCCTAATTACAATATTTTGCGTGGATGGAAATTTGGAACCACCTTTTCATCTTAATCTTTTTAATTACAATAAAGCTCATGTGACGTAGTCTAATAGATGAAGACAGTCGGGGAACTTGTGTTGATATTTCTGTTAATAGTTCTAGGCGGATGCTGATTCTTTCTAAATATATAAAAGGTTGCTTATATAATTATTCCTGCGAAAATATACTGTGGCAGGGTCAGGAGTTTCATGAACTGTCCGCAGATGATTACTTCTCCAAGAATAAGGAGTTTGCAACCTGGTTGAAAGAGGAGAAGAATGTGTTTTTCTCTGACCTTTCATCGGAGTCCTCTCGGGAACTGTTCTCAGACTTTGTCAAGGCCTGGAACAAGCAAAAACTTGAATCTCGATATTATGAAGGCATATCAACTGCGCCACGGACGTCTCATAATTGGAAAATCAAACACTAGTGAATGCAAAACATTCTAAGTGGGTTTTTATCCTTCCTTACTCTGGTTTTGTATCCTGCAGCTTTGCTGGGTAACAGTGTTTGGTTTTGTATCCTGCAGCTTTGCTGGGTAACAGTGTTTTGTCAAGACTCTTGCATGATGTATACACGAGAGTGTACGATCAATTTCTGGTAGAGCTAGATTTTTCTTAACCACTGTTGGGCCTCGAAGATACACCGTGTACAAAAATATTGCATGTTATGCGTACTATTATAATATTAGAGTATTGGAGGGTTTTGTTTTATGCTGAGGAGAAAATATTATGATATGTGGCTGTGAAAGCTGCTGATCAGTATGCTTTAGATTCTTCATACATTGTTTATTCAGGAGGAATGAAATTGAGGCCAAAATGAAACTGACAAAGGCAAATTATATACTACTACTTTGACATGATTAATGCAAAATGTTTATAATAAATTTACTTACAACAAACAAACAAATAAACAAACATCGCTTAAAGCTTGGTACCAGACTCCACATTATAAGGAACGAATACAAAATATATAACAAAATCAGACACAAAATGGAAAACTAGAATGTCTTTTTACTTGTTAGCTAGGGAATGTGAGTGATGGATGTATGGGATGGAGATAATTAGATAGATCATGTAATTAAGAGCTGACTGAGCTGACTGTAAATGGTCGGGTTGAAGGCGGAGGCGTGATCATGGTTGGCAAGCAGCATTTTGACAAATTGATGGGGAACCAGGCACTTTTCCTCCAAGTAAAGCTTCTCTTGAACTGCTGCTGATCCCATCAACGCTTCCATCTCTTCTCTTTCACTTTCTACTCCCTTGCTTTCCTCCTGCGCATGCATGCATGCATACGTATACATACATTTATATACTATTAATAAATTATTTGTACATTTTTAATCACATAATTAATTATATAATTAAATAAAATAATAAATAATAAAAGAGGAAAAGGAACTGGTCAAGGAGAGAGAGAGAGAGAGAGAGAGAGATTGTGAGCTGAAGTTCCTCCCTATTTTTCTCAACTTCCCCCCCCATAACTCGGTTCCCCTATTTTTCTCAACTTCCCCCCATAACTAATTCTTCATCCAATTAATGGAAAGAGATATTTTTCCAAACGAATTAGGAACACATTTATTATGAAAACACAACAACAGAAAATAGAATTTGTCGGTAGGGATTACAGTCAAGTTCTAGTTCAGGATAGTCGGTAGGGATCAGAAAAATCACAACAGTAACTAGGATGGATTCACACCAGCTGAGGCTGTAGCTTTCATTTTTGTCTTTCAGCTATTAATTAGCATATTTGTGTAAAAGTAAAAAATTAGGAACATGATAGAGAGACAGAAGGAGATTCGTAGCCAAATCGACTCCATTTTTGTTGGAAAAAGTATTTTGGACACAGTCACGGTTAATGCAACGGGACAGAGTTGAAGACGTACGTACAACCGTTTCGGAGTTAAAGAAGAAAAAAAAAAAAAATATATATATATATATATTTTTTTTTTTTTTTTTTTGGGTAAATTAATGCATGTCCAAATAAATATAAACAAATACGACAGGAAAGTATGATCCTTAAATTCGTCTTCAACCGGAATCAGTCATCCTTAGCTAATAGCTATTCATTATCAATCATTAACTAACGTAAGGAATGGAATAAATGAAGAGTAGCACGCACCTGATGATGATGATAGGAGGAGTCCGCCATGGAATGAAGGATGGCAATTTGAGCCTGCAAGTAGTGGACATACTTGAAACCAGCTTGAAGCATCTCAGCAGTGTTCATCTTGGTCCCACCAGGTACTAGCTTCCCTAGCTCTTGAGTTTTCTCGGTTATCTTTCTCCTCCTCTCCCTAGCTGCTACGCTCTGTGCTGAAACGCTTCTTTCAATATTATTGTTATCCACTGCGTGATTGATCACACGATCATGATGATCGTAATGATCCTCCATACGATGTGTAAACTCCGGAAAAGGATCAGCGAGCAAGTAGTCCGGCATAAAGCTCATGTCAGGAAGAAAAGTAGTAGTAGAGCAGTTATATTGAGATGGGAGGCATTTTTGGCGTTTGGAGGTCTGGAAAGGGATCTGCTGCAGGGAGTAGGAGTTAAAATTATCTAATTCTTGATCTGCTGGGGATGTTATTATGGGTGGAAGCTGGTAGTTCATCATGTAATCGTAGCTAGGGTCACAATAACTAGGAAGCGGCGGCGGAGGAGGAGTGATACTAGTACCACTACCACTACTGTAAAGGCTATAGCGAAGAAGATGATGATGATCATGAATACCAGTCATGTAGTCTTCAGGGTGCTCTATAATTGGAAGAGGAGTAGTATAGTAAGGATCAGTATCATAGTGGTACGTCGGACCCTGACCCTGAAGATCGTAGAGATTGTCAATGCCCGGAAAGACAGAATCGTCCGGAGAGTAATTATAAAGAGGATCGCCCGATCCAATTAATTCGGACTCCAGACTCTGAGGCAGTACATATTCCATGTTCAAGTATGAAGTTAACGCCATACAAATTAGTGATTTCTCAACCTGCATTTAGGACATCATGGTGTAGAATAGCATGAGTGATCACTGTTAAGCTCGTGAAATGCTAAAAAGTGCCATATATATATTTATGTAAATGGAAGTTTAAAAATGCGTGCGAAGCTAGAAGGAGAGAGAGAGAGAGAGAGAGAGAGAGGGATACCTTAGAAGAAGAAGAGTAGTACAAGCGCTTGAGGTAGACACGACCAGAGACCAGAGAGGACCTTTTGGTTTTTACAACAACAACAACAACAGTACATAAACTGCTCTCGTTATCTTTATTTATTTGCGTGCTTGTGAGAGTGAGAGAAGGAAGTTATGGACTTGATGATTGAGATAAATCAGGGAGTTGAGGCCTGGCGGTTAATTACTTCCTACACAAGCTAGGGTTTTGAGCTTCTAATTATCCTTATTGTTCTGAGATATATATATATATATACACATATATCATTGGTAGTTAGAGAGAAAATAATGAACATAATCCTAAAAGCTTACAACCATCCGAGTATATAATCTGTTTATCTGTAATTATCCTTGCAAGCTCCTGAGAAATAGAAAGTATATAGAGAATATTTGGTAGGGGTCACTGGTGATTATTTATAATTGTTCTATTTAGAACGTTGACGTCCGGATCGCGTGGCCTAATGGATAAGGCGCTCGCCTCCGGAGCGGGAGATTGTGGGTTCGAGTCCCATCGCGATCGCGGCTGATTGGCTGAGAGAAGAAGACATTTTTGCAAAGCTGGGTTTGGTATTTTCTTTTTCATCTTCAGCACTAGAAATCTGTCAGAAAGCATACAGTACACAGTATATATGATATATGTATAGGGACGTAGGGGTTTTTTAACATATGGTATGAATGTGTATGTATGATTAAAGTAAGGGACACAAACATTGAAGATAATAAGATATAGTAATCTTGGCTTTAGCAATAACAAATTATGTACAACGATGAATCATAATATTATAACTCGGTGGGAGATAGCCATACAATGTCCATTATGTTATACATCAAGCAATGCATGTCAAGTAATAAGAAAGAGATATGTGACTTGGTCTGTCTATACAATATAATGATATTCTTCTTACAACTTTTACAACTAAGACTTGATCTTTGTCGGTTATATCGATCTCTCTGAAATGCTTGACCAGTGACCATGCATGGAGATAGCTACTAAGATGATAATGAAAATATTGAGAATATTGCTGTGCTGGATTCATTTTGCCACATGGAATCACGTGCTTTGCTGCCGTCCTGGTGGAGTCTTAGTTGTCTAATCAACTTCTTTTTTTTTTTTTTTTGTTATAATAATAAATAGAAAAGAGAAGAAACGGAGAATGACATTTAGGCCGTAATTTTCATTTCTTAAATTTTGAATTTTTGAGAGAAAAATCAGGCCAGTGTGACCGAGAGAGACAGAGTTATGAATTCTGAAAACGATTTATGGTGGATTTCTTGAGCTCACCTGGAGCTGTTGCCGTTGCCGTGGTCACTTCGCTCGCTCAAGCCTCCAGGCCTTTCTAAGCGAATAAATCAATCTCGAATGCAGAGATTCTTTCATCATGTACTTTGCATTTCCATTTTGTCTGGTTCTTTAATAATGAATAATATACTTTTACTCTTAATCTCTTTTTTTTTTTTTTTTTTTTTTTTGTTGAAGATTTGTTCATATTCTCATTCTGATCTATGACCAAATCTTTCTGATTCCATCAGATTATGGTTCCATTACTGCATCTCTTTATCCGACTTTTTCCTCAACGACCTGTTTTTTTTTTCATTTTGAACTTGCTCTTTTGACCAAGGAGCTGACTTTTTGAGGGGGTTTAGTCATATTGAGCTAAGTTGAATGGAAATCTAAACAACCCATGATATCATGGATTCTTCAAGAAATATTCCAGAATTCCAGTTCAATACCATGGAATATAGAAATGAGGATTTCCAGGCTGTATCTCAATCAATTGAGGATCCTATTAGCAGCATCCACTCTACTTCAAGACATCTAGACATCAACACCTCAGAGGTTAAGCCTGTACATAATTACTCCATACAAACAGGCGAGGAGTTCTCTCTGGAATTTATGCTCGACCGAGTAAATTCCAGGAAGCCTCTGATTCTAGGTACTCTGGCCGATCCCAATTACGATAAGGGTTATATGGATTTAAAATGTATTTTAGGTATCAGTCACACTGGATCTGAAAGTGGGTCAGATATTTCAATGCTCCCAACAGTAGAAAGAGGTCTAAAAGAATTTGAGAGAAAAGGCTCTTCTTCACATGGAGGCATGGGTAACTATGGCTCTGCTCAATCGCTTCCAGGACCTGAATCTCAGAATGACAGCAGCCCAGGAGTTGGTCTTGGTTATGCCTCCTCTGGGGCTTCTGATACCTCATCCTCAAAGAAGAAAGTCCTGTGTAGCTTTGGTGGGAAGATCCTACCTAGGCCTAGTGATTGTAAGCTTAGATATGTTGGCGGTGAAACACGCATCATCCGTATAAGGAAGGAGATTACATGGCAAGATCTCATGCAGAAAGCAGTATCAATCTATGATCAAGCTCGTGTTATAAAATATCAGCTTCCTGGGGAGGATCTTGATGCCTTGGTTTCTGTTTCGTGCGATGAAGATCTACAGAATATGATGGAGGAATATGAATCAGAAGATAGAGAAGGAACCCCAAGGCTTAGGATGTTTTTATTTTCCATCTATGATTTGGAAGAAGCTCAGTCTGGTCTGAGTAGTGTAGGCAGTGATCCTGAGATCCAGTATGTGGTTGCAGTCAATGATATAGGCATGGGATTGAGGAGAAACTCAAGTCGATATGGTCTTGCATACTTGTCTGCAAATAATTCAGGTCAGTTAGATTATCAGAATACAAATAGAGAGGCAAGTAGAGTGGTCGCTGAATCAGTAGAGGTCAGCAAGTCAACTTTGGCTGGTATTATTTTCCCATCAACTGTGCAGTGTTCAGAACAATTCCCACCAAGTTCCTCGAATGCACATGAAACCCATCCACAGTTTTATCATGGCCAAATGATAAATAGTGCTGAATCTGACCAGTTCTCATTGCATCACGGTCATGATCTTTCTAATCATTCTCCATACAAGGAAACTCCATCAATGCTTCATGGGTTTTCAAATGAACACGTAGTACATAACAATGACATGGACGGTCTGTTACATGGTCAGGACCCAGAAGTTTCAATACAGCAGATGAAAACAATGTGTGATAATTTGGCTCAGAAAGGTATTGGAACTGAGATAGAGTGTACAAATCTCTATTCGGAAAAGCCAGCAGCAGTTGCTGCATCAAAGGGAGATCTGCATTCATTCTGTTCAGAAAGTAAGGGAAAGGTCCAGGAAACTGAGGGGGTATGGTTGACTACTGGTTCGGAGAATCCTGCTCAGGCTCCTCAATCAAATGCTGATGATCTTAATTCCATATCTAGTGGGGCATATTTTCATGGTTATACTGATTATACATCCAGCGCAATGGATCCTAGTTACGTTGAGCCCCCTGTTGTTTCCTGGAGGGTATACCGTTCGGAAAGAATTCCAAGGGAGCAGGCAGACTCATTGAACCGCTTATCGAAGTCTGATGATTCACATGTTTCTGAGTTTTTTGCATCTCTTACACAGTCTGATATATCCCGAAAGGATCCGATTACAGAATCTATAGAAACATTGAACGATAGAAAACTGGCTCCACCATCTGGTCAATCCATCTCGTCCTCAAAACAAGTGTTAGCAGCAACACAGTCCAGTGAGCGTGGGCCTGCCCAACTTCATAAGTACAATGTTTTTGCTGATGGGGTCGTCCAGATGAATAGTTATGGTGAACATGAGCAACTAGTTGCTAGTGAGATAAGTGTACTTAAATCGGAACTTCGTGTTCTTTCCCATGTAGCTTCTGCAAAGAATCAGGAGAATCCTGTGTCGAGCCTTCCAGCGCTCAATATGGATGAGGCCATTAACAATAAAGGTACAAATAGAGATGTTGCCGAAGGATTGTCTACAATTGATGGTTCTAGACCAGGGCAGGTAGACATCCTTATTGATATCAATGACCGATTTCCTCGTGATTTCCTCTCTGATATATTTTCTGAAGCAAAATTTTTGGAAGATCCAGGTATTAGTCCACTGTATAAAGATGGATCTGGGTTGAGCATAAGCGTGAAAAATCATGAACCCAAGCGTTGGTCATATTTCCAGAAGTTGGCTCAAGAAGAAATTGCTCAAAGAAATGTTTCTCTCATTGACCAAGATCCTATTAGTTATCAAGGTGCACCTAAAAATGGTGGAGGGGATCATTTCACATCTTCAACGGTTAGGGGTGACAAGGATTCCCAGCTTGAATATGATGAAGGCAATCATAAAGGCTTGCCTGGAATGGTTGTAGGTGATGCCGCTGAAGAGCTCTCAAATTACGGCCCTTCCCAGGTGACGAGCCATTCTCACTATGATGGAAGGTGGGAAAA
Organism: Coriaria nepalensis; assembly: GCA_027186245.1. Classification (NCBI taxonomy): domain Eukaryota; kingdom Viridiplantae; phylum Streptophyta; class Magnoliopsida; order Cucurbitales; family Coriariaceae; genus Coriaria; species Coriaria nepalensis. The sequence continues at coordinate 10,914,112 of CP114492.1, forward strand.
CATGAGAGAGCCAGAGTATGAGCATGAGGTATTTCCATTTTTTACTTCATTTGAAATCTCTTATTTGGAAAGACAGAAAAGCCTTTCTTCTGAAATGCATCCCTCTTAATGTAGGATGTCAAGCCTGAAACCAGTAATACTGCTTTACCTCCACTGGGTCCTACTCTGGAGGATTTAGATATCAGTACCTTGCAGGTATGTTAATCGCATATAAACATGAAATGCATCTCTTTGTGTTCAGAACTCAAACATTTCTGCTATAATATGAGACTTCTACTTTACCCCTTGACACTCAAAATCTGCATACAAAATTCTTTACTTATGTTTTTGATGCGCATGGTAGATCATAAAGATTGGAGATCTTGAGGAGCTGAAGGAATTGGGTTCTGGCACTTTTGGAACTGTTTACCATGGAAAATGGAGAGGAACAGATGTTGCTATTAAGAGAATAAAGAAGAGCTGCTTCCTGACTCAATCACCAGAGCAAGATAGATTGGTAGCTGCTACTGTTATTTTCTGTTATCCATCATTGCTATAACATCAATTTATATCTTGTATCACATAGCCACAACCAAATCAGGAGAATAGTCACAACAGTACTGCTTTATGGTGGATCATAGTTCAGTCACATTTGAAATAACTTACACTTTGATGTTTCTACCACTCTCAGACCCTGGAATTTTGGCGGGAAGCCGATATTCTTTCAAAGTTGCATCATCCCAATGTGGTGGCTTTTTATGGTATTGTGCGAGATGGTCCGGGGGCAACATTGGCTACTGTGACAGAGTATATGGTTAATGGTTCCCTTCGGCATGTTTTGCTTCGCAGGGATAAGTAATGCGTTAACACTTGTTGTTTCTTCAGTTTAAGTTCTGCATCCTTTTGTCATGCCCATATGATATATACTGTATTTTGGGATCTATTGCAAGTATATATAATGAGCTTGATTTTGAAGTATGCTTCAGAGAAAGCTGTTAGAGTGGGCCACTCCTAATGCATTGTTTTCATATTGCAGTTGCTAATTGATTTGTATTCTTAATCCAGTTCCTACGAAAATTTGCAGGTATCTTGATCGCCGTAAGCGTTTGATAATAGCTATGGATGCTGCATTCGGAATGGAATATTTGCATTCAAAGAATATTGTGCATTTTGATTTAAAATGTGACAATTTGCTTGTGAATTTAAAAGATCCTCTAAGGCCAATTTGCAAGGTAATATATTAATTAATGGAGATACCCTGGCAGATGTTGATCCTGTAATTTATGCGAGCATTTTTATCTAGGTTGGTGATTTTGGACTGTCAAAAATCAAGAGAAATACATTGGTTTCTGGTGGGGTACGAGGAACATTACCATGGATGGCCCCAGAACTACTGAATGGAAGCAGTAACAAGGTCTCAGAGAAGGTGATATGTCTTTGCAATAATAGCATTGGATTGCAGAGATACTATCAAAGAAATAGTGTGAGTGATTTCTGACAAAATTGTTGTGCTGGTTCTCAGGTTGATGTGTTCTCTTTTGGTATAGTGCTATGGGAAATACTGACGGGCGAGGAGCCGTACGCTAACATGCACTATGGTGCAATCATAGGAGGTATTGTAAGCAACAGTTTGAGACCAACGGTTCCAAGCGAGTGTGACCCTGAATGGAGAGTGCTAATGGAACAGTGTTGGGCACCAAATCCTACGGAGAGGCCGTCCTTCAGTGCAATTGCAAGTCGCCTGCGTGTCATGTCCGCTGCTGCGGCTGCTGGTAGTCAAAGTCAACCAAAAGTTCAGGGTCAGAAAGCATCCAGATAATTGTCATGATTTCTGGTTATTATTCATTCAGTTTTCAATTGTACACCTGGAACGATTGTCTTGTGTGTATTTGTTCGCATTTTGTATATTAATATTTTATTCATTAGCATTTAAATCATGAATCAAATGTCATGATTTCAACCTGTACACTGTTACTATTTAATTGTGAATTTTACTATGAGAAATCAAATATCATGATCAGTTACACTAGGTAATTAAGGTAATTTATATCCCAAAATTAAATAGTCTAAACTCTTGGATTCCTTACTTAGTCATCATCACTATAAATTTCCAACATTCTAAAGTAACATATTTTCAATGACTATACAATAATGTAAAGGCAGAGCCGGCCTTTAGGCTTTGAAACATAGCGACGGGTATCTTTGAAGGAGCTTTTGATGTGTTTGACAGTCAGTCCCAAAGTAAATCATTTACTAATTCTAGACATCTCAAAAAACTTTACAATAGATATAAAGGCAAGTTTTCCCTTTCAATCCATTCTTATATTTTGTCCTTATTTTCAAACCTTTGAGATTTTCTCTTAAATATATATGCATTGGATGTAGATAACTTTTAGGATGTTGGGTTACCTATAACTTGATCTCAAAATGCTGTCGATGATCGGACTTGCTCTCTGCAATGACCTTCAGGCTTCAGGTAGCCATGTTCCTCTTTATTTTAGCCTTTCAGTCTTCTCTAATGCTCTAATGAGTTTTCAAGTTAATTTAGTAAGCCCCAAGCTTACATGCTACAATCATTTCTCTGATTATGACATTCGTGTGAATGGGATTGCACCAGGCCCCATTGCTGATACACCTGGTAGGAGTAAACTGGCACCTGAGGAAATTTCTAGCCAGGCCAAAGATTATAGGCCTTCTTATAAAATAGGAGACAAATGGGATATTGCTATGGCTGCCCTTTACCTGGCTTCAGATGCAGGTTTCGTATCCTTCCTAGCTCATTCATGCACTTGTCTAACTTTGAGCTCTTAAGTAGAGAGATGAATACATCTTGTCATGCTTATTATATAGATTGAGAACGTCAAGATTTGACAAGTACTTGTATGTATGTTTCTTTTTTTGTGGCCATTTTTCCAGCATGGGAACTTACTATTCGAATTGATTATGAAGGTAAATTCATAAATGGCACCACAATTGTAGTCGATGGAGGGAGTTATCTGAAGCAGCTTTTCAAGAGCAATCGAACAGAGGTCTCGAGATTCCCCAGTCGGTGTTCCAAGAAGCAGGATGTGATTATCAGCATTTATATCATGGAAATTATATGATTCAGGGTATTAGATACTATTTAAACATTTTCGATACAGTTGCTGCAATGGTGTGAAACTTGGCCAAGCGCCCAACGAAAATACATAATTTAGAAAGTTTGAGTTGCTATCTACACCTTTATATCTTCGTTATACATAAGCTCCGTGTGTTTCTTAACATTACAGAACACCCAATAAGAAACTCCTTATTCTAAGTAAAAAACTTGTTCTATCTTTATTATGAGTAGTGTAATCCATTTCTCATTGACGCATGAACAGTTGGTTTACATCATACCTTCTTTTTAGTGCTTATAACATTAGACTTCCTAGTTCCTTCTGCCCTGAAAAGGGATTGTTTGAAAAGGGATTTTTGAAAAGGGATTGAACAGTGGCTTGAAGAGAAAAGGGATTGTTCGAAAACAGTGAGGCGGGCCAAACTATACCCTTGTCATATCTTCCTCGGCAACATCTTCTTGGAAATTTACACACAAAGCAACAAAGAACTGTCAAAGAATTTCTCCTCAACGGAAGCTATCCATTTGGTAGAGTGTGAGTGAATGAGGCAGACAAAAGAGCGCCATAGTAAAATGAGGCCTACGTGTCTCCACTTACATCTGAATCATCTATGACTCAATTCTGCCAATGATAGGGGGAAAATATCATGGATCTAAGGGAAAAGAAGAAAATAGAAATAAAAAGTGCAAAAGCAAGCAAGTCACTTTCAGAAACATTTTACCTTCTAAGGATATGGGAATGCGAAATATTAGCTATTGTTTGATGTGTACCCTCATCCGTTGTTTGACATAGCTTCCTCTATTTTTCTAATTACAACACTAAGACTGCTTCCACTTTCTAAAGCTTTAACAGCAGCTTGGTGGGCATTTCTATGCCACTTGAGCAGATTGTAAGACTGTAGAACCGACCATCTTGCTTGATTTGACATCTACAGTATGCAATAAAAGTAATACAAATGGAAAGGTATTAGGTATTGAATATTAGAACCACAATAAAAAGCAGAATGTAAGTCCAAGGTTATTAGTTGGAAACAGACCTGGATGACAGATAACGGGGGTTGCAATAGAACACAGATGCTCCTAAACAAATTTTCATCATTTTCCCCACCCTCTGCTTCACCATAGACAAGAGCTTCAGCTGCAATGCCGGCAAAAAGCACCATACAGTACCTGACCAGAGTATTGATCTGGGATGTTAGTAATAAAATAAATATGTCAATTGGGTGTATGAGTTTTACACCACTAACCAAGGGTCACTCAGATTTGAAATGTGAAATACAGTCATATCCATAGTTTCAGTTTATACAGTATATCAACCCTTTAGATGCCTTAAAGAGGTGTAGGAAAAACACTGATAAAAATGTACAATTTACTATCAAGATCTTTCTCCCAATCCGATTGTCATACTGACCGATCAAAGGAAGAGCCATCGAGACGACCTTCAGCAAGGTCATTGGCTATTTTTTCATCCCAAAATTGAGTTCCAGCCTGTTAAGTTAGAAATCAAAAGTCACCTCAGCAATGGATCTAATATCAACATTTATTTGATCTTGCTTGATGTTTTAAATTAATATTTTAGAGTAAAGGTTACCAAGGTATCAATATGGAAGAAGATACCTTGAATATAATCACATGACGCAAGCAAAGCAAAACCAGGCGATTACCATATTAAAGGGGGGGAAATGGACAAAATGAATACCTGCCCTTGAATGCCCATCTGCATTGCAATGATTGGATCCAAAATAATCCCACGAATTGGGCAACCCATGAGGTAAGCTGCAATTTAGCTAAATTAAAATAAAACATTCAGAAAGATATATCAATTTGCTAACAGCTAAGAATTGAATTCCCCCTGTACTGTATGTTGGTAACTGAAGAATAAACAGCCATTTGAAATATTTCCAATTCCATTTAATTCACTTTTAAAATCAGCTTACCTGTGAGGAGATGGCCGGCTTCATGAACAAGGATACGACGTCTATTTGGGGGCCAATAACTTGAAATTTGGGCTAAGGCGGTACCACCAAGAAAGATGGAGTCTAAAAATGCTAGTCCCAGTACTGCGACAAGGTTGGGCCTAATGTCTATGTCCCGAGAAAGAAGAAATGATATTCCACCAAGAAAACCAATTAAAGCAAAACGAGAGTTTCCTGAAAGACCCCACTTTTTTGGAGACAACTTGGTTGCTGCGATGATAAGGGAGACAAAACAAGAAAAGATCGATCCACATTTAGAATCCAGACAACTATAACAAAACGTTTAAGCAAGTAAAAATGGAGATCAATTACATCGACGTTGAGAAACACTCTAGTCGATGTTATTCATTGCAGCACCTTCTAAACCAGTGGAAGAGTTTAAGACATTGGGTGTAACATCTCTTGGCCCCTCCAAAACTGCAGATTAAGCAATTAATCATTTCCGTGAACTAACTACAAATAATCGTTGAACATGAGGATTGAACGAGTTATGTATCATTAGTAAGCTGGCTGACACATGCCGCCATCCATTTAGACAATTTCGACATTTTGTTAATATGGGATGACAATTTTTCTAGACTCAAGAGAAAGTAATGAATTTTGAGTTTCTACAAGAAAAAAAAAAGGAAACTTTACCAATGTTCCTGCACTTAGCGAAATTGGGCAAGAAGCCCCTATCCTTGAGAAACCCATAAGCATTGGAGACGAGCTTCATATCATCGGCATTGAGACAAGTATCCAAGACCTCCCAATCCCTCTCCCAGCCAAGAAAACCCAGGTCACTGGCTCGATAACGAGTCGACGACTCAGGCGTAGAAGAAGTTTTGGTAATGGGATCAACTGGTTTGTCGTTGGGAATGGATGTGAGGAATCGAAGGGCTCGAGCAAGGTCCTTGCGCTTCAGAGCCTCGTCATAGTCTTGCCATTCTTGAAGAGCTCTAGGTTGAAGGGTGGGTTTGGGCACTCCTCCGTGTAGCGGGAAGGAAAATGACAGTGGGCGAGGAAAAGGCTGGGTAGAGAGAGCAAAGGGGGAAAGCTTGAGTTTTTGGGGGTGAAAGATTGAGGGACAGACAGCCATGAGAGAGGGACTAACATGGAGTGGGATGGTGCAGAGCGATTGGAACCTGGGAAGTGAAATATTTGTCGATAACGCTACGTCACCGTCATAAATTTGTGGTCTCTCAAAACTCGATAAATATTGACATGTAATTATGTTTTGGAACTTTTTTTTTTTACTTCCTTAAATAAGTACAATTGTGTACTATGTAACATAAATCCCTTTATTTGAAATTCAGTTATCGTTCTTACATTCCCTCTCTTTCTTTTTTTGTTCTTACAGGTAGTTACAGATGTTTTTATTGAGTTGTTTTTGTACCCCATGGCCTATTGCCTGACAAGGAATCTACAGAAAACAGATCCAACTCCTCTCTACTCTCTACTCTCTACTGCATATAAAATGGCAAATTGAGAAGGCGATCCATGGCACGTATTCCGACCCACTGAGAGAAGAGGATGATATAAGTATATATATATATATATGATACGATTTTCTTATCAAATGAAAACCAAACAAGCCCAAAAATGAGGGGGAAGTACAACTAGATGGCAAAACAGAAGAACCAGACACTATCTATGCAAGTACAACCATTGGAGTCGACGTGATTCGTGCTGCATGCATGCTCAACTCCGGTCAAGTGGCTGGCGGTGTGGGTGCGTTATGATGCGTCGAGGACCCCAACTTCAAGCACAATCATAGCTCCACAAGCACATCAGCAGACAGCAGTCACCTTACATGATGGAGCAGCTTCCCTGGTTGCCTCTCCCACTGTATGATATCAAATATGACCAAAATGACTGTTCTTTCTCTTTACAAGAAATGAAGGAAGGATTAAGATGATAATGATAATGCGTACACTTTCTTTTCATCGTAATGGCTCACTGCTTCCTCAAATTTAAGCCAAACAGGATTTGTGTTCTGAGGATTCACGTTATTTGGCCCCACTATGTAAGCCTGAACTACAAATTCCAGAGTTCTTTCCCTGATTTTGCAAAATTTATATCTGTTAATTCACTAACCAAACACCTTACACATAAAACATGATCACACACAAGCATGATCCATAGCGACTAAATCTACCTTCCTTCATACTGAGATAAATAAGCCAAATAAGCTGCACCAAAGTACATCGACACAAATGGGTTGGTTAAATCAGCATCAGATTCGAGTTTATAACTCCGGTACCCGAGTTCCCTGTTCAGGTATCCAGATAAACACAGGCAGTACATAGATATATATATATATATGTGAAGACACGAACCATAAGCGTATACAGAATAAGAGATATTGAGTTGATATACATGTAAAGCCAGTAAGCAGTGGAGTAGTCGAGCCCCATTATTCCTATACGCGGTTCAACACCATTCACAAAACGCATGCTAACTACCTCAGCAACTGCACAAAGAATTGACTGCGCACCACCAAACACACGCAAGATATAAATAAGATAAGAAGAAGGCAGATGACATTTGTTTGAAATAAAAGGGACATCTTTTAACTCACAGGTTTAACTCCTCTTGAACTGAAGTACTTTGCCAGTATAATCTGAGCGATGCCCTGCAAGAACATGCCCCAAACTTCAGTCTAACAGGTTTGGTAGATTTCCAAGATGCAATATATTCTCTGCTAGATATTATGATACTTGGAATAGAAACTTTCTGGCGCACTCTGTAGCTAGCACTATGATACTTGGAAAATATAAACTTTCTAGCGCACGTAAAATCAGAATCTGGTAAAACATGTAAATAACCTTCAGTTCCACACGAGAAAGATAAGGCCTCATCTTTGCATCCTGGGAAAATCGCACTCTCCCCTGTTTCTCAGAAGTTTTGCTCCATTCTTTCTGAACCTCAGGATAGTTCCACATTACCATCATGTCTTCTGGAGAGGCTCTCGAATCCCAATATGAAGAAGCATCTGCTACACCTTTTTTCACCCCCGCAAAGTTTTCAAACGACATAAATTATCAATCCATTTTAAGTAGTGGCATAGATAAGATCTTACACTACATAAGTAGCAGCATAGATAAGAACTTATACTACAGAAAGCGAATCCAATAAAAATGAACCCTAAGTGATCTATGAGAGGAACTTGGATGGGGAGCACTTAATCACCTGTGTTTTGCGGAGCAGGTAGAGGAGGCGGTGCAAAAGAAGATGGTGAAGCAGCAGCAGCAGAAGAAGAGGCATTATTCACCGTTACACGTTCATTAGAATGTTTCCTGCACAGAGAATTATATTTATGATGGTAATGAGTCTCAGATATCCCATACTCCTTCCTTTTTAACAGTAAGCAGAAAGTGATAAATGAATCTAGAGAAGCAAACAAGCACCTGGCTGGAAGTGACTCTTTCACTGACACATATCTTTTCCAATATGGCAAAGTTGATTTGTGAGTTGCCTTCCTTGTCCCGCCTTTATACGCTCTAATCACAAACTCTTCAGTTCTCTGTCTGCATAGCAGATTGTCAATGTCTTAATTATATCACATCAGCAGCTAATATACTCAGAAGACGAATGAAAGAAGACAGAACAGAGAGTGTGTAAAACATGTTGATCACAACTTACTTGTTCTCAAAGTTCATGAGCCATATAAGGTAAGCAGCCCCAAAATAGACATTCACAAAAGGCCTATGCAGAAGATCCGGATTGTCTAAGACATCATAAGATGTGTAGCCAGACTCTCTGCAACCAGCGCGTAGTTATAATAACATACGATAGAACGTAGCATCATGATTGCAAGAGCAAATACATTACACTGTCTTCAACCAGATGTTGTAAGAGATACCTGACCAGGAGGGTGGCAATTTGGGGAGAGATTTGCATGATCCCAAGTGTAGTCTCCTTCTTTTTCTTGTCATAGCGCTTAGCAAGGAGCTGTCTGTCACTTTCAAGTTCTGCAAGAGCACGGATCATCTCCTACAGCATCAGATAAACATGTTTCAAGATTCAAACATCTAGCTGCTACTATTGGCTTGATGTCTTCATAAATACAAAGACGGAAAGAAATATGTAACTAATCCAAAGAAACTTACAGTGTCTACTTGTGAATTAAAATGGCGGTGGATAACAATATCTGCAACTGCCTGTTGAATGTAATAATGGAGATGGAAATTAGATAACAGGTTACATATATTAAGAAGCAACCACATCGGAAGGATTAAGAAAGGAATAGAGTAGAGTAGCGGGGAAATACAGCCATCTCAGTCTGAGTCAAATACGGCTGACCATCAGGATCACGAGAGAGGTGAACTTTCTGTCCTTTGGACTCTCCAGCTGCTAACCATTCGGTGCTAACTTCGGGAACTGTCCACAGCAATTCCAAGTCATCGGGATCAACGCAGTCGTTCCAGTACTTGTAACTGTAGTGAGCCATCCAGCAACTGGATCCCCCCCTCTTCTGATTTCTCTGTGTAAGTAATAACCACAAAACAAAGCAGATTCGTAATCACTTGACCAGCATTTCATTCTTAATGGCGCAATCATTTGATCGATAAACATGTATGAAATCCATTCCTGGGTAAGCTTAATTTGACACGTATAATTCCCTTGTATTTAAATATCCAGCAAAAAGCAAAAATCAAAACAGAAATTTCAGGAGTTATGTTCCTGCAGCTGGGTTTACATTATTGTTTTATTTTCAGCGTTAACATTCATCGAAGCCAGCAGATAAATAAAAGAGACCATGCATCTTGTAAAAACTAATCAAAATATTAATCACACATTCAGATTATAAAAGAAAAACATGGATGCCATGCATGACCCTCGTAGCGTACGTAGCACATTAGGATGATCATTAGCGTCCAATATTAGTGCAGAAGGCATTACCGGAACGGATGCAATAGTGAAGATGACGACGAGGAATAAGGCGCCTCCAGCTCCAGGACCTGAAATGGATGCCTGAAGGCTGGACCTGGAAGGGGGCGAATAAGAGAGAGAGAGAGGAGCAGAAAAGGAGGGGGGGGGGGGGATATGTCAAAATTGTGCGGGTAAGGATCGAGGCTGGACCATTGCAATTAGCGACAAGAGTGGGGAGAGAGACTAGTGGGTGTTTAATTTTATGGTGGGTTTTAAAAACAGAGGAGAGAGAGAGATTGAGGAAGGATAAATTGGCTGCCAGTTGCCATAATCGGGTCGTCTGGTCGCAAATTAATATCGTATGTATGCATTCACATCAATATCATATCATATAATATTTATAATACATATATTATAAAAGCTTTGTTGGCTCGTGATCATGCTTAAATTAGAATTTGGAATTTTTTTAATATAATTAAAATATATATATATATATTATATTATTTTATTTTATTTTATAAATAATTTTTATAAAGTAGATAAGTAATTTTAAAAAATAAAAATAGAATTATTAATATAATATAAAATATTAATGTAAATATTACTCTCTTTTATATGTAAATAATTTTTTACTGATTCCCTTCTTTTTTCATATTAATATTTTCATTAAAATATTTTTTTTGTACGGCACATTTCTTTTGAAATATTAGTTCTATATTTATTTTCATTATAATTTTTTTAGTCGAATTTAATGTAGATGCAAATTCATTATGCATATAATTTTCTAAGAACGATCATTTATAAAAGTTATAAAGTATCTTTTACATTCTCTTGTTAAGATGTCATTCAATTCACATAAATCACTATATACTAAATCTAATAGTTGAGATGACCTTTTAACATTATGAAAATGGTTCTTACCCATCTTTGATTTAGTGCGTTTTTCACATCTTTCGAATTTGCTAGTGTCCAATGCTATTAGGCCACATTTAATAATTCTGTTAATGATATGTGCAAGTCTATCATGCTATAATGAAATATAATTTGAATCAATCATATAAACATAACTATTATCATTATTATTATTAATATGATTGTCAATAGTATATAATTTCACCATCCTTTCACTAGAGTAACCCTTTATAATGAAAGAGCTATTTTTTGACAAAATTAACTTCATAAATTCATAAACAGATTTGATTCCGGGTTTGCCTAACAAATCACTACTAACAAAGTTCCTATTCATATCAAAAATATATAAGACATTTGCTAGAATGATTTTTCTACCAGAAGTGAAGACAAATTCAATGCTTCCTTTACCAAGAACTTTGGAACGACATTTATTTTCCATTTGAATCTCTTGTTTATTTCCGACTTCATCAAAAGTCTTGAACAGTGATTTGTCATAGGAAACGTGTATAGTTGCACAAGTGTCATACCACTATCCTTGAACCTTTCCTTAGACAGCATTGATCTGGCTCACAATAGCGATGATCTCCTCCTATATGACATTCACTTTTCCATTCTCGTTTTGTTTCTTTTGGAATCTGCAATCACGAACATAATGCCCATATTTTCCACAAACAAAACATGCACATTTTTTCTTGTCAGTTTTGAATTTTCCTTAATCCCTCTTCAGACCAAGAATTTTTTTTTTCTTCTGATTTTTGCCCTTGGGATGGCTAGGCTTTTCTCCAACATTGGCTTTTGAGGTACCAATATTGGTTTCCTATGCTTTCTTGTCTCTGGTCCGAGATTCTTCCTCAATACGTAGATGTTTTTTAACATTTTCCAAAGAGTAATCTTCGTTATTGTGAAAAATCTTCTTTATGTAACTTTTCCTACTAGTTGGCAACTTAGCAATTATAACATCAACTTGAAAAATTTCAGGAAGTATGACTTTTACAGTAATAAGTTTATTGACAATAACTTGTAAATCATGAATTTGATCTAAGAGAGGTTTTCCATCAAACATTTTAAAGTTAAAATACTCATATATTAAGAATTTCTTAGTACCTTCCTCTTCTGCCTTGTACGTATTCTCCAACGCGTTCTAGATTTCTTTTGCAGACTTTGTATTTGTATATAGATCGAAAAATAGTCTGAAAGTGCATTCAGAATGTGTCACCGACACATAATTGCATCTTCCTCCCTTTTCAGTTTCACTGCTTTAATCTCTTCGATATCATCTGGAGAAGATTTTGGAAATAGTTGAAGGTTAGGATCGAGAATGTAATAGATCTTCAAGGCAGTGAACAAGAACTTCAGTTTGTTTTACCAGCATGTGAAGTTTGATCCATCAAATCGATCAAGTCTCACAAGATCTTGTTTCATTAGCTTTATGGTTGAAACAGCAGTCATGGTTTCCATTGAGAATATTGTTTTTTGATTGTTGGTAGTATTTTGAAATCGAGACTTGAAACACGTAATGAATATGTTTTCAAAAAATTGATATTTTTACCCTCCCAAATTGGTTTAGGTTATTGTGAAAATAGTTTTCGAGATATGACAAACCTTTATAAAGTCTCACAAGCAACAATAAAACTTTGTTATGAAATATCAGTTTTGTTTTATATCTTTATGACAGTACATATTTTTCATATTTATAGGTAAAATTGACATATGTTCATGAAACAATACATTGTTTTACCAACGGTCGTACATTTTGAAAAAATAGTTAAACTGTTTTAACGGTAATATATTTGAATTCCTGTAATTCAAATTCTATGTCGTAGACCCCAATATTTGTTTATTATTATAAATACTCATTATTTGCAATAATTTATAAATATTTTGAAAATTTTATCATTTTTTAATATGAGATGCAATTATGAAACATTTATGAAGTATTTTTTAAGCTTAAGCCTTTTAACTTAATTTACATTTTTAACTATTGTTATGAGAAAAGTTCAACAATTTATTTATTTTTCAATAATAAGTTATATGTTTAATCTTTTTTTTTATAATTAATATCTTTAAATGTCTTTCTGAGAGGTTAACAGTTCGTAATTTTGTATTAACATTTTGATCTAATATTGAAAAGCAACATATAAATAAATGTAAGTTTCTAAAATCTAATATATATATATATATATACAGAGAGCGAGCACTCTTTCCATGCATGCATGGGAACGAAAGGATGTATTGTATTACCGAGTTTGCAACTCTCCCAGTGATTAATTCGACTTTCCATGCAAACGAGAAGTTAATAACAGGGAGGAGCCGATATCCATTGATTCTCATTTCTCACTTTCTCTCTATATTCAATAATATAGTTTCCGTACCCTGCACTCCACGAAACATAATAATTGAACACTTTGAAGTGATTGATATATTCATAAACATGATAATCGAACACTTTGCTACAGTGATTATTTATTTGTAATATTTTCCTTCTTCTTGTTGTTATTATTATTATTATTTTATTTTAATGTGAAACAAAAACAAAAACAAAAACAAAATTTATTGGAAAACACAGAATTAAACAAGATTTTAGAAAGGGGAGGGAGCAGGATTGGAGAGGTAGCTGTAGAATATAAAGAGGTGGGGGATAAGGGAAATGAAGGGGACCTAACCATTTGGAGGTCTCTGACAGAATCCAAAGGCCAAGCTAACAGTGGAGCTGGAAGAGATGATTGTCATTTGTAGAGTTTACAAGGAAGAGAGAGACGGAAACCCCCTCGTCAACTGCTCAAGTCAAGTGCTAGATAATCTATCCGGGTCATTGCATGGTATTTTATTGGAGACGATTTAGGTTATTAAACACAGTTTTCTGATACAATATGTTCTTATTTTGCTCATAAGGAAACAAATCAAGAAACAAAAGAGCCTTCTTGATGGGTACAGTGAGATGGAAACCATGGCTTAGTCAGGTTTCTTTCCTGGAACTCTCACTGGAGTGATTCCTTGTCCACTTTGAGTATTAACGCATGGTTAAACCTTTTATTCTCTCTATAATTGAGTAGGGTTCAGAGAAATAAAGTAGTGACTTTCCCAACAGTTTCATTTAGTTGTCCCTAATTGGTGGACAGTGTATACTTTTTTCAGGATGAAATGAAGCAGCTTGCAAAGAGCGAGAGTCTGGCAATCCATGCATCAAACATTGCGAATGTAGTGCTTTTCGCTGCAAAGATATATGCTTCTGTAGAGAGCAGATCGTTGGCAGTTATTGCCTCTACCTTAGAGAGCAGATCGTTGGCAATCCATGCATAAAGCATTGCATGCTCTATATAGTTGATCGAGCATGCTATATACTGATCTGGCTTGCACCTCACCTCAGGAAATCACTGTGTTTGCATCTGTAATGGCAACTCTTGGATTACAAATACTTTTAGAGTCCGCTCAGGAACTCGTCACAAAGGTATATATGACTATAATGTACAATGTATGCTACGTTTCATCTCATTCTTATCAGAACTAATCTGGCCTCGGTCGAGTGTAGTGTTTGTGACAGTGGTGAAGTTTGTGCCGATGATATACTGTAGAATGTTCAAGAATGAAATATAGTAAGAGCGTATGCGCAAGATCATTTCTTCGATGTGATCACCAATTCAGTTGGGTTGGCAGCTGCCGCTCTTGCCATCCGGTATCAGTGGTGGATTGATCCACCGGGAGCAATAATCATAGCATTCATTATACACGATCAATGCGTGAGCAAGGACTGTGCTGGAGAATGTGGGGTCCCTGATTGGACGAAGCGCTCCCCCTGATTTCCTGGCGAAGCTAACCTACTTGATATGGAACCATCACAGGGAGATCAAACACATCGACACGATCAGAGCATATACATTCGGGTCTCAGTACTTTGCGGAGGTGGACATAGTGCTACCGGAGGAGGACAGCCGCAAGAGAAGTTGGAGCAGCTGCCAGAAGTAGAGAGGGCCTTTGTTCATATCGATTTTGAGTTTACTCACCGGCCTGAACACAAGGCTATAGTGTGAGGACGACGATCTCCTGCTCTGATTCCACTTAGGAGTATATATTGTGATTTGACTTTTATTGTTTTCTCTCTTTTCCATTGGGACAGACAGAGGTATTATTAAATTAGAGAGTTTTGACCTCTGTAGATTCCATACCCACTCCAAATAATTATACCTGCATCAAATTCATTCATTTGTTAAAGTTTATACTGAGATGGATGGTTAAAGGTTTGGTTGTTGCTTTTCTTGCGGATGGATTAAGTGGCAAAGTCAATGGGCCCTGGTGTTTGTAATTGTAACCTGCTTTCTTATTATCTTGTATTTACTTATATTTCTTTGATTATATTTATGGGAAATTAAATTAAGCTAACAATGGTGACATGACATGACATGACATGATGGATGCTGCGTAATGTAAACCACTCTACACACGCTGAGTGGTAGTAGTAGTTTCGTATGCATATGTGTATGTATGTATGTATGTATTATGTAATGTAACTATGCCGATGCCTAAGGGCTACGCATTACGCAAGAGAGAGATTGCCGCCATTGCGTGCCAAGCTGAAAGGTTAGTGTGGTCATTTCACGATAAGATTAGGGTTTTGTGACGAGGCCTCCCCCTGCCCCAATTCTAATATTTAAGCCAAACTAGAGACGCATGGCTCATCATTCGCTCTCTTCCTTCTTTAAGCTATTCTTCTTTTGATTCGAATGGTTTTTTCGCTTTCGCACCCAAAGTTCTTAAAGATCTCAAGGGCCAGTGATGCCATTGAATTGTCCGTACCATCTGAGAATGATTTATCATTCATTGATGCATGCGATTCTATCATTTTTCTGAGGCCGCTTCTTTTCTTGTTCTTTTGTTTTTGTGCATTTTATTCCTCTCATCTTCCGCTTGATGCGTGTTTATCGATCTGAGGGCAGTGATGATCGATTTATGTACCATCAAACTATGAAAGCTTTGTCCTTTTGCTTAGCTTGTTGATGATAACCATAAGTCCATACTGTCTTGGCCTCTTTTTGTTTTTGTTTTTCTGCACTCGTGATGTTTCTTTTTGTTGTCGAGCTTCCATAATTTGGGTAGTAAAAGTCAGTAGGTAATAGTAAAGAAAAGGCAATAAATTAGAGTCTCTGATGCGCTGATATTCAATAGCGTTTTCAGCGCTGTACGTTGCCAAAAGTAACTTGGGGACTGAGATTCTGGCATATGCCTTCTCCCTAAGGCTTATTATGCATTCAGATGTTCCCACATCTTTCCTGATTATCCCATTTCTATTCTCTACTGACATACCAAGATTCGTATTTTATGTTTCTGGACTTTACAGATCTAATACTGCACTTTATTATATGATGTTGTTCATATATTATATTCCGACATAGTTTTATATGAACGTTCTCAATGCAGAAACCTTTTGTGAAGTTTCTGGACATGTATTGGGTTCGTCTAGTTGATTTACGATGCAGATTATGATGCTTGTGGCGTAGAGTCTCACATCGGTGCTTGAATTAGGGGTGATTGGGATGAATATCAAGTGGAGGCATCAAGTCAAACAATGCGACTGTGAGATATAGTGTTTCAGGCATCAAATCAAATTTTATGTGTACCGACCAGAACATGTTAGTCAACAATATGACAGGGATAGCCACAAATATCAATAGGTTAGAGAAAGGAGGCATTAAAAAGAGACATTAGGATACATCCACAAGTTAGGTATGTACTTCTAATCCAGTTGATCAGTATGCCCCGCATCTGAGGTGAAATGTGTGTCTGCTTCGACATGTAATCTCTGCCAAAGGAGGAGTCTGACTGCAGTAATGTCCAGAAAGCACGGGAAGATTTAAGCAGTACTGTTTGAAGTGAGGAAAATTCTAATGCAGAGACAACAAGAATTTAATTTGACTTCAAACAGCTTAAAGCAACAGGACTGCATAAGGAAGCTAAACAAGTAGCAACAAGCTAGAGGTGACTACACAGAATGAAGAGCACATAACATAAGACATGACTCAATTATTCAAGAGGAAATTGCGCCAACTGGAACGACACATAAAAGTACAGGATAAAACACAGCTGAAAAGCAAATTAATAGAATGAACATGGGTACACATCACCTCTGTAACCCAATAATGTTGGTAAATATCATCAAGATATTCAGCAACTTCCAGTTGATTGAGCTGATCATCAATATTTGGTAGTTTTTCCTCAAGTAACTGAAAAGAAATAAAATTTGTAAGAGAATGCTCTCACAGAAAAATGTTGGGGTAGCACACAATATAGTACAACCTTTGACCCTGCCATTAATGTTGATATATAAGATCTTCTAAACGTAATGTTCGAATTTGTAATTGGGTTTTGGTTTCCATCAGATGGAACCTCTTGTCTATCATGTTCATGAGCAATGTTATCAGGAAGGGATGATGCCACTTCTTCGCCATTCCTAGACGATGACACAGAAGCAGTTACTGGTTTGATTATGCCAGATGCAAACTTGGATGTCAAAGTCCTTTTACGATCGAATGCCTTCACTGTGGCCTTCACAATTGGCTAGATCCCCAACGATGCAAAAGAGGTTCATATTAATTAAATCGATTAAGAAATAGAAGTATAACTGCATGCAGAAAATATCAGAGCTAAGTAGTGAAAGTAAAACAATTGCCCCCGAACTCCAATACTAATAAGCAGCAGAATCCTGAACAGACCAACTTTTTTATGCATACAACTAGTGCTTTGGAAAAAAGTTTCCTGTAGTGAATCATAATTTGTTTTGTTCCCATTCAAATAGATGTCTCAGACTCTGTACTTAGTGGTCAAGACCACGAAACAAATGGACATTTTCTCAAATAGTACAAGTAAATTACCTTCACAGACTTTCTTGACAATGCACGAGCATCCACCTTAGCTTGACCCCTGGGATCCCAAGTCAATACATATGCAAAACAAACATTGAAAATTACAAAGCAATTGATGCACTCAGGTACTCGACATGAAAGTAGTATGTAAGTAATAGTGGTTTGTACAATACAAATAGCCTAATGACTCACGGAAGTGGCAAGTACTATAATACTATGTCATTCCAGAGAGGAAGATTCGGGTTAAATTCTTCGCTACTAACGTTATAATGAAACCATCACTTGCGCGATTCCTCCTGAGATGACTTCTAGAATTGCCTGCTTGGGGTACTGGTTTCTTTCCCACTCTACAACTAGCTGAAAGAAATATTATTAAATACCCATCTTGGTTTACACGAGTTTGAGACCAACCTGTTAATCTATGCATATAAATTAGCGCAGATTACCAGGATCAGCTCTTTCTTTCACTTTTCCTGAAATTTTCCACGATAAGAAAACAGGAAATTAAGAGCAATACATAATGAATTAAAAGAAAATGCGATCAAAAGAACTTCAAACAGAAAAGGAGGGGAAAAACAGCTTGATATATTAAACCTTTGAGTTACTTGCACTTGTCTGATTCTCCTTCTTAAACACTGACAGTAGAGAAAGGTAATGGAAATTATGTAACAGAAAACATACATCATATTGATAACAATTATACCAAGAATATATTACAAAAACCTTGTCGGTATAACAGATATCTTTGCAGTCCTCCTGTGAAGTAATATAAATAAATAAAATAATGAATAAAAATAAAATAAAATAAAATAAAATAAAAAAGTTCGAGTCCAAGAGATCTGGGTAAGAAAAGACAATCCCAAAATATCTAGCTCCAATTTTAACAAAATTACAACCTAAAATAAATACACGAATAAAGTATTGCTGAGAGTTGCACAGACCTTCCCATTGCTATGATCCCATTGCTATGATAGATTCACAACTAGGACCATTGGCCTTAGCCTTTTGATCATAGAACAGCTCTTCAGGATCTTATTCGGCCCAAATGTACTACTACTTGGCCCAACAGCACTCCAAGTATCTTAATAACAGAAACTATAGGAGTCTGAATTCTGTGCAGTTTGAGTATCTTAGAGGTATTTTTATGTTTCTATAATTCTTACTCTTAACATTGTCTTTTGAAGTAGAACACAGTTTCGAGCTCAATCAAGCTAACTCATATTGAGAAGATTATGGGAAGCCATTGAGATCAGAATCTACCCTGATTGGGGTTCTAGTCTCTAGATGTTTTCTTAGCTAGACTACATTATGCTCTTACTTGCGCGACAACATACCAAAAGGCAGAAAGAAATTCAAAAATTGTCTTCCACAGATGTTGTCCCTCATTATATTCAATGGGCCGCTTTTCAAGGATTTCGTAGTAATTATTAAATTAAAACTACCAGTGACTAAATAATCAATTTTTTGCCAATATTAAATAACTTCAGGAAGAAGTAAATAAAGAAATAACATCAGCTCACCCCCTCCCAACGAAGTTGTTTGAATAGAAAAGACACTTACGCAGGTTTGGAGACATCATGCACTATCTTCCTCAAAGATTTGGTCTGCATATTGCTGACATCAGCCAAAGCTTTCCTCCCAATATTTCTGGTTCCTATAAGACAATATGAAGTGCTTAAAATGTTTTCAACACAAAAGCCATCTTGCAATTAAGGAAGCCTCAATATATCTTACCTGAGTCACCATTTTTGTCTTTGCACTTCTCCATACATTTCAACCCACCCTTCACATATTGTACCGCATATACAGTAGTTAACATTCACATATATATATCTGGCAGCTTCAAAGATATTATAAACTCTTTTCTATTCCATCAATAATACTTTCAAGCACTTAGGATAATGGACTAAAGTCAGTTTACCTTTTGACGGCTTGCACAACCCATGATTGACTCTTTCTTAAGGGTTGTAGATTTTCTTCAAAGAAAAAAGAAAGTAACAGAGAGAGAGAGAGAAAGGGATAAGAAACTGAGTGGAATAGAATAAACACAGAGAATGTTCGTTACCCTTTTACTTGTAGTCATAGTAGTTCTAGGGAAATGGAGAACACACAAAAAGACTTTACATTTTACATTTCCGAGGGTGAAGATCAACCCTCAATGACGCCAATTAAATAATCAAAATATCACTTAACCAGGCTAACAAATATTTACCCACAGACTATTTGTTTTCAGTCTCGACTATTAAGGTAATACTAGATCACAAGAAGAAATAGAAACCAATATGAATAGGAAGAACAATATATTCTTTCATCGTCCCCTTTTCAGTTTTAAAGTTTGATTCCTCTTCGAACGGTCTGTGATTACTTTAATTATGTTGCTGACAATTCCTTGACTTCACATACAGCAGAAATAAAAAATGCACATTCCATCCAAATGAAGAAGAAAAACAACTTTCAGATAGCAAAGCCGATGACAAGACTTTTAGAGACATTATATATCAAATGGCACTTGCGAGCAACTGGCATCATCTTTGATCTTTTCAATTTATGAGTAAATCTTAAGATTCTGAACTCCGACTATAGAAAACAAAGTCTAGACGAGTTAATTTTCTATCGTACCACTCTTCCAACAGGAATAAACATCAGTTGCCTGATTCAGTCGTAGAACAAACTTCGCCTAGTAAATTTACAAGAAGCTGACATGTAACTACGAGAAACCTGGAAAACTATGAAAGAATCAAGAAAGAGAGAAAATGGGTAACTATGTACCTTGGCAGTCACCATATTTGTTCTTCTTTGTAGCTGACGTAAATTCTAATTTCTATGTGCGGTGAGACTCATAGAAATCGCCCACTGGAATTGTTCTACTCTAACTTCAAATTGAAAGAAAAAGTATGAACCGAAAAGGCATGTACCTATAAATATATGATCAAGGATTCATATCTGGCCAAACACTTTCTGGGTGAAAAAACGAAATTGGGGCTTTTGCCTTAACATCAGAATTTTAAAAAAGTACATATAGAAACTATGAGTTGTCTTTTTCTGAAGAATTAACATCTAAGACCACAGATGAAGGAAAGTATTTTCAGTGAGAAATGTACCTCAAGAAACACATTCATGAAATCTTCGCCAACTATAAAACCAAATGCTAGCCTATGAAGTAGATCTCCGTTTAAGTAAGACACCTGAAAAACTTATCCTTCCCTTTTCTTCTATATCTGATTCTCTGAAGCAAATGCAAACGTCTTCTGCACATGAAGAAAATAAAAATGAAAACGTTGAAGGCGGCGAAATTTAAAGTATTATTGTGATTTGAAATAAAGCAATTTGACGTTTTTGCCCTCATTGCAAAGGAAGGAGAAATGAAAAAGTAACGTAGAATTAAGCCCATGCAGGTCTCGAACAGGCGACCTCCGCGTTATCAGCACAACGCTCTAATCAACATAGCTGATAGACCACTACGTTAGTGTCATTCTGTAAAGAAAAGAATTTATAAAAAAAAGAAAAAAACAATTGATTTGGGAGTGTTCTCACTGTGAGAGGGAGTTAAATCGTACGTGGTCAATTCTTCCTCTTCTCAAGTTACTTTCCTTTACTTATTTAATAGTTTTTTGGGTCAATATTTTTTTATTTTTATTTTTATTTTTATTTTTATTTTTATTTTTATTTTTATTTTTATTTTTATTTTTATTTTTATTTTTATTTTTATTTTTATTTTTATTTTTATTTTTATTTTTATGGGTAAATAGTACGTCGACCGGTTTTTCATAGTAGGAAACGAAAAAGTTTGGGATTTGAGGAGACATATTATAATTGATTGAGCGAATAATATATCAACTTATATCATATTTTTATCTCTTAATTAATTATTAATAATTATAAAAAAAAGTACTTAAAAATTCAAGCAAAGGTATAAAATTGATAAAAATAGAAGAAAATGTAATTTTTAAATTTTTTTTATAATTATTAAAAATTAAAATATTTTATTATAACAAATTAAATTATATGTACTAAAAATACGTTTCGTAGGCAGGAGTGAAACTAGTAAGTAAATGCAAGGTTGTGATGATAGATAGACAATTAAAAATTGTGCACAAAAATACCAGCTACTATCCTAGCCTTAGGCTAGTTGGAAGGTAAGCTTTATGATATATAAAAGAGAAAAACAGATGTGGAATTCCACGAAAGCTGGTGAGTGTAAGGAACGATCAAAAGATACATAAATTTAATGCAAGTGAAAACAGAGACATAATATCGACATACTTTGTTTAGCTTCTGGTGCCCCCCCCTGAATCCAAGTTAGGTTGTGTTGATAAAGGTGTTTGCATGTCGACATACTGTCTACACCTTAAAATTAATAAGTACTAATTTCCTATAATATCATTCATCTTTATCAGTCTGCTTTACTTTTTATATGAGATTGTTTTGTTATTTTAATAATTTAATATAAAATTTTAAAATATTTATATTTATATTTATATTTATATTTATATTTATATTTATATTTTAATTAAATTTAATAATATATTTTATTTAATATAAATTTTCTAATATATACTATTTAATAAAAAACTTAATTAGAATTAAAGAGATTTTAATTAAATTACCTATATAAATGATTTTATACGGGTTTTTGGTCTAAAAAATTAATCATTCAATTTTTTTATTATTTTTATTATTAAAATTAAGTATATGTGAGAATTAAAATTTATTGATAAGTTTATTTTAAATTTAATTTTTTATTACTATATCCAGTTTAAGCATATTGGGGGATTACATATCGAGAAAGATTGATTAATGTGTGGAAAATCTCATACATATCTTCAACTGATGTCATAGATTCATGTATGCCATTCTCATTATTTTATTGAGATATCTTGATATTTTATATGGAGTTATAGGGGATTAATCTAAAATATATGTTTGTTTACAACAAGTGGTAACATAACTTGTTTCATATTAGATTATTATGATTAATAAATTTTTGTGTTTATATTATTTATACAAATGATTATATGCTTTCGTTGAATCCATATGATTTCAGGAATTGATTCATAATTATATGTATGGTTTGATTTAATTTATATTAATCTTAATCGCGTGATTGAATGAATTTTCAATTTTTTTAGGTTAGGGTATGTTTGATTTGAGTTATGTTTGACTCATATTTTTATCATCTGCGGGGATGCCAAAAGACTAGTGCATTGCTAACGACATTGATCTAGTGCACTAGTATAGTGCAAATGGCGCCGCAACGCTGCTAGCGACACTAGTACACTATGGAGCGAGCAGTCAATTGATATTAAAAGATTCATCTACAGGTAATGGCAAGACAGTTACAGTGGAGGCTATCGCGACACTTACGTTATCGTTAAAGGCTGGTCATTTTTTAGATTTGGAAGTGACTTATGTAGTACTGTCATTTAGACAAAATTTAATTTCTATTTCAACTTGGATGATTTTAGTTACTATTGTTCATTTGAAAATAATAAATTTAATATTTTTCGAGATTAAAAAATTATTGCGACTAGTTCTTTGATTGATAACTTATATATGTTGGATATTGTTGCCTCATTCAATTAAACATTGCAAAATAGCACAAGGATTCCGCAATACTATGAGACAAGCGTTTAGGACATATCTCTAAATAGAGAATTGAGAGACTTGTATCTGATGAAATTCTTGGCCCCCTTGATTTATCAGATTTCAAAGTCTGTGTTGAGTGTATTAATGAGAATTTGACAAACATTAGGAAGTTAAGTGCCGAAAGGAGTTCTAGTGTTTTACAATTGATACATACTAATATATGTGGTACATTCCCTACGGCTTCTTGGAATGACCAATAATATTTTATCACTTTTATAGATAGTTATTTTCATTTTAGATACTTATAATTAATTCATGATAAATCACAACTATTTAACCTTTTTAAGGACTTCAAAGGCGAAGTTGAAAATCAACTAGGCAAAGAGGTTAAATGTGTCAAACCTGACCGTGATGGTGAATACTATGAAAGATATGATAGATCAAATGAACAACGTCCATAACATTTTGCTAAATTCTTAAAGGAATGTGGAATCGGCCTATAATACATAATGTCAGGGCAACCTAGCATGAATTTTGTTGCTGAGAGACAAAACAATACGCTTAAGAACATAGTAAAAAGTGTGATAGTCATTTTTCTTTGCCATAATCACTTTAGGGAGAAACACTTAAGACTGCACCATACATACTGAACAAAATACCAAGTAAAGTTATAGCTAAAATCCATTATGAACTATAATTATAAAAAAAGCCTAGCATCAAACACTTACACATTTGAGGTTGTCTAGTTGAGGAAATGACTTACAAGCCACATGAAATGAAACTGGAATCAAGAACAATTAGCTGCTATTTTGTTGGGTACGCTAAACGGTGGAGGAGTTTTAAGTTTTATGATCCCTTAAATTAGTCATTTTTTTAGGGAAATGCGATATTTCTTGAGGATATTGAATTTGAGAGGGGAGATAAAGTTAGGAATACTGTCTTTGAGGAAGAATTTATTCTTCTTCCAAATATTGTTATTGACAATGACCAGCCTATTAACTTTGTTCAAGACAAAATAAAAAATACCAATGAGGATTTCCCAATAGACATCCCTACTCAAAATCAAGATATTGCTCCAGAAAAGCAAAATCAACAACCTCAAGAAGAAATGTCACTTAAGGGATCCACTAGAGAATGAAGAAGTGTAATTTCAAGTGATCATATTGTATTTCTTCAAAAGTATGTGTTTGGCATAGGGACAATGGAATATGATCCAATCAACTTTCAACAAGTCAAACAAAGTATCAAATGTCAAAGGTGGATCCATGCTATGAATGATGAGATGAAAGACAATGATATTTAAGATCTCATCAAGTACTTGAAGGTACAAAGACCATTGGTTGCAAATTGATATTTAAAACAAAAAGGGATTTCAAGGGCATATTGAGAGATATGAGGCACATGTAGTTGTAAAGAGTTTCATTCAGAAAGAATGCATTGACTATAAAGATATTTATTTCCAGTATCTATGAAAACAATAATGGCACTTATGGCTCATTTTGATTTAGAGCTACATTAGATGGACGTTAAGACGACTTTTCTCGATGGTGGCATTAAGGAAACCATATACATGGTGCAACGAAAAATATTTATCTCAGATGATTCAAAGTCTAATATTTGCGAACTTAAAAAGTCTATCTATGATCTCAAACAAGCTTTCCGTTAATGATATCACAAGTTTCTTTATGTTATTATATTAAATGGATTTTAGGTTAATGTAATTGATAACTATGTATATCATAAGTTCAATGGGAATAAATTTATCTTCATAGTGCTTTATATCAATAACATATTATTGACTAGCAACGATATAGGTTTATTGATGAAACTAAGAGATTTCTAACTATGTATTTTGAAATGAAAGATCTTGGTGACGTCTCTTTTATATTAGGAATTAAGATGCACTGAGATCACTCTCGGGATGTCCTTGGATTATCATAAAAGAGATATATCAAAAAGGTACTTGATAGATTTGGCATAATAGATTATGCACAATGAGATACTCTCGTTGCTAAAGGAGATAAGTTTAGTTTCAGTCGGTGCCCTAAGAATAAAATTAAAAAGAGTGAGATGTAAAAAATTTTTTTATTCTTCGGCTGTGGAGAGTCTTATATATGCTCAAGTATGTACACGTTTGGATTTAACATACATAGTAGGTACGTTAGGCAGATACTTAAGTGACCATGACATGGATGACTGGAAAGCAGCCAAACGAGTTATGAGGTACATAAAGAGAATAAAAGATTGCATGCTCACCTCCGGGGTTGGAGGACCTCAACTCAGGCCATTCTTTATTTGTGAGTGCAGGTAGTCTGATCTTGGAGTATATTGTCAGCTGTTGAGCCTTTCTAGCGGATGGATTTCCACGTTAACAGTTTGACACCGATCATGGGGACATTGTCTTCATTTTCGAAAGTTCTAACGGATTAGTGGCTTAAGATAAAGAGATTTAGAGCAAATGAAAAAATTTGAATGAGAACAGACGGGGGAGAATGAGGGAGGAGAATGAGGTAGAGGAAGAGGAATCCTTCATTCCTTACTAGAAGGAAAAGTGGTGCATTTTGTAGGTACTACTAGGGGACGAGCAACACCTCCACAAACCCTTATCGTAGTCAATAATAAAGTAGATGTGTTGTAAGCTATTGAGAGGATAGAAAGGGGCCTAGCAGAGAGAATAAGTTAAGTAGTTAAGCATTCCATAGATGCAAGAATCACGGAGATCGGAGCTGAGATAAGGCAGGAGAAGGGAGAAGGATAGGGGCATAGAGATATATGTCTTCATATAGAGCCGCACTAAGGTTTATCAATGAGGACATGCTTCCACTATGATGAGTATAATGCTACCTCTAGCCTAAGAACTAACACTATATGAGAAGAGGTTGAGGCCGAGGATTCCACAGATACTGTACGAAATCCAAACCCCCTTCAAACTTCGAAGGGGCATATGATTCTCATGAATAAGGCCTAGGAGCCCAGTAGGCATACAAAAGTTATCTTAGAGCTAACTAAAAAAATGAAGGAGTTAGAGACGACAATAAAAGCGACAACTTTATGCATGGATGAGCCGGAAGGGCCATTCACGGAATGAGTGTAAAATGCAAAGTTACTAAAGAAGTTTAGGGCTCCGACTTTAATGTATGATGGAACCAATGATCCTTAGGATCATGTTAACTTGTATAGGATATGCATGAAGATGAACTCCATGTTTGACGAGATGATGTGTCAGTGTTTTTACATCACGTTGCAGACTTAGTTAGTGACTGATACATATGCCTCACACCAGGCTCTATTGACTCCTTTGATGAGTTGAATCATCTATTTGTTTCTAACTTTTAGGGGCAGCTAACATGCAATTCCCTCTCATGAGTCTTTACACTATAAAACAAAACATAGGGGAGGCTTCGTTGGATTATGTAGAGCAATTCAATCGGGCTTCAAATAAGGTGAATTGATCTGGGGATATAGGAGTTCTACACACATTTCTGTAAGGTATGATTGACAAGAAGCTCATCAGCCACTGAGGAAAAAAGTGTTTAACCTCCTATGCTGAAGCATTGCTAGAGACTAAAATGACAGGAGTGGGCAAAGAGATCCTAGAGTCACAACTAAGGACCCAACGAGAGAGGGAGGAAATAGTAAAGTAGGTGAGACGAAGTAAAAAATGGACGAGCCAAATGGAAGAGGGAATGAAGAGAAGATATGAGAAAGAAGGAAGATGAAAGGAGAAGCTCGGATAAAAAAAGTGGATCCTCACTCTTCAAGGACACCTTCACCTCTCTAGTGGCAAGTATTGAAGTGATCTACACTCGTTTTAGGAATCATAATCTGTTTAGGAATCATAATTGAAAAAAGTGTATCAACTCAGCGAAATAATAGAAGATCATATTGCAAATATCACGGGGACTTCATACTCATCTTCAACTCACATCATGGGCTCAGATATGCCATTCTTATTACTCTTATTACTCTGTTGAAATACATAGGGGATTAATCTAAAACATATGATTGTTTATGTTGGATAGTGCTGGGATCACTAAGGTCACGGTTTTGCCATTTTACTTAACAAGGACCAGGAGAAGTGAATTCTGATATATAGTTATTAACTACGTCCAACGGCTGGTTCGGGTGACAGTGGGGGAATAGTTGAACTCTAGGCCATGCGTTCTGGTCATCTTATATATGGGAACTTAGTTAAGACATACATTCGTGCAACCTAGTGCTGTTTTAAGGCAGTTTATTTGTCCAATTAAGGAAGACCAATGAAATCTCTGTCCACTTTCTCGTCCGTCCGTCTCTCTCTCTCTTATTTTTATAATATATATTTCGTGTCTTTCTCACTTTATTCATGTACGTATCGATGCGATGCGTGGGCTCTTCTTGATTGTCAGCCATTGATTGAATTTCAACGGGAGGACCACGACCAACGTCCATTCATTCCATTGCCCACTCTCTTTCTTTTCTTTACATTAATTACTAATTACAGAAAAACTCCGTCCTCCATCCTAGCAATATCTTATATATATATATATATATATAACACCACTGCAAGAACCCGGAAAGTCTCACACTCACAATATCTTAAAATTTAAGTATCACGGCTCTGCCCATGAACTGATTCCCTTTCTTCTTTCTTCTTCTTCCTTATCGCCCACCCCCTCCTATCGGAAGATCGATCATCATGGCTCGTAGTATTCATTCTTGCTCCCGCAAGTACATGTTTACTACAATAACAACACTCGCCCTTGTAATTGTTCTCATCCAATATACAGCAGTAGTGGCCTCCAGCGAGTGTACACGTGAGCCTGATGAGCTGACAGATGATGATGATGAGAAGAGGGAAGCGCTCAAATACAAGGCCGGGTCAATCGCATCCATCCTAATTGCTGGTGCGGTGGGGGTGAGCCTTCCCCTGCTGGGCAACAAGGTCCCTGCTCTAAGCCCAGAAAAAGATATGTTCTTCATGATAAAGGCTTTTGCAGCGGGGGTCATCCTCTCAACTGCATTTGTACACATACTACCCGATGCATTTGACAAGTTGAGCTCCCCCTGCCTAAGTGCTAACCCGTGGGGGGATTTCCCTTTTGCAGGGTTTGTGGCCATGCTCTCCTCCATCGTTACCTTGATGATGGACACCATTGCTACAGGATTTTATAAGAAAAAGCACTATGCTACTAGTAGTAGTGCTAGTACTGCTACTGATCATCGTCATAACAATATGTCCAAGACTAGGCAGCAGGTAATTCGAGTGGACATCGAAGAATTAGGCGGAGCCGATCAAGATGATAAGCACGCAGGTCATGTGCATGTGCATACACATGCCACGCATGGCCATGCCCATGGATCTGCAGCCGATCTCACTCTGCCGGAGCTCATCCGCCATCGCATTATATCCCAAGTAAGTCTGGGCGCATCATGAATTAATCTGATATACATATGAATGAATGGAATTGGTGATTATGTTGTCAACATAATTTTTTAGATCGACAGTGGTTGCTTTGAATTCACTTCAGGTACTGGAGTTAGGAATAGTAGTGCATTCAGTAATAATAGGAATATCATTGGGTGCCTCAGAGAGCCTAGGGACAATAAAGCCACTCATGGTAGCCCTCTCCTTCCACCAGTTCTTTGAGGGTATGGGACTTGGGGGCTGCATCTCTCAGGTGACTCGATAATCTAATCATGATTGTTCTGTATCCAATCTGTCGTCAACTAACTTAATTATTACCCTCTAATGGGCAGGCACAATTCAAGTCCCGGTCCGCGGCAATGATGGCAACCTTCTTCTCACTGACAACCCCGCTGGGAATAGCAGTTGGGATAGGAATATGCAGCATCTACAAAGCCAGCAGCCCGACCGCCATTGTAGTGGAAGGGATATTGAATTCAGCTTCGGCGGGGATATTGATCTACATGGCCCTTGTAGACCTTCTAGCCGCCGATTTCATGAACCCGAGGATGCAGACCAATCTCAGGCTTCAGATTGGATCTAATGTGTCTCTTCTTTTGGGGGCTGCCTGCATGTCTCTCCTTGCCATATGGGCTTGATCCATTAATTCATTATGCTTCAAATTTTGTTTCTCATTAATGTACGCAATCCATGACACCTAAAATACTAACACCGTGATGATATTGGATGAACAAAAAGACCGCTCAAGTGGAGTGGAGTTGCCTTTGTGATTTGCTATTTCTAAAGTTACTGCCATTTTGCATATGATCGACACGATCAATTGCCAGCATCCATCTGCAATTATGATGTTTTCTGCTGTGTCTTGATATTTTAATACGACCTTTGCCTATCACGTGAGTCGTGAGATTTACAGAAGTGAGTCCGTCTTCTTGGCGTGTGGGGAATTGATATTAATCGTCGTGGATAAGCCACAGGGTCAATGACTTTCGATTCCATCCGCAACGACCAAAAAAAAGAAGAA
The DNA here is from genome assembly GCA_027186245.1 of Coriaria nepalensis. Lineage (NCBI taxonomy): Eukaryota > Viridiplantae > Streptophyta > Magnoliopsida > Cucurbitales > Coriariaceae > Coriaria > Coriaria nepalensis. The sequence goes on from CP114492.1 coordinate 10,943,798, forward strand.
AAAAGGTTGAAAGCGACTGCCGGTAACAAGGTTCCATGAATCAAAGATGGTTTTAAAAGAAATCTACTACCACTAATAACACAACAAGTGCGCGCATGGCATCTACCTTTCTAATCTCAAATAAATTGCTTCTGGTCTTGTTTAAGTAAATAACAAAAAGAATAAATAAAGAAAAGAAGAATGAGATTATTATATAAAGATTATAGGTGAAAAATTAGAATAGATTTTGAGAAGAAAAGTAATATATTATTTATATATATTGTCACTTAAATATTATAATAAGTAGGAGAATAAAATGAAATATAATGAATGTTGTATAATAATATGAAAATGAGAGAATTATGAGATTTATAATTATGTTAAAAAAAGAAAAAATAATAGGAATAATTTTAGGAAAGTTATGTCCATTAACACGTCCCCTCAAGTTGGAGTATAGAGGTTAAGAATATCCAACTTGCTCGAGAGTTGATAGAAGAGATCGTGACCGAGAGGTTTGGAGAAGATGTTTGTGAGCTGTTGGGTAGAGGGTACATGAGAAGTAGTAATGAGACCAGAGCGAAGTTTTTCACAAATTATGTGACAATCAATTTTGATATGTCTGGTGCGTTCAAGAAAAATTGGATTCTAAGCAATGTGGAGGGCAGACTGGCTGTCACAGAGAAGAGTCATCGTAGTAGGGTGTGGAAGACTGAGATCAAGAAGTAGTTGTTGAAGCCAAGTGAGTTTACAAATAATAATGGTCAAAGCCCGATATTCAACTTCAGCAGAGGAACGAGCAATGATAGTTTGTTTCTTTGTATGCCAAGAGATAGGAGAGGAGCCAAAGGTAATAAAGAAGCCAAAAGTAGAACAATGAGTAATAGGGCAACTTGCCCAATCAAACGGTATAAGTAATGATGTGGAGAGTAGTAGAAGCAGGGAAGAAAATGCCTTGCCTAGGGGAACCTTTGATGTAGTGGAGAACATGAATGCTAGTGCAAAGGTACGATGTGTGAGGCTCACGCATGAATTGGCTGAGAATGTTGATAGAGAAGACGATGTCGGGTCGGGTGATCATGAAGTAGATGAGACAACCAACGAGAAGATAGTAATGATTGGGATTCAAGCGAATATCACCGTTGGAGTGATTGAGCTTCAAGTGTTGTTCTGTAAGAAAGGAGGTCGGATGACTGTCGAGGTGACCACTGTCCGAAAGAATATCGATAGCATACTTTTGCTGGGAGAGAAATATGCCAAAGGGGAAGCAAGCAATTTCAAGATCGAGAAAATACTTGACAGGGCTGAGATCCTTTATCTTGAAATGACGAGCGAGATACAACTTGAAGTGATCGACCCAAGAGATATTAGTGTCTACAACGAGTATATCATCAACATAGACAAGAAATATTGTGAAAGAAGAGGATGTGTGGAGTGTGAAGAGAGAATGATCAGCTTGGGACTGGATAAAACATGCAATAAGAAGAATAAATGTTTGTTTAAAACACCAATTTCTGGAGGCCTGTTTGAGTGCATAGAAGGATTTACGGACATAAAACACAGGTATCATGGGGAGGTGTATAACCAGGTGAGGGTCGTATATAAACTTCCTTTCTGAAGTTACCATGAAGGAATGCATTGTGAATATCCAATTGCAAACATTGGCTAGGGCTAGAACACAGCGTACTATGACCATTTTGGCAACCTAGGCAAACATTTTTTGATATCGAGACCTTCAACTTGGTTGTACCTCTTAGCAATGAGGTGGGCTTTGTAGCACTTAATAGAGTCATCAGCATGGAGTTTGGTCTTAAACTCCCATTTTCAGCCAATGGGTTTTTTTCTGGCGGGGAGAGGTACTAGGGTCCAGGTAGCATTATCTTCCAATGTATTGAGTTCAACTTACATTACATCACACCAATGAAGGTGACAAGTGGCTTTAGTATAAGAGGAGGGCTCAAGAGTGTCATTTAAGACACATAAAAATAAGTGTGAGGGGTGAGAAAAATGAGAACAAGAAAGAAAATAGGATAACGGATACGATGTACCCGAAGTAGATAAAGTGGGGGAAGCAATGGTAAACCTGGTTTTCAATGTAGGACAATCATAATCTGAAAGGCGGGGTATGGGCTGAGTAGTTCGGCGAGAGCGAGTTTGAGAGAGGGGAGGGGGGGGAGAGGGGGGAGGGGAGGGGAAGGAGGTGTGGTAGGTATAGAGACTGAGGGATCGGGAGTCATGGTTTCTATAACGAGAGGTATGACCTCTAGTGATGGTTCAGGAACTGGAAGCGGGATCATCGAAGTGGGGGAAGAGGGGATGCTGGCAAAGGAAAATTGGGTTTCAAAGAAAGTGACATCGCGAGAATAGAAAATAAAGTAGGTTTCAAGATTACAAAGTTTGTACGCCTTGTGATTGCTAGGATAGCCAATAAAAATGCATTTAAAAGAGCGAACGAAAAATTTATCACGATAAACACGGAGAGTTTGAGCATAACAAAGATAACCAAACACATGAAGATAGGGATAAGAGGGAAAAATGTTAAACAATAGTTGAAAATGTGATTAATGATCAAGATTAGGGGTTAAAGTACGGTTAGTTGTGCTTGAAATTAGAGACTTCGGGCAACATTGAGAATGAGACGATGCTTGTGTTCAGCTACTCCATTCTGTAGGGGAGTTTCAACGCAAGTTCGTTTATGAAAAATACCATTATTAGAGAAAAGAATATGAGTGTGGTGAGACAGAAATTTTTGACCATTATTAGTTTGAATATGTTTAATTGTAGTGTTAAATTGATTTTTAACCATGGCGAAAAATATTTTCAGGCAACTAAGAGTTTTAGATTTAAAACGCATCAAATAGAGCCAAGTGCAACAAGAAAATTCATCAACGATAGTTAGGAAATAATGAGCACCACTCAAGGAAGCAGTTTTATAACCACCTCAAATATCACGATAAAAATGCAATACACTTTTATTAGAAGAATTAAAAAAAAGAAGGTAAGTATACTTGGAACGTGCAAAAATATCACAAGTAAAAAAAATCCTTTGAAATATTAATAATATTTGGAATAAAAAGTCGAGAATGATAACCTAGACATTGGTGCCATAAAAAAGAAGTAGGCAAAGAAGTCATAGAAAGAGTGTGAATTAGATTAGATTGAAAAATGTATAGTACATCACATGCTTCACCCACTCTAATAAACTTCTTCAACGGCAGGTCTTGAAAAAAATAGAGAGTGGAAGAAAAAAAAAATGAGACAATTTAGTCGCTTGGTGAATAAAGGGACGAAAAGTAAATTAAAAGAAAAGGCAGGGATCAAAAAAGTGTTTTTTAAAAGTAAGAAGGGGGGAAGTGGAACATCTCTAATCTCACTCACTATAACTTTTGTACCCATGGGTAAACATATTAGGGTGGGGTGTCGAAGAGATCGGAGGGCAAAGAAGGCATCACACCGGCAGCACATGAAGTGGGAGGTGCTTGAGTCAATGATCCAGTTACTGGAGAGAGAGGAGAAGGGAGCGAAGGGATATTTACCAACAATATTGGAGTGGGTCGCAGTGAGAGAGGCTGGTGGCATGCCATTAAAGTTGGAGGTGAACAAAATCATGCCAGAAGGAGGGGTGTCGGCGTCTAGGTGTAAGAACAGAGGAGCTGGTGTTTGGGAGAGGTTGCACTCTAAAGAGACAGATACGCCCTAGGGTGCTGGTCACGTGAGGGAAGTAGAGGTAGGGAGGGCTGGCAGATGGAGGCAGGCTATCGGAGTAAGTCAAGCCGCTGCTACAGTGAATTCATTGAGAGCTCTAGTAGGATGCCTGGCGGTACGGGTACAACAGCGGCTACCATGGTGAACCTTGAATTCGACGCTTTACTTCACAACCAAACATGGGATCTTATCCCTTCACCACGTGACGTTAATATCATTAGATATCATTGGGTCTACCGCATCAAACGCTATGCAGATGGCAGCATTCGCCGTTATAAAGCCCATCTCATTGCAAAAGGTTACCACTAATAACCCGACCTTGATTATTAAGAAACTTTCAGCCCACTTATCAAGCCTCAAACAATCCACCTCGTTGTCTATCACCGATGGCCCATTCGCCAACTCGACGACCAAAATGCCTTCCTCCATGGTGACTTGGAAGAAATTGTCTACACGTCACAACCTCTCAAGTTTGTCCACCCTAACTTTGTTCACCATGTTTGTCATCTTCGCAAGTCTTTCTATGGGCTAAAATAATCCACATGCACTTGGTTTAGCAAACTAAGCCTCTCCCTAGTAAGTCTCAGTTGTGTTGCTTTCAAAGTTGATACTTCTCTTTTCTTTCTTAATGCAGGTACCACTCGACTCATGATCCTCATTTACGTCAACAATATCATCATCACTAGATCCTCTCCCTTCATGATTTATACCACCATCTGTCGCTTGCAATCTCTCTTCGCCCTCAAAGACATAAGACCCCTACATTTCTTCCTTGGCATTGAAGCCTCGTGGTCCTCTGACGGCCTCCACCTCACTCAAACTTTTTATATCATTGGCTTACTTCGTTGCACTAACATGCATAACTCTGAATATGTCTCTAGTTCTATGTCAAATGCTCATGCCCTCACATTATTTGACAGTCATGCATTTAATAATCCTATCCTTGATCATAGTAACCGTCGGTGCCCTTTAATATATTTTACTCACTCGTCCTGATTTCTCTTTTGCAGTGAACAAAGTCTGCCAATTCATGCAATGACCCACCACGAATGATTGGGCAACTACTAAATGCATATTGTGCTACTTGCATGGAACACCTCATCTCGGTCTCATTTTCATCCATCTAAGAATTTCAATCTCCACATCTTTACTGACGCCGATTGGGCCAGTTACCTAGATGACCGTCGCTCCACCATAGGTTATCTTGTCCTCTTCAGCCCTAACCCCTTATCTTGGTCCTCTCACAAACAATGGACCGTCACCCGCTCCAGCACCGAGGCCGAATACTGAGCCCTTGCCAACTCAACTTCCGAACTCCTTTGGTTACAAAGCCACCTCAAAGAACTTGGCCTCCACTCTCTGTGCACCGCCGACTCTATGGTGTAACAACCTCGGCGCCGCCTATCTCGCCGCAAATCCGGTTAATCACTATCATACCAAACACGTTGCGATCGATTTTCATTTTGTTCAAGAAAGAGTAAAACAAAACCAACTACTTGTTAGGTTCATCTCCGGCAAACACTAACCCACCGACATTCTCACCGAACCCTGAATTGCAACTCGAATTCAAACTCTTCAAAACAAGCTCAATGTCGCTCCCGCCATGTTGATCATGTGGAAGCCTATTGAAGAGAGCCCATGCAAAGCCCGTAATTAATAATCAACCAACGGCTAGTACTCACAATAAGGAAAAATAATACTTTTGAAATTATATTTACTCACCCATATTTCTTGAATCTTTTCCTTGTATTCATTTTTACCATCTCCTAACTCACTGTATAAATTGTACATCACGTACACAAAGATAAGTAATGAAAATAACTTTCACTTCCATTCACACTAAACTAAAAAATAAGATAATTGATGCATTCTAGATTGGAGCGTGATGGAACAATTGTGATTGGTCATTGGTGCATGACTTGAAATCAACTACGAGATTTTACGTAGGAGATGAATTTATGCATACAAATATATATAATTAACATCCTTCGATGTCCTCGATCGGTAATCAAATCAAATCCTAGCTAATTAGTTAATCATTAAGGCCTTGCCAGAGCAATGCATCCGACGGGCCAGTGATTAATTATTAGGATCAGATGAGGTGATGAATATATAAAAGCAGTAAGAGCGGCGGCTAAAAGTAACTGTTACATATGAAGATGGTTTATATCAGCTGGGGGAACAAAATGATCCATGGAAAGTCCAGGAACGTTAAAGACGACGTCATCGATGCTCCAAAACTCCTCCATCCTAGTCCTACTAAATCGCATCGACTTCTCCCCGAATCGAAAGACGGTGGCAACTGATCGGCCTTGATGCACGATTAGCACTCCACCCACGTCCCTATAATCTCCCATGTTGCTCCCTATCGTGGTCTCCCAGTACAATGCTTCTTCGCCCTCGGGATCGTGATCATCATCCAATGGTGGCTGTACCCTTGTGAGGTGAGAATCCTCCAAGTATACGAGAAGACCACTTTTTTGGCAAAAATAGCCATACAGCACGTGCCTTATCACCTCTGCTGGGCCCTCGTTCCTTTCCATTACGGCCGCTCGATCTGCTGATACTTTTAATACGAAGCAGTCATCGTTTACCAGCCGTTTCTCCCCCAGGCATTGCGCTTTCGCAAACAAGCTGGCTGTGTTTTTTGGATCTAGACCCTGCACGTAATTATTTTTAATTAGAGAATTACAAGGGCTACTACAGCTTATAGCTGTATAGAGGGACATAAAGCAATAGTAGAGAGTACGTAGATAGATGTACGATGGGCCCTGCGAGTCATTAAAGTGAAAAGAAAAGAAGAGAAAAGAAGAAAAAGTAAAAGCGAGAGAGAGATAGTTCCTGTAATAATGTATGCACATTGAAGTTTGAAAAGAAAAGGATTGTGTTGTGTTGTGTGGTGTAGACCTGCGATCCCAAGATATTATGAAGTAAGGCCTGGCACGACCAGTGTGAAAATGATATCAAGGATGATCAAAGTTGATGTCAAAAGACAATCATGTGCCACACATACCTTCCCTTAGCTCTTCCTATGGTCGATCCTTAATTTCATTAATTGTTCAAAAGGAGAGATGAATGTATGTACGAATTCATGTAGGGTAAAGCGTGGGACAATTTCTCTATCATTGGCAGCCATTTCATTACCATTTCTCGGGATTCTAGATTTGTTCCTCAATCTATTAATCTCACACGTCCAAGCATTTTCTGGGACCTACCAACTCTTTAATTAGTCCTTTATATATATATATATATATATATATATTTTTTTTTTTTTTTCCTTTCATCTGAGACCTATGTGGTATTTGGAATTTATCGTATTGAAACACAAAATTATAAACTAAGTATATAATTTTGAAAAAAAGATTTTTAAGTAAAATATCAAACAAGCACACTACTGATTAACTATACTAAATTGGATTGAATAAAAATTGCAACTCACTATTAAATAATAATTTAATTAACTATGATATCTTATGTTGTGGTTCATTTTGTCGTGAACACGAATAATACAGTCAGTATTGAAATAATTAACCGTAGTCGTTAAGAAATTTAAAAAAAAAATTATATTGAAAGGGGGAAAAGGATCACCTGAATGATCCGACGGAGCGGTCGTTGAGGGCCTTTAGGGGCATGAGTGCCGAGCCATGGGGTGTGACGCCAGACAGTCTTACCATCACTGCCGGCGACGACTTTGTGGCCGCCAACAGCTAACTCTAAAGACCACATGCTGGGTGACATCTGCCAAAGGACAAAGCAACCAGGGTCGGCAGTTCTAGTTCCGAGGGCCTTCACATTTTTCCCAGAAGAAACCTCCGTTTCACAACACATCATCTTTACCGTGCAGGCAGAGTACATGTTTTTTGCACTTTTCTCTTGTTTTAAACATCCCGTCGCTGCCAAGTACTGTTGAATAATATAATGTGCCATCAAAGTTTCCTGTACAATTCGATCATCAATGCAGCGCATCGTATCTTAATTATACGTACACCAATTAATATTATTTGCTTACGCGCGCGGGGGAAAAAATGGTAGAAAACTTACTATAGGAAGATTGTCCCTGATGCGAAGATCAGAGTGATTTTGAAGCAGATGAGTAGGAGTAAGGATGGGTAGGGGAATTGGGGCGAGGGGACAACCCAACACCCCAAGCAGAAGCCTCAAATCCTGTGTCTTGGGACCATATGATGATGAGGAAGAGGAGATAGTAGGATTAGAATTATTAGCTGCAGCGGCGGTCGGAAAATTCTTTTGAAACCGGGACAATTCACGAATAAGTTCCCAGGATCTTATGACCTAATCAGCTTTCTTATTAATGATGTTGCCGCCACCACCACTACCTTCCTCTACTTGCATTTCGGGGTCGGGACCTTCCACCAAGGGGGTCAAAGGTTGAGTGCACCAGATCATCTGCTTTCTTCGCGCCTTGGAACCCATCACTATTATTTATTTAGTCTGCAACCCAGCAAGCAAAACTAACATGTATATATATGATCTGTTGAATTATATTATATATTGATAAATTGATAAATTTAATAATGTATTTATTTAAAAAATTTTGTAAGAAAAGATAGAATTCTTAACTTATAAATGAAGAGATTTTCTACCTAAATGTGGTGAGACAAATTACAACATATATCATCAATGGATCGTCTTCTCTCTTAACAGTTAACTCTAAGAAGGGAACTAAAGTTAGGGCTGTGGTCGCGGTTTATATGAATGAGCTCTACCCATTACCATCTATCTATGTAGCTACTATTAAGGCTGGTGGGGGATGGGGATGGGGACCTGTAAGCTTCTCGGGATGAAACAAAAGGGACTCCTCATCTCACTGCCCAACGCCACAGATTGCTATCCATTCCTCCTTTTATTTTATTTTTCTTTTCTTTTTAATAATAAACAATGACAAAGCAGGCTCAGACTGCAGGGTTCTCGTTTCGCATGACCATGACTTGGGGCTGTCTGTTTGTCTGTCTCTCTATTTATTATGTTATATATATATATACATTGCTTTCTTGCTTCTCATACATTGTTACTAGTATTTTATTTTCATTTTTCTTTTGTTAGTCGAAGTTGCATCAAGACCCAACGACGAAACAAAGGTGTAAGGAGTTTAATCGTATATGTGTGCTTTGTTTCATCGTTCATAGCAGCTAATTAGAGTCGCTTGCTAAGGATATTTTCATCGTTCATAGCACCTTAGCCTAGGATAGGGCATGTAGTCCGACTTATTATTACTATACAAATATATATGTAAGAGTATATATATATATATATACGTATGCATAGTACGTACTGCATGCAATGGAGGATTAAAAAGTAGTCAAATGAAGAGTAAAGGATCGTTTATAGTTCCAGGCTCCAGGTGGGTAGGCATCTGGTGAGAATGTACATATATATAAATATTAAAATGGAACATGTGAGGTGGTGAAGGGTCGGCAATCAGCATCAGTACGTATGAAGATACCAACCCTAGCTTGAGCTTGAGCTTGAGCTTCGACTAGTTTCGATGCCTGGAATATTGGATGATCTATCTTTCAAGCCAAGTTCTTGCACGGTTCACCTGTGACTTTCCCATTAGTTGGTCTCACGGCCCCATCCAACCATGTATTTCTCATTCATTTAGATTTTCAGGCAAAATCCATTTCCTCTATTAATTTTCTATTTGAGACTGTGATGTTCCACTTTTTCCTTGAAATTACGTACTTTTCTATTTGTTTGTTATTTTTCTCTTTGCCTTTACATTTTCTATTTAATGAAAATATATTTAATTGATTTAAAATTAAATATTTATTTATAAAATATTTTAAATAATAAAATAATTTAACTTTAAAATTTAATATAATATTAAAAAACATATTCAATACATATATTCAACCTTTTATATATCTTACACCATAACTATATTAGTTAGGTAATATCCTTATAGATCTTACACCATAACTATATTAGTCAGCTTGTTTATTATTAAGTCAATATAGTTAGTCTGTCAGTTGACTACTATAAGTGCACTTGATAACTTATATACAAACTTGTATAAACACTTGTAATAATCATAATAACAATGAGTTTTCTCTCTCATTCAATAATGATTACACGAGTCTAACGACCTGTTAGACTTTTCTTTTCTTTTTTTTCTTCGCTGCCTCCTCACGACGGTTAACCAAGAACCGCCATAATCCATCTCCGATCAGTCTGTTCACCTCCGGAAAGCTGGTTCCTTCTCCGACCATCTCATAACACCTCCGATTGAGCTTGTTTCATCTCATGCGAACCTAATAAGTTTGAAATCCCTAAATTTCATATGGGAATTTTTTAAATTCTTAAAATACCTTTTAAGAGAAAAAAAAAATTAACTTTAAAAATTTAATATAATATTAAAATCATACTTAATAAATAAATATATATATTTAAATATCTCTTATATATATTATGTCACTTATTAAAATTTTAAAATAATTAATTCACAAATAAAAAGAAATATTAAAAATATAATTTATAACTAAAAATTTTTCTTTTTCTTAATAAAACGTTAAAAAAGAAATAATTTAACTAATAAAAGGCGGGAAATGTAACGCCGATTATCTTAATGCGTCTTCATCCATTATCAAATGGTTTGACGCACAGAATTGTATATAAGATATATTAATTAATTAATTAATAATCTCTTGTTATATGATCTCGATGAATGAGTGAGTTATTCTATAAATAAATAAAGGCAGGGCGGATCTAGAGGAAACAGTATCCGAGAAACCAGGCCCATTCTAATGGCAGGCCGAGACCCAACATTGGAACAGCGAGGGCAAATTAAAAAGAGCACGAGAACCATGGTTCCAAAACAAACAATGAATAAACAGAAATACAGCATAAACCCACCACCACGAACAGAAGAGAGTCCGCAATCTTTCGGCCCATTGAATATATGTAGATGACTATCTATATATATTCACATATTTGAAAAATGAACAGATATACCAAGTAAAATCACATACATAGATTAAGATTTAAGATAATGTTGAAAAAAGTTAAATGAACTTGCCCTTGTAATCAACTAAATATGGTTGAATAAGTATTCACCGTGTATCCCTCAATGAATGAATTGAATAACTAATTATTGGATCATGAGTTGTGTTGTGAGCAAGCTGAGAGGTGAAAATGTCTACAGCATTGTTCCGGTGTACTCCCTCAATTTGTCGTTGTATAAGACAGTGATGAAATCGTGATCATGATCTTTTACCACCTGCATATAGTTTATCTCTGGGAAATCCTCGACTTCTAAAGGCGGGTAATTCGCAACCTGATACTCCCGGTCATCAAGTCTTTCATCATATGTCGGCATCATGATCTCATATACCATATCCTGCATTCATTTTGTATATATCATCGGGTATGCATACATAGATTATAGATGGAATGCAGAGAGCCAGAATTACATTTAGTTGTGGTACGTGCCTGAGTTGGATTCGGTGAATAGCGGTCTACTGCCGGAGAACATATATTGTTAGTTGCACTGTTTGCTTCATCGGACCCTACTAAATTAGAAGCTAGACCATTGTAATGTTGAGGATGGCCATTGTTATTATCTTCTGGTATGCCTTGAGTTAGATCCGAATGAGAAGGGGTCTCCGACGGAAACTTTGTATAATCAAGACTATTGTATTGGGTTGATTCTGGTCTTGATGTTGGAACTAATTTTGAAGATTCATGATGATCCCCACTAAAGGTTGATACTAGTTCATGTTCATCATCATCGTCTTCCTCGGGACTACTCGAACTATTAATCCCAACCGCATCACCGTCCTCCTGTACCAGCTTTTTCTGAGAAATTTGTGTTGTTTTCTTGAGAACACGACATAATGCGTAAGAATCCTGCAGGTAATAATCCAATCTACATATAAATGTTAGCATTGATGGATCATTCGTCCATCGAGAGCCTAACAATTAAGAGCAAACAATTAACCTTCGATGATGATGATGAAGTGGTGCAGGGTGCTGAACTAAGTGAGTGGGTGAGTCGGTACTCATGCATAACCCAGTTGGTTCTGATGCCATGAGGAGCTCTTCCCCTGTAATACACCAATGTCTTCTTTATACCCACATGATGACGTTTGTGTCCGGAGTGAACAGGCCGGTCTTTTCCAGTAGCTTTCCAGTAACCAGCCCGTGTTGCTCGGTTCGTCCTCGACCCGTTCGGGTACTTTCGGTTTCTAGGGCTATAGAAGTACCATTCCATGTCTTTGCTCGATAGAACTGACTTATCTGCATGCGTGCATACCCATTAGTATGTATATAGTTATGATCATCGTCATGTTGTATGAAAGTTAGATAATTGTATAAAAAAAGGTACCTGGTAATTCCCAAGGTTCAGATTTGTATAGGTCGACCTCAGGGATAATTTGAAGGTCAATAGGAGGGCCATTAATTTTTCTTTCCAAATAGTAAGCAACGAGCTCTTCATCTGTCGGGTGGAACCTGAATCCAGGAGGGAGGCTCATGCAGGGTGCCATGTCGATCGATGATCAAGTAGCTTACTACCTAGACAGGCTCTGGATCTGTATCTGATGGAAGAATATAAATATATATTATGAGATGGAACAGCTAGCTTTAACTAGGTACTTGAGAACTGTGTTGGGATAAATAGGCCACCGTTTTGGCACTGAAACCAGAGCATTAATTTAATAGCCCCTCATAATAATTAATAAAACGGAGAACGTAGCCATATGTGGCATGAGAATCCGAGAGAGAGGGTGAGAAAGTGCAGTAGGCCAAAGGGAATGATGAATGATGAATGATGATGATGAACAACGAAACAACACATACTTTGATTAAACCGTAATTATTTGACTGTTACATCAATTATTATTATTATTATTATTATTATTATTATTATTATTATTATTATTATAATTAAAAAACGATGGATTTTAAAGATTTGCAAATTTTAGAGATCAGCGGAAGGTGAAGACAAGAAGCTTCCCCTGCTTTTATCTGCTCACAAACTAACAAAAAAACTGACTCGAGCCTTAAAAAGGTCCGTGTGGGGCCCACCAAACCGTCCAACACGCAATGATGTTCCTATTTTGTGTATATAATATTATAGTAATAACTTAAAAATGTTGAGAGCAGAGGAAGAGTAGAAGTTCCCTAAGATAATGTGTGAGACAGTGTGAAACAAGTGCATTAGTTTCCTACGTACGTACGCCTTGCATATTCCTTTCTCTTTCTACACCGTCCACTCACCGGAATACATAACATCCATCTTGAATTTACATGATTCGAGCTGATACTAATCATCCGTCGGTTACCTTATAAATAAAAAGCTATATAAAATTTATATATTTTTAAGACTCAAGTTTATATTAACTTATAATTCTTATTTAAGGGAATTTCAGAAGAATTTGTTCTACACTAATTAAAATAATAATAATACTTTTATCGTTCAACAGTACTTGATGATGAATCAACTTTAAAAAGATCCTTCCCTTCTTCAGATCAATGTGTTCATAAAAATAAAAAATAAAAATAAAAAATAAAAAATAAAAAAGGAGTTAGCATGCATGGCATCATCATCTACCTGGCACTAAGCAGTAGCAGGCACTCTTTCACAGGCTCTACTTTTGCTTTTCCATCATATTTCGTCTTTCTTTTATCCATACCATTTAACTTTTTCTTTTCTTCGTTGTCTTTTGTTCCATTTCTTTACTACCTTTCCTTTAAAATATGATTTTCATTCCGAGTAAAGGTTACCGATTCCAATGATTACTGCCCAAAATCTTTGACTGACTGACTGACTGATCTCTCTCTCTCTCTCTCTCTCTCTCTCTCTCTCTCTCTCTCTGGGGCACAGACATTTATTCCCGATGAAAGACATATTTATCATTAATTTATGTATGCTCAAGCTCAAGTACACCTTACCTTCCGCTCCTCGTCTCTCTCAAAGTCTCAATAATTTTTTATAGTTTGTTTCTGGTTTCTCCACCGCCTGAGATTCTTATATTTAAGTAATGAACCTGTTCCGATAATTAATTCGATTATATTACTCGATACATAAAATATATCCAAATATCCACCTGAATAGAAACATGCGTGTATTAATTCAATGATATTATTTTATTTTATAGATATTAATTGAGTCGGTATATGATGAGACTCATATATAAATTTTTGATATAAAAATCAATAATTATATATTTTTTATTTTTTGATACGAGATATCAGTATGTATTATTCTAATAATTAAATTAAAAATGGAGGCTATAAAATTTTTAAGAAATTTAAAATAAATTACGAAAATATATTTTTATTTGATTTCTTTAAAACTTATTCATTTATATTTATTGAATCATTGTAGCTTATTAATAACTTTGAATTGATATTGATATTCAGTTACCTTAATGATTAATGATTATAATTCGACTATTAATATTCATTACGTTCAAATGGTTATTTACTTATTTAATCCTTTGATCATTTGAGACTTCTTTACATCCTATCATATAAATTCAGCATGCTCTGCTAGGATCTAACTTCATATCTCGAATATTTCTTATCACAAATTTGAGACAAAAAGCTCTTGACTTTTTCGGTCTGACCCCACATTTGATTTCAGAAGATAAGCACGTAAATTATGATACAATAGTTGGCCCCCTCGCATCGTTTAATGCTCGGCAAGAATTGGTGCAAAATTTCATACCCTAACCTTTTTATTAAGTAATGATTATGGGCATTTATTACTCATCTCTTCAAATTATTTTCACACATTTTCTCCCATTTTATAATTATTTAAAAGAGACTTTTACTCTTTTACCTTTGAACTTCTCTTTCTTATCCTTCACCGCACTAATTTTCATTTTTTACTCAGTCCTTTGCTATTTTTACGCCACCAAGCTCGAATCTCCGTTGCAAGTCTTTTCAGTGCTAGCAATTGCAAGTTCACCCTTCTTCGTTCCATCATTCGGCATTATCTCTTTTTCCTTTATGTGTCAATTATTATGGTATAAAATAATGAAAATTTCTTGAAGTTTTTACGTATTTTTCTTGCCTATTTATATTCTTGTGAATTTCCAAATTTTTTTATGACTTTAGATCAAATTTCACATTGTTTTATTTCTATTTTTCTTGTTTAAGAGTTTTCTCCGACCTTTATTCTCCTTAGGAAAAATTTCCCTTCAATAATGGCATTCTAGTTAGAACCCCAATAATAAGTTTGCCCTAGCTCTGGCCCAGGCTAACCAAGAGTTAAGTAAGGAGAATACATCTGAGCTCTCTATAGATAGGAACAAAGGGGGAATTGTAGTAGACTCTAGGATTGCCGACCCTGCATAATGCCCGCCCTAATAGCTGTTTAGTTTATCAAATACTTTTTTAGAGAAATATGTACAGCTAGTAGGTGTATTACTTTCTTGTTTTTATAAAAACTTTATTCCATAAAATTAAATTTACTTCCAAAAGCAGTTTGAGGGATATACGTAATAATTTGAAAATATTGCGGAAGTCTTGGTCATAGGGAAGTAATCCCAAAACTTTTTAAATAACTTTATTCTTTATTCGAATATACATATACATACATATACATAAGTTTGTCTAAGGAAGTGCCGATTTTTCAAACTCATTGCTTATAGAGGCCGGGTTTCATATGTACAATTTTACGGACTGATAGCCTCCATTCGCCTGCTCATTAGCTTACCGCCTTACCTTTGTAATTTCCTACGATACATGGTAGACATCTATGAGCTAGAAGCTCAGTAAGGATAAAGTCCTACTCACATCACTATTCTTTTTATGACTATTGTGAGTTAATGCTTTTATGTCCTATATCTATCATGCACAAATTCTTATTATTCTACATACTTGGGCCATGAGGATGCTGCCACCGACAATTCGACTGATATCAAATCAGCGGTCCACTTATGACCGTTGCAACGATTCACTTATGACATTTTCTTTAACATGATTTGGGTTCCTTTTATGATCGACAAGCGATCATACTTTTGACCCGACATCACCTCACTTTAATGTCATGCATGTGCATGCTTATATTTCTTATTTATCTTAACATAACACTAACTTTTGGAAATATGAACGTATGCAATTAATCGTAGCATATTTAAAGTTTGTACTATCCTTAACTCATCATGCTATATTATGTTCATACTAATTATGATTCTTATTTCTAGCATGATAATCATAGTATTTCAATTGTACTTAATATGCTATATGAAAATCATAAGCTTAACATTAGTATTATAAAAACAAGTAATTAAGCAATATTCATATGTTGTAGTGAGGCTATACTTACCAAGGTTAGTTGACTGGAAATCTTGACTTTCATCTTTTTCTCTTTCCTTTCTTTCCCTTCATTTCCTTTCTCTCTTTTTTCCTTTCCTCTCTTTCTTTCCTTTCTTTCTTTTCTTTCCTTTCCCTCTCTTTCCCTTTTCTCTTCCATCGTTAACTTACTTCTTCATTCCCTTATGGCGTGTAACCCTTTTATAGCAAGAGTTATCTCATGCTAATGTTGCCACATGCATGCCAATAAGCATATATGCATGTTAACTTAATGACACTTACTTGATGACTAACTAAATATGTTGCTTATGCATGTTGCCAAATAAGTATGAACGTGGCATCTTTGCACTCTCCCTTCATTATTATTATTATTAATAATTAAACTTATGCCCCTATTAATCTTAAAATTATTAAAAGGTCCCTAATTACTTTTATTATTAAAATTAAGTATATGTGAGAATTAGAATTTGTTACCGAGACAATTTTAAATTTATTTTCCCACTATTATATCTAGTCTATAAATATTGGGGGATTACATTCTCCCTTCCTTCTAAAAATTTCGTCCTCGAAATTTTAGTTGGACTCGAATGTTTCTTGCAAATACGCCTGCATCATTCAATGTTTCTTTTATTTAATACTAGAAGCGACATCCTTTCACTCCTAGATTTGTTTTACTCGTATTTATTGCTATGCTTAAATATACTATTCATACTATGTTTCACGTTCACATATGTACATGGTAACCTTTTTACATATATATCTCTGTAGTTTGAAACAGTTCTGGGTGTTTCTCCTTCATTTTATCTTCCCTTTCCTATATATCTTCTTCTGTCTTATGCCTTTGCCATAACACCTTCACCAGGGGTATGACTTTATTCTTAAGCCTCTTTTCTTTGCGATCCAGAATCTGTACTAGTCTTTCTTCATACGTTAGATCTTCTTGAACTTGCACGAGGTCAATTTCCAATACATGCGTGGGATTAGGTACATACTTTTTCAGCATGGATACATGGAACACCTTATGTACTGAGGACATCTTTGGCGGTAGTGCAAGCCTGTAGGTATCCTTGCGGATACGTTCCATTAATTCAAAAAGTCCAATATATCTTGGATTTAACTTTCCCTTTTTGCCAAATCTCATCAGTCCTTTTATTGGTGCGATCTTTAAAAATACCATATATCCAACCTGGAATTCGAGAGGTCTACGCCTAGCTCTTTTGTCGACTAAGAGCGGTTTCCTTTCTCTGTTTCATATTCTTGATTGCTTTAGTAGAGGTTTCAATAAAGTCAGGAGTCGCTAAGTTTCATTCTCCCATTTTGTACCAATGAACTAGTAACCTACACTTCCGTTCATATAAAGCTTCATACGGTGTCATTCCAATGGTTGCTTGGAAACTATTGTTGTAGGATTATATCAGTGGCATGTATCGATTCCAAGCACCTTTAAAGTCTAAGACGCATGCTCATAGCATATATTCTAAAGTTTGGTTGGTTCTTTCCGATTGACCATCCGTCTGTGGGTGAAAGGCCATGCTAAATTTCAGCATCATTCCCATTACTCTCTGTACACTTTTCCAAAAATTTGAGATAAACTTACTATCTCGATATGAAATTATTAACAATGGTACTTCATGTAGTCGGACAATTTCACGCACATAAAGCTCTGCTAACTATTCTAGGGAGGATGTGCTTCGTATATGTAGAAAATGTGCCGATTTGGTTAATCTGTCAACGATTATCCAAATCGCATCGTGTCCCTTTGTTGTTTTGGGAAGTCTAATGACAAAATCCATACAAATTTGTTCTCACTTCCATTTTGGGATCTCAATTATTTGTAATTCTCCAGCAGAATGTTGGTGTTCTGCCTTGATTCGTTGGTATGTCAAACGTTTCTCCACATATTGAGCTACATTTTTCTTCATTCTGGTCCACCAGAAGTGCTCTTTTAGGTCATTGTACATCTTAGTTGCCCCTAGGTGTACCGAATACGGAGTTTCATGTGATTTTGAAAGGATATGCCATCTTATTTTTACCGTCCATGGGAATGCATAACCTCCCTTTAAAATTAAGGATCCCATTCTTAGATATCTTAAAGTCAGACTGCTCATCTTTTTCTATTTCTTATTTGATTTTCTTTATTCCTTCATCGAACCCTTGTGCACCTTTGATATCCTCAAGTATTCTTTGTTGGAGGGTTAAGGTTGATGATCGTCCTGTCACCAACTCAATTTTTGCATTATACACTTCTTTTTGTAATGACGTTGGTGAGGCGTGTAGGGTAGCGAGGCTGGTCGGGGATTTTCGGCTTAAAGTATTAGCTACTTTATTTGCCTTCCGCGAATTATACCGTATTTCATAATCGTAATCTTTAACTAATTCTAGCCACTATCTTTGTCGCATGTTCAATTCCTTCTGTGTGAAGAAATATTTTAGGCTTTTCTGATCGGTATAAATTTCACACCGCACTCCATAGAGGTAGTGTCTCTAAACTTTTAGGGCAAACATCACCGCATCAACAATCATAAGGTTTTTTTATGATTGTGATCTGCCGGGGCACTTCACCTAGAGTCGTGGGTAACATGATGGCTCCTTCAAGTATGACTTCAGCTCCCAAAAATCCTATTAGAGGAATGTGGACAGGTCTTAAGGAAGCATATCTTATCCCTATTTTTTAGAAGATTGTGCTAGTAATTACATCCACCGAACTTTTCGTGTCCACCAATATCGTATAAACCTTTAGCGTCGTGATGTTTGCTATTATGACTAAGGCGTCGTTATGGAGGAATAATATTCCCTCCTCATATTCTTTCCTAAACGTAATGCTTAAGATGGGCTAAACTGATAAGATCAACCTAATTATGAACGCTTCAGAGCCGGCAATTCAGACCCATCCTCATCTTTTGGACCTCCGATAATGAAGTGATTTTTTTCTGGTATGACCCATACCCCCTTCATTAGTCAGCTGACCTAAATCAATTCGATCTTCTTCAAATGATCTGCTTCTCTGTCCATGAATTTCTATAGTTCCCCATTTTGTATCCGCTCTTCAATCGCATTCTTGAGCCAATAACAGTCAGCGGTTCAGTGCCTTATATGTCTATGGAGCGGGCAATACAACGATTCATTTATGGAGTTTTTATTTCCTCGAAAAGGAGGTGGCTTCTTGAATATATTCTACCCCTCATATTTCAAGAATCCGAGCTTCCAGAATTCTTTTAGTGAAATGGTTATTTATGTCCACGAAGAAGGCGACACTTTCCTTATCTGTTCCTTATGTCAGCTTCCTTATCTGTTCCTTAGGTCATCTTCCTTATCCTCTTCTCTAACTCAGCTTCTATGGCCTTAACCTTTTCTAATTCTTCCTTAAGTCTTTCTTCATGACTGAGATCTGTAGTTCATTTCTAGTAGAGCTGACTTCCTCCTATTTTTGCTCATTTATTCTTGGCACCCTAGAGTACGAGGTAGAAGCTATCCTAAACTTTTCATGTATCTGACTCAAGAAATCCCCCAACGTGATTCTGGATGACTTTATTGATAATGTTGAAGATTTGAGTCACTTCTTGGCTCTCGCTTTCCTCCCCTAGTTTCTAGCTGCCATGGGGAGGACCTACTAAAGCTGATTTTCTCCATCAATTTGCTAAGGCCGATTACCAATATTGTCTCCATCAGTGTGTTGAGGTTGATTACTAGTATTTTCTCTATTTTTCTTCATTTCTTAAGGTTGATTGAACAAGACTTTTGTCATTTTTTCACAAACAAAACCAAACTGTTGATGCTAAAAATATGTGTCTGAACCTCAACAGTATGCCGACCTAGTTAACATCTGCAAAACAAAAGAATATCGTCGGATCATTTCCAGCGATACCACTCCAACGATCTAGGAAAGGGAGATAATAAAGCTTTTAGGAAATTTAGAATAGGTAGTGAGAATGTACCTTTACTCGGTCTCCTTGAGACTTATTTATACTGTTTGTATTTATTTGGTCATTATAATCCATTAATGGCCTTTAATTGACACTGACCTTCGATTATGTTAATGATTAATAATCTTAATTTGATTATTAACTTTTGTAATATTCAAACGAATATTTACTTATTCAATTATTTGAAATGTTTCTATATTCAACTTTTAGAAACGTTATTAATTTTATTAAGATTTAATTTTATATCTCGAATATTTATTATTACAAATTTGAGATAAAATATTTTGACCTTTTCGTCCGACTCCGCATCCAGATTGGCGCATAATATGATCTACTGTAGTTCTCAAAATTACCGCTTTGTAACTTTATATTTTCTATGTTGTTTTATTTAACTTGAATTATCAACGTGCATGCACGCAACATTGCAACCTCTACACTCTACCCGATGTCCCTCTGTCTCTTACCATACCAATAACCCGTCATCACCGTAATGGCATTGATATATAGGTAAATTTTGAAGAGGGACTTGAGCTTTTTTTAGTAAAATATACCGAATCAGCTCATCGAATCGCATGAAGTACGTTGATCAAGTCTTTATGCACAGAGAGAGAGGAGCATTTTTTAGTTGCAAAGGCACGCATCCTTTCACCGGATCTGAAGGAGGAATACTAGAATAAATCCACGCAAAAACAATAGCTTAACGCTGCATGGAAGGGTACGTTCCTGAGGACTAAGAGTGTTGGCCTTGTGGGCTATGGGCTATGGCCTACGGAGGTGTTAAATTCTAAAATGTGGGCTGTGATTCACGAAGGCTATGGATTAAAAAAACTACTGTCGAGATGTGAAATTGTAAGTGTAGCTGTTTTTCACGTGGTGAAGGTGACAATCGCATTTTATTTTCTGGGTGAAATCCCCCATATAAGAATGAGTGAAAAAATGCTTTCGATGTTGTGGAATAAGACTGTCATGTTTGTTGCAGTAGTAGTAGTAGACTAGTAGTCAATACTATCACCAGTCTTAAAGAGTAAAGATCACATTCACATAATGACATTGTGATAGGCCTGACTTCTGCTGATTCATTGATAAAAAGCATAGACTGGTCACAGCTAGTTTAAATGTCATCAACAGACACTCCGACTCTCGGATTATTTTTGTTGCACCCTAAATGAAACATCATCATCAAGGATTCAACAACCTCTAATAATTTGATATGTCACCACCATATATAGAATAGAAGGAACCATTCAACGATATAGTCCAAATAATCGAAACGCGAGTACGCGACAGTAATTATAAAGTATCCAACCCAAAAGTACAAATCCCAACAGTACAAGTAGGGAAGCACGACATAAACACAACAATGGACACAAAAATAAATCTTATTTTCATCTGTTTAATTAATAGTTTATGTGAGGGAGGGAGGGAGAGAGAGAGAGAGAGAGAGAGACAGAGAAGGATGTCTGGTCCAGTTAAGGTGGATGGAGAATAAAGAGCACATATGTATAATCAATCAACACACAAACGGATGGTCAACGTGGTGATCGCCACAATAGAGACCGGGTCGCTGGGTGAAGCCTTGGACTTTGAGCTTCTCCCTGGCCTTGAGGACAAGCTCCTGGTTAGAAACTGTGCCATCTGATTCCCTAATGATTGCCTGAATAGCATTGCTAAGGGCCCCATAAGCTTGGTCCGCATTCCCAGAGGGAGAGGCATCAGCAGAAGTTTGGTCGGTCTGGCAGCCGCTGATGA
The DNA here is from genome assembly GCA_027186245.1 of Coriaria nepalensis. Lineage (NCBI taxonomy): Eukaryota > Viridiplantae > Streptophyta > Magnoliopsida > Cucurbitales > Coriariaceae > Coriaria > Coriaria nepalensis. The sequence continues at coordinate 10,965,433 of CP114492.1, forward strand.
GGATGCCATTGTCGGTGAGGGTGCGCTTGGAGGAGCCAGCGTAAACCTCATGCTTGTCAGCAACCTCTGTGTCAAGGGCAGGCTTCACATACTCATCATCATTCTCCTCCAGCTTCTGTTTGAGAAAGGCCTGGGCAAGACTCCCCACCATGCCCAACAGCCCATGATCACCGCCACTTTGATCAACGTGCTGCTGGAGTTTGTTCATCACCACCTTCATGAACTTCTTCACTTTGGGGCTCGCGTCTTCCCCAAATATGTCGAAAAGGGAGGGCCTCAGCTTCCCCACGTCAATGTCATCCTTGCCAGTTTTCTGCTTGAGAATCTCTATGAGAGTGGACAGGGGCAGGGACCTGCTTTTGACATATCCTTCTACACCTTGTAGCGAAGAGTCTTCAACGTCCTCCTCTGTGTCGCCATGATGACGATGATGATGATGATGATGCTCACGGGAAACGTGAATGCCACGGGACTCAAAGGCATCTCCAATGGTCTGCTTCAGGAGATCCCTGAATCCTCCTCCTCCATTGCCACCAACCTCCTCATCCCGCTGCTGCTGCCTCCTAGTGCTCTCCCCTATCTGCTCTTTAGCGCTGTCAATCAGGCCGCCACTGTGGCACGAATCTGACACGATTGTTATCCGGCAACCACCAGGCACCTGCTCCACTAAGTCCTTGAAATCGTCATCTGTATTCAGTGCATGCAAAGGTAGCCATACAAACAAAGGATCAATCAAGTGTCAACAGCGAGCACACATATGAGGGGGATTCTGTACAATTCAGTTTCTCAAAAGACGATTTTTAATATATGCCAGGTGTTGAGGTATTCAAATTTTCGAACGCAGCCAAGATCCACAATTGAGGAGATTGACTGCTAATTAAATCATAACATAATAAACATAGAAAAATAGATCGAACAGATTTTCTAACAGAAGAAAATCTAGAGTGAGTTTGAGTATTAAAAAAAGAGGGAAAAAAATGAGAGAAAAAGGAGAGAACCGGTGATGAGGTTCATATCGGTGGGAACAATACACTCATCGTAGCCAGTGTCATCGTCCTCCCCTGTCTCAGCTGGAAGACGCGTGCCATGGCCACTGTAATGAACGAAGAGAATGTCGCCGGGCTTGGCGGACCTGATCAGGCGGGAGAGAGCAGCGCGAATGTTCTTGCCAGTAGGCTGCGGGTAGGAGTCGTCGGTATCAATAAGGACTGTGATGTCAGCCTCAGAGAAGCCGAAACGTTGGATCAGGCAGTCATACATCCTCTTGACGTCGTTGATGCATCCTTTAAGGGCCGCCTGGGTTCCAGGATAATTGCATCCGATCAGTACAGCCTTCTTTCCCATTTCTTTTCGAGATCCCCTCCTTTCCCCGCCTTTCCTTTCCTTTCCTTTCCCTTCCCTGGGACCCTATAACGTTGCTCGTCTTCCCCCTAATCTTTCCTTGCCACTCTTTTCAGAGCTTCTTAAAGAAAATTTCAATAAACAAATAAATAAATAAATAAATAAATAATTGGCTACGGGCCTACGGCCTTTTTCTAGATATTGTAAACGATATTCGTTTTCTATTGGGGGGCTTCGTTGGACTTTTCCAACAACCATTCAGACCAAAATTCAAAATGATTTAGGTTGTTGGGCCTGTATTTATATTTGGTTAACTTTTAGGCCTAATCTGGTATGTCCGCAGCAGTTCTGTTCTGCCTTCCCCTATTATGTATGGTCGGTCCTTAATCAAGATTCAAGAGTAAATTATACTATACTACCATTTAAGTTTTTGTCTAAACGTGAAATGCCACATTAGACACTCCATTGTGCGGTCTGGCTGTGTGTTTATTCTTGCAGTGGTTTGGCCTTGAATATGATAATAACTCCATTCATGTCAAATAATTAGCGTCATGCCAAAATATAGTTTCGTCTACACAATAATAATCTAATAGTTTCAGACGCTTACTCTAATTATCAATTCCAAGTTACAAAGTCGGGCCTTATAGGTTACACTTCCCATTGACAAATCAGCCACATCATCGGCTCTGGACAGCTCCATGAACAATTTAAACACAAACAAAAACACATACTAATTCTCATTCAAAGACGTAAAGCTTCAATTAATGTAAGGACATTGGAAAACAACATCACAAAGCCCAGGTTTGTTCATTAACTACCCCCCCAACTCAATAAAAACAGGGCTTGCAAATGTACAAGTTATGCAGGTACCATTGTCTAATTGTAAGGCTAGATTTGAGGAACACACCGGAAACAATACAAGGTCAGAGACGCCCATAACAAGATATTTCTCCCTTAACAAGATATTTGGTCCTAAATTGGTCTGCCCACATTCTCACCCTCTGTTGCTTTCTCCCCAACAGAATCTGTTACTTCTTGTGAAGCTACTGCAATAGACATAACCTCGCCAGGAGGTGGGTGATCAAACTTGCAAGTTGCACCATACTTGCATGTGCCAGTTTTCAAATAATAGGGACAGATAACTGCACCCTGTCAAAGGGTTGCCTTGGTTAGATATAAGCATACATTAACTAGCTTACATGTCCACACATACTAAGACACTATATAACCTCCTCAGAAAATATAATGCTAGAGATGCATAATGCAGATGTCATATCTAGTTGTGCTGTATTTCCTACTGCTATCATCTCCATCCGTACATTGAAGAGAGAAGTCAAAAGCAGCTACAGACAAAGACCCTTCGGTCTAAATGATATTTCAGACAGTTAAATTTCAAGAGACTTAAGAAAAGCTATTGTTCAAGCTTCCATCGCAGCTTTCTCCCTCATCTAAGGTTCAACTTGATTCAGTACGGTGATATCAGTATATTTATACATATGACCACATGAATGAGTTATCATATAGGCAATTTATATCTGTCAAAATCTACAGTTTCTTTACAGAAAACCGAGGAATATTAGATATTTAGAAGCATTAAGATTTCTACTACAGTTTGTTGTGCATCAATTTTCCTAAGAAACAGGAGACGAACTGCTTTGTTCCATTATACAGAATTCTGTTTATCCCTACAGAGACATATTCCAAAGGTTTTGCTTTTACCAGGGAGACAAAAGAGACACACAGAGAGAGAAAGTCATAGTACAAATATAGGTAACTGATATTGCGTACCTCTCTCCTTGGTAATCCAGCAAGGGTTAGTTTGACATTTTCTTCTGCAGATGAATCTGTTGGTTCTGATCGATCCACAGGATGATGAAATCTGCATCGTTCCCCAAACTTGCACTCCCCAGTCTTCATGTAGTGCTACAACATGGAGACAACATAGCGAAAGCATAAAAATGATAGTCACTACGTGCTTCTGCTCATTGAATGCAACACAGGACAATAGTCATTATAGGAAAATATTATAAAAAGATTAAATTAGATGCACACATCACATTCTATCTGTCCAGGTCTTTGAGGATAGATAATAGATCCCACTCCAACCTGCAACTGGCCAACACAACCCTACATCAGTCTTTAGGCGGATACAATTGCAAAATTGTCTATCACACTTACTATTTCGGAGCTCAGATAAAAATTGTACAGCACCAAAGATAAACTATTAACAGAAACATAGGGAGAAGTCCACTTGGCCGCACACACGCACACACACACACACACATATATATATATATATATATGTGAGAGTACCATAAAACAACAAGAGTCCTTTGTCATACAGAGGTCATCACAGGGTAAAGAAACATATCAGCCGTGCCCTCACTTACCGTTGACTGAACCAATCCAGGGTCAATAGTATGGTAAAGAGAGGAAGCTGGATTCACAACTCCTATGTTCAGATTAGCTGCTGCAGACGCCACAAGCGGATGAACAAATGCTGAAGAAAGGGGACTAATTGCTGCGAAAAAATAACAAATAGGAGAAAAAGACTACTTTGATTAAAAGTCAGGTCCATAATCATTAGTTCATATCTATTTCCATCTGAAATAACAAATGGCAATGTTACACAAACCATTTCTGTCAGGGTGATTGTAGCGGCACGTGATACCATACTTGCAGCTGACTTGCACAAAAGGAGGACAGATAAGAGTCTCAGCTTGATAAAAAGTAGTATGATAATACACTATTTGAGCATATGATGTCAAATATTCACCTGCCAGTTTTCAAGTAGAATGGACAGTCCACTTCTCCCTGTTTGGAAAGAAACGATAAGTGACGCAATGAAAATCCAAGATCATCAGGCTAAAATACAATTGATATACAAACATGGGAAACAAAACAAGGGTACCACGTTATACAGTGAAAAGCAAAAAATTAATCAGAACTTAGAAGGCACACAAGTACACTAGATAAATATCTTATTCATATCAGTAAACAGAAAATTCCCAAATATGGTAATCTCATTTCAGTCCAGCCAACAAAGAATGATGCCTACACATGATTTACATGCTGCCAACTTGAGACCATATTTGCATACAAAATGATGTGTTAACATTACTTCTAAGGCTAAACATACTCTTAAAATTTGTGTTTTCCTCGATGTCAAGTTTTTCTTTTTTACACAATATTTTGTTTAATTTTTGGGTTGGGGGGAGAGAGTTGAAGTGATGGAGAAACTTAATCACTAGAAGATGCTCAACAGGCAAAATAGTACATAGCATTTCAGAAATAAATAATCAAACCATCTCAACATCAACTCAGATGGATCTTGCAGTGTGTAATTAGCTTACATCAAATGTAAATGTCCAGATTTAATTACCGGTCTTATAGGAAGTCCTTTGGTGTTGTGTAACAGTGCTGGAGTGAATGAAACAGGAGGCTTAGCTGGATATAAACTGCCTGTTGCTCTGTCTGTCTTCCCTGCTAATTCAGACTGCTCACCATTACCATTCTCTAGCCCAGATAATGGTACTAGGATATCCTTCGGGTGATGGAATTTGCAGGTTGCACCAAATTTACAGCTTCCGGTCTTCATATAGAACTGTTAAGAAGAAATCATTTTGCAATCTATATAAGCAGAGCAAATAAATACGTAAAGCAAGATCGGTAAGCACCGTATGTACAATCATAAATATATGTAGCTTACCGAACATAGAGGTTCAGAAGGTCTCTCAGGTAAGGTAGAAACATCAGCATTCTCCAAAACACCCTGAAATTGTATCAAAATCCTAGTTAACGGGAAGGATAGATTACGTGATATGTACATCTGCAAAACCTCAGGTCAATAAGACTTACCACTGAAGATAATTTATCCTTGGGATGATTAAACCTGCACCTTATACCAAATTCGCATCTTTGAGTTTTCAGAAAGTACTGTGACATAACAAAAAAGGTGTGATACAGTCAAGATTGCATGAAGAGCAATATATCTCAGGAACAAAAGGTGTAAATATAACTCACTTGACAATCTGGTGCTCTAGGTCTTTCAGGAAGATATTCACTTGTAGTAACTGGGGCAACCTATCACAAGTCACTGGTTATTCTATGGAAATATAGTCAAAATTACATATATGTGATAAGCGGCTTTAACAAAGAACACTTCAAAGGTTCATGCTTATCATTAAATATATTGCAACATATGACAAGAGAAAACCGTTTTATTTACTTCTATAGAATCTAAGATGAAGCACTGCTTACGATAGAGAAATTCTTTGGTAGACTGTGTCTACGGTAGATCGATCCATCTCAACAGTACATGTCAGCTTCACACCATCACATCAACCTTGTGGTTGAGATGGATCGGTCCATCATAGACACAGTATACCCAAGAAATTCTCTTACGGATAATACTCATCACTGAAATTAATAAGTCAGATATCAAAATAACCAGTAAATGACACAGATGAATAACCAAGGCATATATTATTACATGAACTACAAAATATAAAAACAGTTTCTTTAAGGTTGTCAGGTAGTTGGGGAGATGGCCCCTTGTAAATAAGAGCCCAATGCTACACGAAATATGGAGTGCAGTTGTATTAATCAGTTAGATTTCAAAACACGTAATTTACACTATCATCACATTGTAGAATCAGCTTACAGGAAGATCTAACAATGTAAGCCCATTCAAGTACATAATTAGAAAACCAATCACTAATTCTCAACAGAAATTTATATATATTCCTAAAGACAAAATGTTTTTGCATCTAATTTTTCTTTTTTTTCTTGTCCCATAATTGATGGTCGGATAAAAGAATATACACCAATTATAAAACGACAATGGTAGCTCAATGATAGGACCATGCTTTCAGCATACTTTACTTAACCATAGCAAACTAAAAAAGGGAAGCCTATGCTTTGAATGAGTGATGGTTACAGTGGATGCAGCAATGAGTTTTCAAATATACACCTAATAATACTCCATGATTGTGTTTCACTTTGACTAAAACAGAATCATCTCGCTCAAGTAAAAACCATTGAGAAGGTTGAAAAGAGTCAACACACTGCTGAGAATAACTACAGGAATGCAAACCCAGAAGTAATTGTCTAAAAAATAGAGGTTCGAACGAGGATTCAACTACTTCATTAAGTATAACATATTAACGTAAGAAAAGCACTAGTACTTACAAAAATAAATATTTGAATTTTATTTGCCCCTCAGAAACAAAGGGCGGAATCACATCATGATTCTATTTTCATATTTGCAATAGCTACTGTCATCTTAAATAGTGTTTATTTCATACCCATGTTTTAGAATTATTTAAGAATAGATCAGTAATAATACTTTTTTTTTAAATGAAGAAAATAATATGCAGAAAGCAGCATACCAACTGCAAGACCATAGTTGGAATTGTTAGATTCACTACCTATATGTCTAGCTTTTCTGTCATCAGGTTGTATATATAATAGTTAAGCATAGTACATTATATTATAGACATACAAAAGTAAAGTATATAATATTAAGTGTGAAGTCCCAGATCATAGGTAGAACTAGCTGAATGAGAAAATTAGATTCCTATAAAAACTTTTTAGTGCCCTCAAACAATCAAAAGAACCAGACAACCATCCAAAAATTTTAAGAAAATACTTTGCAAAACATAGAGTTGGAGCAGTTTTAGTAGATAATAAATCTTATAGGAAAATACGAGTAAGACATCCTTAATCATAGGCATACAAGATAGCAGCGAAGAGTCACCTCTTTCCAATTTGGGATTCCACCTTCGGGAACCCAAATAGGATGGTCAAATATGCAGGTATCTCCAAATTTACAGGTTCTTGTAAGCATATAGTGTGCACAATCCTTCTCCCCAGGCCTCTGCGGATATATAGGCAAATTGCTCGTATTTTCAAATCTAAGTCGCTTGGCTAAAGAATTTGTAGTATACCAAGCTTCAGTTTGCCCAATGGTGTTATGGGCATCCAAAATAGTCCGATGGTAGAGCACTATAGTACATAGCACACCAGTATATACAAGAAAACCACAGAAACATATATGTTACTATAGTAGTATTGGTAGAAGTCGACTGTTTATTACTAGGTACGTTTAGAAATATAAAATATATTACAGTGAGCATCAGCGGAACTGAATGAAGATACAAAAGTAGAGAAAATTGTCTTTATTTGAAGACTCTAACTGAATTGGCAGACTAGAACCTGAAACTTCTCACCAAATCGGCATGTAAAGTAACAATTATACATACTACCGGCATTTATACAACCCCGAAGACACTACAAATTATGATGATATAATTATTGTGTGCAAAAAAGAACAAGGACAAAGAAGCGAGGTTGAAGCCTATTGCATCCAAAATGAGTATGTAAAAGATAGATGTTTTCCTTACAGTATGAACTGAAAAAGGGGAAAGAAAGGGGAAGAATATTTACCTTCAGAAGGGCGTTTAGTACCAGCAGAAGTGGAGTCGAGAGAAGCAGAAACGTCAGCAGCCGCCCAGGAAGACGGGGTGATCAAATGCGGCGTTCTCGAAGACATGTCCGCGGCGGCAGAACGAAGGGCTTCGTTCTGGCTCAGATATATGGAGGCGGAGGTTACACCTTTGGAGGTATCGGAAGAGAGGTAACGGGAGGTAGAGTAGAGGCTGGAATGAGCCGGAGTGGCACCTCTGGCAGAGGAAGAAGGATTGTACCCATACACATTATTGGCCATGCCCCGATCTTAAATGGTAATTACAGAAAATGTTTTTTAAGTGATAAACCCTAAAATGACACTGTTATCCACTCGATACGCGTTGGCTGGATGTCATCCCACTTGCAATTCTTCCCTTTATTATTAAACAAGTCCCATGTCAAGTTTGATGTTGCTGTGGACAAATGATTTGTTCAGAATCCAATATTTGAAGCGCCAACCTTCAAAATGCTAAACCAAACTAAAAAACCCATATATTTCATCCTGTACACGGGACACCATACAATATTTATAAATATTGATCTGTGCACGTGCGACGAATAAATAAAAATTATATATATATATATATATAACCATATTCCATTGGCTACAAAGCTTTATATTATTTCAATGGTGATAAAAATGAGTGATTTATTATGATGATTAAAAATTTTAGACTAAGTCAAGAAGATTGTTAAAAAAATAATAATAAGAAAAATATTCAAAATAATAACATATTCATTTTAATTTTTTATATATCAACGTTAAATTAAATATATTCTTTTTTCTATATTTTATAAAAAAAAATAAATTCTTTCTCACAAATTTTCCATTTAACCGATTCCTATAGAATGACCACCAAACGGCCATTAACATCAGAGAGGAACCATTTTACATTCCTAATTTCCATCTCCCATAATCACTTCTCTCCATCGTTCTGTAACCCGCTCTCTTTCTGTACCTCTATCATCGCCATAGATATCTTCAAGCTTTCTTGCCCCTATTGATGATATTGTGGCGAAAAAGAACAGAGGAAGATGACCCACTTATTCATTTCTGACGAGGATTTCTCCCAGTGCTCGCACGATGCCGCGTTGGTTGCCGAGAAGGCTGATGCATTCATCCAAGGTCTTTATAAGGAGCTCGAGACCGTGAAGGCCCAAGAAGATGCTGCTTTCATAACCGTCGAGCAGACATGCTCCCTCCTTGAGCAGAAGTACCTCTCTCTCTCCGATGAGTTCTCTAAGCTCGAGGCCCACAATGCTCATCTCCAATCCTCCCTCGATCAGCGTCTATCTGAACTTGCCAAAGTCCAACTTTCCATGATTACTATCCATGATGAGCATATTTTCCTTTTGATAATTTTATTTTCCATGATTACAAGGCTGGGGGGGATCAGCGTCTATCCCCCCCCACCCTTGTATTACTATCCATGATGAGCATATTTCGTTCTTCCTTTTGATAATTTTATTTTCCTGTCATTTGGGTGACGAGCTGTAGATTGGAAAGGATGGAGAGATAGAGAGGTTGAAGACGGAGTTGTCAGAGCTTCAGAACTCGAAAAGACAACTGATGGAGTTGGCAGAGCACAAGGATCTCGAAATTAGTGACAAGAATGCAACAATCAAGAGCTATCTTGATAGATTCGTATGCCACCATTTCCGTTTCCACCTGCTCCTCATTTGTTGTGTGATTCTTATATTCCCATCCGAGACACTGTCTTGTTTTTGAATTTTGAAGGTAAGCTTGTCTGACACTGGTGCTCAAAGAGAGGTCCGTTTAAGTGAAATTGAGGCAGAGTTGGTGCGTTCCCAGTCGGTCTGCACCTGTCTCTCACAGGTTGTCTGAAGTCCTCTGCTGTTTCTGTTTAGGTCTTACTATGTATATGTTCTAGACTATTGAAAAATGCAGAACACCTTTCTTACTCAGTCCATTCGTTTTTGTCATATGGTTGACAAAGGTGACTTAGTCTTGGTATGAAGCTTGCTCAAACTACATTAGTGAGGCATACGTAACAACCTCCAATATGTTTGTATCAAGATTGAGATTGTAGTTTGAACTCTGGTTTCTAAAAACAAGGGTAACTTGTCTGGGCATTACTGGCACTAATTCTCATTTCCAAGCTCCGAGTTTGCATGTGTCTCTATGGGCAGGGTGGAAAGAAGTAGATTACAGTATAATTGTGGAAAATTTTCTCTACACATGACCAGCTTCATTAGAGAATATAACTGACATCTTCTTTTCTTCTTAAACACTTTTTGATACATCTATGAGCTTCAAGAGATGCTAAATGCAGGGGTAAAATTTCCTCTATGATCCTTCAGAGTGAATGTGATTCTTATGCTACAAGAATCAATCAGAATTTAGTCCGACCACATTTTTTTAATAAAAATACTATTTTATTTTTTGGGAAATTCAAAGTCGTATAATTGATGAGGTCCTTCATAGATTTTCTTCTGCATAAGACCAAGTGAGGTGCCGTGCTTGTTATGGCTATGTGTGGCTCACTGAGCTCTAGCTCTTCAGCGCTATTAGTTTATATGGAATGGTACATTTTTTAGTTACTTATTATAGTCAACCATGTTTAGGTTCAGAATTGCATTTTGCTTTGCTTTGTTTTGTTTTTTTTAACTTCCGTGAGGTTGTGTCTATCTTTGTTGGCCGAGTCAGTTGCAGTTGTGATTTCCTGTTCTCTCAAATGTTTCCCTTTGTTGTTTGCTTCTTAACTTTCCTCTTCCCATCCCATCTTATTTCTGCAATGCTCTGTTAGACCCTCGATTATTAAGACTTATGTTAGGCGTAATAGAACCTAATATAATCATTATTTTGAGAGCCGACTCTGTGAATCTTGAGAGCTTACTGAAGGAAAGACGGATAGAGGTTGAATCATGTAAAAAAGGAAATTGAAATTCATAAAATGGAGAAGAATCAGCTTCAAAATAAGATTTCTGAGGTATTATATCTGAGAACATTCTAATCTTTCATGGTGTTGCTTGATTATGTTTAACTTTTATAAAGTATCAAGTTATATTCTGCCGACTCTTCTCATACATGCAGTTACTTGAGAAGTCTAAGCAGATAGATGTGGAGGACTATACTCGCATGACTATTGATGTTCAACAATTGAAGGTAAAATAAGTATTCTTTTGCAAGCTGGACTATCTTGGAAATTTACCTTTGATACTCGGCCTAATTGTGATGTGCGAGAGGTCATTGCACACAGTGAACACAGTTGATTTGGTAGATTGGATTGTTTCAAGTTTTAATCATTAATATTATTTTGGATATTTTAGGTACACCTCAGTTATCTTTTACAGCTAGTCTAATTCTTGACTTTCTTACCCCAGGACGAACTGAGAGACAAGGATGAACAAATAGAACAAGTCAACGGACTGCTCTCTGAGAAGCAGGACACAGTATCTCGGTTGGAGCAAGACCTTTCAAGCCTCAGCGTTGAATTAAATGAGAAGGAGAAGAAATTGAATGAGGTTTTTCAAGCTGAGGTAAGTCCGCATGAGTTTTGTAGGAGCTATTCTTGTGAAGGAAAGGAAATGCCTATGATATCATTTGTGTTTTCCCTTTGATAATTTGAATGTTCTTTATGTACAGGCTAATCTAAAGTCAGAAGTAGAAAAGCAGAAGAAGATTTTGTCTCAGTTAAAGGTTTCTTATTATCAATATAGACACTATATGAAGTATTGCCTAAAAAATCATTTACATGATCTCTCCTTGAAAATTACGACTAGTCAATGGGGTTGAGATTTCTGATCGCTTAATGACTTCACTTAAGTAGAATTTATTTCTTAACTTTGTTGATGGTCCTGCAGAGGAAGTTTGATATTGTTTTCAAGGAAAAAGAGGAAGTGAACAAGGAGAATCAAGCTCTTTCTAAACAGCTTGAGGATCTCAAACAAGGTAATTTTTGGTTTCTCTTCCTTTATATTGAATCTGCAGTATTTCCTACTTACTCTTTTTTTTCCCTTCAAACAAAAAATTGATAAGCAAAAGATCCAGTGCAGATATGACGGGTGAGCAGTCAATGAAGGAGGAAAGGGACACAAAAATACAGGTTCATTTTTTACCCTTATTCTCTTTATGTTAACTGTTCCCTACCATTATTATTTTTTTGCTTCAATTATGTATTTAAATGTTATTTAAAAATGTCTTAGATTCTTGAAAAACATCTCGAGAGGCAGAGAGATGAATTGAAAAAGGAGAAGGAAGACCACCGGACAGAGAAAACCAAGTGCTTAAAGATTGAGAAGGCAATAAAGGATACCTCTGAAAAAGTAGAGCAGGTTTTTGAAAACAATAATAATAATTTATTTATTGATGTTTGACTTAGTATTCTTTTATGCATACTTCTAATTTCATCATTGATTGTTTGATTCCTTACCAAGATGAGGTTCATTTATTCTCCCTAGCCTATTATCAATGTCGATGAATAAAATCCATATTCAGGATATATCTTTTCCTAGTTTTTTAACTGCACAAAATAAATATCCTGTATCAAGCATATTTCTTATTATTGAAAATTAGTTTGGTACATAAGGTTAATGGTGGCTTCTTACTAAGGATGGATTCTTGTTTTCGACTCTGCTTTGAATATGTTGTTGATATAGCTGTTGGTATAGGAAAACAATCATTAATCATAGCTTCTATTGCTTACTAACAATAGGGGTTCTCCCTCATTCTGTATCAATTTATCAGTTTTTAATACCATTTTCCAAAAATATCTAATATTTCCTCATCACATTGAAATTCTGAAACTTTGAGATGCCTTTTTTGGGAATTTATTTATGGGTCATCAGAATCAGTTCAAATGGGGTCTTTCTCTTCTATTCAATTTGTCGTATTTTGTGTTATTTTCTGAAGTTTTGGTCCTTGAAATTTCCTCATGTTAACATAGGAAAAGTTGAAGTTTGTGAATGAGCTTGAGAAGCTCAGACGGGCTACAAAGCAGCTTTCTGACAAACTCGAAAAACTTAAGCAAGCAAAAGGAAATCTTCCTGAGGTGATAATATTTACTTCCATTCTCATGTTTGCATCTAACACCTATTCTAACCCGTCTTTTAGCCAATCTACACACATTTTATGCTGATGTTTCTGTTGGAACTTGTGGTCATTGCTTTTCATCAGGGCACATCGATGATCCAGCCTCTAGCTGGAAATATCTTCGATGATCTTGCTGCAGCCTATTTCTTGGCTTTTGAAAATTTTGAAAAGTCAGCACAATCAATTTTTATTGAGCTTGGAGGCGATGGTGCTCCTTCAAACACTTCTCCTGCTCCAGATACCTCATTACCATCTTCTTCAAGTCCTGGTTAGTCTTGTTTTCTATCTGCTGCGAAATGGAATTAACCATCTTTTTTTTCCTTCTCCTCTTCATTATCTTGAGGGAGTGTGGACAAAGTTATTTCCTTACCTACTTTTTGGTTTATGAATGGTTACCACTTATACAGGTTTTCCGGTACCTTTTACATTCCCTGGCGTTGCATCTTCAATCACTCTTGCAACAAGCCATTTTCCTTTCAAAGTTACAGAAGAAAGTGAGAAAAGATTCAAATTTACCAAGACCATTGCTGAAACACGGAAGGGGGGAAGGAAGTTGGTTTGACCCCGACTAGTAAAACCTGAAGAGCTGCAGGATGTAGAGATGTCAGAGATAGAAGCAACAAATAATGATGGGAAGCCCCCATCTTCTACTGATGTAGAAACTCGAAGCAACCTGTCTTCACTGCGGAAATGCCAACCTTCTTCTATGGAGTTTAATGAATGCTCAGCAGCCATCCATGGTGTACCCAGCATTGAAGTTGGAGTTCCAGTCCTAAAGAAGTCGAAAGGTTCAGATCCGTTGTCTGATGTTGCTGAAGGACAATCTGGTATCCCTATGGAAACTCTTGGAACCCAGTTAGCAACTGAAGAAGCTTCTGAAGTTAACGAGTTGCCTCTTGCTTCAAGCGAGGAAGCTTTTGATCCTGAGAAAGAAGAGATTGAAATTCCTGGGGAGAAGGTGGAGGAGCCCAAAGATCATCCATTTGACAGGGTCGCAAGTCAAGCTGACTTGCAAAGTGACAAGAACGATGTTTTAGAGGAGAATTTGGATAGAGGTGGTGGAGCAGAGGTTGTGTCAGATGATGGGCTAAAAGATCAAGTTGGGCCTGAGCACTTGAGGTTGGCGACCGATGTTGGAAATGAAAGGGAAGAAGGCGAACTTGTGCCCGATGTTCTGGAGATTGATGGTGGTGGGAATCAAATGGAATACTCGGAACTAGGAGATGGCCAGTCCGAGCCTGTTGTGACCCCTGATGCTTCACCAGCTAGGCATGATGATGAATCTCTGGTTGTCACAGCAATGGATGCTGGTGAGATTAACTCTTCTGAGGTCCTGGAAGAAGAGAAGAATGATGAAAGAGATGCAATGGAGGAGAATGCTGAAGTTTTGGATAAGTCGAATGATGGTAATGACCAGGTTACAGGGGAGACCGATCATGCTGGTGAAGCAATGTCAGTGGCTGAGGAGAATGTCTCTACAAGCACAACCACAGCACCTGAAGTCAGTGTTTCAAAGCAAGGCAGTCCCAATGCTACTTCAGATGTAGAAGATGTAAAAAGGGCATCTCCTGTAACTAATAGTAATACATCAATGACAATAAATTTGCAAGAGCGAGCCAAAGAGAGGGCTAGGCTAAGACAAGCTGGAGTAGTTTCATCTACATTGAGGGGGTGTGGAAGAGTGGTACGTGGTGGGCGTGTACCACCTGGGGAGCATAATTAAAGAATCTCCCCAGCTCACGACTTTGGTGCTGGAGAAAGATTTTGGCTTGGAATATGTTTTATGCGACTGCCAAAGGGTTACATGCACAACGTTGTTATTTACAAAAGTTGTTATTCTAGCCGGTTGTGTGGATTTTGATAATTTTCTAGTGAATTGTTTGGCTCGTCTTTCCGGTGGAGGGGATGTGTATCTTCAGTAGTGGCATTGACATGTCTGTTTAATATCCTCAACAATTATAATTACCAACTATCCATTTTCAATCCCTCAACGCTAACGGGTATTTGTTTTAGTGGGTGTTGCCTATTGGATGGATCAAGCATGTTGTATCCAACACTGCTGCGAGCATAATACTATATGCGCTCAAGAAAATTTATTATTCGGGGAGGTTGGATGTAAGAGTGAAAGAGCGAGCCAACGCTTGTGCAACGAGGATGCATGTTATATAAAATGTATACTCACATATTTTGAGCATTACATAGCGCACCATTTTTTCAAAAAGGTGATAATAATAAACATGTGTGTCTTCCTAAATTTTTAGTACGTTCCGTTTCCTCACAAGAGACTATGGGCCTATGGCTTCCGCCTTCCAGCTCCAGGAGAAGGGGAGTGGAGCTATTATTAATTAATTAATAATTATATATTTGTTACGTGTGCATATGTATAGTAGAAACTAGAACGTGCCCTGGCGGATTAAGCATTGAATTTAAACATTGAAATTGGAAGGCTATGATAAGTTGGGGGCAACTCGGCAAAGTTAGTTAACACCACGATTTCATCATCACAAAAGAGCATTAGACGCCGCTATGACCGTTTCTCGTCCTTTCCCTCTCCCTTTCCCGCTGGAACAGACTAGTACCAGCCTCTTTTTTCTTTTCCTTGTGGCTGGATATAAATACGGATTTTACCATTCATATTTATCTCTTTCTCTCTCTCCTCCCTCTTCATTATTTTCCACTATTTCTTCTGAATTTCCAAACACGTTGGTGATGGGTCAAATCATTCCTATTCCATTTTTCGATACCAACCTTTTCAATTCTCAACAAGACATATAAAAATCAGAGCCTCTTTTTGTTACTGTCATTTTGAGATTCCCTGGTTCGTTTCTTTCTTTCTTATTTTAATAGAAATGAACTCTGTTTTTTGTGAGCTATTCTGGTTTTCCAACGCTACATTATTTGTTCGCATGATCCCACTGACATCGGCGTATTCGAAAGTTGACCTTTCTTCCCTGATCTCTGTCCCATGGTTTTTATTACATACGGATACGTGCCCATCGCACAGACATATAATTAAATAATCCGTCATTTTCAATTTACTCATTCCCTTCCTCGCCACGCCTATGTATTATCACGACGAAGAGGTAGTTAAGTTGACAGTTCCCGGCATTACGGTGAAAGTTATTTTCTGTAATATATGTTCGTTACTATCTCAATCTGCATTCCATACCCGGATCTTTCTGGCCCTCTCATTCTATTCTAGACTAAAATGTTTATAATTTGCTTTGCACATATGTTTTGTTGACAATATATATATATATATATATAGTACGCATGCATGAATGATTCGTGTGAGATTTTGGTTATATTGACTGCCTTTGATTCAAATCTAGTGATTAGGAGTTCCTCTTGAGGGGTTGTGTAGCATTCAGCCATTTTAATGACATCCAAGCCCATCAAGACGGTGCCGGGTAAAGACACGGATACAGTTACAGGTACATATGCTGAGGTACGTACTTGTTCTTCCTATCTAGCTATATTATGTTATATATACATAAAGACGTATAGATATAAATATGAAACTGTAGGCTTTACTTTGAGGTAGCTGACATGCATGGATTGAATCAACTGTTCCAGATGAACCTTAAGGCATCAGAATTAGTAGCATCTGCGGAACGTAAAAAGGCTCATGCGAGTCGTCTGGGATGCGATCAGCTGCAAACAAGCTCGACAGGGGGAGCAGTGGCAACATCATGGGCATCAGCCAGTCCCAATTATATTAATAAGAATACTATACCATCTCAAGTCCCAATCTATGGCCAATGGAGTGGAAACGGGTCTCGCTGTGACAGCTTAGAGAGCTCTAGTGCGCCCCTCAAGCCTCACACTGGTGGTGACATACGGTGGGATGCGTTTAACATGGTTTCCAGAGGGTCCCCACTCAATCTGAGCCATTTCCGGCTGCTCAAGCGACTCGGGTATGGGGACATAGGGAGCGTCTATCTGGTAGAACTAAGAGGGACTGATGCCTATTTTGCTATGAAAGTGATGGACAAAGCCTCCCTCGCAAGCAGAAACAAGCTACTGAGAGCACAGACGGAGAGGGAGATACTTGGCCTTCTAGACCATCCATTCTTGCCCACTCTCTACTCCTATTTCGATACTGACAAGTTCTATTGCTTGGTCATGGAGTTCTGCAGTGGGGGGAATCTCCATTCACTGCGTCAGAAGCATCCCAACAAGTATTTTAACGAGGAAGCAGCAAGG